>CM060704.1:156621876-159021876 GCA_030686995.1 Artemisia argyi | reverse complement strand
TATGTTTTTTTTAGTAATAAAGATGGTGTAAGGTGGCGTATTGCTGCGTTTTTTTATTCTAAGGGGTAATAACGATGGATTCTGTTCTTGTTTTTGAAGTTATAAGGAAGGAAGATATCATTCATGTTTGTGTTTTGTTTTGGGAGGAAGGAGGAATAAGGAGGGTGGCGTGTGTGTTTAGTAAAGGAGTAAGATTATGGGTATGAGAATTTTTAGGGTAAAGAAGCTATGAATATTGGGCATTGTTGTGTGGACTTGGGCTATCATTGGGCTTTTAGCCGAAATTTTTGTTATAAATATATGTTGTTGGGTTGTTTTGTACCAAACATAAATGGATTTAAGAAAAGTGTTGTTTTGTACTAAACGTAAATGGATTTAACAAAAGTAACAGAAGATCTCATAAAAGGCTTCTTGATACTCCAACGATGATGAGGCGATAGTTGCACCACACGAAGATGCTCAAGCTACTCTTGGTGATACCAATGATCCCTTTACTTTTATTTCAATGTCTAAAGATTTTGCGGATAAAGATGTTGCAGCTAATGATGCATATTAATAGTTGGCATTTTTGTGTTTATATAAATTACATATTTTGTATTGATGTTTATCTTTAATTTATGTATTAAATATGCTACCTCTTTAATTTGAACCTTATGTTTATTTGGATGTAAAATAATTTGCTTTATTATGGTTTATAGTTATTTTAATAAAAATTTGTCATTATTTTGTAAGTTATTGTTAGAAAAAACTTATAAATGAACAACATTTACTCACCACAAATTATAATTACCGGGTACCCGTCGCCGCATTGCGCGAGTACCTTGCTAGTTTATAACAAAACAAGAACATAAATGTTAAACACAAAATTCGATATTGATTGAAATATAATTAAAATACTAATTTCTAAAAAGTAAAAATACATATAGATATGCACGCCTTTCAAGAACATATGTGCACAAAACAACTTCTTTGAAGTTTCTCATGAGATTCTTTCGAACATGTGTTCAAGTCTTCCAAGAACATACATGCACGCGTTCAAAGAATATATTTGTACTTCAAGTTTCTCATCAAATTCTTTATAACATGCGCACGTCTTCAATAATCATATTTCTTCAAATGCCACATATTATCATCATGTATCTATGCGTGCATCAACTTTTAGGTCTCCATTGCTATCAACATATTCATTAATCTGGTATAAACAAACCAAAAAAAATTTAAACCACAAACAAATAGGACAAGGTCTTTTTAATCATAACAACTAACATAATACATATGCACAATTTAAAATATATATATGCATTCACTTATCATTGGTTTTATATTCCATCGTTCATGCACGGTTGGTAAACCCTTTTAATTGATTTTGTACCATGCCGTAAACTTGACAACTAGCATAAGCACAATTTTATAAATCATTTATAATTTTCAACATCAACATCTATTGAAGGCTGCAAATATAACTGGATATACTATTACACATAACCGGTTAAAGTTTTAGATCTTCATTCACACTAACAAGATATTATAAAATAATAAATCAAGTTGATACTAAACACTTTTCATCACTGAAATTATGAAATACATAAGAACACACTACGGACTATCCTACCACTAATCAATCAAAACTAATCGATACAAACAACTGGTTAAACAAAAAAGCAAATCATCATCATCATCTAAAATACAATTAAAAACCATCATCTAAAAAAGCAATCATCATCACCTTATTTACATCACTAACTATCTTAGGGTGTATTTCTTTTGTTCTATATGAGGAGAGATAGTGAAACCCACAAATTTAATATTATTACTATTTTAAATGAGACCCACTTTTTTTTTATTAATTTGTCTTATTCCTCAAAGCAAAATTTATAAGATCCTTCTTATAAATAGGCTCATATGGGCGTGAGCCCCACTATCTCTCCTCATATAAAAAAAAAAGAAGCACACCCTTAGTTATCTCTTTTTTATTATTCTCTTCAACCAACAATATATGCAACGACAGTGGTGATTTTACAAAGTTCAAAACAAGAAAAAAAAATTGAAGCATCACTCAAAACCAAAACACAGTTTATACATTAGATTTCATTAAAAAAAAATAGAAAAGAAAAAATATTAAAAGATTTTATACAACTTGTCATCTTGTTGTTTGACACAACATTCAACAATCTAATTATAAAATATATAAAAGATTTTACACTCAAGAACATGTGTACTACGTGATGTATAAAAAAATACAATCCAAAAAGCATTTTCTATAAACAATAGACTATACATTAAAAAAATAAAATAACATCCTCCATTACCGGATCCTAAAAAAAAAAAACAACATGCCGTTAATTAATTCAACAAAGAGAAAATTTTAATATTATATTTAAAGAAATAGAATTTCAATTGATCTATCTAAAATTGTTGAGAATGTGTTTTCATAGATCTACAATGATTTTCGTTGATGGTAGGAGGGTGTTGCGGATCTTTTTTTTTTTTTTTTTTTTTTTTTTTTTTTTTTTTTTTTTTAATTATTGTGGTGGCTGACTAAATTGATGTAGGGTTTGAGAAGGAGAGGTGAGAGAGCAAGTCATACACATACGTGATTAAGTGATTAACTAATCGTAAGAGCGTGTAATCACTCACGAAGTGAGTTAAGGCATAACGCAGCAGCGTTAAGGCTGCTTTACCATACCGTTTGAGAGAGTTACCATGTTGTGTTAAGGGCCACGTTAAACCGATCACGCTGCATTAAGGTCGAATGACAAATAACAATTGGTAATAAAGAAAGCAACTTAGGACATTAATGCTGTTGTGTCGTCTGTGAACAAGAGGAAAAGACAAAACAAATTTAGCCTATTGATAGTGAATTATATCGTGTGAGATAGAGCCGATCAAAGGGTGGTGTTCGGTTTATATCTTTTTATGATCATGGAGTGTATATATGAGCTGAGATCAATGAAGAACCCATACATGTCATAGAACCTATCAACCAATCATAGCCACCCATTTATATTTTTCATATTTTTTTTCAAAACAACATATCTTGCAAACGGTAAATTTTCAAGCTACAAAAAAAAAAAAAAAAAAAAAAAAAAAAAAAAAAAAAACATCGCGACAAGAATTAAATAATCTTTCTATAGATATGCATTGTTATATACTTTCGACAAACTTTTTTTTTTTTTTTAATTTCCGCCCAGAAAGAATCATATATGATTCGTAAAAATCATATATGATTCGTAAAAAATCATATATGATTCGATTCTTACGAATCATATATGATTCTAAGGAATCATATATGATTCGTAAGAATCATATATGATTTGTTAAAATCGAATCATATATATATGATTTTTCTGTGCGAAAAAAAAAATTCATCAAAAAAAAAGTTCGTCGAAAGTATATAACAATGCATGTCTATAAAGAGATAATTTAATTCTCGTCGCAATGGTATTTTTTTTGTAGCTTGACGATTTACGGTTTGCGAAATATTTAAGTTTTAAAAAAATTGTGGAAGTTAATTTTTTTATTTTGATAAAAAAAAAATGAGTGGCTAAAATTGCTTGATGGGCTTTATGGTAAAAGTTAAATCTATAAAGAACTTTTGGCGTGTATATATAGGACATAAACTTTTCCACCAAGTTTAGTCCATCACCTCCCCAACTTTCACTACAAGAAAAGCTGGATTTAGTGACAAAGCGAAAATGGTCACTATCAGTACAAAATCGGTCACTAACACTGTTTTAGTGACCAAAACCTGGGTGGTCACTTTTCGTCACTATAGCTCCGTCACTATTTTTATTAGAGACCAAAAATTAAAATCCGTCTCTAACAAATGACCATAATACGGTGGTCACTATTTTTGTGACGATATATTCAGTCACTAATTTTGGTCACTAAGAGTCGAAGGTGGTCACTGAATTGATAGATAGTGACGGATAACAATGGTCATGAAAGTGGTCACTGATTTGTTAAAGATAACGAACCCGTTAACTCACCGTTAACACCCATCAGTGACGATATGTGTGGTCACTTCATATTAAATTTAGAGACCAACTGGTGGTCACCATCTATTTACTTTTAAAAGCAAAAAGTGGTCACTCACTCGAACAAATTTACAAAATGATTCAGCAATTTCACAAAATATATAATTGCACTAAAAATTAAAACCAAAGAATTTGAACAAAAATATCAAATATTACTTATGATTGCATAAACATAAGATTCTTTTTAACATATAATTTTTGAACAACAAAGGAAACAAATATAACATTCAAGTTTTTAACATCTTGTTTATTAGCAATAAAACATGTCTTGAATCATATCCTTGTATCCAACTCACTACCAAACGACCCTTGTATCCAACTCGGTACCAAACAGCCCTTGCATCCAACTTGGCCTTGCATCCAACGGAACTTTTAGTCGCCCTACAAATAATGCAATAAACTCAGTCAAACAAAATAATATGATCTGAAAAAGCACAAGTTTAAAACAGATTTGAAAAGGAAACTTTACAAAGAAGGTTAAGAAATAAGCTAAAAGGTAAGGGCTGAGGGAAAATAAGCTAAGAGGGATTAAAAGGGATCCTAAATAAGCAAGTGGGGATGAAATAATCAGTTCTGTTTATCCAATAAACTACCCTAATGAAGTAAATAAATATAAGCTCAATATTACTATCCTAGATAAGCTAAAACAATAAGACAAACAAGCTGAATAAAGCTCACAAGCTCAGACAAGCAAAATCAATAACTGAATATAAGCCAATACAAACAGTCTAGAGGACAGACTTGATGGGCAATTTAAGCTAGGCGAATAAGCTCTTAAGAGCAAAATGAGACAAGATCCTAACAGCTAATACTAGAGGCTATCTAGGAAACCGAAAACCAAGCAAAATGGATAAATAGAGAAGCAATAAGAGAGGAAGGAAAATCTAAAAAAAACAAATGACTACTGGTGCAGGGCACTCAGCAGTCCAACTAGTACTTTACCAACTTATTTTTAAGCACTCAATTTATTTCCAAAATGTAAAATCTCAACTGTTCTATGAATGTGAGCTACCAAAGAGTAAATAGAAATGATCATTGTGAATTTTGGACAAGTAATGAGTGCTAGAAACTGATTTGAAAATGGCTAAATGGACAGCAAGGATGCTGAGTACAGTTGGGTAAAAGTGGGTCATAATTGAGATACCTGTAGCGAGCTAATTATGCTGCAGTAACTGACTTTTTAAATGCTCAAGTACTTTGACCAAGTTCAATTTTGATTGATCATAACTACTACTAGATGTTAAATGAACATGTTTAGGTTCAGATTACACTTATGCAGATGAAGAGCAAGTTTTGACTTATTTCTATATAACCCACTGTTTTTACTTATTTGTCTAACTAATATGAGCCTAGTGTATGCTACCAATGCAGAAAAATCAGTAAGTAAATGACATCGCGCAATGCCTCAAGAATTGACCACTTTTCCACCCTTTTCCAGGAGATATCTATCCACATGGACATGGAAACTACGTTTTGTCTTAATTCTAGATTATTGTGTATTGACCATGACTATCAGGGTGTATTGGGCATGCAATTTGTTACTAGTGGATCATATATTATGATATCAAGTTTTAGTAATTTAAGTAATTTCTAATCTTAATAAGCAAGTCCTAAACAGCCCTATAAGTCTATAACTGAAACAAATAGCCAATATTAACGTAAGATTTAAGATTCAATATATTATGTTAACTTACAGAATTTTGAGATACCAATCCAGACAAACGCTTTATCTCTTCCATCATTAATCCCATATTCTTCTTCATTTCGTCTTGCTCCACTTTAAAGCTAGCTTGCTCCGTTTGATATTTGACTTGCTCCTCTTTGAGTACTCGTACCTCTTCCTCTAAAGCTGCTGATTTCTTCTTTTCTAATTCAACAGTTGTCCTTAAATTTTCCACTGCCAGAATCTCTTTCTTTGGAGCTGAACGTCCTCTTAGATGTCCAGGAACATGCTTCAGCACTTTCAAACATATTTCCACTGGTGTACCCGAACCAACAGCTTCTTCACTTCGTAACTTTTTCTGTATATAATATTAATTTATTAGTGAAAACAAGTAAAGATACTTCTCATGGCTGCCCATTCTATTGAAGATCAATAATGATCCAACAGTTGCTTAGGTCACTTTAACTATTACAGTAGTTTATAAAAATTTTAAACATAGTAGCAAAGCATACCAAAACCGCCTCAGCTTCCTCATTAACCATTTTTTTTTCTTCTCACAATAATGTGCAATTTGAAAGCCATCAATTGCAGTCACTTCTTTCCCTTCTCTCCTTCTCTGTTTCATATAGAAACCACAATTCAGATATACACACACACATGAATAATGAATAACAAAGTTTTATAGAACCTACTCACCGTATCAATTATTCTTGCAGCGGATTTTGTACCGACAGCGGGTGGAATCAAATTGAACGACCTGTTCTTCTTATTTTGGGCGCTTAACTTCTGCAAAATTTAAAGGATTACAGTTTAAAAGTATTTTCATAAACAAAATACTACAAACTGTAGAAAAATGAACTTTATACCTGAAACTTCTCACTCGCAAACTTTTGACAAAGCTTAACCCAGTCAGAAAGTTCAATGCCGCTTGGGGGATCCTCCATTGCCTCCTCATGTGTAGGAAATTCCTTGTATTTAACGTGCAACTTATACTGCCGATTTTTGTGTTGATTCCCTAACTGTGAATGTATAGCACGAACTGACCTCTCACATTTCCGATTGAAGGTTGAGTTTTCCTGATATATAATGAAAGGAAAAAACCTCCATCAAATTGAAAAGCATTTCCGATTGAAGTTATATTACTCATGAAAAAACAAAACAGAAACATTAGTATAATCTACATTCAACAATTTACCACGCATTTGGAGATAATATCCATCTTTAAGAAATCTGGTTGTTTTTTCCATGTGGTGCCATCAAATATTGCATATTCACGCACTAAACACCCGCCCTTGGTGATAAAACGTTGGCTATCCTTGCCAATTATCTGGCCTGCACATTCATCAATTTCGAAGACCAGCTTCCCCTTGTCCAATCGTCTTTTCTTTGCTTCATTCAAGGCTCTTGATTCTTTTCGAGTAACTGATGTGCCTAACATTATGTAATCAACACAATAATAGATTATTAATACAATTAAAAAGACAACAATATGCGCATGCAAAAACAACATTTCTACCATGTGAAGTTGAACCAATATCGGTCTCGGTTTGAACAGAATTAACTTCACGATCATCCTCCGAATAATCTTCGTGATCTCCCGACTCAGTTTGCACCTCTTCTTGCACATCTTCATCTTCCAATCTCATATAAGCTTGTCTCTTTCGTGGTATATTAGTCTGAGTTTGCACCTCTTCTTGCACTTCATCTTCCAATCTCATATAAGCTTGTCTCTTTCGTGGTATATTAGGCTGACTTTGCACGTCTTCTTGCACCTCTTCATCTTCCAATCTAGTATAAGATAGTCTCTTTCGTGGTATATTAGGCTGAGTTTGCACCTCTTCTTGCACCTCTTCATCTTCCAATCTCGTATAAGCTTGTCTCTTTCGTGGTATATTAGGCTGACTTTGCACCTCTTCTTGCACCTCTTCATCTTCCAATCTAGTATAAGATAGTCTCTTTCGTGGTACATCAGGTTTGTGAGGGAGTGACACATCTTGACTCTTACTCAACTTATAAGGCTTTGAAACTTCATGACTGCTACTTAACTTGTATGGTTGTGGTACAATTCGACTTTTACTTGAGTTATAGGCTTTTGAAACTTCTTGGCTACTGCTTGAACTCTGAAAACCAACCCTTTTTGAGACTCCTTTTCCGGGTTCTTGGCTACTGCTTGAACTCTGAAAACCAACCCTTTTTGAGACTCCTTTTCCGGGTTCTTGGCTAGTGCTTGAACTTTGAAAACCAACCCTTTTTGAGACTCCTTTTCCAGGACCAGCCATCTACGTGTTTAATTAGCATCAAAAAATAAAAAATAAAAAATAAAAACAAGAATTGTACCAGCAAGAGATGTAATAAACTAAGAAAGGTACCTGATAAACGTTGCGATTATGACCAGAAGGCTTGGAAAGAGCATTAGTTTTAACTTGTATGTTAGAAGAACTTTGTTTCTGTTCAAGAACTTGTTTGGCATTCATTCTGAAAACTGATGACAAAGAATATACCATGATCAGAATCTATAAGTGGGGCTGTACATGATACAAATGTTAATTTAAAGGCTATAATTGTAGTATACAAATGCTGATATCTATTACTCGGGCATCACTGAGTATGTAAGCTACAGATGGACTTCATAGCTGTAAACAAAAGAACAGTTAGATGGTCATCGTTTTATACCTGGTTGATTATCATGCTCTGTTTTTATACCTGGTGAAATTAGTAACAGTTCACTATTATACTGTTTTTATACCTTAAAAGCTAGTAATAAACTTTGTAAATAAGGTAAACCAAACATACTCTTTGTATTTGTTTACAACTCAGTTTACTTGACCCAACAATAAAGCTAACCAAACAGTTCACTATTATACTGTTTTTATACTGTTTTGCTTATTCAACCATCAGACAGAATGACAAGTTTAACTACAACTCAGTTTACTTGACCCAACAATAAAGCTAACCAAACAAACCATTCCACATGTTGTGTATGTATAAGGAAGGTTATAAATGCATCTAGAGTTAACATTTAAATGAGTTTTGTTACATATATAGTAACAACTTATCTAGTAGCTTTAAGGAAAATAAGCTGGAAACAACTTTAAGGAACTAGAATGAAGATAAAATAACAATAAATGACCACAAGTTCAGTGGTTGTAATGGTTGAGTCAAAGTTTCAAGTTCTGTGCAGCTACTCACTTACTCCGTTTGATATTATTAGCTATGTAAACCCGACAGACTTAATAGGCATAATTATAATTTACCGACAACAATCTGATACGTATTTTGTAAATGATTGTTACTGTAGGGGATATAAGCTGGTCACGGATCAATAATCTTCTATGTATCTACGGATTCATTTGAGTATTTTTATCTCATCTGTAGCTATCCAGACTTCTTAAAGAGCAAATCATTAACAAAGAATTACAATAGGAGGAAATTGAGTTATATAGCATTGGCATAAGATTTAGCTTAACAAAAACAAAGCGTTAAATCCCTTACTATTGATAAACTATAACAAGTTTATTCAGTGATTCTTCTTAGTTTACTTCAATTTCGCCCTGTTTAAACTCAAAAGTAAAGCACAGACTCGAGAACAGAGAAGATAAACTGAAGCAAACAAGTAGAGGCCACAAGAAGACAATTCCCATTTAGAGATTACCTGAGAAAGTTGCGATGCTAGATAGAATACGATTGAAGTATTGAACCAAGATCAAATAGAGGTGTAATAGAAGGGCAGAACAACAACCATTTCAAAAAAAGGCTCGGTACCTACTTTAGTTGTCCAGTAGATTGACATTTTGGTATCTATTTTTATTTACTTTTTTGTCAAGAAAAATTATGGTAATGTTCTGATTGGACATGAAGAAGATCCCATTGAAGACTTAACTTGTAAACTTAGAATATAAATCAATTGAAACTGCTAGTTGACCAACTTGAATCAGAACTTGAAAATTCGATTTGAACTTGAGAGCACGCTGCATCTTCTCTAAACGCAGTGTGACACAGACACTTGCCTATGAGGTTATAACTGGTTCACATCCTGAAGCTAAATGCAATGATTTAAACTGTCCAAAACAAACACTGCTTTTATAATCTTATACAAGCCATGCCTATCAGATAAAATACATTCGACTTCAAACCACCAACACGCCTACTAGTACTAGTACTTGCCCTATTACAAATATTACCCTTACCATTACTACTACTCTCCCATATCAATTTCAACAACTCCTAGGCTTTCTGTTCATGAAATGTAATCTAGTAAAGACTATCCACAAATACTGTAACTTTCAAATACTAACAACAAATTCTCTTCAAGTCATATCAAACAAACCCACTATATATACCAAGTTTAGACCACAAGTAACAAACTTAGAAGATCAAACTTCAAAGATCCTTAATAAACCTTAACAACTAATAACACATTATCATTTCCAGAACTAAAAGCAATATACCAGATATTAAAAAATTCAAGTACCTGAAGCGCGTGAGTGTAACGGTTAAACTTCCTTAAGCTTTTGATAATAACAGTTTTCCCTTCCTTTTGATAATAGCAATAACCTGAAAATCATTAAAGCATGCATGACCAACTACTTGCAAAATGAAAACAAGAAAAAATAGAGCTTATATAAGGCTTCAATTATTGAGCTATATATCTGAATATTCTTAAAACCTCACATTGCTAATATCAGTTATATACTTATATATGGATGCTAGCATTAAATAATCAGAATCAAATAGACAATACAAAGTAACATGAATAAGTAAACAGATAATAAGTTTATGCATACAGGGAAGAAAAAAATTATTGAGCTATATATCTGACTGTCTATTCCGAATCACTACAATCATGTTCTGATGATTCCTCATTTTCAGAATATTCTGAACCAGTTGGGTCTATGTCGTCCTCCTCATCATAATCATCAATAAATTCTTCATCCATGAGATGCACGTTTTGAGTTGAATTTTTACTAGAGTTATCACCAATCGTTGAGCCATCCACCACTTCCAATGGGACATCACCTCGTGCAAGGGATGGTAGCTCCATATTCAAATCATCAATTAAATCTAAATGTGGTTCTTGATCTTGGCAAACTTCCTCATCAGGTAGTGGAACATCAAAAAGAGCGCGAGGGGCATTACTATCCACCACAAGCCAACCCTTACCGAACTTTATATCAGGTGCATAAAAAACTTGTTTAGCTTGTGATGCAAGTATGTAAGGTTGATCTTGGTACCATTTACGGGATGCATTTATGCTGATGACTTTAGATTCTTTGTCAATTCGTAGTCCGTTTTGATCATCAACTCTAAACCAATCACACTTAAATACCAACACTCTTTTATTTTCTCCTAAGTATTCCAACTCTAGCACTTCTTGCAATATCCCATAAAAATCTATCATGTTCTCCCCATGACTACCTTTCACTACAACCCCACTGTTTTGACTTTTCTTGTTCATTTCACGACTTTGGGTGTGGAACCTATACCCACTCACCAAACATCCACTATATTGACTCACTGACTTTGACGGTCCACGCGATAAGAGACGAATTTCAGTAGAAAATGATTGTGGGCAACAATTCACCTAAATTATAAGAAAATGTCTTTATAAATTTAACTGAATTTGAAATATTACATCAAAATTTTAAAAACAATCTTACAGACTTACACGTTGACGGATCCACGAAGAAAATTGTTTGTCATGAACTTTGTTTACATCATCATAGTTTTGTTCCTCAAGTTCAACTTTATGTGTGCTACATAAAGTAAAAGACTATGAACATTCATTCTTAAAAACCATAAATTATCATAAATTGATAGAGTACTTACTTTATTAGCTCCTCCAATTCATGGCAATTATTTAAAATGTATGTATGGATCTTTTTCAACTCCATTTCACCAATATCATGTAATTTGGGACTACCTAAGGGACGCCCTTTACATGAGAAAACAGAAATTTCACTATCATTTTCTGTCATTTCATTGTTACGCTCAACCTTGTTGAAGGCAGTCTCAACATTGTTCAAATACATGGAACAAAAAGTTAGACATTCACTTTCTATGTATCTTTCAGCAATACATCCTTCTGGGCGAGCTTGGTTTCGAACATATCCCTTTAAAGTACGCATTTTCCTATAAATATGATAAGTAGTCAGTATCATAACATATTAGAAATTAGTCTCGATATGAAGGATGATGTCGGGAATATAACTACCTCTCAAATGGGAACATCCATCGATATTGAGGCGGACCAGCTATCTTCGCCTCGTATGGCAAATGGATCAACAGATGAACCATTATGTCAAAGAATGATGGAGGAAATATCCGCTCCAACTTACACAAGATAAGAATAATTCTTTCCTCTTCTTTATCAAGAACGTCTAGGTACATATTTCTTGCACATAAAATTCGGAAAAACTCACTTAGCTCGTACAACAAAAGGCGAACTTCTTTTGTCAAGCAGCCCCTAATTGATAAAGGTAACACTCTTTGGATGAAAACATAGAAGTCGTGACTTTTCATGCGAGACAACTTGAATTCTCCCCCCACTATACATCTAGATATATTAGAGGCATATCCATCCGGGAATTTTAACGAGTTCAAGAAACCTAGTATTTTTTGTTTCTCATCTTTTGTCAAATGGTAGCAAGCCATAGGCATTATGAATGAGCTACCATTTGATTGCGGTTGTAGGTGTAAGCTTTTCTTCAACCTTTCATCCATCAAATCCCTACGAGATTTCCATGTGTCCTTGGTTTTACGCTTAATGTTGAATAATGTGGCAGTCAAACTTTCTGTCACATTCTTAACAACATGCATGATATCTATATTATGTCTCAATTTTAGTTTAGCCCAATACTCAAGCTGGAAGAACACACTCTTCTTTTTCCAGCCACGATTATCCTTTAAAGACTTACGCTTTCTCGTGTTAAGAGAATAATCAATTTCTTTCAATATTTCATTTCCAGACTTAGGTGCGACTGGTTCCCTATAATCCACTTTCCCATCAAAATTCTTCTTATCCCTTCGCCATTGATCTGAAGCCGGCAGAAACCTTCGATGACCCATATAGCATATTTTTTTACTATGACGCAAGTAACGAGACGAAGTTTCATTCATACATGTTGGACAAGCATCGTAGCCCTTGCCAACCCAACCAGATAGCATACTATATGCAGGGAAATCGTTTATCGTCCATAACAGAGCTGCACGTAGTTTGAAGTGTTCTTTTTTGTGTGAATCATACGCTTTTATACCAACCCACAAATCTTTTAGTTCATCTACGAGAGGTTGTAAATAAACATCAATATCCATTCCGGGTGAACTCGGGCCAGGAATCAACATCGACATGAACATGTATGGATCTTTCATACATTTCCATGGTGGCAGGTTATACGGGACAACAAATACCGGCCAAATGCTATACGGATTACTTAGGTTACCAAACGGATTAAATCCATCTGTTGCTAACCCTAAACGTATATTACGCGGATCACTAGCGAATGACGAGTCCACTCTATCAAGGTGTTTCCAAGCTTCACTATCCGCGGGATGTCTAATTATGTTATCATCATTGACCCGCTTCTCTTTATGCCACCTCATGTCACAAGCAACTTGTTTATCAATGAACAATCTTTGTAGTCTAGGTTTGAGAGGAAAATATCGAAGCACCTTTTGTGGTACCTTATGATGTTTATCTTTAAAACGAGGCTCTTCGCACTGAACATTTGGGCATTGGGTATGAGATTTGTACTTACCTCGATAAAGAACACAACCATTAACGCATGCATGAATTTTTTCTCCATAAAACCCTAAATCACGAACATATTTTTTGGCTTCATAGAAGTTTTTCGGAACTAATGATGGAGCTGGCAAGGCTTTTCTAAAGACATCGAGCATTAAATCAAATGATTTGATAGTCCAACCACTTTTTGTCTTTAAATGCAATATGGTAACAATAAACGAAAATTTTGAAAAAGTTTGACATCCCGTATAGAGTTCTTGGTGTGATTCAGCTAATAATAGTCGAAGGGTTTCAACATCTTTATTAAAGGTACTTGAAGATTCACCATCATTTTGCCAATTAACACCTCCTCTACTTTCACCTATGTTATTTAACATCTCGCCAAGGTCATCATCATCATCATCATCCATATCATTATCACCATCACTACCTTCACTAATTGCCATATCATCATCACTATCATCTAAATCATCATATGGCTCGCCATGATGAACCCAATTCTCATAACCAACAGTAATTCCTCTTTTCATTAAATGGTCCAATATTGTAGTTCTACTATGTTTGCGATAATTGTTGCAGTCTTTACAAGGGCAAGGCACTTTTGATGACACTTGTTTGTTACGGTATGCAAAATCAAGAAACTCATTTACACCTAACTCATATCTTGGGTCACTTGTCCTATGAGCTATGTTCATCCATGACTTATCCATATTCACTCGTACAATAAAATCTATTCATGTAGAAAATCACATTTGTAAATCTATTCATATTTGCTATCGTTTAAGACAATTAACAAACAAATGCAGTATATCGTATCATTTAAGACAATAAACAAAACAATGTTAATATTTCTGGCTAACATTAACAATACAAATAGGCTTAGATTCAAGTACATATTAGTAATTTAAGTAAAGCTAATTCAAGTACATTGCTGTAAAAACTTAACTCTGATAAATTATGTATAGTGTATGCATCAATGTCAATAATGCTCTGTTAAGTTTCAGTATGTTTAGTGTATATCCTTGCATGCATGTTTCTTTTTGGGCAAAGGGTTACCGCGGTAACCTTGTATGCATGTTCAAGCGCACTCAAACATAGATTCTAATTTCAGAACAAAAGCTTGCCTCCTTTTCATATAAATGTAAAAGTTGGTCTTTCGTGAATTTGCATTTTTGGAATTATAAACAGTCATTGGATTATCTGCTAATATTCTAGAAGTTAAACATGTCATTGCACAACTCTTTTTCCATTTTACATTATCGATGATTTGATGCAGCTTTATATTCCAGTATAAACACATCCAAAATAAACATTTAACAATTAATTCATAGAGATTTAACAATTAATTTTATAAACATTTAATAATAAAAAATTAAAAACTAACCGGAGAGCAACAGTTCCGGGACGGTAACGATGGGGCTTCTTCACTCCTCCGGTAGTCGGAGCTGACTTCCTTGCAGCCTAATATCAAAACATCAAAATTAACACAAATCGGATCAAAACACCACAAAATTAACAATATCAAAAGCATCAAAACACAATACATTCGTACTCACAACTTGGCCATATCCACACCCTTCCATCAGAAAAAGAAACGCTATTCAGAAACAGACTAAAAATTCCGAATAACATTAAAATATTGTCATCTGTCACTATCACCTACAGATGGGCAGATACAGTTGGAGCTCATCCTACCACATACTTACATAACCCAGAAAGCGAGAAATAACGGTTAACTCTAGGTTATGTTAGGTGACCGATGATCAATCCTATCTAACATTGGTAATTTAATGCTGTCTCACAAATTTAGGGAGTGTTTGTTTAAGCTTATATATGTGGCTTATTAGCTTATATGTGTCCGGCTTATAAAACATAAGCCACAATTTTGTGGCTTATTTTGACAGTTATGAGCTTATTTTGAAAAATGTTATATAAGCCCATGAGTGTCAAAATAAGTCACAAAATTGTGTCTTATGTTATATAAGCCGAACACATATAAGCTAATAAGCTGTATATAAGCTTAACAAATACCCCCTTAATAAATAGTATAAACCAAATAGTAAAGAGAAATGAAAATTCTCTCCCGAACATCGTTACTGATAACTATACCAAACAATATCATCACCTATCTAAAACATTAACTAACGCTACTCTAAACGCATTATACTTAAAACCATAGTATTCCAACTCTACGCCGCATACCACAAATCTCGGCATCCGCAATTCGCACCAACAAAATCTCTCACCATAACTTATTTCATCCCTACACAATACGCATAATACACAAACAATAAATTACCAAAAAAAATACACACAACTAAGTCAGGCATTTCGTCAAACACTTGATCTGCACATCCAATCCACAATACTTTTAGCAAAAAAATACACACAACTAAGTCAGGCATTTCGTCAAACGGTTATTCAGCACTAATACCTCAAATCGATAAACAGTTATTCAGCACTAATACCTCAAATCGATAAACAGTTATTCAGCACTAATACCTCAAATTACCTCAAATCTATAGCGGTTCAGGTGGTGAGATGTGGTGGTGAGAGACGGTAGTGAGAGACGGTGAGAGACGGTGGTGAGAGGTGGTGAGAGACGGTAGTGAGAGGCGCTAATAAGGTAGTGAGAGACGGTAGTGAGAGGCGCTAATAAGGTAGTGAGAGACGGTAGTGATTCATATACTGATTCATGGTGAGAGACGCTTCTAAGGTCAGGTTTGTGGTTCAGGTGTTTGAATGAATTAAAGTGTAATTTGTTTGTTTAAATAAGGTCTGGTATATCTTAACTAACCCAAAATTTAAGTATTTGTTTGTTTAAATTAAATGTAAATATTTAAGTATAAATTTAATCAAAGTTATTTAGAAAAAATAAAAAAGTACATAATATAATAAAATCTTACGAGTAATGTATACCTTAAATTGTTAGCGTATCACCTTACCGTTTTTTTATTACTGATGCATTGTCATTTTAGTTATTCTACTTGTCGATATTTTAAAAAATCTCGATCTGATCGACTTGTGATGTTGCGTAAATTTAATAATTTAATGAACACTAATTTTAGTTTCTAATATATATTTGGGGTTTTAGTTTAGGTGTTATGGTTTATGTGACCACTCTTTTTGTCTCAATATTTTGTTAATCAGTGACCACCAAACTTGGTCTCTAATTTGAAAAACTAGTGACCACTCATATTTGGTCTTTAAAATTTAGGGGCTAGGGTTTTAATTTAGGGGTTAGGGTTTATATGACCACTCTCTTTGTGTCAATATTTTGTAAATCAATGACCACCAACTTTGGTCTCTAAAAACTAGTGACCACTAATATTTGGTCTTTAAAGTTTAGGGGTTATGATTTATGTGACCACTCTTTTTGTCTTAATATTTTATAAATCAGTGACCACCAACCTTGGTCTCTAATTTGAAAAACTAGTGACCACTAATATTTGGTCTTTAAAGTTTAGGGGTTAGGGTTAAAGTTTAGGGGTTAGGGTTTTAGTTTAGGGGTTACGGTTTATGTGACAACTCTTTTTGTCTCAATATTTTTTAAATCAGTGACCACCAACCTTGGTCTCTAATTTGATAAACAAGTGACCACTAATACTTGGTCTTTAAACTTAGTATACTTTTTTTCGCCAGTGACCACCACTTTTGGTCTCTAGTCTAACTCGGAAACTTAATATTTCATTGAAAATATTATATTCACGGTTTAGGGACTATGTGACCATTATTTGTCGTCACTAATACTTGTCATTTGTGACAACTTAGTGACCACATTTTGTAACGGTCACTAATTCTATGGCAATGACGGAAATGCAGTGACGACAAATATATTGGTGACTAAACCATGATAATAGAGACCAAATCGTGAGTGGTCACAAAAAAATTCGTCACTAAAAGCAGTTTTTCTTGTAGTGTTTCATCAAACCGACACTTAGCTCCCCCTAGTACCTTACCATAACTGGCCACATTAGAAGGGAGGACAAGGGTTTTTACTTTCGACACTTTAGTTTATCTCTTTTTACATTTAACGTATATTAAGTTAGTTAAACGTATAACGGATAAACTAACGACCATTAAATATATTCGTGAAACATATTATATATTTAATATTTAATAACTAAATACAACGTGTATATATTAAATATATAATAAATGTGTTCTTCGTGTATATGTGTGTGTCCCGATAGGTCACGCATTTGTTAGCCGTATAAATGCTACGATAAAGAGCGCAAACTAACAAAAACAAATGTGGGCTAACAAATCGAATGGAAAAAACAGTTTTTAATAATATTAAAATAATAATAATAATAATAATAATAATTCAAATGGAAGATGAGCCTAATACAAAGGAAAAAACACTAAACAGAGCTTGGAAACAACCTGAGCCGCCACCTACGCAACCAAAACAGCACCAATATCACGAAAAAGTGATATATGCATTAGTTGATCCATTCAAGATACAATCCAATCTTTTTAGTTAGCCGCCTCTGTTATAACTTTAAGTAAACACATAAAAGAACATGAAGAGGATAAAATCAATGGAGAATTCGGTCAAAAGGTTCTTTGTTATTGATTGAGCATACATCAAATAGTAGAGATACGAGTTCGACTACATGGCGAATGAACAATGAAAGAAAATAATTTCTTTGCAAAGAAACATGTTGACGGATATGCATCCTTTTCCACTCACATATACCTTTTAAGGTAGCTTCAAGGGGTAATGATAAGCTTAAAGTCGAAGTTTGAGCAAGAAGTCTTCTTACTTAACAAGGAATTACTAAATCCAAAAGTTGAGTTTTCTAAATCAAACACTAGAAAGTTATCCTCATACTGAAACGTACCAATCACGATAGCAGGTTCACTTGTTGCACCGCCGTCAGCAAACGCTAGACATGCCACATCTTTTGTTATTTGTTTGATGGAGTTAGCTGTGGATATGGTCCATTTCTTCCCATCCGGGAAAATGAAATTGATATCAGGAACTTTTATACTAACTTGGGTACCATTGTTGGATGTGCTGAAACAAAGGCCAAATGGCGCAACTGGCTTTGCTGGAGGTATTCTTTGTGTAACTTTTATAAAGTTTCGAACCACGCCTTGATAAATGTCAGTTCTGAGAGTAGTATAAGGCTCAACTGTACTAAGCTTGGTTGTGGTATTCACAGGGAAGTCGATTGATCTCAATTTTATTACAATTGCACTGACACCGATAAAGTATCCAAATGAATCTGGATGCTTTATCAATGGAGTAAAAGAAAGAAAACTCCTTACATCGACATCTGGGTGGGGAAGAAGCCCATATGGACCTCCTCCGTATAATAGAATTCCAGGAGCAGATATGGTGCTAGGCAAACATAGAGCTACTATTTTTTTTAATGCTGAATTAGGTAGATAAGCTGGTAACGCATAAGGTGAGGATGAAAGCGCCATAACACCAGAAACATTGGCAGGGAATGATAGAAATTCTGAAGAAGGAGCACACGCAGCATAAGGATAAGCAGTATTTAGACCACTAAACACATTTTTACCGTTGCTTTGGTTCACCATGAATTCGTCATAGTTGAGCAAGGCCTTGCCGCACGATCCTGTAATCGGGTTCACCACGTTGACCGGGCACGTACACTTTCCCCAACCTGGAATGGTTGAATCGTTGTTTACTGGAGCACAAGAAGGATTCTTGTACGAGTAAGTAGTCCTCACGTCTGTGCACTGAAATTGTTCACATGAAACAGGATAGGGGCAAGTTTTGCCGTTAGGACAGCTACCTGGATTTTTAAACGACTTCCATTGCATTATGCAGTCGTGCCATATGAATGGAGCATCGAGGTCTATAAGCAAATTTGCAAGTAATAATGGATAGATTACGTCGTATGTTGCAATGATCTGAACACTATAGAGAGGCTTAGCAGCATCAGCATGTTTGTTTACGGGAACAACTACTGAAGAGTAAGGTGGATCAATTTGAGCTGTGGTAAATCCATGTTCATGAGATATGAAGACTAGAATGGTAACGAAAAGCTGTAGAAGCAAATGCATTTTTGAATTATGCAAGGCTAGAAGAGCCTTGAGCTTACTTATATAGATATGTATGTGTTTGCGCTTTGAAGTAGGCTGTTTTTAAACTCGCTAACAGGAGTGGGTACGGCAACGAGGGTGAAGTGCTCATTTGGGGCCCACTGGTGCCACCTCACCTTAATACCTCTTCACAACTAACCCCCTCTTCACTCACAACTAACCTCAACTTACTCATTTGGGACCCACCACTTACACCTTTATTTTTTTATCACTCAAAAAAAAAAAAAAAAAAAAAAAAAAAAAAAAAAAAGGTACACTTTGTCAGAAGCTTACCCTCGTCGTGCAGGTGAGCAACTATCATGTGAAGAGGCATGAAGAGGTTGGCATGGTGTGGTGAAGTGCTACAACGAGGGTGAAGTGCTTTCCACGTAGGACGACGAGGGAGGGCAACGAGCCCACACCCACTCCTCTAAGGAGACAGAAAGCATATGTATACAAGAAGGCATCTTTTTAATGTGCGAATCCCAAGATTCCCGATAGTTAATTAAATTAAAAAGAAAGAAAAAAAAAAAGAGTATCACACACATGGTCACAGGTTGATGATATAAACAAGTGATGTATAAAACAACTTGCAAATTAATAAATGGGTAAAATGCAAAAATGGTCTCTAAAGTATCACAAAATCGCAGAAATAGGACCGAGACAAAAGGTCACTTAAAAAAGCCATTAACGTTTCGCAAATTTGCAAAAAAAACCACTGAGAGCCCTTTTCCGTTAGTTTTCTCGTTAAGTGCCTAGTCATCGAGGGTAGTATTGTCTTTTTACTGTTCACCATCTTCCCCATTGCAAAAAAAACCACCCTCTACCGCCACCACTACCACCCTTGCCCTCCCTAAACACTATTCATCATTTTCCCCATTGCAAATGAAAACTTAACTTCCTAAAACATTATTCATCATCTTTCACACACAAAATCCCACTAACCAAATGAATCAAAATCAAATTATATTTGTCCTTACCTATAAAAAACCGGAATGGAATGAACCATCTTCTATTTGTATTCATCGAGACATTTCTAAAAAAGTTTCCTGGATGCTGCCCTGTTATAGATCCCATGAGAAGATCCGACACCTGAAGATGGCACCAGACGCTCCCTCTAAAAATACCAGTTGTAATCGACTTGAACCCCTATGAGAATATTGCACAAGTACTTGAGGCATTCAAGAACAAGGAACATGTCAAAACAGTCATTACAACATATCATTAAAACAATTACAAATATAAACATGTACATATAAGCATGTTATCATTAAAATACTTCGAGTCATTACATCATATCATTGAACATGTTTGAGTCGTTATAACAGTTTGATAGTTGTTTGGGTCAAATTATTTTCTCAAAAACAAAAATGTACATATAAACAGTATACTTTTTAAAAGATATAAACACCATACCTCTTACCGCTGGTCCAAAAGACATTTTGATAATTTTGTTCGCAACTAAAAGACCTTTTCGTCAATATTTTTTTTATAGGAAAATCGCAATATATTTATTAAATATTTGATTAATAAAGTTTGTTGTATAAAATATCGTAAACAGCTAATAAAACAAGGCAATTTTTCGTAACTCGTCAAATAGCCTGAGGCGGTGTTGCAAATTTCTTTTTTACTTTTTTTCTTTTTTTTTTTAAATAAAGTCAAACGTTGCTTTTGTAAATTGTTAAATAGTTAAAGGGTTATTTTATTTTATTTAAAAAAATATATATTAAACTTCAACTTTTTTTTATAAAATATTATTTTAGTAAAAAATATTGCAATATTGAGCTCTTTGCAATTTAAAGAAATCTTCATCGTTATTTGTTAATGGGTTTGTCTAACGGGTGTCCTTATGGCAAGGTTTAACACACCACCACCAACAACAACAAACCCAATCCCGCAAGAGCAGGGTATGGGGGAGGTAGAAATGTATACAGATCCTACCCCTACCCCAGGAAAAACCTGGGAGTAGAGAGACTGCTTCCAAGGAGACCTCCGGTAAGTGCAAAAGTGCGAGTGATAGGACCAAAAAAAAGAGCAAGGACAAGAGCAAGAAAGTAAAAGCGATAGGAAGACAATGGTGAAAAGTCAAGCAGACAAAGCAGGGACCAACAAATAAAGGATCAAAGAAAACAGGCAAGCAAACATAAACAGAGCACCAATCAGAAAACAAGCAGCAAGCAAGTAGAGCAAAGAAAAAAAGGGCAAAGGACCAACATACAAAGCAACAAGGGCACGACAAGCAAAGCAAGCAACAAAACAAAGGCAAGCGGGCACAAGGCAAAGAGAGACAAAGAAAAAATGGACCAAAACAAAGAAACACAAGCAAACACGCAGAGGCAAGCGGGAAAAGGAAAAAGAACACACAAAAAACAGAGCAGGGCAACACAAAGAAGGCAAAAGCAGAGGTACAACAAAAGTAAAAGGGAAGGCCACAAGCCTCCAAAAAAACTAAAGGGGGAAGAGCAAAAGAACCTGTTGGGTTTTGGATTCTGCTGCTAATGTTAAACTCCTGCTAAGGTGAAACTGCTTCTGAGATGAAAATGCTGTTAAGGTTAAAGATTCTGCTGCTGTCATTCAAAGTGCTGCTATGGGAAAATACTGGTAGTGGAATCTACTGCTGAAGAGATATGCATGTATACTGAATAGATAATTATGGAATAGATTCTTTGTATATTTTATACTTCTAGAATATTCTTATCTTATGTAGAAAGGTATTGTAAACCCAGTAGGACTCCTTGTCCTATAAAAGGAGGATAATAGGGTAGATTGAGTACGTATTATTTTAGTTTTCGTTTACACTTCAAGGTTGTAAAACCCTAGCATTGTTGAGTACCACTACTAGAAAAAGGTCTATCATTGACTCGCATTTTATAACGCACACAATATAATGACACGCAAAATTGTAAGTCATAAAAAAACTGTCATAAATTGTAAAATCTGAAGGCTAGACGACAGGCATTTTTGTGTGTCATAAAATTCGTGTCATATCTCAAATTTTTTAAAAAATACGGACCACAAAACTATATCTCTCGCACCTCTCCAAGATCCAGCATATCCCTTATCTTCATTTGTTTTTTTTACCCTAAACCTAAAACTATATCTCTCTCACCTCTCCAAGATCCGGCAGCCGCCGCCGCTGCTCCGGTCACCACCTCCGTCACTCACCACCATCCATATCAACAAAACACCACCACACCAGCCCTTATATCACCCTTGCGAATTTATTTATGAGGTGCACACACCATCACCTTTATCTACTTCCGGTTACCCCTTTTCACACCGCCGTTTGCCACCGATCAAGAGGGAGACTCCAAGGGTTCGTTTTCATCAGGTTTGGAGCGAGGGTTTGCATCTAGGGATTTGTTTGTTCGTGTGGAGAAGCCGCCACCACCACCGACACAGCCGTCACATCCATCTCGCCTTTTAATCTTTTTCTCCCTCTCGTCTTGTGGTATGTCTAATTGTTAAACTCGTTTCATTTCTCTTTTTGATTTAAAAACCGTTTATATGCATAACGATTTGCAAGTTTTCGTGGCTTAATAATAGATTAAAAACATTTTAGATAAATATATCATTGTTTTCATTTGGTTGTTCATATTTATTTTAAAATGCGCTAAGGTGATTAGGCGATCTTCTAGTGCTTGATAAGTAATTCATCTTGATAGGCGAACATCATTGTTTCTAGGTCATGTACACACAGGAACTAAAATTTCAGAATGATGAAAAGAAAAGTGATAAGGAAAGGTTATTTCAAAATTTGAAGTTTGTAGTTATTCGAATATGATAAGCTCTTAAACTTGTTTTATCTTGTTTGTGTTGAAAATACTAATAATGAGGTTAACACAGGGCAAAAGTAAGCAAGTATGGGGATAAATTACTCGAAACCATAGAGAGTTAGAGACTATCCTTAATGAATATTCCAGTGAAGAATCTAAATATACTAGAGATGATATTATTCTGGAAAAGTGCTTGCTAAAATCAACGAAGAAGAGTCATCCTCAAGTAGATACTCCGTCTCAACCTCAACCAGAAGTAGACATGGTATGTTGCTAAATTTACTTTAATGTGTTACCATTATGACCCAAATCAATACCGTAGTGTGATCACTATAACCATTTTTTTGGGTGTAGATTCTCTATGACAAATTATACTCTAATTTGTGAATGCTTCGGACACTTCTTGTTAAGGAAGCAGGGGAAGGGGTCTTGGCATACCAAATATTTAGGTGAGTTGAGCTCTTATGATTGCAGGAAGCAACTTATAAAAAATGAAGACCTGATTGCCAGTTTTGTATATTTTTATCTTTCGTGTTTTGATATCAACCATGCAAATTAGGTCTCATGATAAAACTAAAAGAACCGTCATTATATGCTGTTTTTTTCATGATTTAGGAATGCTACCCTGGAGCTTATCAGCAAAAGGATCCCCAGAACTAAAGAAGGGCTTCTTGAGATTAATGACATTAGCAAGTAAGTAGTTCTCCCTGGTCCCAATAACAGTGCTATAGTTGGAAAATCACTTGTTGGATAAGTTACTGAAGTTGCATATAAGTTACGTAACAGGTCAAAATGGGTCAGATTGAGCCAAGTCTTTCTTAAATTATTAAAGTAATTATTAATTTTTTTCAAAAAGATAAATAATTATGAATTAATCATATAAGTATGCGTAGGAAAAACTATGTTGCTAAAGAATGCCATTTTGAAGGTTTTATGCATTTGAATACACTTACGATGGCTTTCATTGACATGTTTGACCCATTTGACTCGTATGCTTATCGTATAAATATTCAACCCCATTGACATGTTAGGGATATTTGTAACGAAATGGTCTTTAATTACCACCTGTAAAGAGTAACAAGTACCTTTGGTTATAGAAATTGCGTAGTACTCTCCAAATTCAAACGGGAATTGACAATTTTTAGCTTACTACGTCCGATATTTTTCTAGTTGCAGGAATGTGTCATTTGCAAACAGGTTCATGGTTCTTGTTTTAAGTGTTGCAAGTGCCCCACTTACTTTCATGCAACGTGTGCTTTAAGAGCCGGGTACTGCATCGAGGTACGTTGTCTCACTTTACATGAGTATTATATTAGCTTTGTCTCACGAAAACTGCAACATATTAGTTTGGAAACTTCCCATAATTATGTAACTTGTTTTTGTTACCTTTCAAAACATATGCAGCTGCATTCATCAGAAAAGGGTGGGATATATAATACCAAATGGACTCCATACTGTGCTCTTCACAGTTAATGCCCACTCTATTCATTGTCATTCATAACACTCATAGTTCATAAAGTCTATCCTAAGTACACAGTTTGGATAAAAATTGTAACCAAAGCTGATTGATATTTAGTGCTAAAACGAGCTGTCTATTCTTTTGATTTTGATGCAGAACCCCAGCAGATACTGGTATTGTCATCAGAACCCCTTCTGAGGTAATTTTGTGCAAAGAGGTTGCTTGAAAAGCAGAGTTTTAGGGGATCGAGGCTCGTGATGTGTACTAAAATGGAAGACTCTTATTCATCATTGGCAGAGAATGATGAGCCTGAATCAATACCGGCTGCTAGGTGTCGTGTTTACAGAAGATCAAATAAAAAGGTTGCTTAACCTAAACTGTTGTTCCTTTCTAATATAGTTTTTATTTTTGGATTGTGTATGACGTTGGGCGGCCTTTTTCATTTAGTACTCACTTTTTTCACTTATTCTTTCAATTTCAGAATGGTGTAAAGGAGGCATTATTTTGATATTTGTGTTTTTAATTTTGTATTATCAGGTTTTTAATTGTCATTTAATAGAAAATTAGAAACTAAAAAAATTATTTTTTTTTTTAAAAAGATTAGGTTATGACTCGCAAAAAAGAGAGTCATAAAACGTGGGTCATAAGTGTGCGTCATAGAGGGATGACGCACAAATGCGAGTCATGAAGCTTTATGACGAGTCCTTCCTTGACTCGCATTTGCGAGTCATAAGGCCTCTTCTTGACTCGCATTTGGAGTCAAGAATAGCTGTTTTTCTAGTAGTAGTGCTCGTATTATTAATATATTGAAGTGTTGATAGTGAATCATTATTCTTCTTAAGTTAAGCTTTAATATTCCGCGTTCTAGCTTAAGTGTTAATTCAAGTCAACTTCTATATAAGATCGTTTGCTCAACTAGGATCAACAAGTGGTATCAGAGCTTGTGATCTAGAAGTTGAAATCAAGAAGAATTTGTCTCTTACAAGTTTGTTGTTCCTAATCAACTGCTGAAGATGGGTGACGACACACATATGGTGACTGCTTCAAAGGTTCCCATACTCAACCTTGGAGAATATGAGCTATGGAAGATGAGAATAAGATAGTACATTCGCATGATTGACTTTAACATGTGGAATGTGATCATCAATGGTGACTCTTTACCAAAGAAGGGTGCTGATGGAAAAGAGATACCAATCAAGTCTACTGAAGAAAACTCAGTAAGGAAGATGGAGATTAAGGCACATAGTATTCTCTTAAAGGGAATACCTAATGAATTTCAATTGGACTTTGATGGCTGTGAGACTGCAAAAGACTTGATAGATGCTGTTGAATTTAGATTTTGAGGGAATGATGCTACTAAGAAGTCAAGGAAAAACATGCTAAAGCATCAGTTTGAGAACTTTACTGCTGAAAGTGGAGAAAAGATTAATGGCACATACAACAGACTTAATCAACTTGTTAGTCACTTAAAGCTTGTTGGCTATGTGGTTCCTCAAGAAGATGTAAACCTCAAGTTTCTTAGAAGTCTTGCACCAGAATGGAGTATGCATACAGTTGTTTGGAGGAATAAGCCTGATTTTGAAACTATGAAATTGGAAAGCCTCTACAACAATTTGAGGGTGTATGAACCAGAATTGACTTCTTCATCTACTTCATCTTCTGGTACACAAAATCTTGCCTTTATATCTTCAAAGTCAAAAGGATCTCAAGAATCTCACTCTACTACTTATGGGGTATCTGCTGCTGATGGATCTGCTGCTAGTTCTAATGATAAGAATTCCACCAGTGATATTGCTTTGTGTGCATTCTTGGCTGATCTAACATCCAACATAAGGTCACAGGTTCTCAATCAAGATATGGATCATATTGATCCTGATGATCTTGAGGAGATTGATCTTAAATGACAAATGGCCATGTTGACCTTGAGGGCAAGAAAATTCTTGAAGAGGACTGGGAGAGAAGTCAAGTACAGGGATAAAGAAAACTTGGGTTTTGACAAATCAAAGAAAGAGTGCTACAATTGCAACAGGAAGGGTCATTTTGCCAGGGAATGTAGAGCTCCAAAGAAGAATGCTGAAGCTCCAAAGAAGACCACTAAAGAATCAAAGAATACCACTACTGCATTGGTATCTTGTGATGGGCTGGGAGAGTATGATTGGAGTGATATGGCTTATGAAGAACCAAACTATTCTCTGGAGGCTCAAGTTAGGCCTAAAGTGCATAACTTTGCACTTATGGCCTATGCATCATCATCTTCTGGATCTAACTCTGAGGTATCCAATGATTCGGATCTATCTGTGTGTTCTTTTAAATCATGTGCTGACACTGTAGAAGAACTTAAGTCTAGGAATGAAAGTCTAATTAAAGAAGTTGAACACCTAAAACTTGATAACTTAGGTTACAAAGTAGGTATTCAAAATGTTGAAAGAAGACTAGAGTATCTAAAACAATGTGTGCTAGAATATGTAGATAGAATTAACCAACAGGATGTTGAGATTTTTAAGAAAAATAGTGAAATTGAATTTCTTAAAAATAAATTAGAAGAAGTAGAAAAAGATAGAGATGCAGCTCTTGCTGATAAGGAAAAACATATAGTGAGAGTAAATAAACAACAATATGCTTCTGATTTGGTTAATAAATCTATTGAGAGTACCTTGATGAGGAAAGGAAGTGGAATAGGCTACAATGAGGTTGCTCCTCCTGTTAAGAGTGCCTATGCTCCACCAGGAAACACTACAACAAAAGTGGCTTTTTAGGACCCTTTGTGTGGGACGGTATAATAATGGAGTCCTAAAAAACTGTTTAATAGGACATATGAGCGTTTAGGGTCCTTTTTAAATATTTGCTACTTAGGCGATGTCCTAAAAAGTTATGTAATAGGATGGTTGATGATTTGGGGTCCTATTATCATATAACTTAATAGGACACTTAAAATATGAATCCTAATAAATTACTTTATAAGAAATTTAGTTGTTGGTGTCCCATTATGTGATAGTGTAATACGACACTTGATCACTAGATGTCCTATTATGACATAACCTAATAAGACCTTTGACACTTGGGTCTTATAACTTTAACCTTTATAGGAAGTTTATTCATTATGGTTTTATTATAATACACCATAATAGGACACTTGAGTTTTGAGTCATAAGACATCAGTTAGTTAAAATGCTTATTCACAAAAGTTTTATTATAGAAAAATTAAATAGGACCTTTGACACGTGGGTATTATAACGTTAACCTTTATAGGACGCTTATGTTCAATGGTTTTATTATCGTACACCATAATAGGATATTTCATTTTTGAGTCATATAACATCATTTTTTAAAATGATTATTTGCAAAAGTTTTATTATAACAAAACTTAATAGGACCCTTAAGACGTGGGTATTATAATGTTAACCTTTATAGGACGCTTATGCATAATGGCTTTAGTATCATACATCATAATAGGACATTTTATTTTTGAGTCATAAAATATCAGTATTTTAGAACGTTTATTCGCAAAAGTTTTATTATAACAAAACTTAATAGGACCCTTAAAGGATGCATATTCATTATGGTTTTATTACAATACACCATAATAGGACACTTGATACATAAGTCATAAAACATTAATTATTTAGAACGCTTATTCACAAACGTATTATTAAAACATAACTTAATATGACACTTGACACTTGGGTCCCATAGATTGATACACCATTATAGGACACTTGATATTTGAGTCATAAAACATCGGTTTTATGGAACGCTTATTCATAAACGTTTTTTATTATAAGAAAAGTTAATAGGACCCTTGACAATAGCGTCTTATAAAGTTAACCTTTATAGAACGCTTATTCATAATGGTTTTTTTATGATACATGATGAGGCGAAAAATGATCCGTTTTTAGGGGGTCATTTAAGCCCGAATCCGAATTTATTTGATCAAATATTGCCATAAATCGTTCCTTTTGTGATTTTAGGTACTTTGGGAGTGAAATCTGGAAAAGGAAGCAATTCGGACGTTTTTGGAGCATAAAAGTGAAGAAAACGCCAAAGTCTTAATTTTCCATGCTGGGAACAGTAGGTGACGGCGTCAAGAGCAAAACCTTGACGACGTCAAGAGCAAATTTCATGAATTTCCATGACTACCCAGAACAGATTTGACGGCGTCACGTAGAAAGGGCGTCAAGAGTAAAAGAGTCATGACGGCCTGGAAGTGTATAAGTCTTGACGGCGTCAGAAGTAGATCTAGGCAGTCCGAGGATTGTTTTGGCGGCGAGGTGACGGCGTCACAAGTTTATTCTTGACGCCGTCAAACCTATTTTTCTATATATAGTTTTCTAATTTTTCACATTTAAAGAGAGAAGTTTTGGGAGAAACCCTAAGTACGATTTTGGTGTAACTTTACAGGTTTTTCAAGGGTTCCAACCCCTTGATACCTTGCATGATTAATCAAGATAAGTGTTCTTATAATTCAATCAATATGTCTATGTGTTGGTTGTTTATATCATGTTCTTGTCTTAATTCTATCATGCTAGGCTAAATCTCTTTTGTGTTTGCTTAGATCTAATGAAACCTAGATGTTGATTATGTGTTGATTACTTGTTTATTCTTGTCTTGGATGAATGATTCATATGTTAGGCTTAAGAAAACTGGCAGATCTCCAATTGGTAACATGCTTGAACGTCTTAAGAAACATGAACCAATGCGCACTAGGTCTTTATTGGTTGTACTTAATGCATGAGCCACTGTTTACAATCCCTATAGTTGTGCTGGGCATGGTGTAGGAGGAGATAAGAGCTCATAGAATTGGGGAGTTATGTGTGCCACCCCATGAATGGTATTAAGGAATACAATCCGTCATCCATGCAATTATAACAAGTAATTAACGTGTAAAAGATATCTAGGGAGTAGTGAAATCTAAGTAAACACATTTTCTCCAATTACTGCTCACAACTTTAGTATAAATTAGTTTACTTTCATTTTCTAGTATTTTATTTTGATTGCATCTTAGTATTGGGTTAGTTGAATAGCAACTAATTCCGCCCACTCTTCCAAAATCCGAGATTTTAACTTGCTTTCTAAAAAATATAAAAACACAAAAATAATCATCCCTCACCTCTAGAACTAGTATTTAGGCTTTCTAATCCTAGCGACACTATTCCTAAGCTGAACGATCAATCCCCCGGTACTTGTCACTATACTATACTACAACGATCAGGTACACTGCCTGGTGGGGGTTGTAAGCTTCTCGAGATCCCTCGAGAGGTAAAGCCTGTTGCGATTCCCACGCATCAAGTTTTTGGCGCCGCTGCTGGGGAATAGTTATTGTCTAGGTTAGAATTTCTTTTTATTAGGTCTACTTGCTAGATTCCTTTCTAGTAAGATTTTATTTTTTTATTTTTAGATCTTCTTTAGTCTATCTTATTTCTTCGTGCCTTTGTTCGTAACTCTTTACCATTCGACATCATGGAAGGTGGTAACATCTTTGAACCCGTCATCACACCACAACAAAACCCACCATTAGAACCCCTTAGGCCCCGAACCTTAGGAGAGTATTCCCAACCTAGCCACCAAGGCTACCGAAACACCATTGAGCTCATCGGAGCCAATGTGACCCCCTTGCGATCCGACACCATCCGGTTGGTGCAAAGCGGATGTGCATTCCATGGACTTCGTTCTGAAGATCCAAACCAACATCTTAAGGACTTTCTCAAAATCGTAGATTCCATAGACCTAGGTGTTGAAACTAGAGAGACAACCCGATTACGCCTATTCCAATTCTCTCTACGGGATCAAGCTAGACAATGGCTTGAGCGTTTACCCGCGGGATCCATCACCACATGGGATGATCTCACCACTCGTTTCCTTGCTCAATTTTTCCCACCGGGGAGAACTACTAAGCTTATAAATGACATCTTGATGTTCCAACAACGTCAAAATGAATCTCTTTATGAAGCATGGACTCGTTTCAAGGATTTACTCCAAAAAGTCCCTCATCATGGCATAGATCTTTGGCTCCAAGTCCAAATTTTTTATGACAATATCGACATCTCCACGAGGCGAGCCATTGACCAATCGGCCGGTGGTAAGCTACGTGATCTTAGTGCGGAACAATCATGGGAACTCATAGAAGATTTTGCTCTCTATGACAACGAAAGTTGGAATGATCCCCGTGATTTGAACAAAACGGTCAAGGCAATATCTTTGCCTTCGAACAATTCTAGCACTCCCGACCGTAGAATCATGGAACTTGAGGACCAAGTCAAGTTTCTCATGAAATCTTACGAAGCTCCGAAACCTTCAAGCCGAGTGAACAAAATCACATCTTCATGCGAATTATGTAGTGGTCCCCATGACACTCGTGATTGTGTGGAACTCCCCGGAACAGCTTTTGCGGACTACGCATCCACGCGTACCGACGAAGCGGGAGATAAGTGGTACACTTTCAAGCCTGAGCCAAACACTTACGGTGATTCATACAACCCCTCTTGGAAAAATCACCCAAACCTTAGGTGGAAACAAAATCAACCCAATTCTTCCAATCCGCCTAATCGTTACCAACCAAACGGTCCACCATCCAACCGTACTTTCAACAACAATCCTTCTAACAACTATGGTAGTACCAATAATCTTGAAGGATTGATGTCAAAGTTCATGGCATCTCAAGAAGCTCGCATATCTAAGTTTGAAGCCGATTTCAAACAAAAGCAAAGCGAGATGACCACTAGAATTGATGCATTGTTGAAAGTTCTCAATGACCGAGAAATGGGAGCACTCCCGAGCGACACGGTCAAGAATCCGAAACTAACCGTTAATTCCATATCCTCAGTTTTGTCACCCACTTCGTGTTCACAATACTACTCGGTTAAATCAACGAGCACGTGTTTCAAACAAAACCAAGTTCCCCAAAAGGACCAATCAAATAAAACACCCACTATAGAGCCAGTCAAAAGCATTGTTGAAACACCTCTTACGCAAGACCTTGACGATGAATTCAAAGAACTTCACCTTGAACGCCCCGTCATTGATGTCTTAGCGCGTGCTCCTTACTACAGTGCCCTCCTAGAAAAATATGAGAAGTGTAAGCTAGGTAAAAATGGGACCGCCTTCGTTCAAAACAAGTTGCCTAAAAAGCTTGATGATCCAGGTATATTTGTTTTGCCTTGTAAGATAGGAAGATCCGAAGCTTTCGACACACTATCCGATTTAGGGTCAAGCCTCAACTTGATTCCCTTTGTCCTTATTCACCGCTCTTAAGCTAGGAAAGTTAGAGGAAATGGAGGTATTGATAGGGCTAGCGGATGGGAGTATTGCCCACCCGGTTGGAATGATTAAGGATGTAGTTGTTCACGTAGGAAAGTTAACTATATTAGCGGATTTTCACGTCCTAGACATGGTTAGTGACACTACATGCCCATTATTGGTAGGAAGAGGATTTTTAGCAACCGCTAGTGCCATGATAGATTGCAAGGAATCCAAGATAACGGTAGGTGAAGGCGATACTTGGTCAGTGTATGATGTTAAGAAGCATAGTTATGATTGTGATGATGAACTAACACCGCATTGGGTAGAGATGAATAGGAGACCATCTAGATATGGACCTTGGATAGAAAGGAACTTTATAGGACCTCAATGCCCCTTTTATCTAGAAAAAGATTTTGTTGAAAATACACATTCGGTAGAACAACTCATAGCTAGAGATGAAGAGCTAGACCCCTTTGAGGACCCCTTAGTCTTTAGGAAGATGATTGAGTTATTAAGCGTAATGCCCATCAACATAGAAAGGAATAAATGGAAAAGAGAGGGAGACAAGTGTAAATGGAGGTGGGACAAGCCACCTAAAGAAGGTGACGGGTCATGGCATATTAGAATGACTTTGTATGATCCGGATGGAGAAAAGTTTGAAAGGTCATACCATACTAAGGAAACCGATAGGAAGTTGAAACCTAAGTTTGATCCCAAAGATGTCCTCAATGAGGAACTCACCCGTATCACGTAGTAACCCATGACCTTGAGTCTAGCTACAAGACTCATAAATAAAGAAAAGCGCTTCTTGGGAGGCAACCCATGTTTTATGTGATTTTATTTGTTTGATTGTTATTTGCTTCCGTATGCATGCTTTATTTTTATTGTTGGTAGATCATGTTTCTAAACTAAAAAGTGGAAATACTTTACTTTGTTGTTTTGGCCTAGTCTTAACTCCACCTAAAGGTATTTTTGCAAAAGATAAGTGTAAGGGGAAACCCCAAATATGTTTTTAAGAAACAAACCGATCATGATTCTCCACAATATTAAATGAACATGTATATTCGTATTTGTTAGAGTCAAATGCTTGTATTGAGTCATAATGAAGTTTTGCAGGATTTTCCAGGAAGTAGGACCAAGTTTTTCCAGAAATTTTCCGGAAACTTAACATAAGAATTTCTGCAGGTCAATTCTGACGGCGTCAGGAGTTTACTCTTGACGGCGTCAGGTGTAAAAATCTGGAAATTTTACCGGTTTTGTTTTTCTAACGGAGTCTTATGGTTTTTGTGAATTATTAAGTTTTATGATCTCCAGGAGATCTGCAAACTTCATTCCACAAGCATTATATCTTATCTTGTTTTCTAGGATTTAGAAACTTATATAGGATGCCGCCGATTTTACGCGAGGTTGTCTTGTCTATTTTGTCAGGTTTTACAGGTTATGTATGACAAGGAGATGATTTATATTCTGGAAGGGAAGCTTTGATTGTTCATTCTCTTGGAGGAAGATTTAACCTGGCCATCCTATTATCCATACCGAGCGAATCAGGGGAGTATTTGATTTCATTCTCTTTACTTTTTCACTTTTACATTCTTTACTTGAACATTGGGGACAATGTTCATCTTAAGTGTAAGGGGAGGGTAAAAAGATGATACCTTACATATGCACTTTCACTTGAGTTTGTTTTGTTTAATGGTAGATGTGTAATAAAACTATGAGAAATACTTGTTAGTGCAATTTTAGCGCCAAATTTAAAAATTTTTACAACATTTAGGAGTGAAACTTTAGCCATAGCAAGCGTCTCATGGATAGGAGATTGTATGACTAGCACATAACCGTATATTCAGAAAAATTTTCCACCCAAATATGTGAGGTTCGCCTTTAGATTTGATAGGAAAAGCATTAATTATTAGTGCTTATGAGTGTACCGGTAGCATTTAGATTCTAGAACTTGCGTTAGTGATGCATCCCGAGACTGCTAGTGAGACTACATTCGTGTGGTAGGATTTACTACATGATAAGAGGCATTAGGATCACCCTTGTGTTAAACCCGTATCATAATTACTTGACCATTTAAGTCATATTACTTGGCTAGTTAAGTCAACTAATTTTTCCCACACCCTTAGCGTTGTACTCATTTTTAGTACACGATACCCCTAGTACACCCCTCCGAGCCTATCTTTTCGTTTCTAACTTTAAGCATTTTACTTAAAGGAAGAATTTGTTACACCCCACTTAAATGTACAACCAAATCGCCTTAGCCTTCCGTGTATGCGCTCATTTTTAGTGCATTATTGTTATTTGTTAAACCCTAAGTTAACTTTCTAATTGATTACATGGTTGCTAAGTCGAGTCATATCCTTATACATATTGTTTTGGGACGATTAGGACTCATGGGTAAGTACTTATTTTATGGAGTAATGGGGAAGAACATCATTTATTACCCCCATATGTATGTTAATCTAAAAAGTGCTCCAAGTGTTTTGATTTTCTTAATTCAAGTCATTAGATTAGTTTAATGTAAAGTATGTAAAGATTCAAGTGTAAGGGGAATGTTCATCCCCTATGATGTATTATTTTGGATGGTAGGGTAAGAGTGTATGAAAAAAAAAAAAAAAAAAAAAAAAAAAAAAAAAAAAAAATCAAGAAAAAGAAAAAAAAAATAGAAAAAGGAAAAAGAGAAAAAAAAAAAAAAACATACGGACTACCATCCCTTTTTATTCTATGTTCATTTTATGTTTTTGTTATTTTTCATTTATTAGCTTAAGTCGAGTCTAGTCTTGGCTTAGCAACGCCACATTGTATATGTAATTAACCAAGATTGTTAACTCGCAACCAGTAAAACTTCCTTTATCCAACAAAACCGTGTATTTCATATCCCTACACCTAACGTTACAACCCTTTAAAAGACCTCTTTGATAGTTTATCCTAGGTGCTTACGCCATGTGCTGGAGGTTTGATCCTTTCCCAAGCCTATGGTAATCTATTTTGCTATGACAGGTAGTGAGAGATATCTTCCGTTTCCATATTGTAATTTATACTTTATTACACCCGAGAGATGTGAGTATCTAAACACTATTTGAGAGGTGCTTGTGTATGACCTCCGTGCTTGTCTATTGGTCTTTAGTGGAACGATTATTTGTTGTAATTACTTTTATATTAGTGTTAAATGACCCCTAACTTGTCTTTTGAGTAGAATAAAAGCGCATTTGCTTGAGGACAAGCAAATCTCAAGTGTAAGGGTATATGATGAGGCGAAAAATGATCCGTTTTTAGGGGGTCATTTAAGCCCGAATCCGAATTTATTTGATCAAATATTGCCCTAAATCGTTCCTTTTGTGATTTTAGGTACTTTGGGAGTGAAATCTGGAAAAGGAAGCAATTCGGACGTTTTTGGAGCATAAAAGTGAAGAAAACGCCAAAGTCTTAATTTTCCATGCTGGGAACAGTAGGTGACGGCGTCAAGAGCAAAACCTTGACGGCGTCAAGAGCAAATTTCATGAATTTCCATGACTACCCAGAACAGATTTGACGGCGTCACGTAGAAAGGGCGTCAAGAGTAAAAGAGTCATGACGGCCTGGAAGTGTATAAGTCTTGACGGCGTCAGAAGTAGATCTAGGCAGTCCGAGGATTGTTTTGGCGGCGAGGTGACGGCGTCACAAGTTTATTCTTGACGCCGTCAAACCTATTTTTCTATATATAGTTTTCTAATTTTTCACATTTAAAGAGAGAAGTTTTGGGAGAAACCCTAAGTACGATTTTGGTGTAACTTTACAGGTTTTTCAAGGGTTCCAACCCCTTGATACCTTGCATGATTAATCAAGATAAGTGTTCTTATAATTCAATCAATATGTCTATGTGTTGGTTGTTTATATCATGTTCTTGTCTTAATTCTATCATGCTAGGCTAAATCTCTTTTGTGTTTGCTTAGATCTAATGAAACCTAGATGTTGATTATGTGTTGATTACTTGTTTATTCTTGTCTTGGATGAATGATTCATATGTTAGGCTTAAGAAAACTGGTAGATCTCCAATTGGTAACATGCTTGAACGTCTAAAGAAACATGAACCAACGCGCACTAGGTATTTATTGGTTGTATTTAATGCATGAGCCACTGTTTACAATCCCTATAGTTGTGCTGGGCATGGTGTAGGAGGAGATAAGAGCTCATAGAATTGGGGAGTTATGTGTGCCACCCCATGAATGGTATTAAGGAATACAATCCGTCATCCATGCAATTATAACAAGTAATTAACGTGTAAAAGATATCTAGGGAGTAGTGAAATCTAAGTAAACACATTTTCTCCAATTACTGCTCACAACTTTAGTATAAATTAGTTTACTTTCATTTTCTAGTATTTTATTTTGATTGCATCTTAGTATTGGGTTAGTTGAATAGCAACTAATTCCGCCCACTCTTCCAAAACCCGAGATTTTAACTTGCTTTCTAAAAAATATAAAAACACAAAAATAATCATCCCTCACCTCTAGAACTAGTATTTAGGCTTTCTAATCCTAGCGACACTATTCCTAAGCTGAACGATCAATCCCCCGGTACTTGTCACTATACTATACTACAACGATCAGGTACACTGCCTGGTGGGGGTTGTAAGCTTCTCGAGATCCCTCGAGAGGTAAAGCCTGTTACGATTCTCACGCATCAATACACCATAATATGGCACTTCTTTTTAGAGTCGTAAAACATCCACTTTTTATAATGCTTATTCAAATTAAGTTTTATTAAAACATAAATTTATATGACACTTGATAGTTGGGTCTCATAAATTCATCCACCATAATAGGACACTTAAAATTTGAGTCATAAAGTTTCAGTTTTATAGAACACTTAGTTGCAAAAGTTTTATTTTAACAAAAATTAATAGGACCCTTGACACCTATGTCTTTTAACATTAACCTTTATAGTCGCTTATTGGTTATGGTTTTATTATCATACGCCATAATAGAACACTCCTTATTTGATTCATAAAACATCAGTTTTTTAGAACGCTTATTTACAAAAGTTTTATTTAAACATTAGTTAATATGACACTTGATACTTGGGTATCAAAACTTGATACACCATAATAGGACACTTGATATTTGAGTCATAAAAGATCAGTTTTATGGAACGCTTATTCACAAAAGTTTTATGATAACAAAACTTAATAGGAAACTAGCTATTTAAGTAATAAAACATCAGGTTTTTACAAGGGTTATTCGCAAGAGTTTTATTATAACAAAATTTAGTAGGACCCTTGTCACTTGGGTCTAATTGGTTTTACTAAAAGTACTTTATGATACGACAATCCTAGGAAAAATACTAAAAAGGTCCCAGCTTATTCAAATAGGCTGGGAATAAGCTAAGTAATTCGAATAGCAAATGAGGGAATAAATGTTAAAAGGATTATTAACATGAAAAGCATTAATAAGCTGCTGTGTCTGGGAGTCCAGAGACCAGTGTTCGATCCTTGCTCTTGGACGTTTTGATTTTTTTTTTTTTTTTTCTTTTTACAAACATGAAAAGCACTAATGAACAAGCATTTTTCAAAACTACAACTATTGCTGAAAACTTGAAATAAACATACAAATAAGCCCAAAGAACTGAGCAGTTGAAAAAAACAAGTAATAAACTAAGGCTTAAGGGAAAAAAACTTATAAGCTACTAATAAGCTGAGGCGCTGGAATAAGCTAAAATAAACTAGGCTTGATTCAAAAACACCAGAATAAGCTACTATACTAAGCCATAAGCACTGATTACAATGAATAAGCAACCTTGTGTTGATGATGGTGCTGATTTCCGGTTGATGATGGTGCCTAGTTTATTTTATTATACTAAGCCTAGTTTATTTTATTACCATCATCAACACCAGAATAGACTATAGACCCGCGGGTTTCGCGGGTGGCAATAAAAAAAGCTTTTTATTTAATGTTATCAATAAATTATTCAAACTTAAAATCCGCAGGCTAATAGAATCATAGAATTTTAAGGATGGTGGTGAAAGAAAGTTTACGTAACTATAGTAATAACAGAATTATAACAATAACTTGATACACATGGAACAATATGTAACGATGTATTTACCCCGAAACCAAGTAAGCTGACATTAAGCGAATTGGAAATGATAGATACATATGAAGTAAAAGATTCGACCCGAACACCAAGACCTATTCATATATAATTGAGTTGGCACATATAGTAATGACAGAATGATGTGTGACCACAATACAATACAATTGCAATTCTGTTAATACTCATAATCCACATAACCATTTTGCTACAAGTGCACTAATAGATGATCTTTCAATTATTTCATCATAGTAGTTCTATGCTTCTTAAGACTTCTACCGATGTGACTTCTGTCATCGCTTGACTGCATATTTCAACCATGTTAAAAACTATTCAAATGATTCATAACAGTTTTAACAATCTTGAGGAGAAAAATGGAGCTATTCAGATAATGGCACCATGAGACATAGTTCTTGAAAGTCTTGTCCAATGATCTCTTTATGGTAGAGCTATGCAACTAAAAAAAGTTTCAAGTCATTATTTAGTTCATCTCTAAAAAACAATAAAAGACTGATGCATACTTTCTACCAGCAGAAGAATGAGCAGACTTATATAGAATCAAACACATATGCGTATATTTCAATAAAAAAATCACAAATCTATTAACCGGTTCTTGAGACATCCCTAAAATAATATTCCGTGTGTCATGTTAGGAGCAAAAAAAACCATCAACAGCATTGAAACTTAAAATAATAAGATAAAAGTGTTGGCGGGTTGCAGAATTGACCCGGTTTGACCTGCGAACAAAAGTACCTAGATAAACAATATCATAAAACGTACTTGTTTCGACCCGCTTATAAAATAAAGGAAACATCTAAGTTTCGATCGAAATAAGTAATCATGAGTTGAGAGACAGGAAATAGTACTTACGCCTCAACGCTTGGTGAAAGCAAATTAATTAACTTCGGAAGTGAGCTGAGAAGAGGCTTCTGCACATAAACATGATAAATCGCACACTTGAAACTTAAAAGTAAAAGAATTACGCTAATTTACCTTCTTTATTCGTTGCCCAGTCACGCCGGTCGATTCTATTCGAATTTCATCCGACCTCACTTGAAGTAACAGTGAAATTTCCATATATCAGTATCGCTATCGTCATAACAGAGATAGGAAACCCTGCTAAAGTACACATACCTTAGCAAGGGCATCTGAACTGTCTGTAGTGGAAGTCGTACAAGAATCCCATACAAACTTCATGAACCATGAATTGAAGCAAACCAAACTATACAAGACCTTGAACCGTTTATGGGAACACGTTTCACAAGCAGCATGAATTTAAATCCCATGTCCCACATAAAAGTTACCGTTGCTGCATTTGCTTGACCAGCATTTATCAACACTGCACGAGCCTAAGAGGTTGCATTTTTGAAGTATAACACGTTTAATTGATTTTATTAATTAAAAGAAAGAATCGTAGAGATAACATGCCATTTTAGATTTTTCTAATGCGCGTTTGCAATAAACAACAGGCGCAGCTATAATCACGTTTTTAGTAAATGTTCCTGAAGTAAGCTTGTCATAAGAAAGTCACAGGATGATACATCATTGGTAAGTTAGATGGCACATGCTTGCTAGATTATTTTCACTCTGATAGTTTAATTAATCAAAGCCTTTTGAAGCTGTAATTTAGTTAAAAAAACAACAAAAGTTAACATTCGTAACTGATTATCTAATCATTGTGTTTCAATAAGCGAATGCATATCTTCTATGTTGCATTTTGTTACAGGTGATTATAACATTCACATATTCTAAAGACAATAATAAGTAAGTTAAACAACTAATACCAAACGCCCAAAAGTTAACAAAATTAGTTTTACCACTTCGTCATAGCTAATTAGAATAGGTCATCTATATACGCTGAGTCGCTGACCCTTAAGTACATATATCTATAAAAACTGGCCCTTAAGAAGACATTATCTATATTGGTTTTCTTTCAGTATACATAACATACTGGTTATTAGAGGACTAAGGACTCCTGATATATATTGCAAACTCTTTCTACCAATAACTAAGAACCTTCATAGCAACAACTTATCCAATTCTTAACCACGATATGCACACCAACAGCTAATGTAACATAATTTTTTACAAAGATGAACAATATTTCTTTTTCTTTTCCTAAAGGCATCTGGGATAACTAACATATATGTTTATTGATACAATTGAAACATTAATAAAAGTTATATGTACTCCACTCAAGCATTAAAGCAAACACTTGGTGGGCAAATCATAGATAAAGTTATAGCATTTGGGATGAGAGGAATATTTTTGTTTTTGGGTAAAGAATGAGAGCAATAATTAGGTACCTGATAATTTGATCAACACGAAGCAATAATCTGCTTAAGCAAAACACATCGAATTAGGGTTGTAATGTTGTATCATATAAATTTATCCAATTTGAAAGTAAAATAATTATAACAGAGGAAGTAGTGTTATTAGAAACTGTGATTTTTAGGAGTGGTGAATCAAATAACAAAATCAAATTAAATACTCAGAGTAGAGTCAAAAAATTATTCATATGATTTGGGTTGATGATCGCGCAACCACTTAAGGATAGTAATAAAATAAACTAGGCTTGATTAGGGTTTTAATTATGAAGTATTACCTTGTGTTGATGATGGTGCTGATTTCCGGTTGTGGGATTTCAATTGACGGAGATGATGGTGGTGAGTCTTGCTAGCAATTTTGGTTGGTGGAATGATGTGAATTTGGAGATGGACAAAGGAGTTTTGATTTGATGATTTGGTCCAAAAATATTGATGTTTAATAAAACTAGACGAATACCCGTGCATAGCAACGGGATTTTATAGCGACAGATCGTTTAGTGATAAAAGAAAGTTTATGGGTTATAAATGAAAAATAATAAAAGTTAGGGGTGGCAAATCTTACCCAATTTATAATTTTTGGGCGATTTTTGACACTTTTTTAAAAGTTTGGGGCGTTTTTTGCCCCCATGCACTTATTTGATGGGCTCTTACAGGCAAAAGATAAAAACAGATATTATTAGATGGGCTTTTGAATCACACAATTCAACTTTCAAGCAATTACTCTCATTTTTTTCCCGGCCAATTCAACTTGTCACTGGTAACTATAAAACATTCCAACTATTTTAATTTTAATTTATCTCATTTATTAATTGTTTTATGCATAATTATTTAATACTCTAATTAATTGATAGATATACTTAATTAGTTGTATTTTTATTCATTTGTCCCAGCAAATTTTCTCAAATTTGCAGTCAGATTTTTTTTTTTTTTTTTTTTTTTTTTTTTTTTTTTTTAAGAAAAAATAATTAAATATAATTAAAACTTAGATGCTTGATCTTTTTTTACAAGATGAATTAAAGGGGTTTTTAGGACTGTTCTGAATGTTTTTAATAGTTGAATTATAATTTGCTCGTTTTAGCCCGTGCCCGTTTGGCCTGATTTTTAATTTGTCCGTTTAGCCCATGCCCGTTTTAACCCGTGCCATTTTAGCCCTAGCCCTAGCCCGTGCCCGCCCGTTTTGCCACCTCTAATAAAAGTTTGAAGATTTGGGGATTAAACATAATGTTTTGAAACCCGGTTGAACCGTTCCGGTAAAAAAACAGGTCGATTTAAACCGAGTCATGCTTTTAATAACTGAACCCGTCGTGTATTAGTCCTTGTATTCAAAACTATATGTTTTTCCTAGTTGAACCCGTTGGTACGGTCCAGTTTTCAAAACTACATGCAACATCAACTTGTTAGCTTGTATGAAGTTTTGTGTGTTTTATTAATTTGTATAATGTGTATAATAACATATACTTTTCATTTTAGGGTGTTTTAAAAATAACATTAATTAGTGTGTTTAATTATTTTATATTTTATATTATGTTGTAGCTTGTTTAAATTGTATATTGTGAAAATTTTATTATACTTTTTAGTAAGGGGTGTTTTAATTGATTGTTTTTTAATTTGATATAGATGCTTTTAATTAGTTGTACCATATGAATAAATTATTGTAATTTTAAGTTATGAGGTGTTTTAATAAGAGTATTAATTACAAAATTCATTTTCTCTCACCCTTGACTTTCAAGATTTCACTTTTCAAGGTTTGACCATTTTCTCTTTATATGTAGTATAGATTTAGTCCTTATTATTATTATTTTTTAAATAACCTGTGTCCTACAATTTTGGTAAATATTCTGGATCAGGTCAGGTTAAAGTTAATGTGGTTAAATTCAGTTTCAATTTCAAGAAGTCAATAATAACCAAAATAGTAAACGTAGGGCAAAATTGTTTATTGCTTATTCTCATGCTTCTTTTATCATTTAGGACTTAGGAAAAATAAATTTACACTTGTAGGTTTTATTTTTATAGATTTCACTTTTAAAACTCGTTTTTAGGATTCCCGCTATACGTTTTTAGTATAACTTGATCCTAGCTTTATTTTTCATGTAAATTTGCTTTCCTTATCTCATTAGAATTAACAAACACCAAATAATCAAATATCTCTTTGTTCTCACTATTCACGACACGTTTCACGATCCAAAATCACAAATTCCATTCAAACCTTCATTGGGGATAACGACTCGGGTTTACATATTTCTTTTGTAAATCTTTGAGAAAAATACGTGTTGATTTTAACAAATTACAACCTATGGTCTATTATCCACATATTCCTTCCCAGTAAACCTATGTAACTCCGGTAGTACACTTGGGTCATATGAACCGGTGATATTGCCCTGTTGTGGTCCTTTATGAACCTTAATGATGAATCTTTGATATGATCCCTTTTGCTATGATTCCTTTTGCTATGAACCTTAATGCCGAATCTTTGCTATGAAACTTTGATTATGAACCTTTGATATGCTTTTTTGAACCATTTGTTATGAACAGTGTTGCAAAAAAAGGTCTACTATACAAGGCCGATTAATCGCCGATTAGGTGCTACAAGGCCACCGACATTGCCGATTTATGTAACTGGGTCAAACAAATAAGTCAACCGTGGTCAACGACTATCAACGGCGGTCAATGTTGGTCAAACTTGCCGGAAACCTATAAATCATGCCAGAAGTACCCAACACTCACTGTAAACTTATTTTGATCACTTATAGTAACTGTTTAAGTCTATTACAAGTTGTTTTTTAGAAAATACATTGCCGTAAATACCAAAAACTCACCGGAAATACACAAAACTTGCCGAAAATAACTAAAATTTATCAGTAATGCCAATCCGATTAATCCCGCCCAGACCGATTACAAGCTGCAAGGTGGTCGACCACCCGACTACTGATTCGCGATTTTTGCAACATTGGTTATGAACCTATTGGATATGAACCTTTTGATATGACACTCTGATTATGATATGATATCTGACTCCCAGTTTCAAACCCGAGCCACCTGATATGTTCCTTTGCATGCGACACCCTATTCATTTGATTTGACACCACCTGATATGTTCCTTTTGTGTGAAACAGAAGCCATCTTAGATCGACAAGATAGGGTCATGAGAAACCAAGTTTTCACGTTTTGCACAATTTGATACGTCCTCATTTCGTTACATGTCAATTTTGCAGACGAAATTTTTTTTAGAGGGAAAGAATTGTAAAACCCTAAATCCTGAATACGTAATTTACGTACAATTTTAAATTTCCTAAAATAACGATACAAGTAATTTTAAACTCGAATATAATTTAACGAATTAACCATAAATCCATAAAATTATAACGAAACGTCATTTTGGAAATCTTTGAACAAAATTAAACTCCAAAAACATTTTATGACATAAATAACATACGAGGGAATTTTAAACGCTTCGTAGACATTTGTTTTGGGCTATTTTCTTTTATTTCACAATCATAAATAAGCAAAGGAACCCAAGTAACTTGGCCCATGAAAGTCCTTAGCCTTTTTGCCCATATTCGATCCACACAACAAGATAAAACAAGGATCCGGTGTTATTTTTTTCACACCATACGCAACACAGAAAAAAATAAACCCTAACCCTAAAAACAATGAGTAGCGACATTCAATAATTCTGGTGGGTGTCTTTGCTGTTCAAGACCAAGATTAAGGAAGAAGAAGATTTTGAAAGCTTGTAGATCGTGGTGTTCTTGGGCTGGTTATATTCTGATTCGTGGGGTTTGTTTGGTTCCCTTTTGGTCTCGTTAGATCAGCCTTCAAGGTATTCTTGGTCTCTTTTGTTCCTGCAGCCATTTGACACACATGGTTATACATAAAATCAGCAGTAAACATGCTATACCAACTATAATAATCATACTTTGTATCTTTTGTTTGGCCTCGTTAAATTTGAATACGTATATCACATAATCGCGTCACATAAAATCATGAATAAGTTACATATATGTTGACTGTTTTGGCTATACGAATATGGTTATTATTCACATATTAGACCTGGCCTTGTAACCCTAATAAGCACATCAATAAGTGACCTAAATTCTGGAAATAAAACCCTAGTATTAATTAAAAGGGATTAGGGCAAAAAGGGATTAAGATGTGATGTTTCTGTTTCAAAACTTGCTGTCAGAAATTTTGGGTTGGATTGATGGCTGTCTAAACAGATGTTTCCAACGTGTGTTTAAGTGAATTTTGAGACTAAACATGAGTACTAATTGTCTACTTTCTGGAAATATAAGTTTCATGATAATTAGAGGTCGGGAGGTAAGCTTTTTGATTTTTATAAGATTAAGTGTCAAAGCTGAGTAAATCGGGTCTGAAAATCAGTAGAAGTTTTTTATTTTTCATTTTCAAACCATATGGAGTTAGGATCTCTCCTTTGACAGGAGTAATATTTGGGTTATGTGTGACTTCGTGGAATTTTTGTAGATTTTTCTGAAGTGTATGAATGGGCTAACCAAAGTCAAACTTTCTGGGTATTTGTGCAGTTATTTTTCTGGGTAGGTCTGGAAAGGTGAATTTTTAAAGGGTACTTACACTTATTAATAAAATCTGAAAACATTTGAGTAACTACTTAACTTATTTGGGAACCTCAGGAAAAATTGGGAGTGTCTCTGGAGTTCATTCGTGGTGTCTTAAAATTCGTGAGAAACTGGCCCAGAATTTTAAAATAAACCTAAAACGAGTAATGAGTATAACTATAAGTATAAATCATTAAAAACCATTTGTAACTATTCAAATAAACATATAAGTATTAAGTGATCCCTATTTCGTGTAGTTCATTTGAAGAGGCGGGACCTTGTTTCCTTGTGTTCATACATTCGTTTGCTTTCCTTTCATACGCGTTAAGTTACAGATATTCTGACCTTTTCAGTAAAGGTTTCTCATGATTTTTCCTTCCCTATCTTTGACTGCTTGTTTGACTATGCCATGTTTGCTCTGACCCTCCTTTTGATGGCTTTTCTACATTGATCTGTTATATACTATATTGAACCCTGCTATGTTTTCTTTAATTTATGACACTCTGATTATTTCATGGGAACCCTTTCAAGGAGTGGAAAGTATTGTCCGATTTATAAACCATGGAATAAAGTTAACGCCGCAAAAAAAAAAGCTTTGCTTGAACTCTTAAAGGTACACAATGTTAAATTTGTATGTTAATGAATAAAGTATTTGTTTTCTAATGTGAGCTATTACATTTTTTAGACAAATTTTGATATTCCGAAAGCTGGAGAAAAATGGATATTGCAATCATTTGGGCGGAAGGTGAAGAACTGGAGGGCAAGAGTTAAGGAACTCTACCATGATCCATCTTTGTCAGTTAAGCAACAAATAAGCTCTAGGCCAAAGCAAGTGCAAAAAAAACAATGGAAGAGACTTGTGAAGTATTGGAATAAAGAAAACACTAAGGTGTGAAATACTCTTCCACTTTAAATAACATTACTTAATTTCCCATTATGATATTTTACATTCCTGCTGCAGAGTTTAAGTGAAAAAAACAAGGCGAATCGGGCAAAAAAGAAGATGATCCAAAGAACTGGTAAAAAAAGTTATGCTCGCGTCCGTGAAGAGTTAAAGGTAACTGTATGGAGACAGTGGGATTGTTAATGTATCCTGTCGATATCCACTGTTAATATTCATTTTCTTTTTATTCATACAGACATCTTTGGGACAAGATCCAAGTCGATTGGATCTTTTTAGTGCATGCTTCTCCAAAGATGGAAATACCAAAAATGTTTACACTGCAAATGCGATTGTAAGTAATATGCTTTTATGTTTAGAAAAGTGTATTAATAGCAGAAGTTAAACACAATATGTTTTTTTTCGTAATACATGCCTTTCCTATATGTTGTTCATGTTGATATAAAATGCAGGATGAAATGAAACGACTTAGTGATAATCTGCCCGAGGGTCGGGGATGAAGTTTTCCTTAAAAGCATTCTAAACTCAACCGAGACTGTAGCAAAAGGACGGGTGAGGAGCTTGAACCCAAATGATATAGTTGGTGGTACAGAGATTGGACGAGGATGGTGTGAGGTAAACGTTCAAGTACCAACAAAAAGAGATGAAATGTTGGTGAGACCACATGGGTTATTTGCCACAATTGAAGACTGTGTTGGTGCAACCATAGCATGGCCTTGTCCCTTTATCTCGGTATGTCTTTGTTAATCTTGTGATACCAATAATTTTACTAACATGGAGCTTAATGCTTATACATGGGTGTTTATTTGTAGGTGGTCCGTGAGGATTGAGAAAGGATGCATGATGACCCCGGACTAAGCTTCTTGTTGCTTTAATTTATTGTTTAATGTTACAAGACTTTATGTTGGATAGTGTCTACCTTATTTATGTTTAGTGCTTTTGTTATGACAATTGCTTATTTGAAATACAATTTCATTTTATTCATTTAATAATTAGTTGATGTTTTATTCATATCGTAATAATAGAGTGTGCATGCTGAAAATAGCGTCCTATCATATGACTTGTCAGGACTTTGAAATTGTCCTATTAAACTTATTAACCGTCCTAACAATTAACTTTTAAGGACGCTTAACATTGTAAAAGTGTCTTAATATGTTGTTATTAGGACGTTATTTAGGTTGTTAATAGACATTTTACACGACCAAAAAATTGGTTTCATAATCTTCTTAGAGATATTAGAACCCTTTTCTTGGTGCTAAAGTAGGTATAATGTTATATGATAAGCGTCCTAACAATTATCTTTTAAGTACGCTTGTATGTGTATCAAAAGATTAAAATTAGGTAACCACGTTTTAGAACATTGTAAAAGTGTCCTAATATGTTGTTATTAGGACGTTATTTGGTTGTTCATAGACATATTATGCGACCATAAATTTGGTTTCATAATCGTATTTGGGATATTAGGACCATTTTCTTGGTGTTAAAGTAACTATAATGGTATATGATAACCGTCCTAAGAATTAACATTCAAGGACGCTTGTATGTGTATCAAAAGATTAAAAGTAGGTTACCACATGTTAGAACATTGTAAAAGTGTCCTAATATGTTTTTATTAGGACGTTATTTGGGTTGTTTATAGACCTATTATGCGACCATAAAATTGGTATCATAATCTTATTTGAGTTATTAGGACCCTTTTCTTGGTTGCTAAAATAGCTATGATGTTACATCATAAGCGTCCTAACAATACTTTTAAGGACGTTTTTATATGTCTCAAAAGATTAAAAGTAGGTAATCACATGTCAAAACAATGTAAAAGTGTCCTAATATGGTTTTATTAGGACGCTATTTGGGTTGTTCATAGACATATAATACGACCATAAAATTGGTTTCATAAGGGTATTTGAGATATTAGGACGCTTTGGACCTATTACAACTGACTTACATGAAACGCTTTCATCCTTGGTCCTATTAAATGAAAGGTCCTAAAAAGTACCATTTTATGACTCTTATGGGGGTCCTAAAAAGCCACTTTTCTTGTAGTGAAAAGAATTATCTTTTATTAGTGAGCTAGATATAGAAAAACCTGTAGGTGAATCTAGTGCAAGTGTCTTAGAAACACCTAAGGTTGAAGTTAGAAAATTTCCTGAGGCTCCTATTGTAGAAGACTGGCATTCAGATAGTGATGAGGAACATGTTGAACTAGAACAAAGTGTGAAAAAAGAAGAAATTCCTACAAAAGATGAACCTAAAATTGAACAGGTTAAGTTTGTGAGACCTGTGTTAAGTAAGGGCATCTCTAGCAAAATGGTAGATTATAATGAGGTTCCTAGAGGCCAATTGAATGGGTTCTATAATAAGCCTAGGGGAAATCAGAGAAACTTTAATAACCTAGTTTCAAACAAATTAGATAGTGAGTTTCAATTAAAGAAAAAGGCTTGTTATAAGTGTGGTAGTTTTGAACATTTGATTAATAGTTGTAATGACTATAAGAAGCCTGTCTGGAATCAACACTCAAGGGTAAATCATAAATATGTTTCTAAAAATACTCACCCTCATCCTAATAGAAACATGGTTCCAAGGGCTGTGTTGTTGAGATCTGGTGCAACTAGATCTATTTATGCTGCTAAATCAAATGGTGCTTTTAAAACCACAACTGGTTCTGTTGCTGGCTCTACTGCTAGTAAGCAATCTGTTGCTAGTATGCACTCTGCTGCTAGTAAGCAATCTGCTGCTCGTACAAAACTTTCTACTTCTAGGCCAAAAGTTTTATCAAATACAGTTGTTGGAAATCATTTTTATGCTGTTAAGGCCTCAGCTTGCTGGGTTTGGAAACCTAAATCATCTATTTCAAACAATGTTTCCAAAAACAGCAGTGCATCAAGTGATTTAAAGAAATTTAATTATATTGATGCACAAGGCAGATCCAAGTCAGTAATGGCTTGGGTCCCCAAGAGAAACTAATTTCTCTATTTTTATGTGCAGGGTAATCTACAGGATGATTTAAAAGATATGGCTATTGTTGACAGTGGATGCTCTGGACTTATGCCAGGAGATGAGTGTCAACTAGAAGACTTTGAGGCTTTTGAAGGTTGTTATGTTGCTTTTGGGAATGATCCAAAAGGTGGAAAGATTATTGGTAGAGGAACTCTAAGAACAGGAAACTTGGACTTTGAGAAGGTGTTTCTTGTGAAAGGGCTTAAGTTTAACCTCTTTAGTGTCTCACAAATGTGTGACAAAAAGAACTTTGTTCTTTTTACAGACACTGAATGTATGATCCTTTCTCCTGATTTTCAGTTGCCAGATGATAAATTTGTGCTATTGAAGGTCCCTAGAAATGAAAATATATATGATGAGGCGAAAAATGGTCCGTTTTTAGGGGGTCATTTAAGCCCGAATCCGAACTTATTTGATCAAATATTGCCCTAAATCGTTCCTTTTGTGATTTTAGGTACTTGGAGAGTGAATTCTGGAAAAGAAGCCATTTTGGACGTTTTTGGAGCATAAAAGTGAAGAAAACGGCAAAGTCTCAATTTTCCATGCTGGGAACAGTAGGTGACGGCGTCAAGAGTAATTTCCTGACGGCGTCAAACCTCAATAATAAAATCCGAGAGTTCATGAAGGCGTCAAGAGTTTCCCTGACGGCGTCAAAACCCCAAGAATTAAAATCCGTAGTAGATGACGGCGTCACACACAGGGCGTCAAGAGTAATTTGTGTGATGGCCTAGGTCTTGACGGCGTCAGAAGTAGATCAAGGCCGTCCGAGGAAGTATTTGGCGGCGAGATGACGGCGTCACACCTTTGTTCTTGACGCCGTCATCCGTATTTTCCTATATATAGTTTTCTAGTTTTTCACAAAAAAAAGAGAGAAGTTTTGGGAGAAACCCTAAAGACGATTTTGGTGTAACTTTAAAGGTTTTTCAAGGGTTCCAACCCCTTGATACCTTGCATGATTAATTAAGATAAGTGTTCTTCCAATTCAATCAATATGTCTATGTGTTGGTTGTCTATATCTTGTTCTTGTCTTAATTCTATCATGCTAGGCCAGATCTCTTTTGTGTTTGCTTAGATCTAATGAAACCTAGATATTGATTATGTGTTGATTACTTGTTTATTCTTGTTTTGGATGAATGATTTATATGTTAGGCTTAAGAAAACTGGCAGATCTCCAAATGGTAACATGCTTGAACGTCTTAAGAAACATGAACCGAGGCGTACTAGGTCTTTATTGGTTGTATTTAATGCATGAGCCACTGTTTACAATCCCTATAGTTGTGCTGGGCATGGTGTAGGAGGAGATAAGAGCTCATAGAATTGGGGAGTTATGTATGCCACCCCATGAATGGTATTAAGGAATACGATCCGTCATCCATGCAATTATAACAAGTAATTAACGTGTAAAAGATATCTAGGGAGTAGTGAAATCTAAGTGAACACATTTTCTCCAATTACTGCTCACAACCTTAGTATAATTAGTTTATTTTCATTTTTAGTATTTTATTTTGATTGCATCTTAGTATTGGGTTAGTTGAATAGCAACTAATTCCGCCCACTCTTCCAAAACCCGAGATTTTTACTTGCTTTCCATAAAACATAAAAATACAAAAATAATCATCCCACACCTTTAGAACTAATATTTAGGCTTTCTAATCCTAGCGACACTATTCCTAAGCTGAACGATCAATCCCCCGGTACTTGTCACTATACTATACTACAACGATCAGGTACACTGCCTGGTGGGGGTTGTAAGCTTCTCGAGATCCCTCGAGAGGTAAAGCCTGTTGCGATTCCCACACATCAAGTTTTTGGCGCCGCAGCCCGGGGAATAGTTATTATCTAGGTTAGAATTTCTTTTTATTAGGTCTACTCATTAGATTCCTTTTTAGTGAGATTTTTATTTTCTTTTTATTAGCTTTCTTGTAGTCTATCTTTTTCTTTGTGCCCTTTGTTTGTGAAACCATTTTCATTTGTCTCCATGGCGGATGAAATTCCATTTAGATCATTAACTATAGAGGAACAATTAGTTTACTCGGATAGATTTGCCTCCTGTTGTTCCAATGAATTTTTAAGTGATCTTACATATATACAAGAGGAGATGGGTGTAAAGTTAGATGGGTTTGATGAATTTTATGCATGTGTGTTTTCTATTAGACGATCATTTTTAGGATCAATTCCTTTTAGTGAGACCCTTTGGATGAATTTTGAGAAAAGCTTCCTAACCATTACCCATAAGTTCAACGAATTGGTGGATTCGTATGAGCGAGATGACCTAGTTTCTAAGAACATGAACTTAGAATCAAACCAAGATTATGAGATGGTTAGTGTTGAACTACCTAGTTGCATAAGCGGGATAGATTTCACCAAAACATACAACACACATGAGGTTAGAGTTGAGCCACCTAGTTGCATGTCATGGTTAGGTACTACCATAATACAAGATGAACACATAGGTGATATTGATGTGATGGAAGAGATAGTAGAAAACCCAAGCCCACTAAGTACCCCACAAGTCCTAGCATCATTTGAGGCATACACACCGCCCGTGACTTACCCGGAAGAAGTAGAAGAGACTATAGGAACCCCAATAGAGGTAGAACCTTTGAACCAAACACAACTAGAGGATATAGGTTTGAATACTCATAATGATAACCTTACTCTTAGTTCTAGGGAAGTTCCTAGTTTTGATGAACCTGAGCCTCAACCAAAGCCGTTACCTAATCTTCTATCCTTAGGTGTGAATTTAGGAATTGAAAAAGGCCCCGATCCACCCATCAAACCATATAGTCCAGGTAGTCTTAGGATAAAGGTAGTGGACTCTAAGACTTGTAGAGAGGAAACCAATATAGGAGTGGAAAATGACCTTACATGCTTACATCACCCATTTATGATTGATCACAAGAAACATTATGGGTTTAAACCGGGTTTATTAGGTCAAGATGGATCCCCAACTAGTAGTCTCTTGAAGCTGATAGAAAATGATCCCTTTCTAGGAGAAAATCTTAATCCACCCACTAACCCGATTGAATTAGGTAAGGTTATGATGATAGGAGCACAACCCTTTGAGCATATAATTCATCCACCACTCTTTTCTCACGTGGCATACTTCCACCCTAAGGGTGTGTATCGCTACTTCCTCCCGCACTTAATCCTAAGTGTAGGGAAAACCTCCCTTCTTTCCATTAAATAATGGAAGAGTCAGGCTCGTGACTCAAACAAAAACAAGCGCTTCTTGGGAGGCAACCCATGTTTTGTGTGATTTTTATTTGTTTGTTTGTTATTTGCTTCCGTATGCATGCTTAGTTTTTATTGTTGGTAGATCATGTTTCTAAACTAAATAGTGGAAATACTTTACTTTGTTGTTTTGGCCTAGTCTTAACTCCACCTAAAGGTATTTTTGCAAAAAGATAAGGGTAAGGGGAAACCCCAAATATGTTTTTTTTTAAGAAACAAACCAATCATGATTCTCCACAATATTAAATGAGCATGTATATTTGTATTTGTTAGAGTCAAATGCTTGTATTGAGTCATAATGAAGTTTTGCAGGATTTTCCAGGAAGTAGGACCAAGTTTTTCCAGAAATTTTCCAGAAACTTAACATAAGAATTTCTGCAGGTCCATTCTGACGGCGTCAGGGGTTTACTCTTGACGGCGTCAGGAGTTAAAATCTGGAAATTTTACCGGTTTTGTTTTTCTAACGGAGTCTTTATGGTTTTTGTGAATTATTAAGTTTTATAATCTCCAGGAGATCTGCAAACTTCATTCCACAAGCATTATATCTTATCTTGTTTTCTAGGATTTAGAAACTTATATAGGATGCCGCCGATTTTACGCGAGGTTGTCTTGTCTATTTTGTCAGGTTTTACAGGTTATGTACGACAAGGTGATGATTTATATTCTGGAAGGGAAGCTTTGATTGTTCATTTTCTTGGAGGAAGATTTAACCTGGCCATCCTATTATCCATACCGAGCGAATCAGGGGAGTATTTGATTTCATTCTTTTTACTTTTTCACTGTTACATTCTTTACTTGAACATTGGGGACAATGTTCATCTTAAGTGTAAGGGGAGGGTAAAAAAGATGATACCTTACATATGCACTTTCGCTTGAGTTTGTTTTGTTTAATGGTAGATGTGTAATAAAACTATGAGAAATACTTGTTAGTGCAATTTTAGCGCCAAATTTAAAATTTTTTACAACATTTAGGAGTGAAACTTTAGCCATAGCAAGGGTCTCATGGATAGGAGATTGTATGACTTGCACATAACCGAATATTCAGAAAAATTTTCCACCCAAATATGTGAGGTTCGCCTTTAGATTTGATAGGAAAAGCATTTACTATTAGTGCTTATGAGTGTACCGGTAGCATTTAGATTCTAGAACTTGCGTTAGTGATGCATCCCGAGACCGCTAGTGAGACTACATTCGTGTGGTAGGATTTACTACATGATAAGAGGCATTAGGATCACCCTTGTGTTAAACCCGTATTATAATTACTTGACCATTTAAGTCATATTACTTGGCTAGTTAAGTCAACTAATTTTTCCCACACCCTTAGCGTTGTACTCATTTTTAGTACACGAAACCCCTAGTACACCCCTCCGAGCCTATCTTTTCGTTTCTAACTTTAAGCATTTTACTTAAAGGAAGAATTTGTTACACCCCACTTAAATTTACAACCAAATCGCCTTAGCCTTCCGTGTATGCGCTCATCTTTAGTGCATTATTGTAATTTGTTAAACCCTAAGTTAACTTTCTAATTGATTACATGGTTGCTAAGTCGAGTCATATCCTTGTACATATTGTTTTGGGACGATTGGGACGATTGGGTAAATACTTATTTTATGGAGTAATGGGGAAGAACATAATATTATTACCCCCATATGTACGTTAATCTTAAAAGTGCTCCAAGTGTTTTGATTTTCTTAATTCGAGTCATTAGATTAGTTTATTGTAAAGTATGTAAAGATTCAAGTGTAAGGGGAATTTTCATTCCCTATGATGTATTATTTTGGATGGTAGGGTAAGAGTGTATGCAAAAAAAAAAAAAAAAAAAAAAAAAAAAAAAAAAAAAAAACATACGGACTACCATCCCTTTTCATTCTATGTTCATTTTATGTTTTTAGTTATTTTTCATTTATTAGCTTAAGTCGAGTCTAGTCTTGGCTTAGCAACGCCATCTTGTACATGTAATTAACCAAGATTGTTAACTCGCCACCAGTAAAACTTCCTTTATCCAACAAAACCGTGTAATTCATATCCCTATACCTAACGTTACAACCCTTTAAAAGACCTCTTTGATAGTTTATCCTAGGTGCTTACGCCATGTGGTGGAGGTTTGATCCTTTCCCAAGCCTATGGTAATCTATTTTGCTATGACAGGTAGTGAGAGATATCTTCCATTTCCATAATGTTATATCACTTTATTACACCCGAGAGATGTGAGTATCTAAACACTATTTGTGAGGTGCTTGTATATGACCTCCGTACTTGTCTATTGGTCTTTAGTGGAACGATTATTTGTTGTAATTACTTTTATATTAGTGTTAAATGACCCCTAACTTGTCTTTTGAGTAGAATAAAAGCGCATTTGCTTGAGGACAAGCAAATCTCAAGTGTAAGGGTATATGATGAGGCGAAAAATGGTCCGTTTTTAGGGGGTCATTTAAGCCCGAATCCGAACTTATTTGATCAAATATTGCCCTAAATCGTTCCTTTTGTGATTTTAGGTACTTGGAGAGTGAATTCTGGAAAAGAAGCCATTTTGGACGTTTTTGGAGCATAAAAGTGAAGAAAACGGCAAAGTCTCAATATTCCATGCTGGGAACAGTAGGTGACGGCGTCAAGAGTAATTTCCTGACGGCGTCAAACCTCAATAATAAAATCCGAGAGTTCATGAAGGCGTCAAGAGTTTCCCTGACGGCGTCAAAACCCCAAGAATTAAAATCCGTAGTTGATGACGGCGTCACACACAGGGCGTCAAGAGTAATTTGTGTGACGGCCTAGGTCTTGACGGCGTCAGAAGTAGATCAAGGCCGTCCGAGGAAGTATTTGGCGGCGAGATGACGGCGTCACACCTTTGTTCTTGACGCCGTCATCCGTATTTTCCTATATATAGTTTTCTAGTTTTTCACAAAAAAAGAGAGAAGTTTTGGGAGAAACCCTAAAGACGATTTTGGTGTAACTTTAAAGGTTTTTCAAGGGTTCCAACCCCTTGATACCTTGCATGATTAATTAAGATAAGTGTTCTTCCAATTCAATCAATATGTCTATGTGTTGGTTGTCTATATCTTGTTCTTGTCTTAATTCTATCATGCTAGGCTAGATCTCTTTTGTGTTTGCTTAGATCTAATGAAACCTAGATATTGATTATGTGTTGATTACTTGTTTATTCTTGTTTTGGATGAATGATTTATATGTTAGGCTTAAGAAAACTGGCAGATCTCCAAATGGTAACATGCTTGAACGTCTTAAGAAACATGAACTGAGGCGTACTAGGTCTTTATTGGTTGTATTTAATGCATGAGCCACTGTTTACAATCCCTATAGTTGTGCTGGGCATGGTGTAGGAGGAGATAAGAGCTCATAGAATTGGGGAGTTATGTATGCCACCCCATGAATGGTATTAAGGAATACGATCCGTCATCCATGCAATTATAACAAGTAATTAACGTGTAAAAGATATCTAGGGAGTAGTGAAATCTAAGTGAACACATTTTCTCCAATTACTGCTCACAACCTTAGTATAATTAGTTTATTTTCATTTTTAGTATTTTATTTTGATTGCATCTTAGTATTGGGTTAGTTGAATAGCAACTAATTCCGCCCACTCTTCCAAAACCCGAGATTTTTACTTGCTTTCCATAAAACATAAAAATACAAAAATAATCATCCCTCACCTTTAGAACTAGTATTTAGGCTTTCTAATCCTAGCGACACTATTCCTAAGCTGAACGATCAATCCCCCGGTACTTGTCACTATACTATACTACAACGATCAGGTACACTGCCTGGTGGGGGTTGTAAGCTTCTCGAGATCCCTCGAGAGGTAAAGCCTGTTGCGATTCCCACGCATCAATATACAGTGACCATATTAAGAACATTGTTCCCAAAAGAGCTTTAACTTGTCTAATTGCAAAAGCCACTATTGATGAGTCCAAATTATGGCATAGAAGACTTAGGCACCTGAACTACAAGACCATGAATAAGTTGGTGAAAGGAAATCTTGTGAGAGGAATGCCCACAAAGCTGTTTGAGAATTGTGAGACTTGTGTTGCTTGTCAAAAGGGTAAACAGCACAGATTCATTCAAGTCCAAGACAATGAACACAATTACTGAGCCCTTACATTTACTTCATATGGACTTATTTGGGCCTGTTTTTGTGAATAGCTTGAACAAGAAGTCATATTGCCTAGTTGTCACAGATGACTTTAGCAGGTTTACTTGGGTGTTCTTTCTTGCAACTAAAGATGAAACTCCAGAGATACTCAAGGCATTTATTACCAGAATTGAAAACTTGCACAACCACAAAGTGAAAATAATCATATGTGACAATGGTACTGAGTTCAAGAATAGTGTGATGAATCAATTCTGTGTGGGAAAGGGAATTCTAAGGCAGTATAGTGTTGCAAGAACTCCACAACAGAATGGTGTAGCCGAGAGAAGAAACAGGACACTGATTGAGGCTGCAAGAACAATGTTATCTGATTCTAAACTACCTATACCTTTTTGGGCTGAAGCTGTGAACACTGCATGTTTTGTGCATTTATTGTTGAGGATTGTTTGACTTTTTGACCAAGTTTGATTAGTCAACTCTGCTGCTGGCCAAAAACAATCTGCTGCTAGTTGTTTCATTCTGCTGCTAGTTTTGCTGATACTCTGGTTGTGCTACTACTGTTGTAAGTGTGAGGGTGGAAAGTGTAACTTCTCCAAATCAGTTTAAAACCTAATTGACATCCACAATTGGTTTTTACGCGCTCCAAATTGAATTTCTCTCAAACCCTAACACTTTATTACTCTCAAAGTCAAAAATCCCCAATTTCTCAAAACCCTAATTAATGGATTGTACACGTACCTGGGCGGAGAATCACAATAATGTTGCTTTGTTGGATGAAGAGTTGGTTCCTGAAGGTTTCACAAATATGGTAAAATTCTTGAATGCTACTTCTCTTAGGTATGCATTAACAGTGAATCCTACTATATATGTTTCCTACATCAAACAGTTTTGGCTTACTGCAAAAGTTAAAACTAGGAATGGGGAAAAATATGTTAAAGCCATGGTAGATGGTCAACAAGTGCGTGTAACTGAATCTTCTATAAGAAAAACTCTTCTCTTAGATGATGAAACAGAGACCACGTGTCTTGCTAATTCTGCCATTTTTGAAGGTTTACATGATTTGGGATATGAGGGCCGACATACAAATTTAAAATTTCAAAAAGCGCTACTCAGTTCTCAATACAAATTTTTGTTACACAATCTCCTTCATTGTTTGAGTTCTAAACCTTCTGGGTGGCATGAGTTTAGTACTACCATTGCATCTGCTATGGTATGCCTAAGCAAAGGACATCCATTTAATTTTTCAAATATGATTTTGGAGGGGATTGCAAAAATCATCAAAGAGTCTGGTTCTTATTTACTTTATCCAAGATTTATATAGCTCTTTGTTGAAAACCAAATTTCCAAAGTAAGATCGCATAAAGCCACTTATGATGCTCCTAAGTTGGTTTCAAAAATGTTTACTTTCTTGATTAAAAATGGAAAAGATTTTTCAGGCACACATACAGCTCTTACACCTTATATGGTGCAAATTGTGCAAAATTTTCAGGGTGAAGAATCAGGAACTCCCACTGATTCCCATCACACACCCAATTTTACTGTCTCTGTCACACAACCCAAAATACTCTACACCCGTAGGAAAGCCACAAAGAACACTCAGCTACCTCAGGCTAGTGTTAGTATGTTTGTACCAGATGAGGCTGTCCTAGGTGATGAAGGGGACATGTTGGTGAGGGCTGTCACTACTGCTTCTAGCTTAGCAGCAGAGCATGACAGTGATAACATAACTAAGACCCAAACCAAGGTAACATCTAGAGAAGAGGGTTTTGATGAATCTAATTCCAATGATGGTAACCCTAGCCAAATGGAAAACATAGGGAGCTTAGATGATCAAACTCGGTTTGATACTGGGTTTATGTCCAAAGATTCACCTCTCGGACCAGGTAACACAGGCCGAAGTGATGAGGACAGATCAGTGACAAATGAATTGATGGTTGATACTGTACATGATGACAATGTCAATGATTCACCTCTCGGACCAGGTTACACAGGTCGAAGTGATGAGACTAGTATGCAATTCATTAAGAAATTGACGGTTACTTGTACCAATTTGGAGCTTAAGTGTGATACATTGGAGGAGAAAATTCTTGGTCTTTCTACTATTATTGATGGACAAGCCAGAAAGATTAAAAGATTGCAAAATAAGATCAAGAACTTAAGAAAATCAAGATCTTCAACCTCCTTAAAAAGATTAAAGAAAGTGGGCACTTCTCAAGTTATGAGTTCACCTAAACACCTTGTTCCTTTGGAAGAGGATGCTTCCAAACAGGGGAAGAATGAGGAGCAGGAAGATGCAATGGGTTCACGGGAGGCAAATTTGAAGAAAGTTGACAGTACTCAGGAAATGGCCAAAGAGGTTCCAATGATTGCTGATATGGAGGTGGAAAGTCCTCAAGATATGGATGGGTTTATGATTGCTGATAAGTAGGGAAATGAGGTTGTAATGGAAGAAGTGGCTGCTACTCAAGAAAAAGTGGTGGAGAAACTCAAGACTTTGGGGTCTGAGCAATTACTAAAGGCAACAGGGTTGATGGGTGAAGCCTTGATGAAATTGGGTGATTCTGTGACTAATGAAGTGGATACTGCTGCTGTTACCAACAAGATTGATGACTCTGCTGCTGCTCAAGACTCTACTGCTAAGTATTTTGCTGATCCTGCTGCTAGTGAGAAAGTCAATCCTGTTGGGTCTAGTGACAAAGCTGCTGCTGAGGCAATGGTATTGTTAAGTAAGAAGACAACAGAGGTTCCATCTAAATCATCTTCACAACAAACATCTCAACCAATTTGACCACTACCACAACAACCAACATCCATAATCACATCATATGCACCAAGAATACCTCAAAAAGGAGTAGTAATCAGAGAACCTGCTGCTCAACAAAACAAGATTGCTTCATCATCTTCTACTGATAAAGGAAAGGGCAAGCTGGTTGAAGATCCAAAGATAATGCATAAGGGGATTGATTACTCTCAGATACCTTTTCATTTTTGGCCCAAAGAACTGTAAATTGAACATGATTCAATTGTTGCCATGAAAGAGCAAGAGTTGATTGTTAAGGAAGAGCAACAGTTGATTCAGGAAGAAAAAGAAAAGTTTGAAAAAGAAACTGAAGATTTGAAGAGGTATGAGGAGTGGATGGAGGAAAAGATAAGAATAGATGCTGACATAGAACTCTCCAAGTTAGTTAAAATTGAAGAACAAGAAGTTCCAACTTTTGATGTTCAAGCATGGATGAGAGAGTTCTCAGCAAAGAAAAGAAAAGAGGAAACTGCTGCTAGAAGAAAGAAGAAAATTCTAAAGGGTCCAACTCCATTGCAACAAAGAAGAGAGCAAGAAAGATACCTAAAGAATATGAAGGGATGGAAATTGGTACAGTTGAAGCCTAAGTCTGATCAAGAGGTTTTTAATTTGTATCAACAAGCTAGAAAAGAAATGGATACCTTCTATCCTATGGGTTGTGTAGAAGATTTAGAACATTTTGCTCAAATGAAGAAGAAGTTGGTACCTGACAAAGTTGTTGAAGCAGAGCATGTAAAAGAGGCAGATGCTATTGAAAAGCCTAAGGATGTACTGTAGCAGACAAGAAAACTTCTTCTAGTCAAAGTGGTAAAAGAAAAGGTGTTGTTCATAAATCCTTTGCTAGAAAGAATAGAAAAGCAGAAGATGAAAGCAGTTCTAAGCCTGAAGGAAATAAGCATAATGATTTCAAGAATGATTATGATCATATTCCTTCTGAACACTTAAAGCAACAATTGAAAGTTCTTACTATGGTTGCTAAGAGGGATGAACCTGAAGTAGTTGATGCTGAACCAATAGGAATTAGATATCCTATTATTCAAGTAACTACAGATTATGATACTAACATTGAAACATTCCATGATGTCAAGAGATCTGATGGGAAGACTCATAGGTTTCTTAGATTTCAACAGATGTTGTACTACTTTGATAGAGAGGATGTTTGTACCTTATGGAGGATATATAAAGAAAGGTTTGGAGCTAAGAAGTTTGAAGCTAAAAAGGATGGAAAGGAGACATTTGATTATATTAAATATATGGCTGATAATGTTCATTGGAGAGCTCTGAAACTTATGTTTGATCCTTCAATGGAAGATTCTGAATGGACAGAGATAAAAAGGATGTAAAGTAAGAAGATGGAGACTTTTTCAAAGTTCTGGGATTCATGTCTTAGAACTTGGGCCACACACTTTATATATGTTGGCAGAAAAGGATTATCCATTGGCAAATTATTTAGAGATTGTCTATCAGATGGTTAATGGTGTTGGGTTGCTCAACTTACAGAATGATTATGATTCTGATGATCAAGCATTTAATTTGTTGTCAAAATATAAGAAGATACTTGGTCAACAGACATCCCAAGAAATGAGTGTTTGGAAGCATCCTCCTGGTGTTTAATTGAGCTTTGAAGAAACTTAATAATTTAGAAATAAATATTAAGTTTAGGGGAGGATTGTTGGGTTTTGGATTCTGCTGCTAATGTCAAACTGCTGCTAAGGTGAAACTGTTTCTGAGATGAAAATGCTGCTAAGGTTAAAGATTCTGCTGCTGTCATTCAAAGTGCTGCTATGGGAAAATAATGCTAGTGGAATCTACTGCTGAAGAGATATGCATGTATACTGAATAGATAATTATGGAATAGATTGTTTGTATATTTTATACGTCTAGAATATTCTTATCTTGTGTAGAAAGGTATTGTAAACCCAGTAGGACTCCTTGTCCTATAAAAGGAGGATCCTAGGGTTAGATTGAGTACGTATTTTTTTAGTTTTCGTTTACACTTCAAGGTTGTAAAACCCCAGCATTGTTGAGTGCTCGTATTATTAATATATTGAAGTGTTAATAGTGAATCATTATTCTTCTTAAGTTAAGCTTTAATATTCCGCGTTCTAGCTTAAGTGTTAATTCAAGTCAACTTCTATATAAGATCGTTTGCTCAACTGGGATCAACAAAACCACTAAACCTAAAAGCAAAAAGGCAGGTCAACAACAACCTCCAACCACCTAGCCCGAAATTAACCGCAAATTCTAATCCTAGCTCTCCACGCATTCCTATCTGAGATCATGTCCTCGGACAGGAGAAGCTCCCTCATGTCAAGCCTAAGTCTATCCTCCCACCTAAGTTTTGGTCTTCCCCTCCTTCTCAGACCATCTACCATGAGCGCTTCGACTCTCCTAACTGGCGCTGTTTGTGGCCTCCTCCTGACATGCCCGAACCACCTCAACCTTCCTTCTCGCATCTTCGAGATAATGGTTTCAACTTCATGTTCTGCTCTGAAAACTCCGTTCGGTATCATGTCAAGCATGGTCTTGCTACAAATCCACCTTTTTAACGTGAATTTGATTGTTAATTAAACTTATAAATTGCCAATTAGATTTGATTGTTAATCACATAAACTCAAACAATCTTTTTAACGTGAATTTAAAAAGATTGTTTGAGTTTATGTAATTAACAATCAAATCTAATTGGCAATTTAAAAGTTTAGTTAATGTGTATTAAATACAATTGTAATATAAAAAAATTGTTTGAGTTTAATAAATGTTGTTTAACCGATGCCCTCAAAAAACTCGTTAGACAATCCCTTTGTTTATAAAGCAATTGCAAGATATTTGATAAATAAAGTTTGTTATATGAAAAATTGTAAATAGCTAAAAGTATATGATTGTTTTCGTAACGTATCACATAGTCCAGAAGGTGTTGCGAAACATTTTTTTTCATTGAAACGTCGTTTCGTTGTGAACGACGACTAATGTGTATAAGGGTAAACACCAGAAAATAACAAATTACTTTCTCCATTTTACCGAGATGAAACACTTACTTTTTTATTAACATTTAAGCCAACGAAACTTTTAAATATTGTTCTGAAGTCAACAAAAAGACCAATTATATTAAAAATAATAATTTAAATTACTATATTACCCCTATCTTCTTCAACCAAAATCTACACCATCAGACAAACCATCATTAGCATTATGTATTGCTTTTCCAATCAAAACCACAAAGCTAAAACAATAAACACAAACACAAATCTGAACCTACCAAAAAACAAAAATGCAAACACAAATCTGAATCCAGATCTTGGGTTAACAACCAATAAACACGAATCTGAACCTTGTCCTAATAATCTCACGAAAAACCCCAACTAGTAGGGTTGAAGCAACAATGAAATTAAGGGTTTAGCAACCATGCTGATTCTACAAAATTCCTTAAAGGGTTTTCGAATTCACCCATCAATCATCACGCATCTCAATTGCCGTAAGTTTTTATACACAAATCATTCATATAATCAAACTTTTATAAAAAATAAAACCCTAGAAGATGCTATTAATAATTTTCATCATATGTTTTATAGAAAATCAATTCCCCCATTACCAGAATGATAGAGATGAAACACCAGATGATGGAGCTTGTGTGGATGGTATAGGTGCAATGGTTGGAGATGAATCACCAGGCGATGGAGTTGGAATTGTTGTTGGTGTCACAGGAAATGGTGGATTTGTTAGTGGTGGTGCTAAGGTCGGAGTTGTTGGCGGTGATGTTGAGGTTGGAGATAGTGTTGGGCTTACTGATGGAGTGACTATAGGTGCATTTGCAGTAGGTGGTTGAGAAATAAGTGAAATCCCCAGTGGTTGAGCTGTGGTGGGACATGATGGTGTTCCTGGAACAGTGGTGTAATAATGTTTAAGAAGACAAGGGTAATATAGTCATTTCAATTATTATTTTTAATATAATTGGTTTTTTTGTTGACTTCAGAACAATATTTGAAAGTTTCGTTGGCTTAAATGTTAATAAAAAAAAGTAAGTGTTTCATCTCGGTAAAATGAAGAAAGTAAGTTATTATTTTATGGTTTTTACCCTGTGCATAACTATGTATATATCTTTTTTCAAAAACCATGCTCCAAATCAAACTTACCCACTTTGAACATGTGTAAAATTGCAATATAAAATTTGGGAAATTTTGGAGGGTTGATGCACTATCACTTTATCATAACTTTTGTATTCTCATAATTGTATCTTGGTTGGTAAGCATTAAACTTTTTGCGTTATTGGCTTCCAACCCACCACCACATATCAATGTAATTATAGAGCCATCTTACCTTTCAAAAAAAATTATAGAGCCATCTTATTCTTTCAACTGGATGTGGCAATTTATGAGGAAAAAAAAAAAAAAAAAAAAACTAATTTTGGCACATTTAGCTGCCTCTTTTTTTAAATGGGCATATATTGCTCATTGATGGGCACAAACGGACACATATTTTCTCTAAACTGGAAGACATTACAATTGTTTAAAAAAAAGAAAAAAAAAACTTATATATATAATATATTTAATTTTCAAAATATAAATGGGTGTTACGTTTGAGTAATTTATTTCGTCGTTTTGGGTTTTTTCTAAAACGATTCGTATAACATACGCCAGTTTGGCCCATACCCTTTTAGCCAGATCCCATTAAGCCCGTGCCTGTTTAGCCTATAGCCCATTTAAACCGTGGCCCATGCCCGCCCATTTTGCCACGTCTACTTTTAACATTCCCTCATTATTATTTTTTCCCCCATTTTAGAAAAATGTTATTTTATTGTTCATTTTAAGATGTGGGTGGATCATCATCAATTATTGTTTTTATTGTTCATTTGAAGATGTGGGTGGATCATCATCAATTATTGCTTTTCGTTTAGTGATCAAAATTGCTTTCGTATATCAATCTTTTAATCAATTAAGATAAGATATTAAAAAAAAAAAAAAAAAAAAAAAAAAAAAAAAAAAAAAAAGCGCCTTATCAAGGGTGTATTGAAAATAAAACTATTATCTACAAAATGACTTGTGGGTGTTTGGTTTAAATTTACATGTCTCGTAAATTAAAATTTATATTTTAAAATCCTTTGCTTGTTTGGTTCATTAAAAATCTATAACAATTTAAAATTTATATGTTGCTAATGACATATTTACCCTTTTTCTATTATGTCTCAACTAGGGATAAGCACGGTACCGGTCCTGTAACGAATTAGTGGTACCGATTTTTTCCCGAGCATAAATTAGTGGTACCAGTACCGTACCGAACGGGATTCGGATACCGGTACCGGTACCAAAAAATCAGGTTTTCCTCGTTTTTTTTTCGGGAATTTCCCGATTTGATACTGGTCCCGTACCGAATTAGTAGTCCCGAATTTTTTTCACCTTATTTCGTAGTCCCGGTAACGTACCGTATATCGAGATCGGTACTATTTCGATACGGTTCCGGTACGGTTCCGATTCAGTTCCGGGATTCAGGTCGAAATGCTCATCCCTAGTCTCGACCTTACTTATAAAATAAGAAAATAACATTTTTATCTAATCCATCATTTAAAGCTTGTAGCCTCACCAAAATTTAAAATCTCCTATGTATCCACGTAATTTAAAATTACCCTTTCTATGGAATTTTAATTTGTGGTCCAATCTTTTTATGCTCAACCAAACAAGTAATTTCAAAACATTTGAAATGCAAATACCCCTAAAACACATGAAAACAAACAGCCACTTAAAGCCTTCAAGATAACACGGTTGAAAATTAGTACATTAAGGGCCCGTTTGGTACAGGGGTTTTTGTAGGTTTAGACTCAAAGATGACTTAAAATCTTTGTTTGGTATAAAATGTTGGTTTTAAAATTGGGGTTCAAACCCTCAAACACTACCATACTCAAATACTAGGTAGAGGGGTGGGATTTTAGTGGATTTAAAGACCCACATGTTTTTTTCTTTCTATATCTCTCTCATACTTTTTACATTTAAATATACTTAACATAATATCAAATTTATATATAAATTTATAAAATAATAGTTTATCTTTTTATAATATGTTTTCTTTTTCTTACATCAAATCAAATCTAAAACTAAATTCAAATCTTAATCCAAATCTAAACCCTAAACCCGTTTACAAACCAAACGGGCCCTAAGTTTTAACTATCTATATTTGACTTTATTTTGCATGTTAATGGTGTTTAAAGTTTACCAACTCAATATTTTAATAATAATAGAAACTTTTAAAGTCCCAACTCATGTTTTTTTTTTTTTTTTTTTTTTTTTTTTTTTTTTTTTTTTTTTAAGATAGTTTATGAAATTGTTTGAAATTAAAGAATTGCAATTAAAATTGTTGACTTCTTCTGGAGATGGATGACATTAGATTATGGAAGAATTTGTTGATGTTAATATCGTGTTTATATCTAAAAATATGGATATATTATTGGTACCTCTGGCCTATCCTATTTTGTCCTCGACCCCTGGCCACTAATACTTGATGCTATGCGTGATGATACCTTAGACTTAAATTTGTTTTTACCGCTAATTGTAAATCTAACAAGGAAAGGCAAGAAAGTTTATATATGTTTTGTAGGATAAAGCTACATAATGATGTAACGAAGCTGAAAGCGAATAAATCACGCTACATTACAAAGCCTTTTCAAATACGTGAAACCATATCACGTATAAGTAGAACAACCGCTCCAAAGTCATGGAACTCCATGAAGCAAAAGTGGCATGACCACTTCATGAGTATCTCCCGTCATTTAAAGGGATGAAAAGATATAAGTAGCTAACACGCAAAGCTTAATTTAAAGCAAAGCGAAAAGGTCCTGATCAAGGCATCATCCCGCCATGGAAGGGATAAAAAGCTATAATTAGCTAACACGCAACGCTTAATTTAAAGCAAAGCGAAACTTTTCGAACCAAGACATCGTCCCGCCATGAAAGGGATAAAAAGCTATAAATAGCTAATACCAATGTTCCAAAAATCGAGAGTCGATAGTGAGGCGGTTGACCACCCTGTAGCATGTAATAGCCGATTATAAGGCCGATTACATTGTAATTTCCGACTACAAGGCCGATTACCTTGTAAAAATCAACAAGGTGGAAGGCCGTGTACCTTGTAATCGCCGATTACAAGGCCGCCTAGGCCGATTTTTGCAACATTGGCTAATACACAAAGTGTCATGTCCACCTTAAAGACGCAGAATCATAACGCGCAAAAGTAGAAAACCACTTTATAGAAGTGAAATTTCATCACGAAAAACAACAACTCCGTCTAAAAACACAAACTCCGAAAATGTTATTCAAATTCATATGTGTTAGATAACTATACTCATATGAATTGGGGGGCTTGATGATATATTCCATTTGAAATAAACCCAAGTGTTGTATACATCAACTTGCAAGTTAATAAACCTACTAGAAATATTTACATACATGTGCAAAGATTTGGATATGAGATCCGGTCTATTCACCGGGTATAGAAACCCTTTACCGAAAAAAAGATTTGGATATGAGACATGATCAAATATATACACAAGGATCTGATGCGGATAGATCTTATCTTGTGATATTATTCCATCAAATTGGTATTCACAAGATTTACTATAGTTACTTAAAATAAACGTTAAATGGTCATTGTAGATCAAACGTAACTTAACGTACAATTAAAACCGTAAAAAGTTGTCTCCATGCACAGTTCCTCACAGTGGGATTACGACAAAATCTTTTTATGCATGGTTCAGAACATGGCCATTTGATAGCTTCATTAAATACATGGTCATTGGTCAATAAAAATATATGTGAGTTAAGCAAAATCATCTTCATGACTGTAGCTAAGTTGGTTCCGAAGGAAGTAAATTTCAAGAACGGACGTCCATTACTAGCCTCGCTAGTTTGTGAAGATAACGTCTTACACGTGAATTGAACTAGATACGTAGTAAGTTGCACCTTTATGGACTACTTATGTACATGGGGCAAACTTGTAATGTGATAAGCCTATAAATACTCCTCATGATTCTCCATGAAGGGTGTGGGTGTGTAACCAATCTTTCTTAATAAAATCATCTTTCTTATTTACCTCACTCTCTCTTTACTTTCTCTCACTAGAACCATGTATTGTATTATCATTAATCATCAACCAAGACCTCCCGAACCACATAAATCACTATGCTTTTCGGTCCTATAAGTGGCATCAGAGCTATGGTTATTTTGTTGATTTATTTATGGTTCATATACTTGTTTAAAGCTGTCTTTACCATTTTTGTATCCTGGTCAAACTTTTTGATAAATGTGTGGTAATAGTTACTTAAATACAAGGTTTTTGTATCCAAATTGTCAAACAGTCCCAATCTTTCATTTCCAGTTTCACTTAACTGTTTCTTGTGGTCTGATGTCATAAGTTTCAGTTTTGTGTGACTATCATCACCAGTCCTACCTTCTCCTTTAGTCCTAATCACAATATTAACCTGATCATCAGAAAATTTGAATACTTCACTTTCAACCATATAATCAACCCCAATAGCTTCCAATATTTAAGGTTCAACACAAATACCAAGTAATAAACAAATTTTCTGATATGTTAAGATTGAAACACCAACGTGGTTTTGATCTATTGTACTTCGGTTGTATGATAGGTTTCTCTAGAAAGGCTATTACCGCTTCCGTTATTAGCCACCACAACAATATCTTTGATCCTATCGGGTATGCAAAAACCCTCCAAAATATTAATTAAACTTGATAAACTTAAGATTTAATGATAAACTTACAAAACTAAGGGGATTTGAGAATAATATAGGTTTGCGTAAATTGAGGAATCTTCTGGTTTGGAACCTCCGATCGTCTTCTTCATTATCTGCGTCGATTAAAAAGATTTGGATTAGCGTTATCCTTTTTTTTTAATAGCTGGCTAAAATGGGTCAAACCCGACTGGGTCAAATATTAGATCCGAGAAGAAACTATTTGTTAATCTAACTTCACTGAAAAACTATTCTTTATTTCACTATGCTCGAGACTACGCCCCATAATATACAGAGGGAATATTACAAGTAATAAGAGACGTAAGGCTGCACACAGTAAGGACCTTTAGTGGCTTTCATTTTGCCTGCCATATCAGCTTTCTCTCTCCGATGACCTACAGGTGACTTTTAGCCACAATAAGGGCGACCTTCATTTTTTATTTCAAATTTTCTTAACAACAAAATTAAATTTTATTAATAACAAAAACATTACATAATAATTCAAATAAAATTAAAACATTATAATAATAAAATGACTAAACTAGTGTTGATTTTCACGATACCAAATGTCTTCCACCAAATCGGCTTTTAGGCTTAGAAGAGTTGTTCTGTTGACTGTCTCCCGAGTAACTTCCAACGATTCTTCATGCGTTATTACGAGATCATTATCACGGTGTTGCTCCGCTCGAAAAAATGTGGGAGATATCGCCACCCCATTGTCATGAATTATCATATTATGTAATATGATGCATGTGTACATTATATCTGATAATCGACTTTTGTCAAACCCTCTCGCCGGATGTTTAATCATTAGCCACTTCCTCTTTAGTGCACCAAAAGCTCATTCCACATCTTTCCTTGTTGCTTCGTGCTTCGTCTTATACAATATTCGTTTGTGATCATTCGTCCCTAGATTTTTTATGAACTTAATAAGAACGGACCATTCCGGATATATACTGTCAGTAAGATAATATCATCGTTTATAAGTCACGTTGTTAGCAACGAATGGAACATCAGGTGCTCTCCTCGTTTTGAGATCATTGAAAATAGGTGATTAACGTAAAATATTCACGTTGTTATTCATCTAGGAGACACCATAAAATGCATGCCAAATCCATAAATCTTGAGAGGCGATCGCTTCCAATAAAATGAATGGATCTGGTCCATTATCGCCTCTAGCAAATTGAGCTCTATGAGCTTGTGGGCAATTCGCCCATGACCAATCTATACAATAAATGCTTCCTATCATCTCAATAAACCCATGCTTTTGGAAGTGATAATCATAGAGTCTTTCAATGTCAGTATATGTTGGCTTTCGTAAAAACTCTTCAGCATATAACTAAATGATGACCTCACAAACTTTTTGAAGACACTCACGACCTGTTATCGCACCCATTTGTAGATATTCGTCCACAGCATCAGGAATGGCTTCGTATGCCAATTGACGAATTGCCGAAGTACACTTCATCAATGGGGAAATACGAAATGTCCCCGCACAAGTAGGAGTTTGTTGAAAATAATGGGAATGATCGGTTACCTCTCCCACAATTTTTGTGAATAGTGTTCGGCTTATTCGGAACTGCGTACGAAATGTTGCTTCGTCATAGACTGGTTGTTCGGAGAAGTAAGCGACGCTAAACGATTATGAGCACCGTAATGATCCCTCTCAATTTGGTTTTGTGAGATTTTTTGCTTTAACGCTTGACAAGACTCCTAACAGGCTTTCATAAAAATAGCATGCTCGCTAGTAACTTCATCTTCATCGTCCGAAGATGAAGTGGCAAAAAATAGCTCATAAGACATTATGTAAATTTGAGAGAATGTGTTTGAATGTGTATAGAGAGAATTGTAGTTTGAATTTGTGAATAAAATGGTGAAATGAGTGGGTTATTTATATTGTTACAGTGTTAAAGTGTTTATAATTTAAAAGTTAATTTTTTTTAAATTTTAAAAAGACCATACGGTCATAAAATGCAAATAGAGGAAGAGTTCCAATCGGTCGGCTATACGATCGAAAAAGAGAAGGAAAAAGAAAAGGCCTCAATCAACACACGACTGACTACCCACAGTAAGGGTGACGGACTTGGGTGTCGGTCGACCAACTAGTCGACTACCAGCCTAAAATTAACTTAAAATGTCTCAAGCTGGACACAGTAAGGCGACCCAATCCCCCTATTTTTCCCTGCCACGTCAGCTTTCTCTCTCCATCGACCTACAGGCGATTGGGTGCCCAAGTAAAGGAGACTAAGTTCAATTTTTTTTTCTTTTCAAAAAGCAAGATATATGTGACAAACTACTTGGTCGAGATTAGGACCGATTGTCTTTGTTTTCTTGCCTCATTTCGGTCGCGACCGAATACCCACAAAAGGACCAACCGACTGGGACCTCCACGACCGACTCGGTCGTTACTTTTTCTTCGTCCAGCCACATTAGGATATTAAATTATTAATATTCAATACTGTGTAAAATACGTTAATACTATTGAATTATGAGTCACGGCCCATGGGCTAAATGCTAATACCATCTAAAAGGAGGCCCTTAAAAGGATGTGCGGCTAATACTTATAACTTATGGGAGATGATTTACACACTCTATAAAATTATTTGGACACTTCAATTTAGTGTGTTTAGACATTTATACCCTCATAGTTACCCTTACATTTTCACCCATGTAATGGTATAAATGTTCAAACATACTAAATTGGAATGTCCCAATTAATTGAGAGAGTGTGCAAATCATCTCCCATAACTTATTAGCATTTAATATAATGGCCCAATTAAACATGGAGGGGGGATTCTCTAAACACATCTTTAGTGAAGTTAGGGCATTATGAGCTATTGGATTTGATCCATTACCTAACTTCACTCAAGTAACTTTAGAGAATCCTAACCCATTAAATATAGCCATGACTAAAATATGACAGAAAGAGGTTTATGTATGGGTGTTAACGAGTAGAGCTTTTAACAAGCTACTCGAGCTCGAGCTCGTTTAACTCGAGCTCGAGCTTGATAGATATCAAACTCGAGTTGATCTCGAACAAGTTTTTATGCTCGATTATATTAACGAGCCAAGCCTTAAAATGATTATTTCAACTCGGCTCATTCGAAAGCTCGTTTAGTTATCTCGATCCAAACAAGCTACTCGAGCTTAACGAGCCGAACGAGCTAATCGAGCCATAAATGGTTTCTAAGTATTTTAGGTTTAAAACTTTTAAACTTTTTATACTAGCAGATTATAAATATAAATTGAATACTTATTTAGATCTAGATTTTACTAAGACCTATTAGCACATCGTTGAATCCTGAAATTTGAAGTTTTTAGGATGCTCCTTACTTTGTTGGCTTTAATTTATAGTTTATGCACTTCATATTTTTATCCTCATCATTCGATGTGGGAAAACTCTTTTTCATTTTGTACTATCATACTTGCAAAGAGTTAGCATTATGAATAAAAATGATAGGATTAATAACTTATAATATTTTCTAAATTATGTATCAATAAATTATTATTAAATATTTATTATTTATTATTTATTTTTAATATTTTGTTAAGAGAAAATTTTTAAAATAGACCAGTCGAATAAAAGATCGATAATTCACGTATAATATGATACTTGTTTACTCATGGTTGCGTTGTACAAGTAGCCTAGTCGCCCGGTCTATTTAGACTTTTAAAAGTTAAGGCCTAGAAAGTGATATTCATTAGGACGACTGGTCAAGTCAGTCCTCTACGATAAGTATGGAGGGATGCACCCTCTAGTTAAGAGTAATTATAGAGAGAGAAAGTAGAGAGAGGTAGGAGGTGTAGTGTGTGTATCTCTCTATAATTACTCTTAACTAAAGGGTGCATCCCTCCATACTTATCGTAGAGGACTGACTTGACCGTCGGACAGAGCCCCGGGACTCCTTCTTACGGGTTCTTTCTTGTTTGTAACATATTACAAGATAAACCCTATACTAATAATACAGACTTTCTGATTCCTAACAAACTCCATATATGTATAGCTAAAATAAAGTTTAATAAAAGAAAAAAATTCGAAAATAGACCAGTCGTCCTAATGAATATCACTTTCTAGACCTTAACTTTTTAAAAGTCTAAAATAGACCGGGCGACTAGGCTACTTGTACAACGCAACCATGAATAAAAAAGTATCATATTATACGTGAATTATCGATTTTTTTATTCGACTGGTATATTTTCGAAATTTTCTCTTAATAAAATATTAAAAATAAATAATAAATAATAAATATTTAATAATAATTTATTGATACATAATTTAAAAAATATGATAAGTTATTAATCCTGTCATTTTTATACATGATGCTAACTCTTTGCAAGTATGATAGTACAAAATGAAAGGGAGTTTTCCCACATCAAAGGATGAGGATAAAAATATGAAGTGCATAAACTATAAATTAAAGCCAACAAAGTAAGGAGCATCCTAAAGACTTCAAATTTCATGATTCAACGATGTGCTAATAGGTCTTAGTAAAATCTAGATCTAAATAAGTATTCAATTTATATTTAAAATATGCTATTATAAAATGTTTAAAAGTTTTAAACCTAAAATACTTAGAAACCATTTATGGCTCGATTAGCTCGTTCAGCTCGTTAAGCTCGAGTAGCTCGTTTGGCACGAGATAACTAAACGAGTTTTCGAACGAGCCGAGTCGAAATAATCATTTTAAGGCTCGGCTCATTAATATAATCGAGCATAAAAACTTGTTCGAGCTCGACTCGAGTTTGATATTTATCAAGCTCGAGCTCAAGTTAAATGAGCTCGAGCTCGAGTAGCTCGTTAAAAGCTCGACTCGTTAACACCCCTAATTGTAACAAAGGCCAAAAGGCGCAATTGGCTTGGCAACACGGATTCGTTTTGTAACCATTGAGAACCTTCTAATCACGCTATTGTGTAACACCCCCAAAATTTGGTATAGCGAAAGACTAATCAAGCTTTCGGGGTGCTACGTAGATTGGTATCCATCACAAGTAATAGAAGAATGAGATAAAGTAAACATAAGTAAAAACAAAACCAAACATGGTTTTTAGAGTTTACATTCATCCCAAAATATCCAAAGTAAGGCCCAAATAGATTAAACATGGGTCCAGAATAAAATATCAGAGTTTGAGAAAATAAATCCTTAAACTAGTTTGCCAAGCCAAGCCTTCCAAATCAAGCATCCCAAGTCATCACTTAATTACCTGAGAAAACGCGCTAAAAGTCAGCCTTCGCTGGTGAGATCATAGGTTTAAATTCTTAATTCAATTAGTGGACATATACGCAAAACGCTTGCTAGCTAGACTAGGCCTCGAATCACTAAACCAAACCTATAGGGGCACACTATAGCCCAAAACCAAATCAAATCAATATGCATTCGCAAGGATGCGATATGCCCAACATTCGTAAGGATACGACATGTTCATGCATTCGTAAGAATACGACATGCGCTATAACCTACCTAGTTCTATAAGCATAGAGAGTTTTAAATAAACAACAATAATAGTCCACATAAAACAATTTGCACGTTTCTCACCCCAAGTATTGAAAACAAAGTTCAAAAGTAAAAGTGGGGCTATGACTCACCTCAAGTCCAGATATCAGCACAAAAACCGGTAGAGTCAAGAAGTATCACAACTCAAAAGACGGAAACTACGGACTCGGCACTTCCTAACAACATAAACTCTTCTTAGAATCATTTTCTCAAAAATCAATTATTCCCAATCCCGAACATATTCCTTTTATTTTCCAAAATCCATTTCTCGTATTAGTTTTGCGTTTGGTAGCCATGTGGGTGGAAGGTCGGCTCAACACAAGCCAGGAAATACAATCAACGGAAAATAATAATAATACAATCTACGGGTCTAATATTCGCCCAATATATTATTTAAATAAATCATCGAAGTTTACCAAGTCCGTCGACTTGCTAATCCTCCATAACTTATTTACCTAATATATTATTTCAAGATCATACCAAATCCTAAATCACATAGCATGTAGATTTCTATATGGTAAATTTTAAATTCTAATAAGTTTCCTAAATATATCGTTAAACTTACCAAATTCGTCAATTCGGTAGACCTCACGAGATATTTAGTAGTTTATTATCCCTTACTCCTACAACAACCTAAGGGCGTCGTAGGATACAATACCCGTTAATAAACCCTTTTTATATAACTAAATAGGTCATATTTAATCCGTCGATTAAATAAGTTACGTAGTTATATGAAATGAAACTATTAACGTCACACATCTGTGACAAGCACAATAGTCATCAATTAATAAAATAGCCCACTTGGATTCAAGTGCCCTCGATCTCGTATAACTCGTAAGTTTCTCTATTTATTTTCCCAAAAGCTCATTTCATTTCGTAAGATATTCCACGTTATATTTATATTGTTAGTTATAATTGTTTAATTATAATAAAGTTTCCGACATTTATTATACTATTTTCATAGTATAATATATATCGTTGATGTGATTGAAATCAAATCAAGTATATATATTATATAGTATTACTCAAAGAAACCCGCAGGAAATACGGATAACCCGAGGTCGTAGTTCGTGCGAAGGGTGAATGGAATTTCGAATTCCCGGATCGTGAAATGTGTCGTGAAAGTCGGAAAAAAAAAGTGATTTCAAAGAGATTACACTAATGAATATGAAAATGAAGCACAATTAAACACTTAAGCACGTAATTCAAGTAAACAAACTAAAAACGCAACGTAGAATCAAAACCGTAAACTTCAACGAAAAATAAACGTAAACGCGCGAAATAAAAAGTGAATTTTAAGCTATACTACTCCTACGGACTTGAAAATAATTTTCCAAAGTTAAAAATGATAAAAGAAAATTTTGAGAAAAATAAAAATATATTTTTTACTTTTTATTTAATTTTTATGAATTAAAAACTAATTTAACTAATTAAAAATTAAAAGAAAATAGAAATTAAGTGAGAAAAATGCAAAATAAATTTTGAAAATTCTAAAATAACTAAAAAGTAATTTTAAAACTGAAAATCTATTTTTTTGGCAATTTGTATAATTTTTAGGAATTAAAAACTATTAAAACTAATTAAAAAGTAAGAAAAATTCAAATAAAATTGAGATTAAATGAGAAAAATGCAAAATAAATTTCTAAAAATCAGAAATAAATAAAAACTAATTTTTAAAATATTTTTGGATTTTTCTAGGCTTTTTCTGATTTCTTTGGAATTTTTTGTAATTAAAAAGTATTAAAAATTTATTAAAAACTAAAATTAATTGAGAAAAATAGTAAATAAACTCAGAAAAATTCTAAAATATTATTCTAATTCTAAGAAAAATTTAAAAAGTTGAAAATAAGCACCGGAACTGCTATTAGGCTTAAAACAGCTTATATGAAATGCTTATTTATAAGCAGACTTTGACCAAACTGAATGAAACTTTGACCCAATGTATTTTTCCTTTAAATGGACTCAATGGAACAGAAATGAGACCAAAAAGCACTCAGAAACAAAGGTATGGCTCAAACAGATGGTATAAGTACTTTGGAATAAGTAGAAGCTAGCAGAATAAGCTACAAGCCAAAAGCATCAATGGAAATGGCAACTTAAGGTACAATGGAGCTCAAATGAACAATCAATCTCAGAATATGGGCTAAAAAGCACAATAGCAGGCATGTTATTGAAGACAAACCCTTAATCAAACCACCTAACAAGATAGGCCAAATAAGCAGTGTAATAAGCTGAGAGTAAGAGCTTATGGGGGCAAATGCCTATCTGACCAACTGAGATCTCCAAACTACCAACAAAAATGATTCTAAATCCTATTTACTAACCAAAAGGCTGTTTAGACTGATTGACCAAATTTGATGAGCAGGGCACTTATCTGTTCGAACAGTCAACTTCAAAGCAATATTCCAATAAGCAAATAAGTTCTTATCCAACTTTTTCTTTTTGTTATAGATTCCCTAACTGCTAATCTTCTAAAATTCACAAATAAAAAGTATTTCCAATGAAAATTGAACCCTAGAGAGGCTCACAAAGATATGTCCAAAAACATGAGTTTAATACTATTTGACTTTTGAATTTGAGTGAAACTTTGACTAATATGAAATTTAATTAGCCTAAAATGACTACTGATACAATAATAAGCTACTATTAACCTAAAATAAGCTACCTAAACTATTATTGTGACTAGCTATAAGTGTCACACCCCCAAAATCGGGTCCAGCGGAAGCATACGTGTAGCCGGGGTGTAACTCAATCGGTATCACAACACAAGTTCAAAAATGGTTTTCACTTGAATCATTTAGAATAAAATAGTTTAATCAAAAATGTTAAATTTACATTGTTAAAAGTAGTGCGGAAGTAGGCCCTTAAAATAGTTTAAAACGGTCCCCAAATGAATAATCAGAGTCTTCTATGACCATGCCATGCCCTGCCAAAACCTCCAGTAGCGTGCCATTGGTTAAAACCTGAAAATACATGCTAAAGTGTCAACACGAGGTTGGTGAGTTCATAGAGTTTGTTTAACAAATAAAGTATATAGAAAATGATCACACAGCAAAGGCATCGTAAATCCACTCAGTTGCAAGTCCCGCCATAAGAGACTTGCAACCTGTGTGTTCACAACCCACTGCTAAAAGATAGTTTACACAATGCACCGGATTATATTCACCCAAGGTCAAGAATAGACACAAGGGCGGGGGCCTCTTCCCAAATAGTACTACGACATCCAAGGTCAAGTATAGACACAAGGGTAGGGGGCATCTTCCCATGAGTACTACCAATACCTCTCCGATAGTATAGAGTATTATGTATGCACGTAAATACGAATCTTGTATTTAAATTAAGCAAGTATAGTGTAACAAGTATGTATAACGCAATCAAGTATAATGCCAATCAAGTATAAGACAATCAAGTATAAATGTTTTGAGTATCAAGAAAGTATGTTTTGAGTATTTATACAAGTAAGCAAGTAGTTGAGCATGTATCTCCCCCAAAGAGTTAAAACAAGTATAAAGAGTAAAAGTCGGGCTATGACTCACCTGGTGCGATAGCTACGATGACAAAAGTGGATACACAGAAATGAGGTTCAATCTCTAACCGCAACCTAATATGAATGATAGTGATCTACTTAGATCATGAAATGATGAAGAGAATATGCATGCACATGATACCTATACCACTCGTAACTTGGAAATACTAGTTATTGTCAAAGTAAAATAGTTTCCATTCTTAGGAAAATAAGTCCAAATATAGAAGTATATAACTTGTCGTAGTATATCGTATAAAAATGTTAGTGTTATATTCCTTGTCTTGAAAACCTTATAATAGTGTCTAGTAGTCACGTAATAAACCTTGAGTCGTACGTATTTCGTTAATTAAAAATAAACTCCTTGAATAAGAAATCTAGAAAATATATTATTTAGTACGTAGTTATATTATTTTCTAGTAGTGACTATATATATATATATAGTTTTGACGATTTTAAAACATGTATAACTTGGTCGTTTTAAGCTCATTTTACTCGTTCTTTATATCCACGGATTCGTTTTAGTATATACTAATATATTTTCGATAGCTCGGTTCCTCTGGGTTATGTTTAACGCCTCTATTTGCCCGTCGAAAACTGTCAAACAGCATGCAGTTTTTCAAAAAATAGTTTTCGTCGTTAAATTCGGAAAATCATATCTCCTTCGTTATTAACTCGTTTTAATCCGTTCTTTCGCCCACGGCTTCGTTTTTGAAAGTATTTTCTAAATCTTTGTTCAAAAATATCCCCTGAGTTACTGAGTTTCCCACGTTTTCAAAATAAGGACAGTAGGTATTTATATAGTTTCAAAAATCATTTTTCTAGTTTCAAACTTGTTTCAACTTCAACCAAACGACTTTCAATCACCACAAATCTAGTGTAATCTTACCATACACCTTCTTAGGGTGTCATGAGTTCCTAAACATCATAAATCAAGTGGATCTAACAAGGATCTAACTATAATCTATTTCTAGGGATCAAAAGTTAGATATATATATAAATGAGTGGTATAACTAACATATGCATGTAGATCTTGAATGGAAATCATATGATCATAAAAATAACATGAAGAAATTATGGAAAAGAGTTTGACAACTTACTTAGAAAGATTATAGATCTTTGATGAGTAAAACCTAAGAAACCTTGAGTTTTTATTACAAAACCCAAACAAGAACAACTAAAGGAACTAGATTAGAGCTTGATCTTGGAAAAATGATGGATTCTTCTTGTTTTTCTCTTCTTGATCTTGGATGAGCCGAACCATAAGGATAGAGAGAAAGGGAGTTTGCTAGTTATCTTGTTTTTGGATAATTTAGAAGTAAAATGAAATGATACATGAAGTATTCTAGTAAATATCTACTAGCTAGGTATTTTTGTAAATAAAAAGTCAATTATAAATATCAAAGGGGCATGTTGGTGTGATTTTTGGGAAAGAAAATGGGGTGGTTAGATCTTGTCAAAAATTTGTAAGATTTTGTTAGATATTATTAGTTTTAGGTGATGCCGGGTACCGAGTTTGCTAGAAATAAAGTTTAACGGTACCAAATAAAATATAACAACGTTGTAAAAATTATAAAATTACATTCCTGATAAGAATCGGGTGTTAAAATAATTGTCGTGTTGAAATATCGCAAACCGACGGAGTTATAAGCTTCGACCGGAAAACGTAACAGTTGATTTGAAATCACCGGGTAAATTAATAATATAATTTTTATATTATTATTATGAGTATAAAAATATGTTAGGACCATAGTTGGGATTATCGGATCAATTATTCATAGTAATAGTTTATAGGATAACGTTTATTAGGTAAATAACCGTACGTATACAGAAATGACGCAACTCACGCATAAACGACAAATTTTCTCCGGGGGTGAATAGTGTTTTATGAATAGTAAAATTTTAAAATGCTTATCAGAATATCAAACTGACTCCGAAAAAGATGAATAGTAAAATGATGAATAGTGATCAATGAATAGTAACCGATGAATAGTAAATGTTGAAAGTTCGGGAAAAGACCAGAATTTACGAGTTGTGACAGTCTCTACCCCTTAAGGGAACTTCGTCCCAAAGTTCAGTTAACGTTGGTCTCTGAAGTGTTATAAAGGTGAAGATTCATGAGACGAAATGACCAGTTGACGTGCTTCCAGGCGGCGGTTCACAAGGTGATGGAAAATATAAGCGTTCTGACAACGAGGGTATACACACACATAAATGAAACATTTGGAAATTGAGTAGAGGATTCAATCTAGACAGAATTTTATTATAACCATTCTCAGTGTTGCAAAATTCATTTCTGAGTCGGATATAGGTAGTCAGCCTATGTCCCACTATCCCGGGTTGAATATAGGTGACTAGTCTATATTCCACCGAGGTTCCATGAATTTTGAAATACTCAGTCCAGTTATACTAAGACTATGTCCTTCACAAATACCAAGACGTTCAGAAAGACTAAGGCAGGTGACCAAACTCGAGGTCAAATGATGAAACTATGCAAGGAAAACATAACGTGGTGACATATATGATACGTGAACATGCTTATATGAAAGGTAATTAGAGTAATCAACTAGAATAAGTGAATATAATATACCAGATAATGAGACACAAATCTCATCACCTAAGTCAGCAACAAACCACAAGTGAGGCTTCAGCTTGGCAGGCAGGCACGTGACGGTCATAGGGTTAAGTTTTTCGTAAAAGTAGCTATAGTCTAGGTTTTAAAAACACTTAGTTCGCTATAGCCAAAGCTCTGATACCAATCTGTCACACCCCCAAAATCGGGTCCAGCGGAAGCATACGTGTAGCCGGGGTGTAACTCAATCGGTATCACAACACAAGTTCAAAAATGGTTTTCACTTGAATCATTTAGAATAAAATAGTTTAATCAAAAATGTTAAATTTACATTGTTAAAAGTAGTGCGGAAGTAGGCCCTTAAAATAGTTTAAAACGGTCCCCAAATGAATAATCAGAGTCTTCTATGACCATGCCATGCCCTGCCAAAACCTCCAGTAGCGTGCCATTGGTTAAAACCTGAAAATACATGCTAAAGTGTCAACACGAGGTTGGTGAGTTCATAGAGTTTGTTTAACAAATAAAGTATATAGAAAATGATCACACAGCAAAGGCATCGTAAATCCACTCAGTTGCAAGTCCCGCCATAAGAGACTTGCAACCTGTGTATTCACAACCCACTGCTAAAAGATAGTTTACACAATGCACCGGATTATATTCACCCAAGGTCAAGAATAGACACAAGGGCGGAGGCCTCTCCCCAAATAGTACTACGACATCCAAGGTCAAGTATAGACACAAGGGTAGGGGGCATCTTCCCATGAGTACTACCAATACCTCTCCGATAGTATAGAGTATTATGTATGCACGTAAATACGAATCTTGTATTTAAATTAAGCAAGTATAGTGTAACAAGTATGTATAACGCAATCAAGTATAATGCCAATCAAGTATAAGACAATCAAGTATAAATGTTTTGAGTATCAAGAAAGTATGTTTTGAGTATTTATACAAGTAAGCAAGTAGTTGAGCATGTATCTCCCCCAAAGAGTTAAAACAAGTATAAAGAGTAAAAGTGGGGCTATAACTCACCTGGTGCGATAGCTACGATGACAAAAGTGGATACACATAAATGAGGTTCGATCTCTAACCGCAACCTAATATGAATGATAGTGATCTACTTAGATCATGAAATGATGAAGAGAATATGCATGCACATGATACCTATACCACTCGTAACTTGGAAATACTAGTTATTGTCAAAGTAAAATAGTTTCCATTCTTAGGAAAATAAGTCCAAATATAGAAGTATATAACTTGTCGTAGTATATCGTATAAAAATGTTAGTGTTATATTCCTTGTCTTGAAAACCTTATAATAGTGTCTAGTAGTCGCGTAATAAACCTTGAGTCGTACGTATTTCGTTAATTAAAAATAAACTCCTTGAATAAGAAATCTAGAAAATATATTATTTAGTACGTAGTTATATTATTTTCTAGTAGTGACTATATATATATATATAGTTTTGACGATTTTAAAACATGTATAACTTGGTCGTTTTAAGCTCATTTTACTCGTTCTTTATATCCACGGATTCGTTTTAGTATATACTAATATATTTTCGATAGCTCGGTTCCTCTAGGTTACGTTTAACGCCTCTATTTGCCCGTCGAAAACTGTCAAACAGCATGCAGTTTTTCAGAAAATAGTTTTCGTCGTTAAATTCGGAAAATCATATCTCCTTCGTTATTAACTCGTTTTAATCCGTTCTTTCGCCCATGGCATCGTTTTTGAAAGTATTTTCTAAATCTTTGTTCAAAAATATCCCCTGAGTTACTGAGTTTCCCACGTTTTCAAAATAAGGACAGTAGGTATTTATATAGTTTCAAAAATCATTTTCCTAGTTTCAAACTTGTTTCAACTTCAACCAAACGACTTTCAATCACCACAGATCAAGTCTAATCTTACCATACACCTTCTTAGGGTGTCATGGGTTCCTAAACATCATAAATCAAGTGGATCTAACAAGGATCTAACTATAATCTATTTCTAGGGATCAAAAGTTAGATATATATATAAATGAGTGGTATAACTAACATATGCATGTAGATCTTGAATAGAAATCATATGATCATAAAAATAACATGAAGAAATTATGGAAAAGAGTTTGACAACTTACTTAGAAAGATTATAGAGCTTGGATGAGTAAAACCTAAGAAACCTTGAGTTTTTATTACAAAACCCAAACAAGAACAACTAAAGGAACTAGATTAGAGCTTGATCTTGGAAAAATGATGGATTCTTCTTGTTTTTCTCTTCTTGATCTTGGATGAGCCGAACCATAAGGATAGAGAGAAAGGGAGTTTGCTAGTTATCTTGTTTTTGGATAATTTATAAGTAAAATGAAATGATACATGAAGTATTCTAGTAAATATCTACTAGCTAGGTATTTTTGTAAATAAAAAGTCAATTATAAATATCAAAGGGGCATGTTGGCGTGATTTTTGGGAAAGAAAATGGGGTGGTTAGATCTTGTCAAAAATTTGTAAGATTTTGTTAGATATTATTAGTTTTAGGTGATACCGGGTACCGAGTTTGCTAGAAATAAAGTTTAACGGTACCAAATAAAATATAACGACGTTGTAAAAATTATAAAATTACATTCCTGATAAGAATCGGGTGTTAAAATAATTGTCGTGTTGAAATATCGCAAACCGACGGAGTTATAAGCTTCGACCAGAAAACGTAACAGTTGATTTGAAATCACCGGGTAAATTAATAATATAATTTTTATATTATTATTATGAGTATAAAAATATGTTAGGACCATAGTTGGGATTATCGGATCAATTATTCATAGTAATAGTTTATACGATAACGTTTATTAGGTAAATAACCGTACGTATACAGAAATGACGCAACTCACGCATAAACGACAAATTTTCTCCGGGGGTGAATAGTGTTTTATGAATAGTAAAATTTTAAAACGCTTCTCAGAATATCAAACTGACTCCGAAAAAGATGAATAGTAAAATGATGAATAGTGATCGATGAATAGTAACCGATGAATAGTAAATGTTGAAAGTTCGGGAAAAGACCAGAATTTACGAGTTGTGACAATAAGCTTATGCAACCTAAATAAACCTAACAGTTAAGCTAATGATGAATCAAAAGATGTTTTGACTTTTTAATAGATAGCTACTGATTTTTATGATTAATTTGGCCTAAATGCAATTAATATTAGCTATATCAACTGATGTAATCTTCTGTCTCACACTTAATTCTACCAAAAAACTTTCACCCAAACACCCTTTATGAGTCTGTTTCAACTATATGTAAAGCAAATCAGTGTATTATCAATCCAATCCACCAAATCAGTATAAATATTGATCAATGATGCAGAAATGAATCAATCACAGAGATCTCAAACACAAAGTTACACAGATACACAGATCCAATAGATAAGCAGACAATGAAACAGTGTACTCCAATTTACCCAAACTACTATGAATAATGATTAAACAAAGCTACTAGTAAACTAATTAAGATGCAACTATCACTATGAAACAAGAACAAGTAAAACTAAACAGATCTACACTACTATTATGCAATTTAAAGGAAAATTAAATGGAACTTACAAAGCACAAGCCCCCTCAGCTTAACAGAGGGGGTTCACTATGCTAGCCTGTCTTTTGACATGCCAAATGGACTCCTTTTTGGCTGCTTTACTCCCTGAATAAGCTGGCTTATTTGAAATAAGCTGAGTTTTGACTTTGTTTGACTTTTGGAATTTTAAGAGAAAAGTTCACAACAAGCTATCAGAAAGCTTATATGAGCTTAGCTAAACATGAAATAAGCTTATTGAAGCTTCAAATTGGAATTAAAACTACTTTTTTTATTTTTTCGGATTTTCAGTATAAGATGAAATAGAAATTTAAAACATAAATTAATATAAACTTAACAAGTACTGAATTAAACCAACAGAAAGGAATAATAAGTAAAACTAAATTGAGATTTAAGACAATAAGCTAAAAATATAAAAGCTGAATTTCATTAAACTAATTAAAATGAGTACAAAGCTGAAAATATGGAAATTACAATAAAGGTAAACACAACTCTATAATAAAACCTACACATAAAACTACACTCTAATATCTGTGAATGAGGAGGGCTATTTATAGCCGTGTGAGATGAGGGTGCTAAGAATGCCAAGTCACCAATCCGTGTGCTCGTTGTGCTTCTTCAAATCAATCTCAGCCTTTTGATCAAGCTCCAGATGTTTCCATTCCATATTAGCCCTTGGATCAATGATTACCCAATCATTTGACGCATTATTTCACACGGATCACTGACATGGCAGGCCTGCCATGTCAGTATCTTCTAGAAGCACAAGTAATTTGTCCCTTCTACCCTTAATTGCTGTCAATTTGAGTTTTATGAGCGTGAATAGTAATTAGGGTTCCTTCTTTCTGGGTTTGGGGTAAAATGGGGGGGGGGGGGGGGGGGGGGGCGGGTAAATTTGTTTTGGGGATTATTAGTATTAAAGAGTGTGTTGACCGGTTTTGTTGACCGGGTAAGGGTGCAGGCCGGGTTAAGGTTAATAAGGGATGTGGGCTTGTGGTTGGCTTTTGGGCTTTGGGGTTTATTGGATTAGTTTAGTTTTGGATCCGGTAGTAATAAGTATTAGGAGTAGTAATATTTATAAGGACCAATGTTGTAATTCTAAAAATCATAGGGACCAAATCTTTAAATCTTTCAAAGTTTCTCCCAAGGGCTATTATTGTAAAACCTCGCAAAAATTCGTATAATTAACTTTGGTTAATTATATAAATAATCTTCGTCATTATTGTAATTACCATTTTTACAGGGAAATTTAAAATTTTCTTTGTATATTAAAATGGTCACGATTACGATATTGCAAAAATTCGTCAAACGACAAAACAAGTTCACAACACAATTAATAAAATAAATATTCATCTAATCCTAACTTAATATTAATTACAAAACTAAAACATGCTTAACTCATTCCAGCCCAAACACTCCTTCGTTACTATTCACAGCAAAAGCCCAACTTCCTTTTAAAATTCTAGTTTTCATTCGAGCAGTACATCTCCAAAATGCCTCTGTATTTTTTGATTCCTAAACACAACATGTCCATATTTTTGTACTTCCTAATTGTCTAACCACCAAAGAATTAGTACGCCAAATTTTAGCTTCTAAGACGAACGTTTGATACGTTTAATAGAGGCAAAGTGTTTGGCCAAAATTCAACCCAATCGATATATAATAAATTCAAAACTTAACCGTTTTTATCCCGGTTTGTTTCTAATTGTTCCTAATAATATTTCCGAGATGATTTTATACTCAAATGTCTAAGATGATCATGTATATATAAGTAGTAAACGATTTTGTAAATCGTTTATGTATATATGGTTGTGTCGACATGTATAAAGGAGTCACCAAGACAACCCCCTAAATTCTAGCTCTCACATTCTATAATATAATCATATTTGTTGTCCTAAGAGTCCAAGTATACTGACATGCATAGTAGCTATGTTTCTTTGGATGAATGTAAACCACTCGATTCATTCTATTTGATACATATATACATATCATGCATGCACTTGCTTCATTTCATTCTCATTCACTTTCACTTAATTATTTTGTCTTTCAAAATACTCTTACAACTCATAAGTCGACTGCTAATTTGTTAGAAGCAAGAAAGGGAATATCGGGTTTGAATTATATATATAACGTTTGGGTTATATTTCGAACGTGATAAATTCTTGTGTTCCATTCAATTTCACTCGACCTCTTTATCACATCTAAGGTGTTTGTAAGTCGTCATCAATCTCTTTTCAATTCGTTTCCCACGTTATTATATGTCCATGCATCATGTTTATTTTTATTCAATCATATATACTTTTATATATAGTTTACGTATAAATATTGCTATATAGAAACACGAGCGTGACTAGCCTCTATCTTGGAAGGCCTAGGAGTCACGTAGCACACTTGTTTCACTATTATTTTTACGTTACATGCATCATACAAACTTATTTTGACCATATATCAAATGTATAAAAATGTTGCAAAACCATAAAAATTAACCAAGTCTTTTAATAATAAAAATATGTCCCAAGTCTCTTATAAAACCGTCTTTTATCTCACAATTTAGCGTAACAAGCATGTCATATTTTTACACCATCTAATAGACACCATGGCTAGCTACAACTTTCGTATAAATAACATGTAAAAATAACCACGTCTCGACACTCTAAATTGACCAAAGTAAATTGCAAAACTCGTATATACCAAAAACACTTAGAAATTTTCTAAGTCTTTTTACCCAGAAAACTGGTTCAGATCGCGACCAAAATGACCCTTTAAAACTCAATCCGACTTAATAACCACCCAATATTTTTACACGACCTATTTCTCCTTGCTACAAGCTACAAGTTTTGTGTTTATACTTTTTAATAATAAGCTCGTTTAGACCCTTTAAATTGGCCAAAGTAAACCACAAAAACTCATTTTTCAAAAACTATTTATAAGGCTTAATGGACTGAAAAGCCCAATAAGCTGAAAATAAGCTCTCCATATAAGCTGGACCAAAAAGCTATTTTGATATGATTTTATAACGTTAAAAATGAGTCTAGGGATAAGCCCAACTTGTCTCAACGCTCACGGATTTTAAAACGTTAACGGGCCTTTAATTTAGCTCATTAAAGCCCATTTATTGAAAAATAAGCTATTTTTGTAAATAAGCAGTTGAAATAAGTTTTAATAAGCTTCAATAAGCTCCAGAAATTTTAAGATAATTTTTCCCATAATTTTTGAACGTTTGGACTAAAAATGTAACGCGACGACACCTAGAAGGACTAATATTGAAAACTATGAAAACTAAGGACTAAAACTGTAAAAACAGAATTATTAAGGTATAAAATGATTTATTATTAATTTCCAAGCTTAGATTGTAATATTGGACATGTAGTGGACTATAATTGTAAGTTATATATAAAAAGGACTAACGGTGTGACGCTAACGCCGTTAGTATAAAAAGTGTAAAATTGGAAAAGGACAAGGACTACACATAATCTATTTGATATTCTTATTTTATTTTCTATTTTACGGCAACCATCACGTCATATGCATTTTATTATGTTTTATATATATATTATTTATTTTTACGTTAATTATATATATAACGATATCTAAAAAGTTAATATTTTTATTTACGATTAAAAAGGTAAAACTACAATGGATATTTTAAATAAAGTATTTTAACCTATCATGCATGACATAATAATTTCACTGCACATCATCTATTCGTCATAACGAATAAATCTTATTCGTTATTCGTTCGTATTACCAAATAGTATTTGGTTATATTCTCTGATAAATTTATTTATCAGGTTCCATATCAACGACGTTTCCTTAATCGTTTCCATAAATCTCATCCTATCTTACTTTTCATCATTTCCAAATCAATCCAGGTGAGTCATAGCCCCATTTCAAATAATTGTTTTTAACTCATTGGGGGAGATACATGCTTACATATACTTTGATAACTTGATAAGTATATGAAATAAAATAAAATACATGATTCAAATCAATTTCCTAATTGATATTAAAATAATATAATTTGTGATTTATAATATATTGATATTCCCAATGTGATTATTGTGGTATGTGAAAAATCTATATTGATGAATTATTTGACTGAAATATTGATATTCATGTGAAAATTGTTCCCAATTCGATTATTGTGATATGTGATATAAATGTGTTACTGGCGATATATTCAAACTGAATTTCTGATACTCAAGCGATACTATTTTCAAATTGAATTTCTGATACTCAAATGATAATATTTTCAAACTGAATTTCTGATACTCAAGCGATACTATTTTCAAACTGAATTTCTGATACTCAAATGATACTGTTTTCAAATTGATCTCTGTGATACGATACTTGATTTCATGATGTTATGCTAAATGAGCCCATAAGTCCTTGATGTTGCCTAAGTTAGCTTATCGCCATATAGTCCCTCAATCATGAGCCATTAATCACCGTAACGTGAGCGCGAATATAGTGAACAGATTCGAAACCTGTTTGGATTGACCTCCGATCCCACTAATACTTGACGGAATGCCATTATGCATGTGGTTAGTCGTATTAGTCGTGATACACTATATTTGAGATTCAGTAGGAATTGGCAAATCACCTACGAATCGAGGGCAAAATCTGTCATTGATTTGATAGAACACCCCTTCTGTTAACGTCTTGCGTGTCATGAGGCTTGGTGCAATATCTATAAAGGAAATATATATGTTTTCAACATATATTTAGATACAGCTGTATAGGTTCGCCCATATGTGAATTGTTTATCTGATCAATTTAGTATCATGAGTTTCCAGCTCATGTTAAAATTTTTGATTCTTTATTGAATGTGATTGAATAATTATATGATTTATTTGTGAATATATTTGATAATTGTTTCATTTCTGTTTGTATTTTAAAAAATACCAAATATTCCTGAAATCTAACAAAATAAAGGGTTTTTCCTAAAACTCTATGAACTAACCAACCTTTGTGTTGACACTTTTAAGCATGTGTATCTCAGGTAATTGAACGGAGCAGGACAAGACACGGAGTGGGCATTTATTACTCTGATAAATTAAAATGGTGTAAAAATCAAATTTGTCATTTTTACAAGTCTTTATATCTTTTCATAAAATTTTAAACCAAATGGTTCATCTTTTATCAAAATCATTATTTAAATGACAAATGACTTTCAAAAGATTTCTTTTAAACCATTTTATTGGTTAAAACTTCGATCCTCACCGTAACACCCAAATAAATTTTCCGCTGCGACAAACTTTAAAAATGGGGGTGTTACAATTATTGTAGTTCTCTGATTCTTGAAGGACCTTATTTGACTTTTTCTTCAAAATTTCATCAAAGGACTATTTTTTCCAAAATCTGAAACTTGGAGGACTAAAGTTGCCAATTCTTTAAAACTTTGTCCAGGGACTAATCTTGCAACTTTATGAATCTTTGAGGACTTCTATTAATATTTTGAGCTTTCTCTTATCATTTTGCTTCCCCAGCTCCGGCTTTTGACCTTTTTCCATTCTCGTGCTCGTTTTTGTCGGTTTTGCTTTGTTTTTGTCCATTTTTCACATATCCGAACCTGCACATACACAAATACAAAAACACACATTCTGTTGGCATATTTGGTTAGTATTTGGTGTATTTTATCTGATTTAAGACCTAAAAAGGATGTGTGAATAAGCACACATCAAAATCTCGCAGACTAACGTATTGCCGTGTCCGTACGCAATGTCATCACCTCACGCTTAAGAGATAAATAATTTCAAAACCTCTCTTTACTGACGTTGTAAAGTAGCAATGATGTTCAAAAGAGATATCAAAATCATTTATTCTCAAAAAGCTCCGTTTTCCAATTTTTATGAATAATAACTACTACTACTCTTTTTGTACTTTTTTCATTTTTTTTTTAATATATGTGACGGTTTGCCTTGACTTTCATTATCAATTCATATCTGTTGATAATTTTCAGGGTCTACGAGTAGAAACACTTCTCACAGAGAAGAGACCATACGGATAAAAATCGTCATCCTTGATTTTTCACAAGCCCCCAAACTAAGCGTAAAATCGAAATCATTGTTTATCCACAAGTTAGATGCTAACACTACCCACAAAAGTTACTTGTGTAATTACCTCTTGTTCCCAGTTCCTAAGTTTTGTATCTCAAAATTTTAATTTGTGAGAAATGAATTGCTTCATATTTTCATGTTTTGATATTTATTAGTCCGATAAGAGCACAAAATTTGAACGCTAAGTAGATTCCAAACTTTCCCTCGAAAACCCCTGCATACAGAAATCGGGTCCACATGAAGGTATCTGATTTAACACGATTTGTGGGGGCCTCTTTTTTATTTACAGCCGAAACATCCCATGTTTGAGACCCGAAACGGAAGCTTTTTATTAGGGAAACCCCTGGAGTCGAAGCTTGGCATTTTTGCATAATTATAAGCACTTTAATAATATTTGGTCCTTAGTCCTTTATTTCAATTACAACAACGGTTTTTGAGCCGCCAAGATGTAAGAGCTTTATTATGACCTTGGATTTATATCCGCTGCTTTTTGTAGCTTTGGATTCCTCTGCCTTATTATTGGCTTTGGATTATTATTATTGATATTCATAATCATATGTCAAACCCCGAGTCCTACGGCCTTTACTAAGATCACAACATCGGCTGCGAACCAGCAAGATGCAATAGTCTATTTCACCGTAACACTGGCAGTACCCCTATGTGTACCAAACCCCCATATGCAGAGATTTTGTTGGGAACGAGAAAAAACTAAGTATTGACCAAACCCCATACACTTAATTAATCCTATAGATCTATTATTATTGGTGTGCAATCTTGTGGGAACAAGGAGGCCACAAGTACCTTTCGTGGGCTCTAAAGAGATCCAACTACTCCACGTTTAGCACGAAACTTCTAAATAAACTCTATCATTCCTCGATCTCTGCAAATTTAAAATCCCAAATAATGAGATCCGCGGATGCTTAGCCGATAATGTTTTGATTATATTGGTTAAGGGAGACGAGCTAGGGCTCAACACGCCCGGTCAAGTCGGAACATTTATTTCTACTCTCGCCGGTAGGAAAGTCAAAACTAGGTGTCAAATCTTATTATAATACCATATATCATCATTTTTTTTAATAAAAAGGTGACAAAAATTTTAAATTTTGGTGAAAAACGGAGTTGCGTAAGTTAACAGCTTAGACGAAGGTGCAAGGTCAAATCGAATCGAAGATTCACCCCCCCCCCCAGACTAAAGTGAAACATTGTCCTCAATATTTTAAGGGTACGGGTAGTCTTACGTAATATCTAAGGCCGTTTATTAAGTATGCCAAGAGATAAACGTTAGTCGATAAGATTTTGGATATGGTGAATTTCCGAAAGAGCAGCGAAGAATGAGACTCGAGTGGAGAAAATGACAAAACACGAGCACGAGAGTCCTCAAACTTCGGGGAAATTCCTGGACATTTACAAATAACCATGAAAACACGAGTTTGGAAAGGGTCGCCCCCCTCACGTCACGTTACTTAAGAAAAATAGAAAATAAAGAAAATGAAAATGGATAAGCATGGGGTGCCTCCCATGAAGCGCTTGTTTTTGATTACCGAGTCACATGAGCTTGACTCCATCCCCGAATTTAGTTATCCTTAGGGAAAGTTTAGAGATCCGGGACAACCATGGGTGGTATGTCCCCTCCGAAATAATGTTTGATACGATGACCATTCACCTTAAAGTTGGGATCATTAGATTGAGCTAGCTCGACGGTTCCATAAGGAAAAACTTGGGTAATGGTGAATGGTCCAGACCAACGGGTTTTAAGTTTGCCTGAGAATATCTTCAATCGAGAATTGAAAAGAAGGACTCGATCACCAACGTTGAAAACGCAATCTTTAATCTTAGCATCATGAATCCTCTTTGTTTTCTCTTTGTAGATCAAAGAATTCTCATAGGCCTGATCAGGAAGCTCAGTTAATTCATTTAATTGAACTTTACGATGATCACCCGCGGTTTGAAGGTCAAAATTAGCATGTTTCAAGGCCCAGTAGGCCTTGTGCTCAAGTTCAAAGGGCAAATGGCAGGCCTTCCCGTAAACCAACTTGTAAGGAGCGCACCTAATGGGTGTTTTGTAAGCGGTACGGAAAGCCCATAATGCGTCATCTAACTTATCAGCCCATGAAGCACGATGTTCTCCTACGGTCCTTTCTAAGACACGTTTCAAGCCGCGATTGAACACCTCAACTTGACCACTCGTTTGTGGATGATATGTAGTAGAAAGACGATGTGTGACACAATATTTGAGCATAACTTTAGCGAATTGGTCATTACATAAATGGGTCCCACGATCACTTATAATAGCACGAGGTGCACCAAATTGGGCGAAGAGACTTTTAAGAAATTTCACTACAACTCGGGCGTCATTGGTGGGGAGTGCTTTCGCTTCAACCCATTTCGACAAGTAATAGCTGGCCACGAGAATATATTTATTTCCTCTAGAATACGGGATGGTCCCATGAAATCGATACCCCAGACGTCAAAAATTTCACAGACTTGGATAGCATTTTGAGGCATCTCGTCTCTCTGAGAAATTTTTCCTTGACGCTGGCAAGAATCACATGATTTCACCAATTCATGGGCATCCCGGTAAATCGTCGGCCAATAGAAGCCGGAATCAAAAACTTTCTTAGCGGTGAAGTTGGCACCATGATGTCCCCCTGTGGGTCCATTGTGGCATGCCATGAGAATTTCAACGGCTTCCTTACCGTGAACGCACCGCCGGATCACTTGATCCGCACATATCTTAAACAAATAGGGGTCGTCCCACAAATAATGTTTAACATCTTTGAAGAATTTCTTCTTTTGTTGGAACGACATCCCTTTTCTAATGAAATTCCCCGCATGGTAATTCGCAAAGTCGGCGAACCATGGGGTACTAGGATCACTGTGTGATAAACTCCCAAGTGTCTCGAGAGGAAATGTTTCGTTAATTTCCTTTATCTCGAAATCACTTTGATGGGGATTCTCTAAACGCGAAAGGTGACCGGTAGCAAGGTTCTCAGCTCCTTTTTTGTCTCAAATTTCAACATTGAATTCTTGAAGGAGTAGAACCCACCGCATCAAGCGTGGCTTAGCATCTTGCTTTGCCATTAGATACTTAAGAGCCGAATTATCCGTATACACTATGCTTTTCTTTAAGAGCAAATAAGGTCGGAACTTTTCAAAAGTGTAAATGATGGCTAACATTTCTTTTTCAGTAGTCGTATAATGGTATTGAGCATCGGTCATAGTTTTACTAGCATGGTGTATCGGATGAAAATATTTAGACTTGCGTTGCCCCAGAACTGCACCAATAGCATAATTGTTCGCATCGCACATTAGCTCGAAAGGCAAGTCCCAATCGGGGGAAACTAAGATAGGATCCTCCGTTAACTTCTTTTTAAGAATATTAAATGCTTCAATGCATTCATTTTAGAAGATAAACGGAGCATCTTTTTCAAGTAAGTGGGTCAGGGGCCGGCTATTTTGGAAAAATCTTGGATAAAACATCGGTAAAAGCCGGCATGACCGAAAAAACTTCTAATTCCTTTAACGGTTGTGGGATGAGGTAACTTAGAAATCACGTCGACTTTAGCTCTATCGACCTCAATCCCAGATTTCGATATCTTATGGCCGAGGACAATGCCCTCTTTAACCATGAAATGGCACTTCTCCTAATTTAGAACCAAGTTGGTGTCTTCACACCGTTTCAGCATTCTTTCTAAATGGGAGAGGCAAGAAGTGAAAGAATCTCCATAAAACGAGAAATCATCCATAAAAACTTCCATGGTTTTCTCAATCATATCGTAGAATATAGACATCATGCACCTCTGGAACGTGCCTGGAGCATTGCATAAGCCGAAAGGCATACGTCGGTAAGCAAACGTTCCGTAAGGGCAAGTGAAAGTGGTCTTTTCCTGGTCTGGAGGGTCAATCAAAATTTGAAAATAACCAGAAAAGCCATCAAGAAAACAATATAACTCATTTCCCGCTAAACATTCAAGCATTTGATCCATAAATGGAAGTGGGAAATGATCCTTACGAGTCACACAATTTTCGATAGTCAATACATACTCTCCATCAGATAACAAGACATGTCGGAATCAATTCATTATCTTCATTAGTCACTACGGTCATTCCACCTTTCTTCGGAACAAAGTGGATCGGGCTAACCCATGAGCTATCCGAGATTGGATAAATCATTCCGGCATCGAGGAGTTTGATAACTTCCTTTTTGATAACCTCATGAATTTTCCGGTTAACCCGTCGTTGTTGCTGGACGGAAGGTTTGTAATTGTCTTCAAGCAAAATCTTATGCGTACAAAAACGAGGGTTGATACCATTGATATCAGAAATTTGCCAAGCGATGGCACTTTTATGCTTCTTGAGCACATCTAAGAGACGGTTCTTCTCCTCATCTTTAAATTCTTTCGAAATTATGACGGAAAGTTTATCGGTTCCTTCTGAAAAAGCTTATTCAAGATGAGGAGGTAAATCCTTGAGCTCGGGCTCCGGAGGATTCTCAGTAGACGGCTTAACTTCTTTAACATCGGCCATTTTTAGGTCCATCGGAGGGAGAGACGGATTTGGGTCTTCATTCAACAATTTTTCAATCAAAAGAACATCTCCCTCCGGGTCGCAAACGGAATGATCAATTTCTGGTGAAATCGAATCATTAGAAAGAAAGGCCTCGATCTCTTCCAAGATGAAATCACTTCCCTTAAACGGAGTAAGGGAAGGGGAAGGATCGGAAGTAATTGGTTCAGAAGAAGGAGTGGGATTGCCACTCGAAGCATTTTCATTAAAACCAAGAAATTCTTGAGAATACTCCTCCGTAACTTCATCAATAACATCAACTCGGTTCACGGAAAATTTGTCATAATCGGAGGAGTATCTCACGGTTTGATCCAAATTAAACGTTACAGCTTCAGTACCCAACGCGTAGGGTAATTTCTTCATCGAAAACATCAATTAACGCACGGCCAGTCCTTAGGAAATCTCTCCCGAGAATGAGAGGTACCCGTGGATCAGCATCAAAATCAACAATGACAAAATCGGCAGGGAAATCAAATTTTCCCACATTGACGAAGACATCCTCGGCTATTCCCATCGGGTGGAAAGTAGTTCGGTCGGCAAGCTCGAGGGTCATGCAAGTCGGAGTTAAATCGGGTAAAGATAACTTTTTCCAAATGGATAACGACATTAAGTTAATGCAAGCACCAAGATCGGCCAAGGCTAAGCATTGACCCATACCCGGAAAATTGCATGGAATGAGAAACCGACCGGGGTCTTCAAGCATTTCGAGAAGCTTTTTGAGGATAACCGCTGAGCAATTATCATTCATCTGGGTTTTTTACATTTCAAATAATTTTTCCTTGTTACTCAAAAGACCTTTTAACATTGAAGCAAATTTAGGCATTAAAAGTATACCATCCGCGAGACTTATATCAAAGTGCAATTCCTGAAAAATCTAATAAAATTTTTCCATCTGGTTTTTATCTCTCTCACGGTGCTTTTGTTCATTTAAGCGTGACGGATAAGGTAATCTTGTTTTGACGGGGATTTCTTTCTCAGTTTCGTGAACAACTTTATCTTTTCCTTTAGATGTTGGGACCACCGTAGGTTGGATGTTTTCGGTCCTTCCATTATTAGTAGGAATTCCCGTATCTGTTGTCACCTTGGTTTCATGGGCGACTACCTTAGGAGAAGAAGAAGAGGTAGTCGGAGCTGTTGGTCCATCGTATGAAACACCACTCCTAGTCGTGATTTCCTTTGCATCGCCCCCCGGGTTAGCGATCGTGTTGCTTGGAAGAGTACCCGAGCCCGAGGGTCGATCATTTAAAGACTTTTTCAATTCAGCCATTTGATTAATTAGCATTTTATTCATTTCCTCTTGACTTTTCATAAACTGCTTAAGTAACTCATCTGAGGACGACTGATTTTGATTCACAACTGGATTTTGAAAATTTTGTCCACGGTTATTGTTGTTGAAACCTTGATTCTGAAATTTTTGATTTCCATGATTGTAATTCCCATGATTAGCATTTTGAAAATTCCCATAATTTCTTTGAAAATTCCCTTGATTCGGGCCTTGATTATAATTCCCTCGATTTTGATGAAAATCTTGATTTTCATTTTGAAAACCATTGTTCATCCGGTTTTGATTTTGATTTTGGTTAAATTGATTGTTTCAGTTTTGCATATTATGATTCACTTGATTTGTTGACATAAATAATGCCTAAAAACATTATTAACATATTATCAATATCTCTATGTTTTAATTATTACAAAACATAAACCCATTGAACTAAAATTTATGACATAAACAAGTATTTAGTGATTAACATTTTCTTTACATCCAAATCACTTAAGGTATGAATAAACAAAGTGTTTATTGCAATCTATGATCAAAGGGGTATTTAATTAATTATTACAAAGTTTATTTAAATTATATAAACATATTATATATTTTTGAAAAACACTTTTGGTAATAAAGAAAAATGTTTTAATCATACTAAATATATGAATTCAAAGTTTTAACCAAAATCAGTTAATTTTTCACCAAATAAACTTTCCCCACTAAAAGACAGATTTTCTGGTCGTTACAGCTGGGCGCCCCCCTTAATTATAAGGGGCGGTCCCCTTAAAATTAAGGGGACCGGCCACGCTCCAGAACAGTATTTTTTGTCCCTATAAATACTAGTTCGTTTCACAGATTTTCCTTACCTTTTTGCACTCCTAAACTTTCTGTTCTAAATCTCCATTTCTATTCTCTTAATCCTTTGATCATACATTCATAAATCTTTGTTTCAAAGTGATCCAAACATCATCCTCTCAATTGCAAGAGAAGAATACTTCTATCCCTCAGGACAAGAAGTATTACAACTTGTTGTGATCTCCACATCCAAGTTGTTAGAGCATCATCCATTGTATCTATCTCTTTGTGTAATTAGTTGTGAATATTTGATAGAAGATATTTTAGCTAGGTATATAAATAGTGTGATTGGTTAGTAGTTTGTTGTGAAGGAGAAGAGTTAGGAAGTAGATTGTAGTGAAGACGATTGGTGTGAAGAAGATTGGTGTGAAGTAGATAGGTGTGAAGTAGTAAGTGGTGAAGTAGATTGGTGTGAAGAGGTTGTGTAGAAGTTGTGATTAAGTTGTGACGAAGTTGTGGAGTGTACATTGGTGTGTAAGGTTTTCTCCGCCATAAGGGAGCTTGTTGACATAGTGAAGAAAACTCTTGAGTTAGGTGCTCGGGGAGTGGAGTAGAGCAAGGAAGGTGTCCTTGTAGCCGAACCACTATAAATCTCTTGTCTCGCGGTTCGATCTTTCCATCTCTCACTTATTTATTTACTTACATTATTATTGCTATATCGTACATATTTATTGTTGTTTATATTGTGCAAGACTTGAGATCACATATTATCGAATCTAAATTTTTGAAAATAAAGAAAACACTCTAACAATCTTTTATAACAAATTAAAAAGACGTAAAACTATTCAACCCCCCCCCCCCCTTCTAGTTTTCTACATGATTGACTTGATTGACTTGATTCGGTTGATTGAAACCGGGTGGTCCAATATAATTGTTAGAATGGTAGCTAAGAAGATTTCGGTCACCCTGTGGTTGGTATCCATTACCGCCCATATTGTAGGTTCCCGAAGTAGCATACACATTCTCGTGAGTGAAGCCACCGGAGGCTGGGCACTCAAAATACGAATGAGGATCACCACAAGTCTCACAAACATGGTTGACCATATTGACTTGATGGTTTTTGACTTGATTTTGATTTTGAGTTGTTTGATGCATTCGTAAAACAGCCGTAGACAAATCATCGAGTTTCTTAGTAATGGTAGCTATTTCAGACTTAGACATAGAAGAATTGTGAGCAACATTTGCTCTTGTTGACTCATTCCTCTCGGCTGAGGAATCCCAGTAATTGTAATGAGCAGTCATATTCTCAATTAGTTCGTAACAATCTTCAGGACGTCGTTTCATAAAAGTTCCACCAGCAACTGCATTGATCGTGTCCCGATGTCGCAAAGTCAAACCATTGTAAAACATATCGATTATCGTAACAAGAAGCATATTATGGTTTAGACACCGATCAATAGCAAGCTTATAGTGTTCCCAAGCTTCGAATAAAGATTCATCAGGAAGCTGACGGAAATTGCTAATATTGTTTCGAAGTTTCGTCACCATCGATGGTGGAAAATATTTCGCCAAGAACTACGAAACCATTTCTTCGAAGGTATGAATCGAGTTCTTTGGAAGACGATCAAACCAAGCGGTGGCATGATGCGTCAAAGAATAGGGGAAGAGAGAAAGACGAAGGGAGTCATCGGAGACCCCATGTTGTTTCATACTTTGGGTGACGGTTAAAAATTTGTCGAGATGCTTTTTGGCATCGTCACCCGGTAAACCGTGAAATTGGCATGAATTTTGGACTTGTTGAATCATATGATGCTTCAGTCCAAAATCCGTAGCCCGATATTGAGAGGGGCAATCGGACCGCCTTTTCCGTGCATTGTCGGTTGGCACAGCTCCTCCATCATTCGGAGATCGGATGCTGGTGCATTTTGAACAACACCCACCGGAGGGTGTTGATTGTTGTGGTTATTTTGTTCCATTTCCGCAACGTTTGGGAAACGAACTTTGTGTGTGTGACGAATCAAACTTTCTGGGTTCGAAAGTGGAGAAATAAGACGTTTAGAAGATGAACGGGTGTTCATACACCACAAAAATCACAAATTTGAAAAATAAAAAAAAAAACAAAATTGAAAAGGAAAATCTTTTTGTATTTTTATATTTTTGGAAACAAAATTCAAAAACTTAAACTTTTATTCTCTTTTTTCAAACGTTATGTTAATCGTAACCGTTTTCTTCAAATCTACTCGCGACGGAACGGGAGAGAAGAGTGTTTCTCTCTTCAGCTTGCAATTTAATGTCAAAGCTTACCGTATTTTCCGCTTATTCGGTTGTAGAATTTAAAGTAATCCGATTAGCAACTAATTTCATGCGTTCATATATTGGGAAGCTTATTTGGTTTACAACGCCGACCCCTTCCACGGGAGAGTCGAGGCTGTAACTTTCTTTTTTTGGTATTTTTGAAAACACTTTAGGAAAAGTGTTTTTGATTTTTCAAAAAAAAAATTTTTTTGGTTTTTATAGAAAATATATACAAAGGAAGGTTTTCAAAACACAATTTCGAAAAACGAAAATAAAAAATTCACTTCAACCTTCCCCGGCAACGACGCCAAAATTTTGAAGTGATTGAAATCAAATCAAGTATATATATTATATAGTATTACTCAAAGAAATCCGCAGGAAATACGGATAACCCGATGTCGTAGTCCGTGTTAAGGGTGAATGGAATTTCGAATTCCCGGATCATGAAATGTGTCGTGAAAGTGGTAAAAAAAGTGATTTCAAAGAGATTACACTAATAAATATGAAAATGAAGCACAATTAAACACTTAAGCATGTAATTCAAGTAAACAAACTAAAAACGCAATGTAGAATCAAAACCGTAAGCTTAAACAAAAAATAAACGTAAACGCGCGAAATAAAAAGTAAATTTTAAGCTATACTACTCCTACGGACTTGAAAATAATTTTCCTAAGTTAAAAATGATAAAAGAAAATTTTGAGAAAAAGAAAAATATTTTTTTTACTTTTTATTTAATTTTTATGAATTAAAAACTAATTAACTAATTAAAAATTAAAAGAAAATAGAAATTAAGAGAGAAAAATGCAAAATAAATTTTGAAAATTCTAAAATAACTAAAAAGTAATTTTAAAACTGAAAATCTATTTTTTTTTTTTTTTTGGCTTTTTGTCTAATTTTTAGGAATTAAAAACTATTAAAACTAATTAAAAAGTAAGAAAAATTCAAATAAAATTGAGATTAAATGAGAAAAATGCAAAATAAATTTCTAAAAATCTGAAATAAATAAAAACTAATTTCTAAAATATTTTTGGATTTTTCTAGGCTTTTTTTGATTTTTTTGGAAATTTTGGTAATTATAAAGTATTAAAAATTTATTAAAAACTAAAATTAATTTAGAAAAATAGCAAATAAACTCAGAAAAATATGAAAAATTCAGGAAAATTCTAAAATATTAATCTAATTCTAAGAAAAATTTAAAAAGTTGAAAATAAGCACTGGAACTGCTATTGGGCTTAAAACAGCTTATATGAAATGCTTATTTATAAGCAGACTTTGACCAAACTGAATGAAACTTTGACCCAATGTATTTTTCCTCTAAATGGACTCAATGGAACAGAAATGAGACCAAAAAGCACTCAAAAACAAAGGTATGGCTCAAACAGATGGTATAAGCACTTTGGAATAAGTAGAAGCTAGCAGAATAAGCTACAGGCCAAAAGCATCAATGGAAATGGCAACTTAAGGTACAATGGAGCTCAAATGAACAATCAATCTCAGAATATGGGGTAAAAAGCACAATAGCAGGCCTGTTATTGAAGACAGACCCTTAATCAAACCACCTAACATGATAGGCCAAATAAGCAGTGTTAATAAGCTGAGAGTCAAGAGCTTATGGGGGCAAATGCCTATCTGACCAACTGAGATCTCCAAACTACCGACAAAAATGATTCTAAATCCTATTTACTAACCAAAAGGCTGTTTAGACTGATTGACCAAATCTGATGAGCAGGGCACTTATCTGTTCAAACAGTCAACTTCAAAGCAATATTCCAATAAGCAAATAAGTTCTTATCCAACTTTTTCTTTTTCTTATAGATTCCCTAATTGCTAATCTTCTAAAATCTACAAACCAAAAGTATTTCCAATGAAAATTGAACCCTAGAGAGGCTCACAAAGATCTGTCCAAAAACTTGAGTTTAATACTATTTGACTTTTGAATTTGTGTGAAACTTTGACTAATATGAAATTTAATTGGCCTAAAATGACTACTGATACAGTAATAAGCTACTATTAATCTAAAATAAGCTACCTAAACTATTATTGTCACTAGCTATAAGCTTATGCAACATAAATAAACCTAACAGTTAAGCTAATAATGAATCAAAAGATGTTTTGACTTTTCAATAGATAGCTACTGATTTTTATGATTAATTTGGCCTAAATGCAATTAATATTAGCTATATCAACTGATGTAATCTTCTGTCTCACAATTAATTCTACCAAACAACTTTCACCTAAACACCCTTTATGAGTCTGTTTCAACTATATTTAAAGCAAATCAGTGTATTATCAATCCATTCCACCAAATCAGTATAAATATTGATCAATGATGCAGAAATGAATCAATCACAGAGATCTCAAACACAAAGTTACACAGATCCAATAGATAAGCAGACAATGAAACAGTGTACTCCAATTTACCCAAACTACTATGAATAATGATTAAACAAAGCTACTAGTAAACTAATTAAGATGCAACTATCACTATGAAACAGGAACAACTAAAACTAAACAGATCTACACTACTATTATGCAATTCAAAGGAAAATTAAATAGAACTTACAAAGCATAAGCCCCCTCAGCTTAACAGAGGGGGTTCACTATGCTAACCTGTCTTTTGACAGGCTAAATGGACTCCTTTTTGGCTGCCTTACTCCCTGAATAAGCTGGCTTATTTGAAATAAGCTGAGTTTTGACTTTGTTTGACTTTTGGAATTTTAAGAGAAAATTTCACAACAAGCTATCAAAAAGCTTATATGAGCTTAGCTAAACATGAAATAAGCTTATTGAAGCTTGAAATTGGAATTAAAACTATTTTTTTTATTTTTTCTGATTTTTTATTTTTTTGGATTTTCAGTATAAGATGAAATAGAAATTTAAAACAGAAATTAATATAAACTTAACAAGTACTAAATTAAACCAACAGAAAGGAATAATAACTAAAACTAAATTGAGATTTAAGACAATAAGCTAAAAATATAAAAGCTGAATTTCATTAAACTAATTAAAATGAGTACAAAGCTGAAAATATGGAAATTACAATAAAAGTAAACACAACTCTATAATAAAACCTACACATAAAACTACACTCTAATATCTGTGAATGAGGATGGCTATTTATAGCCGTGTGAGATGAGGGTGCTAAGAATTCCAAGTCACAAATCCGTGTGCTCCTTGTACTTCTTCAAATCAATCTCAGCCTTTTGATCAAGCTCCAGATGTTTCCATTCCATATTAGCCCTTGGATCAATGATTACCCAATCATTTGACGTGTTATTTCACACGGATCACTGACATGGCAGGCCTGCCATGTCAGTGTCTTCTAGAAGCACAAGTAATTTGTCCCTTCTACCCTTAATTGTTGTCAATTTCAGTTTTATGAGCGTGAATAGTAATTAGGGTTCCTTCTTTCTGGGTTTGGGGTAAAATGGGGGGGGGGGGGGTAAATTTGTTTTGGGGATTATTAGTATTAAAGAGTGTGTTGACCGGTTTTGTTGACCGGGTAAGGGTGCAGGCCGGGTTAAGGGTAATAAGGGATGTGGGCTTGTGGTTGGCTTTTGGGCTTTGGGGTTTATTGGATTAGTTTAGTTTTGGATCCGGTAGTAATAAGTATTTGGAGTAGTAATATTTATAAGGACCAATGTTGTAATTCTAAAAATCATAGGGACCAAATCTGTAAATCTTTTAAAGTTTCTCCCAAGGGCTATTATTGTAGTTCTCTGATTCTTGAAGGACCTTATTTGACTTTTTCTTCAAAATTTCATCAAAGGACTATTTTTGCCAAAATCTGAAACTTGGAGGACTAAAGTTGCCAATTCTTCAAAACTTTGTCCAGGGACTAACCTTGCGACTTTATGAATCTTTGAGGACTTCTATTGATATTTTGAGCTTTCTTTTATCATTTTGCTTCCCCGGCTCCGGCTTTTGACCTTTTTCCATTCTCGTGCTCGTTTTTGTCGGTTTTGCTTTGTTTTTGTCCATTTTTCACATATCCGAACCTACACATACACAAATACGAAAACACACATTCTCTTGGCATATTTGGTTAGTATTTGGTGTATTTGGTCTGATTTAAGGCCTAAAAAGGATGTGTGAATAAGCACACATCAATCGTCAACTTCATTATTTTTATTACTCGTGATCACTTATTTATAATATACGCACTTTTGTAAATATATATACGTTTACACATTTATATATTTATATAAATGTTTATATCGTTAATATAAGTTATTATGAGTCTTTATTAGTTAATTTAATTATAATTTGTATCGAGTTATAAAAGATGAGTCACAAGTCCGAGTCATCACTCTCGGCTCATTGTCCAAATCCAAATGTTAATGCATTTTTGCCGAAGTCAATCGTTGACTAGAAAGTCAACGTGACTCCAACTCGCACAACCATGAGTCCAAAGTAATATCGTCAAGACCAAATCTCCGTCATTCATCCCATATCACAAACTACAACAATTGGGTCCGACTACGGCACCCGACTAATCCTATCTCCGTCAAACTAAATGACCGTCTCACAATCGGTCCCCGAATACCCTTCGACAACACCTCCACAATAACAACAAGTCCATTGCCGAGACCACAAGGTCTCAGCTTGCTACACCTCTCGACCTAAGTAGCAACACAACAACAACAACAATAACATAACAACGACAAGAAGAACCACAAGAATCATAGTAATACGGGACAAACATCGGGTCAAACACGAACCGGAAGACCCATTTGGGTCTCGGTTCACATTACGAGCCACGAAAAACCAACCTGTTGGGATATGAAGATCAAAGTACTTATGGATATTCAAAGTACTGCTATGTCAAAGTACTGCTCAAAGATCAAAGTGTTGTTCAAGGTCAAAGTACTGCTCGTGATTGAAGATTATGCAAAGTACTTCTTAGAATAAGGACTAATATGCAATATTGTTTAAGGATTATTATGTAATATTGTAAGAATGTTCTAGAATTAGTTAGGGATAGTTTACTTGTCGTTCAAGTAAATATTGTAAACCGACTTAAGGTTTTCCTTATGCTTATAAAAGGAGCCTTAGGATGGTATTAGACATATGCATTCATAATACGATTACTAGAATATGATATTAGATAAGTTAGGGATTGTTAGTGAATATGTTTTTGGAGAAGCAGGTTCAAAGTTGGTTTTAATATAATTCAAAGTTCTTCTTAGCTTTGTGTTAGTAGATTTCGCATACTTTACAAAGTAACACCAGTGTTTCATTATTAATTATTTTGAGTTATTCAAGATTGTTAAAACCTTACAAGCTACAAAGTAGTTTGATCAGAGTATATCGATCCAACAAGTGGTATCAGAGCTTGTGTGGAAACTCTGATTAAGAAGAAACCCTTAAAAACCGATTTTACTACAAACCCTTAAAGATGTCGACAGATGTTGCACCTGTTCCATCCATCACAGCAGTCAGAATTCCCATTGTCAAGAAGGGAGTATATGATCTATGGAGTATGAAGATGAGGTAGTACATTGCCATCACAGACCATGCTTTATAGGATGTGACTGTCAATGGTAATGTTGCCATAGATGAACCTGTATCAATTGAAGGACAACCTACACCACCTAAGCCAACCTTGCTAGCTGCCACCAAAAGAAATCAAGATAAGGCTCTCAACATACTGCTTTATGCTATTCCTGATTGTCACCTATTGAAGTTTCATGATGCCAAGGATGCAAAACAACTATGGGCTGCTATTAAAACCAGATTTGGAGGTAATGATGCTTCCAAGAAGATGCATAGAAACCTATTGAAGCAACAGTTTGAAACCTTCACATTTGGTCAAAGAGAAAGCCTTGATTCTGCCTATGACAGATATCAAAATCTACTCAATATGCTAGAATTGTATGGAGCAGAGGCATCTGTTGAAGATGCAAACTTGAAGTTCTTAAGGAGTTTGCCATCTGCATGGCATGTGGTTGCTACTATGATTAGAGGACAACCTGGTTTGGACACTATGGACTTTGATGATCTCTACAACAACCTAAAGGTGTATGAGCATGAGATGAAGGGTAACAAAGGCTTAAGTTCTCATAGTATTGCCTTTGTATCTTCTGAAAACAGAGGCAGTATTTCCACTAAAAGTACTGCTTACCCTATCCAAAGTACTGTTGGAGAGAAATAGCATCCATGTGTAACCATGGTCACTACCACTTCATCACCATCACATACCACAAACTCAAATGATATTCTATGTTCATTCTTTGCTCAACAAGCTACTCTACCTGTTACCTATCAAGAAGATGTCCTGCAAATTGATGAAGATGCTATGGAAGAAATTGACATAAGATGGCAGGTTGCCATGATCACTGCAAGGATCAAGAAGTTTATGAACAAGACAGGGAGAGGTATTGATTTCAAAGCTAAGCAGGCGATAGCATTTGATAAGTCTAAAATTGAATGCTTTAATTGTCAAAGGACTGGTCACTTTGCAAGGGAATGCAAGTTTGCAAAGTATCAGGCGAACAGAATGATTGAAAAACCCAAGGTTGAAAGAAAGGAGGTTCCTATTGCTGAGCCAAAGTCACAAGCTTTGGTGGCTCAAAAAAATCTATCAGAAGTTGACTGGACCAATGAATTTGATGATGAACCAGTAACCTACTCTATGGTTGCATTGGAAGAGGTTGATTGGAGTACATCTTTTGATGAGGAACCAGGATAGGAAGCTTTGATTGGAGCATGGAGAGTGAAGACGAACCTATTCAGCTTTCTATGATGGCTACTTCACCAAGTTCATCCACTATCTTTGAGGTATGCTCCAAATGTAGTAACTCTTATCAAAAGATGCTTAAAGAATATGAAACTGAAAGAGATAACTATAGAAGGGCTAGGTCTGAGATAGATGGTTACCAATTGACTTTAGAGTCAATGGAAGCTAAGATAATCACTCATGAGAATAATGAAGTAGCTTGGGCTGAAAAATATGAGCAACAAGATTATCAATTAAAGTTAAGTGAGTGGAAGTTAGGATGTAAGGTTTCTGAACTAGAAAAGGTCACTAAAGAAAGAGATAAGTTGCTAGAAAAACTTGTTGTTTGGAAAGAATCAGGTCTGTCACATGTTAGTTTTGTTGAAAAACAAAGAACATCAAACATTAAAACAGGCCTAGGTTATGATAGTAGTTCAGAAGAAATCACAACTAGGAACCAAGAACTAAGTCTTTCTCAGGAGACCTCAACTAGTGATGAAAAATTCTTAAGCTTAGAGGAAAACACATCTAGTGATGAGGAATCACCTTGCTCAACACCTCCTGAATTAAAGAAAGACAAGGGATATAATGAAGTTCCTCCACCCACAGGTAGTTTCCAACCACCTAGGACAGATGTTTCTTGTTTTGGAGTAGACAATCTATGTTGGCATGAATATTACAATATTTAATCTAAACATTCTCTTCATGTTTTGATGATGACAAAGATGTAAGTTACAACATATAACGTAAAGTGCTTAAGTTACTTGTGATCACAATTCATCTATGCATTCTTACGTCAACAAGCCTCGACATCTCAACGTCTCGAGTTTGCCTCAATAATCACTTAAGGTATGTACAAACAAATGTCTAATACATTTTATTATCAAAGGGATTTTATTTAAACATTACAAAGTTTATAAAATGATATAAACATGTTATATATTTTTTGAAAAACAATTTTGGTAATTAAAGGAAAATGTTTAATTCATAACAAATATATGAATTCAAATTTTTAACCAAAATCAGTTAGTTTTTCACCAAATAAACTTTCACCAGAAAAGACAAAGATTTCTGGCCGTTTCAGTAGGGCGGCCCCCTTAATTATTAAGGGGACCGGCCATACAATTAAGGGGACCGGCACGCTCCAGTTGTCAGAAATTTTTGCCTATAAATACTGGTTCATTTCTGCAATTTTACCTCACCTTTTGCATGAAAATTTTCTGTCCCAATCCCTTCAAAACATCCTTCTAAATCCTTTGATCATAAGATTATAAGTCTTTGTTTCAAGTGATCCAATCCTTCACCACTCAAAGTGCAAGAGAAGAATCCTCCCTATCATAAAGCCAAAGATGTATTAGGATCTAGTTAGTGTTTATGTGATGTTGTGAGTTATGTATATGTAATAAGTAGATCAAGATGATCTTACTTAGTAGTGAGTTTATGAGTGAGTAAGAAGTAGTGGGAAGAAGTTGTAGTGTGGAGAAGTCGTGAAGTTGTGAAGAAGTAGATGTGTGAATATGTAGTAGAGTATAGAATAAGTTGTGAAGTAGTGAAGAAGTCGTGAAGTCGTAAAGCCGTGAAGAAGTCGTGAAGTCGTGAAGCCATGAAGAAGTCGTGAAGTCATGTAGAAGTTGTGTAGTGATCGAAGTAGTGTTGTGAGATTGGTTCTAGCTACTATTAGAACTCGACATTTAGCTTAGTGTCGTTAAATGGTGTAAGCAAAAGTTGTGTACGGTTTTCTCCGCCAAAAGGGAGCTTGTTGAGTAGTGAAGAAAACTCTCGAGTAGGTGACTCGGGGAGTGGAGTAGGGCAAGGAAGGTGTCCTTGTAGCCGAACCACTATAAATCATCGTGTCTGGTTTGCATTTCCTTTCTCTTATCTCTTTTCATTTATTCTTGCATTTATCGCTTTACATCTATGCTTGCCTATATGTCTTAGTTGTTGCTTATATAGTTGTGATGATTGATTGTGTTGTACATACAAGTTAATATTGTGATTGTGTGTATAATTATATGATATGGTCAAATAGATTATTATTCACATTTCTCATATTAAGTTTAACTTGATAGATAATTTGATATAAAACGTTTTAAGATTTTAAAAGGAAAACGTATTCACACAAAGACCGACCAAAGCTCCATTCATAAAACTAAGTTTTTCCAAAAGCTTACATATATAATTGATCATATTGATTATATGGTGTTTTCATACTAAACTCTAATTAAAGGTTTTCCAAACAAACAATTGAATAAATTCGACTCAACATTTTGAAACAAAGTTTTTATAAAATGAAAAAGAGGGGAAAACTATTCAACCCCCTTCTAGTTTTCCACAATTGGTATCAGAGCCACGTCGCTCGAATTTTCAAAACAAATGGTTTTAAAAATTGAGTACGATCCATGTATCAAATTACCCATTAAGAAGAATTAAATATGAAAAGTGTTCTGTTGATTAACTTGTATTAGTTTTGATATTATATACACTAATTATACTAGCTCGAGATAAGATAATTTTTAAAATAGGTGTTATATGTTCGTTTTTAAAATCAGAAAGTTACACATCTTTCCATAAAGTCAGAAAAAGAAATTAACAAAAAATTCATTTTTTTAGTATCAGATGGGCGGCCCCTTTAATTGTCTGGGCGGCCCCCTTAAATACTGGGTGGTCCCCTTAAATTTAAGGGGTCCGCCTGTCTGTTCGCAGCTTTTTCAGAAACTTTGAAAAATCATATAAAACTAACCGTAACTCCGTAGAAGTCGTGCCACCCGGCGTTTTAAAGGTAGTTGAGTCTACTTTAATTTAAAAATACTTACAAGTAACCATTACAAACTTAAACAAGTAAGAAAGTCAAAATACTATACGGTGGTCAAAAATTTGTCTTTCGTTTTAACGTAAAACTTTTGTTTTACCTTTTCCTTCAAGTCGGGCATTCCTAGTTGATATACTTTTGAAAAATTAAGTATTTATGTTTTCAAAATATTGATCTTAATTAAATTATAGAATGGGGAGGAAACTATTTTACTTTCAAATAAAATCGAGCTAAGTAAACATTGGTGTGTATAACACACAAAACGACGACAAGTGTTTTATATGTTATGTGACCTTCTTTGTGATTTTATTTTCTTAATTGAATATATTAGATAATTGTTGCTATTTGAAGTTTAGCTATTTTTATATCTAAGCATATGTGCCTTATTTGTTTATAGCTAGCTTTCCGGTTTATACTTAACTAGATCTTATGCTAGATTTCTTGTGTTAGGATTGTTATAATATGCTTGCATTGCATATAGGTATAGATGGCTTAATGTTACTCAAACATCTTGTAAATGAGTTAAATCTAGTCACCTAAATATTTCAAACAATTTAATCTATTCTTCACAACACACTTAAATATTTTTAACAAGTCACCTTGTTTTACCTTAGGTTGTTTGAATAAGAGAAATTAAATTATTTTAAAACATTAGTAGTTATATAAAAGAAAAAGTATTTTCAAAATCTAAGTGTGTTCATAATAAGTAATAATGAAGAGTCTTTCACATAAACAAAACATATAACAAACATGAAGTAATAAGTTAAATTTCAATCATTCACTAACCTCACTCATAAATAATCTTAGGATTAATGGAACACACTATCAAAATGTCTATTTATTTTAAATGAGTATTTGTGAGGGTCAAGAAAGATCTTGATATTATATCAATTCATTATTCAAATTATGGTTGATATATTCATCAAATCTAATTGACGTATTTTTGAGTGTAGATAAGAAATTGGATTGCTATTTGTTTAGCTTCAAGATTATATCAAATTACAACAAAATATATAGTCTTGAATCTACATACTCAATCACACTAGATTGATATGAAAATAGTTACATCCTTTGTAGATGAAAAGAGTATGCATTGGATCATAACTCACACTTGTGTTGATAATGTCATATTGAATCTACTTGTCCAATAATTGTGTTCCAAATATTAGAATAACATTTTAAACACATTCATAAAATATACAATGAAGTAGGATTGACGACTTGGATGTTTCGTCCGAAATATTCAAGCAATTTACATTGCAATGCAATGGATAAATGTGTCATATCCGAAAAACCAAACATGAACAAACTAACAACATATGTAAACTTTGCTCACACTACTTAAAATTGTCACTTCAAGATAAAATACATATTTAAGAATAATACACACTATATATTCTATGTATTTCATTTTCTTTGTAGCATGAATGGTTGTGCTACAAGATAATGCACTACATTTTTTTTGAAATAATATAAGTTATTAGAATTGAAAAATAACTTGTCACAATCCATAAACAAGTAAAATTTATTTTTTCAAATACTTGTTAAAGTGTGATATAAAACATTGGCAAAAATCGTAGAAAATAATATTTGTTTAAAAATATATTAATGTCTAGTTTTGATATCATTTGAAAATCACAAACTCATTTAAGATAAATAATCTTAATGAGATTCATTTCACAAGAGATGCTAAAGTGCACTCTTAAGTCTAGCACAGTTATTAAATCGAGTAGTATGTCATCAAAACCAAACAACCGGTAAATCATAAAGAAAAGATTAAAACTTTTTGTTTACTCTTATCTAAATATTCAACACGTCTCTATTAGGATCTTGAATAAAATATATCATCTAGATTTACCTTCATAAAAACATGATGTTTGAGTCACATTAAGCCAAGTATTAGTGAATCAAGCAAACTTCATGTTTGGTAATCTTCGATAGGTAAATTTAGGAACTCAATTTCTTCTAAAAAGAGAATGACTACTGGAGAATCTATTGACTAGAAATTCAATTTAACCTAACGGTTGAATTGCTCCTATGTAAGAAGTTGGGTGTGTGTAACCCGTAAAAATGGTAGTGTTTAGCCTGAATTGAGCACCACTAGTAATAGTCTCATACTCATTCTCCAACTTGATTAAATTGCTCTTCCTATATATACGTAACGCTAGTTTACTTTTATGAACTTTGCTTCTCATTAGATTCTTTCATTCCTAGATTTATGGCATATCGCATATATTTTGTTTCTAGATGTTTATTTGCTCCTATGTGATTTGATTGTATGCCTTTACATGCTTAACTCTATGTCCGGATGAGCACGAATTTAATGGGAAGGGAAAACACACTCACTCACATATATCCTTCTACCTTACACTCAAACCTCATAACCCTTCTTCAGTACATCCTCAAACCACCCATGTGAAATGAAAAACCGAATCATCCTTTATACTACCAATCTTGAGTCATCCACCATTTCTATGTCCTCAATATTTACCTTCCTAAACCACACCTTTCCTATACTATAAATACATCTCCTTCATCCTTAATGATTATCCAACCAAACATGTTATTCCCCAACAACCCAAGATCTAAACTCTCAAGAGTTTCTAAGATCTTCGTAAAACCCGTTTGGAGGAGAAAAATTGACTCTTGTCAAAGCTCAAGTGATGTTGTTCCAAATCAACCAATACCCAAATCTTATGCTCATACAAATAACCCATCTCACAAACAAAGCCAAAAACCCATGCTTGGTTCCACCAATGCCTCTTCTCATGATGAGCATGCACAATCCCAAAACAACAATCCAAACCTCATCACCAATACTTCACTTGATGCTCATTCAACAAAAACACCATCCACTCATGAAGCATATCTTCCATCCATATCATGCTTTCATGATTACCCAAGCTCAAATATGTCTCCACCACCAAGAGTGTCACCACCACACCCTATAACTTCACATGTCATTCCTATGTTGCATGTCCAATCATCCATCCCTAATAACAACCACATTCCACCATCATCACCTTCTTCCAAACACTTGAAGTTCATTGAAGCACTCAAGGAAGCCTATGAGCTTAGTACTCTTCTTACACCTTGCTCAATGCAACTTGGAATAACTTCCCTCTAGCTCTCCTTCATCACCTCACAACTTGAAACAAGTTGCAAAACATGTCAACAATTTTCCTTGTTGCATCATTTCCCTAAAACAAACCATTTCATTGAAAGAACACTTCACTTGGATCGAGTATTTTCTCGCTAGTTCTCATCCAAAACCCTCGCTTGAACAACATCCAAACTCTCAATCAACCTCTTTCGCTCCTAAATCTACACCTCTAAACTCCATACATTCTACTAAGTGCGTCATCACCATCAAAACTTAAATCCCTAAAAGTCAAGCGAATTTCTTTATGAAATGCATCTTTTCCACTTCCTAGCAAGTGAAGAACACAAAGAAGATATCCAAGCTTCAAGTGTTGTCGAGCCATCACCACCTCATTCACATATCCATCTTCCGTCGTCAACCAACAAAACACCTAAAAATCCCATGATTCCCAATCATCCACCCTTGTCAAACGATAATCTAAACCATATTTGTCAACATTTTGTCATTACCTTCCCTTTTCATTCACGCTCATCCTTTTTCATTTTTCTACATCTTTAAAAAGAATGTATCATTATCATCTTCATTTTTTTTAACTCTTTTAGAATATATATTTTGGCATCTTTTTACAAAATATGTCGGTAGAATCCTTGCGTTATTTAACACCCCCAAAATTTTACAACGCAACGGAATACCAATTTGGGTGTCACTTCATAGTTCATAAAAACAAGTTACATATAACGACCTCAAAAGAGACGTTTAATAAAATGTCACATTCGATTTGATAAATCAGAGTACATAGGTCCCAACAATTTTTATTCAAAACTTTAAGTTTCAAGAGTTTAAACATGACTCATTTGCATATTTAAAAAAAATAATAATAAAATAAAATAATAATCGAATGTGAAGAAAACAAGTCTTTCAATATTTGATATCTACGCGACTCCGATTGCTCCCAATGCTCAGCTAGCAAAATAATACCTGAGAAAATACATGCTAAAAAGTCAACATAAAGTTGAGTGAATTCATAGAGTTTAATAAGTAATAAGTTGAATACAAGCATTATTTATCAATAGACATATAACAAATACATGTCGGGTAATCAGATTATAGTATAGAGCTCATGAAACCGAACCTTGACCTAGTTTAATAGTGCCCCAAAAAGGTAAGATTTGCCATTTACCTCAATTCTCAATATTATATGTCCATTTGGTAATAAAGGCTCCAAGTGAGCGCTACTCACCCGGACAGGCCCGCCTAGCCAATATGCATATTTATAATATTAGCGTTTCCCACGGAATTAACGGTTCATGATGGGGACTTAATTGGCAAGAAATACTCAATTGACTATAATCATGTAATCGGGTCAAGCATACCAAAAACTACTTGTATTCAGTTTGTAAAACTAGCATGTATCCCCCTAGCGAGGTTTATAAAACATTTAAATAAGTAAAATGCGAGGCTATGAACTCACCTCGAAGTGAATGAGCAACCAACATAAGCAGATAAACAAAGAGAAAGGCACAACGGCAACCGAACGTCTCGATCTTATGCAACGATGAGAATATGAATATCAACGAAGAAAAGAATGAAGGCATGAAGTCTTAGTCGCGACCTAAAATAACGGCGCTATTAGAAGAATGAAATATATATATAAACTGACACATAAGTCGTATATATATAAATAAAGTATAGTAGAATCCATATGTGTGCACAACTTAAGTTATTTATTGTACAAGCCATAATAAAAAAATATATATTCATTTCTAAGTTACGACACTTTTCTGAAAAATTTCTATTTTTAGAAAGTTTTTATTTTTAGAAGGTTTCTATTTTTAAAAGTTTCCATTTCTGGAAAATTTAGAAATTTAGAATATTATTATCGACCCATAGTAATGATCATTTCTCCGACAACACTAGCTTACCAAGGTTATATCCAAACACTCCTCTTTTATAAGTAATATATGTGTATATATGACCTAAACACGAACTTACCATTTTTAGACATCGCCAAATGCACCCTAACATTTTATTAGTCATCTAATAATATTCGTTAAAGTTTCGAGAGTTCAAATGTACTCAAAGAAGCTCAAAAACCCATTTTACAACAAAAATCAGCAGTTATTTTATGACTTTTCAGAAATAATTTTCATCAAGTTTGACCTCACTTTTACCCTATCATCTAGCATTTTAATACCATGATTTCCTGAGTTTTTATGTAAATCATCAAATTAAGAAACTTTCATGTTTTAAGGGAAGGCCGGTTCGGACCAGAAAAGGCTCAAAACCTCATTTAAAAACTGCATCAGCTCACATTTATAAAACAGGTGCTGTCATTAAAAAAAATGGCAGAACTGAGTTTAATCAAAATCACCCTCATTTTCGCACTTTCATACCCCAAACTCCACGCGGTAGACTAAAAACGTTGTTTTGGACAACTTTCGTGTTTCGGCCGAAGGCCGAAACTGGTCAGAAGGTGCCCAAAACGACCCATTTCAGTTCTGCGCAGGATTAAAAATTACCCATATAGTGCTGAATTTTAACACAAACATTTCCAAACTTCGGACGGCCATAAAAACTTCGTTTTTAAGAATTACGGGTCCAATTTTTTTTAAACGATCGTCTCGATGAATACTAACATATTTCAAAGCCTAAATTTTATAAAAATATTTTCACAACACTCGAACGAGGCGGCAAAATTTCTGCAAGAATTTAACTATTTCAAAACTTATAATTCTCATTGAAACTTTATCAAATCAACATCACAACTTCACAAAAGTATCACCAATCCCACTCCCCATCATCTAACTCATTAAACCAACAATTTCTATAATTCAAAACTATTATACACACATTCATATGGATTCCAAAATAGTGAAAATAACCTATACATAATAATATAACAAAGAGGTATTGAAAAAAATGTTTCAACAACTTACAAAAACAAGATGAACACATGCAATAACCACTCCAATAAACCCACGAAATTCGTCACAATCACACCCTTGATTCGATTGGAATTAAATCCCAACAACACGAAAGGCTCTAGTTTCAATTCCTGATGGAGATGATGATTGAAAATGATAGAGATATTGTTGGTTGTTGCTGTAATCGAACAAGAAGGAGGAGCAGGAGGTTTTGTCGATCACCCAAGAGAGAGAGCCAGATGTTTTTATTTTTTTGATCCAAATGAGAAAGAAAAAGGAGTAAAAAGGTGTTAGTGGTTTTTGTGTGTATGTGGGCGACACAAACAAGAAAAGAGGGGCGGGTGTGTTTTTATTATTAAGTGTATTTTGTGTACTCCGTGTCCCGTTGAGTTAAAGCATAATTGCGGTACCGTTTGGTAAAAATGCGAAAAATACATTTGTGGGAACGTTTTTACAAAAATATTATAAAAACAAAATTATTGACTTTGAAAAATAATTATTGGACTTAAGTTATTATTAATGTGGTGTCGGTACGCGTTGAGTGTCGTTTTTCACGTTTTAAGAGATAATCTCTCGTTTTCAAATCAAATGAGTTCGGAGTAGTTTAAAAATGAAATATAAGTAATAATAAATATAATATATATATATATATATATATATATATATATATATATATATATATATATATATATATATATATATATATATATATAAAAGAGTCCGAAAAATTACGGGTAAGTGTTACGACGTACGCGATTAGGTTCTCTCGGTAAAAATAAATTTACTTAAAATAGGATAATAAGTCAAATGTAAAATGTATGAGGTTTACGTAAAAATATCAAAATAATAATAATACATATAAAATACGACTATTTAGAGGAAAATAAAGTATATAGAACACCTAGACTGATCGTAGTCTAGTGTTGGTTACAAATTATACATTACGCAATTGAGCTTTCTTGATTATACATAAAAATATTTAGTTAATTTAAAAAAAAATTGACATAGAAAATGGATAAGTATTCTTTCATTAGAATATTATATTAATTTAATACAAGGCGAAATTTACCAATGGTTACACATTAGGTTCTAATTATTATCATGTCTTAAGCTTTGGTCATGGTAATTTTTTTTTTGGGAGTTAGGTTGTTGTTTTTAAAACAATAATTGCATGTGTCATATTTTTAGTGCATATACCTATTACGTCCATATATTGTTCCCCTTTTAGTATCATGCATATACCTATCATCATCATTATATATATTTGCACTTGTCTACTAACTTTGTTTTGAAGGATTACTTCATCGCTCGATTCTTTGGTAGCCAAAACAAGTTTTGAGCATACACCAAGGGGGAGTATACACCAAGGGGGAGCATACACCAAGGGGGAGCATTAAGGTTGATAGGATCAAGGCTTCACTTACGATGATGCAAGCTCGCCTTTTACATTCTTTCTCAAGGGTTCAAGCGTAGTTGAAGTCTCGTCTAAGAGTCCACCTTTTTGCTTCGACAAAAGGGGGAGAAGAAGTGTAAACAAGTAACTTATACATTTTACTATGAGTTATAGTTTACATAGTTTGTCATCATCAAAAAGAGGGAGATTGTTGGCATGAATATTACGATATTTAATCTAAACATTCTCTTCATGTTTTGATGATGACAAAGATGTAAGTTACAACATATAACGTAAAGTGCTTAAGTTATTTGTGCTCACAATTCATCTATGCATTCTTACGTCAACAAGCCTCGACATCTCAACGTCTCGAGTTTGCCTCAACAATCACTTAAGGTATGTACAAACAAATGTCTAATACATTTTATGATCAAAGGGATTTTATTTAAACATTACAAAGTTTATAAAATGATATAAACATGTTATATATTTTTTGAAAAACAATTTTGGTAATTAAAGGAAAATGTTTAATTCATAGCAAATATATGAATTCAAATTTTTAACCAAAATCAGTTAGTTTTTCACCAAATAAACTTTCACCAGAAAAGACAAAGATTTCTGGCCGTTTCAGTAGGGCGGCCCCCTTAATTATTAAGGGGAGCGACCATACAATTAAGGGGACCGGCACGCTCAAGTTGTCAAAAATTTTTGCCTATAAATACTGGTTCATTTCTGCAATTTTACCTCACCTTTTGCACGAAAATTTTCAGTCCCAATCCCTTCAAAACATCCTTCTAAATCCTTTGATCATAAGATTATAAGTCTTTGTTTCAAGTGATCCAATCCTTCACCACTCAAAGTGCAAGAGAAGAATCCTCCCTATCATAAAGCCAAAGATGTATTAGGATCTAGTTAGTGTTTATGTAATGTTGTGAGTTATGTATATGTAATAAGTAGATCAAGATGATCTTACTTAGTAGTGAGTTTATGCGTGAGTAAGAAGTAGTGGGAAGAAGTAGTAGTGTGGAGAAGTCATGAAGTTGTGAGGAAGTAGATGTGTGAATATGTAGTGGAGTATAGAAGAAGTTGTGAAGTAGTGAAGAAGTCGTGAAGTCGTAAAGCCATGAAGAAGTCGTGAAGTCGTGAAGCCATGAAGAAGTCGTGAAGTCGTGTAGAAGTTGTGTAGTGATCGAAGTAGTGTTGTGAGATTGGTTATAGCTACTATTAGAACTCGACATTTAGCTTAGTGTCGTTAAATGGTGTAAGCAAGTGTGTACGGTTTTCTCCGCCAAAAGGGAGCTTGTTGAGTAGTGAAGAAAACTCTCGAGCAGGCGACTCGGGGAGTGGAGTAGGGCAAGGAAGGTGTCCTTGTAGCCGAACCACTATAAATCATCGTGTCTGGTTTGCATTTCCTTTCTCTTATCTCTTTTCATTTATTCTTGCATTTATCGCTTTACATCTATGCTTGCCTATATGTCTTAGTTGTTGCTTATATAGTTGTGATGATTGATTGTGTTGTACATAGAAGTTAATATTGTGATTGTGTGTATAATTATATGATATGGTCAAATAGATTATTATTCACACTTCTCATATTAAGTTTAACTTGATAGATAATTTGATACAAAACGTTTTAAGATTTTAAAAGGAAAACGTATTCACACAAAGACCGACCAAAGCTCCATTCATAAAACTATGTTTTTCCAAAAGCTTACATATATAATTGATCATATTGATTATATGGTGTTTTTATACTAAACTCTAATTAAAGGTTTTCCAAACAAACAATTGAATAAATTCGAATCAACATTTTGAAACAAAGTTTTTATAAAATGAAAAAGAGGGGAAAACTATTCAACCCGCCTTCTAGTTTTCCACAATCTAGAATTCAGGAAAAAGCTTAAAGGTCAATCTAGTCCTGAGTCCTTAAAAGAAATTGTTGAGAAACCCAGGGATAATGATAAGGGTTCTGGGAATGAAAAAGACTTTTCAAAACAAGTAGTACTTCCAAAAACTTCTCAAAGTACTGCTGATCATTCAGCAGTACCTACAAGGAAATCTTTTCAAAATACTGCTTATTATAGAAAACCTTTTGGAAGCAGATTTGGGAATATAGGTCCAAAGTTATGCTATGTATGCTATAGTCCTCATCATTTGATTAAGGACTGTGATTATCATTTAGAATACTTAAGCAAATACCCAAAGACAACATCTGCAAACCATAAGCATAGGGAGAATAAACCAAGGGAGAATAAACCAGCTTGGAATTACTCAAATAGGGTTAACCATAGCAATTTCTCAAAAGACTATAGGTACCCTCACCAGAAAAGACCATTTTCCATACCACCAGTACCTTCAAGAAATACTTTTCAAAGTACTGGTCAAACAGTACCTTCTCAAAGTACTGTTAGGAATTCCCCCAATCAAGGTACTGCTAGCAAAAACTCTAGTGTAAGACCTAGGAGATTTAATTCTTACAAAAGAACCCAACACCAAAAGTTAAAACCTAGAAGTCCTTACAACTCAAGAAAAGTACCTAGAACAAAGAACCCAACACCAAAAGTTAAAACTAAATGGGTTAAGAAAGAAAGTACTGCTGAGGGTGAAAAAGTACTTTCAGAAAATAAGGGTGAAAAAGGGAGTGTTGATAATAATCCAACACAGGTTTTGGAGTCAAAAACATTAATTCTTGATAGTGCTTTCAAAAACAGTGGTGATTACATACTCAAAGAATTTGAGTATGTCACTCCACAAGGGGAACACAAGTCAGTAATGGCTTGGGTTCCTGATAAAAACTAACCCTTTTCATTTTTATGCAGGGCAACCCAGAAGAGGAGCTTAAAGATCATCTTATTGTTGATAGTGGTTGCTCTGGCAGCATAACAGGAGAAAAGGAGCTCTTGTCAGATTTTCAGGCTTATTTTGGAGGAAGAGTTGCATTTGGGAATGATCCTGATGGAGGGAGAATCACTGGCAAAGGAACCATATCAAACATTCCCATTCCCGAACGTAATCCATTTAACTTTCCAAAAATATCCATTTCTCGAATTATTTTCATATTAATTTGAAATTCGACGTTTGGTATCCATGCGGGTGGAGGGTCGACACAACTCAAACCAAGAAGCCACAACGAACGAAATAATAAACCATCTATAGGTCTAATGTTAGCTCAATATATCATTTAAATAAATCATCGAAGTTTATCAAATCTGTCGATTTGGTAATCCCCCATATTTATTTACGTAATATATCGTTCCAAGATTATACCCAACCTAAAGCACATAGCACAAAGAATACTATATGGTATATATCGTAGTCCAACAAATTCCCTATATATATCGTCAAATTGGCCAAATTCGTCAATTTAGCCAACTCCACGAGTTATATAGTAAATTTATTATCCTAAAACACGTACCACAGCCTATGGGCATGGTGGGATACGATGCCCATTAATATACTCATTTTATATAGCCAAATAACTCGATTTAACCCGTCGATTAAATAAGTTACTTAGTTATAGAAAATGTTTATATTAATCGTCATATATCCGTGACAACACAAAAGTCACATAATAAAGCCCACTTGGACTTAAGTAACCACAACTCGTATAACTTGATAAGTTTTCCAAAATTATAAAAGTCTATCATGTTTTTATTTATTACTTACCCGACATATTAGTTCTCGACATTATTTATAGTTATTATTTATAATAATACTCCGACATTTATTGCACTATTCGCATAGTATAATAATTATCGTTATATTATTATAACGTTATCTCGTGATCGTTTTATTATTAATATACGCATTTATAATAATATATATACGTTTATCACGTCTATATACTTATATGAACGATTATATTACTAATAATATTATTACGAGTTTTATTATTAGCGTTTGATTTTGAATATTTATCGAGTCATATGAGTTGGTCACATGTCCGAGTCATCACTCTCAGCTCATTGTCCAAGTCCAATAAATAAAATAACCAAGTCCTAAATAAATAAATCAACTCCGTCCAAATCAATCTCAATCACATGCTACAACAATAGGGTCCGACTATGGCACCCGACTAACCTATCTCCATCATCTAATTCGACCATCTCACAATCGGTCCCCAATATCACTTTTCGTCAAGAACTCCACAAATTAATAATTCCATTGCCGAGACCTCGAGGGTCTCGGCTCCTCCATTCCATTCGTCCCCAAGTAAACAATAGCAACCATATGACAAAAAATATCTCAACAAATAACATCAAGTAATAACCAAGTATATGATTAAGAAAAGAAACAAAAAGAGGAACATAAGCTGTTGCCGAACCCTTATGGGTCTCGGCTCGCCCATGTTGAACCACGAACACAACCAAGAGACCCCTTGGGTCACGGCTGGTCCATGTCGAGCCATCAACAAAACCAAACGGATCTCATGGGTCACGATACCACAAACAACAATAATATTACCAGATTCACACCCAAAAATAAATCAAGACCTTATAATATATCACCAAATACCCTCGCTAATAATACCACGAGGTCAAAATAATCCAGAACCCACATAAGTTCACAAGATAACACAAGCTGAGTCTCGACACCCACAAGAACATGAAAACCCGGATACCAAACTTGTTTAAATTCACGTTTTATTTAAAAACCCATATATATCTTTCGTTTTTATATAAAGATTCGCCCAAAGATTCGACCCCTTGGCACATTAGCCACGTTTTGAAGAAAAAATACGAGTCACCACGCTTGTGACTCATCTTACCTTCAATATTACAAGAAAAGAGGTCACGAAAAATCTTCAAAATCAATAAAACTCGAGCTTGAATTAGTGGATCTAATAGATCTAGTAATGGGGGTTTGTTTGGAAGTGTTTTTAGGTGTCGGTGGGGGGGGGGGGGGGGGGGTAAATAGGCGGCGGCAGCCACTTGGTGGTGATGGTGGCTAGGGTTTGGTGAATAAAAATGAAGAAGATGATAATGAGAGAGAGAGAGAGAGAGAGAGAGAGAGAGAGAGAGAGAGAGAGAGAGAGAGAGAGAGAGAGAGATGTTAGTGAGGTGTGTTGGTGTGTTTGCTTTTCCAGGTTATCACAAGGACGATTTTCATATATACTCAAAAAAAATGATCTTTAATAATAATAATAATAATAATAATACTGAGGGGTAGAGTAGGTTAAGTAACTCGGTGTAAATACACGGACCAAACCCGAAACCTCTTAAAACAAATCAACTCACTTGAACCGAACTCGTTCCAAATAATCAAAGATCTCGCGATGCGTACCAAAAATATAAATATCCGAACCAATATTAAAATAATTAAAATTGTTAGGTTTTTCTAGTGCCGGAGTCAATGTAGTGCCAAAATAAAGATCTCAAAATAAATCATCACGAAATCAACCAAACCAGACCATAAATAAATAATCGAATCCCATAAATAACGTACGATTAAAATCACATTCCAACGTTCATAAAATATCTCGTCACGATAAACTTTTCAAATATTACAAAATTATAATTTTTAAAGTAATGCGGGTTTTCAAAATTACTCCCTAATTTGCCAGTTGTCACATCCTCCCAGCCTCAGAAGAAACCCGTCCCGGGTTTCTCTCGGATCAAACCATCTACGAAGTAAAAAGCTTCAGATATCTCTTTCGAAACTCATCCTCACGTTCCCACGTGAATTTCGGTCCATGCCGCGAATTCCAACGAACTTTGATGAGCGGAATACGACTTCTCTTAAGTCGTTTAATCTCTCTATCCAGTATCTCAATCGGCTCTTCCACAAAATTTAAACTTTCATCCACACGAATATCCTTAATTGGTATAACCGGTGTTTCATCCGAAGGACACTTCTTCAATTGCTAACATGAAACACATCATGAACTTTACTCAATTCCGGTGGTAATTCCAACCGATAAGCCACGGGCCCAATTCTTTCCAAAATAAGAAATGGTCCAATGTAGCGGGGATAAAGTTTCCCACGTTTCCCAAAACGTATCACACCCTTCCAAGGCGAGACTTTCAGCATCACTTTGTCTCCAACCTGGAATTCTAGGGGTTTAAGCTTCTGATCGGCGTAACTTTTCTGCCTATCTGTAGCTGCTTTCAATCGATCTCGAATTTGCGTTACTTTCTCAGTAGTCTCCAAAATAAGTTCAGGGCCTGTGAGTTGGCTATCTCCAACTTCTGCCCAACCAATAGGTGAACGACATTTACGACCATATAAAGCTTCAAATGGTGCAGCTTTAAGACTTGTGTGGTAGCTATTGTTGTAGGAAAACTCCGCAAGGGGTAGATATTTCTCCCAGCCTTTACCAAAGTCTATTATGCATGCACGAAGCATATCCTCCAAAGTCTGAATAGTTCTCTCACTTTGACCATCGGTTTGGGGGTGATATGCAGTACTCATATCAAGTCTTGTCCCCAAAGCGGTTTGAAGTGATCGCCACAACGCTGACGTAAAGCGGCTGTCGCGATCAGAAATAATCGATATCGAAACTCCATGCCGAGAAACAATCTCCTTCACATACAACCTCGCAAGTTTGTCAACACTATCATCTTCACTAATCGCCAGAAAATGAGCAGACTTAGTCAATCGATCCACAATTACCCATATAGCGTCACAACCGCTAGCTGTCTTTGGTAATTTGGTAATAAAGTCCATCGTGATCCGCTCCCATTTCCAAACTGGGAGTTCTGGCTGCGTCAATAATCCTGACGGTTTTTGATGTTCGGCTTTAACCTTAGAACATGTCTAACACTTACTAACGTACAATGCTATATCTGCCTTCATACTTGGCCACTAATATAACTTTTTCAAATCCTGGTACATCTTGTCAGACCCAGGATGAATAGAGTATCTTGACTTATGCGACTCATGCATAATCAACTCTCGAATTCCTCCATACAATGGTATCCAACTTCGCTCTCCAAAACATAATACTCCATCAGAATGCTTAACAAATCCCTTCTCATTTTCTGCCATCCCAAATATGTTCTTAGCAGAACGATTTTCTGCTTTCAACGCTTCCATTTGAGCTTCTAATATTTGAGACGGTAATGGCGATACGATAGTCATTCCTAATGACCTAACTCGTAATGGTGGAATTCTCTCCTTTCGACTAAGAGCATCAGCAACAACGTTTGCTTTACCAGTATGGTAGCGAATTTCACAATCGTAATCACTTAACAACTCAATCCAACGTTGCTGTCTCATGTTGAGCTCTTTTTTATTCAAGATGTGTTGTAGACTTTTGTGATCAGTAAACACTACACACTTGGTTCCATACAAGTAATGTCTCCATATCTTTAAAGCAAAAACCACAGCACCTAATTCCAAATCATGGGTGGTGTAGTTCTTCTCGTGCTTCTTGAGCTGTTGGGAAGCATAAGCTATCACTTTCTCTCGTTGCATTAATACAGCTCCCAAACCTTTATGCGAAGCGTCACAATAGACGACGAAGTCCTCGTTACCTTCAGGTAACGCCAAGATAGGAGCACTACACAACATCTCCTTAAGTAACTGAAATGCTTCCTCTTCCTTATCTCCCCATTCGTACTTAACACTCTTTTGAGTCAATTTGGTCAACGGTTTTGCTATCTTCGAAAATCCCTCAATGAATCTTCGGTAATAACCGGCTAATCCCAAAAATTGACGAACTTCTGTTGGGGTCGTAGGTGCAGCCCAATCTTTAATCGCTTCAATCTTAGCAGGATCTACATGAACTCCTTATCTATCAATCACATGACCCAGAAATTGTACCGTCGGAATCCAAAATTCACATTTAGAAAACTTGGCATACAGTTTCTCCTTCCTGAGCAATTCTAAGATAAGCCTTAGATGCTTCTCATGCTCTTTCTCACTCTTCGAATAAATTAGAATGTCATCGATGAACACAATCACAAACTTATCTAAGTAAGGCTTACACACCCGATTCATGAGGTCCATGAATACCGCCGGTGCGTTGGTCAACCCAAATGGCATCACCTGAAACTCGTAATGCCCGTAACGGGTTCTGAAAGCCGTTTTCGGAATATCTTCCTCACGAACTCGAAGCTGATGATATCCCGATCTCAAATCGATCTTCGAATACACACTCGATCCTTGAAGCTGATCGAACAAATCGTCGATCCTCGGTAACGGGTATCTATTCTTCACCGTTAACTTGTTCAACTCTCGATAATCAATACACATGCGAAACGATCCATCCTTCTTTTTCACGAATAAGACCGGGGCTCCCCAAGGCGAAGAACTTGGTCTTATAAATCCCTTTTCGGCTAACTCCGCTAATTGTTTCGACAACTATTCCAATTCAGTAGGTGCAAGACGATAAGGCCCTCGTGCCATGGGTGCAGTACCAGGTATCAACTCAATCTGAAACTCTACTTGTCTAGTAGGCGGAATTTCCGGCAATTCATCGGGAAACACATCTGAAAAATCACGAACTATAGGCACATCTCCAATGCACCTTTCCTTCTTCTCCTTCCCTCCTTTCTTAGAAATTTGAGCTAAGAAAAGGCAACATCCTTTTTCCATTAGCTTTGGCAATTTAGTGCAAGATATGACCGCTAATCTAGATGGGCCTCTCAAATCCTTTCTATCTCCTGGTATGTTCAGAATCTCCTTGCCGTAAGGCACACGCACGATCTTCTCATCGCAAAGTATATGAGCACGATACTTTGACAACCAATCCATACCAATAATGACATCAAAACTTCCTAACGTGACGGGTAGAAGATCTATGTTGAAAGGACGATTCAGAAAGTTTAACGTGCAACCGCGAATGATAGTCCTAATCCTCTCTATGTTCCCATTAGCTAACTCTACATCATAACCAATTCCTAAGGCCATCGGGGGTTTCTCTAGTAAGGGTGCAAACTTAGTGGACACAAAACTATTATCGGCACCAGTATCAAATAGTATGGAAGCATAACGATTATTGAGAAGGAACGTACTAGTAACGACGTTCGGATCTTCTCCTCTCTCGTTCCCAAGTGCATACACTCTTCCATGAGCAGCTCCAGCTTCCACACATTGGTCCTCATTATCCTGTCGTCCACGGTTTCCTCCAGCTCCACGGTTTCCATTATTGTACCCATTACCACCCGATCCTTGATTTCCTCGGTTCCACGATTCCCTACACTCATTCCTATAATGTCCCTTCTTTCCACATCCATAACAAGTAACATTTGCCTTACTCATAGTTTCAGAAGTAGCTTGAACCATAGCAAGTGGTCGAGCTCTACAATCCTTAGCTATGTGTCCCATCCTAGAGCAATTCTTGCACATCACAGTACATCGTCCAGAATGATTCTTATAACAATGGTTACACTTGGGTGCATCTCCATTGTATTTCTTCTTGTCTCCATCTCCCATAGCATAAGCTCTAGTAGTTGTTTGTCACTTGTTTCGACGATCATTACCCTTAGAGTGATTATCCCTCTTCCTCTTTCCATTCTTGTCTTTCTCAGCTTCTTCCAATGCCAACGAGTCCATCAATTGTTGAGCAATAGTAATAGCCTCATGAATGTTTGCAGGCTTAGCAGAAATCACATCGTTCCTTGTAGCTACCTGCAACCCATCGGTATACCTCTCAATCCTTTGAGTCTCAGTCCTAACCATATCGGGACAAAGTAAGGCTAACTCTCGATAACGGCGATTGTAAGTTGCCATATCGGTACCTTTCACCTTATAGTTCCAGAACTCAATCTCCAGCTTCTTAATCTCATTCCTTGGACAGTAAGTCTGAATCAGCAAAGACTTAAATTGCTCCCAAGTCATAGCATAAGCCACATCACTCCCAACTGAGTTACGGTAATTGTTCCACCAAGTTAAAGCTTCATCCTTGAAGGTAAAAGAAGCAAACTTTACCTTCGCATTCTCCGCACAACCACTGACATTAAACACTGACTCAGTCTTCTCCATCCACCTGACCAAGTAGACCACTCCTTCAGTTCCACCAAACTCAATGGGTCCACAAATTTTAAACTCCTTGTAGTTACATCCATTAGCACGAACAGGTGGAAATGTTCCAGCAGAATTGTTGGAATGATTTGACTCAGCTAGTAGCTCAGCAACTCGTTGCTCCACAAGTTGATTGATCATTGCTTGATCCACAGTAGGTGCGTTAAGTGGAACATGGTCATTGTCTCCCTGAACATCAACATTTTGATTCCTGTTGTTGCGGTTAGTAGTGTCCAGGTTATCAGGAGTAGGGGTTTCAACATTTCGAGTAGGACGGCGTCCTCGGTAACCAGGGGTAGTCGCAGCAGTTCCAGTCCGGGTAGCTCTAACAGGGTTTCGTCATGGGGCCATTGATCAACATAATACCAACACGATATCAACCGCACAATTTGAAACACAATTATCCATGTACGCCAAAAACCGTAGAATATCATACGAAATCACCATCGTCCATACAAGTAGCGATCGATACTTCGTTCCAATATACCAAAAGACATAATAAATACTAATCGTTCCATACGAGACGAACATACAATCCGAATAACATGACTTAAGGGATAGAATAACCAGCTCTCCTAACCAAGTACTCCCTGGCTTAGGAAGCAACACAACAACAACACAAATCCAAATCGATCTAGCCATGATGCTGGCGTAGACTCCTCAACTCCGATCCCGAACCATCCAAATTCCTCAATAAAGATCCCAGCTCAACACTCTGTGTATCTTTGTCCCTCTTGAGGTCCGCAACCTCCCTTTCTAACTCTGTGTTCCTCTGCCACAGCTTGCGATCTCCCTCGCGAGCCGTGAGGAAGCCTCTCTGCAGACTCTCTATCTGCTCATGTATCTCCATCATACCTCTCCTAATCGTTGTCGTCCTGCCCATGACAGTAGTCAAATCAACTCTCAACTCAGCAACAAACTCAGCAATAAACTCAGCAATATCTCAGCAATAATCATCTCAAGTCGGTCAGACATCCACGAGATCCTCTCGCCCTGTGCAGTAATCCGAGTCCACATCCTACCAATTTCACCCAAATCTGCATGCTCAGCAGAAACCTCAGAAGGTGCATCCAACTCAACGGGACTACCAGGTGGCAACTCAAACAAAAATGGATGATCAGGTGAAACCGGCTCTAACGGATGTATCGGGGAATCGGGCTTCGCAGAATGAGCTGAATGTGCTAGCGACCAATCATCATCAGGCATCTCCTCCTCCTGAGGATCATCCTCTTCCTCATCCTGAAGGTCATCATTCTCTTCCTCATCTTGAGGGTTATCATTCTGCTCACCCTCGTACTCCTCCTCATACTCCTCGTTGGAGGGGTACTCCATCAATCGTCATCTCTGAGTAGGTGAACAACGAGGTGATACAATCGGAGACTTAGGGCGACAATGAGACGATAAAGTAGTGGCCGAACGCATGACCAACACGTGCAAAGGAGGCTATGATTTGTGACAACGGCGTAGGGTAGGTGTAAGTGTTTCAAAACAACTAAACCGCGAACTCAAAATACCATATCAAAATCATCATATATATATCAAGAAAGATTTGAAATACCGCATTACTAAAATCATTCATAAAATAATTAAACCATATAATTCCTCAAAATGCCATCATATCACTAAGTCAATAAACCTCAAATCCTCAAATCATCTCAAGAATCCCATATCCAATAATCATCTCAATATACCTCAATAATAACAATGATGCTTCGGCTTGGCGGGCTGGCGGGCAATGGTCGAGGATCATTTTCTATAAAAATAGGTTATAGTTTAGGTGTCTATTTACCTAGTTCTCTATAACCTTGGCTCTGATACCAATCTGTAACACCCCCAAAATTTGGTACAGCGGAAGACTCAACAAGCTTTCGGGGTGCTACGGAGATTGGTATCCATTCAAAGTCATGAAAGAACGAGATAAAGTAAACATAAGAAAAACACAACCAAAATGGGTTTTAAAGTTTACATTTATCCCAAGAATTATCCAAAGTAAGGCCCAATAGAAATAAACATAGGTCCACAATAGTTTATCAGAGTTTTAGAAAATAGATCCATAACCGAGTGCCATTGCCAAGCCTCCAATCCAAGCATCCAAAGGGCATCACTTAATTACCTGAGAAAACGTGCTAAAAGTCAGCTTTCGCTGGTGAGATCATAGGTTTAAATTCATATTTCAATATAGTGGACATATACGCAAAACGCTTGCTAGCTAGACTAGGCCTCAATCATCCAACCAAAATAATCCAACCAACATAATCCAACCAAAATAACCAACCAAATCAAATCAACCCTATAGGTGCACGCTATAGCCCAAATTAATCCAATCAATAGCTTACCTACCTCAAGTCTAGGCCTCGCTCTATAATTAATCCAATAGCTTACCTAGTTCGGGACTAGGCCTCGCTCATTAACCAAATCAATAGCTTACCTAGTTCGGGACTAGGCCTCGTTCTATAACCAAAACAATAGCTTACCTAGTTCAGGACTAGGCCTCGCCCTATCCTACCTAGTTCTATAAGCATAACAAGTTTTAAAATAAACGAAGCGATAATAGTCCACATAAAACATTTGCACGTTTCTCACCCCAAGTATTGAAAACAAAGTTCAAGAGTAAAAGTGGGGCTATGACTCACCTCAAGTCCAGAAAATCCTCAAAAGAAATCAATAGAAGAAAGACGTAAGCAACTCACGTAACGGAAACTACAGACTCGGCACTTCCTAACAATATCAAACTCGTTCAAAAATTATTTCCTCAAAATCAAATATTCCTATTCCCGAACGTAATCCATTTAACTTTCCAAAAATATCCATTTCTCGAATTATCTTCATATTAATTTGAAATTCGACGTTTGGTATCCATGCGGGTGGAGGGTCGACACAACTCAAACCAAGAAGCCACAACGAACGAAATAATAAACCATCTATAGGTCTAATGTTAGCTCAATATATCATTTAAATAAATCATCGAAGTTTATCAAATCCGTCGATTTGGTAATCCCCCATATTTATTTACGTAATATATCGTTCCAAGATTATACCCAACCTAAAGCACATAGCACAAAGAATACTATATGGTATATATCGTAGTCCAACAAATTCCCTATATATATCGTCAATTTGGCCAAATTCGTCAATTTAGCCAACTCCACGAGTTATATAGTAAATTTATTATCCTAAAACACGTACCACAACCTATGGGCGTCGTGGGATACGATGCCCATTAATATACTCATTTTATATAGCCAAATAACTCGATTTAACCCGTCGATTAAATAAGTTACTTAGTTATAGAAAATGTTTATATTAATCGTCATATATCCGTGACAACACAAAAGTCACATAATAAAGCCCACTTGGACTTAAGTAACCACAACTCGTATAACTCGATAAGTTTTCCAAAATTATAAAAGTCTATCATGTTTTTATTTATTACTTACCCGGCGTATTAGTTCTCGACATTATTTATAGTTATTATTTATAATAATACTCCGACATTTATTGCACTATTCGCATAGTATAATAATTATCGTTATATTATTATAACGTTCACTCGTGATCGTTTTATTATTAATATACGCATTTATAATAATATATATACGTTTATCACGTCTATATACTTATATAAACGATTATATTACTAATAATATTATTACGAGTTTTATTATTAGCGTTTGATTTTGAATATTTATCGAGTCATATGAGTTGGTCACATGTCCGAGTTATCACTCTCGGCTCATTGTCCAAGTCCAAGAAATAAAATAACCAAGTCCTAAATAAATAAATCAACTCCATCCAAATCAATCTCAATCACATGTTACAACAATAGGGTCTGACTACGGCACCCGACTAACCTATCTCCGTCATCTAATTCGACCGTCTCACAATCAGTCCCCAATATCACTTTTCGTCAACAACTCCACAAATTAATAATTCCATTGCCGAGATCTCGAGGGTCTCGGCTCCTCCATTCCATTCGTCCCCAAGTAAACAACAGCAACCACATGACAAAAAATATCTCAACAAATAACATCAAGTAATAACCAAGTATATCATTAATAAAAGAAACAAAAAGAGGAACATAAGCTGTTGCCGAACCCTTATGGGTCTCGGCTCACCCATGTTGAACCACGAACACAACCAAGAGACCCCTTGGGTTACGGCTGGTCCATGTCGAGCCATCAACAAAACCAAACGGATCTCATGGGTCACGATACCACAAACAACAATAATATTACCAGATTCACACCCAAAAATAAATCAAGACCTTATAATATATCACCAAATACCCTCGCTAACAATACCACGAGGTCAAAATAATCCAGAACCCACATAAGTTTACAAGATAACACAAGCCGAGTCTCGACACCCACAAGAACATGAAAACCCGGATACCAAACTTGTTTAAATTGACGTTTTATTTAAAAACCCATATATATCTTTCGTTTTTATATAAAGATTCGCCCAAAGATTCGACCCCTTGGCACATTAGCCACGTTTTTAAGAAAAAATACGAGTCACCACGCTTGTGACTCATCTTACCTTCAATATTACAAGAAAAGAGGTCACGAAAAATCTTCAAAATCAATAAAATTCGAGCTTGAATTAGTGGATCTAATAGATCTAGTAATGGGGGTTTGTTTGGAAGTGTTTTTAGGTGTCGGTGGGGGGGTAAATAGGCGGCGGCAGCCACTTGGTGGTGATGGTGGCTAGGGTTTGGTGAATAAAAATGAAGAAGATGATAATGAGAGAGAGAGAGAGAGAGAGAGAGAGAGAGAGAGAGAGAGATGTTGGTGAGGTGTGTTGGTGTGTTTGCTTTTCCAGGTTATCACAAGGACGATTTTCATATATACTCAAAAAAAATGATCTTTAATAATAATAATAATAATAATAATAATATTAAGGGGTAGAGTGGGTTAAGTAACTCGGTGTAAATACACGGACCAAACCCGAAACCTCTTAAAACAAATCAACTCACTTGAACCGAACTCGTTCCAAATAACCAAAGATCTCGCGATGCGTACCAAAAATATAAATATCCGAACCAATATTAAAATAATTAAAATTGTTAGGTTTTCCTAGTGCCGGAGTCAATGTAGTGCCAAAATAAAGATCTCAAAATAAATCATTACGAAATGAACCAAACCAGACCATAAATAAATAATCGAATCCCATAAATAACGTACGATTAAAATCACATTCCAACGTTCATAAAATATCTCGTCACGATAAACTTTTCAAATATTCCAAAATTATAATTTTTAAAGTAATGCAGGTTTTCAAAATGACTCCCTAATTTGCCAGTTGTCACAGTTTGGGCGAAATAAATTTGAATTTAAGTGAGGAATTAGCAGATTCTCAATCGACATATTCTTCGTATCACCTTGAGGGCAAGGTGATTTTTGAAGGAGTGAGAAGTGTTACGGCATGGGTAGCAGAAGGCGGAATAATGGTGTTGTGTTATATCGAAGGTAGTGGAAGGCGGAAGAGGAAAAAGGTGTTGATTGTGGTAGCAAAAGGGAGGAGAACTACGGGAGTGGAAGACAGGACTAGGATTAGGATTAGGATATGGGATCCCGGAATCAAGAGAAATTTTTTAAGACCACACCTTGAGGACAAGGTGATTTCGAAGGAGTGGGGAATGATACGCCCCGGGCTTATGTCATACTATATTTATTTAGGATATGTCTTTGTGTCGTATTAGGAAAGTGTCATTATTTAGATATGTTTTTATGTTTGGCTTGTTTTACAAGCTAGGGTTATTTGGTTATATATACCGAATCATTATTATGAATGAATCAATCAAGTTTGTCAAGTAATTCTCTAGTCTTCTTCTCTCTATTTTCTTACGGAGCTCGCATACGCTAAAAGTGGTGCTTTATCCCGATACAACACCTAACCGGGTTGTATCAGGTTCAAAGGATTTTGTACCGTTGAAAAAGTCAACGGTCAAGGAAGGAGTTTGGTGTACCCGAAGCATTGGCACAAAACGGTAATACCAAGAATAATCAAGTTGGTTAAACTAATACTATTACTAGAGTCTGTTAATATTAATCTTACTTTCATGTTTCTTAATTGTTAAGTGTCTGTTTATAAAACCCAACTTGGCCATCATGCCTCATTATTTTTTATTACTACTTCTTTCATATCTATAGTGGTCAAGGTATCACATACTACGTACGTACTATGTGTACAAGTAACACAAAGTAAATATAAGTATTTAATACTTGCTTCCATCACCGTCAACTAGAATTGGCGAAAGAGCGTCGAGAACTTATACACTACAAGGTTTGGCACTTTTCGTGACAATGCTAGTCGACAGTAAAGGTGGGGATTTGTTGTCGCTAAAGCATTGGGGACAACACGTTGTCGCAAAAGCGCTGTCCCCAAAGGTCCATCGCCAAAATTTTTGCGACAAAAAAATTTCACTTTTCGCGTCACCAAGTGGGGTCCACAAAAATTCAACTCAAAATTTTGACCGGGGTGGGGTCCACTTTGTAGTTATATAAAGACTATCGGAAACTTTTGAATTCAATCCATGTGTAGTAAACTTGGACTAATTGAGAGGTGCCAAGCACAAGCCTTTTACCTTACTGGCTAGTGGACATAATACTGGCTTTCAATCTTTCATCGGTCAGCATGAACTTGAGGATTACAGACTTAAGTTATATGACTATCATTTGGACATTAAAGGTTCGTTACTGAAAAGCTACTAAGGTGAAAAGTTTTGCCCGTTTAGTTATGCAGTCCTTACCTGTCTCCCTAAAAGCTTATTAATATGCAGGTCGTCAGAGCTATACCTTATCTTTGTTATTTTACTTATGTTGATCAAAATTTGTGTGTTTGTATCAAGTATTTCTTTACACGGGTGTTAATTAGTTTGGGTAACATTTTAATGGGTTTAATAGCTTAGTGTGTTTTAATAAAAGCTTGCAAACACTTTGATAATGTTTGTATATATATTTCAGATTGCAAGAAGTTATGAGATTGAAATAGTTGGAGAGTATAAGGCTTAATTATAAGATGCAATTTTGACAAGAGCATCATATCATCCTTTGTACTTGATATTGCCATTCTAAGCCGTTACTGAAATGAATGATCGACTCAAGTAAAGTTTTTCTAAGCAAGAGCCCAAGCATGCATGATTTATCTTACACAGAAGGTCGGTTATAGTGTAACAACCATAAACAATAAGAAAAGTTAATCAAGTACCAAATGATACTCATTTTGTATTTACCCTTTGCGAAGATGCAGATTGTTCAAATAATAGTTGTTGGATTATATTTTGCCGGAATACACGTATGTAGAGTTTTATATAGTTACACTCATCATGGGGCTTTGTGGTCCACTGGGTAAAGCTTATTAAGTTAAGCGAGCCTAGGTGAGAGTAGTATCGGGTTGGGTGACCAACCGGGAAGTTCTTACTTGGGGACCACAAGCGCGAATGATATCAACCAGTTACCTTAGAAGTCTGGGCCCAACCATGTGATGTCTTGATCCAACTAAAGGACGCGAGTTCGATTCCGTTTCGCAGCATGGTTGGTTATTGGGTGGAGGTATTTCACAGGCATCAAACCTTTGTTGGGTAGGGTTGATGGGTACCATTATGATACACAGGGTTGAGGTGTCCCTGCCAATCTACACTTTTTTTTATCCAAATATATAGTTACACTCACATTACAGGGATTACCCGCATATAGCAGAGACTATGTATAGTAGCGTCAATTTATGTGAGCGGATTCATTTATGTATATATGAGCGATGGAATAAGTGGGAGTAAAGAAAGTTTATGGTTTAAATTGTAATTAAGTATTTAAATAGTTGATAAATTGCATTTATTTTTATAAGAAGAGTATTTTAGTCTAACAACATTACATCGTATTTAAAAAGGAGATCGACCTTTCTCTTTTTTATAAGAAGGGTGTTTTCTCTTTATATATTGCATAGATTAATCTTTTTTTTTTTTTTTTTTGAACATAATGTGTGCAGGCGATTTAAAATTAAAAACTAATTTTGATGTTAAGAAAAAAAAATCACGGTAGGAATTTGCATACGAATTTGTCTCATCAAAACATCCGCTACTAGAAATCCAACGAGTAGCAACGCCCGAAATCTGTTGCTAAACAAGCTAAAATTCCGCTTTCATCAATGTTTAGGGTGCTGCAACTTAAATAAGCATGATGCTAATCTCATTTAACATCGGATGTTTTCTCATCTATTGCAAAATTAGCAACGGTAAAAGCCGTTGTTACTAGTATAAGTGGCGGCATTTCAGTTGCTAAAAATAAGATGGTAACATTTTGTTGCTAATTTCAAAGTTAATTTGTTGGTAATTCATGAATTTAGCGTCGGATTTATGGTCTAGTGATCGTCTAATTTGTTTGTAACAACATCCTCAACAAATGAATGTCTAAAAACAATAAACAAAAAATTGAAGAGCATATAAAGCTTCTAAAAATATTATAGGATGATGCTATTTCAAGAAAATTTATCCGATCCATGTGTAATGCCTATTATTAACTAGTTTTGTTTGTCCATGTTATATAAAACATGCATCACTCTTAGAAAAAAATTACTAAAAATAATAACTATAATTAATACTCCGTAACAAACAAAATAATACACGACTGCATAACAGAAACTTTCTCATACGTACATATCCCACTTGACTTTATAAATAAATTCATATATTCGACCAGAGCACAATACACATGAAGATGTTCAAACCTTACAGCTGATTATGTCATGTTGCATTGGGCTGATAAATCAGCCATCAAGCCCATCATCCGAAATTTTGTAATACAATAATTTTTAACCGAGTATATATAAATCGCTTTGTTCCCATTCCAGAACTATAGATCGATGAGAATATACAAAGATTTAGAAATGCTTTCGCTTCTAAAATTACTTGTTACCGTTTTAGTCTTCACATGTCGCGAACATGAAGCTAAAGCTCAGTTTGTGCCACCATACACTTCCATAGTTGTTCCAGTTACTAAACATACCGATGCTGCTAAGCCTCTCTATAGCGTTAATATCATGACAGCATACATAAATATGCAATTTATGCATGCAAATTTCTTAATTGATATCGATGCTCCTTTCATATGGCACGACTGCATCCTGCAATGGAACCCTATTCCGGGAAGTTGCCCTACAAACACTCTTTGCACCTATCCTGTTTCTTGCGAAGAATATCAATGCACGGATGTGAGGACTATTTACTCATACAGGAATCCTTCTTGTCCACCAGTAACAAATAGTTCCACGTTACCTGGTTGGGGATATTGCACGTGCCCAGTTAATGTAGTGAACCCGATTTCAGGATCATGTAGTCAAGCCCTTCTCAACTATGACGCTTTCACTGTGAACACGAGCAATGGTAGAAATGTTTTCACGGGTTTATATGGAGCATATCCTAACGCTGCGTGTGCTCCTACTTCGACATTTCAATTATTCCCTGCAAATGTTAATGGTGTCATGGCGTTTTCATCATCACCTTACGCAGCACCAGCTTATTTATATCAACCACTTAAAAAATCATTAGCTCTATGTCTGCCTAGCAATCCGTCCACTCCTGGAGTTCTATTTTTTGGTGCTGGCCCTTATTATCTCCTTCCCCAATCCGATGTTGACGTAAGGAGTTTACTCTCTTATACTCCTTTATTAAAGTATCCAGGTTCTTTCGGATACTTTATAGGTGTCAATTCCATTGTCATTAGACGAAGATCTATTGACTTACCCGTGAATAGCATAGCCAAGCTTAGTACAATTGAGCCTTACACCACTCTTAGAACTGACATTTATAATCGCTTGGTGGATATATTTTCGATCTATACAATTGGAATTCCTCATGCAAGGCCAGTCGCACCGTTTGGACTGTGTTTCAAGACCTTCACCAGATATATTCTGATGCAGGTTCCTGACATTGATTTGATTCTCCCAAATGGAAAGAAATGGACTATAGCTACTGCCAACTCCGTTAAACAACTTACAAGAGATGTGGCATGCCTAGCGTTTGTTGATGGTGGTACGGCAGCTGAACATGCAATCGTTATTGGGACATTTCAGTTTGAGGATAATTTTCTCGAGTTTAATTTAGAGAATTGGACTCTTGGGTTTAGTTCATCGTTGTTACGCAGGCAGACTTCTTGTGCTAACTTCAACTTTACACTCATCAATAGCAGTTAGAGCTGTTTCATAAAAGCATATTTGATCAGCTGGATATGGATGGCTAATTAGCCTTCCTAATAAACATCTTGTTCCATAGTTTGCCTTCATAATTTGCCTTTTCTAGACATGTTAGTTAATAAAGGCCCAATGTGTTTAGGCACATTTAGCCCATCTAGTAAACTAAGGCTTCTCTTTTGTTAACTATATATATTCGCATGTATAGTCTTTATTTGCATCATCAATAATACAGATCGTTGTTTGATCTTTAGCTTCTACATGACATGAGATCTGATAGTTGGTTCAGATTTGATAAATAATTGATATGTTCATCTGACTTGTCTCTATTAGTTTTCACCGGTTTGTTGCTGACGGTTGAAATTGTTCCATCACGTGACAGTAATTCATTTTGTTCAAGTAAGTTGTTTTTGTTACTGGCTTTTGATCGGATGTTTGTGTTATTTATGGACATAAAATAATGTTCGAACTCGAGACACGGGATTGCACGTTTTACGCATTGGAATTAAAGATTAATAATTAAATCTAAAATGTTGTATTTAATTATTTATTACACAAATATATATATAACGACCGTCAGTAATTAACGGATATTGACTAACGTCTGTTAACTAATAAAAGGAAAGAATTAAGAGTGATCGAATAATTGGTAAGTCAAGAAAGTTCCGGAATACCCCTAAAGGGTTATGGCCGATCTATTATGTGGAGGGGAAACCCAATCCTAACCTAACTTGGACACCAAGTATTTCTTATTATATAAACAAGGTTTGGGTTCATTCTTTTGTGACTCTTGTACATACACACATAACCCTAAAATTGTTTTCCTTGTTCTTTTCTTTTGGCCGATCGACCCACAAACATCCCCACAAGGGATTCGATCGACTTTTAAATCGTTTGGTTTTAATTTGTGTTCTTTAACTAGCATTACTTTTATTCGTTATAGTACGTGTGTACAAGAACTTGGTACTAACACACTATTGTTAGTATCTTGGATTGAATTACAAAAACGTTAAGGGGTAGTTCGTATAATCCTTATGAACCCTAATTAGAGTTCATCTTGATTGTTAGCTTGGAATTGATTCTTATTTTGTTACTAGCTTTTGATTGAATGTTGTGTATGGCATACCGTGGGTCGTTGGAATTGAGTTTTGGTCGTATAACATTAACGAACTTTTTCAAATGCAAGGATTTGATATGTGAACTAAAAACGATCCCACTTAATGTAAATGATTTTCATGTTTTGTGCTGATTTGCACAAATGTATACAGGCTACCAGCTAATTTGCACGAGAATGGAAAAGGGGACGGGTACGGGCACCAGGAAACTACAACATCCTAAAATTCAAGAAACGAGTACGATAGGGAAACGTCTATTTGTTTTATAATATTTTAGTATATAGCAAATTGTCTTCAAAAAAAATTACACGACATTCAAAAATCAAAACAAAATATTACTCATAATCACCAATTAAAAACTTTTAACCATCAATTCGAAGAAATAATGTGGCAAAATGTCATAACATTTTTATGAATTTCTACAAATATATTAATATTTGTTACTATACAACCCAAATGTAATGTGTTAGTCCCAACCCAAATACAGCAAAAAAGTTTAAATAGTTGAAGAAATAAGAAAATAAAGTTTAAGTAGAGGAAGAAATAAAAAAAATATGTAGTAATTATTTTGTTATTGTTCACCCATATGCCTTTCATCTTTATTACCTATTAGGCTATTAATTTTCCAGTTATCCTTTTCTCTATGCCTACCTTCATCTTCCTCCATAGATCATCTTCAAGAAAACCCTTTAAACTCAGAACTCACGAATTATTCAAGAAAACCCTCGTAAACAGTATATCTCTTTTACATCTTCACCTTCAACAAAGTACCTTCCACCACCACAATAGCAGTCATCGGAAAATTATTTTCGAATGCATTTCAGATATACCAATTTCAAATCTACCATAGGAAACGTGACTTTTTGGGCCATAAATGTTTTCCCCAAATGTTTCCTCGATAAGGATCGGCGTACCCCATTTGAAGAAGCGTTTTCACTTTTCCAAAGGACATTTCCCCGGTGTTTCCATGTATCCTAGGCCACCAGTTAAAATATAATAAAACCGGAAAAAAACACACATGCCATATTTGATGTTTAAAATAACTTAGAGTAAACTACAGAAATCGTCCTTGTGGTTTGCTCTGATTGTATGTTTCATCCCTGACGAAAGTTAAATGACTAATCTACCCTTTGTTCATCCCTTTCAATTTTCACTTGATTTTTTATTTTTTATTATTTTTTTTTTAATGAGCTTAGATTAAAGACACACATAAAATATAGAACATAAAACATAAAAGACAAACATAAAAACACCGACACAATACACAATCTGCATAAACCAAAAATTATTTTATACGTTCAACTCATATAAGGCCCGGATTTGGGCATGTGCGGCATAGGCAATCGCACAGGGCCTCTATATTTTGGGGGCCTCCGATTTCTAAAACTTCAGTTTAAGCATATAAACATTTTTGGCGGATTTAATAGTGTTGACATATGATTTAGGATGGAATATAGAAGAATTTTATTGTAGAAAAAAGAATGAGCTTGAGCATGCAGTTTAATGGAGAACGATGGTATCAACTAGTTATGTTGGAGAAGACAACCCATAGGTTGTATGTGGGCCCTTAAAATTGGGTTTCTCTTTAACTTCTACGGAGTACTACAGTACTATTTCTCAAAGTTCTAATATAACCCTTGCTTTTATAATTTATTTTACTTTAACCTCTATCTTAGTTTAATATTCTTTATCCAAAGACTTTAACGTGAGAGTTTATAACAGTTAGGTAATTACAGAATAACTTCATTAGAAAGAACAATATTTCAGTTTGACATATGCTTTGTGAAAAACTTTTATCTATGATAAAATTTTGAAATAAATATGAGGATGTATACTTTATAAAAATGTTGTAATGTTTTTTAAGCCAATGGTTATATCTAAAAATGTGTTTAAACTATAATAAAATTAGTTCGTTGTGATTTGATTTATGCCAATAACCAATACGTACTACAAGTATTGTTTGTTAATTATGTAAATACTCAGTCTTTCATGATTAAAGGGCCTATTTTGAATTACGGCACAGGGCCTCCAAATTTCATGAGACGGCCATGTGAATATATGTTCCTTTTGAGCAAATATGGCCTTAGTCACCCTATCTTGTCCATTTATTCAATAAAAATACACCTTTTATCATGTATAATCTATGTGATCCATACTGTATTATTAAACACACTTCATCCTAGCTAACCTAAATGTTAAGATGCAACAGAAAAAATCACGATCGTTGGATAAATGTTCCCCCAGCATCGGACCTATGGTCCACGGCTTGATATATGATCTTTAATTTCCAGAGTCAATGGCGAGATCCGACAAGTTAAGGGTTATTAGACCTCGAGTTAATGGTTTCATATGCCATCCAGTCTTTTTTGTTTTTCAATATCGAGTTAAGGGTTTGTAGATCACGTTTTTAAATAGTGTGTTTTGTAGTTATGTGTAGTGGTGAATGGTAGAAAAATGAGTTTGACTTTTTAATCTTTAAGATTTGCTAGTTTGACTTTTATAATTTGTGTGTTGGTTTGATGGATGCTCAAATTTAATAGATGAAGCTAGGCTATGGGTTTGATTTTTGAACATGTGGATTTAAGATCTGCTTGTGTGTTTTAATATTAAGCCAACGAATGTTGATGAATCCTACATTGCAGTCCAAAATTAAGCGAAAACAAACATACCAATTGTGCTTCAAACCTAACATATCATAAGAATAACATGTCACACATATGAAACCTAATTCATTATTTAAGTTGACCACAAAGACTAACATAAAAGCATCAGCAAACTGCATTTGATCATCAGTCAAACTAGGATCATCAAAGTCATCATTATCATTCAGATCTTCATACATCTTTTTTATTCTTTGCATCATCATTAATACATCTTTAAATAAACTAAACTATGAAAGTACTCAACTATGAAAGTTCTATTCCCCACTCTCTAGCCATATATGGAGTATGGAAAATAATGGACTTTCATAGTCATAGTTGTAGGCCCAGGCACCCTAAACAAACACCAACTATCACTTTCATAGTGATAGTTGATTCCCAGGAATGGGTACCAAACGCACCCTTAGTTTCTCCAAGATAGAGTATCCTAATGGTGGTTTGGATTGTTGTGTTTGATCCTTTTTCATTAGTTATCTTAACTTTTGAAATATATATATATATATATATATATATATATATATATATATATATATATATATATATATATATATATATATATATATATATATATATATATATATATATTTGAATAACTTTTCTATTTTGCCAACACTTACACCACCAAATGAAAAAGACAAATAAATAAAACTAAACAGAGAATATATGAAGTAATCGGGTGAAACTGCTATTACTATTTCTTAAATACGCATACATCGAAAAAGATTGCCCAATCTCGACACTTATTAAATACACTGAATTCACGCGGTTGACTATTGATACTATTTCGAGTAAGTATAATCAGTAAGCGTAAAGTTGAAGTGTGAACAAGAGGTCCGCTTACGCAATAATGACGAACTAAAACCAAAACGCGAATTCACAATATCAAAGACTACTAAGTTATCCTCAAACTGAAACGTCCCAATCATGATTGCAGGCTCACTTGTTGCACCGCCATCAACGAACGCTAGACAAGCCACGTTTTTTGTTATTTGCTTGATGGAGTTAGTTGTGGATATAGTCCAATTCTTCCCATCTTGGAGACTTAAATCAATGCCAGGAACCTTCAAGCTAATTGTGCCATTATACTTGGATGTTTTGAAACAAAGGCTAAATGGTGCGATTGCCTTTGCAGGAGGGATCTTTTTCGTAACCTTTGAAAACCTCTTAACCACACTATTATAAATGTCGGTTCTAAGAGTGGTGTAAGGGTCAGTTGTACTAAGCTTTGTGGTGATATTTGCGGGAACCTTTATTGATCTATTCTTAATAAAAATGGCGTTGACACGGATAAAGTATCCAAAAGAATCTGGCTGTTTTAGCAATGGAGTATAGGAAAGGTATCTCGTGACATCAACATCCGACTGAGGATTAAAGAAATAAGGACCATTTCCTAAAAATAGAACTCCACGAACAGATAACCAGCTAGGTAAACATATAGCTATTATTTCTGTAATGGAAGAAATATAACCTCGAGAAGTTGGTAAAGCATAACGAGCTGTCGAAAGAGCCATGACTCCAGTAACATTAGCAGGGAATGATTTGAATGAGGTAGAAGAAGCACAAGAAGCATATTGGAAAAAATAGAATAACTCTTTGAAAAATTGTCTACCTTTGCTTGTGTGCAAAATGAAAGCATCGTGATTAGCATAAGCAAGGCCACACAATCCTGTAACAGGATCGAGTACATTAACCGGACATGTACAAGTTCCCATATCAGGTGGGCTAGGAATGTTAGTTATCGATGGGCATGAAGGATTATGATATGTGTAAATATTCTGTAAAACGCTGCATGGATCTTCATTACATGGAAGTGGCGATCTACAGATCTTTTCGATACGACAATAATGATCTCTATCTGCTATTCTCTTTGTAAAGATGCAAGCATGATATGTGAGAGGAGCATCGATGTCGATAAGTAAATTTTCATGCAATTTATCCACGACCGATAATATGGTTTGAACGCTATAGAGAGGCTTAGCCGCATCGGTGTGTTTCCTTATTGGAGCAACTAAGGAGGTATAAGGTGGTATATATTGAGATATTGCTTCATGCTGATGAGAAATGAAAGCTAGAAAGATGAGCATTATTTGGATAAGGGAAACCATTTTCTAATGCTTGTATATTTTGAACTGTACTGTTTGCAAGTGCATCTCAAGTATTTTATATGCATATGTCAAAGCCTTTGCATCGAGTCTTTTTCTGGACGTATTTAAAAGTCAACTGCAAATGGTTTCATTATAAGATAAACTTAAGCATATGAAACTATGGATTGAGATCTTCTTGGCATTATGAATATATAATTTAATACTAACTTTTTAAGAAATAATCTATTTAAGCAAAGACTTAGAGAACTTTGACCATACTGAAAAAGTCAATGGTCAAGGATTAAGCAGTGTACATGTCCTTACGTCTATACGAAAGGATAATCCACATAAAAGGCCAATGGGTAACGTATGAAAGGTACTTGATGTTGTGTTGAAGGTACGTAGCATAAGTTTGATAGGAGCAATATTTAATTGTACAACTAAGACTATGAAAAGTCAATTAAACCATGCAACGTAACATGGTAAAACTTATATTATACGCTTTAGAACGTGGACATATTTAAGTACAAATGAAAGAGTTAAGGTGGACTCATTTGAACCAGAACATATACACTTATGATCTTGTTAATTACACAATATGGACTTATTTTGAAACAATTAATGGACTCATTTTGGCCCAGAAATGCTATTTATTCGACTTATTACTAAACATTTGACAAACTATCGTTATTAGAAAGCCAGATATACAGGAATACTTGTCCATCAAGCGATTCCAGGTGAACGCCTACAGAAGTAGTTTCTGACTTTCAGGGGCCATCAGTGAGCGTAAAGTTAAAATTTGCACAAGAAGTTTGCTCACGCAACAGTGAGGAACTAAACCCAAAAGTCGAATTCTGTAAATCAAACAGCAGGAAGTTATCCTCGAACTGAAACGTCCCAATCACAATTGGATGTTCAGTTGTCACACCTCCGTCAACAAATGCAAGACACGCCACGTCTTTTGTTATTTGCTTAATGGAGTTAGATGCGGATATATTCCAGCTTTTCCCATCCTGGAGACTGAATACAATATCAGGAAATGTTATACCAATTCGGGGGCGAACGGTGAACGTCCTGAAACACAGGCCAAAGGGAGCTACCGGAATCGCACGAGGGATTCCAATTGTAGCCAAAGAATATGTATGAATCATGCTTTTGTATATATCAGTTCTAAGAGTGGTGTAAGGCTCAAGTGTACTAAGCTTGGTAGTGGAATTCACAGGAATGCCAATAGATTTTTGTTTGATTACAATGGATGTCACACCAATATAATACCCAAACGAATCTGGATGCTTTAATAATGATGTATAAGAAAGCAAACTCCTTACATCGACATCCGAGTTTGGAAGTAGGTAATAAGGACCAGTTCCAAAAAATAGAACTCCAGGAGCAGACGATGTGCTAGGCAAACAAAGAGCTATTATCTTTTTTAGTGGTTGAAATAATAAAGCTGGTAATGCATAAGGTGAGGTCGAAAATGCCATGACACCAGTGACATTAGCAGGGAATGACTTAAATGATGAAGAAGGAGCGCATGCTGCAGCGATAGGATAAGCGCCATATAGACCAGTGAAAACATTTTTACCGTCACTGGTATTCACCGTGAAATCATCATAACTAAGCTGGGCTTCACCACAAGATCCGTTAATTGGGTTAATCACATTGACAGGACATGTACAGAACCCCCAACCAGGCAACGTCGAACTGTTGGTTACTGGAGGACATGAAGCAGAATTCTCGTATGAGTAAGAAGTTCTCACATCGGTACATTGAAATTCTTCACACGAAACAGGAGATGTGCAATATGTATTGTTTGGACAACTTCCTGGAAACATGTTCCACTGCAAGATGCAATCGTGCCATATGAATGGGGCGTCAAGGTCTATAAGGAACTTTGCATGCAAGTATTGCATGTTTACGTACTTCGTCATGATCTGAACACTATAGAGATCCTTAGCAGCATCAGTATGTTTGTTAACTGGAACAACTATGGAAGTGTAAGGTGGTACATATTGTGCTATAGCTTCATACTGGTGAGACACAAAGGCTAGAACGAGAACTAATAGTCGTGAAAGCAAATGCATTTTCATATATATGTGTGTTTTCGACTGTAGTTTTTTATAGGGCATCACACAGATTTATATAGAGGTGTCACAAGTTCTTTTTGAATGTATACGTAATATAAAAATGGATATTGATTTTTTACCAACCTTATCTATGACCAAAAGAATAAATGCCGTCTTGAACTCTTGGGAGACTAATTAATACACATACAGATATACATTGCAGACTTTGTTAACTATCTTGTAACTTGCCATAATACAATGGCATTTTGAGAACAAAAATATAATTTGTCAATATAATTTGTTAAACATTTTTTTCAATATAAAGTTCATGGTATATTAACTATACAAAATTGAGTAATAATATATACATTATAATCTGTGCGTATGTTCAAAGAATGTTGGCTTTATTGGAAACTAACGAGAGAACAAAGGGTGTAATGGAAGCAAAACTAGACAAAGCAAAAGATTTCATCTTCAATTTCTTGGTGTTGTCATATTTTGAATGGGTTAAAAGTATTATTTAAAAGGTGTCATTTAATTCAAGTGCACGTAACTTATTTTCATACATAAAAATCACATGCAAAAGTTGAATACATGAATCTTATACCCTGAAGTCGCCATATAAGTGGGATCCGGATGGGAAAGTTTCTGTCATAGACGCAAATGCCTTTTATTGTCTACTAGACGAGTACCCGTGCATAGCAACGAGATTTCTAGCGGCAAACAGTTATACTTGTGATGTTATGGCTAAGTATTTTGTGTTACGTTTATACATAAAATGTAAAATAATTCAAATATAAGTGAAAAAATTTTAACATACGATAATTCAAATTAAGTTTAGAGATTAGCATTCATATGAATATGGTATATTGGAGTCATTTTTGCATTTTAGGAAGGGAATGCATTAAACTCAAAAGAAAAATGTTAGACTTACTCATAAAATTCATACAAAAATTTCATTCGATGACATGTCAAGGGGTGATTGTTTTAATAAAAGAAAAGAGAGATAGAAAATGAACCAAATACATTAAGAGTGAATTTTTTTGTATGAGTCTAGCATTGCTAATCTCAAGATACATATGAGTCTAGTCACTTTTGTATTGAGAAGATAATACATTTTACTGTACTCCCATGGTATATATATGGGTCTAGTCATTTTTGCATTGGGAAGAAAATGCTTTTTATTGTACTCGAACACTTTTTTAGGTATCTTTTCCTTTTATTTTTTCCTTAATTCAACTATCTAGAATTTAAAATTTTTTGAACTTAATTAAGTATTGTCACGCATTTGATGGGTAAGAAAAACTTAAAAAAGAAAAAAATATATATATAAAAATTATAAAAAAAAGCCTTTACTATAAGTAAGCTCATTCATTATTTTTAATCTATACGTTACAATCATTGTTATGTTTTAATAGCAATTTTGATAATCAAAATATTTGTAAACCTTCTAAAACTTAAACCATAAGACTTAAAATATCCAAAGCAAGTCCAAATGAAAATATTAGAAAAAAAAAACACTACATAAAACCCCACGTAATAAACATGTAGCATAAAAATTGGAACTAAACAAAATTTGAATATACAATGTTATTCAAGTATTTTAAGCTTAAGGACCCCCGTCAGTTACTCAAGTATTTTTAGCTACTCATTTCAACCTTCCAATTAGCGAGCAATAGCAAGGTTTCCTCATTTGGTTTTCAATTAGTTTGCATTTCTTTGATTGAGAAAGATAGTCAAACTTTCCTTCATTAGCTTTAAGCAATAGTTGTGTACAACCACGCATTTCACTTTTCCATTAATTCCATCCATTAATTTCCCTTTAACATTCCATATTCACATATGAATTCAGTTTAGATAAGGGCATTTTCGGCATTGACCAAAAATTCAGTATTTCATTTTTCACATTTTCACCTTTGACTATTTTTACATTAATAAGTAGTTAAGATAAGTAGTATAGATAATATAGATATCATGTTTTTACGGTTTATTTAGAGAGGAAAAGAGAAAGTGGAAAATTTTAGACAATTTTGTTAATAAATATTGAGACCAAATTAAGGCCCATTAATTGGAAACAAAATCGTTTATTTATAGTACCTTATGTGCCCATTAAATACAATAAACTGTGTATAAATGTTTCCACCATCGTGATAAATACAGGATTCATTAGTATCCATTTAGTGAGTTACTCTTTTTTAATTCCACAAAACATTCATTCCAATTTTCACATTGACTTTTAACATTTCAAGAGTAGAATAGGCAAAACATATTTTCAACATTTCATTTTTTTTTACTTTTTCACTTTATAAGTAGTATAGATTATGTGTGTTCGCTTCCTTATTTATAGAAGTTCTAACGGCAACGGCGCATAACCCTAAAAAATAATCGGTTACTTTTACCCATGTGTGTGCGCTAATATTTTTTATTATTTGATTGAAGGTTATTTTATTTTTTTTTATTTTTTTTGGAGCAAGGATCGAAGTTAATATGAATTTTATTTTAGGTGGAAAACTATGAGCGGTTTTAGAATCTTATGAGATGTCAATCATTTACGAAAAACATTTTTCATTGGAACAAAAGTCGCCGTGGAGGTTACGGTCTCCTAATCACGTATTAATGTCTATATTTCTATTTGTGATGTTTTATAATAAGCGTCCAATTTATACATTTACCAATAACTTTAGAATTAGATGCATACACATGATGATCGATAGAAAGGTATCTCTTTTGAACTAATAATAAATCACTAATATACAAAGCTTATTAGTACAATACTTTACTCTTTGCGGCACATATTAGTCACACTTAAATCTTACCCAAAGAACACATTTTGAAATATGCATTTCGTTTCAAGTAACTATCATTCAATTCTAGCTAAAATAACTATACCTAGTAATTCTTAATGTTAAAGTAAGCATTGATTAAAACACAACAGTACATAATTGATCAGTCACTATCATCATGTCCCGAGGTTCAAAGCTTTATGTCATCTTTTTTTTTCTTGTAAATGTTTCGATATGTGTAAAGATAGTATCCTTTTTCTCAAAGGTTCATATGACAATGACAACTTTTAAGACTAAATAGGATAGCTTCATCCCTTTAGCTCCCAGTTTCTATATTATCAAAATTTTCAAATAATTTCAAAATTCCACAAGATTAAAACTCATATTTGGTCGGATCTCTAAATTTGAAGTCAAAACCAATGCATGTTTCACCTTTTTAAGTTTTTTGTTTCATCATTGGTCTTTGATGATATTCTAGCAACACTCAGTTATATACAAATAATAAAGAAAATAACAAAACAAACAAATGTAAACCATTAGGTGGATCTGAGTTTAAAACAAACGCTCCGTTGCTAAAACATATCTAACAAACAAACAACCAAAACACAACTGAAAACAGTGCCTTACCAGATCTCGAATACAAAAACCATACAGATTTATAACTCATATTTATAAAGAATATATATAGATTTATAAATAAATAAATAAATAATAAAACCTTCATTGTTTCAAAAATATATAGATCTACAAAATAAACATTCAAAACTTGAAAAATACATAAATCTTTACAAAAAAAAAAAAGAAAAAAAAACCTTGAAACCTGAAAAACCTTTCGGGATGTAGGGTGGTGTCAGGTTTGGTTTCCGGTGGTGATAGGGCTCGGTGATGGGGGACTCGATGGTGGTGGGGTTTTTGATGGTGGTTCTTTCGATGGTGGCGGTGACGGAGGTTTCAGAAGATGTAGGTGGTGTCAGCGGCAACTAATAGAGGGGTTGTGATGTTTGTTTTAGGTTAAGAGGAAGAGGGAGATATGTAAAGAGAGAGAGAGAGAGAGAGAGAGAGAGAGAGAGAGAGAGAGAGAGAGAGACCGGTGGAGGCTAGGAGTTAGGAAAAGATTTATAAAGGAGTATAGATAAGGGCATTTTGGGCATTGACCAAAAATTCAGTTTTCACTTTTCACTTTGACCATTTCTATATTATAAGTAGTTAAGATATCGTGATGCGTAATTTTCAAACCACCACAAAAATTTTGAAGTTTATAATTCAAATCTTACTATATATTAGAGAGTAGCCAAGAAAAGGGTCGGAAACAGTCACGGTATATACTGATTAATACGTGTACATCTGAGTTAAAGATTCACTCACTCCGAGTAATGTGAACAGTGAAAAGCTCATTTGATTACCCGTAATCTGTAAAGTTGAACCGTTATTGGGTTTGGGTCAACTATTTTGTATCTCTTGAATATGGATGTTTGCCAATTTTTGTCTCCCTTTTTATATACTTCTAAGTTCTTAGCATGAGCTTTACTTTCTATATATTGTCGTTGTCGTATGATTTTTAACACATGCACGCCTTACACGGATCATTAAGCCATTCAAACCGAACCATACTAACTTTCTTGTCAAAGGGGAAGCTCGCTCCGGTTGAACACCTTATTATATCCGAGTATATAAAACCCAACCTTTCAGTCTGGTCACGCTAACAGAAGAATATCGGACAGCTCCCATCATTCCAGAACATTGGACCAAGTCCAGTTTGGCCAAATCCCCAATCCAGAATATATACTTTTTTCATATAAATTTAGATATATTGATGTATTGAATGTTTTAACATCTAGTTTCATTCAAACATGTCCATGTTGAGCAGGGCCGGTCCTGAGTTTTCAGCTGCCCTGGGCGAGTCAATCGAAATATGCTCCCTTTTTAACAAACAACACACTATTCTTTAGTTTAGAACCTAATTAAGCTAGCGCTTCATCCTCACGCCAAGTGTTTTGATATATCATTTAACAATTATTATACACAACTAAATTGTTGCGTTAATGTACTAATTATTTAAAAATGATTATGTAAAACCATTAAAACAAGCTTAACTTCTAGTAATCATTGGCAACATTTTACTAAGTATCATAATAATTTACTACTTATATTTGTACGACAACGATTAAAAACATATTTATATGTGTTGACATAAATAATGCCTAAAAACATTATTAACATATTATCAATATCTCTATGTTTTGATTATCACAAAATATAAACTCATAGAACTAAAACTTGTGACATAAACATGTATTTAGTGATTAACATTCTCTTTACATCCAAATCACTTAAGGTATGAATAAACAAAGTGTTTAGTGCAATTTATGATCAAAGAGGTATTTAATTAACTAACACAAAGTTTATTTAATATATAAACATATTATATATTTTTGAAAAACACTTTGGTAATTAAGAAAAATATTTTATTCATACTAAATATATGAATTCAAATTTTTAACCAAAATCAATTAGTTTTTCACCAAATAAACTTTCTCCACTAAAAGACAAGGATTCTGGCCGTTTCAGCTGGGCGGCCCCCTTAATTATAAGGGGCGGTCCCCTTAATTTTAAAGGGGCCGGCCTTGATTTAAGGGGACCGGCCACGCTCCTCTGTCAGAATCTTTTGCCTATAAATACCACCTTAAACCTGGATTTTTTCCTTACCTTTTGCACTCCTAAACTTTCTGTTCTAGATCCATATCTCTATTCTCTTAATCCTTTGATTATAAGTGTATAATTCTTTGTTTCAAAGTGATTCAAACTTTATCCTCTCAAGTGCAAGAGAAGAATACTTCTATCCCCAAGACAAGAAGTATTACAACTTGTTGTGACCTCCACATACAAGTTGTTGGTGCATCATCAAGATTATTTACATTACTCTTTGTGAAGATTGTTGTGTATATGTGATTGTAGATAGTTGTGCTAGGTATATTGGTTGTGTGATTAGTTAGTTGGTTGGTGTGAAGAAGAAAAGTTAGGAATTAGATTATAGTGAAGAAGCTAGGTGTGAAGTTGTTAGTTGTGAAGTTAATTGGTGTGAAGAAGATAGGCTTGAAGTAGATAGTTGTGAAGATAGATAGGTGTGAATAAGTAGTGTTGTGATTAAGTAGTGACTAGGTGTGAAGAAGTTGTGTAGAAGGTGTGAATAAGTTGTGACGAAGTTGTGGTGTGTATATTGGTGTGTAAGGTTTCTCCGCCATAAGGAGCTTGTTGACATAGTGAAGAAAACTCTCGAGTAGGTGACTCGAGGAGTGGAGTAGGGCAAGGAAGGTGTCCTTGTAGCCGAACCACTATAAATCTTTTGTCTCGCGGTTAGATCTTTCCATATCTTACTTATTATCTTGCTTATCTTGTTATTACTTTTGTAGACATAGACGTATATATATAGTTGCTCATATAGTGGTAGTATTGATTTTACTTAAAGATCAAACGAAAGTTTCATTCACAAAACAAAGTTTTTATAATCAAACTAAAAAGGTTACATACATATAATTGATCATTTCGATCAAGTATAGTTTTCATACAAAATATAACTACGGATTATAAAATAAACGATTACGTACTTATCTCTTATATATAGCTATAATTGTTTATATTATGCATGTGTTGATTTTACATACTTAGTTTACATTATTACTATTGTTCATACTTAGATATACTTGTTCATATTGTTCAAGATTTGAGTTCACATAAGATTGAATCAAAGTTTTAAAAGCAAACAAGGTTTTAAAACTAAACTAAGTTTTCATAATAAAATTAAAAAGACGTAAAACTATTCAACCCCCCCCCCCCCCTTCTAGTTTTCCACAATATGACAAGGATTAAAAAAAATAAGTGTCTAACTATAGCACATTAAAAATTACAGAGGTATATGCATATATTAATTTAAATACAGTAGATGTTTACATGTAATTAACTATAAATATTCCGTTACTAGTTGATAGCAAACTGAAAAGTGGAAAGTAATGAAATAATGTACTCTAGAAAATCTGAAAATAAATAAAAATTGCTTAAAAACAACAAAATATTTTGACGATTTGACCTGAGTAGTCAAATACAATTGGTAAAAAATATTAAGTGAATCAACAGCTCGTCCCCATTCTTGGTACTTTAAAGTAAAATAGTATTGGTAAAAAAAAAATATGAAGTGACAGCTCATCCACATTTTTGGTAAAGTACTTTTTAGTTTTTATCCTCTCTACCATTTTTTCCGTACTTTTCATCTCTCTCTCTCTGTACCCTCCTTCCTCTCCCTTCTATTTCGAGCTACTGTATATTTCTCCGGCAAAGTTGTTTTTTACTTTCAGAAAAATATTGCTTCTTTCTTCATTTTTTCTTCTATATTTTACCAGTCATCGATTTATCATTACAATACAAGCTTCACCCAGAGCCGGTCCTGAGTTTTCAGCTGCCCTGGGCGAGTCAATCGAAATATGCTCCCTTTTTAACAAACAACACACTATTCTTTAGTTTAGAACCTAATTAAGCTAGCGCTTCATCCTCACGCCAAGTGTTTTGATATATCATTTAACAATTATTGTACACAACTAAATTGTTGCGTTAATGTACTAATTATTTAAAAATGATTATGTAAAACCATTAAAACAAGCTTAACTTCTAGTAATCATTGGCAACATTTTACTAAGTATCATAATAATTTACTACTTATATTTGTACTACAACGATTAAAAACATATTTATATGTGTTGACATAAATAATGCCTAAAAACATTATTAACATATTATCAATATCTCTATGTTTTGATTATCACAAAATATAAACTCATAGAACTAAAACTTGTGACATAAACATGTATTTAGTGATTAACATTCTCTTTACATCCAAATCACTTAAGGTATGAATAAACAAAGTGTTTAGTGCAATTTATGATCAAAGTGGTATTTAATTAACTAACACAAAGTTTATTTAATTATATAAACATATTATATATTTTTGAAAAACACTTTTGGTAATTAAGAAAAATATTTTATTCATACTAAATATATGAATTCAAATTTTTAACCAAAATTAGTTAGTTTTTCACCAAATAAACTTTTCCCACTAAAAGACAAGGATTCTGGCCGTTTCAGCTGGGCGGCCCCCTTAATTTTAAGGGGGCCGGCCTTGATTTAAGGAGACCGGCCACGCTCCTCTGTCAGAATCTTTTGCCTATAAATACCACCTTAAACCTGGATTTTTTCCTTACCTTTTGCACTCCTAAACTTTATGTTCTAGATCCACATCTCTATTCTCTTAATCCTTTGATTATAAGTGTATAATTCTTTGTTTCAAAGTGATTCAAACTTCATCCTCTCAAGTGCAAGAGATGAATACTTCTATCCCCCAAGACAAGAAGTATTACAACTTGTTGTGACCTCCACATACAAGTTGTTGGTGCATCATCAAGATTATTTACATTACTCTTTGTGAAGATTGTTGTGTATATGTGATTGTAGATAGTTGTGCTAGGTATATTGGTTGTGTGATTAGTTAGTTGGTTGGTGTGAAGAAGAAAAGTTAGGAATTAGATTATAGTGAAGAAGCTAGGTGTGAAGTTGTTAGTTGTGAAGTTAATTGGTGTGAAGAAGATAGGCTTGAAGTAGATAGTTGTGAAGATAGATAGACGTGAAGAAGTAGTATTGTGATTAAGTAGTGACTAGGTGTGAAGAAGTTGTGTAGAAGGTGTGAATAAGTTGTGACGAAGTTGTGGTGTGTATATTGGTGTGTAAGGTTTCTCCGCCATAAGGAGCTTGTTGATATAGTGAAGAAAACTCTCGAGTAAGTGACTCGAGGAGTGGAGTAGGGCAAGGAAGGTGTCCTTGTAGCCGAACCACTATAAATCCTTTGTCTCGCGGTTAGATCTTTCCATATCTTACTTATTATCTTGCTTATCTTGTTATTACTTTTGTAGACGTAGACGTATATATATAGTTGCTCATATAGTGGTAGTATTGATTTTACTTAAAGATCAAACGAAAGTTTCATTCACAAAATAAAGTTTTTATAATCAAACTAAAAAGGTTACATACATATAATTGATCATTTCGATCAAGTATAGTTTTCATACAAAATATAACTAAGGATTATAAAATAAACGATTACGTACTTATCTCTTATATATAGCTATAATTGTTTATATTATGCATGTGTTGATTTTACATACTTAGTTTACATTATTACTATTGTTCATACTTAGATATACTTGTTCATATTGTTCAAGATTTGAGTTCACATAAGATTGAATCAAAGTTTTAAAAGCAAACAAGGTTTTAAAACTAAACTAAGTTTTCATAATAAAATTAAAAAGACGTAAAACTATTCAACCCCCCCCCCCCCTCTAGTTTTCCACAATATGACAAGGATTAAAAAAAATAAGTGTCTAACTATAGCACATTAAAAATTACAGAGGTATATGCATATATTAATTTAAATACAGTAGATGTTTACATGTAATTAACTATAAATATTCCGTTACTAGTTGATAGCAAACTGAAAAGTGGAAAGTAATGAAATAATGTACTCCAGAAAATCTGAAAATAAATAAAAATTGCTTAAAAACAACAAAATATTTTGACGATTTGACCTGAGTAGTCAAATACAATTGGTAAAAAATATTAAGTGAATCAACAGCTCGTCCCCATTCTTGGTACTTTAAAGTAAAATAGTATTGGTAAAAAAAATATGAAGTGACAGCTCATCCACATTTTTGGTAGAGTACTTTTTAGTTTTTATCCTCTCTACCCTTTTTTCCGTACTTTTCATCTCTCTCTCTGTGTACCCTCCTTCCTCTCCCTTCTATTTCGAGCTACTGTATATTCTCCGGCAAAGTTGTTTTTTACTTTCAGAAAAACATTGCTTCTTTCTTTATTTTTTCTTCTATATTCTACCAGTCATCGATTTATCATTACAATACAAGCTTCACCGTATAAAATCAATTCACAATATCGAAATTTTGATGCCCCTATTTATATGTTGCCCTTGGCCGTCGCCCGCGCCGCCCATAGCCAGGGCCGGCCCTGGCTTCACCGTATAAAATCAATTCACAATATCGAAATTTTGATGCCCCTATTTATATGATGCCCTGGGCCGTCGCCCGCGCCGCCCATAACCAGGGCCGGCCCTGATGTTGAGATGGTGCAGTTGTAGTACATGCTTTACCGTAGGTAGCTCGATTGTTCTAGTCTGACAGTCTGTTACAACTTCTTAGCACAATTCTAATAATATGATATAGGTGTGTGCTAGCATTTGGTTAGGTGGGTTGGTTTTTTAATTTTTTTCATTACTCTATCTACTTTTGTCTTGGCTTCTCGCTAGTTTCATATATATATATATATATATATATATATATATATATATATATATATATATATATATAGAGTGTGGATCACGTGCGGATGATTTGTTTTAGTGCGGACGTGCGGATAAATCTAGGACGTCCAATCCAGATCTGATCTTGACTTTTTGTAAAAAAGTCAAGATCTACGCAACTATCACGGTACCAAATCACCATTCAAACGATTTTTTTAATTTTTTTCCTTTTGAGCGATCCTTAATATTGTTATCTTCTTTCATTTTTTTATTTTTTCAGATTTTTCTGAGAACTTTTTGTTTTTTTTATTATGAGTGCTACTGTGATATTAACCATATTATGAGTTCTACCGTGATATTAACAATATTATGAGCCGTGATATTAAAAACCCATGATAGCTACGGTGATATTGTAAAACCAACGTGATATTAAACTTTTTTACATGTAAAAATGAACCGTGATATTAGTGAAAAGCTTAATATAATTGTTTTTTTTATTACGATATTAAAAAAACTTACGGTGATATTAAAAAAACTAAAAAAGAATGTATGAGTATTAGAGTGATATTAAAAAAGCATGATAGTTACGGCGATATTAACAATTTTTATTAAGAAAAAGTTATTACGATATTAAAAAAGTTATTGTGATATTAAATTTTTTATTAAAAAAAAAATTTCAGAATCTGATTTTGACTTTTGTAAAAAAGTCAAAATCATACGCTAATATCACAATACCTTTAACGATGAAAACGATTTTTTTTTTTGAAATTTTTTTCAGCGATTCTTAATTATTTGTTGTCCTCTTTATTTTTTTAATTTTTTCAGATTTTTTTGAATTTTTTTCAGAAAAAAAGCTAATACGATAGTAACGATTTTGAAAAAAGACGGGATATTTACGATATTGCCACTCCGCCTTTTTCAGATGGTTGACTAGATGGAGGGCTGAGATTCGTCCGTACCATCCGCACTAAAAGACAAAAACATACCTAATCCTCACCATATATATATATATATATATATATATATATATATATATATATATATATATATATATTGCCGTTCGAAATAGAAAATCAAAAAATAGCAATTTCTTAGTAGTCTAGCTATTGCAAATGATGTGTATAATCAGCATATATTATAAGACCATTAAAGTTTACACGAATTTATTGATTGCAATACAAATTTTTACCCAACAAAAACTGATCACGCATTTCAAGATTAGATTCAAGTGCTGGTAAAGTTGAAGCTTGTACAAGAAGTTCCTTTATTTAACAAGGACGAACTGAACCCCAAAGTTGAATTGACCAAATCGAATACCAGGAAGTTATCCTCCTCCATCTGGAATGTCCCGATAATGATTGCATGTTCACTTGTCACACCGCCGTCAACAAAGGCTAAACACGCCACATCTTTTGTTACTTTCTTGATGGAGTTGGTTGCGGAAATAGTCCACTTATTCCCACCCTGGAGACCGAAATCAATATGGGATAATTACCAAAATAGATCATTGACTTTTTGACTAGTCACTTTTTAGTCTTTCAAATTTCACTTTCCAAAATTAGATTTTGGCAACTTAAAAATTGAGCAACTCAATATAAACGCGACACGTGTCCTTAAAATTTTTTAGTCAAGTACAACAATTGTAAGTGTGTGTAAGGTATGTGTAAGGTATTTCGTATAGGGCAATTTGTACTTTTCGGGCAACCGTATTTGGGCAACTATACACTTTTTGTCTTTTAGCAAAAAGTGAAATTGTATAAAATAATAATATAATACATTTGGCAACTTGTACTTCGGGGCAATTATTTTTAGGCAACTTAATTGGGTAAATATATAACCAGACACACACACAACCCATTCCTCTACCACCTCTCCCACTATCAAATTACATGAGTAGGTTCATTCTCTCCGTCTTCCAAATAAAACCCTAACTGTTACTATTAAACAATAAATAACCCCTAACGTTTCACAAACGTTTCTATATGGCTAAAGGCAATGATTTCTATACAGTGAAAATTAGTATCAGGTCATCGATTAGGTTGTGATATTAATGCGAAGTTGAAGTCCAATCCAAAGCGTTACTTGTTGTTTAGAAGTACTGTTTTTGGTCCTTAGTTGGATATTCCGTATGCGTCAAATGATAGCCATTTGATGGATTATGTTTTGCAAAATCAGGTCACTGTGTCTAATATTTCTCCTGATTGCCCAATTATATACCACATTGGGGATCATTATCTACAGTTTGGCCGGAAAGAATTTTGTTTAATTATCGGATTTCGATTTGGGAAAGTCAAAACCAAAGCTAGTAAAGATCGTCCTCCTTTTTGTGATCGTGTGTTTCCAGAGAAGAAAACAATGGCTGTAAATACTGTAAAGGGCATCGATCTTCTGAAGCTTCTTAAAGATGATAGGTGGTCAACATTAAGTGATGACGATGCTGTCAGAGTCTGTCTCTTAATTGCATGTGAGTTAGTGTTTATGGGTCGTGAAGATAGAAATGTTGTTCCTAAGCATATAATGTCGTTGGTCGAGGATTTTGATGAATGGAATGCATTTCTGTGGGGCGAATACATGTGGGACAAATTTTATCGAAGGACTGTGAATGTGGTTCCTAAACACAGCCAATATCATTTAAGTGAGATTCAAAATAACCAACACTACACTCCTACATACAATCTCTATGGATTTGCTTGGGCTTTCAAGGTTAGAATTATTTTGATTTTTATCATTTTATCTGCGCTGTTATAGTTAAAATGAATCGGTAAGTGGTTTATGCATCTCCAATGTATGCTTGTTGATTGTAATACTTTAGACTAGCTTATTTGTAAACATCTAGCTTGTTGATGTTTCTCTGTTTTAGATTAGTTTACGTTTTTATTGTTTATGTTTCTTCTGTATGAGGGTTACATTGTTTGTCATAATAAACCGGAGTATGTTTATATACTACACTTTGAAATTGCTGATGTTGTTATTGATTAGGTTTGTTGTTTATGTAGGTAAAAAAATTTCATATGCCCTTTGACAGTTGTTTAAGTTTCATACTGTTTATCAGTTACAACTGATTTGTTTTACAATTCTTTAACATACGTGTATCTTAATCATTGGTTGTATAGATATGGATATTGGAAAGTTTTCCCAAAAGCTCAATTTGGTGGGTTAAAAACTTGAATGGCATACCTCGTGGTGTTGCTTGGACCAAGGTTGCAAAGTTTGGGAAGTCAGATTACTCGACTTTATTTGGACAGGTATAAAACAAACATCTAGTTAGTTTTATTAAATTAGTTGTTGGTTTATAAAGGTACGTATCCTTAGCAGATCTCAAATAAGTATAATGTTTGTGTTTGTTAGGAGATCAATCCAATTGTCGAGCTGTTTCCAACAAAAAAGGAAATGGAGGAACCTTGGTTCATTGCAAGTGTCAAATTTATAGAAGGATTGGGTGATGAAGCTGCAAATGTGAAATTTATAGAAGGATTGGCTGATGAAGCAGACGAGGTGGAATGTGAAAAGGGAGATGGGCTGGAATCTGAAAAGGTACAAAATGTGGATCCTGTAGATGGTGGCGTACAAGACTATAATGGGCATGTTGTTCAAACAAAAGATGTTGCCAGTGAAGATGTACATGTTGATGTTGGTGTACAAGATGAAAATGTAGTTGTTGGCGTCGTCGACAAAGGACATGCTGTCCAAACAAGAGATGTCGATGGTTATGTTGCCGATCAAGATTTACTATATGATGTCCCCATAGAAGATGTCGTTGCCGAGAAAGGACATAGTGTTGAAACAAGAGATGTCGATGGTGGGCGAGTTTTACATGGACATGATGAGGAACCGGTTGACTCATTCAATGTCGAGCAGAGTAGTTGGCCTCAAGTTTTACAACAAGAGAATCATATTCAGGTGGCATCAACTATATCACTTCCTGACCTTTTCCAAGAGGTTGATTCTCTTAAAACAAGATTACAGTTGATTGAGAAACGCGAATGCTGTCATGTTAGTCCTGTCGTTGTTGCCGAGTTTGATGTTCTAAGAAAGAGAGTTCAAGAGATAGAGAGCATTTTGAATATAAAATCTAAGTTTGAGGTTGGTCCCCATCAATCAAATGTACACTCAAAAGATTCTGTAGCTACATACGACAAATGTCATGACAAGGCCATAGTCTCACATTTAGCACCACAATCTCATGCGTGCTCAAAAGAGTCTGATGTGAAAGGAAATTCTGATTCTGATTATTACGATTCGATGGTTAGTATCCAACTTTATATGGTGATGTTGTTTATAATCATGCAATGCAATGGTAAATACCACAATTTATTTATTTTCTCACCTGTCGTTTATATGCTTTTCAAATGCAGACCACAGTTTCATATTCAGACGGTCATCCGGATGATGGGGAACTTTTACGTGAGTCAGTGAATCCTATGGAAGTTGATGAGTAAGATGGGAAGGGCGATTATAATGAGTCTCAATTGTATAATTCTACCATGCAACTTCTAATAAGATCACCTGATGCTCCCGCTGTTGATCCCTTTCCTCCCGCTGTTTGCACAGCTGTTCATTCGTTACTCAACCTTAACAAAGAAGTCCCCGTTTCAAATTGTGAAGTATGTAAATATATTTAACTCTTTTACATTGTGAATACATTAGTTAGTTTAGGTATCCTTACAGTGAATTTTGCATTAACGGTTATGTATATTTGTTCAGGATAGTCATTTTACGGACCAATACCTTAACCTTGAAAATGGTGAAAAGAATCCAGCCGAGTATTCCTTGGATGATATCATGGAAGATGATGCTATAAATGAAAAGGAGGATGGGAAGGAAGTGTTTGCTGCAGAATTGGTCATTCCTGGAAGTAATAATGTGAACAAAGAAGATAAATCAGTCTTCAAGCAAGCTTTTGAGGTACATACCAGTTTATGCTTGCTATTTAAAAAGGCTGTATGTTTTATCTTGTAACACATTATGTTTTTAAAACGCAGAATCAAATGACAAAACCTGAATACGTAAGTGTTGTTAAACGAAATCAGAAACCTTGTTTACAGAATGTATTTGGACCTGTCATTGGAAAGCAGATGAAAAATAAGAAGAAGTCACCTAAGGTTATCAAATTTGAAGGGGCTATGGTTAAGACTATCAAGCTAAGCAAGAAGAAGAAGAAGAAGTACGGTGCACTGATTGCATCGGTTGTTGATGAGCAACCACCTACTGGTCCACACGTTCCACAAACAAGGTCGATGACGCTTAAGGGGCCTGTTGTAACTCCTCCAGTTGAAGAGGTATAGCACTTGTAATATTGATATGGTAAATTATACGGCCTGTGTCCATGTATAACTTGTATGTACCTAATTTTAGTTTCAGGATAAGGAGGTGATTATCCAAAAACCGGTTACAAGGTCTGCTAAACCCAGTACAACGTCTCTCCAACCTTTTCAACTGACAAGGACGGGTCAACCCAATATAATGTCTCTGGAACCTTTTCAAGAGGTAACCGACAACATAACTTTATTTCTAAGTCATTATAGAATTTGTTAATATCTCTTTTGTATTTTCAAATGCTGAGAAAAGTAGTAATTATTATTTTGTATTTAGGATCTTTCACGACCCAATAATCGCAAACAGGTAAATGTGCCGGAACCTATCAGAATGTTTTTAGAGGAGTTCAAGCCACCTAAGTATTGCTTTCCATGGGGTCGTTGTGACATTCATGTTGACCGCCGGTTTTGGATGGCGTTATCCGGTCTCGACACTTTTAAAAGGGGCTGGTTGAGTGACATTGTACGTAAATATATCCCTGTTAACTTTTAAAAAGTGCTGGTTGTGTATTTAACTTTGTTTTTTGTTTAATTTGACTATACAGCACCTTGATCTGTGGATTGACCTACTATGGCGTTTTAGACCAAAAGAGGCTAATTGGGCTGCTGTAAGCCCTCATTTCTGTCAAGCTATACTTGGTGGTATGATGCCTACTTACTTTTCTGACGTGTCTAGGTACCCAGTTCCATGGACTGATGTTGAAAAGGTTTCTACATTTATGGTTCCTATACCTTTTGCATATATTATAATCTTTTATTATACAAACACAGTTTAAGATTGAATTGTGTATATCAGGTCTTATTTCCTGTTAACGAACCAGATAAACATTGGTGTTTAGCTCAACTTCAAATCAAAAGTGGTGTTGTTACGTTTTATGACTCGCTTGGTTTGGCAAAGACAAACAGAAGAAGCTGGTGGAGGACCATGAAAGGAGAGCTGCCATTGCGTCTGAATTCGTATTTAAAGGACTCTGGGGTTTTGAAGAGTAAAGGCATATCAGTTGACAAGTATCAAATCTCTTTTGATTATGCGAGTGTTCTGGTTCAAGGGGATCTATTTGGAGACTGTGGTGTGTGGGTTTGTATGTGGTTATACAGGTTGTGTCATAACCTACCATTGGAAGTGGCCGACCCTGTGTAAGCAGCGTTGGCGTACCGTGAACGTATGCTCGAGTACTTTTGGAATCATAGAGTGGAAGTTAAATGATATGTAATCGTTGTTGAACATTTGCTGAATTTGGTTATTTTTATTATGTCACCTAACTATCCCTAGGAAAACCTATGTCACTAGTTGTAACGGATGATTTGTATTAACGTATGTCATTTTCATACCATCGATACATGGTTTTCTGTTTCGTTTTTTCTTTGCTTACATAAACTATAATGTCTTGTTTACATTTCATATATACTTCATGTTTCTATCAACCTCATGTTTTTTTTAAGGTCATGTATCTAAAATTTAAGCACAAAGTTTAACACATAACACACCATCCCATTGATAATGAAGCATAAAACATTACAACAGAAACTAATGTAGCTAAAAAACAAGCACAGTTGTTTCTAAATCATACGATATGCAAGTATCACAGCAAGGAACACTACAACCCTAGTTAACAAAGTAATTGTTGACTTTATGGAAACAATCTCTTCCTTCATCTCCACCATCGCCAGCTGATTATTCGGATCATCTTTCCCAGTCTCTTTGCTTGTCTGGCCGTTTAACCTATAGTTACCCACATACATTTTGAAAAGCAAATCCTTGTAATAAGCTGAAGGTAGTTCAGGATCAATGAAACCATGGAAGCCACATTTTTTTTGGTCCTAACAAAATAATGAATACACACATGAGTAAACGAAAACAGTGTGTTCTTGTAAAAGTATCAATTGATCAGACAAGTACTTACATAGATGGGACAGGCTTTATACCTTCTACCAGGATTACCTGTTGACCAAGAAACTCGCTCCTCAACTGGTAGAGGTGGCTCACAATCACAGTGGGTTTTGTCAAGTAATTCTTCGAGAGTATAACGCCTAGATCTGTATGAACAAGATGAAGAAGATGGCATTTTAAAAGTTTTTGGTTAGACCTATGTGTGTGTGTGTTTTCCACATCTAAAAAATGGTAATTAAAGGCATGTGCTGTACTTTGTTTGGGCGACTGTTAGGCCAATTGGGCAACCTGTACTTTCAATACTTTATTTGACACGCCTTGTGGATCTTGTATTCTATAAGTATAACCATATAGTCAAACACTTAGATACAGTGTAAACATAATGGCTCTTTCCTTGTAACTAGTTATACCAACATTTCAACACAAGTTATACACCAGAACATGTTTAAAAAAACATTGACAAAATAAGGCTTCATATAAGTCAAAATATTCGTAGGATTATAAGTTCCAAATAGACATTAATAACATACCAAAATATGGCTTCATGGAAGTCTAAATATTCCTACGATTAAACCGTTCATAAACATGGAACCCTACTTAACAAATCAGTTTAGACAATAAGTTTTTACACAATTAAAAGACAGATTTTAGTATCCTAGCAAACATGAAACACATGAACCCGATCCTCTGAACCAGCCACATATCGTGTTTGAATACGCACAAGTTTCAGTCGCATCATTCTACCATCATCGAAAGCACAATCTTTACCAAATTGTAACCAGTTCCCCTTAATATTCAGCACATCTTTCATTGTTTTCTCGTCATGTTTGAAAACCATATCTGCAGCCATCTGAAAACCAACTCCCATAGCATTCATGTGTACAAGTTTCGCTTTGATGCAGCTGCGCACGTGTTGCGTCTCATCGAAATCATACACTAACTTCTGCATACACAAAATATTTTTTTTGTTTTATATGGTTCATCACGCGTATACAATACATATACAAGTTTCATGTTATTATATAATTGAATAATACCAGATCCTTTCCGGTAAATCTAGTGTATAGAACGTGATCCTCATTAACATGATCCTCGTGATGTCCCCAGCTGCAAAGGTGCTGCAACCTCAAGTCTGGTAAAATAAAACGAAAATAAATTAATGACTTAATATTTCACTGCTTATCTGACAGCTATGGAAGGACTGTCTTAATGTGTTGTAAAGTTGCAATCGCAGAATACGTATTACCAGTTCGGTCACGGAAAAAAGCGGGTCGTGGGGTCCTCTTTGGCAACTGATACCGAATATCTTCTTTGCTCAAGCCCATGCCATCTCCTCCGAGCACAACAACCGATAACCTGTACATTTCAAGGTTCGTAAAGGCAAGCCTCTGGCCATATTCAATACCACTAGTCTCAATAAAATCATCCAACCCATCTCCGCTGAACAAGTTCATTCTGACAACCCGATCCGCGTAAGGTTTAACCCTCTCGTTCGTAACATAGAATACCATATCAGTAGCATATATTAGTTTGTAGCTCGGTTGCCACATATCTTGAATAAAATCTTCAGCCAGTAACTACACGTACAAACATATTATGAAATTTCTTTTTTTGTTAAATATAATGGAACTCATATATTCTGGCAATAAAATACAAAACAGAGTTTATAAGTCCATATAACAAATGTATTTACCGTTTGCCTACTGAACGAAGTATGTACTAACCATTGCCCAGTTAGAATTCTCGGGTCTCACATGCCACATGTAGTCCACCCATAAGTCTATGTGCTGTTTAAATACGTAAAAGAAAAACAGTTTGTAGTGAAGGCTAAAGTACATATTTATTATTCAAAATCTAATATTGCGAAATCCATAGTTTTTCTCACCTTCTCCGTTAGCCACCCTTTTCTTGCAGGGTCTAGGCAGACTAATCTAAGCCAGAATATTCGATTCACATTAAAATCGTCAGACCAAGGAAACTTGAATGTAGCCGTACCCGCCTTGGAAAGAAACAGCTCAAAATCATCACTCAACCAAAGAGTGTCAACAGTATGAAACCATCGGGATAGATCCTACACAAAATTATAAGGCTTTAACGGTATGAAATAAAACACACTATTATTTTTTAAGTTTGAACATATTTGATACCTCTTTCCAAGGTTGCACATCTTTTAGACGTTCTACCAAGAACGGATTATTAAGGTAGCCACGATGTTTTTTTAATTTCACCCAACAAACTTTCCAATCACTTTCTGATGTAAAAGCATGTACGTGAGTCCTTTTACTAAGTCTTGCGTCTTCCAAAGCTTTTTTGAAGTGACCGGAATTCAGAAACACATTACCCTTTTTCTTCTTCTCGGCATCGAATTGCCGCATCTTCTCTTCCTCAAACCTCATCTGTTTATACTCTTCCACCCTAAACCGCATCTCCTCTTTCATCATCTTCTCATCTTCCATTTGCAATCTATCATCATCTTCCAACCGCAATCGCAACTCCTCTTCACGAATGTACTCCTGTGACAAGTTATGCTTGTTTAAATAGTGTTTGATATACAAACTGTTATATAACGGGGTTACAAAGATGTCACAATTTATAAGTTACCAGACAAATATCTTCATCAGTATCATGCAAGTTGATCAGATCAAGGTAAAGATTATTAAGCGAGTCGCAAAAATCAGAGGGCATATTGGAAAAACAGTCATCAAAGTGGAGTTTGGCCTGTCAATGTAATGATATTTGGTTGAAATAATACAATATTTAAAAGGATGTCGTATATTACCACAAGTATATTACCACAACTCGATCATTTGGTTCACCATGTAGAACCTCAATAATTGACTCAAGCTTGAAAACCCGAATATTCAACTCTTCAATCACACAATCCTTAAGACTCTTTTCCCTAATACAACTGTAACTACTTCTAGCAGTGGCCATTTCTAATACATTTGTTATCCCACGTTTACGTGCCTTTTCCAACTTGGCAAGATATGTATCCAAAAGGAAATTTTGTCCTGCTAAGGGAGGTCGTCTGGGAATGTGTTGCGGGAAAAAATCATTGTTGTGTATCCACAAATTTGATTCGTACTCAGCTCTAGTAGGACGGATATCACAAGTTGGTTTTGAGTCCTAAAACAATTACTCACTATAAAAGAAGTAACATAAAAAAATTGAAATCAAATATAAATAAAAAAGACCTGTTTTGAAGAAATAACCTTTCCAAAAAGCTTAGAACAATCTGATTTCTTAAATATAGTTTTTCTGGACCAAGCCACAACTCTTGGTATCACTGGCGCGAGCTTTATCCACCAAAGCTTACTTATTTCATAAGTTTCAAGAATCCAAATCTAAATAGGAAAGTCAAGGATAAATCAATAAGATTTAGGTGCGAAAACAAAATACAGAAGGGATTAAAAAAAATAATGTGGAAGAATAATATATACCTGGAAAGCAAATACAAAGCCCCCAAGCGTATATGTCGGAACATGCATGCGATCTTTCTTGAGATGTTGAAGGTGCTTTTGACTGTGCTTACTTATAACATCCACAATTTGATCGTACAAATTAGTCCATATGTCCTCACCCCATGGAAACGCATTCCAAGCTTCTAGACTTTCAACCAACCTCATTAACTTATCATCCACTTCATTAGTCAACAACCTACCCATAAAGATAACTTCTAAAACTAACAGTAGACATACACGGACAGCATCTTCATCAGATATTTTGCAAAACAACTCTTCATCCTCGATAACAGCAATAAGATCTAAGTTGGTAACACGTAACCCTATCCGGTGAGGAAATATCCTATTGCGAAATTTAACTTCACCAGAGTCATATAACCGGAAAGATACAGTTCCAAAACAGAACCCGGTTGTAAGAGCAAATTCAGGACGACCAAAATGTAGACTTTGACCTTCGACATAATAAATTAAGGGCATATCATAATGGGCATCATCAACCTGATGCTGTTTTGTCAGCATATACTCTATGACATGTGGTTCATGTTCAAAGTACAAAAGATCCAACCATCTTCCAAAACATGTACGCCTAAACATGTTCCGTCGTTTTGCATCTAACTTGCGTTTTATTAACAGAAAGTAGTTCACTTTACTTCTAAAGATGAATTTAGTTTGATACTCCTTGCATGGAAATAAAACAAAAAGAATCAGTTGAGGACTACATCGGCAAGTTGAAGTTTGCAGACAACTCTAACTTGGTGTCGACATTACAAAACAGAGGAAAAAACAGGGGAAAAAACAGTGGACCAAAGTTAGAAAGTAAACTTATCAGGTACAGGATTCCTTCCTTGTGATTGGAACTAGGTCAAGTATAATCATGAATTTTTCGGGTACAAGTTATCAAAAACAAACCATTTTGTAAACCAAAGGCATGGCAATTTCCAACCTCTTTGAATAACGCTTAAACACCAAAAACTTAGCCAGTAAGAGTACAGAAACAAACTGAATCAAATAACCACTTCAAGATAAAATACAATTCAATTTGGACATGTCCACAAATGAGATAGAAAGCATAAAACCATACCTCCTATATCAGTTACACAACTACACCAAAGTTAGAAAGTAAACTTAACAAAACCTTATAAATAAGTACAGTAACCAATTCGGATAATTAATAACTACAATAAGCAGTAGCAAATTAAAGAGAAATCATAAAATATATAATACATAAACATTCCATTCATTAATGAAAAAAAGGAACATCATACACAAAATCCTATCCCAACCCATGATACACCAAAACTACCCATACATAAAAGAAAAGAAAACTAAACCAACCCATAAAGACACCGAAAAGCTTAACGCATAAGCCCAAAAACCCAAAAGACCCCAAATACGCACAACAAATCGGTAAACCTAAGGGTATCCTTATGCATACGCTGCCTAAGATACTTTGCAGTCTCCATCGCCTCTACCCTACACTCAGTAACAGAAAGTTCCTTAATAAAACCATCAGTTCCTATGATGCAATCAGCTAACTTCGAGCAGACCTTACTAATGTCACTATGTGGATCCTTGTCTTTAGCTACAGACCTCGCTAAATAGATATCTAACTGACGTTCCAACAAGGTGGAACCGGAACAATTAGCAAGTTCATCAAAACGTTCAAGACATGCCATTGGTGTTTCCAAAATATTTGCTTGTAAATTAAATGGAAAACTGAATGTGTTTGTTGTGTGTGTGAGATTGTGTTAGGAGGAGCGCCTATATGTAGATGACTTCGGTAAATGTGTAGACTTTGCTACAGCACCGCCGGTTGGCTAGCACAACAAATACTGTTGGTGCATTTACTCTCAAAACAATGAACTTTAACATTTTTGAAACACACATAATCATATTTATACAAACTATGAAACAAATGTACATACCCTGTTATACCACTTTGTTTCGACAACATTGTTCATGGGCTTCGATTGTGTTTAGTTTATGGAGGAAAATTTGTTGGAGATGATGAAGTGTGTGTTGGAAGGAAGTGTATGTAAATATTTTAAAAACAAATATAAGTGTTATTATTTATTAAAATACATATTTTTTTTGGATACAATTGAAATACATTAATATTTAATTAAAAAAAATACGCAAAACGACAAATTAAATTAAGTTGCCCAATACATGTCGCCTGATTAGTACAAGTTGCCCTCTGCAAAAATACCTTAAACACTTACACATACATTCTCTATACATTCTAGAAACCGTATTATATTAATAAAATAATGGACACGTGTCGACAATATATGAGGTTGCTCAGTCGCCAAGTTGCCCTGATCCGCTAGAGGAAAGTGATTTAAAAACATCTATTCAAGAAAAGTGCTTTTGGCGACTGATCCGTTTTGGTAATTATCCCAATCAATATCTGGAACTTTTGTACTTACTTGGGTACCGTTGGTGAAAGTACTGAAACAAAGGCCAAACGTGGGGACATGCTTTGCTCGAGGGATTCGTTTTGTAACCATTGAAAATCTCCGAACCACTTGGTTATAAATGTCGGTTCTAAGAGTGGTGTAAGGCTCAATTGTACTAATCTTTGTAGTGCTGTTTGCTGGAACGTCGATAGATCTCTTTTTAATTACAATGGAACTGACACCAATAAAATATCCAAAAGAATCTTTGTGCTTACAAATGGAGTGTAAGAAAGTAAACTCCTTATGTCGACATCCGGATGTGGATGAAAATAATATGGGCTACTCCCAAGAAACAGAACCCCTGTGGCGGACACTACACTAGGTAAGCATAAAGCAAATGATCTTGGAAATGCTCCAAAAAGGAAAGCAGGTAATGCGTAAGATGAAGATGACAGTGCCATTACACCACTAACATTTGCCGGAAATGATTCAAACGACGAAGAAAGAGCACACGCAGCGTTTGGGTAAATACCATAAAAATCAGGAAAAGCATTTCTACCATCAGTTGCATTGAACGCATATTCATCATAATTCAGCATCGCTTCACCACATGATCCATTGATGGGATTCACTACACTGACAGGGCATGTGCAATATCCCCAACCAGGTAATGTTGAACTGTTAGTTGGTGGAGGGCATGCAGAATGTTCATAAGAAGAGGACGTCCGCACGTCGGTGCATTGATATTCTTCACAGGAAACGGGAGAGGTACAAATCGTGTTCCCAGGGCAACTATTTTGATACCAGTTCCATATAATGACGCAATCAGACCATGTGAATGGAGCATCTACGTCTATGAGGAAGTTCGTATGGATGAATTGCATGCTTACATATTTTGTCATAATTTGAACGCTGTAGAGAGGCGTAGCAGAATCTCAGTGTGTTTGTTAACTGGAGCAACTACGAAAGTGTGTGGTGGTACCCATTCTGCAATGGCTTCATGTTCGTAAGAGATACATATGAAGACTATAATGAGAACAATTTCTCGTAAATGGAAAATCATTTTAATGTTGTTTTGTATCTTGCCTATTGCATCAATCTTTAATGGGTGATTTATAAGCCATTTTTTGTTAGGATATCGTGTTTGAGTAAGATCGAATCACATTGATGTGAACACTTAGAAACGAAGCCTCATGAGTTGGCCTTACATATGAAGCTAACTAGTTTTGGCATTCTAGTTGACCATGCTTATAGGTTTCGCATTATATAAAATTTCTTTCAATCGTCATCATGTTAAAAAGATAGATGAAGATGAACTGAATAATAAGGATCATATTTTTAAATTAAATGGGTTCTTAAGGATTCACTTTGATTTTAATTTTCTTTCATACAGATTGATTTCGGGCAAAAAAAACGGATATTAGGTTTTCAAAGATCCTGTTCTGAACAATCGTTTTATGCGATACAAATATGAAAATACCTAAACTAACGAAGAGCTAGATGAAGGCAGCAGTACATATGTCTGAAACCGGAGTAGACACTCATATAGTCATACTCCAAGATCCATATCCCTAACCAAACACCCACATATTGACATATACTCCTGAGCTTAAACTATATGCCATGCATTTAACTCAGTCAATAAACGAGCTGGTCCAAGACCGTGCTTCTTTCAGATACCTAAATTTCATTTTGAATGTAAAGACACAATATGCACATCCAAATAAGAGAACAGAAACAGGGGAGGCTTTAATAGTATACAATTTGTAAGACTCTAGATTTACCATAGGCATCAGGCACACTATCTTCCATAAATTGCTTAAGCAAGTTCGAATTTGAATATGATCATATGCTCTTATTTTCCAGGCTCGTCATCGCATAATGAACATAAAACCAAGTTAACATATCTGCGCCTATGTAGTCGATGTTGACACGGGCTGGTACATGATTTCACCAATTCTTCCATGAGAATATATTGAGTTCCTTGAAACCAACTATTCCCTCTAGTAATAATCATGATTACTGTCACTATTATTATATAATTTTAGTTGTCATTTATACATTATGAAATAGTAAAGAACACCTATGTTTTTTTAGAAAGGCATCAATATATTACGGAACCAAAACAAGAACAATACAAAATAAATGGCAACCCACCTTCTTAACAAGACAATTAAAAAGATTAGGGCCCAGACAAAAAAGAAAAACAAAAAGAACACCTATTATTTTTACTATATTTTGGTTTTTTTTTTTTTTTAAATAAAGATTTTGCTATTTGTAACTCTAATGGCTACGTATAATAATTAAAAACATGTAATGATGGATGATGAATTTATTTGGTTGAAAATGTTAAATTTAAAGGACGGATGATTATTCTAAAGGTACAAATAATATGCATGCCAGAATTTCTTAAACATTAAGGGTTATATTTAGCATATTCCTTTAAATAAATATAAGATACCATACTTTATGTAACCACCTACTAAATTTAACATTTTTCCTTTAAATAAATGTAAGATACCATGCTTTCTCTAAGGTACGTTTTAGAAAATCTGTTTTTAAGTAACCATCTACTAAAAAAATAGATGAATCATATCATATCTTAATATACATGTTTGAAAAAAAAAATCTTAATATAATAATATATTTAGACATGAAGTTATCTCTCATTCAAAGTCAATGCCCGACTTCTTAATTTCATGCATGTGTAACATAGTATAGGACTATAGGCATTCAAGTTCTGGCCATGTTCAGATGCTTCCATTTTAAAGATTGTAAATTGTGTGGGTCGATGAAATTTAGAGCCATTCAAGGGTGGATTAGTGGCAAAAGGGCTTGAGACTGGCACTCTAAAATGTGTGACGTCTCAAGTTCAATTTCTGCTATGTGCAACAAACCTTGAAGTGACCACGCCAACCTTCTGAAATGAGAGGACTTTACCTGGTTTGAGTCTGTGTGACGGTGAGTTCAAACCTCATGGAAAAAAAAGGTCGGAAACTATGATTTAAAAAAAAAATTAAAAAAAAAAAGAAGTGAAATTTAGTCCAAAAGAAAAAATGAAATTTAGTCCATGAACTTTTCCTTTAAAGAGAGGCTACTAATCCAATATTTCTTTAATACCAAGTTGAATTTTCTGTGATTTGAATCAATGTTCACACAACCAGTTAGCTTCGATAGAAAACTTAGGGAATGTGCACATCTTCCATTATGTATCTATATAAATCTGCTTCGGCCCATATCAAAATCACACAATTGACAAAATACAATCAGTTAAAGATGATTCATATTCTGCAAGTTATAGTTCTGTTTCTAGCCCTTATCTCCTATCAACATCAAGCCATAGCACAATCTGAACTACCTTACAATTCCTTTTTTCTTCCACTAAACAAACATACAGATGCTTCTAAGCCGCTCTACAGCGCTCAGATCATGAGAACAAATACAAACTACCTTATAGACATTGATGCTTCTTTCTCATGGTTTGGCTGCTGGCCCACCTGGAATATGCAACCAGGTAATTATTGCCCTGGCATTTGTACCCCTGCTGTCTCTTGCTACGAAAATATATGTAACAAAGTGCGAACTTCTTCCTCTTCTAAAAGTCCTTCCTGCCCTCCGGCCCAAGATTCAGATTACGAGGGAGAGTGCTACTGCCCATACAATGTGGTGGACTCAATTGACGGGAGATGTGTTATAAGCTATCTCAGCAATGACACTTTTGATGTGAAGACAAGTAATGGAAGGAACCCTCTTCCTCCTATCTATTCTGCTAATGCTAACGTGGGTTGTGTTGATCCATCTACAGCATTTCAATCATACCCTAAAGATGTTACTGGTGTCATGGCGTTGTCAACTTCCCCTTATGCATTACCAGCTTCCTTAAATCAACCACCGCTTAATAGAACATTGTCTCTATGTCTTCCTAACTCAACTGCAACTCATGGGATTCTAATTTATGGAAATGGTCCTTATTATCTTTCGGATGTTGATGTAAGGAGTTTACTCTCTTATACTCCGTTACTGAAGCATCCTGATTCTTTTGGATACTTTATCGGTGTCACTTCTTTTGTAATAAAAAAGAGGTCTGTTGACCTTCCAGGAAATACCACTGCCAAGCTTAGCACAACCGAGCCTTACACAACTCTTAGAACCGATATCTATAATCCTGTGGTTAAAAGGTTTTCAATGGTTACAAAACGAATCCCAAAAGCAAATCCAATCGCACCATTTAGCCTTTGTTACAGCACCTCCACAAATGGTACCCAAGCTGCTTTAAAAGTTCCTGATATCGATATCAATCTCCAGGGCGGAAAGAAGTGGACTATATCCACTGCTAACTCTATTAAACAAATAACAGAAGATGTGGCGTGTCTGGCCTTTGTTGATGGTGGTGCAAAAAGTGTACATGCTATTGTTATTGGAACATATCAGTTCGAGGATAACTTTCTGCTGTTTGATTTAGAAAATTCAACTTTCGGATTCACTTCTTCGTTACTACGTAAGCAGACTTCTTGTGCAAATTTCGACTTCACCATGCATGATTAGCGGTTGATGCTGCTACAAAGGGCTTCTGCGAATTTATATACAAAACTTAATAATGATTTTTGCTTAATGTACCATTACCATTCTTCCATATCACTATGTATTGTACTTATTAAATGACTTCTACTGTTTTTGTTCAAGTTCTTCAATTAAAGTAGATATGCGGAATTAGAGCAAGTTATGAAAACCAATCATGCAATACAGAAAATGATACTGATGTCAAAAAGTTCAATAATCAATATATATTGTTGTTGAAAAAATAATGGCGTTGCCAAAGTTAATTATATACGAATGAGTGCAAACATGACCAGCAACGACCTGAACCAATTACCAATTGCTGTTAATAAACTAAACTTATGATGTAATTTTTTTTCTTTTTCTTATCATGTAATCATAAGAACAAATAATTCAACTTTTATATACCCCACGATGCGCGTATTTGTTATCCTAGCTATTGATAGTTACCAACAATCACTCATCAAGCCATATCTTTCATGCGGATGATGGATATGGTTAGTGGTGCAAGAAAGCTAGTTTGGTTTGGTGCAACAAGGGATTTGGGAATTATGATGATATTAATATTGTTTCTTTGAGAAATTCGTTTTCATCTTTGAATGAAGAGGACAAGGTCTTCGAGATTGTGGAAAATTCGGAAGCTGGAAATGTGGAAAGTAAATCGTGTGAAAAGTTTATTGATGATAGCGAGAGTGAAATGGATGTTTCGTATGATGAATCTGCGCAGTTCATGGCTTCAAAAGGTATGAAAGAAGGTAGCGGTATTGGAAATAAGAGTCTATATGAACAGTGGATGGAAACCATGGTTGACGATGAGTATGATTCGTATGATGACAATGGTACAATACTCATTATCTATCCGAATAACAAGAGGCTTTTTGTGACGCTTTTGACATCAAGCTTCATGGTCGAAGAATATAGTAGGTTATATTTGTGTCGTTGAGTCAAATGTAATCTAGTAGTAGTTGTTCCTTCGTTTGTAGAAGTAGTTTGCTTTGTTATGTTAGTTTTACCGGCTATGTAACGGGCTGAGATGTGTGATTTCATCCACATCCTATGTTCTTAAATGCTTTTTTGAAGTAATCTATTTACCGGGTTTAACAACCATTTACCCCCAAAAAAGAAAGGCTACTACTCAAACATGATAGTGACAAACTATTAAACTTACATAAAGAATAATGAAAGCAAAGATTAAATGCATAAAAACTATAATTTGTAGTGGGCACTAACACTAGATAAATGCTTTTAATTCGTGTCGGTTTGAATGGCTCTCATCAATTCCAGGTTGGTTCCGAACTGGGTTGACCCGCGCGACACCTGTTTATATTTCACAAAAAACTCTTAAAATTCAATTTTTAGGATTAGGAATTCTTTTCTAACCGTTATCTCGGCCATCATGTTTGCCACCGTCGTGGCTATCGTAGTTTCATGCCCCGCCTACAATCACGAAACATGGTTTTTCAAGGATAGTAGAAATCATTTTAAATTCAATTCGGTCATTGATTTTGTTGAATCATGATTAAGGTCTTCTTCATACTACATCCCACCAACAGTACGGGTTATGGATAGAAAATCTTCATCGCTCACAATCATGATACTAACCGTGCTATGGTACCAACTAACGCACAACGAAATTAGTTAGATCAAATTTTAATCCAATGGTTGATAACGAGGATGAAACTTCAAGGAAATAAACCCTAACAAGAGAAAAACACTTAAAACATAATTTAATCAACCAAAAATGGCTTAAAAGCAATAAAACCTAAACCTTGTATTTACATGGATGAACTTGCTTCCATCTGCAGTTCCTTTGTGTTTCTTCCCTATCAAATAGATACCTATCTAAGTAACCCGACATAAATTGATCATCACTTCCAGAAATGTATATTCAATTGCTAGTAAGATGCCCTACTTTCTCTTAGATGCATATTAATATGGCTGATGTCAAAAAAATGTCTAGTAAAATAGATAATCCACATCCTGATTTCTGTAGGTGTAACATTTAGGCTTCGTTATAATGACCATGTTACATTTATAGATTGTGAGTTGTGTATGTATTAATCCATTACTTCATAAAGTATCATTTAGAACTTAAATCAAGTCCTTAAAATTAACGAAAAGATACTATGAGTAATCGATAAACATTTCCTTTAATTTGAACAGAGGATATATTAATCCATTTCTTCATGAACAATTATGTTGACCAACTTATAAGTGATTAATCCATTTCTTCATGAACAATTATTTTGACCAACAACTAATTAACTTTTCCTTTGAACAGAGGATATTAATCAATTTCTTCTTGAGCAATTTTATTGACCAACTTAAAATAAACCAACTTTTATTAGTTGCATATAGTTTAAATCAATGCATGTTCATGCCACCGATTTAGCTAGCTTCTATTGAAAACATAGAGAATGAGCACATGTTCCATTATGTATCTATTTAAATCTGCGTTGGACTCATACCAAAATCACATAGTTGAGAAACTACAATCTTTCAAACATGGTTCATCCTCTACAAGTTATAGTTCTATTTCTAGCCTTTGTCTCACATGATGCCTTTCCACCATATTTTCCACCACTTTACAGTTCCTTTTTGGTTCCGCTAAACAAGCACACTGATGCTGCTAAGCCACTCTACAGTGCCCAGATCACCACGCAAGACACTGGAGATTTCACACAGCAAGTGATATAATTAAAGTGGCTTTTGTTTTCTTGATTACGATCAATGAAGAATGCCTCTTAAATAGGCAATACAAAACAAACAATGACTTCAAGAGTCAAAGATATCAAACGGTTATCAACCTGAAATATCTCTAACTACTTAGACTACTTCAAGTGGCTTATAATTAGTCAACATGACTTATTCAAATAATACTTATTCAAAAAACTAGTAAAAAATAAAAAAGTGAGAATTAAATAAACTTCAACACTGCCCCTTCATTCGAACGTCGACATTCCAAGCTGAGCACTGAGTTCTTCATGCTTCATTTGTGGTAAACTCTTTGTCAACAAATCTGCAACCTGCTCATCGGTTCGACAGGTTTCGAGTTGGATTTCTTCATTCGCTATCAGTTCTCGTATGTAATGATGCTTGATATCAATGTGTTTTGTTCTTCCATGAAGCACCGGATTCCTTGATAACATTACTGCTGATTGGTTGTCACATTTGATGCTTGTTGCTCTTGACTGTTGTTGACCTAAGTCACTAAGAATTCCTCTTAACCAAACTGCTTGACATGCTGATGCACAAGCTGCCACGTACTCTGCTTCTGTCGAAGATAATGCCACAGTTGCTTGCTTCTTCGAACTCCAAGATATAGCACCAGTGCCAAGAACAAAGCAATTGCCGGATGTGCTTTTTCGATCTTCAATAGAGCCGGCCCAATCACTGTCAGTGAATCCTTGAAGACTAAAATCCTTGGTTTTGCGAAACCAAATACCATAATTTTTAGTTCCCGCCAGGTAACGTAGGACTCTCCTTGCTTGCTTTTTGATGTAGAGAGTTGGTTCATGAGGACTTCGTTTAAACCCATTGTTGTGAAAAAATTCATTGATTTTGCTATACCAAGCACGAGGTGCTTGTTTAAGCCCGTAAAGAGCTTTGTTCAAGCGAAGCACCTGGCCCATCTTGGCTTTATCTTCAAAACCTGGTGGTTGAGTTACATACACCTCCTCTTTTAGTTCACCATTCAGAAACGCAGATTTAACATCAAACTGGTATATTTTCCATTGATTTTGAGCCGCTATTGCCAAGATGATTCGTACCGTCTCGAATCTTGCCACCGGAGCAAACGTCTCTTCGTAATCAATTCCTTGTTGTTGTGTAAATCCTCTCACCACCAGCCGTGCTTTGTATTTTTGTACACTCCCATCTGCCAAATACTTTGTCTTGAAAAGCCATTTTAAACTTATGACATTTTTGCCTTCTGGAAGATCAGTGGGCTCCCATGTTTGATTCTTTTCAATTGATGATAATTCTTCTTTCATTGCAAGTCTCCATTCTTCTATTTCCATGGCTTCTTCAACTGTGACCGGATCACCAGCAAATAAAGCCAAGGGTGCTGTTGTATCCTCCCCTTCAACTGGAAACCGTCGTCTAGGAACTTGGCCACGCTCACTTCTACGAAGGTTCGGAAACTGATTTGGAGAGGACTCTTCGGATGAGGATGAGGAATTTGTTTTCTCCGGAGTTGAGTGTTGTGATGAAGAGGCCGAACTTGATGTGTGAGGTGAATGAACATAATTTGGCATTTCAGTAACATCTTCTTGTGACACTTCATGTTCAAGTATACTCTGTTCACCTTCGTTTTCAACCTGAGAGTTTTGGGTGTTATTTTTGTTCTCCCAATTCCAACCTGCAAGCTCATCAAATACCACATCTCGACTAACAGTAATTTTCCCACTCAATGGGTCATATAGACGATAAGCTTTTGAGTTAAGACAATAACCAATAAAAACATGCTTTTGAGACTTTTGGTCCAGTTTATGTCGTGCGGTTTTAATTAGAACATAACAAATACACCCAAACACTCGTAAGTGACTTACCAAGGGTTTGTTTCCATTCCATGCCTCGTATGGAGTTTGATCCCATACCGCTTTAGTCGGTGAGATATTAAGAATATGTACAGCTGCAGCAACTCCTTCAGCCCAAAATGAATCCGGCATTCCTTTTTGCTTAAGCATGGATCGAGCCATTTCCACCACCGTTCGGTTCTTACGCTCAGCCACACCATTTTGCTCGGGAGTGTATGGAGCTGTGAGTTGCTTGTTTATCCCATGTTCATCACAAAAAACCTGAAACTCATTCGAAGTGAACTCACCTCCACGATCGGTACGAAGCACTTTAACAACTTTCCCGGTCTGCTTTTCCACAAGAATTTTGAATTTCTTAAAGCACTCAAAAACTTCTGATTTGTGCTTTAAGAAATATACCCAGCTCATCCTACTGAAATCATCAATAAAAAGTAGGAAATACTTACTACCGGATAATGATTCAGTCCTCATCGGTCCACACACATCAGCGTGGATAATTTCAAGTATTGCTTCAGCTCGCTTTGATTTTCCCACCGGAAATGACTGCTTTGTTTGCTTACCTACCACACATCCTTCGCAAACGTGCTCTAGCGGCTTAATGACCGGAAGACCACTCACCATTTGTTTGTTCTTTAGCAACTGCAGCCCTTGAATGTTGAGATGGCCATAACGTTGGTGCCACAGCTCATTGTCTGCTAGACCTCTGCTCACCATAGATGCTTCCATTTGTTTAGAGAAATCAAGTGGAAACATTCTATTTGATGACATGTGAGCACAGGCAATAATATTTCCAGTAGGTTTATGTGTTACAATGCACTTGCCATCATCAAAAACTATCTTGTGGTGAGATTCCATTAACTGACCCACACTCAATAAGTTATGAGCCAAAGATGGAGCGAATTGGACATCTCGGATACACCTCTTTTGGTTACCAGTTGAGACCTCGGCTATACCTTTGCCTTCAATTTGTAACTGTTTATTATCACCAAGCCGAACCTGTGACTTAATGCTTTCATCGAGATCCTTAAACTTTGAATGATCACCTGTCATATGATTCGAGCAACCGCTATCTAGATACCATATTTCATTCTTCTCCTCTTTCGTGGTAGCTATCGCCATGAATAGAAAATTATCTTCCTCTTGTTCGGCATAATTAACACTGTCTTCTGGTTTGTACCAACAGTAGTTATCAGAATGCCCAGACTTGTTACAATGTGAGCATTTGAGTGTAGTGTTCCGACCTCGCCCCCTTCCTCGATAGCTTCCTCGGCCCCTTCCTCTTACATGTTGATTTGAGGATTCAGACTCTCCTCTAGTCTGAAAGGCTCTTTCTTCGTTGTTCATGTTCGACCGATTGATCCTTGCTTCATGTGCTTGAAGTGAGCCCATTAGCTCATCAAACGAGAAAGTGGACAGATCCTTAGATTCTTCGATCGCTGCTACCACGTGATCGAATTTGGATGGTAGACTCCTTAAGACTTTAGCTACCACTATTTCATCTGATATTTTATCTCCATACGCCTTCATTTGACCGACAACAGATGAAACTCTTGCGAGAAAATCTTGCACAGATTCATTATGTTTCATAAAAGAGGTTTCGAAATCACGCCTTAACGATTGCAATTTGACAGTGATTACTTTGGAGGAACCTTGAAATTCGGTTTTAAGGGTTGTCCAAGCTTGATTGGCTTTGGTAGCTGCTGCTATCCTTGGAAAAATCGAATCATCCACTGCTTGTTGGATGAAAAAGAGTGCTTTGGCATCTTTCTTGCGATGTTCTTTGATGCGGGCTTCATCTTCGCCGTTTTCTTCATAACCAGTTTCAACATACTCCCACAGATCTTGAGACTTAAACAACATCGTCATCTTGATGCTCCAAAATTCATAGGAGTCACCTTTGAATATTGGAATTTGTGGATGAGAAATGTTGACACTAGTGTTAGTAGCCATTACTTGTGTGTAAAATGAAGTATTGATTCCTGAAAAGGAACCTGGCTCTGATACCACAATTGTTGGAGATTTCACACAGCAAGTGATATAATTAAAGTGGCTTTTGTTTTCTTGATTACGATCAATGAAGAATGCCTCTTAAATAGGCAATACAAAACAAACAATGACTTCAAGAGTCAAAGATATCAAACGGTTATCAACCTGAAATATCTCTAACTACTTAGACTACTTCAAGTGGCTTATAATTAGTCAACATGACTTATTCAAATAATACTTATTCAAAAAACTAGTAAAAAATAAAAAAGTGAGAATTAAATAAACTTCAACAACACGAACTTACAATATGTACAATCAAACTACCTCATAGACTTAGATGCTCCTTTTGCGTTGCGTGGTTGCTATCTCCAACGGGATATGCATCAAGGTAGTTGCCTTCCAGGCAAAATTTGTACTCCTCCCGTCTCTTGCTATGACAAACAATGTAACGACGTGCAAACTTCTTACTCTTCTAAAAGTCCTTCCTGCCCTCCGATCGAAGATTCAGATTACGAGGGAGAGTGCTACTGCCCAATCAATGTGATGGACTCACTGAACGGGAGATGTGGTCGAGGCTATCTCAACTATGACACATTTTTTGTGAAGGAAAGCGATGGAAGAAACCCTCTTCCTTATTTTTATATTGCCGGTCATACTAACGCGGGTTGTGTTGATCCTTCTACGGCATTCCAATCATACCCTAAAGATGTTACTGGTGTCATGGCTTTGTCAACTTCCCCTTATGCGTTACCAGCTTATTTTAATCATCTACCAGTTAATAGAACATTTTCTCTATGTATTCCTAGCGCATCTGCGGCTCCTGGAATTCTGTTCTATGGAAATGGTCCCTATTATTTTCTTCCCAACTCAGATGTTGACGTAATGAGTTTCCTCTCTTATACTCCCTTACTAAAACATCCTGATTCTTTTGGGTACTTGTAAGAAAACTTAATATTGCCCAATCAGATTAATGATAAAGAGTTTTACAACCAAACCGTTCTCAAACAGTTATACGAATACTTGATTTCAATCAAGGAACACAAAATAATAATACAAGAGAATGAATAATGTTTTGTGATGAACTTCAAGGAGAGATGAGAGCTGATATATATAGATCATCAGCAGAAGGAGATATCCAAGAAGAGGACAAGAAAACGGCTTAAACACCAGAGAACAGCTATACCACACTCAAGGAAGTGAGAGTGTGAAGCCCAAGATAAGCAACCATCTTTTCAATAATAGCACAAAGCCCCCTTCATCTTTCTCTTCTAAACTTTAAGTCACCAAACCATTATAAGCATAAAACCGGAAATACAAAAGAGGCAACATTAGTCCCTTAGATTTATTCAGGCCAAAATTCATTTTAACATCCCCCCTGGATTTTGGCCTGGAAGACATCAAGTAAACCCAGTTTAGAAACCATTTTGACATGTTGAGTTTTATCAAGCCCTTTTGTAAAAATGTCTGCTGTTTGATCAGCAGTGTGAATTTTAGCTGTTTCAATGACACCAGTTAGAATCTTTTCTCTTACAAAATGTAGATCAATTTCCAAGTGTTTTGTTCTCTTATGAAAGACAGGATTAGCAGCAATCTTAATTGCTGCTTGGCTGTCACAAAAGATTTTAACTGGCATAAAATGTTCCCAGTTGAGATCCTTAAGAATTTTTAGGATCCAAACAATCTCAGACGTCACAGAAGCCAAAGCTCTATACTCAGCTTCTGCAGAGGACTTTGAGAGGGTGTTCTGTTTTTTGCTTTTCCAAGAAATCATAGAACCATTAAGACTAACACAGTATCCAGTGACCGATTTCCTTGTAACTACACACTTGGCCCAATCTGCATCAACGAATGCATTCATAAAGTTCTTAGGATTCTTAGTTATATGCACACCTAGACCTGGAGCACCTTTTAAATACCTCAACACCTTTAGGGCAATTTTTAAATGAGACCTTAAAGGGGAATGTATAAATTGGCTCAGGCAGTGAACAGTGTAAGAAATATCAGGCCTAGTGTGAGTTAGATAAATCAGTTTCCCAATGAGTTTTTGATACTCAGTGATATTATCAAGTAAGGGATCTGTGTCAGTGGGCTCAGAGGTGATGTACAAACTTTGCTCTAAAGGAATAGCAGAAGGTTTACAAGCAAGGAGACCAAACTCAGATAATAAATCTAGGCAATATTTCCTTTGAGATAAACAAACCCCATTCTTAGTTTCAATAACTTCAATGCCAAGAAAATATTTGAGTTTGCCTAAATCTTTTATCTGAAATTTGGTCTTAAGATACCTTTTGACATCATCAATGGCACCAAGATCATTCCCAGTGATAATAATATCATCAACGTAAACAAGTAAAGCGATAAACACACCAGACTCATTTTTAGTAAACAGAGAGTAATCACTTTTACTCTGCACAAAACCATTTTCAAGAAGAGTGCTAGTCAGTTTGGCATTCCACTGTCTAGGAGCTTGTTTCAAGCCATATAAAGACTTTTTAAGTCTGCACACTCTCTTGTCATTTTCATCAAAATAACCCGGAGGAAGTTTCATGTAAACAGTTTCCTCAAGGTCACCATATAAAAAGGCATTGTTAACATCCAATTGAAAAATGGGCCAAGATTGTTGAACAGCTAAATTAATAACACATCGAATAGTAACAATTTTGACCACAGGGGAGAAAGTCTCATCAAAGTCAACCCCTTCCTTTTGATTGAACCCCTGAACAACAAGTCTAGCTTTAAATCTATCAATCTCACCACTAGACTTATATTTAATCTTAAACACCCATTTGGACCCAATGGCCTTTCTATCACAAGGTAATTCAACAATCTCAAAAGTATCATTTTCATATAAAGCGTTCATTTCAGTGTTCATTGCCCCTTTCCAGTGCTCAGATTTGCTAGCTTCCAAATGATTTTTTGGTTCAGAAAGTTTATTTAACTTGGTTACAAAACAGAAGTTTTCAGAACTGAGGTTGGCATAGCTAACAAATTTTTCAAGCCCATATTTTACTTTAGAATCAACCACAAAGTCATTATATTTGTTTGGAAAAGTAGAGGATCTTTCAGATCTTCTAGTGGGTTGAGTTTGAGGAATCATAAGATGATCTGTGATTGGACTATTATGAGATGTACCCTCAGATGATGCATTATCATTCTCAAGTGTAGCTGACACCTCATTTTCAGGGGCAAAACCATTGGAACCCTGAGGATGCCCCAACTCATCCTCAACTAGGTCAATTGTTGGACTGCCATCAAGAAAAGGAGTTTCTGCCTTCACTAGGAGAGTTAGCATACTTGTTTCCATCATAAGATGGTTTTTTGTTAATGTTTTTCTCATCATGGGGTATGTCAGGATCCTCATACACAACTTTATCGAAAAAGTTTGTATGATCCAGATCCTGACAAGTCTCAATCACAGGGTTAGTCTTAAAGGGAAACATATTCTCAAAGAATTCAACATCTCTTGAGTACAAGAATTGTTTCCTTTCGAGACTAAACAGTTTATAACCTTTTTTAAAAGACGCATAGCCAACCAACACACATTTTTCAGATCTGCTACTGAACTTATCATCATTATTAAGGACAGTAGCAAAACACAAACATCCAAAAGTTCTTAGGTGATTCAAAGAACATTTATTGTTAAAAACCATGTTGTAAGGAGAATTCCCATTTAGCACTGAAGAGGGCAACCTGTTAATGAGATAACAAGCAGTGAGAACACATTCGGACCACAAATTTAAGGGAATTCCCCCTGAAGCAGAAGGGATCTGGCCACATTAAGCAGATGCCTATGTTTCCGTTCCACAATCCCATTCTGCTGAGGGGTATATGCACAAGAGGTCTGATGTATTATTCCATGAGTGACACAAAATTCACTAAACCTTTTATTTACAAATTCGGTGCCATTATCACTTCTGAAAATCTTAACGGTTTTCTTGAATTGATTTTTGATCAAATTAAAGAAGATATAGACACAATCAAACACTTCAGTTTTAGTCTTAAGCAAGTAAACCCAAACAGCCCTGGTGTAATCATCAACAATGGTCAAAAAATACCTATATCCTTCTCTACTGGTAACCCGATAGGGCCCCCAAACATCAAGATGGACAAGGTCAGCAAGGGCAGAAGTTTTGTGTTCACTCAAGGGAAAGGGTTCTCTGGTTTGTTTAGCCTTTTGACAAATTTCACAAAACTGCACATTATCATTGGATTTAAAATCAAGATCTTTGTTTAGAACTTTTAGGACTTGGTCAGAAGGATGACCAAGTCTGCAATGCCACAAATGTTTGGACAAACCAGAGAAAAGGTAGGGTTGGTCTCTAGAGGGTAAATTACCTTCAGTTTTATCAAAGAAATATAAACCATCAGACTGTCTACCAGTCCCCAGAAGTTTCACATCCCTCAAACCCTGAGATAACACATAGCATTTAGATTCATCAAAGGCCACGACAAATTTGCTATCTCTAGCAATCTTATGAACAGACATAAGACTCACACAATACTCTGGAACCACAAGTACATCATACAGGGTTAAGTTTTTGGTTAGGATCATATTTCCAACTTTTGTAATTAAAGCCTCTGTTCCATTAGGATGAGAGACTTTAATTCCAAGTTTGGAAATGTCGACAACATTAACCAGAAATTTATCAGTGTATGTTAGATGTTGATTAGCTCCAGAGTCAACAATAATACCAGCAGCAATGAGAGCAGCCCTGGCCTTACTATTATTACAAAAGAATCTATGAAAATTTTGATTAAAAAACTTGTTGTTGTTAAAAACAATACCTGCCATGTTGGCATGTACACTTTTGCCTTTTCCATCATCATTGACAGAAGTGTCTTTGATGAGAGACAAGAGTTTAGAAATCTGTTCATCTGAAAGGTTTGAAAGAGAGCTAGAACCAACAAAGTTGTTCTTTATAAACCTTTTGTTAAAGTTTTGAACACCCTGATTGGAATTAGTACCAGTGTAACCATTTCGTTTCCCAAAATTAGGAGGGTACCCAATCAATTTAAAGCATCTGTCCTCAGTATGTCCATTAATCCCACAATTTTCACAAACAAGAGTAGAGCCACCAGCAGCCCTATTGTTCCAACTAGTATTAGGTCTGGGGGCATTACTGGGCCTGAAGGAGTTCCCAGAGGTTTGGGGCCTCTGAGTACTACCTCTATTAGGCACATTAGAGTGAAAGACAGATGACTGAGGTCTTTGAGAAACCCCAGTCCCAGAAACCACAGCTCTGTGAGACTCCTCACTAGAGATAATGGCAAAGGCCCCCTTAACATCAGGCAATGGGTCTCTAGACAAAATGTTGCTTCTAATTTGCATATAAGAATCATCAAGCCCCATAAGGAATTGCATTAACTTCATTAACTGGTTATGTTTCTTGAAATCATCAGCAGCATGACAAGTGCATCTAGGAAATTTAATAAGAGCATCAAATTGTTTCCACAAAGTGCTTAACTTGTTGAAATATTCAGCAATAGATGTACCATTTTGAGACAAAGAGTTGATTTTATGGTGTAAATTAAAGGTAACAGACCCATCAACTCTATCAAACGTTTCTTTTAACTCAGTCCAGACATCAGAAGCCTTTTTTGAAAAAATTTGTCCAAGAAACAGTTCCTCAGAGATGGAGTTTAAGATCCAACCCAAAACAATAGCATTTACCCTGTCCCATTGTCTCCCAAGTACTTCATCAGTATTAGACCTCCTACAAGAACCATCTATAAAACCAATTTTGTTTTTGCCTTCAAGAGCTAACAGCATAGCACAAGACCACACATTATAGTTTTCAGTTCCTTTTAATTTTATAGATATAACAGTTAATGTAGCAGAGTCATTAGGATGCAAGTGTAGAGGGTGACTGATATCAAGTTTGCTAATAAGAGTAACAGGCACAGCATCATCTTCCTCTGTATCAGAAGCCTGAACAGAGGGATGTGGAGTAGAATTATGCAAAGACATAATGAAACAAGTAAATGCTGAACAAAGCTAAACACATAAAGAGGAAGGGAAGAAAGAAGTTCCCAGGCTTCCTTGCCACAAAAGTGGTAGGTCAAGGGCTTTATCTACTAAACAAAGATAAGACAAGCACAAGATCAATACCAATACCACCAATCATAATAATCACAACTTCAGCAACCCAAATCCTACTCCCCGTCAATCTAAAAGAAAAGAAATGCAAGAAAAGTAAAGGTGCGAGAGGTGTTACAGTGTACGCAAGGCAGAGCAGCAGCGGAATCAAACCTACTACACCCTAGATTCACTTAGTCTAGGGATATAGCAGATGTACACGGCAAACCCAGATCCACCAACCAAGATCCACCAAACCCTAATTTTTAAAATTAGGGCAAATCACCAGAACCACTTGCAATCAACAATCAAATTACCAAACCTTCCAATTTAGGAACTTAATCAACCTCTGGAACCTTTAAAGCGTAAAAGCCCCAAATTTCCCAAACCTTAATTATTCAAAACGTTTTTTCAGAGCAACCTGTCTCTGATACCATGTAAGAAAACTTAATATTGCCCAATCAGATTAATGATAAAGAGTTTTACAACCAAACCGTTCTCAAACAGTTATACGAATACTTGATTTCAATCAAGGAACACAAAATAATAATACAAGAGAATGAATAATGTTTTGTGATGAACTTCAAGGAGAGATGAGAGCTGATATATATAGATCATCAGCAGAAGGAGATATCCAAGAAGGGGACAAGAAAACGGCTTAAACACCAGAGAACAGCTATACCACACTCAAGGAAGTGAGAGTGTGAAGCCCAAGATAAGCAACCATCTTTTCAATAATAGCACAAAGCCCCCTTCATCTTTCTCTTCTAAACTTTAAGTCACCAAACCATTATAAGCATAAAACCTGAAATACAAAAGAGGCAACATTAGTCCCTTAGATTTATTCAGGCCAAAATTCATTTTAACAGTACTTTATTGGTGTCAATTCTATCGTAATAAAAAAGAGGTCTGTTGACCTTTCAGGAAATACCACTGCCAAGCTTAGCACGATTGAACCTTACACAACTCTTAGAACAGATATTTATAATCCTGTGGTTAGGAGGTTTTTCATGGTTACAAAACGAGTCCCAAAAGCAAATCCAATTGCACCATTTAGCCTTTGTTACAGCACCTCCACAAATGGTACCCAAGCTAGTTTGAAAGTTCCTGATATCGATTTTAGTCTCTAGGGTGGAAAGAAGTGGACTATATCAACTGCTAACTCTATTAAACAAATAACAGAAAACGTGGCATGTCTGGCCTTTATTGGCGGTGGTGCTAAAAGTGAACATGCAATCGTTATTGGGACACATCAGTTTGAGGATAACTTTCTGTTCTTTGATTTAGAGAATTCGTCTTTTGGGATTAGTTCTTCATTACTACGTAAGAAGACTTCTTGTGCAAATTTCGACTTCACCGAGATCAGCAATTGATGCTTAAAAGGCTTCTTCATATTTGTATCTAAAACATAATTATGTATCATTTCCATTCTTCCAGATCAGTACGTCTTGTGCTTGTTGCATGACTTCTAATAAGGAAGATATTCTATTGTCCAATTATCACAATGTCTTGTGCTTTTATGTAAGTTATTTGTTAACAATTTAACAGTTTTTATGTGAAAAATATTAATCAGTTCATCATGCAACCAATTTTTTATTCAATTCCTCCGACACATGATTCGTCACTCTTGGAATTAAACCAACAAACCGTTGTTTTGAAGCGGAACCGTGAATCACGAACTCCAACAAGAACTAAAGTCGACTAAGGGTATGATCTCTTGTGTCGCTCGGCTAGAAAACACACAGACACAAGAATGCTCCCGAATAAGGTTTTATTGAGGAACTAAGAAAAGGAGATACAATTTTGCCTCACCCATCACTTTCTTTTATTGAGATGAGGGGTGAACAAAACTAAACTTAATAGGACTTAGAACCATCCTATTGATTGAGGAGGTGGAGATTTCCTAATACATGACTAACCTGCATAAATTTGAGCTAAACTACAACTAACCCCTACACTTATATTCTAATTATAACCACCAATATACTAACAGTCACATATCCATATAAATCCACTTGATCATCTTTAAAATTTCACATATGATCGAGAACATACAAAAACATCAAAAATGCATCTTCTTCTGCATCTAACCCTTCTCTTTCTCGCACTCTTCTCTTTTCAACATGAAGCCATAGATTACACTTCCATGGTTTTCCCCGTAAATAAACATACTGATGCTGCTAAGCCTCTCTATAGTATGACTCTCATGATGGCATACGTGAACATGCAATTCTGGCACACAAAATTTCTAATAGATATTGAGGGTCCTTTCTCTTGGCATGATTGCATCCTGGTATGGAATTCATTGCAAAAAAGCAGTTGCCCAAGCAACAAGCTTTGCGCAGGTCCTATTTCTTGCGAAGAATTTGAATGCACAGAAGTTCGAACTTCATACTCTTATAATAGTCCTTCCTGTCCGCCAATAAATAACAGTTCAGCGTTACCAGGTTGGGGATATTGCACATGCCCAGTCAATGTGATGAACTCGGTTAATGGGAAATGTACTCAGTCAGAGCTAAATGTTGATCTTTTTGCAGCAAATTCGAGTGATGGTAGAAATTCTTTTCTTGCTTATCATGGTATTAATCTTCACGCGGCTTGTGCACCTTCTTCATCTTTTGAATCATTCCCGAAAAATATTTCTGGTGTCATGGTGTTTTCAGCCTCCCGTTATGCATTATCGGCTTATTACTATCAATCCTGGATAAAAACAAGTTTAGCTCTATGTTTGCCTAGCACCACTATGTCTCCCGGGGTTTTATTTTTTGAAGAAGGTCCTTTTTGTTGGTCCCAAATGTGAGAGTCGATATTGAAATTGCAAGTAAATAAATCTGAATAACTATTATCGGTCTAAACTTGTAACATTACATGTACATGAGTATTTATACTAAACGAATGGTTGTCTTTCGAACCATCGTGACTGTTGGAAGGGTTGTGTCCATTCAACATACCCTTTCACAATTTACAGAAAATAACTAACTTAATTAACTAATCGGTTATTAAGTTTCTATCTAACAACTTCGGTCCTTCTAGTTTAATAAGAAGCAATATCAAGATTATAGTTTTTCATTCTCCTCCTTAATCTTGATCGTTGCTTCGACCCAAGTCTTGAACTCCGAGCATTTGTCGCATAGTCACGAACTTCAGTCTTGGTAAGGCCTTTGTTAAGATGTCCGCCCTTTGTAGTTCTCCAGTAACGTGTTCCACATTGATATGACCATTCTCTACACATTCTTGAATGAAATGATAGCGAATGTCTATGTGTTTGCTCCTTCCATGAAATATTGGGTTCTTCACGAGTGCTATAGCTGATATGTTGTCAACTCTAAGCGTTATCCTTTTTTCTGGCCATCCAGTCAATTCACTAAGTAGCCGTTTTAACCACAAAGCTTGACATGCTGCTCCAGTAGCTGCCATGAATTCTGATTCACATGATGATAGTGCCACTGTAGGTTGCTTCTGAGTACACCAAGTAATAGGTGACTCTCCAAAGTAAAATACGATTCCAGTAGTTCCTTTTCCTTGATCAGTGTTGATCCCATAACTACTATCGTTGTAACCTATAATCTTGCAGCTTCCTTCTTTCTTGTATATTATGCCATGCTCCTTTGTTCCTTTGATATATTGGATTACTTGTTTCACTGCCTTCAGGTGATGATCCTTCGGGTCTTGCATAAATCTGCTGAGTAGTCCAACTGAGTAACTAAGATCTGGTCTTGTATGCAGTAAGTACCTAAGGCTTTCAATTAAGCTTCGGTAGTAAGTTGCGTCAACTGATTCTCCATCTTCCGCCTTGACCAACTTAGTGTCGGGATCCATAGGTATCTTCGTATCATTACTGTCCGTCATACTTGTATCTTTCAAGATCTTATTAATGTATCCTGTTTGCTTGATTTTAATCTCTCCTCCTGTCTGTGTAACTTCTATCCGAAGGTAATAAGCTAACAATCCTAAGTCGCTCATTTCGAATTTGTCTTTCATCTGGGATTTGAACAAGTCTATTTCCTTCTTTGGAGTTCCCATGATTATCAAATCATCTACATATACTCCAACTATCAGTGTAGAAGTCTTACTTCTCTTCGTGTAAACTGCTTGGTCAAGATTACATTCTTAAAGTCTAATGACTTCAAGGTTTGATCAAGCTTTACGTTCCAAGGTCTTGGTGCTTGTCTTAAGCCATACAGAGCTTTAGTTAACTTGTATACTTTTCCTTGGTTTCCTTCTTGAATGAAACCTTCAGGTTGTGTAACATAGACTTCCTCCTTCAATTCTCCATGTAAAAATGCTGATTTTACATCTAAGTGGTGTACTTGCCAACCATGATATGCTGCTAGTGCTAATATCAGACGAACTGTCTCTATCCTAGCAACTGGTGCAAACACTTCATCGAAATCTATTCCTTGTTCTTGTACATAACCTTTTGCTACTAATCTTGCCTTATATCTAATGATCTTTCCGTGTGCATCTCTCTTGGTCTTATAAACCCATTTGAGTCCTATTGCCTTCTGATTTTCTGGAAATGTTGTGAGGGTCCATGTGTGATTCTTATTAATTGAATCCCGTTCTAATTTCATGGCCTCAATCCATCTCTTATCTGTCGATGCTTCCTTATAGTTATGGGGTTCTTCTTCTGTGAAAAATGAGCTTGGTGTTTCCACTATACGTGCAGTTTCGTAGATTTCTGTTAAACCTTTCAATCCTCGTACTGGTCTATGATCATATCTTTCGTCTGAGCTCTCTAATGAGCTAAAAGTAGCTTCTTCTTCCTCTTCTGAGTTAGGTTCGTAATTGTATGTTGGTGGTGTAATTGGTGAGTCTGGATCTTGTATTTGATCCGGTATTTGATACATATCGTCATTGTTTTCTATGTTGACTGGTATAGGATTTTCATTTTCAACTCCATCTACCACAAAACTAGCCCAAAATGTGTCTTGTGTACTTGTATCCTGATTGAGCCCGAACCACCTAACTTATATTAACCAAATAATGGTCAACAAAGTCAAATAGCCTAGGTCAATGCTCCGGGTAATATAGGGTATCACCAGGTCGTTAAGTCCCGTTGAAGTGTGAATTGTAACTTTGGCGTATTTGTGATCGGGTAATTATTCACAGGAAAAGGGTTATGATCAGAATTATTTGGAAATTATTAACAAATATAGCTTAGGAAAGCTACGTGAGTGATTACTGGAATTTAGATTACGAAGATATGAGCTAAAAACTAAAAACGTACGTTTTAATTAAAAACCGTAAACAGACGCACAAAACAAAAAGTACAACTGAAGGATGGGAAGGGTTAAAAGTGTAAATTTAATATTTTTACAATCCTAATAATAAAAGAAAATTTTAAGAAAAATTAAAATTATTTTTACACTATTTAATTATTTATTATTAATTAATTACTAATTATCTATTTAATACTAATTAAACTAATTAGAATTATTAAAAATACTTAAAAGACTTAGAAAATTAAGAAAAATTTTATAAATCTAATTAACCATCATGGGAATCTAAAAAATTATAAAAAGTTAATTTTATGTATTTCTAAATTAAGTAACTAATTATTATTCTATTTATTAATTAATATCTAATTAAACAATTTAATTTATGAAAACTATTAAATGAACAGTAAAAATTCTAGAAAAATTTATAAAAATGTTTTAACTAAAATAAAAGCTATAAAAATTATAAAAACTAGGCTATACTATATAAAAACTAATTCTGCTATTTAATTGATTAAGATTAATTAAAACTAAATTAAACTAAAATTAATTAGAAATACCACTAAATGACAAAATAAAAATCTGGAAAAATTTGTAAAATTATTTTAACCTAAAATATAATTTCTAAAAATATAAAAGTGATATATTACTTAGAAATTAATTAAAAAGAAAATTAAATTGATAAATTCTATTAAATAGAAGCTATCACTATTTTTAAAATTGGTTTTTTTTGATTTTTTTCTTTTTCTAAACTGATAATAAGCTAAAAACAACTAAATTTAACAAAAACACTTTTGTTTTAACCCAAGGAATAAGCAATTTAAGTGCTTATTACACCCACAGTTGACTTTTGTTGACTGTGGAGTGTTTTTAGCTCAAATGGTGAAATGTGGGGTCCACACTGATTAAACTTGGTTTCTCTGAGTCTTAGGAACAATAATAAGCAAATAACAATCAGCAAAAGAGGCCAGAATAAGCTAAAAAGCTCAATTAAGCCCTTAACTTATTGTGACTGATGCAGTTATGGGACAGAGATGAGGAGCCAAATAAGGTGGGGTCCACAGACTTAGGGGTCAAACAAAAGGTTCAAAGCTACTCCCTGGTAGGAGGAGGGTTGATGGGAACTAAAATTAAGTGACAAGGACCACTGTAGTGGTCACAAACCACCACAAAAGGTGGTGGTGTGAAGGTGGTGTCTGATGTGCAGGGGAGCTGTATGCCCTGCAGGTCACTTTGTGGCCTTGTGGGACCCACCAAACCAAATTCTAAAAATTTGATAAAATTCTCAAAAATTAACAAAGTTGCAGAGATTAAGCACACCAAATATCAGACCCTAAAACCTAAAACACAACAAATTACAAACCTTCAAAGATTGCTCAAAATCAATTTGGACTGCTTTTGACTTTTTATGGTTTTGGTGTTCTTTGACTTTTATGAACTTGGGAATGATTTAATTGCCTTAAATCATGTTTGTGGGTTGTATTTAGACTGAATTATTTTAAAACTTCAACTTATCTATTGAAATGAAAAGGTTTGGGACTCCAAAAACCACCACAGTTAACTGTGGTGGTGGAACTTTGCCATTTTGACTTTTAAGTTACTAGGGTCCAATTTGAGGGTTTATTCAAGCACAAACAGACCTGAGTAATGTTTCTAAATCACAAATACCAACCACAACTTAGGATTTAGTGGATGAATCCACTGATCCAAACACCCCTTTATATGGACTCACTTGGTGATTTTCAAAACAACTCTATGAAATAAACCTCTAATCTGATACATACTCTATCACACCAATATAATGGATCTATTTGAACACAAATAAGCAATAATAACAACAAAAGAACTCAGAATTCAAGTTTACACTACTTGACTGATTTTTAGAAAACTAATCAACTTTCAAAAACAATAAACAAGCTACTTATTTTAGGTTATACTAACATTAAACAACACAAATCAGGTAAGAAACAACAAAGACTAAAGCATTTAACTATATAAACAGTAAAATACCAAAAATTAAGGAAATGGCTTACAAGAGTGCCCACTTGAAATCAAAGAACCAAGGACTAGAACCAATCCTAAATGGTCTCCACAGACCTCTATTAACCCATTTCCATCCAAGCTCAGCTACAATCCATCACTGCTCACTTTTCTTCTTGTTTTATTTTTTTTTCTTTCTAATTTATTTTTCTTTGGCTATTTGAAACTTGATACTGGAAAAGGCTTAATGCTCAAAATATCTTACATAAACTTAAATGAGACCACATATGAGCTTATGGAACAATAGGAACAAGTGCTGATCATTAATTCATGCCACCCTCAGATTTTCAATGAAATATAAAGAAGTTGAATTTAAAAGGAAAACTTGGATTTCATTCAAATAGAAAGTTGATGATTACACTGATAAGACTTAGAATACAACTTAAAAGCTAAAAATTACTTGGAATTTAAATTTTACAATAAGTAAAAAATTACAAAATAAGCCAAAAAAAACACACTGATCACTGGTGCATCTTTTTCTTCTTATACTGGAACCATTAGGGTTTTGAAACCCTAATGAGTGAATCCCATCTGCCTTCTGAGCCCTTGGATTACCAATCAACAATCTTGACCTTTAAAAGTCTTTTGGCGCCAATTTTTTCTTCATTTGTCAGACTGAGGTTGAGTGGGGGAAAGGAGAACAATTAAAATGTTTTGGAGCTTAGCTTAAGAGTCAAGGGGGAGGGATGGTGTGCTGAGGTGGAGGAGGGGGGAGCAGGTAGCAAGTTGGAGGGGGTTTGACTTCGTTTGACTGGGAAGTGGGAAGGAAAGGTTGGGGGTCAACGCGGGTCAAACCTGGGGTGTTAGTTTAAACGGTGGGCTGAAGGTGAATGGGCCTGGAGTTGGGTGGGCTGAGGGTGTTTGATGGACCAGGTGGGTTTGGTTTTGGATTTGTTTAAGTAATTTAGGTCCGTTTGGTTTTGGTAACTCTTAAATCACAAGGACCATTCATGTAATTTACCGAACATTGAGGGGTGTGTTTTGCCATGTTTCCAAAATATCCCAAGGGTGTAATTTGCCAAGTCTGAATTCCCATGGACCATAAATGTAATTTTTGCTCTTTTGAAATTCCCGAGGGCCATAAATGACAAGTTTCTAAAATTGAGGGACCAATGTTGTAATTTCCTCAAACTCACACCAAAGGATTATTTTTGACAATTTATGATTTTTCAAGGACCCTAGATGATTTTTCATTCAAAATTATTCCACCCGGGATCAAATCTGTCAATTTCCAAAACTCCAGGGACCATTTTTGTCAATTTTGGATTTTAAGGGGTAAAAGTGTAATTTTCTCAAACTTTATTACCCAAGGACTTATTTTGATAATTTTTGACTTTTCTTTGCCTTGAGTTGACTTTTCTTTTGTTTTAAACTTCCAGGGACTAGTTTTGCCAAATTTTGAAACTTGAGGGACTGAAACTGCCAATTGTGCAAACTTTGTTCGTTTTTCATTTGTTTTCAAACATTTTGCATCTAAAACATATAAAACACACTTTTGGAATAAATTGTGTATTTTGATGCATTTTTGGGTGTTTTTGGATGTTTTGGCAGTCCAGATACGGTAAAAATGATGAGTGTTTGAGCACTCATCAATCCCCCACACTAAGCTATTGCTAGTCCCTAGCAATCTTTTGAGAAAAACTTGATGGATTTTAAACTCTTTACCAAAAGCCATCACTTCTGGAGTAGCCAGGTGTAAGAACTGTGGCACACCTGATAACCGTGTGATTTTGAGCAAACCACCAGCTGTCAACGGATTTGATTAGTCTTTACCAAAAGTCGTTTGCTTCTGGACTAGCCAACTCTTGATGGAATAGTCAACATCTTGGTGAGCTGATTACCAATTATGGTTTTTCCACGGCCTTTACCACAAGCCATAATCTTGCGGGCTAGCCAACTCATTTGTTTTTGGGGAGTTGAGGAACCGGACAATTTTGGGCAAATTGCAAGCCGTGAACGGATTTGAGTTGTCTTTACCAAGAGCCGTTTGCTCCTGGACTAGCCAATCCCTTGTGTCGCTTAGACAAGGCGGACTGATTACCACAAAAATTTTGAGATAAAGTGAAAAATTTTTGAAAAATGGGGGTATTTGAAAGTATTTTGCGATAAAATTCGCTAGAATTTCCCCCCCACACTTAGAAATGAATATTGTCCTCAATATTCAAAGTCCCGGCTATTATGCCGAAGCTATGAACGTAAAAAGCCAAGATTCGAATCTAACTGTGGAATTATGTTTTGCATTTTTCACTTTATTTATCTGTACATACAATCACACACATTTTTTTTTTTTTTTTTTTTTTTTTTTTTTTGCATATACACATATATACATTTTCAAATTAGCGGGGGGTTGGCCATTCCCTCACACTAGGGTGGTAGAAAGTAGAAAGAAATCAGAAATGCGGGTGAAAACCCGTATATGTTGCTAATTTTTGTTCACCGAGTCGCTAGCTTGACTCGATCCCCGAATTTAATTGTCCTTGGGGAAAGTTTGGAGATCCGGGACAACCATGGATGGTATGTCCTCTCCAAAGTAGTGCTTTAGACGATGTCCATTCACTTTGAAATTAGGTCCGTCATTTTGTGATAATTCGACGGTGCCATAAGGATAAACCTTAACGATAGTGAATGGACCAGTCCATCGTGTTTTGAGCTTTCCCGAGAAGATCTTGAGTCTAGAGTTGAAAAGAAGGACTCGATCACCAACGTTGAAAACGCGGTTTTTGATTTTGGAGTCATGAATCTTCTTTGTCTTTTCTTTGTAGATCAAAGAGTTCTCGTAAGCTTGATCACGAAGTTCATTTAATTCATTGAGTTGAACTTTCCTATGATCACCCGCAGTTTTGAGGTCGAAATTGGCATGCTTGAGAGCCCAATAGGCTTTATGCTCAAGCTCGATCGGAAGATGGCACGCTTTCCCGTACACAAGTTTATAAGGCGTACACCCAATGGGTGTTTTATACGCTGTACGGAAAGCCCAAAGTGCATCATCTAATTTATCCGACCAAGATGCACGATTTTCCCCAACGGTTCTTTCAAATATTCTCTTTATGCCTCGATTGGAAACTTCTACTTGTCCACTTGTTTGAGGGTGGTACGCAGTAGAAAGACGGTGAGTTACACCATACTTTTGCATGACTTTATCGAATTTGTCATTGCAAAAATGCGTACCACGATCACTAATTATAGCACGTGGAGTTCCAAATCGAGCAAAGAGAGCTTTCAAAAACTTCACAACTACTCGGGCATCATTTGTGGGTAAAGCTTTTGCTTCGACCCATTTTGACAAATAGTCAACTGCCATGAGTATATACTTGTTTCCATGAGATGACGGGAATGGCCCCATAAAGTCAATGCCCCAAACGTCAAATATTTCACAAACTTGAATTGCATTTTGTGGCATTTCATTCTTTTGTGAGATATTCCCGTGACGTTGACAAGCGTCACAGGATTTGACCAATTCTTGGGCATCCTTGTAAATCGTGGGCCAAAAGAAACCGGAATCAAACACCTTTTTGGCGGTGTAATTTGGATTGTGGTGGCCCCCCGTGGGACCAGCATGGCAAGCCTTAAGAATTTCAGTGGCTTCTTGACCATATACACACCGCCGGATGACTTGATCCGCGCATATCTTGAACAAGTAGGGGTCGTCCCAGAAATAATGTTTGACATCTTTAAAGAACTTATTTTTCTATTGGGACGACATCCCTTTCACAATGAAGTTACCCGCAAGGTAGTTTGCAAAATCGGCAAACCAAGGGGTAACAGAATCTCCACGAAAGGCAACCGCATTGAGTGTTTCGAAAGGGAATGTTTCATTAATTTCTTTCCTCTCGAAAACATCTTGATGGGGGTTTTCCAAACGGGAGAGATGATCAGCAGCTAGGTTCTCAGCTCCCTTTTTATCACAAATAATGATATCAAATTCCTGAAGGAGGAGAACCCAACGTAGAAGTCTCGACTTTGCATCTTGTTTTGCAAAAAGGTACTTCAAAGCCGAGTGATCCGTATACACTATGCTTTTTGTCAGGATCAAGTATGGCCGGAATTTTTCAAAAGCATACACCACAGCTAATAATTCTTTTTCAGTGGTGGTGTAATGGCTTTGAGCCTCGGTCATAGTCTTGCTGGCATAGTGTATAGGCTGAAAATGTTTTGTTTTTCGTTGCCCCAAGACTGCCCCAATAGCATAATCACTAGCATCACACATGAGCTCAAAGGGCAAGTCCCAATCGGGGGCAACAAGAATCGGTGCCTCGGTAAGCCTTTTCTTTAATGTTTCAAAGGCTTCGATGCACTCAGGGGAGAAGATAAAAGGAGCATCATTTTCGAGGAGATGGGTCATAGGCCGGGCGATTTTAGAAAAATCTTGAATAAACCTACGGTAAAAGCCGGCGTGACCCAAAAAGCTCCTAACACCTTTCACAGTCGTGGGATGAGGCAATTTTGCAATGACGTCCACTTTGGCACGATCAACCTCAATCCCGTTTTTTGAAATTTTATGGCCGAGGACAATGCCCTCTTTGACCATAAAGTGACTTTTCTCCCAATTTAGACACAATTTTGTGTCTTCACAACGTTTTAGCATATTGTCTAAATGGGAGAGACATGTCTGAAACGAATCCCCAATGACCGAAAAATCGTCCATGAAGACCTCCATAGTTTTTCCGATCATGTCGGAAAAAATGGCCATCATACATCTTTGAAACGTGCCCGGAGCATTACATAAGCCAAATGGCATACGTTTATATGCGAAAGTTCCATAGGGGCACGTGAAAGTGGTCTTTTCTTGGTCTTGCGGGTCAATGGGAATCTGAAAGTAACCCGAGAAACCATCGAGGAAGCAATAATACTCATTCCCCGCTAATCTCTCGAGCATCTGATCCATAAAGGGCAGAGGAAAATGATCTTTACGGGTGGCGTCATTTAGCTTACGATAATCAATACAGACGCGCCAACCCGTAACCAAACGAGTTGGAATTAACTCATTTTCCTCATTTGTGACAACAGTAATGCCACCCTTTTTTGGAACACAATGGATTGGGCTGACCCAAGGACTGTCCGAGATAGGGTAAATCAATCCGGCATCAAGAAGTTTTAAAACCTCTTGTTTGATAACCTCGTGAATTTTTGGATTCACCCTTCTTTGTTGTTGGACTGCAGGTTTGAAGTCGTCCTCCATTAAAATCTTGTGTGTACAAAATTCAGGGTCAATGCCCTTTATGTCGGAGAGACGCCAAGCAATTGCTTGTTTATGAGACTTCAAAACCTTTATGAGAGCAGCCTTTTCCTCATCACTTAAGTCTTTGGCAATTATGACGGGTAATTTATCATCACCCTCCAGAAATGCATATTCAAGATGAGGCGGCAAGTCCTTAAGTTCAACCTCGGGAAAGTCATCAGTTTTCTCAACATTTTTGACCTCCTCTTTATGAAGTTGTTGTGGTAGAACAGGAAGAGGAGAGGGATCTTCGTTTAACAATTTTTCAAGCATGAGAATATCCCTCTCGAGGTCGATCTCTTGGTTATCGACTCCATCGGGAATCGAATCACTTTTGAGAAACGCCTCCATTTCTTCTAAGATGAAGTCACTTCCCTCAAACGGAGTGAGGGAAGGAGAAGAATTGGCTATGATGGGGTGAGAAGACTGAGTGAGGTTTTCACTCGAAGAATCATCAATGAAACCTAAAATCTCTTGAGCATACTCCTCAGCAGCAACATCGATGACATCAATTTGATTCACCGACTCACAATCATAATTGGAGGAGTATCTCGAAGTTTGATTTAGGTTGAAGGTTATGGCTTCCGTTCCAACACGTAATGTGATCTCATGCTCAAATACATCGATAAGAGCGCGCCCAGTTCTAAGGAATCCCCGCCCAAGAATGAGAGGGACCCTAGAATCGGTATCAAAGTCAACAATCACAAAATCTGCCGGAAAATGGAACTTCCCCACTTTAACGAATACGTCCTCGGCAATTCTGATGGGGCGAGAAATCGAACGATCGGCAAGCTCTAAAGTCATGCACGTGGGGGTAAGTTCGGGAAGAGAGAGTTTCTTCCACACAGAATATGGCATCAGGTTGATGCTAGCACCTAGATCGGCCAGGGCGAAGCAATCAACCATACCCGGGAAAGTACAAGGAATGAGGAATTTCCCGGGATCTCCAAGCTTTTCAGGAAGCTTTTTCAAAAGAACCGCAGAGCAGTTCTCATTCAGAGGAGTTCTTGCCATCTCAAATAATTTTTCTTTATTACTCAACAGATTTTTGATTGTCGATGCAAACTTAGGCATCAAGAGAATAGCATCCGCGAAGCTGATATCAAAATGCAAATCTTGGAAGATTTGGAAAAATTTATCCATTTGGTGATTAGCTTTTTCGCGGAGCTTTTGTTCACTGAGACGTGATGGATAGGGAATAGAAGTTTTGGATTTAGGGCTGTCCACTGGAGTTTCTGGTGGTTCAAAGACAACTCCAGGCTTACATCTGATTTCAGGAATAACCTGAGGTTGGACGTGTGCTGTACTTCGTGGGCTAGGATTTTGCACTTTGTCCTTTGTCACCTCAGGTTCACGATTCACTACCTTTGGAGGGGAGGAAGAAGAGGTAGTAGGAATCGCGGGTTCATCATATGAAGCACCACTTCGTGTTGTGATCGCCTTAGCATCGCCCCTCGGGTTAGCGATCGTGTTGCTCGGTAAAGTAGTACCTGAGCCCGAGGGTCGATCATTTAAAGACTTCTTGATGTCAGAAATCTGGCTGACCAGCAACTTGTTCAACTCTTCTTGGGACTTCATGAATTGTTTCAACAACTCGTCAAATGAAGGCCCGGTTGGAACAATGGCTTGATTCGGATTAGGAATATTTGGAGCTCGATTGTTCGGATTTGGACCTTGATTTTGAAAATTACCCTGATTAGGGTTGTTGTTTCCATGAAAATATCCCGGATTGAAATTACCCTGACCTTGGTTCTGATTAAAGTTTCCTTGATTTTGTTGTTGGAAACCTTGATTTTGGAATCCTTGGTTTTGATTGTGAAAACCGTGGCCCTGATTGAAGTTACTTTGGTTTTGATAACCTTGGTTTTGATAACCTTGGTTCGCTCTATTTTGATTTTGGCCACGGTTTTGGACATTTTCGTTTTGATTAAAACCAGGAGGTCCAGGATAATGATGTTGAGGACGATAGCTAGGGTCCATAGGAGGGCGATATTGATTGCCTCCTTGATTTTGGGACCCAGCTACAGCATGAGCTTCATATGGGGTACCATCAGTAGCTGTGCAATTGTAGTAGGCATGCGGCCCACCACAAGTTACACAGACTTCCACTTTTTTAACCTCAGCAGGTGGAGGATGTTGTGGAAATGAGACTTTCTTTGTTTGGGCGAGAACTAAAGCTTGGATCGCTTCAGTGAGCTTGTCAATCTTAGCATCCGTGCTAGATTGACTCACAGAAGATGAAGTGGAAGGACCCGCATTAATTTGGGAAACAATCGGTTTGCTTCGTGTAGAGCGGACCTTAGACTTGTTTTCTATGATTTGCAAAGCTTCTTTTGTGGTTTTACTCAAAAAGTTACCTCCCGCGGAGGCATTGAGTGAATCCTGATCAGCTTGGCTCACGCCATTGTAAAACGTATCGAGTTGCATCAACTCAGAGAAACCATGATGTGGACACTTGCGAAGTAATTCTTTGAAACGATCCCACGCTTCACCAAAAGATTCATCGTATTTTTGAGTGAACTTGGTGATTTCGTTCTTAAGACTCGTAGTCTTGGAAGGTGGGAAGAATTCATTCACAAACTTTTTGACAAGATCTTCGCAAGTCTCAATAGATCGTGGAGGTTGTTTTTCAAGCCAAATCCGGGCTTGTCCCTCCAATGAGAATGGGAAGAGAAGAAGTTTTATTGCTTCACACGGGACATTTTTGTACTTGATGGTTGATGTGATTTTATTGAACCATCGAATATGAGCATGAGGATCGTCCCTCTCAAAACCGTAGAATTGACTTGAGGTCACAAGATTGAGTAACCCGGTTTTGAGCTCAAAACTATCAGCCACGATGGCTGGGACAATAATGGCATCTCCGTAACCCTCGATGGGTGCTTGGAGAAGTTCACACATGGGACGGTCTTCCGCCATGGTGACAGTGGGTGTGGCAACAGTACGGATCTCAGATCCGACTGTTGGTGCTGAACGTCTACGAGGTCTTCTAGGTTTTCGTACAAGCTCACGTAATGGGCTAGTAGACCTAGAAGAACGAGTGCGCATGCACTAGGAACAGAAATCAATCAAAACAAAGTCGAGACAAAACCACAGTGAACTTAAACCAATAATCACAAGTGAGTGGCTTCTTTAGAAAAGGTACACCACACACAAGGATACAAAGGTAAGTTTTAATCTTTTTGATTTGGGAACTTATTTGTTCACACCCCTAGTTGGAAGGTGTTCTGTCTTGGTTTTCGACGGTTTATTTTTATGTAGAATTATTATTCACAAGAAAAGACGGATGTTTTTGTGTATGGGTTAAAAACTTTTGGAAAATATTTTTGGTATCGTTTCGTTTACCAAAATCGTTTTTATTTAAGAATCACCTTAAAAGAAAACCGAATCAGAAAACGTTACGATCTGTTTTGTTGTTTTTAATTTTTTTTTTTTTTTTTTTTTTTTTTTTTTTTTTTTTTTTTTTTGTGTTTTAACACTTTAGGAAAAGTGTTAATAACTTTTTTTTGTATTTTGATTATGAAAATATACACAAGTGGTGGTATTTATACAGTGAGTGAGGTGAGATAACACTAATCTCAAATAACGCTAAAGAAACTGATAAGGCGAAAAATGATCCGTTTTTAGGGGGTCATTTAAGCCCGAATCCGAATTTATTTGATCAAATATTGCCCTAAATCGTTCCTTTTGTGATTTTAGGTGTTTGAAGAGTGAATTCTGGAAAAGAGGCTATTTTGGACGTTTTTGGAGCATAAAGTGAAGAAAACAACAAAGTACCAAATCCAAGCTGGAATTACAAGGTGACGGCGTCAAGGATTTACTCTTGACGGCGTCAGAAAGGATGAATATTTTACCGAAGGTTGTGAAGGCGTCAGATGAAGAGATGACGGCGTCAAAGTGACCAAGATTAATTTACCGAGGGTGGTGACGGCGTCACATAGGCCGTCACGATTGGATCTAGGGCGTCCGAGGAAGTATATGGCGGCGAGTTGACGGCGTCAGATTTTACTCTTGACGCCGTCAGGACGATTTTCCTATATATAGTTTTCTAGTTTTTTCATTAAAAAAAGAGAAGTTTTGGTGAAACCCTAAAGACGATTTTGGTGCCTCTTTTACAGGTTTTTCAAGGGTTCCAAACCCTTGAGACCTTGCATTGTAATTGAGATAAGTATACTCTTAATTCAATCAATATGTCTATGTGTTGGTTGTCTATCTTTTGTTCTTATCTTAATTCTACTATGCTAGGCTAAATTTCCTTTGTGTTTGCTTAGATCTAATGAAACCTAGATGTTGATTATGTGTTGATTACTTGTCTATTCTTGTTTTGAATGAATGATATTATATGTTAGGCTTAAGAAAACTGGCAGATCTCCAAATGGTAACATGCTTGAACGTCTTAAGAAACATGAACCGAGGCGTACTAGGTCTTTATTGGTTGTATTTAATGCATGAGCCACTGTTTACAATCCCTATAGTTGTGCTGGGTCATGGTGTAGGAGGAGATAAGAGCTCATAGAGTTGGGGAGTTATGTATGCCACCCCACGAATGGTATTAAGGAATACAACCCGTCATTCATACAAGTGTAACAAGTAATTAACATGTAAAAGATATCTAGGGAGTAATGAAGTCTAAGTAAACACAATTTCTCCAACCACTGCTCACAACCTTAGTTTAATATTAGTTTAATTTCATTTTCATTAGTCAATTAGTTATAAAGTAGTTTTTGGGTTAGTTGATTAGCAACTAATTCCGCCCACTCCTTCAAAACCCGAGATTTTACTTGCTTTCATAAAATATAAAAACACAAAAATAATCATCTTCCATCTCTAGAACTATTAATTAGGCTTTCTAATCCTAGCGACACTATTCCTAAGCTGAACGATCAATCCCCCGGTACTTGTCACTATACTATACTACAACGATCAGGTACACTGCCTGGTGGGGGTTGTAAGCCTCGCGAGATCCCTCGAGAGGTAAAGCAAGGTGCGATTCCCACGCATCAGAAACGCGCACACTTCCCCGGCAGCGGCGCCAAATTTTGATTGAGCCCGAACCACCTAACTTATATTAACCAAATAATGGTCAACAAAGTCAAATAGCCTAGGTCAATGCTCCGGGTAATATAGGGTATCACCAGGTCGTTAAATCCCGTTGAAGTGTGAATTGTAACTTTGGCGTATTTGTGATCGGGTAATTATTCACAGGAAAAGGGTTATGATCAGAATTATTTGGAAATTATTAACAAATATAGCTTAGGAAAGCTACGTGAGTGATTACTGGAATTTAGATTACAAAGATATGAGCTAAAAACTAAAAACGTACGTTTTAATTAAAAAACGTAAACAGACGCACAAAACAAAAAGTACAACTGAAGGATGGGAAGGGTTAAAAGTGTAAATTTAATATTTTTACAATCCTAATAATAAAAGAAAATTTTAAGAAAAATTAAAATTATTTTTACACTATTTAATTATTTATTATTAATTAATTACTAATTATCTATTTAATACTAATTAAACTAATTAGAATTATTAAAAATACTTAAAAGACTTAGAAAATTAAGAAAAATTTTATAAATCTAATTAACCATCATGGGAATCTAAAAAATTATAAAAAGTTAATTTTATGTATTTCTAAATTAAGTAACTAATTATTATTCTATTTATTAATTAATATCTAATTAAACTATTTAATTTATGAAAACTATTAAATGAACAGTAAAAATTCTAGAAAAATTTATAAAAATGTTTTAACTAAAATAAAAGCTATAAAAATTATAAAAACTAGGCTATACTATATAAAAACTAATTCTGCTATTTAATTGATTAAGATTAATTAAACTAAAATTAATTAGAAATACCACTAAATGACAAAATAAAAATCTGGAAAAATTTGTAAAATTATTTTAACCTAAAATATAATTTCTAAAAATATAAAAGTGATATATTACTTAGAAATTAATTAAAAAGAAAATTAAATTGATAAATTCTATTAAATAGAAGCTATCACTATTTTTAAAATTGGTTTTTTTTTTATTTTTTCTTTTTCTAAACTGATAATAAGCTAAAAACAACTAACTTTAACAAAAACACTTTTGTTTTAACCCAAGGAATAAGCAATTTAAGTGCTTATTACACCCACAGTTGACTTTTGTTGACTGTGGAGTGTTTTTAGCTCAAATGGTGAAATGTGGGGTCCACACTGATTAAACTTGGTTTCTCTGAGTCTTAGGAACAATAATAAGCAAATAACAATCAGCAAAAGAGGCCAGAATAAGCTAAAAATCTCAATTAAGCCCTTAACTTATTGTGACTGATGCAGTTATGGGACAGAGATGAGGAGCCAAATAAGGTGGGGTCCACAGACTTAGGGGTCAAACAAAAGGTTCAAAGCTACTCCCTGGTAGGAGGAGGGTTAATGGGAACCAAAATTAAGTGACAAGGACCACTGTAGTGGTCACAAACCACCACAAAAGGTGGTGGTGTGAAGGTGGTGTCTGATGTGCAGGGGAGCTGTATGCCCTGCAGGTCACTTTGTGGCCTTGTGGGACCCACCAAACCAAATTCTAAAAATTTGATAAAATTCTCAAAAATTAACAAAGTAGCAGAGATTAAGCACACCAAATATCAGACCCTAAAACCTAAAACACAACAAATTACAAACCTTCAAAGATTGCTCAAAATCAATTTGGACTGCTTTTGACTTTTTATGGTTTTGGTGTTCTTTGACTTTTATGAACTTGGGAATGATTTAATTGCCTTAAATCATGTTTGTGGGTTGTATTTAGACTGAATTATTTTAAAACTTCAACTTATCTATTGAAATGAAAAGGTTTGGGACTCCAAAAACCACCACAGTTAACTGTGGTGGTGGAACTTTGCCATTTTGACTTTTAAGTTACTAGGGTCCAATTTGAGGGTTTATTCAAGCACAAACAGACCTGAGTAATGTTTCTAAATCACAAATACCAACCACAACTTAGGATTTAGTGGATGAATCCACTGATCCAAACACCCCTTTATATGGACTCACTTGGTGATTTTCAAAACAACTCTATGAAATAAACCTCTAATCTGATACATACTCTATCACACCAATATAATGGATCTATTTGAACACAAATAAGCAATAATAACAACAAAAGAACTCAGAATTCAAGTTTACACTACTTGACTGATTTTTAGAAAACTAATCAACTTTCAAAAACAATAAACAAGCTACTTATTTTAGGTTATACTAACATTAAACAACACAAATCAGGTAAGAAACAACAAAGACTAAAGCATTTAACTATATAAACAGTAAAATACCAAAAATTAAGGAAATGGCTTACAAGAGTGCCCACTTGAAATCAAAGAACCAAGGACTAGAACCAATCCTAAATGGTCTCCACAGACCTCTATTAACCCATTTCCATCCAAGCTCAGCTACAATCCATCACTGCTCACTTTTCTTCTTGTTTTATTTTTTTTTCTTTCTAATTTATTTTTCTTTGGCTATTTGAAACTTGATACTGGAAAAGGCTTAATGCTCAAAATATCTTACATAAACTTAAATGAGACCACATATGAGCTTATGGAACAATAGGAACAAGTGCTGATCATTAATTCATGCCACCCTCAGATTTTCAATGAAATATAAAGAAGTTGAATTTAAAAGGAAAACTTGGATTTCATTCAAATAGAAAGTTGATGATTACACTGATAAGACTTAGAATACAACTTAAAAGCTAAAAATTACTTGGAATTTAAATTTTACAATAAGTGAAAAATTACAAAATAAGCCAAAAAAAACACACTGATCACTGGTGTATCTTTTTCTTCTTATACTGGAACCATTAGGGTTTTGAAACCCTAATGAGTGAATCCCATCTGCCTTCTGAGCCCTTGGATTACCAATCAACAATCTTGACCTTTAAAAGTCTTTTGGCGCCAATTTTTTCTTCATTTGTCAGACTGAGGTTGAGTGGGGGAAAGGAGAACAATTAAAATGTTTTGGAGCTTAGCTTAAGAGTCAAGGGGGAGGGATGGTGTGCTGAGGTGGAGGAGGGGGGAGCAGGTAGCAAGTTGGAGGGGGGTTTGACTTCGTTTGACTGGGAAGTGGGAAGGAAAGGTTGGGGGTCAACGCGGGTCAAACCTGGGGTGTTAGTTTAAACGGTGGGCTGAAGGTGAATGGGCCTGGAGTTGGGTGGGCTGAGGGTGTTTGATGGACCAGGTGGGTTTGGTTTTGGATTTGTTTAAGTAATTTAGGTCCGTTTGGTTTTGGTAACTCTTAAATCACAAGGACCATTCATGTAATTTACCGAACATTGAGGGGTGTGTTTTGCCATGTTTCCAAAATATCCCAAGGGTGTAATTTGCCAAGTCTGAATTCCCATGGACCATAAATGTAATTTTTGCTCTTTTGAAATTCCCGAGGGCCATAAATGACAAGTTTCCAAAATTGAGGGACCAATGTTGTAATTTCCTCAAACTCACACCAAAGGATTATTTTTGACAATTTATGATTTTTCAAGGACCCTAGATGATTTTTCATTCAAAATTATTCCACCCGGGATCAAATCTGTCAATTTCCAAAACTCCAGGGACCATTTTTGTCAATTTTGGATTTTAAGGGGTAAAAGTGTAATTTTCTCAAACTTTATTACCCAAGGACTTATTTTGATAATTTTTGACTTTTCTTTGCCTTGAGTTGACTTTTCTTTTGTTTTAAACTTCCAGGGACTAGTTTTGCCAAATTTTGAAACTTGAGGGACTGAAACTGCCAATTGTGCAAACTTTGTTCGTTTTTCATTTGTTTTCAAACATTTTGCATCTAAAACATATAAAACACACTTTTGGAATAAATTGTGTATTTTGATGCGTTTTTGGGTGTTTTTGGATGTTTTGGCAGTCCAGATACGGTAAAAATGATGAGTGTTTGAGCACTCATCATATCCTCTCCACTTTTATTCCAATCCCACGGTTTTGTTTCCATAAACTTTACGTCCCTACTAACATGTTTCTTCTTTCTTATCGGATCATATAACCTACATGCTTTTGATCCTTCCTCTACTCCCAAATAAACCATCGGTATGCTTCTATCATCTAACTTCTTCAAGTGAGGTATCATTATCTTAGCATAAGTTGTGCATCCGAATATTCTTAGGTATTCCAGATTCGGTTTCCTATTGTAGAGGGCTTCATATGGTGTCTTATCTTCCAGAGCTTTCGTAGGTACCCTATTGAGTATGTATATGGCATGTCTGACTGCTTCCGCCCAAAAAGTTAAGGGTAACTTCATTGCTTTCATCATACTCCTAGTAGTTGATAACACTGTCCTATTTTTCCTTTCTACTACACCGTTTTGTTGAGGTGAGTATGGTGTTGTCAACTGTCTTGCTATACCATATTCCTTACAGTATTTGGTAAATTCATTTGATGTAAATTCACCTCCTCTATCTGTTCTTTGCATCTTTAATTTCAACTTCAATTCCATTTCAATCTTCTGTCTAAATTCCTTAAATGTGTTAAATGCCTGATCTTTCGAATTTAGAAAGTAGGCCCACATGAAACGTGTACAGTCATCTACTAACAAGAAGATGAGCCTTTTTCCAGTGTGTGTGGCTAGACTTATGGGACCACAAAGATCTCCATATACTAAGTCCAATGGGTTATTTGATCTGAATTTAGTTTTGTGTGGAAATGGTGTTCTAATGTGTTTCCCTAATAAACATGCGTCACAGATTTGTCCTGCATGATTTATTCTTGGTATTCCATTTACTAGACCTTTCCTTGTCATCTTGTCTAACGCATCAAAGTTCAGATGACCTAATCTAGCATGCCATAACCATGCTTGGTTATCTACGTTTGCTAAGAGACATATAGGTGCCTCTATTTGTAGTCTAATACTGTAAAGTCGATTCTTTGATCTTTCTACCTTCATCAACAATTTCTTATTCTTATCATACAAAGTCAGTTTGTTTCCATCCATGATGATCTTGCAACCTATTTCGGTAAGTTGTCTGTTGACATAAATAATGTCTTAAAACATTGTTAGCATATTAACAATGTCTCTATGTTTTGATAATTACAAAGCATAAACTCATTAATCTAAAACTTATGACGTAAACAAGTTTTAGTGCTTAATATTTGTCTTTGCTTCCATATCACTTAAGGTATGAATAAACAAAGGGTTTATTACATTTCATGATCAAAGGAAATTTTTCTAATCACTAGAATTTTTATAAAATGTATTAAACATCTTATATCTTTTACAAAATTACTTTTGGAATTAAAAGAATATGTTTAATTCATTATAAATATATTATTTCAAATTTCCAACCAAAAATGGTGATGCGTGGGAATTGCACCAGGCTTTACCTCTCAAGGGATCTTGAGAAGCTTACAACCCCCACCAAGCAGTGTACCTGATCGTTGTAGTATAGTATAGTGACAAGTACCGGGGGATTGATCGTTCAGCTTAGGAATAATGTCGCTAGGATTAGAAAGCCTAAATACTAGTTCTAAAGGTGAGGGATGATTATTTTTGTATTTTTATATTTTTTAGAAAGCAAGTAAAAATCTCGGGTCTGAAGGATTTAGGCGGAATTAGTTGCTAATCAACTAACCCAATACTAAAGATGCAATCAAAATAAAATACTAGAAATGAAAATAAACTAAATTATACTAAAGTTGTGAGCAATAAGTGGAGAAAATGTGTTTACTTAGATTTCACTACTCCCTAGACATCTTTTACATGTTAATTACTTGTTATAATTGCATGGATGACGGATCGTATTCCTTAATACCATTCATGGGGTGGCACACTTAACTCCCCAATTCTATGAGCTCTTATCTCCTCCTACACCATGCCCAGCACAACTATAGGGATTGTAAACAGTGGCTCATGCATTAAATACAACCAATAAAGACCTAGTGCGCGTCGGTTCATGTTTCTTAAGACGTTCAAGCATGTTACCAATTGGAGATCTGCCAGTTTTCTTAAGCCTAACATATAAATCATTCATCCAAGACAAGTATAAACAAGTAATCAACACATAATTAACATCTAGGTTTCATTAGATCCAAGCAAACACAAGATAGATCTAGCCTAGCATGATGGAATTAAGACAAGAACAAGATATAGACAACCAACACATAGACATATTGATTGAATTGAAAGAACACTTATCTTAATTACACATGAAAGGTATCAAGGGCTTGGAACCCTTGAAAAACCTGTAAAATTCGCACCAAAATCGTACTTAGGGTTTCTCCAAAACTTCTCCCTTTTAATGTGAAAATTAGAAAACTATATATAGGAAAAGGGGTCTGACGGCGTCAAGACCAAGCTTGTGACGTCGTCACCTCGCCGCCAAAACTATTCTCGGACTGCCTTGATCTACATTTGACGCCGTCAAGACTTAATCATTTCCAGGCCGTCATGACTTTTACTCTTGACGCCCTACCTTTGTGACGCCGTCAAATCTGTAATGGGTCGTCATGGAATTTTGCTCTTGACGCCGTCACCTACTGTTCCCAGCATGGAAAATTAAGACTTTGGCGTTTTCTTCACTTTTATGCTCCAAAAACGTCCGAATTGCTTTCTTTTCCAGATTTCTCTCCCAAAGTACCTAAAATCACAAAAGGAACGATTTAGGGCAACATTTGATCAAATAAATTCGAATTCGGGCTTAAATGACCCCCTAAAAACGGATCATTTTTCGCCTCATCATATACCCTTACACTTGAGATTTGCTTGTCCTCAAGCAAATGCGCTTTTATTCTACTCAAAATACAAGTTAGGTGTCATTTAACACTAATATAAAAGTAATTACAACAAATAATCGTTCCACTAAAGACCAATAGACAAGCACGGAGGTCATACACTAGCACCTCACAAATAGTGTTTAGATACTCACATCTCTCTGGTGTAATAAAGTGTAAATTACAATATGGAAACGGAAGATATCTCTCACTACCTATCATAGCAAAATAGATTACCATAGGCTTGGGAAAGGATCAAACCTCCACCACATGGCGTAAGCACCTAGGATAAACTATCAAAGAGGTCTTTTAAAGGGTTGTAACGTTAGGTGTAGGGATATGAAATACACGGTTTTGTTGGATAAAGGAAGTTTTACTGGTGGCGAGTTAACAATCTTGGTTAATTACATGTACAATATGGCGTTGCTAAGCCAAGACTAGACTCGACTTAAGCTAATAAATGAAAAATAACAAAAAACATAAAGGGATGGTAGTCCGTATGTTTTTTCTCTTTTCCTTTTTCTATTTTTTTTTTTCTTTTTCTATATTTTTTTTCGATTTTTTTTTTTCTTTTTTTTTTTTTTTTTTTTTTTTTTGACATACACTCTTACCCTACCATCCGAAATAATACATCATATAGGGAATGAATATTCCTCTTACACTTGAATCTTTACATACTTTATATTAAACTAATCTAATGACTCGAATCAAGAAAATCAAAACACTTGGAGCACTTTAAAGATTAACGTACGTATGGGGGTAATAAATGATGTTCTTCCCCATTACTCCATAAAATAAGTACTTACCCATGAGTCCCAATCGTCCCAAAACAATATGTACAAGGATATGACTCGACTTAGCAACCATGTAATCAATTAGATAGTTAACTTAGGGTTTAACAAATAACAATAATGCACTAAAGATGAGTGCATACACGGAAGGCTAAGGCGATTTGGGTGTACATTTAAGGGGGTGTAACAAATTCTTCCTTTAAGTAAAATGCTTAAAGTTAGAAACGAAAAGATAGGCTCGGAGGGGTGTACTAGGGGTTTCGTGTACTAAAAATGAGTACAACTCTAAGGGTGTGGGAAAAATTAGTTGACTTAACTAGTCAAGTAATATGACATAAATGGTCAAGTAATTATGATACGGGTTTAACACAAGGGTAATCCTAATGCCTCTTATCATGTAGTAAATCCTACCACACGAATGTAGTCTCACTAGCGGTCTCAGGATGCATCACTAACGCAAGTTCTAGAATCTAAATACTACCGGTACACTCATAAGCACTAATAGTAAATGCTTTTCCTATCAAATCTAAAGGCGAACCTCACATATTTGGGTGAAAAATTTTTCTGAAATATACGGTTATGTGCTAGTCATACAATCTCCTATCCATGAGACGCTTGCTATGGCTAAAGTTTCACTCCTAAATGTTGTAAAAAAATTTAAATTTGGCGCTAAAATTGCACTAACAAGTATTTCTCATAGTTTTATTACACATCTACCATTAAACAAAACAAACTCAAGCGAAAGTGCATATGTAAGGTATCATCTTTTTACCCTCCCCTTACACCTAAGATGAACATTGTCCCCAGTGTTCAAGTAAAGAATGTAAAAGTGAAAAAGTAAAGAGAATGAAATCAAATACTCCCCTGATTCGCTCGGTATGGATAATAGGGTGGCCAGGTTAAATCTTCCTCCAAGAAAATGAACAATCAAAGCTTCCCTTCCAGAATGTAAATCATCTTCTTGTCATACATAACCTGTAAAACCTGATAAAATAGACAAGACAACCTCGCGTAAAATCGGCGGTATCCTATATAAGGTACTAAATCCTAGAAAACAAGATAAGGTATAATGCTTGTGGAATGAAGTTTGCAGATCTCCTGTAGATTATAAAACTTAATAATTCACAAAAACCATAAGACTCCGTTAGAAAAACAAAACCGGTAAAATTTCCAGATTTTTACACTTGACGCCGTCAAGAGTAAACTCTTGACGCCGTCAGAAGTGACCTGCAGAAATTCTTATGTTAAGTTTCCGGAAAATTTCTGGAAAAACTTGGTCCTACTTCCTGGAAAATCCTGCAAAACTTCATTATGACTCAATACAAGCATTTGACTCTAACAAATACGAATATACATGTTCATTTAATATTGTGGAGAATCATGATCGGTTTGTTTCTTGAAAACATATTTGGGGTTTCCCCTTACACTTATCTTTTGCAAAAATACCTTTAGGTGGAGTTAAGACTAGGTCAAAACAACAAAGTAAAGTATTTCCACTATTTAGTTTAGAAACATGATCTACCAACAATAAAAAATAAGCATGCATACGGAAGCAAATAACAAACAAACAAATAAAATCACACAAAACATGGGTTGCCTCCCAAGAAGCGCTTTTCTTTATTTACGAGTCTTGTAGCTAGACTCAAGGTCATGGGTTGCTACGTGACACGGGTGAGTTCCTCATTGAGGACATCTTTGGGATCAAACTTAGGTTTCAACTTCCTATCGGTTTCCTTAGTATGGTATGACCTTTCAAACTTTTCTCCATCCGGATCATACAAAGTCATCCTCATATGCCATGATCCGTCACCTTCTTTAGGTAGCTTGTCCCACCTCCATTTGCACTTGTCTCCCTCTCTTTTCCATTTATTCCTTTCTATGTTAATGGGCATTACGCTTAAGAACTCAATCATCTTCCTAAAGACCAAGGGGTCCTCAAAAGGGTCTAGCTCTTCATCTCTAGCTATGAGTTGTTCCACCGAATGTGTCTTTTCAACGAAATCTTTCTCTAGATAAAATGGGCATTGAGGTCCTATAAAGTTCCTTTCTATCCAAGGTCCATATCTAGATGGTCTCCTATTCATCTCTACCCAATGCGGTGTCGGTTCATCATCACAATCATAACTATGCTTCTTTACATCGTACACCGACCAAGTATCGCCTTCACCTACCGCTATCTTAGACTCCTTACAATCTATCATGGCGCTAGCGGTTGCTAAAAATCCTCTTCCTACCAATAATGGGCATGTAGTGTCACTAACCATGTCTAGGACGTGAAAATCTGCTAATATAGTTAACTTTCCTACGTGAACAACTACATCCTTAATCATTCCAACCGGGTGGGCAATACTCCCATCCGCTAGCCCTATCAATACCTTCGTTTCCTCTAACTTTCCTAGCTTAAGAGCGATGAATAAGGATAAGGGAATCAAGTTGAGGCTTGACCCTAAATCGGCTAGTGTGTCGAAAGCTTCGGATCTTCCTATCTTACAAGGCAAAACAAATATACCCGGATCATCAAGCTTTTTAGGCAACTTGTTTTGAACGAAGGTGGTCCCATTTTTACCTAGCTTACACTTCTCATATTTTTCTAGGAGGGCACTATAGTAAGGAGCACGCGCTAAGACATCAATGACGGGGCGTTCAAGGTGAAGTTCTTTGAATTCATCGTCAAGGTCTTGCGTAGGAGGTGTTTCAACTATACTTTTGACCGGCTCTATATTGGGTGCCTTATTTGATTGGTCCTTTTGAAGAATTTGGTTTTATTTAAAACACGTGCTTGTTGATTTAACCGAGTAGTATTGTGCACACGAAGTGGGTGACGAAACTGAAGATATGGAATTAATGTTTAGTTTCGGATTTTTGATTGTGTCGCTTGGAAGGGCTCCCATTTCTCGGTCATTGAGAACTTTCAACAATGCGTCAATTCTAGTGGTCGATTCGCTTTGCTTTTGTTTGAAATCGGCTTCAAACTTAGATATGCGAGCTTCTTGAGATGCCATGAACTTAGACATCAATCCTTCAAGGTTGTTGGTACTACCAAAGTTGTTAGAAGGATTGTTGTTGAAAGTACGGTTGGAGGGTGGACCGGTTGGTTGGTAACGATTAGGCGGATTGGAGGAATTGGGTTGATTTTGTTTCCACCTAAGGTTTGGGTGATTTTTCCATGAGGGGTTGTATGAATCACCGTAAGTGTTTGGCTCGGGCTTGAAAGTGTACCACTTATCTCCCGCTTCGTCGGTACGCGTGGATGCGTAGTCCGCAAAAGCTGTTCCGGGGAGTTCCACACAATCACGAGTGTCGTGGGGACCACTACATAATTCGCATGAAGAAGTGATTTTGTTCACTTGACTTGAAGGCTTAGGAGCTTCGTAAGATTTCATGAGAAACTTGACTTGGTCTTCAAGTTCCATGATCCTACGGTCGGGAGTGCTAGAATTGTTCGAAGGCAAGGATATCGCCTTGACCGTTTTGTTCAAGTCACGGGGATCATTCCAACTTTCGTTGTCATAAAGAGCAAAATCTTCTATGAGTTCCCATGATTGTTCCGCACTTAGATCACGTAGCTTACCACCGGCCGATTGGTCAATGGCTCGCCTCGTGGAGATATCGATATGGTCATAAAAGATTTGGACTTGGAGCCAAAGATCTATGCCATGATGAGGGACTTTTTGGAGTAAGTCCTTGAAACGAGTCCATGCTTCATAAAGAGATTCATTTTGACGTTGTTGGAACATCAAGATGTCATTTCTAAGCTTAGTAGTTCCCTCCGGTGGGAAAAATTGAGCAAGGAAACGAGTGGTGAGATCATCCCATGTGGTGATGGATCCCGCGGGTAAACACTCAAGCCATTGACTAGCTTGATCCCGTAGAGAGAATTAGAATAGGCGTAATCGGGTTGTCTCTCTAGTTTCAACATCTAGGTCTATGGAATCTACGATTTTGAGGAAGTCCTTAAGATGTTGGTTTGGATCTTCGGAACGAAGTCCATGGAATGCACATCCGCTTTGCACCAACCGGATGGTGTCGGATCGCAAGGGGGTCACATTGGCTCCGGTGAGCTCAATGGTGTTTCGGTAGCCTTGGTGGCTAGGTTGGGAATACTCTCCTAAGGTTCGGTGCCTAAGGGGTTCTAGTGGTGGGTTTTGTTGTGGTGGGATGACGGGTTCAAAGATGTTCCCGTTGTCCATGATGTCGGGTGGTTACGAACAAAGGCACAAAGAAATAAGATAGACTAAAGAGAACCTAAAAATAAAAATAAAATCTTACTAGAAAGGAATCTAGCAAGTAAACCTAATAAACAGAAATTCTAACCTAGACAATAACTATTCCCCGGGCTGCAGCGCCAAAAACTTGATGCGTGGGAATTGCACCAGGCTTTACCTCTCAAGGGATCTTGAGAAGCTTACAACCCCCACCAGGCAGTGTACCTGATCGTTGTAGTATAGTATAGTGACAAGTACCAGGGGATTGATCGTTCAGCTTAGGAATAGTGTCGCTAGGATTAGAAAGCCTAAATACTAGTTCTAAAGGTGAGGGATGATTATTTTTGTATTTTTATATTTTTTAGAAAGCAAGTAAAAATCTCGGGTTTGAAGGATTTGGGCGGAATTAGTTGCTAATCAACTAACCCAATACTAAAGATGCAATCAAAATAAAATACTAGAAATGAAAATAAACTAAATTATACTAAAGTTGTGAGCAATAAGTGGAGAAAATGTGTTTACTTAGATTTCACTACTCCCTAGACATCTTTTACACGTTAATTACTTGTTATAATTGCATGGATGACGGATCGTATTCCTTAATACCATTCATGGGGTGACACACTTAACTCCCCAATTCTATGAGCTCTTATCTCCTCCTACACCATGCCCAGCACAACTATAGGGATTGTAAACAGTGGCTCATGCATTAAATACAACCAATAAAGACCTAGTGCGCGTCGGTTCATGTTTCTTAAGACGTTCAAGCATGTTACCAATTGGAGATCTGCCAGTTTTCTTAAGCCTAACATATAAATCATTCATCCAAGACAAGTATAAACAAGTAATCAATACATAATTAACATCTAGGTTTCATTAGATCCAAGCAAACACAAGATAGATCTAGCCTAGCATGATGGAATTAAGACAAGAACAAGATATAGACAACCAACACATAGACATATTGATTGAATTGAAAGAACACTTATCTTAATTACACATGAAAGGTATCAAGGGCTTGGAACCCTTGAAAAACCTGTAAAATTCGCACCAAAATCGTACTTAGGATTTCTCCAAAACTTCTCCCTTTTAATGTGAAAATTAGAAAACTATATATAGGAAAAGGGGTCTGACGGCGTCAAGACCAAGCTTGTGACGTCGTCACCTCGCCGCCAAAACTATTCTCGGACTGCCTTGATCTACATTTGACGCCGTCAAGACTTAATCATTTCCAGGCCGTCATGACTTTTACTCTTGACGCCCTACCTTTGTGACGCCGTCAAATCTGTACTGGGTCGTCATGGAATTTTGCTCTTGACGCCGTCACCTACTGTTCCCAGCATGGAAAATTAAGACTTTGGCATTTTCTTCACTTTTATGCTCCAAAAACGTCCGAATTGCTTCCTTTTACAGATTTCTCTCCCAAAGTACCTAAAATCACAAAAGGAACGATTTAGGGCAATATTTGATCAAATAAATTCGAATTCGGGCTTAAATGACCCCCTAAAAATGGATCATTTTTCGCCTCATCAAATGGCAAATTCTATCCAGAAAAATATTCCCCACTAAAAGACAAGAAAAACCAACGTTCTGAAGGGGCGGCCCCCTTAATTCCTTAGGCGGCCCCCTTAATCATTAAGGGGACCGGCCGCTAATTAAGGGGACCGGCCACGCTCCAGAACAGTATTTTTCTCCCCTATAAATACTAGTTTTCTCCTCAGAATTTTCTCACCTTTTGCACTTTAAAACTTTCAGATCTAGATCCAATTCTCTATTCTCTTATCCTTTGATCATAAGTGTATAATTCTTTGTTTCAAAGTGATCCAACCTTCATCCCCTCAAGTACAAGAGAAGAATACTTCTATCCCTCAAGACAAGAAGTATTACAACTTATTGTGATCTCCACATCCAAGTTGTTGGTCCATCATCAAAGATCATTTACATTATTCTTTGTGAAGTTGTGAATATTTGATTGTAGATAGTTGTGCTAGATATAGATTGTGTGATTAGTTAGTAGCTTGGTGTGAAGAAGAAAAGTTAGGAACTAGATTGGTGTGAAGAAGATAGGTGTGGAGTAGTTAGTTGTGAAGTAGATTGATTTGAAGAAGTTGTGTAGAAGTTGTGACTCAGGTGTGACGAAGTTGTTGTGTGACGAAGTTGTGGTGTGAAAAGTGGTGTGTAAATTGATGTGTAAATTGGTGTGTATGGTTTTCTCCGCCATAAGGGAGCTTGTTGATATAGTGAAGAAAACTCTCGAGTTAGGTGCTCGGGGAGTGGAGTAGGGCAAGGAAGGTGTCCTTGTAGCCGAACCACTATAAATCTCTTGTCTCGCGGTTCGATCTTTCCATCTCTTACTTATTTCATTACTTATCATTGTTATACATTGTGTAGTATTATTTATTTATATTGTACAAGACTTGAGATCACATATTATCGAATCTAAGTTTTCAAAAGCTAAGTAAACTCTAAAACTATCTTTTATAACAAATTAAAAAGAAGTAAAACTATTCAACCCCCCCTTCTAGTTTTTCACAATTGGTATCAAGAGCCACGTCTAGCAAGATTTTTAAAATATATTGTATTTTAAAACTTGTAACGATCTATGGAATCTGAAAAATATTTAGAATGGCAATCTATGCAAAGACCACCACTATTTGAAAGTGATGGATTTTTATATTGGAAAAATAGATTCGAAACATATGTGAAATCAAAAGATCTTGATCTTTTGCATATTATTACCTTTGGTGATTTTCCTCCTATTCAATATAATATTGAAACTAAAATGAATGAAATTGTATCTTTTGAAGAACAAAATGATGATTTGAAAAAGAAATTAGCAAAAAATAATGAGGCTAAAATGATAATTTATAATGCGTTACCACGCAAAGAATATGAAAGAATTTTTATGTGTAAAACCGCCAAAGAAATTTGGGATTCTTTACTAATTACTCACCAAGGTAATAGCCAAGTCAAAGATAATAAAATAGATCTTCTTGTACAACAATATGAACAATTTACGATTCCGGAAGAGGAATCAATTGATAATGCTTTTGCTAAGTTTAACACTATCATCAGAAGTTTAAAAGCACTTGATGAGACATTTTTTAGTAAAAATTGTGTTAGGAAATTTCTTAGGGCATTGCATCCAAAATGGCGAGCTAAGGTCACGGCAATTGAAGAATCAAAGAACTTGATGACGTTATCACTAGATGAACTAATTGGCAACTTGAAGGTTCATGAAGAAATCATAAGAAGAGATTCGGAAACGGTCAAAGTCAAGAAAGAACAAACCAAATCCATTGCTCTAAAAACCAAAAAGGAACCTAGTGATGATGATGATTCAAGTGACGAAAGTGAAGACGAAGAATATGCAATGGCCGTAAGAGAATTCAAGAAATTCTTCAAGAGACGAGGAAGATTCACTAGATCATCACGAGACGAAAGAAAAGCATTCCAAAGGAATAGAAGTGACAACTACGGGAAAAGAAAGTGCTTTAGATGTGGAAGTCCAAATCATCTCATTGGCGAATGTCTAAAGCCACCGGGTTATGAAAATAAAGGTGCTTTTGTTAGTGAAACATGGAGTGATAGTGACAAAGAAGAGGTTGAAAAGCCAAGAGAAGAAAAGTGTTTTATGGCAAAAGAAACTGACGAGATATGTTTAGGAATTGACTTGGAACCTGACGAATGGATCAAAGATAGCGGATGTTCGAGGCACATGACGGGGAACCGCAAGCTATTCTCTACATACAAGGCATACAATGGAGTTAACGTTATTTTCGGTAGTGACTTACGTGGAAAAATCATTGGCAAAGGTACGATTTCTCAAGACTCACTTACTATTGAAAATGTAGAGCATGTAGATAAATTAACATATAACTTGCTTAGTGTAGGACAAATATGTGATAATAAATGTAGAGTCACATTTACCGAAGAGGATAGCGAAATAGTTAAGAATGGAAAATTATAGGTAGAGGAATTAGGAAAGGCGGCATATATGTTATGAAACTAGGAAACAAACCTGAGGATAGGATATGCCTAACGACCCTAGATGAAAACTCTACATTGTGGCATAGGAGATTAGGACATGCTAACATGCAACAAATACAATCTTTGGCCTCTAAGGAATTAGTTAGAAATTTGCCTAATCTAAAATATGACAAGCATTTTTGTGATGCATGTAAAATTGGAAAACAAGCTCATGCTAGTCACAAAGCTAAGAATATAGTATCCACTACTAGGTGCCTAGAATTATTACATATGGATCTTTTTGATCCATCCGCTGTGCGGAGCTATGGAGGAAACAAATATACCTTAGTAATAGTAGATGACTACTCACGATATACTTGGACTAGGTTTTTAAGTGACAAAACCCAAGCCTTTGAAAAATTCAAAATATTTAGTAAAATGATTCAAAATAAATTAGGATGCTCAATAGTTGCCATTAGGATGGACCATGGTAGGGAATTTGATAACGAAGTACAATTCGGAAAATATTGTGAGTTAAATGGAATATCTCACAATTTCTCCGCTCCCCGTACCCTCAATCAAATGGGGAAGTAGAAAGAAAAAATAGGTCACTACAAGAAATGAGTAGAACTATGTTAAATGAACAATCCATTCCACAAAAGTTTTGGTGTCACGCCGTAGATACATCAACTTATATTTTAAATAGGGTATCAATTAGAAGAATTCTAGGAAAAACTCCCTATGAGTTATTAAGAGGTAGAAAACCAAACTTAAGCTACTTTAGGGTATTTGGAAGTAAATGCTATATTTTAAACACTAAGGACTACCTCACTAAGTTTGATGCAAAATCATATGAAGGAATATTTTTAGGATACTCACAAAATAGCAAAGCATATATAATACTTAACAAACACTCCATGAAAGTAGAGGAATCACTAAATGTAACATTTGATGAAACACCACCACCTCCTAAAACATTACCTTTAGAAGATGATGATTTAGTCGAAGATGAAGCTATTGAGGTTAGTAAAACAAAACCCATAGGAAATGATAATGAAGACATTCACTTAGAAAACAACGAAACTGTTAATATTAAAGAATCTAGATCACATCCATTAGATAATATAATAGGACATCTTAGCCAAAGAACCCTTAGGTCACAAGCCCAAGATAAAAACAATTTCTTTTGTTTCCTCTCAGCAATAGAACCTAAGAATATTAGCGAGGCTTTAAAGGATGAAAGTTGGGTTATAGCTATGCAAGAAGAATTAAATCAATTTAAGGCAAATGATGTTTGGGAATTAGTCCCAAATCCAAAGGATATGACCACATAGGAACCAAATGGGTATATAGGAATAAGTTAGACGAGAATGGAATAGTTACTAGGAATAAAGCTAGGTTAGTTGCCCAAGGTTATAATCAACAAGAAGGAATTGATTATGACGAAACTTATGCCCCCGTAGCTAGACTAGAATCGATTAGGATATTACTTGCCTATGCTTGCGCCCTAGATTTTAAGTTATTCCAAATGGATGTGAAAAGTGCATTCCTTAACGGTTTTATCAATGAGGAGGTATATGTGGCACAACCTCCAGGATTCATTGGCTTCGCAAAACCTGATTATGTTTATAAGTTAAAGAAAGCTTTGTATGGACTCAAACAAGCTCCCAAAGCTTGGTATGATCGATTAAAAGCTTTTCTTATTAAACATGATTATTCCATGGGAATGGTAGATAACACTCTTTTCACTAAAAGGAAAGACCCAAATCTCATCATTGTCCAAATATATGTTGATGGCATTATATTTGGATCGACTTGTCAAGACATGTGTGATGAATTTGCCAAAATCATGCATGATGAGTTTGAGATGAGTATGATGGGTGAACTTAACTTCTTCCTAGGATTACAAATAAAACAATTAGAAGATGGAATATTTTTTAACCAATCTAAGTACATTAAGGAAATGCTTAAGAAATTTGGCCTAGTAGACTCAAAACCCATGAAAACTCCCATGTCTACGGAGGTAAAGCTCACAAAGGACGATGAAGGTGAGTCCGTAGATAACACCAAGTATAAAGGAATGATAGGTAGTTTACTATACTTGACGGCAAGTAGACCCGACATCATGTTTAGTGTCTGCCTTTGTGCCCGTTTTCAAGAGGATCCCAAAACCTCTCACCTAGAAGCGGTTAAGCGTATCTTCCGATACGTTAAAGGCACTATACACTTAGGATTATGGTATCCTAAGGAATCCGGCATAGAAACCATCGTCTATGCGGATTCGGATCATGCGGGAGACTACATAGATAGAAATAGCACTAGCGGTATTTGCACGTTTATGGGATGTTGTCTAACGTCTTGGTTTTCGAAGAAGCAAACCGCTCTTGCTATTTCTACCACCGAAGCCGAATATGTAAGCGCCGGAAAGGCATGTCAACAAGCACTATGGATGAAACAAGCTCTCGTAGACTATGGCATTAGGTTAGAAAATGTCCCCATTATGTGCGATAACAAATGTGCGATAGATTTAAGTAAAAATCCGGTGCAACACTCTAGGACTAAACACGTAGAAATACGTCACCATTTTCTTAGGGATAATGTACAAAAAGGAAATATATCTATATAAAAGGTTGCATCGGAAGACAACATTGCGGATATATTCACAAAACCCCTTAAGCGTGAATTATTCAACCACTTGCGTTTAGGATTAGGAATGATGGAACAAGTTGACTAAATTATATTGAATTAATTCAAATTTATACTTGCATAAAATTTATTTTTCTTCCATTTCACCTTTTCTGAGTCTAGGAATCTATTTCGCACAAAACTAAAGATTGAGAAGATTTATTTTCTTTGCATAAACCTTTTTGTAAAACTCAATCAATTTTCTCTAAAAATTATTCTCACAATCTAGGAATCACATGAAGATCATTTTCCTTGCATTGTTGACTAATTCTAAAAACATTGTCTTTCAAAATCATGCATAAACTCTCACATAAATTGTCAAGGTATATAATCTAATATATGTCTTTGACATTCATGATCGAGCAAAAATTGAATCAAGGAGATTATTTTGATTGTTTCTTAGGATCGTTATTTCTTTTTGCATCTAGGAGTCGAAACAATCACAACTCCACATTTGTTGCATATAGACACTCACTAGGACAAATTCACTAATAATGGTGTCATCTTGATCCATCACTAGTTTTTCACTCACTAATTGCCTTTGCCTTTAATCTAAGATAGGTGCCTTAGGAAGTTTAAGTGTGCTTGCCTTTACTTCCTCCTATTGCTTATTATGTGTTGATTATTTGCTCTTTTGCCTATGTGTTTTTGCATGCATGCTATATCTTGATTAGATTAGATTCTATATTGCCTAAGAGAATTGAACTTGCTTGAATTCTAACCCAAACACATAACCTTTCTGCAAATTTTCTGCCAAAAACCCAATTCTGGCAACCTGGAAATCACCAGATGGGCGGCCCCCTTAATTTTGTAAGGCGGCCCCCTTAATCATTAAGGGGACCGCCCCCTAATTAACGGGACCGGCCATCTGATGGTCGGGTTTACAGAATCTTTTCTGCTTTTTAGCCCATTTCAACCTACATTTCCCAATTTTCACCAACACAATTTGTCCTAATCTCCCAAACAAACTTTATCCATCCATAAACACGCAAATCTTACACTATAAATACCCCCAATCCTCAAAACTCTTTACTAATCCCTTCATGGCTTCTCCAAACAAACCCAAACCAAAAGCCTCAAGGCTTGCAAGAATGACGGAAAAACCCGTTTGGCGAAGAAAAAGCCCTCGAAACAAATCCATCATAACAAATGAAGTTGGAAGTCATTCAACACCACCAACCACTTACTTCCCAAACTTTCCACCTAATTCACAAGGACATTCATTTGATCCTACTTACAAACCATACAACATTGGCCAAACATCTTCCTTCATGCCAAATCACTCACCTCTTCCTCCAATCACTTGTAATGATCCATACAAGTTTGATCAACCATCCCACTACAACTCCAACTACACAAACCCAATTCATCCATATCAACACAATGACTTTCTCCACATTACCACGGAAAAGCAAAAGTTCCATGATGAAATATCACAAATCAATGATCTTCGTGATCTCAATGCCATGCATCTTGCACAACGCAACAAAGGGCAACCTCCATCATCACCCTACAACAATTGTCTTCCTCACTCTCTCAACTTGGATCAAGTTACAAACCACACTCATTATTGCCCTTGTTGCATCTTTCTCCAAAAACAAATCCTTTACTTGAGTGAAGATATTTCTTGGATTGAATATCTCCTCACACGACCTCATCCCATTCCACCCCTAACACGATACAATATCGTAAGGGCCACCTCTTCCGCTCCATACCTCACTCCTTATCCCTCTCCATCTAACAACTAAGCTTTATGCTTATGTTATCCTTCAAGCAAATAAAACAATCAACCATGAGTTGCAAGCAAGTCCAAGTGCTCTTTCTAGGCAATATAGGATTATGTATTTTCATTTGTTTTATTATGATTAATATTCCTTAAGCATATTAAATATTGTAATGCTTTCTATGATGCTTGAATGAATCTATTTTTATAACTATTGCTTTGCATGTATATTTGCCTTGCTCTCTTCTAATATTTTGTGTAGCCAAGATTTCCATAGCTCATTCCCTTGATGCTCTCAAATGAGGGGGAGCAATAACTTTTTTGATTTTACAAAAAGGGGGAGAAGAGAATGTTAAACTCTAAATTCTTGTCTAAAAATTATTTTTTAGACCTAATGAGTTTAAGGTTTTGTAATCATCAAAAAGGGGGAGATTGTTGACATAAATAATGTCTTAAAACATTGTTAGCATATTAACAATGTCTCTATGTTTTGATAATTACAAAGCATAAACTCATTAATCTAAAACTTATGACGTAAACAAGTTTTAGTGCTTAATATTTGTCTTTGCTTCCATATCACTTAAGGTATGAATAAACAAAGGGTTTATTACATTTCATGATCAAAGGAAATTTTTCTAATCACTAGAATTTTTATAAAATGTATTAAACATCTTATATCTTTTACAAAATTACTTTTGGAATTAAAACAATATGTTTAATTCATTATAAATATATGATTTCAAATTTCCAACCAAAAATGGCAAATTCTATCCAGAAAAATATTCCCCACTGAAAGACAAGAAAAACCAACGTTCTGAAGGGGCGGCCCCCTTAATTCCTTAGGCGGCCCCCTTAATCATTAAGGGGACCGGCCACTAATTAAGGGGACCGGCCACGCTCCAGAACAGTATTTTTCTCCCCTATAAATATTGGTTTTCTCCTCAGAATTTTCTCACCTTTTGCACTTCAAAACTTTCAGATCTAGATCCAATTCTCTATTCTCTTATCCTTTTATCATAAGTGTATAATTCTTTGTTTCAAAGTGATCCAACCTTCATCCCCTCAAGTGCAAGAGAAGAATACTTCTATCCCTCAAGACAAGAAGTATTACAACTTGTTGTGATCTCCACATCCAAGTTGTTGGTCCATTATCAAAGATCATTTACATTATTCTTTGTGAAGTTGTGAATATTTGATTGTAGATAGTTGTGCTAGATATAGATTGTGTGATTAGTTAGTAGCTTGGTGTGAAGAAGAAAAGTTAGGAACTAGATTGGTGTGAAGAAGATAGGTGTGAAGAAGATAGGTGTGGAGTAGTTAGTTGTGAAGTAGATTGATTTGAAGAAGTTGTGTAGAAGTTGTGACTTAGGTGTGACGAAGTTGTGGTGTGAAAAGTGGTGTGTAAATTGGTGTGTAAATTGGTGTGTACGAATTTCTCCGCCATAAGGGAGCTTGTTAATATAGTGAAGGAAACTCTCGAGTTAGGTGCTCGGGGAGTGGAGTAGGGTAAGGAAGGTGTCCTTGTAGCCGAACCACTATAAATCTCTTGTCTCGCGGTTCGATCTTTCCATCTCTTACTTATTTCATTACTTATCATTGTTATATATTGTGTAGTATTATTTATTTATATTGTACAAGACCTGAGATCACATATTATCGAATCTAAGTTTTCAAAAGCTAAGTAAACTCTAAAACTATCTTTTATAACGAATTAAAAAGACGTAAAACTATTCACCCCCCCCCCCCCTTATAGTTTTCCACATTGTCCTAGACTAAGTATGTTGCTCTTGAGGTTTGGAATGTAGTAAACGTCTGACACAATCTTTTGTTCCTTGTTTCTACATCCTAATAGTATTGAACCTCTACCCTTTATCTCCACATACGATCCATCTCCAAAACGAACACGTCTAGTGATGCTTTCGTTAATATCCTTAAAATGACTCTTGGTTCCCGTCATATGGTTACTTGCACCATTATCTAAATACCATATGCTAGCATCTACTGTAGCATACTTTCCGGGTTGTATTTTTCCTTCATTCAACAAAACTTCTTCGTGTTCAGTTTCGTGCCTAGTCATTAATATATAGTGATGGTTCATCGTCTTCTAAGATAAGGTTTGATTGTTCCTGGGTTGTTGATGGTTTTCTGTAGTCTTTCTTCATATGTCCATGTTTCCCGCAATTGAAACATTTTACTTTACTTATATCCCACTCACGTCTACCTTTATTTGACTTATCTTTGTGAGTTGAGTTCTCTCCATTCGAGTTATCCTTATTCTTATTATCTTGCCAGTTCCCTCGTGAGTAGTTTGATCTACCTCTACGTTTTGTAAAACTTTTCCCATTTTTAGAGTGTTCGCCTTGTACAAATAGCAAATTATCCTGGCTCTCTACTTGACATCCCTTTCGAAGTTTTATTCTTTCCTCGAATGCCTTAAGTTTTCTAGCGATCTCATCTAAGGTGATATCATCGAGGTCGTTTGTCTGTTCTATGGATGCTACTATTTGAATGAACCTATCTGGTGTGGAGTCTAATAGTTTTCTAACTAAAAGTGATTCATCCATGGTCTTTCCTAATTCTTTAGCCTTCGTGGCGTAACCATTTAGTTTGTTCGTAAATGCATCCACCGTTTCATCTTCCTTCATCTGAAGGGTATGAAATCCAATCATCAATGATTGAAACCGTGCTTGTTGCACTTTCTCTTCTCCAACATGTCTCCTTTTCAATGATTCCCATAATTCCCTTGCCGTTTTACAACATGCTACTTGTAAAATCACATCTTCGGTCAACGCTTGATATAAGAGGGCAATAGTTGCCTTATCTTTCTTATCATCTACTTGCATGTTTTCCTTAGGTTCTATTGTCTCACATAAACCATGTGCTTCTAGTATAACCTTAATTTGTAAAGCCCAAACCGTGTAGTTTGTGGTTTTAAGTTTAGGGCATTGGTATTGTGCAATAGGTGTTATGGGTTTTGGTGTTACATTATTTGTATCGTCACCGGACATCTTGAAAGTGTTTAATATCTTCACTTTCTAAATCTTATGAGAATTTCTAACTAGTGGTATCACTTAATACTACGGGAACAGAAATAGTTATCTGGGAATCCTAATATAACGGGATCAAAATATAGTTCTCGGGATTTCCTAATAATATAAACAAATATCTATACTATGTAAATGAAATTCAAAATTTGAATTTTTTTCTGACCTCGTTGTTGTGTCAAAACACAAACGTGTATTCCCCTTTATGTCAGCACTAGAATGTTATGCCAACTATGCTTTTCTTTCCCTTGTTCACCAAAGCTAATTCACGTACACCCCTTGATGTTGTTGTCGAATTGCTTTCCAAATTACCATGCCTTCACCACGTTGTTCCTTTATCCTTCCTTTGTGTCGACTTGAAATCACACCGTGCCCTAGACTCGTTTTTTTGTCTCGGTTTCCCTCCAAAAACTTTCTATGTTCTCGATAAACAACAAGGTTTGTTGTTTGTTGTGTTGCTCTTGATTTCCAAGTTAGTAATACCCACAAAGTGCCTAAAAATACTTCTCGGTATTTTTTTAAACAGACGGATTTGTTTGTTTTCCCTTTCTTCTAATACTATCTTGGTAGTATGTCTTTCAAACAAGGTTAACGAATTGCTTTCGCCTTGTTGCCTCCGTTGCTTGTTACTACTTTAACGCTTTTCCACAATACTTCCTTCCTTTCGCTTTTGTTCCACACCGTATGTCCCACAACAATCAATACCTTCGGTATCTTTTACAAACAATTGATCAGATTGTTTTTCCTTCGTTGTTGCTGTCTTTGTATTGCTAGCGTGCGCCAAACAATTCCTAGATTGTTTTCTGTTTACTCTCGGTACCTTTTCTATATCCAAGCAACCTTTTATCTTTCCAACGTGCTGCGTTATATAAGCAACCATGGGTCTCTTCTTCTTGACGTCCTTTCCTTCCAATTTGCTGCGTTAAACTGATGGCAAATGGGTCTTCTCTTCCTTCATGTTGCGTTATTATAACAACAGTGGGTCTCGTTGGTTTGTTGTAGTATGGTTCTAATCACAAGCAAAGTTTCTGAAAAAAAACTTGTGCTTCCTTCCTTGTGCCTTCCTGCCGCGTACAGCAAACACCCAACACAACCAACTTTGGTCACCACTACGTTTGGTTCCCCTTCTCGTTTGCAATTTCCCACAAGTATGGATGTGCACTTTCCTTCCTTGCGTCCTAATTATCCAGGCAACGTATTCTTGTTTGAACGTTGTGTGTTCTATTCTGGAATGAGAGTTCCAGCGTCTGGTTTCTGTTTGGTTTCCCTCTTGTTCTCGTTAAATGGTTTCTGGTTCGAAATGTATAACGAGTATGGCTCTTGATGCCAAATGTGAGAGTCGATATTGAAATTGCAAGTAAATAAATCTGAATAACTATTATCGGTCTAAACTTGTAACATTACATGTACATGAGTATTTATACTAAACGAATGGTTGTCTTTTGAACCATCGTGACTATTGGAAGGGTTGTGTCCATTCAACATACCCTTTCACAATTTACAGAAAATAACTAACTTAACTAACTAAACGGTTATTAAGTTTCTATCTAACAACTTCGGTCCTTCTAGTTTAATAAGAAGCAATATCGAGATTATAGTTTTTCACTTTTTACCTTCTTCCTCACTCTGATGTTGACTTAAGGAGTTTGCTTTCTTATACTCCGTTACTAAGCGTCCAGATTCTTTTAGTTACTACATTGGTGTCAATGCCATTGTAATTAAACATAGATCTTTTGAGGTCGTGGAGAATACAACTGCCAGGCTTAGTACAACTGAGCCTTACACCATGCTTAAAACAGACCTTTATCATTGTGTGGTTCGGAGGTTGTCAAAGGTTACAAAACGATTGCCTCTTGCAACCCCAGTTGCACCACTTAGCCTTTGTTACAGGATGTTCTTCGACAATGGAACCCGAGTTGATTTAAGTGTTCCTGATATTGATTTCAGTCTCCAGGATGGGAAGAACTGGACTATAACTAGGGATAATTCCATTAAACTTATAACAAAAGACGTGGCATGCCTAGCTTTCGTTGATGGTGGTGAGATAACTAAACAAGCAATCGTTATTGGGACATTTCAGATGATGGATAACTTCCTACTTTTTGATCTAGAAAATTCAACGTTTTGGGTTCAGTTCTTCCTTATTAAAAATGAATACTTCTTGCTCAAACTTCAACTTTACCAATAGTTTTGAAACGTACCCCTTGTAGATTACTTAATAAACATTTTTTCGTTATTTCAGATTGCTTTGTTCCTGTACTTATGGCTGTTAAAGCATGTCCAGATGTGATAATGTATGAGTAAGAAAGAATGAGTTACATAAACTATTTATTGGCATAATTGTTACTCGTGATAGTTAAGTGTTTAAAAAGTATGAGTTCCTGTTCTTATGGGCTTCTGCAGCATACTTAAAGAATTCTTTGTTCCTATCACCATGTGGTTCTAACAAAATTATGTAAAAAGCAGTCGACTATGATTAAACCATACATGATCAAACCTACTTTTCTATGAACACTACAACAAATCACCTGATTTTACACAGTTAAAGTGTGTGCAATTTTAAAGTCCACGTTTCCTGTTGCGTGGAGTATCTATGCGTCACAAATATATACACGCTTATATTTGTCAACAAACATTCAAAGACTCTACTCTAAAAAGTGTGAAGAAATTATATGAAAGTACAAGCTTTTTTTTTTGTATAAATGATGCACATGTCCACACTACTATGTGTCAACTAAAACTTTAAACTCCACGCTTTTAAGCATGACAAATTGGGAAACTGATGACACAATTTTGTACACGCTTTTATGTCTCAACCTTTTTCTTTTAATAATTTAAAAAAAAAATATATATATATATATATATATATATATATATATATATATATATATATATATATATATATATATATATATATATTTCCAGTCACATTCAATATAAAAGATACCAAACTAATATAGAATATAGTCAATATACATACAGAACTGCAACTAAACATATTGAATCTGCAGCTAATCATTCATAAACTAATATAGACCAGACTTTTAGACGAGACTGAATCTGCAGCTAATCTTTTAGACGAGACTGAATCTGCAACTAATCTTTTAGACGAGACTTTTAGACGAGACTAAATATATTGAACTGCAACTAAAGTATGTTTACACAATCCTTAACAGCTTAAAATATTGAATCTGCAGCTAATCTTTTAGACGAGACTTAATCTGCAGCTAATCTTCCATTATCCTTAACATCTTAAAATATTGAATCTGCAGCTAATCTTCCATTATCCTTGAACAAGCTCAAGCTCCTATCTTTTAGACGAGACTGAAATCCATTAAAATTTTCTTCTAACTTTTGTCTTCAACAAGCACCTATCGTTTGTCTTCAACAAGATCCTAAATAACACATAACAGCTTAAAATCAGTAACCCACAAAACAAGTATAATATTACACATCCTTAAAATCACAGTCAAGACAACTAACTAAATCGCACAACAAAATGACCGCCTTCCTTGCAATAGTTACCATATTACAATCACAAAGACTCTTAAAGAACAGGTGATCATAAAAAATCTACTCCAAAGTCGCAAAAAAATTTAGTTTATCTAAAAGTTCCATGAATTTTTAACCTTTTAGAATGTTTTTAACCCGCTTGTGACTTAATGGAATAACTTGCATTATACTTTTCTCAAACTATACCAGCTTAAATGAAATAAGTTAAACAGGGCAACAATCAGGCAATATCTTTTTAGAGACTCCATGGATGATAACAAAACAAAAGTCTGCAACCTGACTACCATTAACTTTAGATCAAATAATGTATGCTATCATTGTCATCTCTAAAATACCTCATCATGGAACTTGGTCGCATATTCAATAAACTTCTAATTAGCTATGACTTCCTCTTTCATGCAAGACCAATGTTTGAAATACAAATACAGTTACCATATTAGAATCACAAACCTCTTAAAACTACTAATACTAAAACTACCAGATAGTACTCTAATGCAAAAAACCATAACTTAATAAATCCATGAAAATCTAGTTGTCATTTCGCCCCAAAAGATGTTATGCTATCCTGAGAGTAATACATAGCTGAACTTGTAGGACCTTAAGCATACAAAAAATTACTTCAACACCTAATCACTATACCAATGCCACACCATCATTTTCATGGATTCTAATCTAATAACAAATTGGCACACCATCAAATATACGCATCACGTGTCATCATTTCTCTTAAAACTCCATCGCATATTGTGATTTAGATCATCAACGATATTTCGCCACATCATCAATAAACACTGGCCACGCTATCACCTCAATAAAACTTCTTTCAACACAAATCACAAATCTCTAATACTAGTTAAATTTGCCACGTCATCATTTCAGTAAAAACTAACAGTAACTCAATAATCTAATAATAAACTGCCACGTGATCATTTCTAAAAATAGATTAAATTACAATCAAAGAGTACCTCAAAATGATCCTGAATCTTATCAGTAAATATCAAATACCATCAATCAATTATAAAAAATAAAAAAATAATTAAAAAAAAAAAAAAAAAATACCCGGGTAGTGATCCATGACAGGTGAGTAATGATCCATGACGGGTGATGCGCTAGAATAGGACTGAAAAAAAAATATTATCTTCAAACAAGGGACTGAAAGAAAAAAAAATAGTGCAATAAACAATAAACCACTCACTTGTTTGTCACATATACTAGCAGCAGCAGAAGTAGAAGCATATAGATCTGGAAACGCGGTTTGAAAAACTTTCAACATTCCATAAACTTCATTCAGCTTTTTTCCCATATTATTCAGTTGCGAAACTAGAGTGTCTACTTGCTTACTGTATGACTCAACTTTGTTCTGTTGAGTCTCTAATTGCTTTTTTTGAGTCTATATTTCCTTACTTTGATTGTCTACCTTCTCCAACAGAAAACGGTTTTCATTTGCTAGTACTTCACCCCTCATCATTCTTAGATCGCAAGAAAACTTAGTTATTTGGGATTTTGTCACATCGGCCTCAAAACATCGAGGTTCTTCATTTCCAAACAGTTTGTTAAGAACCTCCCTAGCAATTTCTGCCTCTAAGGCAGGTTCAATATTACCTTCGGGACCTACTAGCTCTAATTTATTCTTTGATAGTTCTTGATTTGCTATAACCTAAAACAAACAGTGCATACACTTTTAAGTTCATAAATCAAAGCATGCCATATAATATTTGGAAAAAAAATAGAATATTCTGGTATGTGTATACCATCATTTCTACTGTTGCTTCCTGAATATAGTCGTTTTATAGCAGATGTCAAATGACTCTACATCATTCGGTGATCTTTTATTTTTCACTTTCTGTAGATTAGATACATAACATCAAATATTGCATAAAAATATGAGTTATAATAGTTTTGAGATTAAATGTTTTGAGCAATAAAACTCACAAATTCATGCCTTCTTCGCGCGAAAGTTTTAGCACCAGTAGTGCGAGTATGGACTTGGTCGAGTCTTGCTTTCTTCCCACATGCTGACAATTTCTGCATTTATTTTTATTGTACCACATTTAGGTAAAAATGGAATTTGTTTATATTTTACTACTAATATTTTATAATGTACACATTAGCAAGTACCAAAAATCCTCTCCTCCTCAATTTAAGACAAAACTCAGCTTCAAAATAGGAACAATACTTAGGTTAGTAGGCCAAACTTGTATTGACTTCATCATTTTAATATATCATTAATTATCTAATACATCTCATTATCATACTAGGTTTCAAATTACTTTAGTCTCCGTTAATAATCTCCCTAACCTTAGATGAAGTCTGCTAATGTCTACCAGATTGCTACTAATGCAGGATATGTAATATTTGTAACAATAGACTTCTTTCTTAATCAAGGGACACACTAACAAATCAGAGTCAAACAAACTTAATGCACCATGAAGCAAATGGATCAATTTGCATGAATCCACAAGAATTTCCAAGAAAATAGCAGCTACTGATCATTATCACTAGAAGAAAAGCGTTTTCTTTTTTTATCACACACATTCAACCAACCGGTTTGTTTATATGTTCTTAACACAGACATAGCTCAGCAGTAATCAGTACCTTAAAACAGCATAAGCAAGCATTTTAAGTAGTTCAGTTAATAAAAACGTGCAGACAACATAAGCAAGCATGCAACGATCAAAAACAGAACACAAAATTAAGCTTTGGTAAGAAACAAGGTAAGAAAAATAATTAGCACTGATCATACAGAGTATGATAGATAAAGGCAAACTATCTTGATAATTGTTACACTTATACCTGATTGGATGCCCAGAAAAAAAAACCTGGGAAAATTGGAAACCACTAGTAAATTCCGAGGTGCATCAAATGCTATATTTTCTCTCAATGATGAACAAGCAACCAAAGGAGTCGTAACTCATAGCAGGTATTATGCTATACAGAACATTTTTTTTTCTCAACTTTTGAATTAGTTTAAGTTTGTTAACTGTCCAAGATTCATTTATAACCAGTGCAGAACATAGTATGTTTAAGCACTTTTTGTTGAGTTATTGACCAAATCATTATCGTTACAATCTTTATATATTAGTCAAAACTCTCATCAGTTTAGAGTCATGATACGGATTTTAGTAATTGTGACCCAATATGTACTTATGAAACCTCAGTACGAAAGAAAAATGCTACTTTCTCCCAAATACTCAGGCACAATCATGAACACCAAATATTTCAAATTGAAATATTTCAGCCCGAAAACTAAATTCATTCTACTTATATAATGACAAAGAAAAAGCCATTAGAAAACCTTACCTGATTAATTAAGAAGATAGTGCAGTCCAACGGATTCGTAATGATAAACTAGCAAGCTCAAGGACCCTGCAAACAGAATCATATAACCATATTAGAATTTCTAAATGTTCGTATATATTTCATGATGAAAATGAAATACTTAAAAGCAAATAATAAGTTCTTTTGGAGTCTATTATGAGCAGACTTGCAAAAAGGGGGTGACAGGCTAGTTTTGAACCAAAAACTAAGCTACCAATTGACTTCAAAATAATCTATAAACTATTTAATTGTATTATCCTATAATCAAAGACCTAATAAAACCATTTTACTACTGACTCATACTTATGAAAAAACACTTAAATGACTGATTTAATCTCAATTTTAACAACTAAACACAACTAATCCTAGAGTAAAAAACGATTACACAGACCTATAAAACACACACAAAAAAAAAAAAAAAAAAAAAAAAAAAAAAAAAAAAAGCTCATGAACTCCAATAGGTGAACAGATACTGATTGTTATTGAGCATCTTGGAGTTCAGTTTCCATACGAAGCCAACGAGGTTCCTGGTTCACATCATCCATTATTGGAAGATTACAAGGCATGCATTGGGTATAAGAGTCAACATCATCTCTATTTACATTGGTCCCCATGTCATATATATCCCTAGGCTTGGTCATAATAACATGTGACCATCCAACATCTTTCAAATCCTCTATATAGAACACTTGTCTTGCTTGAGTAGAAATTATAAAAGGATCATCTTTGAAATTTTCACCGGTGTGTACGAGTGGCCTAGAAAAATTCACAAGAGGAAACCCATATTTATCTTTCTTTAGCCCTCTATAAAGTCTATTGTCGACCCAATCACAATGGAAAAGCAAAATTTTGTATCCACGATAATATTCAAGCTCAATAATGTTCGTAAGTTTTCCATAATAATTTCCTCCTTCAACTTCCACCATGACTCCTGAATTTTGGGTCTTCTTAAACTCTTCACGCCGCCTTGTGAGAAATCTATAACCATTAGTGATGAAGCCTTTATATTGTTTAGCAACAGTATTCGGACCAATAGCAAGAGATAACACTTCTTCATCTACATTATCCTTTTGTAAGTGAGAAACCTACCATTATTTAACATCACTATTAGTTAATGCACCTCGGAGATGAGGAAACTCATGTAACAACCAATAGATTTGTAACCTGGTTTTTTAGCCACCATGAAAATTCCTCAACCATCAATTTCTCTATTGTTTTTGAGTCCATGGGTTTATCCCTAAGAGCTTGTTTTTCAACCAAAAAATAACTACAAGAAACATATCATAATCTTAGACTTTATCAAATCACTATTTCTTACTAGATATAATAAATATATGCTAAAAGGAAATACTTACTCGCGGAAAGGTTGAATTTTACTATGGTTTAGTAACACATAACGATGTGCTTGAGCTAAAGACTTTCCATCAAGCTCAAGAATCTCAACCTTACCTAACTTACGACCACCTGAATTGAACATGTACATCTCTTTTCCGACAACATTCTCATCATTTCTAAGGGGGCGATTAAAGGGAGTCTCAACACCTTCAAAATACCTTGAACAAAAAGTAAGACACTCTTCCTTGATATATCCTTCTGCAATTGATCCCTCTAGTTGAGCCTTATTGCGAACATATGACTTCAACCGCATCAAGTACCTTTCAATTAAAAAAAATGGCCAATAAAATCACAAGGTAAAAAGAAAATATGCATAACTTAATGGTACGAAAGAGAGTACCATTCAACCGGATACATCCATCTGTAATGAACGGGTCCACCAAGCTTCGCCTCTGATATCAAATGGATAGTCAAGTGGACCATGATTGTGAAAAAACTAGGAGGGAATAATTGCTCCAACTCGCACAATGTCCGCACAAGTTGATACTCCATTTTGTCTAATTCACTAAGATCAAGAACTTTTGCACACAACCCTTTGAAAAAGAAGCAATAATCAGTCACTGGTTTAACTACACGAGATTGTGTTCTTGAAATCACGGATGCCCGTAAAGCAATGGTCAAAACATCTTGCATTAAGATGTGCCCATCATGACTCTTAAGATTGGAAATTTTATGATCTTTCAAGCTTACACCCTTCGAAATATTGGATGCATACCCATCAGGAACTTTGAGATCTTTTAACAATTGTAAAAAGTTGGACTTCTCTACACTAGACATCGTATAACATGCTGGGGGTAAGTACGGCTTTCCATTAGGACGATTTATAAGGTGAAGGTCATGTCTAATTCCCATTTCCTCGAGATCCCTACGGGTGTTTTCGTTGTCTTTAGTCTTTCCATCCAAATCTAATAAGGTCCCAAGAATATTGTCACACACATTCTTTTCGATATGCATCACATCTAAGTTATGTCTAAGTAAATTGTGCTCCCAATACTCTAAATCAAAGAACACACTTTTCTTTTTCCATAATTGGTTCTCACCATCGATATCTTCTTCAATGGTAATATTTGTACTCTCAAATGCACCTTGGTTGTCATATGTTCCCTCTGTTGTATGAGTACTTGTTGAACCAACATCCTCCCTCGTCCTTTTCTTAGACTTTCCATATTTAAATCTTACTCCGCTTAATTGTTTCAAAACATCTAATCCTGTTAGTGGAGTTGGCGGACCCTCATTCTCTATTGTACCATCAAAACATTCCTTTTGAAATCGATAACCATGATTCGGCTCTAACCATCTTCGATGTCCCATGCAGCAAATTTTTTTCCATGTTTTAACCACCTAGAGTGAGTGGAGTTCACACAAACTAGACATGCCACACGACCCTTGGTGCTCCAACCAGATAAATTTGCATATGCAGGAAAATCGTTGATAGTCCACAAAAGGGAAGCCTTTAGTTTGAAATGTTCCTTAGAAAAAGCATCATATGCATCAACACCCTTCCATAATGATTGGAGCTCTTTTATTAAAGGTTTTAGATATACGTCAATATCATTACCAGGACCTTTCTCCCCAGGAATAATAGATGAAAGAATAAATGATTGTTGTTTCATGCATATCCAAGGAGGTAAATTGTAAGGAATCAATAACACTGGCCATGTGCTATGTGATGTACTCATTGTACGAAATGGATTAAAACCATCACTAGCCAGGCCAAGCCTCACACTTTGAGGATCTGAGGCAAACTTTGAATATCGATCATTAAATGCGCTCCAGGCAAGACCATCTGCGGGGTGCCTCAATTTTCCATCTTTTGTTCTACCAATATCATGCCACCTCATGTCCTTTGCTATTTTCTCGGACATGTACAACCTTTTTAAGTCTCGGAATTAAAGGAAAATAACGTAAAACTTTTGTCGGCTTATTGGATTTGCGTGATTTTGAACTTCCAGTCACTTCATCGCTTTTATATCGTGAAGCTTTGCAAATATGACAAGATTGTTGACCCACCCTGTCACCCCAATAAAGCATACAATCATTAGGGCACGCATGGATTTTTTCGTAACCTAGACCCAAATCTTTAGTAAACTTTTTGGCTTCATTGGCAGATGATGGTAATGCTGTAAGATGTGGAAATGCATCCCTCAAAAGTTCTAGTATCATGCTAAAAGTCTTGTTAGATATACCACCAATACATTTAATGTGATATAAATGTAAAGTGAAGGACAAATTCGAGTACTTGCAACCAGAGTACAATTCTTTGTCACATTCTTCTAACAACTTCTTATATGTAACACCCTCTTCACCATGATCACCACTTTCGGTGGATTCTCCAGTATCTCCTTCCATCGTTGTATCTTCTTCCATCGTTATATCTCCTACTTGTGTGTTATCCGAAGGCAAAGAATTAATACCTAAGGCATCACGAACCAAACCTCTTATGTCCTCTTGACCAACAGAAGTTTCCTCAACATTAACATTACTAGATTCAGATGGTGCTAAAGACATAGTATGCTGATAAGTGCTCAAACACTCATCATTTTTGGTCAAATCTGAACTGCAAAACATACAAAAACACTCAGTAATGCATCAAAATACTGAAAATATTTCAAAATTGTGTTTTATATGTTTTAGATGCAAAATGAGCAAAAACAAACGAAAAACGTACAAAGTTTGCAAAATTGGCAGTTTCAGTCCCCCGACTTTCATAAAATGACAAAACTAGTCCCTAGATATTCAAAATATGGAAAATTATCACCAAAGGTCCTTTTGAAATCATAAATTGTCATATTTAGTCCTTTGGTGAAAAATTAGAAAAGTTTTAGAAATTTACAGTTTGGTCCCTGGAGTTTTAAATATTGACAGATTTGGTCCCTAGTGGGGTATTTTTGAAAGGAAAAATCATTTTTGTCCATGGAAAATCAAAATGTGTCAAAAATAGTCCTTGGAATAAAAGATTGGTGAAATTGTAAGTTTAGTCCCTGAGGTTTGGAAATTTACACATTTAGTCCCCGGGAATTCCAAAAATGGAAAAATTGCAAATGTGGTTCTTGGAATATGGAAAGTGGCATTTTTGGTCCTTGTGAGTACTATGGAAAATTACATGATCAGCCCTTGCAGTTTTCTAAATTACAAAAATGGTCCTTGTGTTTTTAGTTATAAATCAAACGGACCCTTTTATCAATTTAAACCCAAAACCAATTCCAAACCCAACTCATCCAAGCCCACTCCATCCTTATAACTCCAAGCCCTTCACCCCAGCCCACCAAACAAACCGGCCCACTCCCCCTAAAAATAAAACCCCAAAACCGTTTTATTTAATTACCCCGGTCAAACCCCCTTTGACCTCCCATCTCCTCCACTTGGCTGCTAAGCCTGCAACACCAAACCCACACTCCACCTTCTACATACCCCCAGCTCACCCCTCCACATCTCATGTCCCCTCCACTTCTACTAAATACCAAAACCCATTAAATTCCCTCACCAAACCATCCCAATTGCCCTACTCAGTTTTTCCCGCCAAAAATCATCAAACGGCTGGGATCATTTTTAGCCATCCAAAGGCTCAGAACAGAAGTGGGAAAGTCAGAGGAGTGACCCAAGGCCTATAAAAGATAAGAAGAAAAGAAGAAAAAGTATTAGTGTAGCAGTAGAGAGTAGATTAGTTAGTTAGTATAATTTGAAGTCATTTTCATGTAATTTCCATTTTCTTAGTGTAAAAGTTAGTTTTAAATTGTAATTGCAAGCTCACAGTGTATTTGGTACTCATTTAAATCATCAATCTTAGTTTTCTTGAATGCCTTCAGTTTATGCAATTTTTACTTGAAAATCTCAAATTACTTATAACTTGTTGAAAGTCATTATTTCTTGATTCAGTAAACTCATTTAAGTCATTGATAAGCTTCTCTAAGCTTTCTTAGTTTAAAAACTATTTCTAGCTCATTTCACATTAAAATATAAAAAATGGGAGAAAACAGTTAAAACTCAATTGAAAGGAAGAAGATAAGCAGAAGCAGGGTTAAGGATGGATGGCATTTGGTATTAGAAGCCTCAGGGAGGCTGTAGGTTAGATTTGTATCATTTCTCTTGGGTTGTAGCCCACATAAGCCACTGTAAGCTCCCATCTCAATTTCATTTTAATATTGATTTTCAAATTTAAGTAATTGCTAGTTGTAGCTGTTAATTGTTGTTAATTTAGACTTATTTGTGGTTTTTCTGTGTTAGTAGAAGTTAAATAGTTGATTTCATGGTTTGAAATACCTTACTGCTTAATCAAAACTCATTTTCATTTTCTTGAGGGTGTTTGGATCTGCCTATCTAGCTACTCTCTGGTTGTTATTTTGTTGTTGTTTTAGTCTAAACATATTACATTTGGTATATTTAGGTTAGTAATGCTTTAAATCCATGTCCTAAACAACCCAAAGTCAAAATCTCCACCAAATCACCTCAACAGTTAACTGTTGAGGTTCTTGGGTCTCAAATCCAACCCATTGTGTTTAAAAGTTGTAATTCTACTCTAATTCAGTCTTACTATAACCTAAAACATCAATTTGAGTCAGTTATAACCATTAAAAGTTGGACAAAGTCAAAGGTTTAAGTTTTTCTCAAAAGTCAAAATGTGCATGATCTCAGTTTTTTCATTTCTGGCAAGAATTAATTAGATTTTTATGCTTAGCCTTAGGATTTGAAACTTGTTCCTACTCAAAGTATCCCACCTCATCTCCAATTTCCCATCTTGCATACATTTTTGCCATTTTTTACCTGGGCCCCACAGTTGATCAAAGACAGCTGCAGGGGAGGGACTGCCCCCTGCTGCAGCAGTTATATCAGCCACCACCACCACTTGGTGGTGGTTTTCTGACCACCATAGTGATCCTCAGCCCTTGTTTTTTGTTCCCCTAAACCCCCCTCCTACCAGGGAAGTGGTATTGACCACTGGTTTGACCTCACCACTTGTGGACCCCACCTGAAACCACACCTCAAGTTTGTCCCAGTTTCTGGTTTGAGTTAAGTGGCAAAGAGCTTATTTTGTGCTTAATAGCTTATTCTGTGGTCCACTAGTACTTTTTCCAGCTTATTCATGTCCCATTAGCTTATTTAGACCAGAATTAGCAGGAGTGGGTCCCACTTAGGCCCATTTTGGCTTATTTCCCTCCACAGTTGACCAAGGTCAACTGTCTCAACTTTTTGGATTATTCTAGCTTATTTCTGAGTTCTAAAAAGTTTGCTTTTACAAAAAGTTCATGTTTTTAGGTGTAAGTTAAGTTTCAAAAGAAAAAATCCAGAAAAGTTAACTTAATTTTTAAGTGATAGTTTCTATTTAATTTTATTTAAATTTTAATTTTCATTTTTATATTTTTATTTAGCACCTAGCTTTTTTATATTTTTATTAAATTCCTCATATATTAAAGTATTTATAATAATTTTCTCAGATTTTTATTTTATTATTTAGTATTTATTAGAATTAATCTTAGTTTTATTAATTATTAATTAATAATTAGTTTTACATAGCATAATTAGTTTTTATTAAGTAAAACCTAGTTTTTATATTTTTAATATCTTTTATATGTTATAAAATAATTTTAGAAATTTTATTAGAATTTTACAGTTCATTTAGTATTTTCTATAATTTAAAATAGTTTAATTAGGTAATTAATGTTTAATTAGTAATTAATTAATATAAATTTCACAAAAAGACAAAAATATTTATTTTTAATTTTAAAACTTATTTTTAGTTATTTTATAATTTTAGAAATTTTATTTTCACATTTTTAGTATTTAATTAATATTATATTATATTTAAGTTGTTTAAATATTAATAATAAGTATTAAATAGTATTTAATTAATATTAAATAATTAATTAGTGTTAAAATTTATTTTCTTTTTCTAAAAATTTTCTTTTATCTTATAGTTTGTAAAAAAGTCATTTTCACCCCCTGGGTGTTTTCAGATTTCCGTTTTTACTTTTTATTTCGTACGTTTACGTTTTATTTAAACGTGAACGTACGCGTTTTTAAGTTTTAAACGTTTCTAGTTTTTCTAACTTTCTCGTCTTCTTCATATAGCTTATTTAAGCTATTTCAATGTAGATTCCTTAGCTTAATCACACACAAACCCCTTTCTCATCCAAATTCACCCGATCACAGAACCGTTTGATAACCATCCACACCTCGTCGGGACTTAACGACACGGGGAAACACTATATTCCGCGGAGCATTGACTCTAGGAAGTTTGACCTTGTTGACCATCCCAGGTCAATTTAGGTTGGCCGTTTGGAGCCAATCAAATTTTGGCGCCGCTGCCGGGGAGGTTGTGTGCGAATCTAAACGGTTTTTCTGATTAGTGTCTTTGGAATTCGTTCCATTGTACATTTATCCATCCTTTGTTCATATTATCAAAACAAAACCGTTCCCGAAAACATTTTAAACTCAGTTTTCAACGAACACAAAAACACAAAAACATTTTCTGTCTCATTTGTATAAAATGTCTTTCCAAAAACCCAAAAATATTCACCTTTACCCTCTCACATCTTTGATTCGTCATCCCTACCCCTCCCAAACCACTTGATTCTTTCTATGTCTCATCCACACTTTCTGGTTTGCCAATGGTGTGGTAATCCTTATAATGGTGGCAATTGCCCCAGCTGTGGCATAGTAGAGTCGGGAAACAGGTCTGTCTATAACCAGAACCCTTATTCTTACCATGACACGACTGATTCATTCCATCAGTTACCACACCATCAGTTTCAGCAGTTTTACTGTTGTGAGTACTGTGGTGGTTCACACTACAGTTATAATTGTCAATCGGGAAACACGCTTGTCTATGAGCAGTCTCCTGATAGCAATTGTAATTCTAGCACATACAACCCACAGCCACATCAGTATTACTGTTGTGATTACTGTGGAGGTCCACACTCTAGCTCGGATTGTCAAACAAGGAATCCATTTCCTTGTAACAATTACGACTATTCGTTTTCAAACCCACCTCCACAGTACGATATGATTCACACAACTCCTCAAGAAACCGAGCAAGACCTTTTACTAAAGGCTCTTGATATTTTAAAAGAACTTAAGGAGGAGTTGGTTACTACACCGTTTCAAGACTCTCGGGAGAAATCTATGGCAGAATTACTTGCTGAGGAACGAGAGGCTAGAAACGAATTAAGTAGGGAAGAATTACTTGTCTTAGAACAAGCAGCTATAACTCGTGCCAAATTTCGTCAAGCTGCTCTTCTAGACTGTGATAATGATAGTGATAATGAAGACACCCTTGATATCCTTCAATTTTATAAGGGTTCGTCTGATTCATCACTTGTGATTCCTCCCATTGGAAATCAGGGAGAAAATAATAAGACGGGGACATTACTAGCAGAAGATCAAATGGAACTCGTACAATCCATGAATGCTAGCTCCTCTCATCTCCCTCAGTCTGTTGATATCACACCCGAAGTTCACACTCACTCTCTAAACATGGGGGATGAGCATCTTAGCACTGTTCCTAATAAGGAATCGGACGAAATAATAAAGTCTAGTGTTGAGATCCTTGTCCCAATTCCGAGAGAGTCACAGGGGACTTTTGATCAAGTGTGTGATATTCCTTCTCACCCTAATAATCCAAATGATCAAATTGAGACTGTCTCTGATTCCAGTGATGATTGTTTATCTTATGGAGACATTGAGTATGTTGATGCATCTAGTCCCCACTCTAATGTTGACTTTCTTCTCGAGGAGTTCGCCGATGAACTCACTCACTCCAATCCACTTCCATCGGGATGTGATGATGATCTCTTTGATTTCAAAGACGATATGGAAGAAGTCGAAGCATTCCTTGCTCTAGATAGTTCAACTTCGTATGAAGTTGATGATAACTATCTTGATTCTGAGGGGGATATTCTTTTCCTTGAAAGCTTATTGAATGATGATGATCCATCACTCAATTCCTATCTCAATATCGGGCTTAGTGATTCAAACACTGATGAAAAGTCTTTATCTTATAGAGACATCAGTGACGTTGATGAAATATCTTCTGAGCCCATCATTGATCACCTTATCATGACTCCTCCAGAGTATGATAGCCCGGAGGGAGATATCCTTAATCATGAGGATTTGCAAATTCCCACCCACCCTCCCGGGATGTTTTTGAGCTTAGCCCTTGAAATCCAAACTCAGACTAATGAGCCTGTTCTCGAGGTGCCTTCCTCTCTTCTTCACTCCTTCGGGAGTGAAGACACTATATTTGATCCCGGCATTTTCATGTATCATTATCTTGAGCCGGATACTTATCTCATCGGTGTGGAACTTTCACGTGCTTCAAATGTTTGTCCAAACATTTTGAATGAAAGTCCGATTGAGATTGCTTCTTCCACATCATGCTTCCCCACGGACAAATGAATTCGGGGTCGAGTCAAGCTAGCGACTCGGTAAACAAAAACAGTAGCATGCTTATAGGGTTTTCACCCTAAGTGTGGGGGAGTCCCCCATGCTATGGTTACAAGAGTGAAAAACAAAATGGTGTTTTCCACGCTTAGCTTGTACTGTTGCCCTTTTACGTTCAAAATGTCGGCATAATAGCCGGGACTTTGAATATTGAGGACAATATTCAAGCTAAGTGTGGGGGATATTCGCTATTCTAGCGAATTTTATCATATTTTACTATATAATACCCCCGTTTTTAGCCAAAATTTCAAAAAATTTAAAAAAATTTCACTGGTGCTTCAAAATTTTTGTGGTAATCAGTCCGCCTTGTCTAAACGACAAAAGGGATTGGCTAGTCCAGGAGCAAACGGCTCTTGGTAAAGACATCTCAAATCCGTTTACGGCTTGCAATTTGCCCAAAATTGTATGGTTCCTCAACTCCCAAAAATAAATGAGTTGGCTAGCCCGCAAGATTATGGCTTGTGGTAAAGGTCATGGAAAAACCATAATTGGTAATCAGCTCACCAAGATGTTGACTATTCCATCAAGAGCTGGTTAGTCCAGAAGCAAACGGCTTTTGGTAAAGACTACTCAAATCCGTTGACAGCTGGTGGTTTGCTCAAAATCACACGGTTATCAGGTGTGCCACAGTTCTTACACCTGGCTACTCCAAAAGTGATGGCTTTTGGTAAAGAGTTTTTCAAATCCATCAAGTTTTCAAAACAGTTATTGCTAGGGACTAGCAATAGTTTAGTGTGGGAGATTGATGAGTGCTCAAACACTCATCATTTTTTGTCAAATCTGAACTGCAAAACATACAAAAACACTCAGTAATGCATCAAAATACTGAAAATATTTCAAAATTGTGTTTTATATGTTTTAGATACAAAATGAGCAAAAACAGACGAAAAACGTACAAAGTTTGCAATATTGGCAGTTTCAGTCCCCCGACTTTCATAAAATGACAAAACTAGTCCCTGGATATCCAAAATATGGAAAATTATCACCAAAGGTCCTTTTGAAATCATAAATTGTCATATTTAGTCCTTTGGTGAAAAATTGGAAAAGTTTTGGAAATTTACAGTTTGGTCCCTGGAGTTTCAAATATTGACAGATTTGGTCTCTGGTGGGGTATTTTTGAAAGGAAAAATCATTTTTTGTCCATGGAAAATCAAAATGTGTCAAAAATAGTCCTTGGAATGAAAGATTGGTGAAATTGTAAGTTTAGTCCCCGAGGTTTGGAAATTTACACATTTAGTCCCCGGGAATTCCAAAAATGGAAAAATTGCAAATGTGGTTCTTGGAATATGGAAAATGGCATTTTTGGTCCTTGTGAGTACTATGGAAAATTACATGATCAGCCCTTGCAGTTTTCTAAATTACAAAAATGGTCCTTGTGTTTTTAGTTATAAATCAAACGGACCCTTTTATCAATTTAAACCCAAAACCAATTCCAAACCCAACACATCCAAGCCCACTCCATCCTTATAACTCCAAGCCCTTCACCCCAGCCCACCAAACAAACCGGCCCACTCCCCCTAAAAATAAAACCCCAAAACCGTTTTATTTAATTACCCCGGTCAAACCCCCTTTGACCTCCCATCTCCTCTACTTGGCTGCTAAGCCTGCAACACCAAACCCACACTCCACCTTCTACATACCCCCAGCTCACCCCTCCACATCTCATGTCCCCTCCACTTCTACTAAATACCAAAACCCATTAAATTCCCTCACCAAACCATCCCAATTGCCTTGCTCAGTTTTTCCCGCCAAAAATCATCAAACGGCTGGGATCATTTTTAGCCATCCAAAGGCTCAGAACAGAAGTGGGAAAGTCAGAGGAGTGACCCAAGGCCTATAAAAGATAAGAAGAAAAGAAGAAAAAGTATTAGTGTAGCAGTAGAGAGTAGATTAGTTAGTTAGTATAATTTGAAGTCATTTTCATGTAATTTCCATTTTCTTAGTGTAAAAGTTAGTTTTAAATTGTAATTGCAAGCTCACAGTGTATTTGGTACTCATTTAAATCATCAATCTTAGTTTTCTTGAATGCCTTCAGTTTATGCAATTTTTACTTGAAAATCTCAAATTACTTATAACTTGTTGAAAGTCATTATTTCTTGATTCAGAAAACTCACTTAAGTCATTGATAAGCTTCTCTAAGCTTTCTCAGTTTAAAAACTAGTTCTAGCTCATTTCACATTAAAATATAAAAAATGGGAGAAAACAGTTAAAACTCAATTGAAAGGAAGAAGATAAGCAGAAGCAGGGTTAAGGATGGATGGCATTTGGTATTAGAAGCCTCAGGGAGGCTGTAGGTTAGATTTGTATCATTTCTCTTGGGTTGTAGCCCACATAAGCCACTGTAGGCTCCCATCTCAATTTCATTTTAATATTGATTTTCAAATTTAAGTAATTGCTAGTTGTAGCTATTAATTGTTGTTAATTGAGACTTATTTGTGGTTTTTCTGTGTTAGTAGAAGTTAAATAGTTGATTTCATGGTTTGAAATGCCTTACTGCTTAATCAAAACTCATTTTCATTTTCTTGAGGGGTGTTTGGATCTGCCTATCTAGCTACTCTCTGGTTGTTATTTTGTTGTTGTTTTAGTCTAAACATATTACATTTGGTATATTTAGGTTAGTAATGCTTTAAATCCATGTCCTAAACAACCCAAAGTCAAAATCTCCACCAAATCACCTCAACAGTTAACTGTTGAGGTTTTTGGGTCTCAAATCCAACCCATTGTGTTTAAAAGTTGTAATTCTACTCTAATTCAGTCTTACTATAACCTAAAACATCAATTTGAGTCAGTTATAACCATTAAAAGTTGGACAAAGTCAAAGGTTTAAGTTTTTCTCAAAAGTCAAAATGTGCATGATCTCAGTTTTTTCATTTCTGGCAAGAATTAATTAGATTTTTATGCTTAGCCTTAGGATTTGAAACTTGTTCCTACTCAAAGTATCCCACCTCATCTCCAATTTCCCATCTTGCATACATTTTTGCCATTTTTTACCTGGGCCCCGCAGTTGATCAAAGACAGCTGCAGGGGAGGGACTGCCCCCTGCTGCAGCAGTTATATCAGCCACCACCACCACTTGGTGGTGGTTTTCTGACCACCATAGTGATCCTCAGCCCTTGTTTTTGGTTCCCCTAAACCCCCTCCTACCAGGGAAGTGGTATTGACCACTGGTTTGACCTCACCACTTGTGGACCCCACCTGAAACCACACCTCAAGTTTGTCCCAGTTTCTGGTTTGAGTTAAGTGGCAAAGAGCTTATTTTGTGCTTAATAGCTTATTCTGTGGTCCACTAGTACTTTTTCCAGCTTATTCATGTCCCATTAGCTTATTTAGACCAGAATTAGCAGGAGTGGGTCCCACTTAGGCCCATTTTGGCTTATTTCCCTCCACAGTTGACCAAGGTCAACTGTCTCAACTTTTTGGCTTATTCTAGCTTATTTCTGAGTTCTAAAAAGTTTGCTTTTACAAAAAGTTCATGTTTTTAGGTGTAAGTTAAGCTTCAAAAGAAAAAAGCCAGAAAAGTTAACTTAATTTTTAAGTGATAGTTTCTATTTAATTTTATTTAAATTTTAATTTTCATTTTTATATTTTTATTAAGCACCTAGCTTTTTTATATTTTTATTAAATTCCTCATATATTAAAGTATTTATAATAATTTTCTCAGATTTTTATTTTATTATTTAGTATTTATTAGAATTAATCTTAGTTTTATTAATTATTAATTAATAATTAGTTTTAAATAGCATAATTAGTTTTTATTAAGTAAAACCTAGTTTTTATATTTTTTATAGCTTTTATATGTTATAAAATAATTTTAGAAATTTTATTAGAATTTTTACTGTTCATTTAGTATTTTTTATAATTTAAAATAGTTTAATTAGGTAATTAATGTTTAATTAGTAATTAATTAATATAAATTTCACTAAAAGATAAAAATATTTATTTTTAATTTTAAAACTTATTTTTAGTTATTTTATAATTTTAGAAATTTTATTTTCACCTTTTTAGTATTTAATTAATATTATATTATATTTAAGTTGTTTAAATATTAATAATAAGTATTAAATAGTATTTAATTAATATTAAATAATTAATTAGTGTTAAAATTTATTTTCTTTTTCTAAAAAATTTCTTTTATCTTATAGTTTGTAAAAAAGTCATTTTCACCCCTGGGTGTTTTCAGATTTCCGTTTTTACTTTTTATTTCGTACGTTTACGTTTTATTTTAACGTGAACGTACGCGTTTTTAAGTTTTAAACGTTTCTAGTTTTTCTAACTTTCTCGTCTTCTTCATATAGCTTATTTAAGCTATTTCATTGTAGATTCCTTAGCTTAATCACACAGAAACACCTTTCTCATCCAAATTCACCCGATCACAGAACCGTTTGATAATCATCCACACCTTGTCGGGACTTAACGACCCGGGGAAACACTATATTCCGCGGAGCATTGACTCTAGGAAGTTTGACCTTGTTGACCATCCCTGGTCAATTTAGGTTGACCGTTTGGAGCCAATCAAATTTTGGCGTCGCTGCCGGGGAGGTTGTGTGCGTATCTAAACGGTTTTTCTGATTAGTGTCTTTGGAATTCGTTCCATTGTACATTTATCCATCCTTTGTTCATATTATCAAAGCAAAACCGTTCCCGAAAACATTTTAAACTCAGTTTTCAACGAACACAAAAACACAAAAACATTTTCTTTCTCATTTGTATAAAATGTCTTTCCAAAAACCCAAAAATATTCACATTTACCCTCTCACATCTTTGATTCTTCATCCCTACCCCTCCCAAACCACTTGATTCTTTCTATGTCTCATCCACACTTTCTGGTTTGCCAATGGTGTGGTAATCCTTATAATGGTGGCAATTGCCCCAGCTGTGGCATGGTAGAGACGGGAAACAGGTCTGTCTATAAACAGAATCCTTATTCTTACCATGACACGACTGATTCATTCCATCAGTTACCACACCATCAGTCTCAGCAGTTTTACTGTTGTGAGTACTGTGGTGGTTCACACTACAGTTATAATTGTCAATCGGGAAACACGCTTGTCTATGAGCAGTCTCCTGATAGCAATTGTAATTCTAGCACATACAACCCACAGCCACATCAGTATTACTGTTTTGATTACTGTGGAGGTCCACACTCTAGCTCGGATTGTCAAACAAGGAATCCATTTCCTTGTAACAATTACGACTATTCGTTTTCAGACCCACCTCCCCAGTACGATATGATTCACACAACTCCTCAAGAAACCGAGCAAGACCTTTTACTAAAGGCTCTTGATATTTTAAAAGAACTTAAGGAGGAGTTGGTTACTACACCGTTTCAAGACTCTCGTGAGAAATCTATGGCAGAATTACTTGCTGAGGAACGAGAGGCTAGAAACGAATTGAGTAGGGAAGAATTACTTGTCTTAGAACAAGCAGCTATAACTCGTGCCAAATTTCGTCAAGCTGCTCTTCTAGACTGTGATAATGATAGTGATAATGAAGACACCCTTGATATCCTTCAATTTTATAAGGGTTCGTCTGATTCATCACTTGTGATTCCTCCCATTGGAAATCAGGGAGAAAATAATGAGACGGGGACATTACTAGCAGAAGATCAAATGGAACTCGTACAATCCATGAATGCTAGCTCCTCTCATCTCCCTCAGTCTGTTGATATCACACCCGAAGTTCACACTCACTCTCTAAACATGGGGGATGAGCATCTTAGCACTGTTCCTAATAAGGAATCGGACGAATTAATAAAGTCTAGTGTTGAGATCCTTGTCCCAATCCCGAGAGAGTCACAGGGACTTTTGATCAAGTGTGTGATATTCCTTCTCACCCTAATAATCCAAATGATCAAATTGAGACTGTCTCTGATTCTAGTGATGATTGTTTATCTTATGGAGACATTGAGTATGTTGATACATCTAGTCCCCACTCTAATGTTGACTTTCTTCTCGAGGAGTTCGCCGATGAACTCACTCACTCCAATCCACTTCCATCGGGATGTGATGATGATCTCTTTGATTTCAAAGACGATATGGAGGAAGTCGAAGCATTCCTTGCTCTAGATAGTTCAACTTCGTATGAAGTTGATGATAACTATCTTGATTCTGAGGGGGATATTCTTTTCCTTGAAAGCTTATTGAATGATGATGATCCATCACTCAATTCCTATCTCAATATCGGGCTTAGTGATTCAAACACTGATGAAAAGTCTTTATCTTATGGAGACATCAGTGACGTTGATGAAATATCTTCTGAGCCCATCATTGACCACCTTATCATGACTCCTCCAGAGTATGATAGCCCGGGGGGAGATATCCTTAATCATGAGGATTTGCAAATTCCCACCCACCCTCCCGGGATGTTTTTGAGCTTAGCCCTTGAAATCCAAACTCAGACTAATGATCCTGTTCTCGAGGTGCCTTCCTCTCTTCTTCACTCCTTCGGGAGTGAAGACACTATATTTGATCCCGGCATTTTCATGTATCATTATCTTGAGCCGGATACTTATCTCATCGGTGTGGAACTTTCACGTGCTTCAAATGTTTGTCCAAACATTTTGAATGAAAGTCCGATTGAGATTGCTTCTTCCACATCATGCTTCCCCACGGACAAATGAATTCGGGGTCGAATCAAGCTAGCGACTCGGTAAACAAAAATAGTAGCATGCTTATAGGGTTTTCACCCTAAGTGTGGGGGAGTCCCCCATGCTATGGTTACAAGAGTGAAAAACAAAATGGTGTTTTCCACGCTTAGCTTGTAATGTTGCCCTTTTACGTTCAAAATGTCGGCATAATAGCCGGGACTTTGAATATTGAGGACAATATTCAAGCTAAGTGTGGGGGGTATTCGCTATTCTAGCGAATTTTATCACATTTTACTATATAATACCCCCGTTTTTAGCCAAAATTTCAAAAAATTTAAAAAATTTTCACTGGTGCTTCAAAATTTTTGTGGTAATCAGTCCGCCTTGTCTAAACGACAAAAGGGATTGGCTAGTCCAGGAGCAAACGGCTCTTGGTAAAGACATCTCAAATCCGTTTACGGCTTGCAATTTGCCCAAAATTGTATGGTTCCTCAACTCCCCAAAAACAAATGAGTTGGCTAGCCCGCAAGATTATGGCTTGTGGTAAAGGCCGTGGAAAAACCATAATTGGTAATCAGCACACCAAGATGTTGACTATTCCATCAAGAGCTGGCTAGTCCAGAAGCAAACGGCTTTTGGTAAAGACTACTCAAATCCGTTGACAGCTGGTGGTTTGCTCAAAATCACACGGTTATCAGGTGTGCCACAGTTCTTACACCTGGCTACTCCAGAAGTGATGGCTTTTGGTAAAGAGTTTTTCAAATCCATCAAGTTTTCAAAACAGTTATTGCTAGGGACTAGCAATAGTTTAGTGTGGGGGATTGATGAGTGCTCAAACACTCATCATTTTTGGTCAAATCTGAACTGCAAAACATACAAAAACACTCAGTAATGCATACAAAAACACTAAGTATTAAATAGTATTTAATTAATATTAAATAATTAATTAGTGTTAAAATTTATTTTCTTTTTCTAAAAAATTTCTTTTATCTTATAGTTTGTAAAACAGTCATTTTCACCCCCTGGGTGTTTTCAGATTTCCGTTTTTACTTTTTATTTCGTACGTTTACGTTTTATTTAAACGTGAACGTACGCGTTTTTAAGTTTTAAACGTTTCTTGTTTTTCTAACTTTCTCGTCTTCTTCATATAGCTTATTTAAGCTATTTCAATGTAGATTCCTTAGCTTAATCACACACAAACCCCTTTCTCATCCAAATTCACCCGATCACAGAACCGTTTGATAACCATCCACACCTCGTCAGGACTTAACAACCCGGGGAAACACTATATTCCGCGGAGCATTGACTCTAGGCAGTTTGACCTTGTTGACCATCCCTGGTCAATTTAGGTTGACCGTTTGGAGCCAATCATATGCTCTCCATGCACAGTCCATTCTGTATACCCGGGTAAAAACCCATAAAGCAATATGTGGCCGTGAGCTTTATTCAAACTTACCCATTCACCGAGACAACATTTATTACATGGACATTTAATGGATCCTCTTATACTTCTTACACGAGCAAAACTTATAAAATTATTAGCTCCATCTCTAAAAGTTTTGCTTTTGATCGGAGCATTAATCCAACTTTTATCCATCACTTATACTTACCAAGTTTCCGACACAATGCCTAAAATCATTAGAATTGAAATCTTTTAGTTTTAATAAATTCCAAATATGAATGAGTACTGACAAAAAACGGGTATAGAATACACATTTCAATTCATTCATATACTAGATTTATAACGATGATATAACGAGGCAGCAACTATTCAAATTGACTAATAGCATAAGCAAGTGCCCATAAAAGGCTTAATAAACTAATTATAATATCTCAGCCTTAACAAACATATGAAGTTACAGAAACTGTAAATCAACACCAACAGTCATAAACTCATAAGTATCATTCTAAGTCTCAAAGAGTGAATCTAAGCAGGGGTAAAAGTGAATAATCAAGTGACTATAGTACGGCAATCCTTTATCCGACTAGAAATTAAGTTAAAAAGCTGATATGATATAAGCTAATAATGCAGAGGCATCTTCAGATTACATTAAAACATTGACGATTTAATTTAAAAAACAATTAATCACCAAATGAAAGTCAGAAAGTAGGTGATAACAAGCTGGGAATAGGTGATTAAACGCGATCTAACTACAAATAACGTAACAGAAGCTAATTGATTAGTTGCAAAAACAATTAATAACTTATCAAATCAAGCTAATAATGTAGACTCATTCAAGATCGTTAACAGATTCAACTACACCACACACGAATTTCCTAACGCCATCTTACACCGACTCACGCTATTAACAGAAACTAAACAACTTAACAAAGTACTCGTTATTAACAGAAATTGCTTAATCAACTCATATTACAAAATTTCACATTCATCTTACACCTACTCACACTATTAACAGAAACTAAACAACTTAACAAAGTACTCGTTATTAACAGAGAAACGCTTAAAATAACGCAAGCACGATTCAAACAATTAATTTAGTTTTATACCTTTGATGCGTGACCAATGACCGATTAAACTATCAATTTGAAGCTGAAACCCTAACTGCTGCAACTGGACCGATGACTGATTAAGCTAAAAGCTAGATTTATAAAAGTGAATTAAAGATGATCGAAACCCTAAATTTGAAGCTATTGAAAGTGATTTGGGGATTTATAACAAAAACGAATTTAAAAGTGATTGAGATGTTGTTACTTGATCGAATTTATAAAAGTGATTGATTTATAAAAGTGATTTATAAAAGTGATTTGGGGAACTGATAATTGAGTTATAAAAGCTGGAACTGATGATTGAGTGATCGAATTGATTTATAAAAGTCATTATTTAATTGTGAAACTGATAAAAGTGATTGAGGTGTTATGATTTGGGGAAAATGATATGAAGGTGGAAATAAATGTGTCGGAATGACACGTATCAAAAAAAACTACACGCTTTTAATTGTGTTTATCTTTTTTTTTTAATAAAACTATTGTACACGCTTTTATTTGTGTATTTATATTATTTTTCTTTTTTATATAAAATTACTTTCTACACGCTTTTTTTTAGTGAACCGAGTATTTTTTTTGTACACGCTTATTACCGTGCTTATGGTTTGCAAGTCTTCTTTCATCCTTTAAACGCAAATAACCGTGTACAAATTTATTCACACTTATTTTCGTGTAAAAAAATAAATAAAAGTCCACCCTTTCACAAGGGTGAAAAAATAAACGTGTATATGTTTACTATTTTTTGTAGTGGAAATTAGATAAATTATAAGTCATCAAACTGCAAGCTGCGTAAGAGTTAAACCGCACCATAGGCACAAAAACATAACAACATGTGAACTTAACTATGTCGCGCCGTCACGCGACATTTTCACACCCTCTTTAACTTAACCCTTTAATAAGTCAGCTCAGAATTTGTTGGTATGTTAGCTAATGGCTTATCATGTGGTACTTAAGGAGGAATATGATGTGGGTAGCATAGCTGTAAAATTAAACTAGTACGAATGCAGTAAATTATAGCTCAATCTCGTCTAGAATAATTGTGTGAGATATTTGTAAATATTGTGAGATGGTTGGAAAAATAATAATAATAAAAAAATAAAAAATAATAAAAATAAAAAAAAAATAAAAACCCTACTTCGATAGTCTATCAAGAGAAGTACAGAGTAATACAAAATACAGAGCCATTTATACTTAAAATAACATTGACAGTATAAATTTATGCTTTTTGGACTCAAAACAATATTAGATTTGTGATCAAAATGCTCCTAGGTAATAATATGTATGCGTTTTTTTGTTTGCTATAGTGTTTATCCCAAGAGTTTAATAGAATCATGATATTATATGATTAGATGCATTGATCATGTAAATTTGATTTACATACTACATGGATGTTATGTATGTGCTAGGATCAAATAATCCTATTTTGAGTATTTTCTGTCATATAGTCTCTTTTGGCTATGAGTATTTGATTTATATGTTAGATTAGTATTCTAATTTTTATCAAACTACATGAATTGTGTTAAATCATCATTATGTCTATAACTAAGATGACTTTTTACTTTATCTCTTTTTGGTATGATCACTAATATCTCTTACTTAGTTTTAATAAACCGTTTGTCATTTTATTTTTTTTCATGTCCCTCGTGAATATTCTTGCATTCTTTTTGTAATTGAACAAAACTAACAACCAATTATAAAGTGACCCCTAGAGTTAAATATAGTGATGCATGTAAACTGATAAGGAAGTGTAAGTTGCTAATTCTTTTGATGGTGCCTTGATTGAGTATATGTTTTTCGTATGATGCTTATTGATGAGTTATTTCATAAACTGAGTAAATGTTAACTTGCAAGTCATATACGACTCGATATATCATTTTCGTTAAACTTATTAGGAAGATATAGCTCGTGTCCAACAATGAGACAATGGAACGGGGTGAAACAAATATTTCGCCATCTTTAAGGTACAAAAGATATAGGTTTATACTATTATACTCCCCATCCGAAAGAAATCTAGTTGGTTTTGCAGATGCATGATATATGTCTGATCCCCATACCGGTCGGTCTCAAACTAGATATGTTTTCATAAGTTACAGTACTGCAGAGATCTTGGCCATCCATGAAGCGAGTCGGGGATGCGTTTGGTTGAGAAGTGTGATACAACATATTTGTGAATCACATGGTATTTCCTCAGGCCAAGAAGCTCCAACAATCATAGATGTTGCATGCATTACTCAACTTAAGGACGGATACATCAAAGGTGACATGACCAAGCATATTCTATCGAAGTTCTTTTTCACTCATGACTTGTATAAGAGTACAATGTTATTGTTCAAAAGGTTTGTTCAAGCGAGAAAAAGCAAACTTATTTACCTAGGCACTTCCCACCGCAACATTTAAGAAGTTGGCTCATGACATTGGAATGCGAAGACTCATTGAACTAAAGGCTATGTTTGGCAAAAATAGCTGTGAGCAGTAGCAGTGGGCAGTAGCTGTGAGCAGTAGTTGTGGGCAGTATCCACAGCTCACCGCTCACAGCTTCATAAAGAAGCATTGGAAAAATGAGCTTTCTTAAAAAATAGCAAAGCTCACCGCTTTTTTACCAAACGAACACTAAAAATCAAAAAGCTCATTCTCACCACTCATCACCTAAAAAAGCTCCAAAATGCTCCGCGCCAAACATAGCCTAAGTGTAATCATCATAGGGAGAACATACGCGCTACACTCTTTTTTCCTTGGATATGTTTTGACTTGGGTTTTTCAAGCAAGGTTTTTAACGAGGCAGAAGATCTAAGCGTATGAGAACTAATGTTGGATCGCCAAGAGGGAGTATTATGAATAATTATGATTGTGATTATCCGCGTACCTTAACCTCTCAAACCGCCCGTTTGGTTTAAAGGTTTGGATTGGGTTTTGGGCTTTAAAAAAGAAACTATCCGTTTGGTTATTTGATATGGATTAGAAATTAGCTATGATTCACAAATATATCTACTGTACCCAAACCAGAGAGGAGGCATAGTATTTGATAAAGTTGTGGGTCTCATTCTATCTTTTTTCTCTATCTCATTCATCATTTATACTTCTCTCTCATCTTTTTATAATATATTTTTTTATCTTATAGCATTCAAATTCAAATTGAAAATCCTAATCAAAATTCAAGTCCAAATTAAAATCCTTAACTCATCTGCAAATCAAATATCAAAGGACTTGTGGTCTAGTGGGTGGGGCTTAACTTGTTAAGCGAGCCACAAGTGGGAGTAGTACCGGGTGGGTGACCTTCCGGGAAGTCCTCACTTGTGGTCCACCTGTGGACCATAATGCTCCGGAGATATTAGGCAATGAAGAGGAGAGTCTTTGAGCCATTGTTGCGGAGACTTCAATCCGAGTCGGCCCCGGTTTTCATCCGGCTGTTACTACAGCGAGTATTCTCGTGTGGAGGCAGAACGGTTTCCGGGCGGAAGTCGTTGAATCCCCACTACGCCAGCGTGGGCCCGGTTAAGACAACATAATCTGGGTATGTGGTGGATGAGGGCCTGCCTATGGCAGGTGTGACTCTCTAAACCAAATAAATTGAAAGTCACCTTCAAAAAAAAAAAAAAAAATCTACAAATCAAATGGGCCCTTATTCCCTCAATTATGATTGTACTAAATACTTTGATTATAAAAACCCTACAAAATTGAGGCTCATTTTGTCATTTTGTAGTTTGTTATCAAAATAAGAAATGCATCCCACAATCTCTCAACTCTTCTAACTTGCACTTCTTATCGATTAATTGTTATTTCGTAACATCTCACAATATATCACACAGAGGTTGGATATACTTTTCACATTCGTACTGGTTTATATTTCTAATTTCTTAATATAAATATGTCTTTTTTTAAATGAACAACTTAATGTGTCTTTAAAACCCGCGCATAGCGGCAACAATGTATAGTAGTGTAAATTTGTGTGCGCAATTTATTTTTTATGCATATATGAATGTGGATTAAGTGAGAGGAAAGAAAATTAGTGGTTTAATGTGTAATTAAGTATTTAACTATTTAGTATATTACATTATTTTTTAAGGCACGTATATTTTAGTTTAACAACATTATTTATTTTTAAAGTTTTAAAATAATTTAGTTTTTTATATGTAGTATAGATAATGCGGTGTATACAAATAAGTTCTAATCAAATAAAGTTGACACAAACAAGTAATTGAAGGTACCATGAGGCCAATAGCGAGTTAGGCAATAAGCACTTCCAAAATGAGGCATTTTATTTTTCATATTATCTTTTCAAATTCATTTTTGGTTTACTAACTTTTTATAATCAAAAACTGAAAATAGATATTTTTTCTTACTTATAATACGAAGTATATGTTTAGTAACGAATATTTATATGAAATAAAAATATAATAATAATAATAATAAATAAATAAAATTGTTATTGTGTCGTTCTACAAGAGTTGAACATGGAAAAGGAAAGAAAATATAAAAGAAAACAATGGGCCAACTCCCAAAAACTATGGGCGTCTCTATCACAAACTTGTCGTCATTTTGCATACAACCACTAACTTATTTCCAATAATTCCTTTAAAAATAGCTAATCTATATGCTTTATGTTGTCAGCACACAGAAAAATTGAGATTAGTTTTGTATTCTTAGTTTTCGTTCTTGACTTATACCATTTATTTTTAAGGACGATGCAATGTGCTACAGTATTTAATATTTAAGTGATAAATAAATTTATGATTCATATTAAGGAGGTGATTTGCACACTCAACTTTGTGATTAAGACACTCAATTATACAAACAGTTAAAGCACACTGTGAACCTTGTACAAGTATTCAATGCACACAATGAAGTGTCACAATTAAAAGTTTAAGTGTGCAAATCAATTCCTTTCATATTAAGATATAAATAGATATACATCTATTCAAAGAATTTGGATGATGATATGAGAGTGATTGAGTGCTCCAGTAATATTTGCTTGAAATGTTTGTTTTTTCTTATCAAAGGCTGAGGAATTTATTTTCCTTTATATGGTAATATAACTAATCATGTGAATAACATTTATGTTCAAATTAACCACCACATAACTGATTTTATTGCATAAGGTATGTTGTGGGGATCATTGGTTGCTGTTGGTAGTCGATGGTTGTTAATACAATCGGTCAACTGAGGAGGAGGATCTTTTAAAGTTGAAAAAATAACTTTAGTGAAGTTGGGAAAGTGTGAGTCATTGGATTTGATCCAATAGCTCAAATCAAAAGAAGTTCTTTTGATTTGAGTCATTTGATCAAATCCAATGGCTCACACTTCCTCAACTTCATTAAAGTTACTTTAGAGGATCCTCTTCCGCCAACTGATGTGTGATGCGGAGAAGTCTCTGGTTTCAACCACGGACGAGTTTTTCTTATTTCATAAAGCTAATGTATGTAATGCCATATTTTAGGGGGAAAAATACTTGGCGATAGAAACATAGTAAATTTGAATAATGATAAATAAGAGGTAGCTAATTAACACTACTGTAATAATTGATACAACAGTAGTCATTTTAGGATCACTCCAACGAGCGTGTCGATTGTCCAACCGACACACGTTGGTTAACTGATACCGATGGCATTGGCATGTCACTTGTGCATCGGTTGGAGCTTCTTTGGTTTGGCGACGAGGAGATAGGGCCCATTTGGTGGTTATTAAATGGTTATTTTAACATTTTATATATTATTTTTTATACTTTTCTCTTATACTTTTAACCCTGCAAATATAAACATTATACCTTTTTGGCTTTTTCCTTAACTACAAAAACAACTCTTGATATACAATTCACTCAAATTTTAAACAATTTTTTACATCAATGGCTACAAAACACAACTCTTTCTCATTCAAATCTAGCGATTACTTCATAATTAACTCAACAATCACATGCCTTCACCAGGCAATTCCTCGTCCGCTCCTCAATCGAGTAACCTCTTGTCAAGCAACATGGCTCTAGGGTTCGTCGCTTTCGTACCACTTGTCAATTCTTTTCACAACCATTTTATCAACAAACCAATATGGTCCATTTCCATCACAATACTCCCAATACCCGTCACCATACTCCCAAAACCAACAACACCCCAAATCCAATCTCAATACCAAAATGTCGAAACATCATCTGATGTTGAAGTCGAAGAAGAAGGTGAGGCCGAGGTCAAGGCCAACCCGAAGCAAAAAAAGAAAGCAAACTAGATGGACCGATGAAGAGTGCAAGATATTGTCGGAACGGTGGGTAGGCGCTTTCAAATTTAGTCCATTGAAATTCACAAGCTGACGAATGTTTTTTAGGTACCGTAGTTGCAGCTTACAACAAGTTAGTTGATGAAAAACATAGCGAAAATCAACTAAGGGGAAATAAAACAAAATACAAAAAACAAAAAGGTGTCAAGACATTCGAGGCCGTCTACAAAAAGTATGATAACCCACGACAACGCTGTTTACAACGCCGCCAAGCAGGACTTCAATCAACAAGTTAAAAGAAACTTCATTTACGAAGTATGTTGGCATTTACTTAAAGATTACCCGAAGTTTTGGTTTGAGGTCGGTTTCATGAACCAGAGACAGTTTTTTGACGACATCCATGCCCCTATAAATCTTGACGAAGACGAGGCTCCAATCAACCCAAATCGCAAGCCCAACCCAAACCTGAACCTAAATATAAAAACGCTTTTCTGAGACGACCCAATTAGCTGACCACCATGTTGTGACACTAGCCAAAAGAGTCAAAGGAGTGCAAGTTCATCGGATGCGACTTCGTCGTGATATCCGAATCATGAAACCCATGAGCAGCTTATGAAAACCGCGACAATTCAACAAGAAACCTTGAAGACTATTCAAGAGACGTCAAAGAAAAATCTAGTGTTCAAATAGTTCAAGTTTGTCTAAACACCAATTCCTGAGGTTTTAAGTAAAAAAGAAAGAAAAAGGTTCAAAAGGCACGAGAAAATATGTGGTGGCAGCATTCCGGGGTCAGGATAAGACGAAGACGATGTGTAGTCTACTAATTTAGTATAGTTTCTATTAATGTAACGTTTTTTTTTTTTTTTTTTTTTTTTTGTTAATGTAGTGTTTGTTTTAATTAATTAATGTTTTTATTATAAATGTTGAGTTTTTTAATTATTGTGTTAATTAGAAAGAAAAAAAGTGACACAGAAAAGGAAACATCATCATTGAGTGTGTCAGTTTGGAAAGTGCTAATGTGACGTTGAGGTGATATAGGTGACACAAAAAAAATTTTGGGTAAATTGTAAAAATGGTCCTTAATGTTCCACAAAATTGCAAAAACGGGACCAAGACAAAAAGTAGCACAAAAAAGACACCCACGTTCCACATTTTCGCAAAATCGCCACTGAGAGCCATTTTCCGTTAACTCCCGTTAGTTTTCCCGTCAGTCAAGGGTATAATCGCCATTTCACTCGCTTCCCGCCTTTGACTACCCCAACTTTATTTCAATGACCAAATTTTTAAAGTTATAAAACTTAATTTTAGAGGCACACTTGGCGATTAACCTTTCCCTCTTTTTTTGTGTAACCCGGCAACCCAAGCGATTGCATAGGACTATAAAGTCCATGTTTATCCCGCTTATTCAACCATAACACACACAATCCCAATGATCAAAACAACCGACGATGGCAAACAATGGAAAAGGGAAGAGTATCTACAATGGTACCGAGGAAGAGGAATTTGATAAAGTTTTAAGAACCTATTATCTAAACGATTTACTTCTTGATGCATTTGGCAGAGAACCAATTGATGAGTATGGTTCTTATAGGAAGATACCTAAGGAGTTAAGAACTAAGATTCTGACCCATCTGAGGAAACAAGATGGCTACTATGAAGCGCTTTTGAGTGATGATGAGGAGACGGAGGAGGAGAAGCAAGAGCCTGTGGATACCGTTTTACCCAAGTTTGATGAGTTGGAACAGAAGATTTCCAATCTTGAAAAGGTGTTCAAGTATCTAAAGGAGAAGAAGGACAAAAAAGAAAAAGAATTGAAGAAAAAGAAGAAAAGGGGTAATGCGGAGGGCAGCGGTTCAAACTACTAAACAAGTGTTTGTTTAGATATCTGTTTGGAAATTTGTAATGGTTGTGAACTCCTATGATCAATGAAAGTTTTAATGTTTATGTTACTGATATGTTTGTGTTTCGATTTTCATTTCTTTATGTTTGTGTTTCATTTTTGAAATATATGGGTACTTCCTATGCAGCTTATGCAGAAAGCATTAGATAGGTGATGTTTTGCATGAAAGTCAAACAGGTGAAAGTCAAACGGGTGAAAGTCACTTGGTTTATTGAGTAGCACTAGTAAGAAGTTAATACTTTTTTACCTACCACACAAAATGAAGTAAATTATCCAACCAACTAGTATAGTAAAGTCTCCTGTCCAACTTTATCAAAAACATACATATGGCAGAAAATGAGTCGTAATAATACACAGGTAGAGAAAGTAAGTGGTTGTGTAATTGGTCTCGGTATCAGAAGTGGGAACAAAACAGGAGGGGGTGGTGCAAAGATAGAGGTGTTGGACGAAAGATGCTTCATCTGTTGTGGGGATGTTAAGTGTTGGAGGCATAGAGTTTTGATACTTGAACAGGCAGGTTGTGCAACGGCAGAGGAAGTAAGTGGTGGTGTCATTGGTTTGGGTATTACAAGTAGAAACATAAGTGCAGGGGGTGTTGCAGATGCAACTCAATCAACTGAAGCAAAGAAGAAGAGAAAAAAGAAGCCAAGAAAGTTCATTAAAAACAACACCACAAACTGAATCATTATGTTTAGTCTGTGTTTCTAGGATGTAGTTTTGGGCATGTCCAAACCACAAACTGAATCACTATGTTTAGTCTATGTTTTAATGTTTCATTAATGTCAGCTTCTTGTTTATGTTTGTGATACCTATCAAATACAATAATGAAGTATAAAAATATGTGAAGACATTATTCATAAATCTGGATCATGAGATCCATTACATTCATTAACCATCACTAATCTCAAAACAACCAACCACATCCATTACATTCATTGACCATCACTAATCTCAAAACAACTAACCCCCTCATGGATATTTCTTCTTTACAACAAACTCAATCTTCTTAACCATCTTGTCCTTGACTTGCCTGGCCATCATCAACAGTGCATTCGCCCAATGCTTATCAATTGTTTGTAGCCTCCTAAGCTTCTTTGTATTGCTCCTTGCAATTCTTGCACGTGAGCAGTTTCGAAGTCTAACAATCACATCCCCCTACATTCGACCCTTTCAGTAATTTTTTTGGACTTGTACTCCAAATCATGTGCCTGCTGCAAGTCTTGAAGAATCTCAGTGTGGTAAGGGCCAAGCATTAGTTCAGTTAGCACATACGAGTTACAGACAACCCTTAGATTAATATCACATTCAGAGTTGTTCATGGTTAAGGAAATAGGGAGGTGTGTTTTAAGAGATGCGTATTTAGTAGCCTTCATGTGTTTGCCTATAAAAGGGCTTATAAAAGATTGCCACGTACTGTGTAGTCTTCATGTGTGGACAAAAATAAAAGACAGTTGACTTTATGCAATTCAACATTTGCAGTTTGACTTTTGAAAGTCTAAATGCAATGGGTGCAAACATAATGTTCTAAACACAATCTGGATCATGAGATCCATTACATTCATTAACCATAACATGGTTGATGCAAACAAACATAGAATACATCAGAAACATAAACATTTTTGCAAGTTTGACTTTTGAAAGTCCAACTGCAATGGGTTCAAACATATTGTTCTAAACACAATCAAGTTAAACAAAGATTACAAATATAGAATCCAACAGACAATAACGTTTAACATATTGTTCAAAGATCAGTGGGTAACACATGAAGAAGTTGGAAGTGCATGCTCATCATTTGACTTCATCTTTTTAGTTGGCCTGTCAACCTGAGGTCTGTGATTGGGTGGTACTATGATTGTTGTAGACTCAATTCTTGGCCAGTATCTGCGGCTAGAACACCCATTAATCTTGAATGAGTACATACGCACCCATGTTTCTAGGCTGTAAGCAGCATGAACCCACTCTTCAGGTACATCAACTCCTTTTCCATCCTCATTCATATAGTTTATTGCAGCCACAACATGTTTACATGGTATTCCAGTCAGCTCCTACATCCTACAACCACACTCCTTCCTATCTATGTTAGCAACACAATGATCCTCGTTAGGCACAGATACTTTATATAACGAAGCTGCAATCCATTCAACAACACAATCAGTAGCTTCTTTTTTGTTTGTATCAATCATGGCTTGCACAGTAGGAGTAAGTTGTCCAACACTCCTTTCTATTATTTGTTGAACTACCACAATCCTCTTCACCAAGTACTCCCTGATATATTCAAGACAAATGATGATGGATTTATCTCTGACATCATTTAGCTGGCTACAGAACACCTCACATATGTTGTTTAAGAGTAGTCCACATAGGGCTTTGCCTGTTGAACATATCACACATTATGTATTAATATATGATCAATTATCAGTATGCTTTTGTCCAGTGCCACTAAATGAATTACCTGAAAAATGTGATCGGCTCCATTGTTCAGCTGGAATCTTCAGCAACCAATCATAAGCTGCAGCATTGTTATTCTTCAGATGATCCATCTCTTTGTTGAATTCAACAACAGTTGTGGCTCTTGCAGCCTTCCAAAGCATGTCCTTGTAAACACCTCCTTTCAAATGTGACTTCATTTCCTCATGAATATGCTTAACACAAAACCTGTGTGCAGCATTTGGAAACACACTAGCAACAGCTTGTATCAATCTCTGTGAACAGGTAAGGTTATGGATGGTGTTAAAACTTTACATGTTCTCATTGTGCATAAAACACATAATTAATTATACAATAGAAATGTGCACCTTTTGCCTATCAGAAATGAAAGTGAACTTGCAGTTGGTGTCTATCCCAAGATCCTCTCCTAGTAGTTTCAAAAACAAACACCAAGTTGCCTTATTTAGTGCATCAACTACAGCATATGCTACTGGATAAATCCCATTGCTTGCATCAATCCCAACTGCTGTTAGTAATTGACCTGGAAAAGGACCCGACATGGAGAATCCATCTAATCCTAAGAATTCTCTGCCACAAGCTTTGAAACCTTGTTTCATAGCTCCCAAACACACATACACCCTTTTAAAAGTTCTTGTTGAACTAGCTGGATTTGGTTCTAGCTGTACATTAATCCTAACAGTAGTGCCTGGATTTTGATTAACCAACTCTTGGGCATACTCTCTAAGCAGTGCATAATGTTTGGTAAAAACAGGTATACCTGATTGAATTTCACAAGCTTTATGGCATAGCAAATCAGACTTACTTACGGGAACATCTTCAATTACTTGATCATCGTCATCAAACACTTCATCATCATTTCGATTATAGTCCAAATCCTCTGAATCACTCCCGCCACTCTGTTCTTCTGTTTCATTATCTACCTCTACTACTTTCACATTTCCCATCTGACCACCTACAATTGTAAGTCCATAACATTAACAACAAATACACCTTAAAAAAAAAAAAAAAAAAAAAAAAAAAAAAAAAAAAAAAAAAAAATCACAAAACAGGAGGGAAATTAAAGAGAAAAATGCACTGTGTTTTACCGTATCGTTCAAAGGCATGGACGATCGATGTAATCTAAGCGGAACTATACGGATCTATACGTATCGTTCAAATGCAGCGAATATGAAAATGCACTGGTAAAGATTTTGCGGCAACAATTAGGGTTGTATATGAAGTTAAAAGGGGTATATTTGTCATTTCATGCGATTATACCCTTGACTGACGGGAAAACTAACGGGAGTTAACGGAAAATGGCTCTCAGTGGCGATTTTGCGAAAATGTGGAACGTGGGTATCTTTTTTGCGCTACTTTTTGTCTCGGTCCCGTTTTTGCAATTTTGTGAAACGTTAAGGACCATTTTTGCATTTTTTTTTTTTTTTTTTTAATGTCAACTAACTATCTAACAATATACACATTACATATTATCTCCATGTCCTAAACAAAATTTAAAAACTCACAATCATTTTAATTAAAGAGCTTCTCATATTTTTTTTGAAACGGTTCTTTCGGAGAAATCCTTGACCAATGAAACCCGATGGGGGGAAAACCTTGAACTTAAGCCGCCCGAAGGCACGACACTTAATTTGAAGTAAACCCTGCCTTCTCCAGATTCGAACCCTAGTGGGTTGAAACCTTCATTGAAGGACTTTGAAAGCCTGGTATCAACAAACCCTGTGGTCAAAGAGGACTTCCCAGATGGTCACCCATCCGGTACTACTCTCTCTGTGGCTCACTTAACAAGTTAAGCACTCACCACTAGACCACATGGTAGTTGATAAAGAGCTTCTCATATAATAATAGATATGATTGAGACACAATATTTGATACAACTAAAACATAAATTGATGCGTAACGGATGAAAAGTGGTCTAAAACACTTTTTGCTTTAAAGAGATAATTAATATTAAGACTTACAACTGTTTACTACTATAGTTGGATAGTTATGGTTTAAATTAACCACTGGCGAGCCATATTCATGCTATTCTATGGAATCTAAAGAATCATGTCTTGTTTCATTTTCAAACATGACGAGGATTGCATTATTGTAATAGACCGCTCCATTTTAAATTTGGATAATCTCGCTCATGGAGAATTATTATTCTCTCCCTATTGTTATGTAAAATTTACTAATTTAGAATTAAATTAGAAACTTTGAAGAAATAAACTAAATAAATCAATGGTTACTTGACTTAGTTCTAATAAAAACATATATAATCATGGGTTGCCTTAACTTTTAAGATTGTATCAAAATTCTTAACTAACTTATGTGTAGCAGATGAAACTTTTGCCCCAAAATATTATGGATGCATGCTTGGTATAACGAAGTATAAAGTTTTGTTGAGAAAATTAGTTTTGTTGAGTTTAACAATCAAACCCATGGCACAGAGTAGGGATGAGCACGGTACCGGTATCGTACCGATCCCGTACCGAATTAGTGGTACTGATTTTTTCCCGAGCATAAATTAGGGTACCGGTACCGTACCGAACAGGATTCGGGTACCGGTACCGGTACCGGGAAATCGGGATTTTCTCGTTTTTTTTCGGGAATTTCCCGATTTGGTACCAGTCCCGTACCGAATTAGTGGTCCCGAATTTTTTTCCTCCTTATTTCGTAGTACCGGTACCGTACCGTATATCGGGATCGGTACCGTTTTGGTAGGGTACCGGTACGACTCCGGTTCGGTTCCAGGATTCGGTTCGAAATGCTCATCCCTAGCACAGAGAATGAGACTACAAAAAAATGTAACATGGCTATAATGAAATATCATATTCAACTCTCAATTTATGAGGAAATGTGATATTTTTTATTTTATTTGTCTTGTTTTATTTTTTTGGCTTAAATTTAGAAGTAAACTTTGTAATAACTGAAACGATTGACTGCAATCACCTTTGTAATTTCTAGCACCTTAGCTAGTTTTATTTCTGTTATATAATCTCCATTGCTGTTCAAAAAAATACAAAAATATTTTTGGACTATCTGTAATGTTACATATCAAAACCTCATCAATCATCATTCACTAAGATTTTAGCATTACATTGTCTTCTTTTCTTCTTAATAATTTATATTATAGACATCCGTAACACTCATTCACTAGTTACTTATATTGATATTTATTTGATTATAGAAAAAACACACAACACTCATGAACATACACACACTCATTTCCTTTTTAGCTCAGGCATCACCGTAGTGGAAAATCCGCCTTACCACAAGTGAGTTAGAGATCACAAGTGAGTTAGAGAAGGATGTAACGGGGCGGTGCGCGAGCAAGAGTTTCTCACACGTAAGACATGTTACCATTACGCGGTCCAACCTTATAATCTACTTTTTTATCGACCAACTATCCTTGTGATCTTAAAGTCGATATACATGCGAAAGAATATCATATTCATGATATGAAATTGTTAAGAGTTAATTGTACAATATTTTACACTACCAGGTCTTGCGATAGTGATCGACGGATTAAGGAGATGTTTAATGAGTTAGCCAAGTTGCTCGTAACTTGAAATAAGACAAACAAAGACACTACGTTAAGTAATGCGTAAAGTTTGGACCCTGCGAACCACCTCCGGTGTGCGAATAAGTATGTGATATGATGGTTTGAATGTATTTGGTAAAATGTGAGAGTGTTTGAGAGCATAACTTAACCAAATGACCGGCCAAACTATTTATAGGAGGAAGAAAACAGGGTTTGGCAAATTTATGCACGAATTGAATTTCAGAGATCATGGGGTGTCCCATGATTTTAGGTAACCGCTAGGCTTAATAACCCACGTTCTCTTCCTTGTCGTGAAAGTTGAGGATGAGTGTAGGACGCGGGTAAGACCAAGTCAAAGTGTTCCCCCGTCTTATGGTCTTCGGATGACACATCCTTCGAGATGTAAGGCTTCGACTGGCGAATTCCCAGATTGGTAATCATTGTTCGCAAATGGTTTGACGCCTATAGAGACTAGGTTTGACCTAGTCTTTCAAAGTATAGTGTTCGAGAAAGTTCGAATGGAAGACCTTCGAACTGCTTAGAGGGTACGTCATCAAGAGTTGTTTTTGGACTTTAAATTTTGAGAAAATTACACAGTTTTACATTAAAATTTAAAATATATAGAGTTAAAGTCACTATAAAGTTGTTAAACTTTTTAAAATTGATTGTTTGGTAATTTATGTCATAACCAGGTTCACTGTCTTTGGAATTTTGTTACGGAAACTTAGTGAATTTTAAAGCAGATTTTTTATGAAAGTCTAAATGTTGAATAATATCTACGATAATCAAAAGGTTGAACTTTACGCATTCAAAGGCCACCAAAATATCAAAAAAGTTACACCAACGATTTATCTATATTTTAAAACACCATTTGTCCATTTTCCTGAAAGATATCAATTTGGTTTCATGCCAACATTTTAATGAACAATTATGCCAATATTTTAACGAACGAAATTTAATATTATTATTTTTAGGTTGAAAAACATAATATATTTCTGGGTAAATTGCAAAAATGGTCTTTAACGTTTCATAAATTAGCAAAAACGGGACCGAGACAAAAAGAAGCGCAAAAAAGACACCCATGTTCCACATTTTCGCAAAATCGCCACCGAGAGGCCTTTTTGGCTAACTTCCGTTAGTTTCCCGTCTGTTAAGGGTATAATCTCATGAAATGACAAATATACCCCTTTAACTTCAGATACAACCCTAATTATTGCCGCCAAATCTTTACCAGTGCATTTTCCTATTCACTGCCTTTGAACGATACGTATTGATCCGTATAGTTCCGGTTAGATTACATCGATCGTTCGTGCCTTTGAACGATACGGTAAGACACAGTGCATTTTCCTCTTTAATTTCTCTTTTTTTTTTTTTCTTTTTTTTTTTTTTTTTTTTTTTTTTTTTTTTAAGGTGTATTTGTTGTTAATGTTATGGACTTACAATTGTAGGTGGTCAGATGGGAAATGTGAAAGTAGTAGAGGTAGATAATGAAACAGAAGAACAGAGTGGCGGGAGTGATTCAGAGGATTTGGACTATAATCGAAATGATGATGAAGTGTTTGATGACGATGATCAGGTAATTGAAGATGTTCCCGTAAGTAAGTCTGATTTGCTATGCCATAAAACTTGTGAAATTCAATCAGGTATACCTGTTTTTACCAAACATTATGCACTGCTTAGAGAGTATGCCCAAGAGTTGGTTAATCAAAATCCAGGCACTACTGTTAGGATTGATGTACAGATAGAACCAAATCCAGCGAGTTCAACAAGAACTTTTAAAAGGGTGTATGTGTGTTTGGGAGCTATGAAACAAGGTTTCAAAGCTTGTGGCAGAGAATTCTTAGGATTAGATGGATTCTCCATGTCAGGTCCTTTTCCATGTCAATTACTGATTGGTGCTAAACCGTCAGATAATTATTGGTCAACCACTTGTGAATGGTCAACTATAATAGTCAAACAGCTTAAACCAATACTCCGCAGAATATAGTGTTTCCCCGGGTCGTTATGTCCCAACGAGGTGTGGATGGTATTAAAACGGGTTTGTGATCGGGTGAAATTGGACAGGAATGGGTATAAGAGAGTTGTGATGATTACACTACTGGGACCCACTATTGTTGATTTAGGTTCAAATGAGTTTAAGGAACATGTTTGAGCCAGAAAAAGCAAAATGGAACCACAAAATAAGCAATTAAGTCACAAAATAAGCACTTGGAACTTGTTTCCAAACTGAAAATTGGACAAACTTATGTGGCAAATTCAGGTGGGTCCTAGAGGTTCCCAGGTCAAACCAATGGTCAAGGGGGGAAGTATGGTAGGAGGGGGGTTGAAGGAACCAAGAGGGGGCTTGTGGGGCCCACTGTGGTGGTCTGTGGGACCCACAGAAGGTGAGACAGTGGATGGGTAGCTGCTGATGCAGGGGAGGTGATGCCCCCTGCAGTAGTGTTTGGAGGTGTGTGGGGCCCAGTGAAAAATTTGCAAAAATATAAAAAAGCAAGGACACTCAAGTTCAGCTGGTAGAAAATACACCCAAGAAATTTCAAACTCTCATCTTAAACAGAAAAATCATAAAAATTCGTGGGAGATTTGGATTTTCTGAGAGCACACACATTTGACTTTTTCATTTTTTTGAATTGTGTTGACTCAAATGAACTTTGGTTACTTCCATACCACTGAAAATGATATAATAAGTTGTAAAGAGACTGAGTTAAGCTAAGTTTACTACAAATGCACCTAATGTGATGATTCAGCAAGCTAATGACTAAACAGTGAAACAGTTGTAAACTTTAAAGGTGAAGTTGACCTTTTTTTCTGAATGAAGCAATAGTTGATGACTTAAACCATTGTTATTAACCTAGTGCAAGTTATAGAAACTAGATTTAACCTGAGAATCTCTCTAACCAATACTCTACACTAATTGCCAAACACCCCTTTACAGGGACTGTTTGGATCTTTTTCAAAGACTACCACATATGTGAACAATGAATTGCATACAACAAAGTCTAACAATGTGAAATAAACTTACTTAAATGAAAACTAACCAACAAAACTACAATCCACCATGATTTAATAACAATCTAAATTTATTCAGTTGCATTACAAATGAATACCAACAAACACAGGAACTCACTTATCAGCATAATTGAAAAACAAAAGCATAAGGAAACATTGTTAACTCATGAATAAGCACAATTGAACAAAGCAGTAAGCAATGTTATAGTAATTTGAGAAAAAAGGGCTTACAATGTGCCTATGCTCAACTCCAGGGGTATTCTTAACACCCCAATTCAGTTTCCAATTAACCTAATGCTCTCCAAGAGCTCTAAACCACTCCCTCATTCTTCTTCTTTCTCCATTTTGCTTCTCTTTGATTCCATTTATTTTTATTTTTATTTTTTTCTGTATTTTTTTTATTTTTGAGGAAACTAAAAACTTGTAACGAAACTTGATTTCTGAACTGGAAGACTTATATTAATCAAAAGTAAACAAATTACAACTGAAGGTTTTACTGAAAATTAAAAATTACAACAAATTCATACTGAGAAAATAAAACTAAAATTACAACTAACTACTAACTAACTAACACCCATCTGCTTCACTCTTTTTCTTCTTTTATATTCTTCAAAAAGAAATCTTGGAACTTTCCCACTTCCTACTAGAGCCATTGGATGAGCTACTTTTGATCTTGGCCATTGGGACGTTTTGGCGCCAAAATCAATTTGGAGTTTTCTTCTGATAAATTGGTGCCAGAGGTATATTTTTGGAGGTTTATGTTTGTTTGAGTGCAAGGGGGGGGGGGGTTGAGTGGCTAGGAGGGCAGTTGGCAGAGGTGGTGATGATGGTTGAGGCAGAGGTGCAGGGTCACGTGTGGAGGGAAGGGGTTGACCAGGTCAAACCTGGTGGTGGTTTTGGTATTAAAAGGGATACGGGGTGGGTATTATTTTTAGGGTTGGATTTGGTTTTATTAGTTGGGTGGGATGGTTTTGGTTGGTGGGCGGGCCTGGGGAATTGCTTGGGCTTGGGGAGTGGATTTGGCTTGGTTTGGTTTGGGTTGTAAATAATAAAAGGGTCCGTATGGTTGTAACACAAAATAACACAAGGACCAATCATGTAACTTTCTGATTTTTGAGGGGCTTTAAATGACACATTTCCAAAGATATTAAAAGGACCAAAGTTGCCATGTGTAAATAGTACAAGGGTGATGAAAGTTATTTTTCCCATTTTTAAATCCCAAGGACTACTTTTGCCATTTTTAAAACTCGAGGACCAAAATTGCCATTTGATAAAAGGTTTCATTCAAGGACCATTTGTGATAAATTGTGATTTCCCAAGGGCTTGAATTGTAAATTTCCCATTTAAAAATGACCAGGGACTAAATTTGACAATCTTTAAAAGTTTAGGGACCTTTTATGTCAATTTTGGATTTTGAGGGACCAAACATGTAATTTTCTCAAACTTTTTACCCAAGGACTTGTTTTTGATAAATTTTGACTTTAGAAAACCTTAGGTTGACTTTTCTTCCATTTTAAACTTCCAGGGACTAGTTTTGCCAATTTTTGAAACTTGAGGGACTGAAACTGCCAATTATGCAAACTTTGTTCGTTTTTCATTTGTTTTTAAACATTTTGCATCTAAAACATATAAAACACACTTTTGGAATAATTTCTGTATTTTGATGCGTTTCTGAGTGTTTTTGGATGTTTTGGCAGTTCAGATACGATAAAAATGATGAGTATTTACACACTCATCAATTACTAACAGCAGTTGGGATTGATGCAAACAATGGGATTTATCCAGTAGCATATGTTGTAGTTGATTCACTAAATAAGGCAAATTGGTGTTGGTTTTTGAAACTACTAGGAGAGGATCTTGGGATAGAAACCAACTGCAAGTTCACTTTCATTTCTGATAGGCAAAAGGTGCACATTTCTATTGTATAATTAATCATGTGTTTTATGCACAATGAGAAAATGTAAAGTTTTAACACCATCCATAACCTTACCTGTTCACAGAGATTGATACAAGCTGTTGCTAGTGTGTTTCCAAATGCTGCACACAGGTTTTGTGTTAAGCATATTCATGAGGAAATGAAGTCACATTTGAAAGGAGGTGTTTACAAGGACATGCTTTGGCTGCAAGAGCCACAACTGTTGTTGAATTTAACAAAGAGATGGATCATCTGAAGAATAACAATGCTGCAGCTTATGATTGGTTGCTGAAGATTCCAGCTGAAAAATGGAGCCGATCACATTTTTCAAGTAATTCATTAAGTGGCACTGGACAAACGCATACTGATAATTGATCATATATTAATACATAATGTGTGATTTGTTTAACAGGCAAAGCCCTATGTGGACTACTCTTAAACAACATATGTGAGGTGTTCTGTAGCCAGCTAAATGATGTCAGAGATAAATCCATCATCGTTTGTCTTGAATATATCAGGGAGTACTTGGTGAAGAGGATTGTGGTAGTTCAGCAAATAATAGAAAGGAGTGTTGGACAACTTACTCCTACTGTGCAAGCCACGGTTGATGCAAACAAAAAAGAAGCCACTGATTGTGTTGTTGAATGGATTGCAGCTTCGTTATATAAAGTATCTGTGCCTAACGAGGATCATTGTATTGCTACATGGATAGGAAGGAGTGTGGTTGTAGGATGTGGGAGCTGACTGGAATACCATGTAAACATGTTGTGGCTGCAATAAGCTATATGAATGAGGATGGAAAAGGAGTTGTTGTACCTGAAGAGTGGGTTCATGCTGCTTACAGCCTAGAAACATGGGCGTGTATGTACTCATTCAAGATCAATGGGTGTTCTGGCCGCAGATACTGGCCAAGAATTGAATCTACAACAGTCATAGTACCACCCAATCACAGACCTCAGGTTGACAGGCCAACTAAAAAGATGAAGTCAAATGATGAGCATGCACTTCCAACTTCTTCATGTATTACTCACTAATCTTTGAACAATATGTTTAACGTTATTGTCTGTTGGATTCTATATTTGTAATCTTTGTTTAACTTGATTGTGTTTAGAACAATATGTTTGAACCCATTGCAGTTGGACTTTCAAAAGTCAAACTTGCAAAAATGTTTATGTTTCTGATGTATTCTATGTTTGTTTGCATCAACCATGGCTTGCACCCATTGCAGTTGGACTTTCAAAAGTCAAACTTGCATTCAAGACTTATAAAAAAACATACTGCAAGAACATTATGTTTGCACCGAGTGCACTTAGACTTTCAAAAGTCAAACTGCACATGTTGAATTGGAATCATGTGTTTTCACCCATTAATTACCAAACAGAACCAAACACTTTTTTAGACGTTCACCCGTTTGACTTTCATGGCAAACATCACCTAGCTAACATTTTTGTGCATAAGCTGCAAACATCACCTACCTAACATATGAGTAACATAAACATTAAAACTTTCATTTATCAATATAGACATATCAGTAACATAAACGTTAGAAGTTTCATTGATCATAGGAGTTCACAACCATTAAAATTTTTAAACACATATCTAAACAAACACTTGTTTAGTAGTTTGAACCGCTGCCCTCCGCATCACCCCTTTTCTTCTTTTTCTTCAATTCTTTTTCTTTCTTGTCCTTCTTCTCCTTTAGATACTTAAACACCTTTTCAAGATTGGAAATCTTCTGTTCCAACTCATCAAACTTGGGTAAAACGGTATCCACAGGCTCATGCTTCTCCTCCTCGTCCTCCTCCTCATCACTCAAAAGCGCTTCATAGCAGCCATCTTGTTTCCTCAGATGGGTCAGAATCTTAGTTCTTAACTCCTTAGGTATCTTCCTATAAGAACCATACTCATCAATTGGTTCTCCGCCATATGCATCAAGAAGTAAATCGTTTAGATAATAGGTTCTTAAAACTTTATCAAATTCCTCTTCCTCGGTACCAATGTAGATACTCTTCCCTTTTTCATTGTTTGCAATCGTCGGTTGTTTTGATCGTTGGAATTGTGTGTGTTATGGTTGAATAAGCGGGATAAACATGAACTTTATAGTCCTATGCAATCGCTTGGGTTGCCCAGTTACACAAAAAAAAGAGGGAGAGGTTAATCGCTTCGGATGCCAAGTGTGCCTCCAAAATTAAGTTTTATAACTTTGCAAATTTGGTCATTGAAATAAAGTTGGGTAGTCAAAGGCGGGAAGCGAGTGAAATGGCGATTATACCCTTTAATGACGGGAAAACTAACGAAAGTTAGCCAAAAAGGCCTCTCGGTGGCGATTTTGCGAAAATGTGGAACGTGGGTGTCTTTTTTGTGCTACTTTTTGTCTCGGTCCCCTTTTTGCTAATTTGTGGAGCGTTAAGGACCATTTTTGCAATTTACCCTATATTTCTTAATGATCTTACTCCCTCCGTCTCAAAATTATTGTAAGGAGACAAGAATCACATAATTTAATAAAAGTGGGGCCATATTAATTTTCATCCATTCAAATAGAATATTCTCTCACTAAACTCTCTAATTTTTACTTAAAAAGGAAATAAGACAATTATTTTAAGACATCCATAAAAAAAAATATGGACAGTAAATATGAGACGGATGGAGTATTATTTATCTTATTACTACCACGTGTCAATATTCTAATTGTTGATCAAGAGAGTGATTTCTTAATAACCATATAGATGATTGACTAGGTAAATAGGTTCAAGATATATATTATTGATTTATTTTTCATTTAAAAAGTATTAAAAAATGGCTTAAACTTTGTAACAACATTTTGTTAGTTATAGTATATAAACTTATCTCTTCATGAACTAACAAACTAATGCCTGATAAATTTAATTACAAAATTAGTCTTATTTATAGAGTTACTAATCATAAATACTCAGGCTATATACAGGGGCAGACCTACATTGTTGGTTTAGGGTGGTGGTGCACCCCATGCCCTATGGATAGCCGAGAAATATAAAATTTTAGTATATATATATATATATATATTTTTTTTTAATTTTGACATTTTTTCGAAAGTGTCTCCCAACAAAAATTCAAATTGCCCTTGCCTAAATACTAAAATCCAATATTCAACACTCTCAAACCTTATAAATCATTCATCTCCAAGTAATAATACTCGATTTATTATTTCGATCATACTTTTTTGTTTCACATTTTGTTGCTATTGTCGAAAAAAAATTGCTCCCCACACCTCATTTTTCTGAGTCCGTCACTGGCTATATATGGAGCTTCCTCTAGATTACAAGAACCAAAATTGACCTCTTCTCCATTCGCAAGAAGTATGATCCAACATTTATTATATCTAACTTTGAGCATTTTAAAGACATTTCTTAATTTCATCCATTATGCTACACGATAGTCGAATGCTAGATTTTAATAACATACGTAGTACTACCTCCGTCCCATAAAAATTGTCCCGTTTTATTTTTCAGAGTCAAACTGGTTCAACTTTGACCTTATTTATTTTTGTGAGTATTATATACTCCCTCCGTCTCATAATTATTGTCCACATTTGACTTTTTTAGTCTTTAGCTTTCAACTTTGACCGTAAATATTTTTCTTTGTGATATATATTACTTGATGCAAAATATATAAATGGATTGAGTTTTAAATGTATTTTCATTCGTATAATTTTCATCAACTATTATATAACACATATAAAAATATTTAAGGTCAAAGTTGCAAAATAAAGACTTTAAAAGTCAAACGTGGACAATAATTATGGGACGGAGGTAGTAATACTTTATGAAAAATATATGAATAGATTGAGTTTTAAGTGTGTTTTTTATTAATATAATTTTTGATCAGGTATTATATAACACATAAAAAATATTTAAGATCAAAGTTGAACCAGTTTGACTCGGAAAAGTCAAACTGGACAATTTTTATAAGACGGATGGAGTATATCTTTTCCATAATTGTAGAGAAAAAGTTTCTTTCAAGCCTAAAAAGAAAAATCGAATGCACATAATAAAGTCAATAGACGTTACCGTAGCGTGTAATAACCCAAGCCACGTGGGCCACACACTCGCTATCCTACGCACGGATTTCATCGCCATATGTGGGTCCCATCTACCACATGCCGTTCGATCCCTCTTCACAACTTATATTAGACACAAAAAAAACATTAAAATTTAATGTTAAAAAAATAGTAAATTGCATGAATCATCTCTAAAGTTTGGAGAATTTGCATCTTCGTCTCAAACATTTTGAAACTGCAAAGACCGTCCTTGTGGCAAACGTTTTGGGTATGTCTCGTTCAAAACCAGGGACAATGCATGCCTCAAAGGTTGCCACTAGGACGGTATATACCCAAGGACGACATATGCTCCAAAGGTTTACCACAAGGTGACAGAGATACGGTCTTTGCAGTTTTGAAATATTTTAGACAAAACATGCAAATTCGTCAAAACTTTAGGGCCAATTTATGCAATTTACTCTTGAAAAAGATATTAAACTTTTTAATAAAATGACAATAATACCCCGCAAACTCTTTCTATAAATTTCATCACCTCCTATGATCACTCTCTCATATTTCATATTACCTCCGTTACATTTCTTAGAAAAAAATATCTTATATTTTGTTTTGTGAATTGTGAAATATCATTGTTTGAAGATGTTGGGTGTGTTTAGTAGCTCAATAGTGTCGCCACCAGAAGAATTGGTGGCAGCTGGAAGCAGGACACCGTCTCCCAAGAGCACGGCCAAGGCGTTGGTTAACAAGTTCGTGGCAAACAACGCCTCGGCCGTAGCCATGCAGATTGGAGACGATGTCCAGCTAGCTTATACCCACCAGAACGAGTCCCTCACACAGCCAAGGTAAAAAAATCTAACTTTTTATATAAGATCTATGTGAATATGTGATCATGCTTATGTTGAAGACAAATTTTTGTAACTTAGTTTTTACGATATATTAGATGTTTAATGACTTAGGATTAGTTACGTGTGGAATAATTGATGCTATGCTAGTATACCTTGTACCTGAAAACCATGGTATTAGGTATATTTAATTTAATTTAATATTGTGGTACAATACAGTTGGGTGATACTGTGAGTATCTCTTGCCATATGTTTAGCTTTTTACTGCCACGTATTGTAATTTACATGACGTACAATAAAGTAGTAACTACTGTAGTAAGAATAGTTTATTGTTTTTATCGCCAATATTGACATAGTTCATGTCGGTTGTGTACTTGTGTTATTCATTGCGGTATGATGTTAATCTCTACAACAAACTGTAAGACGCTCTCAAAAAAAAAAAAAAAAAAAAAAATCTGAAGAACAAAACTGATTCTCTAGAATATGCTATGTTTTTTTGTGGTCTAGCTTTTTTCATTACTAGAAGGATGTGGAATTGGCTTTATAGTATTTAGGGTGCGTTTGGTATGCTGCGAGGAATGACAATGGGTACGAGTTTGATAGTAGTGGTGGGTCCCTCAACTATGAAAGATCCATTCCCTCCTCAAGAGTTTTATATGGAGTATGGAATATATTAGACTTTCATAGTCATAGTTGTGGGCCCAGGCAACACAAACAAACACAATCTATCACTTTCATAGTGATAGTTTTGATTCCCTTATGTGGAAACCAAACGCACCCTTATTCTGTAAGAAATAAGAATCTCAAGTTACGTGTAACTTTTACCATAAGTTGTGTTGTGCACACATAATAATCTTACTATTACTACTTTTGCTTCTTTGCACATAATCTTGATCATAGACATACACGTTACATAATTAACGTTTATATGTAATTTCTCCTTAGTTTACAAGTGGATAGGGCCTCTTTGTTGTTATTGTCTAGGGCGACCGAAAATCCGGAAACGGCCATCTAAAGTGTATTGATCTTGCTATTAGAAGAGCTAGAATATACTATTAATAACTTTTACAAAGGTTAATACAGTTGTACAAGTATATAAAATCCATCCACTGAAAGTAAGATGATGTGAAGTATGGCTAGTGATAGTGAGTGATGATGACATGATAATGGTTCTCAATTATTTTATGCGAGACTTGTAAAATATCACTCACTATAAAAATAGTAGAAATAGCATTTACCTAATCTTTTGTTGTTAAAAGACTAGACATTATTGATCAATAATTTCTCAAAGGGAATATAAAAATGGACCTCCATCATCTTATCCCCAATCTTTGATCCATGGTGTCTTGTTGGTAAAGATTATCAAACAGGATATATTGTGTTTTTGTTTTTAGTTACATGTTAGGTATTTTTCACAATCATATGAGTATGATCTAGTGATCATATTTTTATATTATCTTCGCTAAATTACAATTAGAAGCTTATCAGTGAGACACAGTGGTCAGTCATTCTAATGTTTTCACAAGATGTCGCATATCAAATCTAGCTAAATACGAGTTTTGGGATGGTTGGGGAAAGAGTCGGAAATGGTTATAAGGATATATGTGTGCATGTGAGTCAAAGCCTTGCCTCCTTGGGTAGCCATTTATCCGCTTACTCACCGAGACATAGATATTAACTGTAACATAAGACTAAGTCGAGTTTAACCTTGATGTACTTGATACAAAACTTGAGACGTGTTTCGACCATTTGAAAATGGAACCAATATGGTAAACTAAGTTAAACAACAACTGAGTAGCTTCAGAGAAATAGCTTTCGCCCGAATTCATATCGTTAAAAATAATTTTTCTTAACTTGGCAGCCTATTTACGACCAGCTATATTATGCTTTTGTTTTTTGTTTTCTTTTGATTATTATTGGTTAATCCTTGTTAGCCCTGCACCACACGCAACTACAATCTTTACCCATCTTTAGAGTTATCCAAAATTCAAGAAGCCTCTAGTAATTTATGTCTATTTTTGTTTTTGTAACAAATTTGTTGTTAATAATTGACCTATTCAGTTTTCATACCAGACAACCTCATTAGTAATAGTCACTCCCCCTATTTATTTTTTTGTAAGCTTGTGACTTTTATGGCCCATTAAAGTTGATTGTTACTTGTCAAGACAAAAAAGATCAAATTATCTATCTACTTTGCTTTAAATGGTTCTTGATTTAATCTTATCACCACCAACTTTGTATGGTAATATGTCATTATTTAAGCATCTTAATTATGAACCTAGTACTAAATCTATAATCAACATGGTAGATCTTTTGCGGTCAAAGACGAGATCTTTTGCTTATTCGAAGGAGCGCTAGACAACTTGGGTAGTTTGAAACAACAATACGGGCTTTCCAAGTCGGCTAACGAGGTTGTTTTGGTCATTGAGGCCTACAAGGCTCTTCGTGATCGCGCACCTTATCCTATGAACCAAGTTGTGGGTCACCTTGATGGAAATTTTGCCTTTGTTGTCTTTGACAAATCAACCTCTACTTTATTTGTGGCCACAGTAAGTCATATTTTCATAATTACTTACCTAAGTTTTACTCTAATGACTATATTACTTAAAGATGTCGATTAATCTTTATGATTTGTTTAATAAAAGTGGTGTTGGTGATGATAATGACAGGATCAACATGGTAAGGTTCCTTTGTATTGGGGAATCACAGCCGATGGGTGCGTTGCATTTGCCAACGATGCTGATTTGCTTAAAGGTGCTTGTGGCAAGTCACTTGCTTCGTTCCCTCAAGGTTCGCTTCCATCCAATTTTGCCTCGCTTTTTCATATGCGGGTTGGGTTGACATGAGAACATTTTCATCTACAACTTAAATTATTTTGTGAATAATCTTTATGTTACATATCAATTAATTTATGAATAACCCGACTTATTAGGTTCTATGCACATTTGGATGATTTTTGACCCGTTTGACCATTTTTCTTCTAGCTTAGATTTTGTATATCCAATTTGAGTCATTAGTGATCAAACATAACTTATCAACATATTAATGAGTATATTGTCACCATTATTTTTCATGATTTATAAAACGTGCTCGATGATATGCAGGATGCTACTACTCTACAGCAGTTGGAGGGCTAAGATGTTATGAAAATCCTAAGAACAAGATCACAGCCGTTCCTGCAACTGAGGAAGAGATATGGGGAGCAAAATTCATGGTAACATATAAAAAAATCTCATCCACTAAAAATGCTTGATTTTTTCTTATTCGTGGTCGTTTTCGTGACTATTTTAGTGGTTTCTAGCCTATATCCTATGGTCCCAAATATTAAACACCATTATTTCAATAGCTTAGGTATATGTTACCATCAAGTGTCAAGCAAAATGTGACATTTTTGATGATATTTTTGTCAGGTCGAAGGCCAATCGGTTATCACAGCCTCAGAGTAAGCATATCACTTTTGACCGTCACCGTATGGATTGTTGCTTGATCCACAACTTTTTATCCGATAATCGCTATCTCCACTACAACAAGAGATCCCGTCTTACTAGAGCAACATCTTTAGTAAGAATGATAAATAGATGTTTGTTTCCTTTTTATGGTTCTTAGAGGCCTGAGGTTGTAGTTTTCGACTCGAAAGTTGGTTTATGTACATACAAATGTTGCTTGTGTAATAAAGTTTGGGTAGACGTGAAATGTATAATTTATGGTTGTGGTCTATTTGTCATGCTTTGAGAAGTTATTTATAAACTTAAAGTATCGTTGGTGCCTTGGTGGTGTATATAATACTAAAAAGACCATCTTCTTTTTAATCTCCCGCTTTTGTGGGATAAATCCAAACGCGATTGTTAAATGTTAAAAGATCAGTTTCATATATATCTAAATCTATTTAAAATCATGCTTTAAAAACATTGTATATAATACACTAGTTATAATTTCCGCGCACGCGCGAGTTTTTTTTTTTTAAATTTTTTGAATCATATATTTTTATTTATTAAAAATAATAATTTAATCTTTGTTTTATTTTATTTATGATGTTTAATTATAGTTTTTTTATTATTAAAGATAATTATTTAAAAATTTTAATACTATTATTAATTGCGTCTTATCTATATTTTTTGTATTTATCTTCTACTTGTGTTAAGCATCTTATCTATATTTTTTGTACTTATCTTCTACTTGTGTTATGAATAAATATAAAATGTTACCTAATAAGAAAATAATCTTTTTTTTTTTAAATACAATTTAAATACAATTATTACTAAATAAGGTATGAATGCATTTTTCTGAAATGGAAAATTCCCAATAAGGGTTTAGTTTTATTATATAAAAAATTCAAGGTTTTCAATATTTGGATCAGAATCGTTTTCGTTTATGCAAGATCGAAATCGTAAGATAAAATCAAGATCCTGCTATAATGTCATTTTCTTAATAGTTTTTTAATATTATTTAAATCTACAAATTATTATATATCATAAACACAAAATTATATGAATATTTTATTGAAATGTTGTCCTAAATTATAAATATGTAATGTTTAATTTAAATTTTATAGAACAAAATTCATAACTTTGTAGTTTTTTAGTTTGCGGTTTAAGAAAAGTAAGATCAGATCGGATCAGATTTAATCTTAAGATCCTATTATCAAGATCGAAATCTTAAGATCAAATTTGTAACACAATTGTTAATGTTAAAAATCACTTTCACAAGTTTATACCTTTTTATAAAATTGTAATGGTTGTTTTCCCTTTTTATATCCAATGGTTTTGCTAAAGTTAAAAAGCAAGTTCCAATAATGTACATGGGGGGTTGTTTTCAGATACAAAGGATATATGTCTTTGATAGTTATGGGCTTGTGGCCTTTTATTATTGATGATAAGAACTTTATAATTGTTATGTGATGGATATTTATGTAGATATATAAACTATAAAGGTCAACATCTCTGTTTTGTCATCAAATATCAATATCATTTGGGACTATTTTCAAGGCAAATTTAGAAAAAATATATGTAATAAATCAAGTCTTGGGTACTAGTAGTCCCTTAAAAATAATAATAATAATAATAATAATAATAATAATAATAATAATTAAAAAAAAAAAAAAAAAAACTCTCTCTTGAAGTCTTAACTAAAAATGTGTCAAAGTGTCAATATGGGATGGTGGGTCAAACTTTGATGGACCATACATAATCTTAATGGGCTTAATATAGAGCCTATATATTTAGGGACTATTTCAGCCCACTACAGCAAATCAAAAAATTAATTCAGTAGACAATATTCTTAGAGCACATATTTGAATATTTCATAGGAATCCTGTTTATCCATCTGTTACTACAAACATTTGGGTGTTATGACTATTTACCATTATTTTTTGTATTATGTAAGAACTGAATTAAACCCCTACACTCGAATCCTTCTAATTTCTGTTCCTCCCTTGATCCCTTTCGTGCAAACGAAATTGAAAGATATCTACGAAAATTGAAATTCTTAGGGCATCTTGGAGATTATGAAATTCGGAAGTTTATATCATTATATGTGACAATTTGAACCTGTATATGGATACCGATATACAAATAAAAATATGAAATATTGCTGCAAATATATGGTAAGCTTTAACCATAGCTCTTAGTGCTATAGTTATTAAAAATACAGTGTCAATATTCAGTAGTAACTAACTAACTGCAAGTTGTTCAACCAAAAAACATAATATTCTCAATTCCAAATGTAAGAAAAGCAAACTATTCTAAAACAATATATTTAATTTGGATACTTCAAAAACAACAACCTAAGTTTTAATATATCGAAAGTAAACAGGTAATTACCTAAGCCAAACAATATTAAAAACTCGCGTATAGATATCGTATGTAGAAACAGAAAACTGCAGTATAATATAAAGCCAAGCTTCAAGTATGTGTTTTAAAGCTTGTCACATGCTGGAGTTGAAAACTCTCGACGATGTGACTGCCATCGAAGCTCAGCAATGCAATAATCTTGGACCATTTTTATGTAATCTTTGATGATTCTATTCTCGATATCCGCTCTTGCAGAAGTTCCAACCAAATAATTCTCATCAAACTCAACCAACGATTTCACATAAAAATCTATTCCGTACTCCTTGGTCATTATCGATGACTTGTAGTTTATCAATATTATCTAGTTCTAATAAATACGGAGAGCCTCGGGTAGACTTTACCGATAGAACAAAAGATAGCATGTTTATATATGAACTATGAAGCCAAGTACCAAAATGCAATTATAATTTCATATGCAGTTGGCGTGCCAGGAGCTAACCGAGAAAGGAATTTATATTGCAGATATTTGCCTGTATGGTTTAGACACAAGTATTACCAAAATCATGATTTTATAATTATAATTATTTTTCGCTATACACTATCGATTTGCGTGAGTTATTATGTAAAATCGAAGAGATGATGAAAATTTTAATGTGTTGATTGAATTAGTCAATGTCAAACCTTGATAATTTTTAAGCCAATGACCCAACCCAATGGGCTTACCCATTGTTCAAAGCCCACAACAACGTGTCACATCAAATAGCCTTATAAAGTAGAAAATCATAAAAACCTTATTTATTCTTATGTAATAAAAATAAAATAAAAAGATGTGTCTACTGTTATACGCTTTGTTCAGGTTTGAATAAGTGTGTTTACGTGCGTATTAAACGTTCCCATTTAAAAAATGATTTATGTAGCATGATATTGTGATTCATGTGTTTAGATATTTGATTTAACTAAAGTAAACTTGAACAAAAAATTGGTTGAAATTTTAAAATGAGAATTGTAAAACAAAATTTTGGTTAAAACTAAACATACAAATATGATTGATATTTTATAATTAGTTTAAAAAAGTTTAACATATAATTTCATAAAATTTTAAAATAATAACAAGTGACACTCTAATATGTATATTAAGTCTATTTAAGTAAGCTTGTATATCAAAACTCAATATGTTATACACATCTTAACTCCTTTTACAACTTTCAATAACTTTATTTCATTTTCATTTTAATAGAAAAAGTTAACATACAATTTCATAAATGGAAAAATTGTTACTACCTCCGTCTCATATTTATTGTCTATCTTTCCTTTTTCGGTTGTCCAAAATTAATTGTCCACTTCCATAAATGGATAGGGAATATAAATTAATTGATTAAGGGTAAAATTGTCTTTGTGCAAAAAGTAAGAGAGAGAAAGCTGTAAAGGTGATGCTTTTCTAAAACTGTGTGTTTTTTGTCTGTTGACAATAATTTTGGGACGGAGGTAGTACTACAGATGGGTTCCTTCAGGGTGGTGGCAGTGGTGCCGGTTTCACCAACGGTGAACCCAAACCGGCGGTGAACACCATTGCCACCTCGCCGGTTTGGCTCGGAGGTTACATTCGCAGGCAAAGTTCACCGGGGCGGGGAAGGGAGAAAGTATACGTTGGCAATTAATTTTCGAACGTTGGGATATATACGTTGGCTGGGAGCGTGGGTAAAAAAAAAAAAAAAAAAAAAAAAATCTCTATAAAATCCACACTTTACCAATTCAAACAACACACTTCCATTTCTTCTTATCTAATTCATTCTTTAAAAAAAAAAAGTGTACCATGGATGCAAGAAAATCTAGAGGTGGTTCAAGTTCCAAATCAACACGAGGTCGAGGTCGAGGTCGGGGTCGGGGTTTTCGTCCGCAAGTTCCAAATCAACAACAACAATACCCTCAACAACGTCCCTACTATCCCCAACCTCCGCCACCCATGAATCCACAACAACAACAATACCTTCAACAACAATATTATACACAACCTCCACCTCCACCCCCGATGAATCCAAACGAATATAACATATCAATGACAAGTGAGTTCGACCCGTTTGGTGACTACCGTGATGGTCCTTCACGACGTGATGTTGATGTTGAGCGGGAATTACCTTTATATGATGATGATGAAGATGAGGAAGTTGAGTTTGTTCCCGAAACGCAACCACAAACTCAAACCGGTATTAATTTATATTTATACGTTTGTTAATTTTTATTTTTATACGTTTGTTAACATTTTATACATATATTAATTTTGTACGTTATAATTTTTTTTCAAGTATTGTGTAATTTTCGTTTTAAGTATTATGTATTTTTATTTTAATTATTAATGAAATGTTATGTTTTTATTAAATTATTTAATTATGAAAAAAAAAAAAAAAAAAAAAAAAGTTGGTAGTTTGGGAGGTTTAAAAAGGTATGGTTGCCACTAAAAATGGTTGGGAGGTTTGAAAAAGTTGTAAGTAAGGTGGAGTGATATTATTGGTTGGTTGGGAGGTTAAGTATGTTTTCGGATGCACCACTGCCACCACCCTCACTAGTACTGTATCATTCTTTTCACCACAAGCGTTGATACTTAAGTAAAATATACTGTAAATTATCACTTTTAACTGACTGTCATTAAGACAAGTGTTGATGATCTTTGTTAATACAAATAATCGAGTAAAAACATTTATTTATATTTACGATTTTTCTAACAGTGTGTTTTCAAAAAAAAACTATTGAATGAAAAGTAAAGAAAAGAAAAGTAAATGAGAGGGTAGTAAATGAAAGAAAGTGAAAAGTATTCTTGACTTCTTGAGTGTGATTGAAATGAAAAGAGAAGTAAGAATATTGTATATTTTATTGTAAAGAAAAAAATATATTATAATAGTTTACAACAAAACCATTAAAAGATAAGAGATGAATAGTTTAGAAAATAAGAGATAAGAGTTAGCTGTCGTTTGTTTTTTCAGAGCTTTTACCTCTTCATCTGCAAACCATGTCTGCAGAAGAAGAGGTGCACATAAGCTCTTCATCTACAATAAGAAGACCGTTTGTCTTTGTGCTATTGAAGTACTTCTTTCTTTCTTTCTTTTTTTCACTAGTATTTTTTGTGCTATTAAAATATTTTTTTTTCTTTCCTTTTTCTTTTCACTAGTTTTTTTTGACTTTTTCGTCCGTTTTTTTACGTTTTGGTATGTTTTTAACTTTTTTACGTTTTCGACTGTTATTTTACGTTTTTCTGTTTATTTACGACTTCGTCTGTTATTTTACGTTTTTCTGTTTATTTACGACTTCGTCTGTTTTTTTTACGTTTTCTTACGTTTTTTTACGTTTTCATCTGTTTTTTTACGTTTTCGTCTTTTTTTACGTTTTCATCCGTTTTCGTATTTTTTTTTTACGTTTTCGTCCATTTTTTACGTTTTGGTACATTTTTTTACATTTTTGACCGTTTTTTATGTTTGTCTTTTTTAAATTTTTGCATATTTTTTTTACATTTTCGTTTGTTTTTACGTTTTTGACCGCTTTTTTACGTTTTCGTCTGTTTTTATATGCTTTAGTCTGTTTTTTTACGTATTCATCCATTTTTATAAACATTTTTTACGTTTTCGACCTTTTTTACTTTTATGTCAGTTTTTTTAGGTTTTCATCAGGTATTTTACGTTTTCGTCTGTTCTTTACATTTTGACCGTTTTTACATTTTCGTCCATTTTTTTACGTTTTCGTCTGTTTTCTACATTCTTGTCTGTTTTTTCATGTTTTCATCCGCTTTTATATGATTTTGTCTGTTTGTACATTTTTTTATGCTATTGTACGTTTTCTTACGTAAGAAAACGTAAGAAGAAGGTCGAAAACGTAAAAAAAACGGACGAAAACGTAATTAAATACGAAAATGTGAAAAAGATAAAAGAAAAAGTAAAAATCGGTTGAAAACGTAAAAACCAGACGAAAATATAAAAACAAAGTAAACAAAAACGTAAAAAATGGTCGAAAACGTAAAAAAAACATACAAGAACAAATGAAGATATAAAAAAAAATACAAAAACGTAAAATAACGGACAAAAACGGACTTAAACGAATAAAACGTAAAAAAAAAGACAAAAACTTAAAAAGCTAAGGCGAAAACGTAAAAGAACGGGCGAAAACGTAAAAAACGGACGAAAACGTAAAAAAACGGACGAAAACGTAAAAAAAAAAAGCGAAAACATCAAAAAAGGGCGAAAACGTAAAAAAAAATGGGCGAAAACGTAAAAAAATGGACGAAAACGGGCAAAAACGTAAAAAAACAGGCGAAAACGTAAAAAAATCGGTCGAAAACGTAAAAAAACAGACGAAATCTAAAAAATGGGAGAAAACGTAAAAAAAATGGGCGAAAACGTAAAAAAAATGGACGAAAACGTAAAAAAACTGATGAAAACGTAAAAAACAGACGAAAACGTAAAAAAAGAGACGAAAACGTAAAAATTCGGTCGAAAACATAAAAAACTGTCGAAAACGTAAAAAAACGGACGAAAACGTAAAAAAACGGATGAAAACGTAAAAAACGGACGAAAACGTAAAAAAACAGACGAAAACGTAAAAATTCGGTCGAAAACGTAAAAAACTGTCGAAAACGTAAAAAAACGGACGAAAACGTAAAAAAACAAACGAAAACGTATAAAAACGGATATTGAGAAAGAGATGTAAGGTTTGTGAAAAAAAAGGCAAGAAGTGAAAGAAGAGGTAAGAAGTGAAAGATAATGTCTGAAATTTAGAAGAGGAAAGAATTGAAAAGAAGCACTTATGTCTGCAAAAAAACAAACAAAAACATCTGCCCTCCTGCAGACATAAGAAGTGAAAAGAGGAAAAAAGTGTTTATTGTGAAAAAACAAACGACACCTTGGTAATTTCATAGTTTTAACATTCTCTTAGACTATCTTTATCAACAATATATTACAACTCAATCTTTTAATAAAACTAGACGAGTACCCGTGCATAGCAACGAGATTTTATAGCGATAGATAGTTTATTGATAAAAAAAGTTTATAGGTTATAAGCGAAAAATAATAAAAGTTTGAAGATTTGTGAATTAAACATAATGTTTTGAAACCCGGTTCGACTCGGGTGGTTCAACTGGTTGAACCGTTCCGGTTGAAAAACGGGTTTGAAGCGTCCCGGGTCAACCTGGTTTGTGTTTTAATTGGTTGTATTTAATTTGGTAGATATGTTTTTAATTGGTTGTACAATGTGAATAAATCATTGTACTTTTAAATAATGGATAATGTTTTGAAACCCGGTTTGACCCAGGTGGTTCAACCGGTTGAACCGTTCCGGTCGAAAAATGAGTCGATTTAAACCGGGTCAACTTGCTAGGTTCGGTCGAAAACGGGTCAAATTAAACCGGGTCAACCCGCCGGGTTTGAAGCGTCCCGGGTCAACCCGATTGTGTTTGAATTGGTTGTATTTAATTGGTAGATATGTTTTAATTTGGTTGTACAATGTAAATAAATAATTGTACTTTTAAGTATTGGGGTGTTTTAATAAGAGTATTAATTACATTTCACTTTCTCTCTCATTTGACCATTGTTGAAAACTTAACATTTCACTTTTGACAATTTTTCCATTATAGGTAGTATAGATATTATTTTCTATTTCCTCAACTTACACAACCAATACATATAACCAACCTATACTTTTTTACCATTTATCAACAACCCAACCTCTTAATAATATAAAGAGTAAACTGCAAAATACATCAATGTGGTTTACATATTTTGGCATCTTACATCCCTGTCAGAAACGTTTGGCAAAATACATCACCCGTTAGGCAAACGTTTGGCAACCTACATCCCTCGTTAACCATAAGGACTAATGATGCAAATTTTTACTCCGTTATCTCTTAACGAGATTGATAATGTTACACCGTTAGCCTTCTAGACTAACGGTATTTGCATCGTTAGTTCTTTTTTTTTTACGTTATCTCCATTTTTTGTACGTTTCTCTGTTCTTTGTACGTTTTCTCCGTTTTTTGTATGTTTTTATCCATTTTTTGTACGTTTTATCCGTTTTTCTATGTTATTTGTACGTTTGATTCGGTTTTATCCATCTTTTGTACGTTTTATCCGTTTTTTGTCAGTTTTTTTTCTGTTTTTTGTACGTTTTATCAGTTTTTTACGTTCTTATCCGTTTTTGTACGTTTTATCTGTTATTTGTCAGTTTTTTTACGTTTTATCCGCTTTTTGTACGACTTATCTGTTTTTTGTACGTTTTATCCGTTTTATTACGTTTAATATGTTTTTGTATGTTTTTATCAGTTTTTTTATGTTTTATCTGGTTTTATTCATTTTTTGTACGTTTTATCCGTTTTTAATATGTTTTTTTTTATGTTTTTATCCATTTTTGTGCTTTTGTATCAATTGTTTTTACGTTTTATCTGTTTTTGTATGGTTTTATCATTTTTTTTATATTTTATCCATTTTTTTACGTTGTATCTGTTTTTATCCTTTTTTTACGTAAAAAAATGGATAAAACGCACAAAAAATAGAGAAAATTTATAAAAAATGGATAAAATGTACAAAAGACAAATTAAAATGTAAAAAAAAATGATAAGACGTACAAAAAAGAGAAAAGAAAACTGACAAAAAACGGATAAAACGTACAAAAAACGGATAAAGTATACAAAAAACGTAAAAAAAAATTATAAGACGTACAAAAACATGAAAAAACTGACAAAAATGGATAAAATGACAAAACGCGGATAAAACGTACAAGAAACGGATAAAACGTAAAAAAAACTGACAAAAACGGTTAAAACGCAAAAAAAACAGATAAAAAGGTAAAAAATGATAAAAAAATAAATAAAAATAACAAATAAAATAAAAAACAAACAAACAAACTGACAAAAAACGGATAAAACGTAAAGAAAACGGATAAAACGTACAAAAATGGATAAAACGTACAAAAAAATGGAGAAACGTACAAAAAATGGATATAACGTAAAAAATAGGACTAACGGTTCAAATACCGTTAGTCCTGAAGGCTAACGGTGTAACATTATCAATCTCGTTAAGAGATAACAGAGAAAAATTTTGCATCGTTAGTCCTCATGGTTAACGAGGGATGTAGGGTGGCAAACATTTGCATAACGGGTGATGTATTTTGCTAAAAGTTTTTGACAGGGATGTAAGATGCCAAAATATGTAAACCACATGGATGTATTTTGCAATTTACTCTAATATAAAATACTAAATATTAAAGTTTAAAAAAGAAAAAAGAAAGAAGAAAAAAAACTAGGCACTAGATTGCAAATTGTGGGTTGCTGACCCAGGATTGCCAAACAAACCGATTGGCAACTTCATTTTCTTTCATTTGTGCATTTGTAATATAATATTAATACATTTTTGTTTTATCTCATCTAATCGGTTGTAGATTTCCACCGATAAACATAGTCTTAACTCCACTTTCACTCTGAAAATGGCAGGAGATAGTAGTCCAAAAAACACTCAAACGACCCATCACTTTCATTCATCTCTCATCCTTTCCTATTTCCCAAAAACTCTTGAGAACACAAGAAAAAATGGGTTTACTTCCTTTCTTACCATTTTCTTCTCAAATATAATCTCTAAAACACAGTGTAAGTTTCATCGATAACAATCATAAAAACATATTAAGTAAAGTTTAACATAAATAAGTTTTAAATATAAAGTTTTCTAACTCGTCACATATATTACTGAAAGGTATGGATAAATGAATATCTAAAAACTTAGTAATGATCAAAAAAACACTTACACTGTGTTCTCAAGTTGAGTAAAAGGGGGGAAAGAAAATAAATCTGGTTTTTGTTGTGTTCTCAAGTTTTTGTTAGGAAGTAAAGTGAAAGTAGAGGAGTGAAAGTTGGAGGATTTTGCATAGAAAACTTTCACCCCACTCTTGGGATGAAAGTCAACTTTACGTTATCTTCATTTCTTTACTCCCTTTTACTTTACTTTACTTTACTTTCACTTTATATTTATTTTTTTCTTGAGAACACAATCATCAATTTGCACTTGTCAGTATTTTTTAAATAACACATTACTTGCTTTTAGCAAGTTATTTAAACATTTGTGTCTAACACATTTTTAATAAGTTACTTACACAAAGTAACTACACAATTTATTTTTACAAGTGAGTAGACTCTCTTAACAAGTCTATTGTACACTTCCTATTTAGCAAGTAAACCAAGTTAACTTGTACATTCATTCTTGGTAAATAGACAAAATTACATTCAGTAAAAAAAAATTAAAAAAAAAATTAAAAAAAAAAAAAAAAAAAAAAAAAAAGCTTTTTGTTTACTAAATACATTTTATTTTATCAACTAACAAATGATTTTTTACCTCCTCCATAACATCACTCAAAGTTGACTTTCATGAGATGTTATTTCACAATCTTACTAAACTAGGGGTTGACTTTTTGAGATATAACAATATTTGGTAAGATAGATTGTGTCCAAAGCTTTTCAAATCTTGGTCTTTCAGAACAGACCCGTGGATCCCTTCAGTTGTGAAGGACAGATCCCTTCCAAAGGGATTCTTCGGATCCGTGCCACCTGACGAGTTTCTACCTATAAATAGTAGCCTCATTCCTCCATTTCAACTCACCCCTTTCGCACACATTTCATACATTATTTTCTTATTTCCATAAACTCAGTTCACTGATCATTACTTAGCTTTAGATATTCATTTTAGTGATTATTTACTAACTTCTTTGTTGAAAAAAAGATCGCTTCTATTGCATCCAAGACAATCAAGCTTCAAGCTACTTGTTGCAAGTCTTCATCTACATACTTAGATCATCTTATTGTTCTTTGAACATCTCTAGCATATACATACATTGTACCATCTACCATACACCTTTGTAAAGTAAAGATCAAGTAGATCTTAGGTTGGTTGTACCTCGATTTAGAACTCGATAGTTAGCTTTCTATCGGAAAAAGTATAAGCGATGTTTGGTTGGTCCTGCCTCGAACTAGGACCTGATATCTAGGTTTGTATCGGATAAAGTGTAAGCGACGTTGTAAGGTTTCTCCACCGGTTAAGGAGCTTGTTAACATAGTGTTTACGAACTCTCGAGTTGGGTACTCGGGGAGTGGAGTATGCCAGGAAATGAGTCTTCGTTGCCGAACCACTATAAATACGCTTGTCTCAGTTTGATCTTTCCATACTTCTATTTATTGTCTTGCATTTTATTTCCTATCTCTATTATCGATTATTGTCTTATATTTATTTCAACGTATTCATATATATCTTCATCGGAAGATTTGACATAATCATTGAAAACCTTTATAATTTTCCACACTCTTACATTAAAGTCAAATCCACAGTTACGTTTAGTTGTGGAAAAATAAAATTAATTTTTTTAGACAAAATTCACATGAAAAACGTGAAAAATAAAAAAAAAATGTGTTAAGATCAAATACTTTTTCAGCAAAGTTTTAAAATTAAAAAAGTTTGCTTTTTTTGTTTATAATTAATCTTTAGAAAATCTTGCTTCATATTTTCCTATAAAAAATTCTTGCATTATATTACATTTTGTCTTATATCTTTTACCTTTTTAAATACTTTCTCAGAGACAAAACCGTTCTCTTCTTCTAAAATTTTGAGATCTAAAATTAAAAATCTTTAATTTTTATTTTTACTAAACTTGTTTTTAAAGAAAAACTAAAAATAGGTTTTCTAACACGTGACCAGTTGACATGTATTAACTTTTTAATAAAAGGAATATTTTAGTTTATTTAAGTGAAAATTATGTTCAAATATAATAACTTAACAGTTTATTTAACGTGTATTTAATTCATTTTTTTGGTTAGTGAATAAAGTTTGTGTTTATTAACTACGGATTCATTTTTTTGTTTAGTGAATAAAGTTTGTGTTTATTAACTACGGAGTACATGTTAACTTAGGGGGTTGGCAACACTTGTGGCACCACACCACCATCTCTTACTCTCAACCAATCTCCTTATGCCACATCACTCACTCATTTTTTACATCCCTTACCCATTTTTTTGTTGGCATCATTTGTGGCACCCACCCCCATCCCTCATTTCATTTTTTTTTCTTTTTTTTTAGATTCCATTAAAATAAAATAAAAATCTAAAATTCCATTAAAATTTAAAAAACATTACATAATATTCCTAAAAAACCATAAAATAATTAAAGTTCCATTAAAATAAAAAACAAAAAACTTGTGGCACCACACTCCCATCCCTCACAGTGATTTTTTTTTTTTTTTTTTGATTGTTGTTGTTGAGTTTTCTTCTTCATTATGGTTCCATATATACAGTCACATACATAGCAACGGTAAAAAAAAATAAAATTTTCTCCCTCAAACGGTCAAATCACTCCAACGTTCGGATTTTTTCCTCCTTCCCGTGCGTGAAGACTTCCCGTGCCAGAAGCTTACCGTGCGGTACCGTGGAGATGGCGGCAGTGTTCCCGCATGGTACCATGGTACCGTTCTCCTCTTACCGTGACCGTTGCCGACCCCCTTATACTAATAGGCACTTGTTAGCAAATTTCATAAAAAATTACTACAACTAATATTAAAACATGAAACCAAACATAAATACGACAAACAACAACACAACACAACACAACACAACACTTTCCATTTTAAACCCATTATTTTATTCGTACTATAAATACTGTCACAGACACAACACACCACAACACACATTTAGGTACAACGTTTTTCACCCAATTCCAATCAAACCCTAACCCTAAAAAGCTTCAGAAATCATCACCAAGTTCGAATCTTTATTCCATTTTTATACAATTCATATCTTTAATTTCATGAAAGTGGTTTGATTTAATTCGATCCGTTTGTTTTTGTAGGTTCTTGATTCAATTTTGCTCTGTTTCTCAGTTTGATTCAAGCTTATTAGTAGCTCTTGAAAGGTATAAAATTGGTTCTTTTTAAGATTTTATGTACTTGGTTTGTTGCATAATTTAGTTGTGGATGATAAAGTTGGATACTTGATATTATTTAGTGTAGATTAGGGATGTAGATGATTTTCTTTAATTTTCTTGAAATGTGTTGAAGTTTTAGGAAATGTGTTTGGATGAATTGGAAAGTGAAAAGGGGTGTAGGAAAATGTAGAAAAGTGTAAAGGGCTGTTTTTCGAAACTGTAGTTTAGCTTTTGTTTTCTTTTTTGGGGAAGATTTTCTTTAAAAATTTGTAACTAAATAAGGTTTCTACTTTTACTGTTTTTTCATGAAAATTTTTCTAGGAAAGTGTTGCATTTCTCACTAACTATATGGCACCCTTAGGTTGTGTTTGGTTGCGGAGAAATTTTCTCACTTTTTCATTTTTTGGTTTTCTTGAGCATAGACGGAACTTAGGTGAATTTATTAGGAGGGCCAATTGATATATCAGTTAATTTGAGAAGGCTAAAATTGTATTTCCTTTAAGCAAATATATATAAATAAGTCAAAATTTTGGGAGGGCCGTGGCCCTCCCCTGTCTCCACTAAGGTCTGTCCATGTTCTTGAGAATGGAAGGGTTTTTCTTCTCTAGGAAAGAGTTGGAGGCTGTTTAGTAATGGAAAAATGGGTTGTTTTCTAGAAAGATTTTCCTTGAAAACCTAAGAAAATAGAAAAAGCATTCAAATTTCAAAGTGGGGTTTTTCAAAAAGTCTTCTTGGAAAGATAGAAAACCTGTTTTCCAAGTTTATAACTAATATTTAGAAAATACTTTTATGAGTTCTTCATAACTTCCCCAAGAATGGCTCCCCCATCTAAACACGTTTTCAAGTGTTCTCTAGAGAAAGAATAGCTCTTGCCATTCTCAAGAAAACTGAAAAATGAAAACTAAGGAAACTTTTCTATTACTAAACGCAACCTTAAGAACTTGGAAAACCTGTATAGATGGTTTTACATTTTTCGTTTTCTAGTGAGAGAGAAAAGTAGAGAAGGGTAAATTGAACTTTTCAGATTTTTAGTTAAAATTTGGAAAGCAGAGAAGGGTAAATTGGACTTTTCAGATTTTTATTTAAAATTTAACAAACGGGTTTTCTGTTTTTTCATTTTTCTATGAAAAAATTCTTGGAAAAGTGAGGTATTTCTCACAAACTAAACACACCCTAAATGTTTTTTTTTTTTTTTTTTTTTTTTTTTTTTTTTTTTTTTTTTTTTTTTTTTTTTAAAATTGTTTGTTGTTTTATTATTTGGCTGTTTGTTTTTGTTACCAAATTTTAAAAGTAATACATTAATGCTTACCATTTATAGTCAGTAGCTGCTTTTTTTTTAAAGTGACTTCTCAAATCGAAACTTAAATGATAGTAATATGCATATTTGCCAATAGGAAAATGATTTTGATGCCTAATAGATATGCCTAACTCTAAGATCAAGACACATGGCAAAAGTAAAAGTTAAGAGTATGTTAGAGAATATATATATTCCATGTGTCACTTCACTCACATGATGAATGGTTTAGGCATATGAGTTAGGTCTCTCAGTCATTGCCCGTTAAGATAATATTGGCAGAAAGGTTTCTTTATAACAAACGCTTTGTAGGTTCTTACTGATGTAGTCTACTTTTATATAGATGTTTTAGCATGTGTATGTGGATACGTAGCCCACAAAACTTGGTAGCCTATCATCTTTTATCATGCTTCAACAAGTGCTCAGGAAACATTTTTCAATCTTTGTTCAGATTACTCGATAGTTTTATGGTTTTTTGAATCTGGATTTCATTGTATTTAATCAAGTCAATATGCAACAGAACTTTCTGAACCATATGAATATTGTAACTTCAGCTTGTTCTACTACTTGCTATTTTTGTTCATTTATGTTTTATTTAGAGTTGGTAAAAGTAGTGTGGTTTGGTGAATTTTTCTATTATTCTTTCAACCCCTCCTCAAAAGAAGGTGTTAAGCAGGAACGTGAAATGAACGTTGTTTATTTGAGTACTAAAAATTCCAGAATTTAGTCGATAGCAAATGAGTTGCGGAGCATCTTTGTAGCAACATAAGATTTTCTTAGTGTTGGGAGATTCATATTTGTAGTCAATTACCAAAGTCGTCTGGCTTACAAAGTGTCTTGGATAGATTATCATGCCAAAGTCATCATGCCATCTAGCAGTATTTAGTTATTTTATAAATTGTTAGCAGTTTGTTTTGAGGTCTCACCATGCTATCTTTTACTGTATTTGGTTATTAGATAACGTTATGTTACTAATTAGGTATTTATGATACTCGGGAAAATTGGGACACCAAACTAGAATGCTATCAGAAAACTCTGTTTCGTTAAGATTTGTTTGTCAAATTGTCGCCATTGCCAACATTTAGGTGCATCACTTGCTGAAGTAATTGACTTAATTAAGTAGGATGATGTTTTCTAGTTTTTTACTAGTGCAGTCAGTTTTTTTGGAAAGATATTCATTTTTCAATTGGTAAGGAGTGGATAGTGTGATATCTAACATATCGAATCAACTAGGTTAAGCATTTCAACATTGTAGTTATGAGAATCATCTGACTGTTTTTATAAACTGTATAATAACAAACCTCAGATCGGGTCAGAGGACTTCTACTAATTCTTTTGTAATGGCCGCAGCTATTCATAAAAAATAATGACTTACTATAGATGGGAATGTATGGCCTTATTATTTATTTATTTGCAATTTGAAATCTCTAAATATTTTTCCATTTCGGTCTTCTATAATAATAGGGTCTAATTTGTTTGTTATAAAGGTGTGAGCATTATTAAGATGGATCAGCAAGGGCATGGGCAAGCCTCAGGTATGGGGGCTGTTGGCAGCTCTGCTCAGATGCCTTACAATATGGCACCCTATCCTCCAAACCAAATGATGGGGATTGTACCCCCTGCATCAGTTGGAGGGTCGGTCCCACCTTCACAAACATCTGGTCTTACGTCTCCACCAGCACAACTTGCACAACAGCAACTCGCTTATCAGCACATTCACCAGCAACAGCAACAACAGTTGCATCAGCAACTGCAAAATTTCTGGGCAAACCAGTACCAAGAAATCGAGCAAACCACTGATTTCAAGAACCATAGTTTACCATTGGCTAGAATCAAGAAAATCATGAAAGCAGATGAGGATGTACGAATGATATCAGCTGAAGCACCTGTCATATTTGCTCGTGCATGTGAAATGTTCATCCTTGAGTTGACTTTAAGGTCTTGGAATCATACTGAAGAGAACAAAAGGAGGACGCTTCAGAAAAACGACATTGCTGCTGCAATCACAAGGACTGATATCTTTGACTTCTTAGTTGATATTGTACCAAGAGAGGATCTGAAAGATGAAATTATTGCTTCGACTGTCCCAAGAGGCGGGCCACTTCCAGTTGGAGCTCCAACCGAGGGTCTTCCGTATTACTATATGCCTCCTCCACAAGTTGGTGCTTCAGGGATGTATATGGGTAAGCCTGTGGATCCTCAAGCTCTTTATGGACAGCAGCCTCGTCCATACATGGCTCAGCCTATGTGGCCACAACAGCAACAACAAGAACCACAGGAAGATGCTTAAACAGGTATTGCTTAAACAACAAATTCCAATTTTATATATGAAAGTATTCTAGCTATCACTTTTATCGCATGCATTTCCCTGACATTTATGCATCGTTCCACTTTCTGTTTCTTCAATTAATAGCTTACAAAATTGTACATCTCATGCACTTGCACAATAGAAGTGTTTAAAGCATATTATTAATACGGTTTGCTAATGCTAATATTATTAATACGGTTTGCTAAAAAGAATTGCATGATACATCATATGTTACAAAGAGGCTTCTATAAAGCTAGTATTTGTGACCCAGGGGAAATTTTAATACAAGCACAACAGTACCTAAATGTCTATGTAGGACAAGTTTTTCATGACTGACTTAACCATTTGATGACCAAACACTGATTTGGTAATTTATTGTTACAGGAGGTTTACAAGGGATCAAATCCTGAAGATGGTGGCTGTAGACGAGTACTCACTTCTGGGCATTTGTATCAAGGTTCAATTTGGATGTGGTTATTAGGAATGCTTGTAGTCATACTTAACTATGTATTTCTGTCTACTTGCTGTTTAATGATGTTGGCGGCGAACGTGTGTTATATCTAGACCTGGTTCTTGAAAACTTAAACTCATATCCAATGCAAAAGGTATGGTGATTGCTCTTTCGATGGCAATAAATTAGCCAACACACAACTTTTGAGTGCTTATACTTATCTATTAGAGGTGACGAGGTGGGCAGGTCAGACAACAGGTTAGTAATACTCTGGTCAAGTCATTTGTGACTATGGACCAAAACGGTTTACAAATGCATTACTATTATCCGGCTTTTGATGTTTTTTTTTTTTTGAAACAACAATTTTATTCAACACCTGTAATTGCAAACTTCCAAACACAACCACACAGCTTACCAACAGTGAACCAGTTGACCTACCCGCACACGCAATCAGCAACAATTTACATTCATGTTAGCCTTGCACTGCACCGGTTGTCTTTTTTAATTATCACAGAGCGGACAAAGCTTGGTACGAAGGTCAATACTCAATACCACGCTTTTTAAATTCCTCCTGCACTGATGGTCTTCCTCTTAGCCCTACAAATGAATATGGTTCACCTTCCTTGGCACCAATTTACTCCAAACTGTGTCTTGATGAAAATTGCTTACATTTGTTAAAAGGTTAGTTAACTCCAGTAGCTCACCCTCTATTCTTCCTCTCGGCACTCTTTCGCAATCCCAAACCCGCTGCCAAACACCCTCAGCCCTATGTCCCCTTTCTCATTTCTGAAACTCCCTTCTCCCTTCCCAACCTATACAATCTTGGAAACTTATTTTCCAACTTATTTCTCACTATCATCCCGGAAACATGTGTTTTCCCCATTCCAGATTTTCTTAACAAAAGACGAAGCGAATTCTATCTCTAGCTCATCCAAAGCCCTACCGACTTTAGTTATTCCATTCCAGACACCGCCACTCTTACCAGTGAGCTCGTACCCAAGTCCTTTCCCATAGCCCCATCAATCCCATGAATGCTAGTAATAATTTTTCCCCACATACTCTCCCTCCCTTCCTATACCGCCACCACCATTTACCTAGAAACGCTAGGGCCCATTTAGAATTTAGCCCTTCTGAACTAGTTCATGTGACCCTCATAGCTTAGGTTTCTTTTAGGTGTGAAAGTTATTGGTGGTTGTGTTGATAATGTGAATCACTGACATGTGATAAAATCTAGTAATCCATAATCTTACTTGGGTGTCTTGGTAATGTCTAAATGGATTTATCAAGATTTATAATAACATGGTTTTGTTTATTATGTCTATAACTATGTTTGGCATGTAACATTTTGGACTTTGGAGTGTTTTGGAGCAATTAGCGTTTAGCATTTGGATTTCAAAGCTTTTTCTGGCTAGTGTGTAGCGTTTTGGGTTTAGTTTAAAGTTTAAACACTAGATTTACAAATTCTATTCAAAGAAGCGTTAGACATATACACGCCATTGGTTTCTGCCACTGTTTCCTCCCAAGTCCCAACTCCAATTTGCTAAACTAACCCAAAGTTGAACAAAAATATTTCAAAACCAACTAGACCTGTACAAGAAATTATTTTTTGAACCGTTATCCGTACTGTATTTATCACTTCTATTTCAAGTAATAATCATAAAATGGACAATGATGATGTACGATTGTTTTGGCATCAGATGACAGGGGAGGGTGGTTATTGCTCCCCGTCGATGATTCGTCCTTAAAAAATTACGTTGAGATACAATGATTTCAAGTGTTTGCGTAATGCTGTCTTGGGTCATGAAACCAAACAAGAAAATCTTGGTATTGATATGAATTTTAAGCATGTATTGATCATTGAAAACCAATTTATTTGCAAACTGCAACACTTCCGATATACTTTGTACAACACTAAACTTATTGCCGTCTCCAGCAAAAGAAAACAAATAAACTTGTATATTTATTCCAAACTAAAACGCAAGCTGCTCATTGACTTGAGAAAGAGAGCATTGCCATGTGATCGCCCTTGGTCACCCCACAAGAGAAAGGTGTGCATGAGATGTAATTAAGCATATCCAAAGTATTAATGAACTGGACATATATCCTCCAGACTGCACAAGAATGCAACCGCAAAATTAGAAGATTTCAACAAAAAAGGGAAGACATAGGGATGTTTAGATGCGCATTTCATAAGTGATTATGCGATATTTAATATAGTGTTTGGATGTGTTTCTGATGCTTGAAGTTGTAATAACGAGTCAGTCAGGTGTTCCAACGTTGTAAAAAATGGTTGTAAAAAAGATTAAATAACGAAGAAGGAACTTATTGTAAAAAATGGTTGTAAAAGTTACTTATATTAGTTCTGCTAAAGAAATAGTTTTGTTCTGATAATCACGACTTCAGATAATAGTTTGATTATATCTGATTATCGCGACTTCAGATTATGAGTTCCCAACTGCAAATCCAAACACCTTGTATGTCACCAAAGAAGCATTGTACATACCTTCTTCCTAAGCATTCTATTATATCGGTGGTGAGTGTTGATCTCTTCTTATCTTCAAATGCAACTGATGCTGCTTTCCTCATCAAAGCAGATCCCGCAATACATCCCAACATTGCCGGGTTTATGTTGTGTTCCCCTTTACTAGCAAGCTGCCGAGCCCAAGCTAAGAATACTGCAACACTGCTCAGAAAAACAAACGAATGTAAACAGCTTTGTCATACCCTTTGGAACCACAATGAGGGTCCTTACCAACTATGTGAAGACAAAGGATTGGCAATTAAAATTTAATTGTTGAAGAATGAAGTCGTTAAATTAGCAAGTTACCTTCCAGAAAGTATATCACCTTGTCCACCACAGCGTCGAGGGGAACCGTATATGCTAACTGATTTAACTGCATGTGACATAAACAATTAAAAGATGGCAATGCCTGTGCTATACCTTGGTGGAAGCACAATATTTTAAATATGATCCTAAATAATTGTTAATTAGATAATAAGTCACGGAGTAATTTTTAGATAAAACTTAGGAGATTATAATCACTTAATCTACTTCAAGACACTTCTAAACCGTTTGACCTAAAGTAATTTTCCAATGTTACTCGTTTAACCAGTTTTGACACATCACATCCCAAAAATTGATATCAGCTGTCATGTTTATTTGTATATTAATGCAGTAATTGAACTTAGATCAAGCTTTTATAAAAAATAAACAAAAAAGTACTCGATACAATATATAATGATGAGAGAAGTGAATTGTAAAAAAAAAAAAAAAAAAAAAAAAAAAGTACCTTCTTTACCATCACTAATGTAATCAGAGTGCCCTTTACGAAGAATAGTCACACCGCCAATGCTGCCATTAATGATTAAAATTTGGATCACAATTCATGTATCGACTTTAAAAGATAAAGGTACTCTTTGTATAATATTAAATGCATGTGTTCAACTTATGATCACATACTATCACCAAAAGTAGAAAAGCAAACTCGAGTGTCTTAATAAACAAATTACCTATTGGCAAGAGAGAGCAATTGTTGGGGTCCATCTTGATCATTTACATCACAGTTTAATACTTTCTGAACAAGGCGTTTATACTCATTTACATTTGGAGTCAAAACAGCCAAAGGATAGCCACTGACTAGATCAAGACAGTTTGTGACAAGAAATAACCCATCCTATAAGACACGTATGAATAAAAAGAATAAAAACTAGAAATCAAGTATGAAATAAATATAAACTAAGATATCTAAAAGCTACTTAGGATTCATACCCCATCAATGACCATAGGGACGTTGCTTCGCCTTGCATGCTTCATAATTTCACTGACACAATCCTATCAAGTATAACAAATATTATAAACAAAACTTTATATTTCTGAGAAAGATTCATATGACATACTTATAGACCATTGATGCAAGATGTAGCCGATAGATACAAGCCGTATATTTACCATTTTGTGCAAACCAAACCGTTTCTATATTAATACTCTGAAACTTTTTAATAAAAAACTTTGGATAGTTAATAGTACATATTGTAACTCGTTAACTTCAATTGTTTTCTAAGGAAAAGGGTTTTGAATCGAGTGCTCTTCATTCTTTTTCTGTTCAAAGTTTTCTTCTTTGAACAAAGATGGTTTTAGTCGGTTTGACGGGTCAAACAAAGCTAACTATAGGCCTAAACTTCAGCCTACACCTGTCAAACTGAACTGTGTGCATGCCTAATTATTGGAAAAAAGAAGTGAAGAGGAAGAAAACATGACACACCAAAAGGAATGGATCTCTTCCAAGCCCAGGGCCAATGACAAGACAATCAAATCTTTCCAACCACTTATCAACTTCAGCAAGAACCCGAGTTGATATTGATTGTTTGTCTTCGTCTCTGTAAATTCACAAAAAATCAGAACCAATTCAGTATTTAAAAGACCAGCTCGAGAAACGGATGAGACTAACTGACCTCACATTGTATGATTCTTCTAACAAAGGATGCACAATCAACTCAGGACTGTAGCTTTTTATAACGGGAGCAGCATCTTTAGTACAGATAACATGTGATAAATCTGCACCCTAAGCAAACATTGGGAGAAAAACTACATTCAAATGAATTCAAAAGGTAAGTACAGCCCAAATAAAAAGTAATGATGTCCGGAGATACTAACGATTTTGAGAGCAGAAATAGCAGTGAAGTATGGTGCACCAGTGTATTCACGGCAACCACCTAAAACCGCTATCTTTCCTGATTAAAAATAACAAATCTTGTCAAAATTTAAATCAGCAAAACCAAGGTTAAGCTTAAGAACAATGGCAGTAACAACTAACTCTGAGTCAAGCTTGACAAGTAACTAATGGGTAATAAATATTATTCACTACCTCGCTATGAAACCAAACCTTCGTATATCGAAATTTTAGTAGTTTGCAAAAAACATCACATTTTGTAAAAGTAAGTTGGTATGACACTACAAGGGTATACGAGATAGCTATTTTTTTATGCTTAATTGCCTTTTTTAAGCAGTTTAGAGTAATCTAATACTGTTCAAATGCGTAGGATAGGTGGATATGCTTATTTCAAGGTGCTTAAATGAGATGAAACTAATACTAGTATTACATTTTGTTACCATCATATCGAACCTAACTTTCACTATAAAAAGAATTAGATCAAAACGCTTCTTAAAACTTTATACTTTGTTAGTCTTATTGCATTTCTCTTATTGGTACATATTCATAGGCAGAAACATAAGCAGAAAAAATAAGCAATCCCAAACACCACTACATTTCATTATATATTTATATCCCTAATCCAAGTGCTAAAAAAGCTGAAAATGTTTAATCAGTAAATTAAAAATACATCCTAGAATTCACTAAAAAACATAAAACTTGAAACGAAAACACGATAAAAATGAAAACTTTGACATCAAAAAGAAGCTCACCAGCTTGACCCTTATGCTTATTTGGATCAAGGGCAGGTGCAAGTGACCTCAAGACACTAACAGCATCAACTTCCAACCCACTTGTTGAAAAAGATTGCATTTTTGTGCTTAAACACCTGATCAAATGTTGTTGTCTTCTTATTACACTACCATAACACTGTTGCATATGTATCTATTTCCTACAATTGCATATAATAAGTTAAAGCTGATTAGATGTTGGAATTGGAATTGGGTTTGAGAGGGATTTTGGTATGAAGATAGTGGGTTGTTTTCGGTTCCACAGAGTTCTTGACGGTGGTACTGGTCTATGGTAGCCAAGTGTGTGATGGAATAATAAGGGGGTGTTTGGGATAAGTAGATTTTGGGGTGTTTGGGACTAACCAAAAATAGTGTTTTGTAAGGAGTATTTGTTTATTTTATTTTATTTATTTATTCATTTATTTATTTTTTAGTTATTTTTTTCAAAAAACTCCCTCCGTTTCAAATTATAGACAAAATTCACCTGATTAAAGTGAAATCACTTTAGTTTTCAACCACTCAAAAATAATATTTCCATACTATATTCTATAGTTTTTTACTTAAAAAGGAAAGTGAATAATTATTTTGAAACATCCCGAAAAGAAAATATGGACTATAATTTTGAGACGGATGGAGTAATTAACTACTTCTTCTCTCGTCTTAAAATAATTGTTTTGTTTTAAATCTTTAAGGATTTTTTTTTAACTTTAATTTTAAGTATTTTTGTTTTATTATATAATACTTGATAAAAATTATACCAATAAAAATACATTTAAAATTTAATTCATTCAAAAAATAAAAATTTTAAAAAGTCAAAACAGAACAATTATTTTAAGATGAAAGAAGTGTCTTGTAATATATACAACCCACAAATCAATATTACATTTTTCGAACTCATAACCATTTATGTAGGAGAGGGAGGGATCCGGTAAGAAGGATTTTAAATGAAAAGTTTTAAGGGGAGATGCATCTATTTTTGTAGGTGCATAAAAAATATGTGATTGTACTTACTTCTTATCCATCTCATTTTAATTATTCTTTGTAATTTAGAAAGAAAGAAAGAAAGTGTAATTTAAAATCTACTAGATGTATAGCATTTATGGCGGATGGAATGATAGAAGTAATAGAATAGATGATACAATGATGCACGATGTTTTTTTTTAAAGAGCGTTGATTGACATATTCTTATTTTTGATCCGCACATTTTAATGGGTAATTTTCAAAAGCAGTATACGATAAATATACAATTGCTTAAAATATAGTTTGGAATACGCAAATAATAAATGAGAGTGTGCAAATTATTGCATTTATTAAAGTATCTCGTAACCGTTTCAGACCCTTTCTTAGAATACCATCAAGAAATTTACCTACTAAAACTTGAACTTGAAACCTCTTATGAACATATTAGAGTGACTTATCATTATGCCACTTAGTGATGTTTATTGTTGTCTAAGAAACTCACTTTAAAAAGAGAATGTCTTATATAATCATTTTACGAGTAAAACAATAGGGATACGTTTTGTATATACTAGTAGGGTACCCGCGCGTTGCGGCAGCGGGTACCCTAAAAAAAATGTTATCGGCACCAAATAATTACAAACGTGTATCAATAGCTTCACGATATATTTGAAAGTGTAACGATGGAATAAACTACAATTATTGGTGAGCCTATAATTAAATGCATATGATAAATTGTGTTGCAAAATACTACGTATATAGCTAAAATATTGAAATCTGATACACATGTGTATTCTACTCTTCACACAGGACTTCTCGGTACACAACGTTTGATGTATACACTCCAACTTCATCGAACTTTTTGGCAGGCTTTACTAACACCTTTGTGTTTTCACGTGAGATCCCTCTCGACAAAGCCACATAAAGCTGACCATGAGGGAATACTGAATGTGGCAGATAAACACCAACATTTGGAATAGTTTGTCCTTGCGCCTTATTTATAATCATGGCAAAGCAAAGGCGGACAGGAAACTGATTTCTTTTCAACTTAAACGGAGTGTATACATCAAACGTTGTGTAATATAGAAATACTTAAAATTAAGCATTACAATCATTAAAGTTACATGTACAACTAATTTAAACACACTAATAGCATTAAAATTAAAATGGTAATTTAAACACACTAATGGCATTAAATATCTTAAAATTAAGTAATACAACTAACAAAGCAATATGTACAAGTAAATTAAACATAATTTTGAAACATTAAATATCTCTTACACTTAATTTTCTAACATTAAACACATTAAATATCAAAAGTATTAAGATATACAACATATAAAGCACTTGGTATAAATCAATTAAACACACATATATAAAAAACTTAAAATTAAGAATAAAACATTAAACACTAATTAATATTATTTTTAAAGCACCCTTATAATAAAAAATACATGTTATAATATACAATGTACAAACAAATAAAATACATAAAGCTTTATACAATTTACATGCTACTAAGTTGATGGTATATGTAACCCCCGGTACTTTTCCTAAAACTATTTTACGAGACAAAGCCGTTACTTTTGATTTTCCTTAACTTTTGAACTTCTTTGAACTTGTTTGGGTTTGAAAAACTTTGGATATCTTATTTAACGTGAGCGTTATTCCTTCATCGAGCCGGCACAACCTAGAAAACTTGAATCGTATTGCATTTTTCAATTTATTTGAATTATATGAAGTTTGAGAAAAACTTTTAAGTTTATGCTTGATTTGATGGGAAAAATGATTTCGTGAACAATGGCGCAAGTTTCGTAATTTTTCGAGTCCATTTGTTATATCGTTTGAGCCCCGAAGCGTTTTCGTGAGAAGTTTAACTACGTTGATAGTTTTGGTCCCCGTGATATTTACCTTTGCATCCCCCACACTTTCATTAATTCAAAATCTGCCCTATACTTTTTAATATATATACCCCTTTTATTAATATTTTCTCATTTTAAACCCTAATAAACACACACTCACACCCTACTCTCTCTCAACCCTCCCACCGCCGGCCACAAATACGGTGACACAAGCAGATTTCGGTTGCCGGAATAATTTTCCGGCAACCCACCCATTTTTCTTATTTCAACTTATAGATCGGGAAACCCCCGTCTTGCTCATACCACCCACGCACCACAACTCACTTTCGACACCCCTCCACGCACCACCATTCGACTGTCAACCACCACCGAGACCACCACCACCTCCGATTGTTTCTCCGACGGTAACAAACCCCCACGCGCTCCCTTTCTTTTCTTTTCCTTAATTTATTTCAAAACCCTAATTATTTTTTTATTTAAATCCGATTTTAATGAGGTTTATTCATAAAAATGGTTTAAAAAAAATGTTACTAAACCCTCGTGTGGACCCCCTTCTCGCCTCTACAACCGACTCGGTCAACCACCGAGTCAACTGAGTTGACTCGGTGCGGTGACTCATTATGTTTTCCTTGCTCTTTTGATGTTCTTGATGTTGTTGTACCCGGATTTGGATTTGGTTATTAATTTTGATTCGTTTGGCTTGCGTTGGTCTTGACAGCTCACGTGTAGCCGAGCCGTGACTCGTGGTGAGTCACTGTGAGGCAGCATAAATTTTAAGTCAATTAATTTGAAACTTTGCATTAATTTTAAGGTTTAAACTTTGCATTAATTCTAAGGCATTGATGGCTGTGAAAAATTGGTGTGTACTTTAAGCTTATCATACTTGTACATGTCTAATTATATTCATTTATGGTATTAATTGTCCATTTGTGTTAAAATTACTTGTACTTTAAGCTTATTAATTTGTAAGGCTTAAAATTAAGCATGCTAAAATTAAAAGGCCTAAATGCTTTATAATATAGTAAGATAAGATACTTTAAGCAATTTGAATTACCCTTATTTATTGTTGCCGCTACACAGAGAAAGAAATGTGACGTGTCAATGTCTATCAACCGTACGATCTAAGTACAAATCAATCTCAACCGTATTAAATACATGCCACTTTCATTAGCAGTGACTAGGGTTTTTAGTTTGCCAATTTAGCACATGTTTCAAAAACAAAATAAGGATAAGTATAAACATTTATCCACTCCATGCATTACATGTTATACCTTCTTAATGAAACATAGTACCTACCAGCCGAACCAACATCTATCTTTACAACAAACTTTGAATATTCCTTGCTACTTTTTGAAGTCTCAATATATGGCGCCAGTTTTAGCTTTCACCTTTTACTATATATACATAATACATACATGATAGTCACTTTCACCTTTTAACCTACAAAACACAAGCAAACATACTTTATATACATTGAACAAGAGCTAATTCTTCAATCACCCCAAAAGTACAACCATGTGTACCCCATTCACCCCACTAATTTTTTTTTCTTCAAATACCCCAGGGGCGACTATATCCCAAAAATCTTTGGGCAACTATCACATATGGTTGACATGTGTCCCATAGGGTTGTCCCCACAATGTACCCTTATGTACTTGCATCCTACCCACCTAGCCTATTATTTTCTTGGGCGACTTGGGCCCACATTCTTGGGCGACTATCCTTATTTTGTCTTTTTCCCCAAAAGTATAGTTTTTTTTTTTATTATTTTCTAGTACAAATTTTGTGGGCGACTTGGTCCTACCCATGTGCATTATTGGGCGACTGATTAGGTAGGATAAATATTTTATAATATAAGTACATTGTACTATAATTTTATACACCTTTTATACAATTTTTTATACTTCTTTACATTTATAAAAATTACTATTAAAAACAAATACTAATTATTAATTTTATAACTCTTATACTTATTATTATTTAAAAACAAATACTAAACACCTTATACTCTCCTTCTCCACACACCAACACACCAAACACCTTATACTATCTTCTCCAAACACAACCTGCTACTCTCCTTCTCCACACACCAACACACCAAGACTGAAAACCCACAACCTGATACTCTCTTCTCTAAACACCAAACGACCCTAATATTGAAAACCCACATTGTTCACGCACCCAAACACCAAACACCAAAATTGTACACGCACCCAAATTAATTGTTCAACCGCAAAACCCTAATTGTTGACGCACCCAAATTATTGAAAACGCACCCAATTTAACCCAATTGCAAGCGTTCGACCCTAATATTGAAAACCCACATCGTAAGCGTTCGACCCCACATACAAGTATGTTTGACGCGAAGATTTCGGTAAGATCTAGGGTAGAACATCTTACTAGTATTAAAGCATTGTTGAATGTAGGAAGAACAAATTTGTTTAGAACTACTGTATTTGGGGCATGGTTAGATTTCCCCTCTCATAACCCTGATAACTATCTGTATAATTTTTTTTACCAAAATGCGGTTATGGTTCCCAAAGTTAGTGATTTTTGCCCTCCACTTAATTTTCAAATAGGTGATAATTTACTTGAATTTGGGCGTGAACAATTTAGTCTTGTTACTGGTTTTCGATTAGGCCATGTTGATAAAGATGAAGGGCGTATTGTGCGTGGTATACCATATAGTCCTTTTTTAGACCGGTTATTTCCGGAAATTAAAGTAACTAAGAAGAAAAGAATCAAGGGTCAACAGATTTTGGGGTTGTTGAAGCCTGGGCAAGTGTGGGATTCATTATCGGAGGATGCTGTTCGGTGTTGTTTATTGGTGATTGCCACTTGTGTGTTTATGGGTAGAGAAGGGAGGTTCTACATACCTGATCATTTGTTGATTATGGTTGAGGATTTCTCTTTGTGGAATGAGTATCCATGGGGAGAGTACTTGTGGTGTTAATTGTATAAAAGAACTGTGAATGTAGTTCCAAGGCATGAGAATACCGTGAAAGAATCTAAGAAGCCGGTAAAAAAGTCTCCAAAAAAAGAAGAAACATTCAATCTGTATGGTTTTATATGGGCATTAAAGGTTAGCTTTTATTCGTAACAAGCATTATTTCAGATTGTTTATATATTATCCTTACTGATATAGTAAGTATTTTGTCTAGTATCCAATTAGATACCTTCTTATCGTGAGCGTAATTATTTATGTTTTCCTGTGTTTTTTAGATTTGGATATTGGAAACCTTCCCTAACAGCTCCCATTTTTGGTGCAAAGACCCTGCGAAGATCCCTCGTGCTTTAGCATGGTCAAGCATCAACAAATTTGAGAAAAAGCATCACTGTATTCTATTTGATCAGGTAATTGAACAACTAAGGAAAAACGCCACTTGCTTTTTAATTAGTTAATATTAGGTTATTATTGCTTATATCTTATCCTTACTGATATATAGGTTGAACTTTGTAGGTTAGTATTGCTTTTAATTGTTCAAAAATTTGTAAAATTTCTTTTTTAGCCATAAACTATCAACAGCCATAGCTAATAGCCTTTAAAGTTGTCGTTTATTTACATCATATCAGTTAACAATTATTTCTATTCTAGGTTGTACAACCTTTAAAGAAGCTGGTACCAACCCGTTCCGAGTTGCTTTGTCCGTGGTACATACGTAGCATGGAATATATAAGGGGACTTCAGATGCAAATTGTTGAAGCAAAAGACGACTTGGAGCAGCCAGAAATTGAAAATCCGATACCGGTTAGTCAAATGGCTGCTGAAGATACGGATGATGCAGTAAATGAAAATGATATTCCGGTTCCTGTGGCTAAAATGACTGATGAAGGTATGGATTATGAAGATACGGCTGACGAACATACGGCTGGTTATGTTTGTGATGAAATTCATAAAGAGGAAGAAAAGGGGGTTGGTGAAACTTGTGACGTTGTTCCTGAGACTTCCCGAAACCCAATATTGGATAAAGATCACATTCAATCTGAGGTTGAGTCGATTAAGTCAAAGGTTGGTGACATAGAAAAAGGTGTGGGAGATGTTCATGTGTCACACCTTTTATGTGAGCTAGAAATTGTAAAAAAAAAGGATTCGGGTCGTTGAGAATGTGTTAGGAATAAAGTTTCAAGAGACGTTGGTAGTTAACGATGACATGTCAGTACATGATGATCTTCAGAATGAGGTAACAAGATGTAATTTAATCTTTTTCATTTGATCACAAAAAATAGTGTTTTTACCAATATGAAATGCTTTTTTCAGTTGCATACTCCTGCTCCACCGATGAAGACTAATGATACTGATGAAGCAAACATGACAGTCGGTGATACTCACATTAAGGTAATAACTTTTAATTTAATCTTTTTAAATTGATTATAAAAAATATCGTTTTAAAAATTCTGAATGTTTTGAAATGAATATTCCTGATTCAAAGACTTCGATGAAGGCTACTGTTCCAAACGATGAAAGGTTGTTTTCAGACGGTGATGGTCACAATAAGGTAACAAACTGTAACTTAATCTTTTTTTATTGATTATAAAAAAATTTGTTTTTACAATTCTGAAATGTTGTTTTCAGACGATGAAGGCTACTGATCCAGACGACGAAAATTTGACATTCGGTGATAGTCACAATGAGGTAACAAAGTGCAATTTAATGTTTTTATATTGACTAAAAAAAATATTGGGTGTAGTGAAGTAGCTTAAATTCTTAAAATCTCAGACTTAGTGTAACTTGGCTTATAAGGGGTGTTTGGTTGAACCTGCGGATGTGGCTCAGGTTGTTCTTTATTGTTGTTTTTGCTTGTATGTAGTTTCTTTAGGCTCTGTAAGACAGTATAAACCAGTGGCTATAGGTATAAAGTCAAAATCCAATGTGACCATTCACTGTTGGATTTCTAAAGTTGCTCAATCAAACATACAGGTTTATCATTGGTTAGTTTAGCTTAGTTAAGTATCCATCCTCTCAGCTCAAAAAAATGTTTACACTTATGCAGCAAATCCAATTCTTGTTAGAATTTTCATGAATTTTGTGGGAAGAATTAGGATATAAAATTTCAAGGGGATGAAATAGGTAAGTTAAACATTGGCCATCTCCTCCCTGCACAACCTCAGTGGGCCCCACTAGGTGTTCTTGGGTCCCTTGAGTAGCTATAGTTGGATACTTTCTATTAATTAGGATGCAAGTTAGTGCAGTAGACTGCGCACGTCAAGTTTCAGCCTTTGCCGATGACAGTTGACCAAAGTCAATTGTCTAAATCTTTTCACTTCAATTTGCTTAATTTTAAGCTCTAGTTAAAAAGTTTGGTAAAAGAAAAATATCAATAAATCAAATTTTAAATTCAAGTGATAGCTTATATTTAATAGGATTTATCTTTTTAATATTTCTTTTCATCTTATTAATAAGCATTTTTACATTTTTATATTTTTCTTAAATGTTGTTTTAAGATGCATACTCATGATGCCAAGACACCCATGAAGACGAATGATTCAGACGCTGAGAAACATAACTTGTATTATACGGACCCTCACGCATTTACGGGCACTATGACACAAGTAATGAAAGCCGTTTTCCTGTCTCCTGATCCAGATCAAACAACTAATGTTATTCAAGTTGCCGATGAGCCCAATTTTGATTGTACCCCCTTACCAAATCTAAATGAAACGTTCTCAGATATTGGTTATGATGGGTTTGATCAAACTCCTCAACAGGTATTCTTTACTTTTTATTCTTTCATTTGTATTTTGTTTATTGTATGTTCACTACATTCAGCGCTTGTTTTTTAGGAATCGATGGTTGTGGATACAGAAGTAAAAGAAAACGATGAAACACATGAAGAATCGGATGCCGTTATGGCTGATATAGCAGGCGATGATGTTTGTAATACATCTGAAAATGTATATGAACAGTCAGGTGAGTTGGCGGATATTGAAAAACCAACATTTGAAGATGGGAATGAAACAGCTGTAAAAATGGATACGGTTGTCGCTGAAACAGCGGGACAAGCTACTATGGAGGGTGCTGAAGAGATATATGAACCTGCAGGGGAGGGGACTTGCTCAGAAAAGAATGATGGAATAGAATATATATGTGTTAGTGATGACAACGATGACGAAGTTGTTAAGGTAAAGTTATTTAGCTTATTAATACAATAGTAAGTTTATCCCCTTTTATATTAATAACATATTTAAATTGAACAAATGACAAAAAAAAAAAAAAAAAAAAAAAAAAAAAAAAAAAAAAAATCCCAGTTTTTTTAAAATAATAAGTTTATCCAAGGTTTGTGAGATATAAATCATTTTTGACCATTGCTGACAATATAAACGTAAATTTACTAGTTTTTAACTAAAAGATATTACTACATGTTTGTAATGATATCGTTGTTTCTGTTTAGACTGAAAATGTCAGAGCTATTTTCAAACAAGTTAAAAGGAAGAGGAAATTAGGGAGATATTACCAGTCACCCTATACAAATCCACCAGACACTACGCCAATAACATTAAGAAAGCGTTCATCTAGGATCAATCATGCTAACATATCCCCTATTGAAGCTCCTGATTTTGATGATAAATTGGAAGTATTCCAATTTGAACCCTTTGTAGAGGTATGTCACACTGACTAAATATTTCTTGTTATAGTGCAATTTAAATTCATCTAATCCGTTTTTTTCTATTTCAGAGCCTGACAAGACGTCCCAAGGCGAAGAAAACAAAGGTCGCTGAGCCAGTTTACATAAAAAAGTTTTTAAAGGAAAAAGATGATACTATGTTTTATTTTCCATGGGGAGATACGGTTGTTGATCTTCGTTTCTGGCAGTGTTTATTGGGACATGGTGATTTTAGCTCAGGATGGCTTAGGGATGAGGTACGTATAACTGTTAATATATTTGAATTTCTTGCCTTTTTAGTACCATATTGGATAATTATAATATTAGTAGCTTAGATTTATTTGGTTATTGCTTAAATTTTGTTTTTAAGTAGTTATTGTTTCATTATAGTTGCTTATATTATCATACATGGATTTAGTTTAAGTCATTGTTTCATTACTGATTATCTTAGTATCTGTTGGTTTTGTATTTCTGAGTTGATTTAATACCCTTCACTATCATTTTACCATTCGATTTATCTTAAAAACAAGAACCGTGAAAGTTAGATCAACCCGTGATTTACCTTCACGTCTTAAAAAATGTTAGGATATAGTTGTATCTGAATTTGGTGTTTGGAATTGGATTGTGGATGTTTTGTTGCACTTTAGTGAGACAGTCAACTTATAGGGGTGTTTGGTTTTAAGTAGTTTGCTCGTTTCATTATCAATTTAGTTGGGATTATTGATTTAGATACAATACTTAGGTTGCATATAGGATTAGTCTAGCATAAAAACAATAGTTGACTATATAAAAAGTCAAAAATACATTTGTATCACCTTAATTTGCATAACTGTTAGGATATAGATTGCATAATCTCATAATCTAGTTGCATCAGTAGTAGTTTTAGCTTATTTGATAATGAAATCTCATTTTGGTCAAAGTTTGCTTCAAGTAAAAAATTCTAAGTCATAAAATTGTTCAGGTCTTTGTAGTGATCCATAGGTCTCAATTCTCATTAGAAATAAAATTGGCTTGTTATTTTTAGGAGTATTATAGCTTAAGAAACAAAACCAAAAAGAAATTTGAGAATTGGAATTAATTTACTTATTAAAAAAGCCATTAGGAATTGGCTGTTTGAACCTGAATCACCACTATCAGCTTATTTGGATAAGCTTATTTGCTTAATCATTGGTGTGATTGAACCTAGGGTCTGTCTTATGTTTTAGGGCTGCTACTTCACTTGGTTAATCATATTCTAAGGATTTTAGGGCTGCTACTTCGCTTGGTTAATCATATTCTAAGGATTGTTGCTTATATAAATGTGTATTTATGTTTCAACTTAACTGTCCGTATTAACATGTAAATACTAAAAACAGCACCTAGATGTATGGGTAGATTTAATGTGGGCGCTCCGACCATCAGACGCTGATTGGGCTATGGCCGGTGCATTTTTTAGTGCATGTGTCATGTCCGGTAACCTCCGAAGCTACTGGGCAAACGACCGAAAGTATGGAGTGCCATGGTGTGATGTCGAAAAGGTATGTATATGTTATCTTATCATGTTAGATGTTGTATATTCTCTACAAATTTTATTTTTTATGTTTTAAATTGCATTTTTTTTCTATAATGTAGGTATTATTTCCAATAAACCAACCTAAAAAGCACTGGGCTTTAGGGTCGCTTCATATACGTACCGGTGTTGTCACAATATATGATTCCTTACCTGAATTTTCAAGAGGTAAACATTGGTGGGAAGAGACAATGCCTGAAACTTTTGGATATTGACTGCCAAGGTATCTTGACCAGGAGGGAGTGTTGAAGGCTAAAGGAATTGACGCCAATGGTTATGCGATAACATGGAGATACCAAGATGATGCCCCCAGACAATGCAGTGTATATGGTGACTGCGGAGTATGGGTTTGCATAAATCTTTACCGTTTGGGTCTTAATATATCATTAGAGGCGGCCGATCCTAGAGAAACAGCTATTGCTTATCGTGAACGAATGGTAGATTACTTCTGGAAATACAAGATTGTATATGATGGTCATTAGCATGTGTGTTTATTAGTTATTAGTGATTAGCAGGTTTGGTGTATGATGGTCATTACAAGATGTTATGTATATATGCCACTTGGTATATTTTTAAAACTGTATGTGATTTTGTCTAAGTAATTAGCAGGTAAATATTTATATTAAACTAACCTGAATATTGAGAATAATTCATCATTAAAAAAAACATAAAGCACAATTGCATAACAGTCACAAATACAAGTACACCATCAACCATAACTAACTTCGTAGAAGCATTCAAGCTAATTTAACAAGTATAATGCATAATGAAAATTATGACAAATAACAAAGTAAATAAAAACATAAGAAAAGGGATGGAATTAAATTCACTAGTACAAGAGATGGTTGATTCACATTGAATTTAATTAACCACTACTATAGTTTAGTAACTACTACTAGGGATGGTTCAATACATGGCATTAAGCATATAGTTCATTAATAAAACATGAAAAACTACTAATACTAAAAAGTAAAACATTACAAATTTTAAAAATTAAAACATTAAATATCCTAGATACTAGGTGAAACAAAGGTCTCCGTAAATAACGCACCATCACAACACGTCCAAGAAGTAACTGGATAAAAACGGTCAAACCACATCATACCAGTATCAATTTCAAAAATCTTCTGAAATTTTGCCATCACAAACCACGTATTTCCGTTTGTCACATAATGTGTTATTGAGCACCACAAATCGAGTGATATTACAGGAAATGAATGGATACGATACCATGTATCTTTTTGAAGGAGCCACATCTCAATTTTCATCTCACGATAGCCAGTGGCAGCAAACATTACTAGCTTATCTTGTCCATTCACTAAACGAATTTGAGCGATTCCGTGGTTAGGAATCGGTGGAAAGCTTATCATACTAAATTGCTCCGAATTTACATCAAAAGAAATCATGAACTGGCTACCTCCAACCATTGAGTCGGTAACCGTGAAATAAAGAATACCACCACACAAAGTACCAGATGACCAATAGTAACGGGTGGTTAGATACTCTGATGGTAATGTAAGAGGTATTTTTTCTCCATGATTCGTCACTCCTAGAATACAAATTGACAGCAATCTTATCATCCCTACGCCTTATGTAAAGGACTTTGAAATCATCGTACGTGTCGGTGTACAAACCAACTGCATCAAGAATATCATTATAGAAATTGTTGGAATATGGGTGTGGCAATCGTTTGAAAGCGGTAGTGACTGGGTTCCAAAGGAACAACTCGGAAGTGAACTTATCACAAACACACAGCAATCCATTCAAATGTGATAGTATAGAGAAGGCATTCAATAGAGGATCATATGAGTGATGATTGAAAGGGATGGTCATGCTTGTGTATGTCTCGTAATGATGGGTTTTGAATTTGATTTAATGAATTGAGCAGGTTTGGTTTTCAATTAGGAGAACTTTTTGATTAGATGGAATTGCCGAGCGAGAACAATGATCCTTTACAAAGGCATTTCCTGAAAGTGAAGCATTCCATGCCTTACAAACAGTCTTGAAGCGACCAACAGCCTTTGCTGGCACCCTTGTTAGTATCCCGAACAATATAATTTCATCAGAGAGTTGTGCCATAGTGTGTTTGTTTTGTGTTTAAAGAGATGATGCAATGTATGTGTTTATATAATGTTGCAATAAATAACCATTCATAGCTTAGTACTTCAAATAAATAACATATAAGATGGTACAATTGAATTGCAGACAAGGTTAAACTAATGGGGCCTCTAAACTAATTGAAGCATTACTACAAATAATATATTACAGACAAGGTTAAACTAATTGAAGTGCAAGAAACATATAAATTAGTTTTTCGACAATGAAATTTAAATATGTTACTCCATATCCTCGAACTCCCGGTCCTCCCTGATTCTCTCCTCCATTTCTCTTTCAGCCCTATCTTCTTCGGCTAAGGCTTCACGTAATGCTTCTTTATCTTGGATATCTTTTTTTTTCCTGTTTCTTAGATTTGTAAATTTGAGTTGTTTCCTTTCCTGCTTCTTGACTCCATTTCTCCTCACATTTTTTTTTGACATCTACATCACATGTTTTCTCTACATCCAAGTCAAAATTTTTCTTGACAACCTCGTCACATGTTTCATCTACATCCTTGACCACCTCAATTTTTTCCTTGCCATCAAACCATAAACGCCTCTTAACAGGTTCTGTTTATAAAACATAAAAAATATGTATATATTAATAAAACATAAAAGAAATAAATATAAGAATTAAAACGAAAATATATATATATATATATATATATATATATATATATATATATATATATATATATATATATATATATATATATATACAAGTACACAAGTGTAACCAAAATGACTAATACCAATAGACATTTCTAGTTTAGCTAATTCACATAATGCTACATTCACAATGTCTATATAGTGTTTATATTGGGCGACTAGGTAGTTCAATTTATTGGGCGACCTAATAAATTTTTCACATTACACACTTAAATGGAACTAACACAAGTTCAATAAAATTAATTAACAAGTACATTGATTTGATATAACTAGTACAAGGGTTGCTAGATGGTTAGTAAATTCTTTGGGCTACTAGGTAGTTCAATTTCTTGGGCGACCTAATAAAATTTTCACATTACACACTTAAATGGGAACTAACACAAGTTCAATAAAATTAATTAACAAGTACATTGATTTGATATAACTAGTACAAGGGTTGCTAGATGGTTAGTAAATTCTTTGGGCGACTAGGTAGTTCAATTTCTTGGGCGACCTGATAAATTTTTCACATTACACACTTAAATGGGAACTAACATAAGTTCAATAAAATTAATTAACAAGTACATTGATTTGATATAACTAGTACAAGGGTTGTTAGATGGTTAGTAAATTCTTTGGGCGACTAGGTAGTTCAATTTCTTGGGCGACCTAATAAATTTTTCACATAACACACTTAAATGGGAACTAACACAAGTTCAATAAAATTAATTAACAAGTACATTGATTTGATATAACTAGTACAAGGGTTGCTAGATGGTTAGTAAATTATTTGGGCGACTAGGTGGTTCAATTACTTGGGCGACCTAATAAATTTTTCACATAACACACTTAAATGGGAACTAACACAAGTTCAATAAAATTAATTAACAATTACATTGATTTGATATAACTAGTACAAGGGTTTCTAGATGGTTAGTAAATTATTTGGGCGACTAGGTGGTTCAATTTCTTGGGCGACCTAATAAATTTTTCACATTACACATATAAATGCAACTAAAAAAAAACATAAAAAAAACAATACTACAAAAAAACAAAGGGAATAAACACCATGAATTATGATGATAGTTGTAAGTTTAAGGTTATCTTGGTGCATCCATCCTCAAAGCATGCTGTTAAACTACCTAAAAATATCAGTTTCAAGAACCTAGTGGAGTACGTGAAGAGAAAGGTGGACGCTTTGAAAGACATCGAAAGTTTTTTTGTCAGATTATTTTACAAAGATGGTTCTATGTCATTGGACGTTGTCGATGACGATGACGTCCAATACTTCATTCATGAAATTTGTGGTAAGAACGATCTTGTTCAGAAACTTTTCATTTCAGTGGTTGAACAACCTTTGGAGGTAAAATCTTCTTCAGCTTCAAATAATTTTTTATTTGATCTTAATGTTCCACTTGTTCCCCAAGAATGTAATTATCCCACCCCAAAAGTTGAACAACACTCTTGTGACCAACAAGATGATTTACTTCCTCAGTGGCAAAAAAACAGTTTCACAAATATGCCTTTGCCACCAACTGCCCCAAATCCAATATTTAAACCAACCCAGCCACATATGAACAATAATGTTTTTTTCATAAACAAGGAGTTTTATAATAAGCAAGAATGCATGTTTGCTATTGGAAAGAAATCATTAATTGAGCGTTTTGAATACAAAATTATTAAATCTGAAAGCACGAGATATAGCGTCAAATGTACCCGCGAAGGCTGCTTATGGAATATATACACTCGTAAGGCTAAAGTGGGTAGTACATTCTACGTCTCTAACATGAACGACATACACACATGTTCAAGAGATCAGATTTGTCCTAATCATCGCAATGCCACTATGAAATTGTTGAGTCATTTACTATACGAAAAATTGAAAGACACTAGCAGGGTGTATAAGATTGCTGACATACAAAAAGATTTTCGTATTGAATGGAAAATAGACGTTTCTTACAAAAGAGCTTGGGGGGGGGGGGGGGGTTAGGAATTTGGCATTCGAATCTTTGAACGGTAGTCCAGAAGATTCGTTCGAGCAATTACCTTATTATTGCCATAACTTAAAACTAAAAAGCGAAGGGACGGTAACGCACATTGAAACAGACGATGAAGGAAGATTTAAGATGGTATTTATAGCGTTTGGTGTTGCGGTAAGATTCAATTTAGATTCACTATTTTTATTAATAATTTTTATATTTATTTTATTCTTTTAAACATGTTATGTAATTGTAAACTAATACTAATTTACTGTTAATGATACTAGATACGGAGTTTTATAGCCTTTATGCGCCCATTGCTGATAATTGATGCCGCGCATCTGAAAGGGAAGTATCAAGGAACCAATCTGCTTGCTGTTGGCATGGATGGTAACAACCAGATTATTCCAATCGCTACTGGGGTCTCACAGGGTGAGACCGGTGAAGCTTGGACAAAGTTTATGATGTGGTTGAAAGAATGCATTGGTGAAGTGCCTAATTTGGCCATTATTTCAGACCGGCATGCATCAATAACCAAAGCTTGTGATACAGTTTTTCCAAACTGTTTTCACGGTTACTGTTGCCGTCATTTGATGATGAATTGCAATTTGAAATTGAAAAAACCAAAAGCTTTATTCTGGAAGGCGTGCAAAGCTTATACTACTGAAGATTTTGACAAAGCAATTGCGGAGCTTAGAGCAAGTAGACCTGAAGCCGTAGATAAACTTGAAAAAGCAGGGATTGATAAGTGGTCAAGGGCGTATAGTACAGGAAAAAGATACAATTACTTGACCTCAAACAGTGCAGAATCAATTAACTCACTAACTAGGCATGTGAGAAGGGTTCCAATAACGATGCTCATGGAGTACTACAGAAGGCTTTTACAAGATTGGTATTTCCTACGTCGAGAAAAATACCGTGGTAAACTATATATAAGCTTTAGTAATGATTTACTTTTTTTTTACATATAATATCTGGTATACGTTTGTAAATATCTGGTATACGTCGAGAAAGTAATTTTTTTTTTCTGTTCTTTTTTTTTGGTTTGCATAAAATGGCAGTGGCAAGAAAATATGAACTTACACAGTGGGCAGAAAGGAAGGTCCAGCAGAGGATGTACAAGAGTGCTAACTGGGAAGTTAGAGGCATAGTCATGTGTGCCGTGTACCAAGTAATAGACCATCATCACATTCATATTGTTGATTTTACAAAAAATGAATGCACTTGCAGGTATTTATTATAAACAAGTTGTTTATTAAGGTACTTGTTGTTTAACCATGTATGCCATTTGATTAGCTTCAACGTGTAGGAAATGGCAAGATTCGGGTATACCGTGTGGTCATGTGTGTGCCGTGTGTAGATCCGAAGATTTGACCCACTGTAACAAATGGGCGGAAGATTGGTTTATGAAAACAGCACTAAAAGGAACATATCAAGAATTGGTCTTTCCTTTGGAAGAAGAATCAAAGTGGGTTAATCCAGGAAACTTGCAAAAAGTTAAACCACCATTGATGGTTAAGCGCCAAGCAGGAAGACCAAAAAACAAAGATCGTTTTCTATCGAAAAATGAGGAGCCAAAAGTTAAAAAATGTGGACGGTGTGGCACCGAAGGACACACCCGTGAAGCATGTATGGCACCGCTGCCCAGAACAGAGGTAATTTGAAAGTTCGTACCTTTGTTATTTATATATTTTTTATTTATTTATTTACTTATTTTGTTTTTGTTTTTTTTTTTTTTTTTTTTTTTTTTTTGGAATTCTAACAAGATATATTACATATTTTCCTGCTAAAATGCAAGACAAGCAATAGTAGATCAGACAAGGGTAAAGAAGTGATGCAAGAGATGGTATCTGAAAGGGGAAGTCGTAAACGTAAAGTCGAAGTGGACGAAGAGCTTTTTCAAAACGGGAGAATTTACCAAGATTGGGAAGACCTGCACTGGACGGGTGAATCATCTAATAGCCTATGGGAGGGGAATATGGTATGGGGTGATGAACGAGGTTACTCTGCCATTAACCTAAATTCAGTCCTGGAAGTTAATCCTTATCATTTGGATGATTTCTAAGTCAATGTTTTGGTGATGGTCAAGAACCAGGTCGTTGTTAAATTTTCAAGTTGTAAACTTCTAAGACGCTTAATCGTCATCTATCTGTAGTGTTTGAACCTTTGATGTTAGTTATTGTTTGTCACAAAATGTACCGTTATGCTTATTAACATTGTAGTACGTTATGTTTATTAATAGTTTAGTTAGGGACAAATCAATGTTGTACTATGTTATGCTTATTAATATTTCATTGTTTAAAGGTAACAAAACTAGAAAAAAAAAAAAAAAAAAAAAAAAAAAAAAAAAAGGTAATAAATAAAAGATAGAGAAATTACCTTGCAAATGGGAAGCAGTAAAGAAAATTTGCTAAATTTAGCATGTACAGTTCACCTTGCACACATTCTAAACATCTCATTAGTCTGCAAGTAAATATTTTATTTGTCAGTAGTAACCTTAATCGAAATAAATATGGGAAAAGGTTTACTGTATACGGAAAAAAAAACAATCACTCTTACTCCATATATTGTCGAATCAGGTGCATAACCATTTTTCAATGCGACCTTGTACATGTCAACAATTTACAAAACAAAATCCATAACAAACAGGGAGCATATTACATAAAGAAGTTCATACATCATTTTATATAGTTATCTAATACAAACTTGACCCCATAATACAAAATTGCTCCCGTGATACAACCTATTTGAATTACAGCATCCATATTAAACATCTCTACCAACTAGAAACTCTGTGTTTCAAGAAAAAATCTGCCAAATGCTCACGATAGGCAAGTGCAGCCTGTACCGGATTATCCACATCCAAAGACTTCCCGTGTGCCAACCTGTATAAGAATATGCATACCCAAATACCGCAATCTCCAAAAAGCCCCCCCTGCGTTGGAATGTTAACCGCATTCTCGAAGGTGATGGCGTACGTTGTACGATCTATACCTTTCTTATCGAATACATTGGCTTGCTCAAGAACGATAGGAAGTCCAGCCTGTTAACAGAAATAAAAGTATTACATTAAGAAAAAATTACACAATCAATATATCATTTACTTTTCTTTTTTAACATATAATATCTGGTATACGTTTTTGTTTGTAAATATCTGGTAAACTATATATAAGCTTTAGTAATCAATTACTTTTCTTTTTTAACATATAATATCTAGTATACGTTCAAAATTGATTACGTTATGAATAAAACAATTAATATATCTGTAACTATACTTTTTTTAACCACACCAAGACTAAAAAAAATAAAAAAGAAAACATAAATTCATTCACAGAAACTAAAAATAATTGCATAGATGGAAATTAACTGATTACATTCGACGTTCACATATATCCTAAACGGATTACAAGCAACAAACACTGATAACATACAAAGGACATTCCTAGTTAAACTAAAGACTGATAACACATACTGAATACATAAGACATACTACTTAAAAACCATAAAAGACAACAATTTAATAGATCATGGCATCCTCATGGTCCACCATAAGAAGTGATTGACAGTAGGGCATGAGGAAAAAAGATCCAACATCTCCATTGATTCCAAGATTCTGGAAGTTCCCGGTAGCAAGTCTGTATCGTACAACAACCGCAGGAAATCCTTCCTGGTGTTGAACTTCAATAATCGGGTTGTTGTTAACCTCAAAACCAAGTAATTTGAGTTTACATGGTGTGGGAACTTTGAGAAGACGGGTAAACGAATCAACGGTTCCACCAACAAGTGTCAACACCCAGATACAAAAATCATAATGGCTATCCTTATCAATGTTTCCAGAAATCACGAGGTTGTTTCCTAGAGAAGACACTAAGAATGGTAAAGGAATATGGCGAAGCAACTCATCAGGTATGTCCAAGAGTTGGAAACGGTGGGTCACCAAGTCGAAAGAGACAATGTAATAAACCTTGCATGAGACACCGTTATTAGCATACACCCTTTCATACCCACACCAGAATATCAGATCACCAATATTAGCTTGACTTGTTTTCTTTATTTTGATTGTTGGAGGTGGCAACAAATGAGGTTCCAAAATCCTCCATTCTCTTGAAGAGAATGTGTGAATTAAAACAGTAATTGGTTTTTGTGGATTGTTAGGGTAAGCAATCTTGATAATGGTTGGATCAAGAGTGTCCTGACGAACCCTAAAACCCAATAGGCGCTTTTCAAATTCCATTGCCACAGTCAAGTACGGGACAAAGGTTCCCGCTGACCGTTTGATGGAAGGGTTAAACACTATTGCCATAAAATCAGCGACAATAGGACCATACGTAAAACCACACACACCGTTGGACCAACCAATTGGTGTGAGATCAGCATAATTTAGGTTTGACGTAATAGTTGTCAAAGCGAAATTTTCATCAGCTAAAGTATGGTAACCTTTAAACCTCTGCTTGTAGCATAAAACGAAAGGAAAAGTAGCAGCAGGCTTAACACCGTAAAAAACAATGAAATGATTGGTGTCAATGCAAGACTTCCAGGTCTTGCAGACACTTCGACATCGAAGAACCTGCTTGACAGGAAGCCGTTGAAGTATGTCCATTTGAACTTCTAGGGGAATGTTATCAGACATTTTCTAGTATTTGGCTGTTAAAGATATAAGGTTTTGAAGGAAGGTTAGTGTGGGTGATGAATTTTTTGGCTGAAAACTACTTAGGGATGAAAACTTATAAAGAACTTGAAAATTTATGGCTAATAACAACCCATTAGATTTTCTTGTACTTTTCTAGTACTTAAAATCTTTACTTTTAGACTTAACTTAAGTTTTTAGGAGTTGACTTATACTTCATTTAATAAGTTAGTTGGACCATTTTTAAGAATGACTAGACTATTCAGTTTGTTTCTAAATATTACTCCAAAGACATGTAACTCAATTGTAACTTAGACTTAAGTTTTTGAAATGTATTTTGCTAAATGAACTATATTCAAAACATGTATGACTAAATATATAAAGCAAATGTTTATAAGCCTTGTATATTATTTGTTGTTGATGAATGTGTATACCTGTAAACATGCCCGAAGTTGCAAATACCAGGGACGCCACTCAGGTGATGGTGTCTCATCCTTAGGAGCACTGTCATAAAACATTATGACACCGGTCCTGATATGAAAGTGTGTGACAAACCAATGTTTTTGCGTTACATTGATAGGCATATAAACCTGAAAGGAAAAAAATAAGGCTTGTTATCAAAACACCTAAAAAATATACCTATAAAAAAAATAATACGAGACTTACATGCTCAACATCACCCCATGGAATTTTGTACTTTTGCCCATTCGCATACCATACGGGTATGGAGTCCTGTAAGAGGAGCTGAACAAAGTATGGAGTAACCATTGTCCAGTCAGCGTCTTGAGGTCTGAAATGCAACATGTATTCCACCCACAACTCCATGTGCTGTTAAAAAAAATAATTATAATTAAAGAATAATAATAATTAAATAAACTGATACTATATGTATGAGTCTTACCTCATCCATAAGCCAACCTTGTTTAGTAGGGTCTAAACACACTAAGGATTCCCAAAACCTCCGATCAACATGAACTTCATTGGACCAAGGAAACATACAGCGAAGGGGCCCAGGCCTTCCAAGGAATTCGTCGTACTCATTAGTAATGTTAACCTTGCTGATGCATGTGTTCCAGCGAGAAAAACTCTACACAAAGATTGATACTATATAAGTAAACTAACATTAGTATTAGAAGAAACAATCTAAAAAGCTGTTTTTTCGTACCTCAACCCAAGGTTTAACATGTTTTAGCTGCTCCGTCATATTTGGATCTCTACAGCCAAAAGGAGGTGTTCGATTTTTTTCACGTTCAACAAATGTTTTGGACCAATAATACGAAGACTCAGATCCATCTTGGTGTCTCATCCTGGGCTCTCTTCCAATGTTCTGAATTATATAAATCAACATACGCTTTTTTCTTCTCCATTTCAATTTTCTTCATATTTTCATTTTCCACCCTCCGATTTGTCTCCTCTATCAAAGCATTAACAAACTCTTTTTGCAGCATCTTTTGTTCTTCCATCCGCCACCTTTCTTCCTGTTCATTACGCAACCTTAGTTCCTCTTCCAATAGATATTCCTGTAAAAATGTACTGTTTTTATATACATGGTATAATATACTAATAAATATCTTGATAGTTTGGTAAGAACTTTACCGTAACAACATCATCATCGTCGACATCTTTAGGCGGTGGACGAATGCTACAAATAAGCGAGTCAACCAAATCAAAGAATTCACGGTTTAGTTGTTCACGAAATTCGCAGCTCATATGGGAAAACGACGAAGTAAAGTCCAATTTTTCCTGACAATGTGAAAAAATATGTAAATTAAATAAATAAGTAGGCTTGTAGAAATGGAATTTGTCAATTAACTGAAACCGTATAAAACAATCAAATCCCATTAGTCAAAAACTTCTTAAACCAAAAGAAAGCAGGAGCACCAAACAGTCGAATTACTAGGGGATAGAGCCTTTACCAAGGTTTATAACAAACAACACCCCCACATCAGGAAACTTTCCTTATGAGGACTACTAACCAATCAACTAAACATATCTTAAACTGAGCTATCCCATCTAGACCCATTCAGAATAAGTTCAAAACAACTTATCTAAGTACAAAATAAGCCAAAGCGAGAAGAAATGCACACTGGGTAAGCTAAGAAATCACAATAAGCACTTTGGAATTACCACAGACCAAACAGGTACTTTGGGGTAACTTGCAGGCCTAATTGGGCTTATCAAATAAGCTGAAAAGCCTAGAAAAGGGTCGGACCGTACAAGCTAAGCTGGTGAACTTTTCAGAAAGTCCAAGGCCAAGGAATAAGCTCAAGGTATGAGCTTGTGGGGGCCTTGTGAAGATTGGGTCAAATACTGATTGATCAGTATTGGCCCTGGGGTCAGTGGACAAACAAAATAAGGGGCAAATGAGGTAAGGTATGAAATAAGCTCAAATATCAAAAGCTTAAATGATAAGCTAGCCAAATATACAAAACACCAAGGGTGGGGTCTTTTACCTAGTTAAGTCACAAGAAGCTTATGAACTTAGTCCATTGCACACTAATGAATCAGTGTGGAGGTGTTAGTAAGACAACTATATAACTCAAATTAAGCCCACCAATAAGCTGAAAAGCCTAGAAATGGGTCGGACCGTACAAGCTAAGCTGGTGAACTTTTCAGAAAGTCCAAGGCCAAGAAATAAGCTCAAGGTATGAGCTTGTGGGTGCCTTGGGAAGAGTTGAACAAATACTGATTGCTCAGTATTGGCCCTGGGGTCAGGTCACAAAAGTGGACAAACAAGCAAGGGGCAAATAAGCTAAGGTATGTAATAAGCTCAAATATCAAAAGCTTAACTTAGGCCATTGCACACTGATGAATCAGTGTGGAGGTGTAACATGCAAGCAATATCCTCAATGACTTTCTAAAACATCAACAATCCAGAAACAAGATCCATTTTTCCTCCAAACATTTGGACTAATCTCCTAAAAATGATGGTCATGGAGCAGGGCATGTCATTGCCCTGCAGGTCGAAACAACTGCTTGCACAAGCTTGAACTAATCTCCTAAAAATGAAATAACTACAGGTTTTGATAGACTAGGTGGTAGATTTTGATGTCTGAAAATTTCAAGGCCTAAATCCACCCACAAAAATCATGAAAAATCGGTCAAAAATTGAAGATATTGCTTGCATGTTACACCTCCACACTGATTCATCATTGAAGAACTTTTGACTTTTTTAATTATTGAAGAACTTTTGACTAAAATGAACTTGTATTCTGTTTTATTAACTGGTTAAGTTATGTTAAGCTAATATGAGACTTATTTAAGCTAAGTGAACACCTTTTGTATTGAAATGGAAGATTTGGGTCCAAAAGCTTTAGACAGTTAATTCACAAAATTGATTTTTTACTTATAACGACCACTTAATTTTTGTGTTCTATTACCCTAAGTGATCCTAGGACATTATGAATGAACAAAAAAAACTTGACCAATTCCACCTCAAGCACAGTGAATGAGACTGATCCAAACACCCCTTTAAAAACAGTTATGAGAGATTTACACAAGGAAAGACAGATTTAAGAGGCAAATCACCAAACCAATTACTTAACTATTAATCTTAACTATATTAAAATCAAAATGAACAATAAATTTCATCAAATAACAACTACTGCTCAAATGTAAACAACGCATGAAGCAGGGCATGTCATTGCCCTGCAGGTCGAAACAACTGCTTGCACAAGCTTGACAAAATCTCCTAAAATGAAATAACTACAGGTTTTGATAGACTAGGTGGTAGATTTTGGTGTCTGAAAATTTCAAGGCCTAAATCCACCCACAAAAATCATGAAAAATCCGTCAAAAATTGAAATTCTGCACTAACAAGGAATTTTGACTTTTTTTAATTATTGAAGAAGTTTTGACTAAAATGAACTTGTATTCTGTTTTATTGACTGGTTAAGTTATGTTAAGCTAATATGAGACTTACTTAAGCTAAGTGAACACCTTTTGTATTGAAATGGAAGATTTGGGTCCAAAAGCTTTAGACAGTTAATTCACAAAATTGATTTTTTACTTATAACGACCACTTAATTTTTGTGTTCTATTACCCTAAGTGATCCTAGGACATTATGAATGAAAAAAAAAAACTTGACCAATTCCACCTCAAGCACAGTGAATGAGGCTGATCCAAACACCCCTTTAAAAACAGTTATGAGAGATTTACACAAGCAAAGACAGATTTAAGAGGCAAATCACCAAACCAATTACTTAACTATTAATCTTAACTATATTAAAATCAAAATGAACAATAAATTTCATCAAATAACAACTACTGCTCAAATGTGCAGATTTAACTAAGCACCCATAGTCCACTACAAATTGTAAGTAAAACTTATCAAATCTACTTGGTGTCTTAGCTGAACATGCATGGTGACTTACACCACTACATAATATTAACCTAATAAGGCCTAGATACCAAATGTTGACTAACAACTATAGGGATGAATGTATTACCCAAAATCCGCAAGTTCTCTCTGAAGCAATAACCTATAAAATATTAAAAGAATAATTGTCATTTAGAATATTTTAAATGGAAAAAAAGTTAACTTAATTATATTATTCTGACTAGTAAATAACCTGAATAATAGACTCAAGTTTGAAAACACGAGAATTGAGCTCTTGAATCACATGATCCTTCAGGTCGATCTCTTTTAGAAGACTAGTGGTTTGATACCTTTGATACAGAGGTAAATATCTCTTTTCTGTCCTCCCACGTTTACGTGAAGCAGCAAGCTTCTGTAGATATTCATCGTAAGCATGTGGTACTCTTGTTCGAAGACTCTCTGGTACGTACTCTACGTAATATTCTGTAAACTGCATATACCAATCCGACTGCTGCTCTGCTATCATTGGTTTCAGATCAAATATTATCTTCGAATCCTAAATAAAAAAGAAACAAGGTAGAAACACTTAATAAAGGAAGTTAATAAAATAAAAAAATAAATAATTAATAACAATTTTCAAGGTTTAACCTTGCCAAATAGCAACCCATAATCATTTTTTGTGAACTTTTGTTTCCTTGACCACGATACTGCCCTCGGTATAATGTCCGGGACTTTATTCCACCAATGACTGCTTTTTTCAAACTACTCAAGAATCCATATCTACAAATATAAAAATTGGTTTAATCTCTAAAACAAACTTTAAATTATCAAAAATTAAGGAAACTTCTGATAGACGTAGGACTAACCTTGAAAGCCCAAACAAAACCTTTTATGGTGTATGTTGGAACGTACTTCCGATCATTTTTCAGTCCCTTCAGGTGTTCCCATCGGTGGTTTGATACGACATTCAATAACTGTCTATACAAGTGCTGCCAAATATGTTCCCCCCATGGAAAGGAATTCTATCCGTCAAGGTCATCAACCAAACGCACAAGTACATCAGATATATCTTCAACCAACAACCTACCCAAAAAAATTACCTCGTACACAAACAATAGACACACACGGATTGCGTCTTCATCAGAAATTTTACCAAACAACTCCTCATCTTCAATGACACCAAGAAGATCTAAATTGGTAAGTTTTACCTCTATCTTTTTTGGAAATAACCTAGACTTAAGTTTTACTTCCCCTGATCTATATAAGTCAAAGTTAACATTCCCAAACCGAAACCCTGTGATAAGAGCAAACTCGGGACGACCAAAATGTAAACTACGACCATCAACGTTATATATAAGGGGCATGTCATACTGAGCTTTATCCACATAACCCTGTGTTTTTAGTATGTAATCTAACATATGAGGTTCAGGTTCAAAAAAGAAGATATCCAACCATCCTCCGAAACAGGTACTCCTAAACAATTTTCTTCTATTATCATTGAGCTTTTCTTTGATTAATGAAAAGTATTTCAATTTGCTTGTAACAATGACTTTTGCTTCGTATTCCTTAAAAGGAAAAACAAATTAAAACATGAGTTTAGGTAAATTAAAAAAAATAATAATAAATAAAGGTTACAAGTTTATATGTAAGTATCACTATTTTTACTATGTTTGTAAAGCAATTACAACAATTGGAAAATGAAATGTCACAAAATTTTCAAAAAAATTTAGAAGCTTGTGTTTACCGCCGACGTACTAAGTCTTCGCGACAACAATCTAAAGCTGTCAAAACAGTTGCCCGTGTAGTTTGAACCTGATCGGGAGTACAGACTATTTCCCGCCGTGTATAAGCAGGATGTATATAGTTTGAGGCCCGATATCTGAGCACAACTCTACAGGGTTAAGTAACCGACCATCTATGGTTTAAGCTCGCCCGGAATCACCCCTTGATCCGTTTGGCCTAGTTGGTTCCCATAGAATAGCCGATTACCACCGATCCGATACAACACTTATGTAGATCATTATCGCAAAGACTAAAACAAAGGTTTCAAAGCAACAAACTTGTAAATTGTTTTGTAAAATTTTGTAAACTTTGATTTTCCAGTATCGATTAAAAAGGTTTTACCAAAACAACAAATACACAAACAATGGCAATATTTTTATGTCTAAATGGGTGACTTCTACAACATCAAAAACCTTAGCCAAGCAATTTACACCATTAACAGGTATGAAAACCATTAAATAACACTAACCCTAACACTAACAATTAAAGTAGAGATTTTACACCATTAACAGGTCTAAATGGGTGATTTTCCAGTAGAGATTTTAATTAACCCTATCAATTACACAAACAATCCTAACCCTAACGGATCCTAAGAAAACAACAACAATAAACAACAATCCTAACCCTAACACTAACAATCAACTAATCAGACAAGAGCCTAATCAAATAAAGCATAAACATTTAAATACCGTACCTTAAGAAACCACCAATTGGTCATTATATAAAACCCTAGATCCAGAAAGACTTAAAACAAACAAAGGGATATGTTTCCTAAGATCTGTGTGTGTCTAACATAGGGTGGTTTGGTGTTTGTTAGAGAGGTGGTGCCGGTGTCGATGGTGGAGTAGCAGGTGTGGTTTGGTGTGTGTTAGAGAAGAGCTAATCGATTGGTGTTAGGTGTGTTTTTTAAAAGAGTATAAATGTATAAGAGTATAAGTATAATATTAATTATGGAAATTTTAGTATTTGTATAAAATTAATAATTAGTATTTGTTTTTAAAAGTAATTTTTATAAATGTAAAGAAGTATAAAAAAGTGTATAAAATTATAGTACAATGTACTTATATTATAAAATATTTATCCTACCTAATCAGTCGCTCAAGAATGCACATGGGTGGGACCAAGTCGCCCACAAAATTTGTACTAGAAAATAATAAAAAAAGACTATACTTTTGGGGAAAAAGACAAAATATGGATAGTCGCCCAAGAATGTGGGCCCAAGTCGCCCAAGAAAATAATAGGCTAGGTGGGTAGGATGCAAGTACATAGGGGTACATTGTGGGGACAACTCTATGGGACACATGTCAACCATATGTGATAGTTGCCCAAAGATTTTTGGGATATAGTCGCCCCTGGGGTATTTGAGAAAAAAAAAATTGGTGGGGTGAATGGGGTACACATGGTTGTACCTTTGGGGTAAATAGGGAATTACCTCCATTGAACAATATGTCAAACAATCAGATTATTGTCGTTGACGATCTTCCATTTGTATCCATTTTCATTTTCTAAAGGTATCTTTACATATACAAACATGTTTAAGTATCACTTTTTTAAATGATCATGCATTCTAATCTTCAGCTTTTTACTCAGGATCTTGCTAAAATCATCGATGCTATAGTGGCAAACAACCACAACAACCAGGTTATATGTTATATTTACACATCATGCATTTTTTTTTTTTTTTTTTTTTTTTTTTTTTTTTTTTTTTGTATCGTAGTTGTTTTTTAATCTACTGTATTCTATATCAGGATATCGCGATCAACAATGATGCAACAAAAAGAGAAAACGTGAAGACAACCTCAGAAAGGAAATGGAGTGAAGACACTAAAGAAGACATAACTATTTTAAGTTTTAGTTTCAATTGTTATGCTACTATCTTAGTAGTATCTTTCTTTTATTTCCATCACTTATTCAGTACTATGTTATCACAATGTTTTACTTTATATTGTCAGTTTACAAGAATGATATGCCATTGGTGAACAAAATTTTTGATTGGATTTATTTACTTAAGAAAAATGGATCTATTGATGTGTCCATCATGAATTCACTATCATTATTAATGAAGAAAATAACGGTAGAATGTGTTTCATGAGACTTTCGATATGTCATATGATGATATAGTTATAGTTGAAATACATAATTTGACTCTAAAGCTGACAATGAAAGGTACAAAACATAAGCTAATATTGCAAAAGTTGTATACAAATATAAGTTGACTGTGAAGTAGTATACAAATATAGTAATAGTAAGTAACTTTTTATGTAATGAAAAATAGGCTCTAATACGATGAAATATAAGTGAGACTAACAGAAATGGATATGTGTTTCTTGAAACCTTAATAAAAGAAATCTTTGAAATCTAAGACAACGACATATATAAAGTTTGATAGTAGATTAAGCAGTAGTGTTTTTATTTTGAGTTGTACGTACGTATGGTAAATGGCACACAAATGAGCAACTAAAATGGAGAGTTTGTACTATAACCCAGCTTGAAAAAATGAGCATATATATAATTGAGACGTAATTGTCGCTTCGTTTGACAAAGTTAACATTATATTCTCCAAGTTTGATCATACTTCAAAAGATTTTTTATTAAGGATAAACATGAAATGTAACAACTTTAATAGATAAACATGAAATATTTAGAGTAAACTACATTTTTGGTCCTTGTGGTTGTATCAAAATCTCACTTTTGGTCCAAAATTCAAAAAACGTTCAAAAACAGTCCAAAAGTCCACGTGGACTTCACTTTTGGTCCAAAATTCGCACCTAGTTAGTTTAGTCATTAAGTACGTTGCACCGTTAGTCCCTAGTTAGTTTGGTCGTTAGCAATGTTTACACCGTTAGTCCTTGTGGTTAAAAAATTGAAAAAATTCGAAAAAAAAAATTTTTCCAAAAAAAAAATAATTTGAAAAATTAGAAAAAAATTCTAAAAAAAAAAATTTTACGAATTTTTTTTTTTCCAAAAAAAAAAATTTGAAAAAAAATTTCTAATAAAAATTTTTCTTAAAAAATTCGAAAAAATTAAAAAAAAAAAAATTCGAAAAATTCGAAAAAAAATTTTCGAAAAAAATTTTTATAAAATTTCCAATATAATTTCCAATAAAATTTCCAATAAAATTTTCGAAAAAAATTTTTCTTAAAAAATTCGAAAAAATCCAAAAAAAAAATTCGAAAAAAAAAATTTCTAATAAAAAATTTTCTTTTAAAAATTTCTAAAAAAATTTCTAATATATTAAAAAAAATTCTAATATATATAAAAAATTTCTAAAAATTTCCAAAAAAAAAAATTTCTAAAAATTTCTAAAAATTAAAATGTGTATGTATATATATAAAAAATTTTCCTAAAAATTTCGTCAAAAAAAAAATTTTATAAAATTTTTCGAATTTTTTAAGAAAATTTTTTTTCGAAAATTTTATTGGAAATTTAAAAAAAAAAATTTATAAAATTTCGTCAAATTTTTTTTTTTTATAATTCGAATTTTTTAAGAAAAAATTTTATTATAATTTTTTTTTTGGAAAAAAAAAGTTCGTCAAAAAAAAAAATTTTATAAAATTTTTCGAATTTTTTAAGAAAATTTTTTTTCGAAAATTTTATTGGAAATTTTATTGGAAATTATATTGGAAATTTTATAAAATTTTTTTTCGAAAATTTTTTTTCGAATTTTTCGAATTTTTTAAAAAAAAATTTATAAAATTTTTCGAATTTTTTAAGAAAATTTTTTTTCGAAATTTTTTTTTCGAATTTTTCGAATTTTAAAAAAAAAATTTTATAAAATTTTTCGAATTTTTTATTAGAAATTTTTTTTTCGATTTTTTTTTTGGAAAAAAATTTTTTCGTCAAAATTTTTTTTTATAATTTTTTTCGAATTTTTTAAGAAATTTTTTTATTAGAAATTATTTTTTTAACTGAAAGGACTAACGGTGCAAACTGACTTAACGAACAAGGACTAACGGTGCAACTGACTTAACGAGCGTTTGGTTAAAGGACTAACGGTGCAACGACTAAACTAACTAGGTGCGAATTTTGGACCAAAAGTGAAGTCCACGTGGACTTTTGGACTGTTTTTGAACGTTTTTTGAATTTTGGACCAAAAGTGAGATTTTGATACAACCACAAGAACCAAAAATGTAGTTTACTCAAATATTTAACTTCTTTATATATCTCCACAAAATAGGTTTCTTAATTCAGTTGACGAACTACATTCAGCAAACATATATCTAAATATGAATATATATTTGGTGTTTTAAATAAATGACACAATGTACTTAAGTTTTGCAATTCAAAATTAAGCGGCAATTATGATTCCATTATAAGTACGTGAAATTATTTATACATCACGATCTTCACTTACTTTAGTTTTGCTATTTCAAAATACTTCGATATTTTATGTGGGCAATTTTAATGTCTTCCGTAGATATTTTAAATTTCCATTTTTGGCTCTTATGCTACATAGAATTTATTCAAAGCAAGCGTAAATATAGTCAAAATCCATAGACAAACTGATACACACAAAGAGTTGAGTACGTAGTTTGAACCATGCTTATCAAAAGAATGTGTCATTTTGGTTTATCATGTTTTTTTTTCAACTTTTAGATGTTTTAATTCTTCTTAACTTATTGCAAAAAAAAAAAAAAAAAAAAAAAAAAAAAAAAAAAAAAAAAAAAATCGTCTACCCATGCAACGCACGGGTATTGTTCTTGTTGTTTATCGTTAATTAAGAGATTGTTAGTTCAAGTTTAAACCGAAAAATATAAGGTGTATAGAATATTTTCATAACTAAATGTGAGAGATTTAAGGTTGTTTAGTAATGGAAAAATGAGTTGTTTTCTAAAAGATTTTCCTTTAAAACCTAAAGCTGGCCCCAATAAGTACCACGACCGAGTGAGTCGTGTAGGTATTACTCGGTCTTCATTGTTGTGGTTAGTAGGTCACGACCGAATAGAGGGAGGAAAAAAATGAAAGGGGTCGCATACTCGACCGACTACATACACACATAAAAAACAAATGGCCCACTTTCCAACTAATATTATTAAGGTCGCTTTTACTGGGGCACTCAATCGCCTGCAGGTCGTTGGAGAGAGAAAGCTGACGTGGCAGGAAAAAATATGGGGATTGGGTCGCCTTACTGTGTTCAGCCTAAGAAAATAGAAAAAGGGTTCAAAGTGGGTTTTTTTCAAAAATCTTCTTGGAAAGACAGAAAACATGTTCTATAAACTATAACTAAATATTTAGAAAACTTCTTTATGAGTTTTTCATAATTTCCACAAGAATAGCTCACCCATCTAAACACGTTTTCAAGTGTTCTCTAGAGAAAGAATAGATATCACATTCTCAAGAAAACTGAAAAATAAAAACTAAAGAAACTTTTCCATTACTAAACGCAACCTTAAAGTTCAATTATGCTAGATGCAAATAACCAATAAGTGGTCACGTTAGCCTTCTAAAATGAGAGTATTTTATCCGGTTTGAGTCTATGTACCGTGAGTTCTAACCCATTAAATTAGTTGGTCAAAAAGTTTGAAAATATTATTATATAAAAAGAGACACGAGCTAGCAAACTGAGTTGTTCACCTTTATATTTTTGTGTGTGAACGTCTATATGTTTATACTACGTAGCATTTATCCTAATAGCAATGTTACTAACAACTAGCTATGCAATCAACAATGCTTAATGTTTAGACTAAACAAACTTAGGGCCCGTTTGGTTCAAAGTGGGGAAAGGGAAAGAGAAAAGGAATGCAAAAGAATGAGTGAGGTGGGTAATCAATACCTTACCCCTCAATTTACTCTATAATGGTTGATTACCCACTTTGGGGTAATCAATCCCTTTGCACCCCTTAACCAAGCACCATATGTTGAGAAATGTGAGCCCTTTCGAATACCTTACCCATTCCCCACCCCTCTTTAACCTCCCACCAAGCACCCCCTTAATATAGCTCACTAATATGTGGGTCTTTTCTGGTTTTAAAATGTAACCAACATTGTATGTTTTTGTAAAGGTCAATGTAACATTGCAATCATGTACAAATTAAAGAAAGAAAAGACAAAAAAAAAAAAGGACCATAGAATTTTAAATGTCACTTGGCCAAACCGCCGAGACAGGATCACATGCACGTGTATTTATCACACAATGCTGAACCTGGACCTGCACCTGCACCGCAACATCATTAACACACTAGTCATTTAAGCAGTTAATTCTCACCAGTCCTTAATTATTTAAGTCCGTTATTTTCTTCTACACCCACTTTCCCCATTAGCTATTCGCCATGTGTCCACAATCGACTTTTTACATTCCTCGACCCACATTTTAAGGTAGAGAAAGAAAAACGTGTATACTTTTATAGTTGTTTCAAGTTAGCCCTTGTACATTTAACTCTTTTCTATGTTTTCTATCTTGGTTAAGTTTGATGACTTTGAATATTTTAACTTTTAAGTTACTTGGTGTTACATCAAAGTGGTAAGCTATAGGTAATACTTACAAAAGTTGCACTTGTAAGTAGTTTTTCAAAATTATATTGTAGTACATGGCGTTTCATTTAGTGTTTATAGTGACACAGACTTTCGAAAAGCATACCACGGACATGCTAATATCGGTTTTTGCATCATCGATGATTATCAGTTAGCCCTTTCTCTTCCTTTATTCGCTGCAAGAAGAAATTCCAACCATGCTGCCTTCTAACGATAGGACTGGAATCCGAGCTCCTAGGCAAAAGCTTGAAGCTTGAAGACGGTCCTGGTTGGGTTTATGTTCTGGGGCTTGACATGACGCTATTATTTGTCGAGCAAATAATTGACTAAATAAGAGCTTTTAAACCCTGTTTAAAAGATATGTCATGTGGGGTACCCTTTAGGGTTGTCAAAAGACAAAAAAGTTGACAACTTGCTTTCTGCATGCTTTTTAATATATGCAAAAACTAATGAATACATTTTTGTGTAAAAACGTAGATTATGCTACTAGGTTGGAGACTGGACATCTATATAGTTTATATATCTTTAAAAGTGATGCTATGCCATAAAATACACCATAAAAAACTACACTTTAAGATACCAACATCAAAATGGCCTAATGGTCATGATCATTTTGGTATCCCCATGAAAGGTTTTAATTCAAAACTTAGTAGTTACATATATCGTAGGTAGTCATGAGAGGTTTTAGATTCAAATCTTAGTAGTTACATGTATCGAAGATAGTCAGAGAATGAGTTAGAAAAGGTAACGGAGACGCCCGAGTGTACTTATTACTAGTAGTTCGTTAGAATTATAAATAAATGACACATTTTGAAATCCTTTTAAACTAGAAGGGTTTACTCGTACAAAGTTACAAACAGTATTTGAAAGTACACACACTTGAAACACAAGATGCAGTTACCAACATCAACAATGTCAAGGTGTTTTCTTCACTAAATGATGGCTTTTCCACTACCTTCATCTCTATAACCGCTACATATTAAAAAGCAGAAGCAAAATCCATCTTTTTAATTCCAATGAATGCTACTTTACTCATCCATCAAGCAAACATTCAAATCCAACAAACCTTCCAATATCCCCCAACACCTTAAATTAATCATCTTTTTCTTCATCTACACACCATTTCTTATACCCTTTTAAATGGTCTAAAACTGTCCAAGAAAACCATAAATTAATCATCTTTTTCTTCAAGAACACACCATTTCTTATACCCTTTTAGCCTTTTTACAAAACCCATTATTTTATACCCTTTTAAATTCTCTTCAAAACCCACAAATCTTTAAGCAAAATGGTGAAGAACCCATTTTAAATTAGTAGCCTTTTTCTTCAAAAACACATAATTTCTTATACCCTTTTGGCTTTTCTACAAAACCCACAAATTTTTAACCAAAATGGTGAAAAACCCATCTTACCAAGAAGTTAATTCACCAACTTGTTATATGGCCACATTTAAAAGGTTTAAGCCCATTAAGTTGTTAGAGCCTTCATTGGGTATATTGGGTTTTTTGTTGATTACTATTTGTGTTATTTTTGGGTTCTTTTATTTGGATTATAGAAGTGTTGTTAATGGAAATGTGTTTAGGATGTCTAATGAGACTGAAAAGTTTAAGTGGTTGAAATTTAGTGGTATAAAAAGAGTTGATTTTTTGAGTAAGGATGGAGATTTGTGTGATGTGTTTGATGGTGATTGGTTATGGGATGATAAGTATCCGTTATACGAGTCGAGAGATTGTAGGTTTTTAGATGAAGGGTTTAGATGTTCTGAAAATGGGAGAAGGGATTTGCTTTGGACGAAATGGCGGTGGCAGCCGAAAGATTGTAACTTGCCCAGGTTAGTTTTTGAATAACAATGTTTACTTTTTTATATGTTTTTAAATTTTGTTATGTAATTAAGAATTTTATGTTTTTTTGTTATGTTTTGATATATTTTGTTGTGGATGGTCAAAATGTTGGACTATTTGCTTCCTGGAATGAAGGGGGTGTGATAGGGAGATTGGTCATGTTAGTCAAAATAGTGTATTTGATTAGCAAGAAATGTTAAGCATTGTTGCATTAACCGCCCTTTTCTAAGTAACAAAGTACACGGGTGTTTGGGTCTGTTTATGCAATTTGAAAGCGATTAATGGAAATAAATTAATAAGAAGAAGATAATGAAACATGGTGATGTTGATTGATGAAAATTGCTTGCTCGGCGATTTTTGATTGTTCATGAAAGTGACATACACAATAATTAGTTATAATCTATTTTTGGAAACAATAAGGGTGCTGTTAGATGACTCTTAACTGATTATTTGACCCATAAGGTAATCATGATAACGCAGATTATTCTAACAATAGAAGATGATTATTGCCTTCTAAAAGAGATGTGAATTATGTTTATCTGATTTCTCTAGTTATTGAACTATCTCTTTCTATATTCTGTAGTTATATCATATATGTGTTAATTACTAATTACTCCCAATGATTATTGTTCTTAATCTTGCATTAGCATGTGACATGAAAACAACTCTTAGGCTTTAATAAACAAGAAAGCTCCGGCTTTTTGTATGTATATCCTTTTTAAGAGAATAAAATTGAAAAAGAGAAGTTCCAAGTTGTCTTTTTTGAGAAAACGAGGATCCTGATTGTTTGCTTCTTGGAATTAAGGGAGTGACAATTCTTGTACGTAACAGTTCCTTTTTAATAAGCGGTGCCACATATGGTATTTACTCTATTTAGATTGATACTAAAAATATTCCATGAAATAAAATGGAAACCGTATGATGGTTGCGAGTGATATAAGCACCAATTTTTCATTTGTTATTTGGATACTTATTCAAGATTGATTTATTGACTTATATGGTGTTTGTTTAAGCTTACTTTTGAGCTTATTAGTTTATGTTGCATGAGCTTATATAAGCCCACAAGTTTCAAAATAGGCTGGAAAAATTGGGCTTATCATAAAGCCAAAATCACATAAGCTCATAAGCCAAAATAAATAAATAAATAAATAAATAAATAAATAAATAAATAAAGCTTAAACCAACACCCCTTAATCATTTATCATGAATCGGATTAGGTCCCGCTTCATCTTTTAGCTGTTAATCTACATCTCCTGGATATTGTTGCAAAAAAAAAAATAATAATAATAAAAATAAAAAAATAAAAATAAAATAATAATAAATAAATAAATAGAATCCGCCAGGGACGTACATACAAAAAATTGGTCAACATTGTTCTCCTTTTCCGGTGAATATTTTCTTCCACCTGTGGCCACTGTTCATCTGTGGCCACTGTTCATGATAGAGACAGTTGTTAGTAAACCAACTAACCAAGAACGTCCAAACGTTCCAAATGTTTTCCCAGCTGTTTACAGGCACAGGCATGGTCGTGTTAATCTTACTTAAATGCAGACTCGTTTGCTTTCAGCTTCATGGCTTTTAGTACTTTCAACATGTGATGCCAGACATCCCCTTAGTGTCGTTTAATATCTAAAAACTATGTGTGTATTTACATAAATAATGGTGTTATGGAATATGGCAAGTGAGTAGTGAATGAGAGGGAGTTGGATGATATAGAGCTGATGTGGAGTTGAGTGATGAGTAAATGGTGAGTGAGTACTACAGGTAGTAGTCTTAGAAATATCTAAACACTTAATCTGATAGAAATATTACTAATTTTGATACGTTGATTTTCTATTTTTGATTGTTTTCGTTATTACAATATCAAAGATTTGGAGATTACCACCTACTTGAATAATTAACACACCACTTACCTTTTCAAAACGCTAAATTCTACAATTAGTTGTTAGCAGAAGAGACCCATGAAGCTTAACTAGTTAACTCCTCGATGGCCTATATATCTCTGTAATCTGTTTATAGTTATGTTTGATCATCTGATTTTTGTTTGACCATCTGTGTATAGTTATAGTTATGTTTGGCCATATATTTAGTTACGTTAAACTAATTGTTAAGATAAATGTAAATTACCAATTATTTTTGACTTTAAAGCATATTAGTATCTGCTCAACTAATTCGTTGTTTCTGATTTCAAGTTGCAATATTCACATTGCAATAAGCATCCAAACAATCCTTTCTTTTTGGTATTTGGATACGCATTTAGACTAACCAGTTAAAATGTAACCCTCTAGACGTTTTATGTGAAAAGCAAATAAGGAATTGTAAGAAACTGATCACCGAGACAAATATAAAGTTGCTGATTCTCCTTAACATTAGCATTCATCATCTAACTATTTAAGCCTGATCCAAATACCTTGTTAGTTACTTCGAATGAATGCAGTGAGTCTTATGTTTGTTACATGTTTTGTGTTAAAACAGATTTAACGGGAAACGAATGTTGGAAAGATTGAGGGACAAACGGGTAGTCTTTGTTGGAGACTCGATTGGCAGAAACCAATGGGAGTCCCTCCTCTGCATGTTATCTTCTGCAGTTACTTCTAATAAAAGCAATGATTCAATATATGAAGTTAATGGGAACCCGATCACCAAACACAAAGGATTCTTGGTGTTCAAGTTTAGAGACTATAATTGCACTATTGAGTATTACAGGGCTCCATTTCTTGTGCTGCAAAGCCGGCCACCTCCTAATTCACCCTCAAATATAAAAACCACGCTTAAGCTGGACCAAATGGATTGGACCTCGTTGAAATGGCGAGATGCTGATGTTCTTGTTTTTAACACGGGACATTGGTGGAACAATGAGAAGACTATCAGAGCGTATGTTATCTCTTTTATCTTATGATTATTCTCTATTTGACTTTTATTGTTAGATCTATCACTTTAGAGAATTACAAATGATGTGAGTTAGTTTACAAATCTACCACCAAATCTTTCAAAATGTGTTTCTCGTTGGCAGCTTTTTTTGAGTTTATAAATATTGGTATGTTTGACTTTTGTTAGGATAGATAGATTCTTGCTCGTAATTATTTAGAAAATTCAGTTTGTTCTGTTTGGTCATTTTATCTTTTAATTCCATAAAAAAAATTCAAGCACTGACACCTTCGATTATTTTAACTTCAACTTGTAGAAAGACATCCAAACACTATTTTCTGATTTTTATTTAATTCTATTACTGACCAGAGATTGTTACTTCCAAGAAGGAGCGCAAATCAAGATGGAAATGAAAGTCGAAACTGCATACAAAAAGGCATTAGAAACCGTCATATCCTGGATCAATAGTGAAGTAAACAAAACAAAAACACAAGTATTTTTTCGCACATACGCCCCTGTACATTTCAGGTTTGTTTATTTAAATATTCATCTCTTCTCCATAGTTTTTTCCTTTTTCCAAATATTTCGTCATGCCTTAAACAACTAACGATGATAATCTTATCAGAGGCGGGAACTGGCGAGCCGGTGGAAATTGCCACTTGGAAAGACTACCTAATCTCGGCTCTACACCAAAACAACCATCTTCAACTTGGCCACAATATCACATATTCACCAACTTGATTTCAGATCACTCAAGAAATACATCAAATGATGATACAAAAGTGTTGAAGATACTTGACACGACTATTATGTCATCAAAAAGAAAAGACGGGCATCCTTCTTTATATTATCTTGGACCGAAACTGAGCCCAGCAGCTGCACACAGGCAAGATTGCAGTCATTGGTGTCTTCCTGGTGTTCCTGATGCTTGGAACGAGATACTTTATGCTTTGATATTGAAACAGACAGATGTACCTGGTACAAATACTTCATCTAATATTCTTTTATGAGCTTTGTGATGGGGGCGAGGGAATATATATTATTTAGTTATTGGTGAGTGGCTGAAGGCGGAGTGTATATAAGAGTTATGACGGTTAGCCCTGTTAGAGTTTATGGATATATATTAATAAACGTATGTCTAGAATCGAACCCGAGACCTCGGGATTGCACACATTACAAACGAGAATTAAAGATTAATAAATATTAAATGTTATGTATATTTATTAATTAAACACAAGTAAAAGGATTAATGATCGTTGGTTATTAAACGTATGGACTAACTATCGTTAAACGCAAACGTAAAGGACTAGAGATGAAATATATAGCAAGAAGGATCCGGAATGCCTTCCTAAGGCCCATGGCCGGTCGACAATGGGTTGGGGAAACCCAATCCCATTCAAACTTGGACAACAAGTTTACAAGGCTATATATACAAACTCAAGGGTTATTTGTTTGACACCTTTTGTGCACACAAATTATCCCTAAAAGTTTTCTCTTCTCCCTCTCTTGCTAAAACCGATCGTACAACCCTAAACCTTAGGGTTGTCGATTTCCTTGACTTCAAAACATTGTGTTTATGTTACTAGCATCACCTTTAATTCGTTAGTAGTTTGTGTGTACAAGAACGAGGTAACAACATACTTTTGTTGTTATCAAGGGATCGATTAACAAAACGGTAAGGGGTTAATCATTGATCCATATAAACCCTAATTAGGGTTCATCACATGTTCAAGATTATTTATTGATTCTTGTTTTGCTAGAATCACTAAAGGTACGCTCTCTTTATGTTTCAGTTAATTAATTATGAGTATTCGATCTTTTGCTTCCGTTGTGCGTTGTTGATGTTTATATGTTTAATTATGTAATCGTTATGGTACTTAAATTCTAACAGTGGTATCAGAGCCAGGTTAATACTGTGTAATTAATTACTGAAACACATAAAAAAAAAAAAAAAAATTGAAATCTTTGATTATTATTGCATGCTTAAAGGTTTCTTGGTGTTAATTTTTGAAACCCTAAAAATATTTTTTACTGTTCACGAACACTGTTCATTCGACACTGTTCATGCGGTATTGTTCATGGTACTGTTCACGACACTGTTCACGGTACTGTTCATCCCGGAAAAAAAATAGGTTTTATAAAAATTGGAGAAACCCTAGGTTGCATGCTAATATTTTTTTTTATGTGGTTTAATCATGAATAATTGTTATGTGACATGGTTTATGTGCGTATCTTGTGACCTAATTGGTAATTGTTATGCTTTGATCCATGACGAAACATGCATGTTAGTCATGGGTTATTAATTGTTTTTTAATTGTTAAGCTTTGTCACATGTTCTAATATTGGGGAAGACCTCAATAATAATTATTAAAATCAATTTACGTGCTATGTGGTGTGTATATTAGCTTTGGCCTACGCAATTGATTCATCAATGTATGTGGCTCCACTTCCATTAAGAAGGGAAGGCCTTAGTTGATTACATGCAATTTACACCTAGAATTGATTTTGTTAGGATCTTTTCTTAACAAGGATTGCATGTGGCTATTTGTTTCACCTTTGTTATTATTATTAGTTGTTGATTTGTCTTGGATTACTTGTTTTATTGTTTCTTATTTGTTTGACATGTTGTAAGCAATAAAAGGGTAATTTTTCCATAAAGAAAATAATATGGACTAATAATGGTGAAACCCTAAGTGATAAAGTAAGAATCTTGCAAGGTCTTAAGTGCCGCTAGTGGTCCGATTCGCACGGTAATCAGCTCCCAGGCGAGACCAGCAAAATTCACACTTTATTACATGATTTTGAGATTGAATCCATAAACTTTTGCTTGATTGACGTTTTGTACAAATATGCTTTTAAAATTAAGTCCTTTAAGACGATATTCATAACCGTGATTTGAAGGCTTAGAAAAGAGCCTTAGAGTCTGCCTTGGTTATCACAATCTTGAATGTGTCTTAAACGAATTACTTTTAAAATCATAATTGTAGAAAGTCATCTTAGGGTTTATTAAACCTCAAGTAAAACTTTGTGTATTAATTTCACGAATTGGTAATAAAAAGGTTTTGAAAACTTATGTTATAAAGATGAGTGCATGCATCTTTATACATGTTTTGATTTTCACATCAAAAGTTTATACCCTAAAATTTAAGTTACATGCCATCTAACTATAAGGAACACTTGAAGTTATTATTTAGTAACACGTGAGACGCAGGCTAAATTTTAATGACAAGGTAAATTTCCGAGTGTGCGTGAGACCACACATGGAGAATTTGCAGTTTCTAAGTTAGACAACTTAATTAAGTTGATGCGTGAGACCTAGAGCTTAAGGCATGAGATGGGATGAAACATGCTTACATGACAAATTGATGAATCAATTTGATGTAAATCTCATAATGATCTAGGAATTGGAAAAGTGTTTGCCAATTATTGTTCGACAGATTACCATCTTTTATACTTTCACCACTAGCAGATCAACTGATGTGGTGAAATCTATGTAAAGTTGGATCCTAGATTTTCAAGAAAATATGTTGGGTATATGAATATATCCTTGGGTATTATATTTTCTTGGAAATATAAATTATCGAAAATACTAAAATTGAATTTTGTAAATTCTTTAAATGTATTAATGCAACTAAAAACCGTAAACGTAAGTTATTCTTTTAATTGATCTACACCCGTTTGGGTTTTTGGTTAGAGTCAATATTTACAAAAGAATAAATATAGTCTTCTTTCCATTAGGAGAAGTGTGAGACTTAAATCATATTCCTTTTCATGAATGAGAAAGGTATAATAGGATGATTAGAATTGTCTAAATTCTAAATACATAACTCATAGCAAACTTTAATAGTAAGAGTATATGCACCTTATGAGTTATTAAATTAGAAGCTAGACTGATTACTGCAAAATGGTAAAAGACGAATTAGATTACTTTATCTAGTTGTTTTGGTTTGACCATTTACAGATACTACATACAATTGTTGGAATGGTAAATCTATAAAGGAAGAAATTGCATGCCCAGTTTTTTCAAGTTATTAGTTTGGAATGTGATGAATCACATTTATGTAGTAGATTACATCCTTTTATAACCTATATAATTGTTTGAATGGGTTTTCTTAAAAGATGTAGGAAAGTAAACAAGTACACTATTTCCTTTCACTGATTAATGAAACATTTACAATGTTGTCAAATTCAGTGGGAGTATTGTGTTCTTATGGCTGAATAAGGGATTATTATATGGTTCTCTAATTCATTGGGAGTTACAAGACTTATTGTCTTGATTGTAACTTAGATTATCTTTTGAATATCTCAAGGTAATTACTTTCCAAATATAGACACTAATATTTTCAAGGATAGTCATGTACGTTTCCTTAATTGATTGAGTAAACTCTATATCTACTAAGTTATGTTAATGACACAAATCATATTGTTCAAATTAACAAATGCGTGCGTGTTGTTTATATGATACATGGTGTTGTACCATGCACAAGTGGGAGAAATCTTCATTATGTGCAAAGTACAACACATAAGAATATGATTTAAAGCATTCTCTTAACTGCAAAGTAAGAGACTATAATTCTAATTAGATTAATTATCTAATCTAAGAAACACTTGGTGTTAAAATTTAGTAAACGTGAGACGCAGACTAAATGTTAACAACAAGGTGAATTTCCATGTATGCGTGAGACCAACATGGATAATTTACAGTTTCTAAATTAGACATCTATTAGAACATTGTGTCAAATAACATTACTACTTCAGCTTTAATATTTATTTATTATTGGAATGATATAAATGCATGAAGTAATATTATACTACTTCAATAATTATGTATTCTTAGAATGACATAAATAAATAAAGTAGTGTGTTAACTTGAAAATATTATTGAAACCAAATGATGGTGTTCATGATTACTTTAATAATACATGTTCATACTTTATTGTATAGTTATAAACATGAAGTCTTCTAAGTATTACAAGACTTATAATTAAGTAAGACGTTAGCTTGTTATGGTCTTTAATTATGACATATACAAGAAGTCATTGAGTTGATCAATGATTAATAACGAATAGTGGGATTATAACACGTTTATGTTTTAATGCGACATAAACATGAAGTGACTTGGTCAAAAGTACTTGTGTTATAAAGCATGCAATTGTTTTGGAAATACTATTATACCATTAAGTTGACTTAGTTGGTAAATAGGTATGCCAAAAGGAATATGGTTATCTTATATATATATTGTTAGATCTTCTTACAATATTAATTATAATTGAAGTACCACATATGGACAGTATGTTCAGTTAGGGAATCAAACTCTTGTTAGATTGTTTGATTGAAGATAACTATGATTTCTTTTCTTCCAAAAGTCATCAAGGTTAGAAATTGAATATGGATTGAATATACTCAATTAAACTCCTAGAAGATTAATAAGACGTTATTGAATTATGAAATGTGATGAATCACATTAAGTCTTAAATTGAAGTTCTGAATTTGTTAAGTTACTTATGTGAAGGTTATTAACAAAGAGCTGTCAATGCGTATTTGTAAAGTCCTAAAAGAGAACGTTGGATTGTTGCTCTAATTGCTAAGTATTTTATTCTATATAATACTAAAGGCAAGTGGGAGTATTTTATCTTGAAAAGATAGAATTACAAGATACATAATCTTCTAAAACCACACTAGTTAAAATCATGATGAGGCTTAACATGTAAATGATAAACCTCAAGATGATGGAATTATCATTCATAGATCCACTTGGATATCTCAGATATTTAATTAATATGCTGATGATTATATGAAGTAGTATTACCAAAATAATGAATTGGGTGAATTACTCATATTATGAATGTTAAAGATGCAGTTCATAAAGATATTCAAATTTAAAATTTGGTTTATCTTAATTTTTAATAGTTAGAGAATGATGATGAGTTTATTCAAAGATAATGTAACCCTAGTGGTTTAAATCTTTGTGTTGAAATCATATGAACAAAATTGTACACATATCTTAATGTATGTCTTATGACAAGATTATTAATCATACTTAAGCAGTTAACTATGATTGAATACTCTTTCTTAAGCATATTAAAGATACAAAGATGGTTATTGTCATATTTATATGAATATGAAATTTGACAATGGAATATCAAAAACTCTTTCTTGAATAATTACTTGAGCGAGGACGATAAGTAATCAAAAGGAGTTTATGAATTCATGCAAATCTTTGGAAGTATACAAAGTGCAATAATCCATGAATGGATAAATGCATGCATCTAAGAGATTAATCTTATGTTTAATTATTATATCCATGAATTGATTTATAATTGAAATAAGATAATTTCTAAGTATTCCTGAAAGCTAGTGGGAGTATTATGTTTGATTTACTAAATCATATATATTGTAGAGTAACATTCCATATAAGTAAAAGGTTAGACTTAATTTGGAATGAAACTTTACTTGAAAGATTTAGGAAATAAAACATACAACCTTGAAACTAAAGTTTATTATTGAATGAACAAGTGCGGTAAATAAATTCTAAAAAGAATATGATATATTATTTGGATGACTAAATGGATATACATATTTATAAAGATCAAACATGAATAAAATCTAAGTTTGACTGAAGGATTTTCATGTGCATTATATTATTGTTGTATCATGCTTAAGTGCATAATGATTTGACAATATTTAATATCCAATTAAAAGTTATAATATAACTTGTGTAATAGATATTCTAATGGAAAATGTTTGAAATTAGAATAATGATCCTCAACCTGGAATAGCTCCTAAACATTACACAATGGATATTAAGTTTACGGAAATTTTAAAAGAGCATATTTTGGTATATATAAAATGATGCTGGTTTAATTGAGATGACACTCAATAACTAGTCATGAAGGATATCATGTGAACTAGTTGTGCTCAACTAAGAGCATAGTTGCATTATACATTAAAGAATTAGAATACTTTAAAACGTTTGAAAGTTTGATTGTCATAAATTGATGGTTGAGGATATCACATCATTTATGAAATATTGTGTAACTATATCAAGATAGTTATACACATATAAGAATTTTGCTAATTAAATTCTTGAAATAAGTATTCTCAAAATTCGGATAGATCAAAGTTAGTTGAATAATGCCTTGTCAACAAGTATGATTGTCATTACTTGAGGCATAATTGTTAGCAAGTCATTACTTGAGACAAAATTCATTAACTAGAATTATCATGCATTGATCTATTTAGTATTTGGATAAAGGACATTAAGCAATTATTATTTATAATGAATTAAAGTACTTAGTACGTTTGTTTTCATTAATAATAAATTGTGTCCTATATTTGCATGTTTAAATCCGTGAATAACTTATGTTATTCTAAATTGTCCATTGTCGATTAATGATATGGGAATATCATTAAACTAAGACAAATCTGAGTATTGGTTAGAATAGACTTGAAAGTATATTGATGCGTTGACATACCAATTTCACATGATATTCGATGAATTGAATATAGGACTTATCCCAACTACATGATTTTACTTTATGGATCTTGTCAGTAAGTAAATCATGAATTTGTTATCCTCAGACTTGAGATACCAGATAAGTGTCATGGATGTAGTGCATTTTGTGGAGCAATCTACCGCTTACCGTAATTGGAAGTCATAAGGGTTGCTTTCAGAATTGTTGCAAAGTCCATGGGTTATTCTTGTAGTCAAGAAAGAATTTGTTCCTTCAAATTCGTTTTGAAGCTTAATACTGCTGGGCCCCTCGTAGGTTTGACAAGATGTATGCGTGCGCACGCCCAAAGTCTATCTGGAATACGTTCAGATGTTTTGGTAATCTTGCTCAATCATAAACAACGAGAAACAGAATTGTTAATTAAAGAATGACTAAGATCCATATCTTTATTAACGTGGTATTAGAAACAAAAGGATGATAATAATGATGATGAATCATTATAGGTTTTTCCAGGAAACCTTCCTCGAGTTGATCTAGGGGCATTGGGGTGTTGCTAGACGCTTACCAATGTTATTATGTTATTAATAGATATCCAAGTGGGAGCTGTTAGAGTTTATGGATATATATTAATAAACGTATGTCTAGAATCGAACCCGAGACCTCGGGATTGCACACATTACAAACGAGAATTAAAGATTAATAAATATTAAATGTTATGTATATTTATTAATTAAACACAAGTAAAAGGATTAATGATCGTTGGTTATTAAACGTATGGACTAACTATCGTTAAACGCAAACGTAAAGGACTAGAGATGAAATATATAGCAAGAAGGATCCGGAATGCCTTCCTAAGGCCCATGGCCGGTCGACAATGGGTTGGGGAAACCCAATCCCATTCAAACTTGGACAACAAGTTTACAAGGCTATATATACAAACTCAAGGGTTATTTGTTTGACACCTTTTGTGCACACAAATTATCCCTAAAAGTTTTCTCTTCTCCCTCTCTTGCTAAAACCGATCGTACAACCCTAAACCTTAGGGTTGTCGATTTCCTTGACTTCAAAACATTGTGTTTATGTTACTAGCATCACCTTTAATTCGTTAGTAGTTTGTGTGTACAAGAACGAGGTAACAACATACTTTTGTTGTTATCAAGGGATCGATTAACAAAACGGTAAGGGGTTAATCATTGATCCATATAAACCCTAATTAGGGTTCATCACATGTTCAAGATTATTTATTGATTCTTGTTTTGCTAGAATCACTAAAGGTACGCTCTCTTTATGTTTCAGTTAATTAATTATGAGTATTCGATCTTTTGCTTCCGTTGTGCGTTGTTGATGTTTATATGTTTAATTATGTAATCGTTATGGTACTTAAATTCTAACAAGCCCAACACATTATGCACATTTTTCGCGTTAGAACTTTGAGTTCTGACGTAGTGCGGAGATGCTAAAACACGCAACTGTATATTTAAGTTGCGTTTAATAACATTGGCCGTGTTTTCCACATAGAAGAAGCCTTATGGTCTATATAAACTCTTCAAAGGATAATAGATGGTATCTAAAGTTATTTTAATTTACTCCCTTGGTGCAGTGCTCCGTATATAATACTGTAGTATATAAAAAGTTATGTTACTTGGTGCAGGTGTTAGGCATACGTTTACGCACATTATTCCATCGTTACTTAATTATAATTTATAACATTACATTTACCAAATGAGATTTTTAGGGTAAATTGCAAAAATGGTCATTAACGTATCACGAAATCGCAAAAAAGCCACCGAGTCATAAAGGCGTGCAAAAAAGCCACTAATGTTATGTAAAAATGCAAAATAGCCACCGAGAGCGTTTTTCCGTTAGTTTCCTCGTTAAGTGGCTAGTTATCGAGGGTATTATCGTCATTTCATTGCTTTAAGGATTAATATGTTCACGTGTCATAGCACTATTACTTTAGGGACTAAATTTGCAATTTAAGTTTGAACTTTTATTTTCACAACCACTCTTTACCACCACACAACCAACACCGACACCCTCTACCGCCACCACCACCACCACTGCCCTCTACCACCACACAACCATCACCACCACCATTCAACTTCATCTTCTCCGATGCCAAACCCAAAATCCGGTGACCAAACTCAGATTCCGGTGAGCAAACCCATATTCAGGCCACTTTTTTTGATCTTTCAATTTCTTTTTGACTTTCTATCACCAGGATAAATTTAAAATTATTCAATATGGTAATGTTAAAATTATTCAAGACCAACCACCACGATAAATTTAAGAGATCAGGATTAGTCATATTTTTTTTCTTATCTTTCGGTTCGGTTATTGTTCTCCTGGTCTATAAAATGTACCAGGCTTCTTGTATTTTGGGTGCACATCTATCTCTAAATGTTAAGCGGCTAATCCTATATGTTCAAAATTGTAATCTTGCGAAAATTTAATTTGATGTGTACTAAATAAAGGTGGAAAAACCGGCGGTTTGGTTGACGGGTTAAAACTGGCTGGGTTGACCTGAAACACCTTTTCATTAAATGATTCAAATTTCTGAATAAAAGGATTAAGCAAGTTTTATGCAGTATTAGTTTTAAAATACTTTTGAGCTATTTTTCCAGTTTACCTATTTGACCCGTTATAAGTTAACTCAACCCATTGGCCAGGTTGGCACCTTTACTGACTAGTTTTCTGCTATCTGAAGCATTCTTTTGGTAAAGAAAATTTGAAAGGTTTCTCAATGTGACCATTTCTCTTTTTCTTCTTAATAAAGATGATTACATTAGTTCCTTATTACAAATTGTATCAAACGATATTATTCTTAATTATAACCTAAGATGATTGAATTGATTTTTTATTTTCCACTTGCTTATCGCATCGTATGCATGTTTGACATTTTGAATCTTTTTACACTCAGTGATAGATAACATAATCTCAACTTGCTATCCTCATCAAAATCATGACTCAGGCATTGCTACATTTTTGTCGGAGAGATTGACTAATCTTTTGATCAGCATTGTTTTAGTCATGCATACATGTGTGCCTACTTTTTAAATGATCATATATGTCAAGCCTAAACGACATACAAAAATGGACATAAGCATCATACATAAACCAGTTTATCGGATACCAGATGACCCATCTGGGACATAAAATCACCTTCTTATGACTTGATAGAACAACATGCAATTGTACATTAATTCATTGAACGAAAAAGAAAACTAATTAAATAACACAAATTAAATGCCACGTAACTTGCCAACTTCATCAAGTTATCCTCAAGTGTCACTTAACTATGCTAACTCGTAAGTTTCACTGTACCTGCTTAATTAGGAGGTTCACGAGTTACCGAATTACTCAAATGAGACATGACACAATCCTGTAATGATACAGCAAAAGATAAAATTGTACAATGACCAACATGAGACAAAAGTGAAGGTGAACGTTCTTTTTGAATATAAATGCAATGTCCTTTAGTTTTTGGGTGTGTATTCATCTTTAATGAAGGTGAACGTACTACTTTCTAAAACAAGATAAGTGACACACAGGCAGAGACGGAACTTGAACGTATATGTTGGAGGGGCCAACTTGTAAAATATTTATATTGAGGGGGCCAGTATACACCAAGCCATAATTTTTCTTTTAAAAATAACTAAAAATAGTAATAAAAAGATATAAAATGTATATAGGGTTAAAACTTTTGGGGGGGCCACAACTCCCCTTGGCCCTATAGATGTTCCGTCTATGCACACAGGGGCACAGCTACGTTGATAGTAGTGGGGGGCGATGCCCCCAACCAACTACTCGCAGAGACACAAATTATGTAGGAAAAAAGTTCAGATTCATCGAAGAGTGATCGAGTGCCCTCAAGCAAATGATCCGAGTGCCCTCAGCCTACTCTCGTTACTAAAAATCAAACTCCTCTTTAGTAGGGTAAACTTTTTCCGGTGGTTTTATTTGGTCGGAAAAGATGGAAAAAAGTAGTGACAATAGGGAAGTGAGTATTAGGAAGTGGGTATATGTGTGGGGCCCTATTCAATGAAAATGAAGGTGTAGATTAGGGGTGTTCATCGGTTCGGTTTTCGGTTTCATGGGTTGTAAGGTTCGGGTTAATCGGTTTGAAAATTTTAAAAGTAAAAACCAAAATCAAACCAAACCAATTATAAAACGGATAAAACCAAACCATACACCAATTTAGAATTCGGTTTGGTTTCGGTTAAAACCAAGAAAACCAAATTCAAGTAAACTTCTAAAAGTCACAAATAAAAACCTAAAAGTTCAAACAAAATTACCAAATCAAAAGGTCTCACAAAGTGTTTAAGTAAATCAACAAAACAAAAGTTTAAGAAACCAAAAGGTTTCATAACTTAACGGAAATAACTGAAAGCAAAATAAGATAAAATGTTCTTCGACAAAGGTCTACAGAGTCTTATGCTTGAATATTCTATCTTCAAGCATCGTTGATTTAAGGAGTGGTTAGTTTATAAGATATTTTAAATTTTTATGATTTTTTGTTAGGAAGATATACATATAAAATGTGTATATATATAATTTAAACTTTTTTGTGTCGATAGATATATATATATATATATATATTCTGTTTTTTCGGTTTAGTTTGGTTATGTATTTGTCAAACCCAAAACCAAACCAAACACCAATTAAATATTTCGATTTGGTTTTAAACCAAACCATACACCAATTAAAAATTTCGGTCCAGTTTTATTCGGTTTCGATCTAGTTTATATTTCGGTTTGTTCAGTGTCAAACCAAATACTGAACACCCCTAATGTAGATACGTGGCATAGTGGATTGGGTAAAAACTGCTTTATTTTATTATTTTTTAATTATTTAAGTAAGTAAATATAGTATTTTTTTAGCAAGTACGTAATTATAGTACAAACCATGCTAAAATTCAAGTCTCAGTTTTCTAGATAACAAAATATGCTTTTTTTTCCCTTGCCAAGTATATACAACAAATAATTTAATAGTTTACTTTGAGACAAACTAAATGAATTGCGAATCAAACTTTATTTTATGAATGCATACACTTACATCTTGCTTCGAAGAAACTTAGTGACTGGCTTAAGATAATGGTGTTTGCCTAGAACTAAACCCGACCCAACCCATTTCTACTAAATAAAAACATACGGCAATTAATCTCTCATATTGCTCATTGCCCCCTTTAACTAAAATTCCTGGCTCCGTCACTGGTGACACCATTACACTTGTAACATCATAAGCGAGTGACAACGTTGTTGGTCAGCAATAGCCAATAGCTAGCTAGCGACTACCTCACTTGTACGTGGCTAACAGTTAGTTACTAGATAAGTTGCAATACAATACTGTTATTACAACGGATTCTAGGTTTGGCATCGGAGAAGATAAAGTTGAAGGGTGGTGGTGATGGTTGTGTGGTGGTAGAGGGCGGTGGTGGTGGTGGCGGTAGAGGGTGGCGGTGTTGGTTGTGTGGTGGTAGAGAGTGGCTGTGAAAATAAAAGTTCAAACTTAAATTGCAAATTAGTGCTATGACACATGGACATATTAAGCCTTAAAGCAATGAAAGGATGATAATACCCTCGATGACTAGGCGTTTAACGAGGAAACTAACGGAAAAACGCTCTCGGTGGCTATTTTGCACTTTTACATAACGCTAGTGGTTTTTTTGCACGCCTTTATGACTCGGTGACTTTTTTGCGATTTCGTGATACGTTAGTGACTATTTTTGCAATTTACTCCGATTTTTAACTCTTCATGAACAGTAAATACATTTGGTAAATGTCAAAACACCCCTCAAGTTATTATTTAATACCCTTTCATGTTTAATAAATAACAAATTACATTTTAGACTAATTAAACTGCGTGATTTAAAATCCTCTTACATTTAGTAAAATAACAAATTAACTCTCAATTCCATTAAATTTTGTTATTTTTAATTTTTAAGTAATCATGGTTTTCAATCTTTTTACATTCATCCGTCGCCACGCATACTCAAACCGTGAAAAGCCATCCATTTTGAGAATGTTGACATGACCACTTTAACTTTGTTTGTATCTATCAAAAATTGAACTCGAAACCTCTCACATTTTTATAATTTTTATGTAAACCCTTTTGTCAAATAGTGTATTTTAACTCCTTTCACATCATTTTTCCTTTTAATGTTAAAAACGTATCCTACTACTAAAATATTATAGTAGTAGTATGGAAAACATTTGAAATATAAAATGAAGGTCCGTTTATCAATCAAACTAAATTACTTTCACTTAACTCATTTTATGTTTGTTTTTTCAGTATACATTACCTAAGGAGTGACTTTATTTTTTAACAAACGAAATATGGACAGCTTTAAATGATGATTACAACGATTGGTTGGGAGTTGCCATGACTTAAATTTTGTTGTGCACATAAGTCAAATGCACGACCAAAAAGGGAGCACACCGTCAATACTTGTCAACCAATACAATAGTCCATAGATATGCCGCAATATGTTTTGTTACAATTAAAAATACAACAATTTAGTTCCATTAATTTTACGTCCGGTTGGTGAATAGTAATAGAAAGTAGAAACCATGGTTCTAAAAGGTGCGTAAAGACCTCGCAAAGGTCTCGCAAAGACGTGAGCTTTGATCATGCCGCCACTCAACGCTTTATGCCGCCTTATACCACATATTTTTGTAAACTCGATATATATGAAATATAATATAAATATTTTCATATTTTGTGCCGCCTTATGCCACGCCTTATAAACGCAAAAGCTTTGCCTTAGCTGCTAAAACGTGAGGCTTGGTCGTGCCGCCATGCCACGCCTTACGATATTTATAACCTTGGCAGAAACACTTGATTATTACCACAAAGAAAAGTGTAAAACTTCTGATTTTCTAGTTTACAACAAACTTTGTAAATTAAACCACCATTACAGAGGCTTAGTGGCCAGACAGATGTCTTAAGATGCGAACATATGAGTAAAAACCTCGTTCTCCTGAGATAACCTAAACAAGGAACAACTCATCCATTTAACCGTTTAGCTAAACCAACAGTGAATCATTCAGACAAAAGGTCAACTTTAGTCATCAAAACAAAAATTTGTATGAAATATCGGAAAGGTATGAACCTTGTAAGAAATTAAAAGGCTATTGAATACCTTGGCTATTGAATACCTTGCTGTTATAAACGGATTGACGCGACCAAATTCATAAATTTAGATTTTATTAACCCGATGAGTGTTACTAGTTACTTATATGACACTTTATGATAATCACCCATAAGTTGTTAAGAGCACATATAATAGACCGTAAAGTTTAACTATTGTAGAGTCCAAAACCAATAACATATTACATAGAGTTATAGAGGTGGCAAAACAGCTCGGGTCGGACGGATTTGAGGAACAGGTCCTTACGGGGTCAAATGGATCACTTGAAGAAACCCCAAAAAGATGAAAAAAACTTTCACAAACACAACAACCCATTTCTATTTTAATATAACCGAAAATATTTTATTTTTATGTTTGATCAAAATCAATTGCCATGTTATCCAATTGAGTCTTGAATAGAAAGTATATGCCCGTTAATACTTGTTTAACATTCGGAAGTCCCATTAATACCCATTTCAAATAAAGAAAAGGCCCAAATGCGCCTAAATCTTTTATAAAATTGCCCAAATTAAACAAGTCTACAGGTTTTGACAATGTCAAAATTTATTTCTCGTTCGTTTGATTGATTGTTGGTGTCATCTATATACGGCCCTTTCCATGTTTAGTTGTTTCTTTTCCCAAGGGCGAGTCGAGTTCATGTCATCTAATAGACTAATACTAGCTAGTTGAATCTAGGGATGGCACCCGTGGGAAATGGGCACGGGTACCTCTAACCCGTCACCCGCCCACGTAGTTTTTTTCTCACCATCACCCACCAATGGTTACAAATTTCTACCCATGCCCTTGCCCGCGGGTGTTTGTTGCCCATGGGTTAGTGTTATGCAACAAAATTACAAAACGATTATATGAAAACTAACTATGAAACTGCGTAATAAGATACCAATCAATTTGCCAAATACAGCTTTGATTATTTGATCTTTCATACTCTCTTTTTAGTCTTGAAACTCAAACAAACTTTTAGATTAATGTGTTTTTTTGAGACTTGGTGGTAACTGTTAAATGTATACCTGCAACATCATAAATATTTTAATTAGTATAATTAATTTTAACATGGGTTTATAGGTACACCTACGGGTATTTTGACGGGTATACCCGTGGGTATTTTAAATGGGTGTCATGCGTTTACCCGCGATGGGTATGCCTCACCCGTCACCCACTGATGGGTAAAGATTTTCACCCACGACCCACCTGTGGGTGAAAATTGACGCGTTTACCCACCCATTTATGGCGGGTACCCGCGGGTTGTGGGCTTTTTCTGGCCAAGACCCAGTTAGAAACTGGTAAGACTCGGCTATTCTGGCCAAGACCTAGTTATAACCAGGTAAGACTCGATAAGACTAAGCTATTCTGGCCAATACCCAGTTAGAACCAGGTAAGACTAGGCTATTTTGGCCAAGACCCAGTTAGAACCAGGTAAGACTCAGCTATTCTGGCAAAGACCCAGTTAGAACCTGGTAAAATTAGGCTATTCTGACCAAGACCCAGTTAGAACCAGGTAAGACTAGGCTATTCTGGCCAAGACCCAGTTAGAAACAGGTAAGACTCCGCTATTCTGGCCAAGACCCAGTTAGAACCACGAAAGACTCGGCTATTCTGACCAAGACCCAGTTAGAACCAGGTAAGACTCGGCTATTCTGGCCAAGAACCAGTTAGAGACAAGTAAGACTCGGCTATTCTGGCCAAGACCCAGTTAGAACCAAGTAAGACTCGGTAAGACTAGGCTATTCTGGCTAAGACTCGGTTAGAACTAGGTAAGACTCGGCTATTCTGGTCAAGACCCAGTTAGAACCAGGTAAGACTCGGCTATTCTGGCCAAGACCCAGTTAGAACCAGGTAAGACTCGGTAAGCCTAGGCTATTCTGGCCAAGACCCGGTTTGAACCAGGTAAGACTCGGCTATTCTGGCCAAGACCCAGTTAGAAACAAGTAAGACTCGGTTATTCTGGCCAAGACCCAGTTAGAACCAGGTAATACTAAGCTATTCTGGCCAAGAACCAGTTAGAACCAAGTAAGACTAGGCTATTCTAGCTAAGACCCAGTTAGAACCAGGTAATACTAGGCTATTCTGGCTAAGACCCAGTTAAAACAAGGTAAGACTCGGCTATTCTGGCCAAGACCCAGTTAGAAACTGGTAAGACTACGCTATTCTAGCCAAGACCCAGTTAGAACCAGGTAAGACTCGGCTATTCTGGCCAAGACCCAGTTAGAACTGGTAAGACTCGGCTATTCTGGCCAAGTCCCAGTTAGAACCAGGTAAGACTCTGCTATTCTGGCCAAGACCCAGTTAGAACCAGGTAAGACTCGGCTATTTTGGCCAAGACCTAGTTAGAACCAGGTAAGACTCGGCTATTCTGGCGAAGACCCAGTTAGAACCAGGTAAGTCTCGGCTATTCTGGCCAAGACCCAGTTAGAAACTGATAAGACTCGGCTATTCTGGCCAAGACCCAGTTAGAACCAAGTAAGACTAGGGATGTCACCCGTGGGCAATGGGCACGGGTACCTCTAACCCGTCACCCGCCCACGTAATTTTTTTCTCACCCATCACCCACCGTCACCCACCAATGGGTACAAATTTCTACCAATGCCATTGCCCGCGGGTATTTGTTGCCCATGGGTAAACCCATGAGTTAGTGTTATGCAACAAAATTACAAAACGATGATATGAAAACTAACTATGAAACTGCGTAATAAGATACCAATCAATTTGCCAAATACAACTTTGATTATTTGATATTTCATACTCTCTTTTTAGTCTTGAAACTCAAACAAACTTTTAGATAAATGTGTTTTTTTGAGACTTGGTGGTAACTGTTAAATGTATACCTGCAACATCATAAATATTTTAATTAGTATAATTAATTTTAACATGGGTTTATGGGTACACCTACGGGTATTTTGACGGGTATACCCGTGGGTATTTTAAATGGGTGTCATGGGTTTACCCGCAATGGGTATGCCTCACCCGTTACCCACCCGCCACCCACTAATGGGTAAAGATTTTCACTCACGACCCACCCGTGGGTGAAAATTGACGCGTTTACCCACCCATTTATGGCGGGTACCCACGGGTTGTGGCTTTTTTCTCGCCCATTGCCATCCCTACTTGAATCCTAAACACATTTAGAAAAATGCATTACATATAAATAAGTTATATAAGTTGTTTCATAATTGAGCTTCTTTTATGGTATTTTAATTGGTTTTGTATGTGTGCATGTGTGAGAGACACTAGTACAATCGACACCTCTCTCGTCGATGTTTTTGCGCCTTTCCCGTCGTCATGTCGACGGCATTGTATGTTCCCATCGTCATGTCGACGGGATAATGACGACGGCTGTGCCCCGTCGGGAACAACATTGCCGTCGACAACCGCCGTCGACATTGTGGGTCCCACGTCCTTTTTCAGTCAAAGAAATCCGTTGTCCGTCAATTTTTCCCGTCGACGTGATAGTATAGTTTATTAATAACTTAATTATCAAACGTTAATTAACTTTATACTATCCCGTCGACATATTGACGGGGAACAATTTGACGGGTCAAACGTGTGGGTCAACGTTGTATAATGATCCCGTCGACATGTTGACGGGAACAATTTAAAGGGTCAACGCGTTGGTCAATGTTTGTATAATTATCCCGTCGACATGTCGACTAGATAATTAAACAATTAATTTTTTTTTTGATGGTGCCGTCAATGTTATATACAGCAAACAGGAAGCTGCAATATTGGCAATATTCCGGATTTTTTTTCGGAAAAATCTACCAAAACCTGTAATACCTAAACCTGCAACCATAAGCTATAACCACTCAATATCAACATGTCCTAACACATACAACTCGACATCGGCTAAAACACTTTCAAATTATCGCTAAACACCCTCAAAATGCATTAAAACATATAAGTCTACAAAACGGGGTGTGGTAATATCTAAACCTAGCTGCCATATCCACAAATGTTTCAATTCCCGCGATGTTCAAATCGCCAAAAGGTTAAACTACAAAATACTAAGATAACCCGCTACATTGGACCATTTCTCATTTTGGAAAGAATTGGGCCCGTGGCTTATCGGTTGGAATTACCATAGGAACTGAGCAAAGTTCATGACGTGTTTCATGTTAGCAATCTGAAGAAGTGTCTTTCGGATGAAACACCGGTTATACCAATTAAGGATATTCGTGTGGATGAAAGTTTGAATTTTGTAGAGGAACCGATTGAGATATTGGATAGAGAGATTAAACGACTTAAGAGAAGTCGTATTCAGCTCATCAAAGTTCATTGGAATTCGCGACATGGACCGGAATTCACGTGGGAACGTGAGGATGAGTTTCAAAAGAGATATCCGAAGCTTTTTACTTCGTAGATGGTTTGTTCCGAGTGAAACCCGGGACGGGTTTCTTCTCAGGCTGGGAGGATGTGACAACTGGCAAATTAGGGAGCCATTTTGAAAACCCGCATTACTTTAAAATTTATAATTTTGGAATATTTGAAAAGTTTATTTGAGATGAGATTTTGTGAACGATGGAATGTGATTTTTAAATCGTACATTATTTATGGAATTTGATTATTAATTAATGGTTTGGTTTGGTTCATTCGTGATGATTTATTTTTAAGATCATTATGTGGCACTACATTGACTCCGACACCAGGATAACCTAACAATTTTAATTATTTTATATATTGGTTCGAATATTTATATTTTTGGAACGTATCGCGAGATTTTTGATTATTTGGAATGAGTTCGGTTTGAGAGAATTGAATTGTTATTAAAGGTTTCGGGTTTGGTCCGTGTATTTTACACCGAGTTACTTAACCCACTCTACCCCTTAACATTATTATTATTATTATTAATAAAAATCATTTTTTTATAAGAGTAAATACAAATCGTCCCTTGTGGAACCTGGAAAAGCAACACAACACACCTTCACCCTCACCAACACAATACTCTCTCTCTCTTTCTTTTACAAACACCACCGCCGCCCCTATTATCACCATAAGCGCCGCCACCACCATCCCAATAAACAAAATAACACCACCATCATCACCACCTCATCCCGATCTATCTATTGGTATAAACCACGCTCTCTAAAACCTTCATTTACACCACGTACAAATTAATACCACCACCTTAACACCATTTTTCTTATATTTTTTTGTTGGGGTTTTAAAGAAATCAAGTTTATAGCCTTTTTGAAGGTGAGTGGCCACGAATTTCATGTCTTGTGCCTCGATTCATGGTAAAATCTGTGTCCACACGAGTTGTTTTTGTTGGGTTTCGAAATATAATTGATGGGAAATGATATTTTTGTCATAAAAATCCGTTTGGTATCTTGGGTGTGGTTTTGACTCGAGCTTGGTGCTCGACTTGCGATTTGGGTCGCGTTTGGTTTTGGATTTTTGGCTCGAATGGAGCTTGGCCAAGACCTATGGTCTCGGTGTGACCACTTTCTTGGCTCGTTAGGAGTCTAAGAGGACTTTTGGTCCTATATGGTTTGATTCTTGATTGATTTTGGTAACCAAATTGATGTTGTGGTTGTTTTGGTGTGCCGCGACCCTATAGGGTCCGTTTGGCAGTTTTGGAATCGGCTCAAGTGAGCTAAGTCGTGGCCTTGTGGCCTTGGTATTGAGTCCTTGTGACTCGTGGTTCTAGCCGAGACCCAAGTGGGTCGTTTGGCTCGGGTTTGGCGTGGTAAACCAAACCATATGATATGCATAATTGATTGTTTCTTGTTATTGTTTTATTGTTGTTATTAATATTATTGTGGCATATATTTGGACCGAAGCATTGGTTTGAGTCGAGATCCTTTGTGGTCTCGACATGGTATACTTGTGTTTTGGATTATGGAGTTGTGTTGACGAGTATGGATTTGGGGACCGATTGTGAGACGGTCAATTAGATGACGGAGATAGGTTAGTCGGGTGCCGTAGTCGGACCCTAATGTTGTAGCACGTGGATTTGGGATTGATTTGGACGGCGTTCGTTATATATTATGACTTGGTTATTGCTATTTTTGGACTTGGACTATGAGCCGAGAGTGATGACTCGGACATGTGACCAAATTCTTATGACTCGATAAATATTTAAAATCAAATATTAATAATAATACTCGTAATAATATTTAAGGGTGAGCAAACGGACCGGATGGACCGGACCGACCGACAAAACCGACCGGACCGGACCGACCACATTCGGTCCGGTCCGCGGTCTAGGCTTTTCTACTAATTCGGTCCTCGGTCCGGTCGGTCCGGAAACCGAAAAAACGTGCCAAAATATGCCTAATTGGACCGGACCGACCGAAGACCGGACCGGACCGAACCGGACCGAGACCGGACCGACCACATTCGGTCCAGTCTCGGTCTATGGTTTTTCCGGTTCTCGGTCTTCGGTCCGGTCCGGTCTTGGCCGGTCCGGTCCGGTTTTTGGACCATGCTCACCCTTAATAATATTATTGATAATATAATCGTTTATATACGTATATAGACGTGATAAACGTATGTATATATATATATATATATATATATATATATATATATATATATATATATATATATATATATATATATATATAATGCATATATTAATAATAAAACGATCACGAGTAAACGTTATAATAATATAACGATAATTATTATACTATGCGAATAGTGCAATAAATGTCGGAATTTTATTATAAATAAATAACTATAAATAATGTCGAGAACTAATCTGTCGGGTAAGTAATAAATAAAAACATAATGACTTTTATAAATTTGGAAAACTTATCGAGTTATACGAGTTGTGGTTACTTAAGTCCAAGTGGGCTTTATTATGTGACTTTTGTGTTGTCACGGATATATGACGATTAATATAACCATTTTCTATAACTACGTAACTTATTTAATCGACGGGTTAAATCGAGTTTGTTTAGCTATATCAAAATGAGTATATTAATGGGGCATCGTATCCTACGACGCCCATAGGTTGTGGTACGTGTATTAGGATAATAAATTACTATATATCTCGTGGAATTGGCTAAATTGACGAATTTGGCAAATTGGACGATATATATAGGGAATTTATTGGACTACGATATATATCATATAGTATTCTTTGTGCTATGTGATTTAGGTTGGGTATAATCTTGGAACGATATATTACGTAAATAAATATGGGAGATTACCAAATCAACGGATTTGATAAACTTCGATGATTTATTTAAATAATATATTGGGCTAATATTAGACCTATGGGAGGTGATTTGCACACTCCCAAAAATGATTTGCACACTCAAAATGTGAGTGTGTTGACATTTATACCCTTATAGGATATGAATAAGTCCAAATAATGTGAGGGTATAAATGTCAACACACTCAAAATTTGAGTGTACCAATCACTTTTGGGAGTGTGCAAATCACTTCCCTAGACCTATAGATGGTTTATTATTTTTATTTGTTGTGGCTTCTTGGTTTGAGTTGTGTCGACCCTCCACCCATATGGATACCAAACGTCAAATTTCAAATTAATATGAAGAAAATTCGAGAAATGGATATTTTTGGAAAGTAAAATGGAATACGTTCGGGAATGGGAATATTTGATTTTGAGGAAATGATTTCTGAACGAGTTTGATATTGTTAGGAAGTGCCGAGTCTGTAGTTGCCGTTATTTGAGTTTGCTTACGTCTTTCATCCATCGATTTCTTTTGAGGATTTTCTGGACTTGAGGTGAGTCATAGCCCCACTTTTACTCTTGAACTTTGTTTTCAATAATTGGGGTGAGAAACGTGCAAATTGTTTTATGTGGACTATTATCGCTTTTTGATTTCAAAACTTGCTATGCTTATAGAACTAGGTAGGATTGAGCGAGGCCTAGTCCCGAACTAGGTAAGCTATTGATTTGGTTATAAAGCGAGGCCTAGTCCCGAACTAGGTAAGCTATTGATTGGTTGTTGAGCGAGGCCTAGTCCCGAACTAGGTAAGCTATTGATTGGTGGTTGAGTGAGGCCTAGTCCCGAACTAGGTAAGCTATTGGATTGATTATAGAGCGAGGCCTAGACATGAGCTAGGTAAGCTATTGATTTGATTGATTTGAGCTATAGCGTGCACCTATAGGGCTGACTTGATTTGGTTGGATTATTTTGGTTGGATGATTGAGGCCTAGTCTAGCTAGCAAGCATTTTGCGTATATGTCCACTATATTGAATTATGAATTTAAACCTATGATCTCACCAGCGAAAGTTGACTTTTAGCGCGTTTTCTCAGGTAATTAAGAGATGCCTTTGGATGCTTGGATTGGAGGCTTGGCTATGGCACCTGGTTTATGGATCTATTTTTTGAAATTCTGATAAATAATTGTGGACCTACGTTTATTTCTTTTGGGCCTTACTTTGGATAATTTTTGGGATAAATGTAAACTTTAAAACCCATTTTGGTTGTGTTTTTCTTATGTTTACTTTATCTCGTTCTTTCATGACTTTGAATGGATACCAATCCCCGTAGCACCCCGAAAGCTTGTTGAGTCTTCCGCTGTATCAAATTTTGAGGGTGTTACACTATGTAAGGTAAAAAGTTTCAAAATAAGCCATAAAAATTTAGCTTATGAAACTTAAGCAGAAAACCAAACAAGCAATAAGCTCGTTATATAAGCCGAAACAAACACCCTCTAACTTGAATTATCAAATAAACAGAAAACCAAATAAGCCGAAGCAAACGCAATATCAAGTCCCCCAAGGTGCTACTTGCACCGTGGGTACACAATGAACAAACGCAATATCCTATTCGCAATCCCATTCGCAAGCTAATATACTAAAACCTCACATTTCACAAACATACTTAAACGCTCACCTTTTATACTAATTAAATGCAACCTGATATGTAAAAAATAATATGGATATGAAAAAATTAATAACATACTGTCTCTGGCTCTCGGCAGTGGTCTCGGGCTCGCGGCTGTGGTCTCGAGCTGCAGTCTTGGGCTCGGGCTGTGGTCTCGGCTGCGGTACGGCCTTGGTCTTGGGCTCGGGCTATATTAAAAGAGAGCAAATCAAAAGTTAAAAAAAAAACTGTTGTCGGCGACATGTCGTCGGGATAACAAAAGTTAATAAAAAAAATTAAAACGAGGTACATTACCTGCTTGCTATGTCTTGGTTGTCTCGGCTCTCACCCTTGGCTCTCGCTCTCGGCTATCGCGACCTCTTTACCTGCTGCTGTATAAAATCAATAATAATAACAAAAGTTAACAATAATAATAACAATTAAATTAACAATAATTAACAACGATTAAATTAATAATAATAACAAAAATTAAAAACAAAGTACATTACCTGCTGCAGCTGTGTTGAAGAAAGGGGAGGTTGGGGAAGAAGAAGAATTAAACAAATGAGGAGTTGGAGAAGAATTAAACGAATGAGGAGGAGGAGGAGGAGGAGGAGGAGGAGGTGGTGTGCACAGTGGTGCTAATGTGGTGGTGGTGGAGCTGTGGTGGTTCTGTGGTGGTGTTGGTGCTTGATTACTGGTGGTGGAGGTGGTGTGGTGTGGTGGTGTTGATTGGTGGTGGAGGTGGTGTGGTGTGGTGGTGTTGATTGGTGTCGGAGGTGCTGTGGTGGGTCAATAATCGCCGGAGAAGAGATGGTTTAGTTTTTGCGTTTTTTTTTTTTCTAAGTGTTTGACCAGATCTGGTTTTGGTATATCTTTTTCTTATCCCGTCGACATGTCGACGGGATCGTTAACATAATTTTGTCGTCTAGCATTTGGCGGGATAAATGAATTATTCATGAAATTTGGTGCTTTCTTATCCCGTCGACATGTCGACGGTATAATAAGAAGGTATTAATTAAAAATGCTTTTATAAAATATAAAATATATTAAGAAACTTTTTATAAAAAAATAGTTTTATAACTAGTTAAATTTAATATTAATTACTCTTAATATAATTAAAAAAATTATTTATTATAAATACTTTTATAAAATAAAAAATATATTAAAAAATTAGTTTTATAAAATGTAACTAGTTAAATTTAATATTAATTACTTTTAATATAATTAAAAAATATATTTATTATAAATACTTTTATAAAATAAAAAAATATATTAAAAAGTTAGTTTTATAAAATTAGTAACTAGTTAAATTTAAAATTAATTACTTATAATATAATTAAAAAAAATATTTTTATAATTAGAATATCACAAAATAGCAAAGATATACAACTCTTTTTTTTTATCCCAACCATTAGATAACCTCGAGATCACAACCGGTCAAAATTCAAGTCTTGTATCCTTGACCCAATTTTTTACTTTAGATGTTAAACGAACGAGACGAGATGTAATGGTTATACATGAGATGTTAAACGAACGACTATGGTTATACATGAGATGTTAAACGAACGAGTCGAGATGCAATGGTTATACATGAGATGTTAAACGAATGACTATGGTTATACATGAGATGTTAAACGAACGACTATGATAATACATGAGATGTTAAACGAACGACTCGAGATGCAATGGTTATACATGAGATGTTAAACGAAGGACTATGGTTATACATGAGATGTTAAACGAACGACTATGGTTATACAAGAGATGTTAAACGAACGACGCGAGATGCAATGGTTATACATGAGATGTTAAACGAACGACTATGGTTATACAAGAGATGTTAAACGAATGACGCGAGATGCAATGGTTATACATGAGATGTTAAACGAACGACTATGGTTATACAAGAGATGTTAAACGAACCAGTCGAGATGCAATGGTTATACACACACACACACACTCACTCTAGCAACTTATCCCACCAAAATTTTCCTACATAAATTTTCCTACCTAACAACTCATCCTCACAATATAAACACACACACACACACACACACACTCATCTCACACACACACCCCTCTCTCTCTCTCTCTCTCTCTCTCTCACACTCTAGCAGTTTTCGTTTTCCGGCGACACCAGCAGTTTTCGGCCATCGAAATCTTTTTCCGGCCACCACCTCTTATCACCTCAACTTGTAGATCGGGCCACCCCGGTCACAATTCCACCACTCACAACCACTCAACCTCACAACGACAAACATACACTGTTATCATGGTGAAGAAGATGGTAGAATTTGAAGCTTTTCCTTGTCCTTGTCGACGAGGAGACGTGATTCTGCGAGAATCGTGTAAATCTTACTCCCGTAGTAAACTATACTATGCATGTCCTTTCTCGCAGGCGAACAATTACATACTTTTTCGTGTATTATATAAATAATTTGGTTAGTTGTTAAAAATAATAGTTTTCACTCTTTAACAGCCTGGGACAACAGACCATGGATGTGATTTTTTTTATGGAAGGAGGAATGACTCGCCAAAATGATGATCGGTTCTCTGGGAGCTTCAACATCAAGCGGTTCTGGATCTGCTCCAACAAGGTGCTCAAAGTGTCATGAAAAAAAATCTTAGAATAAACATGCTGGAGGCACAAAAACAGGTGTTGGAGGTACAAAAACACGTGCTAGAGACAAAATTAAGGATGCTGGAGGCAAAACTTGACATGGCAACGTATCCCAACCACGACCACGCATGTCAGTCGGATGCAATACTCCGTGACCTTTTAAGTGACATGGATAAATTTCATATGTAGAACTGTTATCGTTGTTGTTGCTGTTATCGTTGTTATTGTTGTTGTTGTAGATGTTGTTTGTTGTTGTTGATGTTGTTTGCTGTTATTGTTGTTGTTGTTGATGTTGTTTGCTGTTGTTGTTGATGTTATTGTTATTATTTAATAAAATGTTCTTGTTGTTGTTGTAGTAACTGATGTTGAACATCCTTTATGTTTTAAATTTGTACGCACAAATAATAGAACTGAAGGAGCAATAATTATCAAACACAAAGACAAACTGTTTATTTAAAACAAGCAAGAGTTCTCAACCACATGCATTTTCATACAGACTCAAACTAAACAACTCGAAAAACAAACTAAACCACTCGATAACCAAAGGAAACAACTCAAACTAAACAACTCGACAACCAAACGAAACAACTCAAACTAAACAACTCGACAACCAAACGAAACCACTCAAACTAAACAACTTGACAACCAAAAGAACAGATCAAACGAAACAACCCGTTTATTTTTTTTGCGGCTACTTCCCGCTTTACTCGAACTCGCACCATCTTTTCCCTTCCTTGCTCTCATTTCCTTAATATGTGCAAACGTAGCTTCAAGATTTGTGACCCTATTTCCCATATTATCAAGTTTGGTTTCCAACGTACTTTCAGCTTCGTCGTCACCTCCAATAGCAACAATTTGAGCTTCAGCAGCAGCTTGAGCTTCAGCAACATCTAGCTCGTCCATGTACTCTTTGTAGTACGACTTTCTCCTACACCATTCGATAATCTTGTCTCTCATCCACGGTTCAGCATCCTTAAAAGAATCATATTCCTCATAAACTGCATGACCAAAAGTTAACATAACTTCATTAAAGAGGAGCTCGTGTGACAAGATTTTTGAGTACTCCTCTTCAATTGTGCAACCACGCCAAGTCATGTGTGTGTTGTAAGAATTGACGATTGACTTATTTGTGAGAATTAAGAATGTATGTGTAAAATGAGACGAAAATAATTTTGTGAGAATGTATATAGGTAAAAAATGAGACGGGAATGTTTTTGTGGAGTATATATAGGGTGAGTATTTGGGGAGATAATCCCGTCGACATGTCGACGGGAAAAAACACGCGGGAAAAATCCCGCCATTGGTATTGACCACTAATTCAGTATTATTATTTTTACTTTATCATCCCGTTGACATGTCGACGGTATAATAAACAAAACACGTAATTAACACTAATCAAACGTTAATTACATAATAATTTCATTTTTAATATCATCCCGTCGACATGTCGACGGGATTATAAAGGCGGGATAAGTTCGCTCCAAAGCTTTGGCAATTATTGAGGCTGGAAATTTTGGTCAATTTGTTCCCGTCGACATGTCGACGGGATTATGTTAATTCCAAAAATTCAACGCATTTGGCTTCGGTCAAGCCGATTTTTTGTCGTTTTGTGCATTGTCCTGTCGACAATGTATCGACGGGATAACTCTCGTCGCCTGTTCTCTTATTTCTTGTAGTGAGAGGCAATGTATGGTTTAGGATTTGGTATCTTTAGTTAGATCTAGGTTCCAATGTATATTTAATTTTTGTTTGGATTCAAGAACATGGAGAAAGAATCAATCACAGGAATATTGGTATGGGGCTATGTTCTGTGAACCATAACTTGGGAAAGAATCAAACCAATTAATTACTTACTATGTTGTATTAGTGGAACCGGAAGGAAAAGGTTGCGAAATTTACATCTTCACAATATAGTATTTCTTTTATATTCTGCTAGCTAAAAGCTTGAAACTGTCTATTTAACTAAAAAAATTGGTGGACATGATCTGATTTCACATTCTCGGGCACATGCTAAGCTAGCTGGTCTCGTAGTGTGCGTTCTGTTGCGAATTGAATTACCATAACGTGATAGTGAATTGTCCCAAAAATGTAGGTGTCATGGCTATGTACTATATGTGTAGCATGAATGAACTACTAGTAATTAAATAAGTACCTTCTCTATTCAGTTTTAGGTTATAAGTTAACTTTGAGGTAAATATTATTGATAATGGTAGGTAATTGAGTTTGGTGTGTGGCTGAAATTCAAGATCCCTTAGAAATATAAGATACAATGAAAAGAACAAAAGTGCACAACAGATGTAGAAAGAGCACAAAATATATTTGACAGTAACTAACTCATAAAAAGCTTAGATGAGATCAACCACAAGAATCAGATAAAAGGTCCCCAAATAAATCTATGCACAATTGCACATTACATATTCTCCCACCCATGCATGCATGTGTGTGACACCTATGGTTTTTTGTAGCTTCTTGCTATTGTCCTTAACCATAACTAGTTGTAGTATCATGCTTTGTTTTGGCAGTGTTATATGTGCAAGTGTATGCAAGTGAGAGACTAGTGTGGAATGACAACCAAGTAAATTCTCAAGGCTGATGTAATTGTGGATGAGAAAATCTGTGTTTGTGGGATAGCTAGTTGCATTAGCTTCTACTCTTCTAATCTATCTTGTTTTCCCACAACTGGATAGAATCATAAACACACTTCATGATCCTCTTGTGGGTCATAAATAGACAGATTGGCTAAATGGGTCCCACTACCTCACATGTCCAGCCCCTTAGATGAATTTAATACTAAACACATATTCTTTAATTCTTTACTCACTACCCATGCCTTATTCTTTCCCTATATATTCAATCCAAGAAGCTAGAAGGAACCAAGGGAAAGAGAAAGAAAAAAAAAAAAAAAAAAAACACACTTGAAGTGGAGTGGATACTAGTTAAGAAAGCTAGCTTGAAGTTGTGACAGTTGAAAAGCATAGTGAAAGAAACATGGAAATTGTTGAAGATGATTTGTTCTTTGCTGATTTGAGTAAGAGGATCTCTCTTTTGATCATGGATGATGATGAAGACCCTACTCTTCACTGCCCTCCTGTTTCTTTTCAGGTTTGCATCTCTATCTCTCTCTCTCTCAAATAAAAATTGAATGGAAGAGTTGGCAAGTATAAAGGGTACTCTACATAAGTTTCCTGAAATTAGAGTACCAAAAAAAGAAGATACAAAAAAGAAATGAAGAAGAAAGTGTTAGAGGAGTATAGGGTTTCTATTTGTGGAAAGTGATGTTTCTCAAGATAAAAAAGATTGACAATCATATATTGAGTAACTAAGGGAAAGAGAATTCTTACTAATATGTCAAGTTTCACTTTATGAGGTAACTCTTATAAATCATTTGCTCAATATGTTCTTGTTTTCTCTTATAGGTTCTCTCTCAAACAATTCATCCCATTCATAACCAAATACCAAGTTATCATGAGCAAAATGGTGGTAGAAGAGAATCATCCAAAGGAACAGGAGTGTTCATCCCACGATCTTCGAATAACCCGAGAAGGAGCAAGCAATCAAGATCCAAGTCCTCAAACAACAAGGTTCAAACTCAAAGGCATGTTGATGCTTCAAATGGACACTTTGCTCATGAATCTTACCACAATCACAATACTACTAACACTTACAATTCTTTGAATCACAAAAGATACTATTAACTTCAAGTAATTAGCTAGTACAATAAGTATTTATACAATTGCATGTATAAGCTCAATTTATCTAATGTGTAATAAGTGTGTATTTAATTAATTTGTTGCACCTATTTTTGGGAAAGATGGGTGGATTGCTTTCTTGTGGGCAGTGAATAGTGATCGTGTAGATCGTATAATTTAAGTTTGTTTAGCTTAAACGAATAAGCGTTTTACGTCTTGTACGTGAGCCATAGTTATTTTCAAATAGGCTCTTGATCGAAAATGAAAGTTGCTCGTAACTGAGCTTGGTAACGGAGGACCACCGAAAGGAATTTGCATCACATGTTGTGTCGTAGAATTTTGTGAAAAGTTTGTACTTGATGTTGATTCTAGCTAAAACAACCTTGTAAACATGTAACCTTAAATAATTGTTTCAATTATGATTATCTTGTGCCCTACGGTGTTTGAAATACAACCAAGCTAGTGATATCTTGTGTACTTAATTATTTGTGATACTTTCAATCTTATATGATTTCGTTTTAAATTATGTTTACACTCAAGAATTTTATATGAAAACACAAGATTTGAATCCTTAAGATTCAAATATCTTAAGGTATATTACGTATTAAACAAATAATTGAGCAATTTTTAGATCATATATGGTGGCATGTTATTCATATCTAGATCACGTCCTATTCAATAAAATACTTATCTATCTATCAATCTATCATTGGCCCACAATGGATTGGGTTCTCTTAATGTTGCCATTTTTGGTCTTAAAAGTTGAATATTTAACTAGAACACTTACGAAAAGTCATAAAAACTATAACACTTATGAAAAGTCATAGACACATATAGTTTACTTGTAACTTCTTTTAAAATCAGAAAAGTATTAACGGATGATTTTTCTTGTTTACATTATCTGCAAAAACATGTTTATGACTTATAACTAATTACCGAACCTTTTCAGTAACTAATCCAAAATAATATGTTGTTTTAAGTTTTAACACAAATTAAAATTAGATGTAGCATGAGAATGCAACAATCCAAGTGACTGCATGCCTTGTGAAATGTGGGTCATAGTCCTCGTCACGTGCTTTACCCAATCAAGGTCGGACAGGTATCGACATCACAAATGGATATTTTTAACTAAACTAGTCTATTCCATGTACAAACGATAAGATTTTTAATAGAAATGAGATGGTTTTAGGATATTTTGACGAGGTCAATTCATATAATCAAGTTGTTCAAACTCCAAAATGTTACAAGATTAACGAGCAATACTCTAATGTACGTATAAAATCATTATAAAATCTTCGACCACTTGTTGACAGTAACGATATGTAATATTATGGAAACAAGATCAAAATATTGATGTGTATACGTAAAGAAAACAATAATGTTCGAGTCATTTCTTATAAACTAAAATCACCGACAAGTCAATAACCGAGTTTATGCTCAACCGACAAGTTGACAATGTATGAGACACCTTGCAAACGTAAGTTCTCCATTTATTTGTATCTTAGATTTTTCTTGCGAGAAAGGAAATAAAAAAGAGTATTCTTTTTTTATTTTGTATTGTAAAATAACAAAGAGATCTATTATTGAATTGTGTTTTTCTATGTTTATATAATGAAGATTGCCTATATATTTATAATAAATACATAATTTAACTAATAAGCCATGCAAACTCTAAACTTAATGGACTCAATCTACAATTAGGTTTGACCGAGTAACTTAGGCATCTAACATTATATAACTATATAAGTAAGGATGATTTTTATTTATTTATTATTATTTTATTATTATTTTTTTTTTGCGCGCACGCAAAATATCAAGTTTCTGGTGTACAGTAAATCTACGGGGTCAATTTAATCTTGACATGTAATGCAATAATATATTTTCATGAAAAGGTCTTTTATCGAATTTATGTCTATATTTAACAAGTTTTCGAAAAACGATCGACCAAATATGCATATGTTGTAATCGCGTCATTTCACGTTTTCAAATCATGTACTACGTAGTTAACTAGTTATCGATTTCCATCTCATATATAAAACATATAATTGGATTGTCTGAAAATATGCATGGGATTTAAACAATTATGTTACGTCATAATGCAAATACAAAACACAAAAAAGAATGAAGAGAATATGATGAGTATTTGGAATCAATAGTACTAATAAACAGCTTTGATGCCATCGAGAGATCAATCACACCTTCTTCTCTTTTCGCAACTTTTAACTTTTAGGTTGGCTGCCACTTGAACATGCACGTTCTAATATTTCTTTATTTGTTGTACTTAATATGTTTATATAATAAGCACTGTTATAAATTAATCATGAAGTTTATAAAACATGATTATAGTTGAGAACGTATATACGATGTAAGATTCAAATGTATGGGTTTCTAAACAAATGTGTGTATGTTCGGATAAATAAATTTGTACCAAGCCCATTTGTTAATCAATTGGGTTAGGCGTTACTAATACGCTTTAGTTAACCCAAAGCCAAACCATAGCTTATTATAAAGATACTACTAAGCCAGAAATGAGGGTCGCATAGGGATGGCAAAAAAATCCGTACCCGATGGAGACTTGATCTCCAAATCCGATTTGACTAGGGAATCCCCGAATTGACCGGGGATGGGGAATCCTCTAAAATATTAAACCGGGGATGGGGCGGGGATGGGGATAACATAAATCCCCGAACCCGACCTTGACCCCGATCTTTCTAGTGTATAATTATTTAAAATGTATATGTTTTATCCATACTCGATTAACTTGTATATGTACATGTACATATGTTTTTGAATATCGACATGTATGTTTATATGATATTTATAGGATCAAACACATTTAGATTTAGGAGTATAAGTACCAATACATATTACTTAACTATTTTGTTTGAATATACACCTAGCTATAATACATATTGTTTTTATATTATATTTGATGTTACAGTGTTATGACACTTTAAAGTTGGATTGAAATTGTAATTAGTATAACTATGTGCGATGTATGTTTGTTGAGCTACTTTATAAGTAAAAAATTCTATATAATTTAGATGAGTTGGTTGAATTTTTATGTTATTTAATAAGGGTGGAGAATCCCCGATCCCCATGAGGATGGGATGAGGATGTAAAGCAATTCTCTGATGGAGATGGGGACGGAGATGAGGATGGGGATGGAAAGTGTAAAACGGGGATGGGGATGAGAAGTACAATCCTCAACATTCGCCGCACCGTTGCAATCCCTACGCATCATGTCCAAAAAGATTCTTTGTTAACACCAAAAAGATATAATTAGAAGACATACTTTTATAAACAATATTTAAACAACACAAAAAATAGGTCAAAAGACTTACTTACTATCAACGAAAGCAATAACGTGCACAGACACGTGTTTGATACGTTTCTCTTAAAACATATACAACAGTCGAAACAATAAGTTGTATTGTCAGATTTAACAAAACTGTCTGAAATTTCATCTTAAGAGATGCGTATTCCTTATGTTGTAAATCAATAATACTTATTGAAAATCAATAGACTCCTTTACTCCTTCTACGGATGTGGGATAGAAAGTAAATTATTTTTCCTCTTTAAGCATTGGAACTGAATACATAACTTTGAGACTAGATATTTCATTTACATCATTCATCTCGGACATGTAAAGGCTCATTGCGAAGCTCTAATTAAGGAGAACGCAAACCTACAAAGTACAAACTATTACTTATATATATGACACATGCATATAGATAATTATTTCAAAAATTGTTAAAAAGTCACTTTTATCAACCAAAATTTTCAACACATTTATTAGCAAAAAGTACAGAAAACTACTTACAAGGATAAAAATTCATACCATTCAATTGTTGTTTGCGGAAACTTCACCTTAAGCCGAAAACAAAAAATTATAAAAAGTTAAAGGAAAAATTTATATGTTTCCCCTCTCTAGCATACCAAAAATCACACCCACCGCCCCTATTTGATTTTAATTACACAAGTGATACTTAATTTTCAAACTAATTGCATCGATGACCCCTATTTTAGAAAATAGGGATCAATTGCGAAATAATATGTAGTTTTTATTACACTAATAGTCCTTGTCTTTGTTACACAGATAGTCTCTACTTTTCAGAATAAAGACTATCAATGAATATGGTTTGAAAAATATATATTTTTGTGTAATTAAAATCAAATAGAGACGACCAACATGATATTGGGTAAACCACATATTTGAAACATGTAATGTATTACGCTAGAGATGCAATTGAGTCTGAATTCTGAAATATAGATGAGTACGACATTTGTGTTTGATGGGGAGTAGATCGAGACCATCGATATATATATAGAGTAAAGTATCAAAGGGATAACATCTTAATCTTGGTTTTTCACTATTCTAATAGGGAAAAAGAAACCAAAAGTGTTACGACAAGGCCATGAATTGAACCATTAATTGCTACATGTCACAAGCTTGAAATTAACTTGATGCTTAACTTGTAAGTATATCTTTGTAGTTTGATTTGCAAGACTTTTGCACCCTTCCAACAAAAGGAATCAACTTGATATGTTGGGTTTGAAACTCGTTATCATTTAGGAGAATCAACATCTTGACAAACGAAAGGTTATTCGGATGTGCTCTGGCAATGATCTGTCCGACAAAGACTATATATGTCAATGTCTTCGATCAATATGTCTTGTCTGATAAAGAGTTCGTATCCATAAAGCAAGTTGCATCCGAAATAATTTGATGTTTAACATTCGTTGGTTGAATGATATTTTCTTACGACACTGTCACAAATTATCAAGGGTAAATAGCTATATCTATACTATTTATTAAAAAAAAATGATCAAAGTGAAAAGTAATAAGTCAAGAAAAGTGAAATGTTGAAAACATATGTTTCAAAAGGAAACTATTAACACACATTAAAAACCGGGTTGACCCGGTTGAATTTGGCCCGTTTTTTCGACCCAACCCGCTGGGATAACCCGGTTTAAATTGACCTATTTTTCGACCGGAACGGTTCAACCCGTTGCATCTACCCGGATCAAACCGGGTTTCAAAACATTATGTTTAATAAATCCTAAAACTTTTACTATTTTTCGTTTATAACACATAAACTGTTTTTTATCATTAAAACTATCTGCCGCAATAAAATCACGTTGCTATGCACGGGTACTCGTCTAGTATTCTAGAAAAGTGTGAAAGCTTCGTTAAGAAAAAGAGCTCTTAATCATGGATTGTGATTTGAAACCTTAAAGCAAACAACTTTTTATCTTTTAGATAACAATGGATTCTGATTTCCTAACCGACTAATTCACGAGGTTGAACCGGCTACCACGCAGACACAAATCACGTAAGATCCTCCTTTTTCCAGATGTTTGCACCAACTATAGCACCCTGAAGAAAACAAACAACTTTACATGATGTGGCCACTAAAACAATCAAACTTATTAAACACCAACACTTGCCATCTTACTAATTATTGACGACACAATGCTTCAAGTTTGTGTAGATCTTTAATATAAAAAGTGAATGTCGTTGAATTGTCCCACACTTTTGGGTTGGATACAACTCTTTGAGATGAGGATAAATTAAAGGGGCCAAATCTTATACGACTATTTTCAAACAAGTATTAATGCCAAATTCGAGCCAAGTTCAGGTATCCATGTCATCTACCCCACACGCTTGTTTTTCTCCTATTTTATCTTGTCAAAATCTTATTCATGAGTAAGAGATGAATTATTTTAGAACTTTTAGGATTATATGAAATAAAATAAGTGAGTTAATACTAACTAAAATAATATCAACAAGATGAAATGTAAACAGATCATATTTCTACAATATGTTAAATCTGAGAGTAAGAAGACTGATTCTATTACTAACTAAAATATTACTCCCTCCGTCCCATAAAAACTGTCAAGTTTGACTTTTCAAAGTCAAACTGGTTCAACTTTGACCTTAAATATTTTTTATGTTTTATATAATAATTGATGAAAAATTATACCAATGAAAAACACACTTAAAACTCAATCCATTCATATATTTTTCATAAAGTTTTATATAATACTCACAAAAATAGATAAGGTCAAAGTTGAATCAGTTTGACTCTGAAAAGTCAAACTGGACAGTTTTTATGGGACGGAGGTAGTATAAAAGATAAATGCATGATTACGGCTATGTTAAAATTAGCTGTGAGCAGTAGCAGTGAGCTGTGAGCTGTAGCCGCTACAACTTTTTAAAGAAGCATTGAAAAAATGAGATTTTCTAAAAAATAGCAAAGCTCACCGCTCTTTTGCCAAACGAATACTAAAAACCAAAAAGCTCATTGCTCACCTCTCATCGTCTCAAAAAGCTCCAAAAAGCGCTGCGCCAAACATAGCCTACATAACAAGAGAAGCCACACTTGAACTAAATCAGATTTGAGATTTAGGCTATATTTGGCGCAGAACTTTTTGGGGCAATGAGCGGTGAGCAATGAGTTTTTTTTTTTTTTTTTTTTTTTTTTTTTTTTAGTGTTCGTTTGGCAAAAGAGCGGTGAGCTTTACTATTTTTTAGGAAAGCTTATTTTTTCAATTCTTCTTTAAGAAGCTGTGAGCAGTGAGCTGCGGCTAAAGCTTACTGCTACTGCTCACAGCTAATTTTGCCAAACATAGCCTTAAGCAAGTTTTGTATCAGCGGTTAGGGTTATGATCGGTCTTCCAACAAATTTGATGTTTTCTACTAGGTAATTGTGCTTAACTATTAACGTATTCCGTTGGGTTTGGACATCAGGGTTCTTTGTTGTTTGTTTTGCTTTCCATGGCTGTTATTTGATTTGTGAGTCGTTGTAGTTTTAGTGTCATTGTGATTTAATGTATCACTTAGTCCTTTGTATCTTCTAACATCCTAGCATTCTTGGATTGGTCCAATTATCAAGTCCTCACAAAAAAATGTCTCGTATACAATACAAAAGCACCTCCTTGGAACCTACGCCCAACCCAACTAGGTGTGGACTTTAGTCACTTTACTAGATCATGAGGAAAGACCAATGAAATAAAATAAGACTTCCATCTTTTTTAATTAGTTTCATTACTATATATAGTAAATCAGCGACAGATGACGCCATGTGACGTCACATGGATTCTCGACATTTTTTTTGGCTCAACAACAACCCTATTATGGCTCAGGTAAAAGTCTAAAATAGTATTTACAAAACATACCCTCTACTATATAATGGGTTAAAAAACAGGCCAAAACACTATTTACGAAACATACCCTTACTATATAATGACTTGCGGTAAATCAACGACAAATGACGCCATGTGACGTCACATGGATTCCCGACATTTTTTTTGGCCCAACAACAACCCTATTTTGGCCCAGGTAAAAGCCCAAAATAGTATTTATAAAACATACCCTCTATTATATAATGGGTTAAAAAACAGGCCAAAACACTATTTACGAAACATACCCCTACTATATATTGACTTGCGAAAACTACTTTAAACTTTTATCAAACATATATTTAGCGAGCCCCACCGCAAAACGCCATCAAGAACCACGCCGTTTCAATTTTTTTTCCAGACTTTTTAACCCCGCACCGAACACCTGACCCACTTTCTACTTAACAAAAAAATACCGTGCAATAATCAACGACAAGAAACAACGCGGCAGACCATTGCCCACCTCGTTACTATATATAGTAAATCAGCGACAGATGACGCCGTGTGACATCACATGGATTCCTGACATTTTTTTTTGGCCCAACAACAACCCTATTTTGGCCCAGGTAAAAGCCCGAAATAATATTTACAAAACATACCCTCTACTATAATAATGGGTTAAAAAATAGGCCAAAACACTATTTACGAAACATACCCCCTACTATATAATGACTAACGAAAACTACTTTAAACTTTATGAAACATATATTTAGCGAGCCCCGCTGCAAACGCCATCAAGAACCACTCCGTTTCAATTTTTTTCCGGACTTTTTAACCTCACACCTCACACTTGACCCACTTTCTACTTAACAAAAAAAAAAAAAAAAAAATACCGTGCAATAATCAACGACATGAAATAATGCTCAGTCGTAACGCGATGGACCATTGCCCACCTCGTTAGTATAAAGTATACGCCCCTTTTTTTTGAAAAGCAAAAACAATAAACTATAACAATTAACAAACTAATGTTATTATTACACAAATGTATATAAAAGCACGATATAAACGATGCAAGTTTTGAGTTGAGAAGATCTACGATGCAAGTTTTGAGTTGAGAAGATCTATGACACATATTTATAACATATTACATCTTTTGTATTCTTGTTGATACTTTAAGTTGTTTGTTTGCCATGACACCAACATATATGAATAGAATACATTTTCTAAATTATACACTGAAAGGAGGAAAGAGACCATCATGGAGGGAGAGGTTAACAACTTCATTGTGGTTTGGGTAGTAGTGTTGGTATGTCTTCTTTATTGTTACACCATAGGCAAGTTCATCCCAAAAGGTACCACTAGACATTTGGCTATATCCATTGTTACATGCCTCTTTATATGGTTTCCACTAAATCTTAACACCATACATCTTGGTGGTTTAACATCTTTCTTTATAGCATGGCTTGCAAACTTCAAACTTATTCTTTTTGCTTATGGAAAAGGTCCTCTTTCGTCCGATCCACCACTCCCATTGTCAAGGTTTGTCATCACGGCATGTTTGCCAATTAAACCTATATATACTCCATCTCCGTTGAACTCTAGAAGTTCGGTTCAAGAAACTAGGAAAACGGGGAATAAAATATTCTTAGTGAAGGTTATTTTGTTTGGGATTTTACTTAAGGTGTATGATTGCGCTGAATACATCCATCCAATATTGAAGATGTCGTTGTATTGCTTCCATATATACTTCATGCTTGAGATAGTACTAGTCATAATTGCATATGTGGCTAGAACCTTGGTTCAAATGGAACTAGAGCCGCAATTTGATGAGCCTTATCTCGCAACTTCACTCCAAGACTTTTGGGGAAAAAGATGGAACCTCATGGTCACAAGGATTCTACATCCAACTATATATGATCCCGTCCATTCCTTTTCAACGCCTTTTATATCAAGAAAATGGGCCTCATTTCTTGCAGTTCTTACAGCGTTTCTTGTTTCAGGGTTGATGCACGAGTTCATATTCTATAACATTGGAAGACTAAAATCAACGGGTGAAGTTACTTGCTTCTTTTTATTACATGGATTGCTGGTGGGCATTGAAGTTATCATTAAGAGAGCAGCGAAAGGAAAATTATGTTTGCCTCATGTTGTGTCTCGACCATTAACGTTAGCTTGTGTGCTTGCTACAAGCTTTTGGTTGTTCTTTCCGCCATTTTTAAGGTTTAATCCAGACGTTCGTGGATGTCAAGAAAGTGTAGCCTTTCTAGAGTTTGTAACAAATGGCCGGCTAATTAATCCTAGTAATGCTTCTTGTCCATACCTACTAGGTTAAATATGTATTACATTTCAATAACATTATCGGTAGATTTTTTGTATTATATCATCAATGTTATCAATTTATTTGCAATGACATGAGTTAGTGAACTTTTATGTGTTATATAACTTGTAATGATATAAATGTTTGTGATTAACATGGTCACAACTTAAGCTATGTATTGCCGATGTATTTTTTATTGATATTTATTCCTGCATCTCATGTGAAAAACTTGAATAAGTTCACAACAAATATAGGCTAAATTAATAATGAATCAATAATTTTTTTCTTTTGATTTCTTTGCATAATCAATTTATTGAATAAAAACCGGGCAAACCTTTTAATGATCAAATTTCGGACAAAGCCTAAATTTTCATATTTACTTGATCATTGAAACAAAAACATCACTAGTGGTAACCTAACCTTTTTTATTTTGGTTTAGGGTTCAAAACTTACCGAATACATATTTGAGTGTGACATAAGAAAAAGTAAAAAATGTTTACGAAAATACCACATTTAATTGCACATCTACTAATTCAAAACTTGTTTTCTCTAAATAAGCTGAATCCCTAAACATTTTACACTTTTTTGTAATATTTTGGTCATTTATTTATGTTCTTCTAAACAAATTTTCACACTTTTACAAAACTTTTGCTTTTTAAAGAATCTGTACCCATTATTACATCTATAGACGATTACTCACGAATAGCAGCGACGATGTAAAGTAACGTCAATTTGTGTGTGCATTTTTTTTTTAATTTTTTTTATGTATATATGGGTGTGGAGTAAATGTGAGGTTAAAAAGTTAATTATTTAAAAAGTATTGTAATTAATTATTTAAAAAGTTAGCTGATTGTTAAAAAAGAAAAAAAAAATTGTGTATTATTTTTTTGAGGAATTGAGGTTCTATAGAAAAAAATATGCAACTCGAAAAAAAAAAGTATTTTAAAACAATTTTTGTAATAGTAAAAGCCTAAAAGGTCCACTGTAAAAAGCTCCCATTATAAATCTTCTAATACTCGGGGCTGGTCCTGAGTTTCAGATGTCATGTGCGACTAACTGTAAAAGTGTCCCTTGTAAATGAACAAAACACTATTGTAAAAGTTTGGAACCTAGTCTAGGCGGAACATAGTCACAATCAAGAGAAAAAAAGATGATATGTAAATGGCTTTGATGCCTTGACCGTTTCCAATTCAAGTGTCCCGAATTTATGATCTCGAGTGTTTACTTGTTGATACTGATAGAAGCGCATGCATGATGCATCCACAAAGTTTAGCTCAAACAAAGGGCTTGTTTGATAATTTTTTTTATTAAGTCATGTTTAATTAATAGGTGACTTAGGCGGTGTTTGAATTCAACTTAATTGACTTAATATGAAAAAACTTAATTTATTAAGTCATTTGAAAAGTTGTTTGTTTTTCACTTAATAAAAAAAAATGACTTAAAATAATAAGTGATAAAAGTGATGGTCTCCACATTAAGTCATCTGTTAATTAACACGATTTAATGAAAAAATTAAATAAACAGGCCCTTAATGCAGCTAACCTCAGTTTTAGTACTTAATATTTTTAGTTATTTTTTTCTATTAAGTAATAAACAAACAATTTTCATATGACTTAATTAATTCAGTTATTTTCGTTAATTAAGTCGAAATCAAACGCTAAATCCCTAATTAACTTGCATCTTTCTTTTGCATGAAGGCCCGCTATTGAAAAAAAAAAAAAAAAAAAAAGAAGAAGCCCATTTTCTAGTGTTAATGTTTGGCCCGTATCCCATCCCGAGACCATTCACAAAATAGGTTTCTTCTTGTTCAAGAACACTTAAAATTATACGTACAAAACTTATATAAACCTTAGAAGAAAAAAAAGTTGTATAAAACAACACATAAACATAAACCCCTGTATTTCCTACTCACTCCTTAAAAAAGGCGCCGTTTGCTCCACATTCTTCAAGTAACTTCTCCTTTTTTTATTATTTTAAAAAAAAAATTTTTTTTCGACGATTTAACAACATGGGTTTTAGTTTTTATGTTCTGCCTCGCTAATGTAATGCTTTTATACTTGATGTTATTTATTGGTACAAATCTGGTATTATAATTGTGTCTGCCAACTGTTTGATAAAATGCCTCAATGAAAAAGTTGCTGTTTTGTTATGAAAATAACCAAATTTGTTGCTTGTATCTAGGTTTGATATTTTTTTAGCTAGAACAAAGTTTGTTCTTGCACTTTTCGCTCCTTTCATGTAAACATCTTGTTCAATAGTGACATAGCTTTAGGAGGCGTAAAGAAAGAGACTAAAAGCTTTATTCTGACTACAATTGTGTTGGTCTTATTAAGTTAATACGAACAAGTACATATTGACAATAACCTGCGGCCTTTCCGAGTGTGACAGTTATTTTTGTGTCTCTCTATATACCAAATTCGAGGTATGATACCAGGGGCGGAGCCAGAAAGTTTTGGTCGACAGGGCACACTTTGAAATTTTTTAGAAACTACACTATAAATTGGTACTTAGGGGCAAATTACGAAAAAACCCAAATATTTTCGAAAATTTACACTGCAAATTTTTTCGCTAGGGGGGCATCTGCCCCTTGTTCCCCCCCCCCCCTCCTTTATCTTCGGCCATGTTTGATACTATGGCATATGCATTAACTTCTATGGGCTTAAAATGAGATTGTTATACTCTGTAAGTAAAAGTTTAAAAAAAATAAGTGCATGTACTTATTATCAGTTTATGTTGTTCTGTTTGTGGATCATTTAATGATTTCTGTACTGTCTTATAAATATCAGTTTCGTGCACTAGCTCATATCTTTATGGAAAGCTTTTGTAGTTAATGATTTTTTTCTTTTTTTATTTTTATTTTTTTTTATTTGAGTTTCTAGCTGCCTTGAGTTAAAGTTGCCGAATACGATAAACACAAAGTATATACAGGGTATCTGTTACCCCACTTTATGCCACACAAAATGGAAGCTCACTGTCTGCTCTGTGTTTCAAGTTTCATAGCTTTAAGCATACAGAGACTTTTAGCTTAATAGGTGAAAAAATGGGTGGGTTGCAGGTTGGGTAACAGCCCAAACAGGTTAGGGTTGAAACGGGCAACTTTTGATACGCCGGAATGGGTTTAGTTGATCCAGAACAGTTCTTTTTCTAATTCTTATTGTTTGTAAACAACTAGTGTTTCTAATATGCTCACAAAAGTTATACGTAGTATTATTAAAGAACACTATGAAAAACTGTATAATTAAAGAAGTCAACATCATGTCCATTTTTACCAATTGTCGAGTGTTTAGCAAATTCTGATTATTTAACTGATAGCTCAAAGTTGTAAGATTGGCTGTTTTTCGCAATTTTAGCAGCAAAAAATAGTGATAATTGGTTACATGAAGCATTTATGTGGCATAGTTAGTCATTCATGGTATTTGTACTTGCAAGTTGCAATTGTATTGAGTTAAATGTTCAATTTGAAACCATTAATCTGTCCACAACAGGTTTATTGCAAACTTCAATTTTAAAATGTTTTTTTTAATCACTTAAATTCACCCTTATCTCTCTGTCATCATGATATTTGGTTTCTAAAGCCTTGATTTTCTTTGTATATGACAGATGTTATATCCAGATATTTACTTGTAAGTGCTTAGATACCGCATACGATAAGTGAATATATCCTATGCATATTTGCTGCAGAGTATAAGCTTAAGCACTTCTCAATATATTATTTGCATCTATTAGTTTGTGTAGCATTATTCCTTTTTAGTTACTTTGAAGTCTGGAAACTATGCTAAGTGGTTCTAGTCGCAGGGATGGAATTAGAACATTATAGAATCAGAAAACTGAGATTAACAAATGAATGGATAAATTAAGTGATACTTGTTAGTTGAATGCGTGTCTATGAATAGGAACTATAGAATTGCACAATATTCAAGGAAAATAGAATTTACAAGTTACATTTAAGCCGAAGACAATGTAAAACCCCCTGATAGTTTTGATGTGTGTCTATTATAAGTAGTCTGGTAACATCCACAAATTTGAATTTCGATCTGTATTCCTTTTTCAAGTTTTGAACTCTTGTTGGAACTGATTGTAGGCTGGCATGGCGAATAGCAAGTATGAGTATGTGAAGTCCTTTGAACTTGAAGATGAAGTGATGTATCCAAACTTGATTGTAGTCCGGATTTATGGTCACAATTTTGATAGGTATTACTTTCACTTTTTACCCTAGGCGACAATTATAACACACTAATATTTTCTTTGTCATTCTAGGCTACCTTAACTAGTGCTTATTAGTTATTATATGCTTAAATTTTACTATTGTAACCATCTACCAAATTTGGCAGATTTTCAGAAATTAATGAGTTCGAAAAACCGAATGATGAAAAAGCTTTCAATTTAATGAATTCCTGTGCAACTTCGGTTATGGAGCAGTACCCAGATATCGTCTTCGCTTATGGTTATGGGGACGAGTATAGGTGAGACCTCAAAAGTCAAATCACCTACTTTATTGACCAGTACATAATAAAAAGTTATATATGAAATATTAGTTATAGTATTCTGATGTTGTCTGCAGTTTTATTTTCAAGAAGGAAACCAAATTTCACCAAAGACGTGAAAGGTGATTGAATTTATCGTTAAGAGCTTTTTTTTTTTTTTTTTTTTTTTTTTTTTAATGACGAAGTTGAAACTGCAGCAAGATTCTTTCAATCATTGGATCCTTCTTCATATCCTTATATGTGAAAAAATGGAAAGAATTCTTTCCTCAAAAGGACATGAGATCTACTCCTCCATTTAGGGCTCGAGTCATAACCTGCCCATCAGCCGACACTCTTCAAGCATATCTTGCATGGAGACAAAGAGAACGTGAGTGATTACTTTGCTCACCCTGCTTGTCCAGCTATGTGAGTAATTACTTAAATGACCCTGCCTGTTCTTCTTCTAGGTCATTCCAACAATATGTACAACACGTGCTTCTGGATGTGGGTTAAAAGTGGGAAATCAGAAATAGAAGCACGGGAAAAGTTGAAGGTGTGTATTTTTTATATGCTTAATGAAGGTATTTCATTTGTTGAAGAAAAAGCCAATAATGTTTAAAATGCATAATATAAAATACTTGCAATATCTTACAGAGCAATTTAGAAATCATGTATCTTAATTGCACCATGATAGTGCTTACTTGTGGATTGATTATCATTTCTTAAGTTTCGACTTCTTTATGATATTATGTTGAACATCCCACAAGGCGTTTAATATTCTATATGGCTTATATATAGGATACCCAAAAGCAAGAAAAAAACGAGATGCTATTCCATGAATTCGGTATCAATTATAAAAACCTTCCGAGCATGTACCGCCAGGGTTCTTGCATCCTCAGGACAGAGGTTTGCATTCTGTCTGGCTTTTGTATTTATCTTATTTTTATATATTAAATGTTTTAAGTATGCGTAAAGTACCTTAATAGGACAAGTAGCATGAGGTGCGCATAATTTTTAATAATTTTCTGCACTACAAGTTCTCTAAAACTAAACTTAGCTTTCACTCAGGTTGAAGAGACCTTTGAGATTGATGACAATGAAGCCCCTGTCATAAGACTTCGGAAGAGGCTCATAGTTGTCCATTCAGAAAATATAGCCTCAAAAAGTTTCTGGAATGGTTATTCCTATCTTTGCAAGGAGATTGGTTGTTTTGAGCAGAATGTCAATAATATAAAGCCGGAGTATATTAAATTGTTTCACTTTGATAAAAAGTTGCTGCCATTCACTTGGACTGTCATCCGAATAGACGGCTCTCATTTTCACAGGTAAAACCATATTATAAAGAGGTACAAATGCTTTAGTAAATATAGTTTTCTTAATTTCTTTTTCTTGTATTTGTTTCTACTAGATTTTCAGATGTTCACGGATTTGAGAAGCCTAATGATGAGCAAGCTCTTAAACTTATGAACTCATGTGCAGTTTCTGTATTGGAGGAGTTTAACGACATTGTATTTGCATACGGTGTGAGTGATGAATACAGGTAAAACTTTGAATTAATTGTTTATTGATTGATCTTGTGCTAATAATGCACTGTATAATTAGTAATCAGTCTCGACATTTTTTGATTTTCAGCTTTGTTTTAAAGGGAAATAGTCAGCTTTATCAAAGACGTGCCAGGTAAGATATGTGACTTAAATCCAAGTTAGAAGGGTGCAAATTTCTTTTCAAGTTTGTAACTAGTATTGGTCTGCCTATTCTCTTAATCCTTGCAGTGAAATAGTATCTGCAATTTGCTTGTTTTTCACTGCTACATATGTGATGAAATGGAGAGAATTTCTCCCGCAAAAAGAGTTGAAGTGCTTACCAAATTTTGATGGAAGGGCTGTCTGCTATCCAACATATGCAATTATTCGAGATTATCTAGCTTGGAGACAAGTTGACTGTGAGTAAATTTTGGCATCTTTCTCTTCATTTTATTTAATTATTTTTCTTCATAAAGGGATAATGTATGTGGTGGCCGAGTACACAACCTTTATTCATTTAGGTCACCTCTATGTTGAAACAACATTTTACTCCACCTAAACATGTTTTTGGTTTCATCAAATACCGATTCTGGCCAAAAACATGTTGGATGACGAAAATGACTTTAAAATATTTCTGAGTGTCAGCCTGTCAGGCTCATTTACATCCTTGTACAATTGTCTTGTTATTCATTTGTCAAAATTAATGCACATAGTTTTACTCATTTATTCCTTGCATGCCATTTCTGTAACTTGTTCGGTTTTTCCAATTTGTGTAGGTCACATAAACAATCAGTATAATACTTGCTTTTGGATGCTTGTCAAGTCGGGCAAAACCACAAGGGAAGCTCAAAGCAAGTTAAAGGTCCCAACTTTCTCTTGTATTTCCTATGTATTTACTTAGAACTTTTTTTAAAACATATGATAAGTCTGAAATTACGTCCACCTACAAATTTGCACCTTACATTCTTTCATAGATTGGTTGAAAGTTTGTCAATCTCTCTTTGTATCTGGTTACTGTAAATACTGTTTTTTTTTAATGAGAATGTTTGTTATGCAGGGGACTCAAACACTGGAGAAGAATCAGATACTCTCTGAGTTATTCGGTATCGATTACAGTATGTTGCCCATCATGTTCCGCAATGGTTCTTGTGTATTCTGGGACAAGGTCATCTCTCTATCTCTCTCACCAGAGCAAACTTGTATTTTTTTGTTTTAAAACGGCAATTTTTCGCACTCATATACCAGTATACCACCTATCTCACAACCCACAACCTCTTGGTTAATGGGCACACTCACATACCACTGGCAATTTAAGAAATGAATTAGTCATATCTGTAGACATCCATAATACAAAACTCGCATAGTTGCATATTCGTTTAGGATAAATTTGCAGATATGTCAGTTCATTTTTCATTTAGTCAGTATACTTTAAAAAATCATTACTAAAACTATCTTACCTTTGAATTTGATTCTTTCCGGTATTCTGACTAGAACCCTAAAAGGTTGACTTGGGTGAATGAATTTTACAGCAGTTTTCAAAGTTGGATGACTTTTGTAACGAATTTCTAAATTCTAGTGACCAAAATAGAACTGTGGTGAAAGTATGCTGTTATGTATTGTAATTTGTCCGTTACCTTTTTCATGAGTCCGTCTACAGTAATAGTAATGCATGATCTAAACACGAGTCTTATGATTGTTGTATGTCCAGGAGATGACAGTGACAGATAATGGAGTTGTTGCAAAATCTCTCAAGAAAGTAGTCGTGGAACATTCAAATATAATTGAAGATGACTTTTGGGAGGCACATCCACTCATACTTGAAGAGACATCAGGAAGGTCCTGATACCTTTATATGCCATGATACATAGGGATGTGCATACTTTGCTGGGTTTAGCTTAGGTTACTGGGTCAACTAGATTGAGTTACCCCGGTTAGTTACAATTTACGACTTGGTGTGTCAACAGGATGCGTTTTCTTAACCTAACCTTGTGCTAGAATATTTTATCTAATTATTTACAACTAATTTACGAGTAACTGACTTATTTGTGTTAGTATAATGGGTGCAGCACACTAATTCGCTATTGCCCTTGCCTTAGTTTTATTTTTTGCCTTCAAGTTTTCACTCTTTAGAGTTGTATATATTTGACTTGTGATGAAGCTATAAAAAAACTTTGTGAAGTTTTGCTGAATTTGCTGATATCCCTCGAGTTAGAAAACTTAATGATAAAGTCAGTGAACTTTATTCCTTTTTAGGTGCCTAATATATATTTTATTGCAAATAAAATTTGTTACAGTGGTTTATTGCTAGTTCAAATCAGGATCAATTTTCCATGATAAAAAGAAATTTGAAGCAGATATTGTAAGCTGGTTTGTTTATGGTAGAAGAGTATGATGCAAAGAGATGAAAATGAATCAGAAATTTATGCAACTTTTGGCTCATCATTTTTTATTTTATTTATTTATTTTTTTGATGCATATTTGAACTACAAATATTATGACATTGCAAAAATATGAAATAACTTGATAATCAAAACATGTGAATAAGCCGTGTTCTTTATGACACAATGAACAAACTAATGTCCAACAATGCACTATGTATCATGCTAAGCATGTTTTGTAGGTAGTTACGTTACCTACATACTACTATTCTAAGCATAACTGAGACGTGGTGATAAAATATGGTTCATTTTCTAAAAATCCCCAAAGCTGGTCCGTGGTTCATTCGTTCATTCATGCATTCATTTGGCTCCACCTCTAGGAAGGTTTCAATCATAGGGAAGTCATGTCCATGGTCATGGCGGCCGTTGGCTTCATGTAATGCAACACGAGTTGACATCAACAGTGTCAAACCGACGGTAACATGTATTGGCTCTGTTGCTGCAAGTCCTCATCCCTGTTGCTTCTATGCTCTTCACACCTTTAAGGTCTCCATATATGATTTTTTTGGTTATTATGATCAATAAATGTAATGTTATGTATATACTTATTGAGATAAATGAGGTGATTAAAGAATGATATAGAGTGATATGTTGAAATATAGTAATTGTGATAATCCTCCTAACTCGACATTTGTGCCTCTGTTCGGACGAAGGCAACAGAGAGTGAAGAAGGCCAACGACGATTCCCGCCACAACACCAAGATAAGCAACCGGGAAAAGAATACCTCATGAACCCTCTTCCTCAATTCACCAACTATCGTTACAGGCCTTCTGCTAAATTATACGTACGCTTGACTAGTTATTTTATTACTTTATATGTTCTGATTTTTATTTTATTATTATTATTATTATTATTATTATTATTATTATTATTTTTTGTGGTCTCAATAACAACAAAGATCAAATAGTTTTTAGAACATATGAGGCGCGTTAAGTATATGAATACTTTAAGGTCATTAGGTTATGTTTTTTTGGCATAGGGAAAGGTGGCGTTGGTGACAGGAGGAGATTCAGGTATCGGAAGGGCCGTTTCTTATGCATTTGCAAGGGAGGGTGCAACTATAGCCTTCACGTATGTGAAGGGTGATGAAGACATAGATGCAAATGACACCTTGAAGATCATTAACAAGTCAAAAATGAGATACTCGGGTTATCCAATTGCAACACCTACTGATCTCGGGTATAACATTAACTGTAAGAATGTTATTGATAAGGTCATTGAGAAATATGGGCGCATCGATATTCTGGTGAACAATGAAGCCGTTCAGTACTCAACATATTCATTAGATGATATTATAGAGAAACGAGAGAAATGATTAAAACACATAGTGAAGTGAAAAATGTTATTGAATTGAATTATCAAAATGAGGGTTACAAGTGAGTTTATATACAAGATTACATCACTACAAGACTAACTAAATGTAGAAGCTTCTATTAACTAACTAACACTACTTTATTACATGATTACATCATATCACACTTAATCAGACTTGAACTCATCAACTTTTGCATCTTGTGTGGAGCTCATGCTTGACATGCTCTGTTTCTTGTGATTGTATGAACAGAGGATTGCATCTTTGACTGAGTTGACTGAGATGATACTCCAATATCCCCCTCGCAAGTAAGCAGTGTGTAAGGATTACACACTCCTAACTTGGATAAACAATTATAATGAAGAGGTTTGCTGAGTCCTTTGGTCAAAATGTCTGCTAACTGATGTTTGGTAGGGATGGACTTGGGTAATATTTGGCCTGCTTTAATCTTGCCCCTCACAAAATGACAATCAATCTCTATATGTTTGGTGCATGCATGATGAACTAGATTTGATGCCCGAGCAATAGAAGAAGCATTATCACACATCAAATGAATAGGTGTAGGAACAGAAAGACCAAACTCTTTAAGTAAACAATGAACCCATGTAACTTCACAAGTAGTATCAGCCAATGCTCTGTACCTCAGCCTCTGTAGAAGATCTAGAAACCACATTTTGCTTCTTTGATTGCCAAGAAATCAAACTAGATCCTAAGAAAATTCCATAGCCTGTGACAGATCTTCTTGAAAATGGACAACTAGCCCAATCACTATCACAATAGGCTTTGAGATGAAGAGTGTTATTGACTGGGAAAAATAAACCTTGACCAAGAAAAAGTTTGATATATCTAATAACTTTGAGCAGTGCTTTCATGTGTGTTGTCTTAGGATCTTGAAGAAACTGACTCAAAGATTGGGCAACAAAAGCTAAGTCTCGCCTGATGATGGTCAAGTAAAGCAACTTTCCAACTAAACTTCTGTAATAAGTAGGATCAGTGAGAGAATCACCTTCATCATTTGTGAGTTTCTTGAGTGGATTAATAGGAATAGCTGAAGGTTTAGCATCCAATAAGTCTGCATGATTAACCAAATCTAGTGCATACTTTCTTTGTGACATGGCAAGACCCTTTTCATTTCTGAAAAACTCAATACCTAAGTAACAGTGTAAAGGGCCTAGATCTTTAATACTAAACTTAGTATCTAAAGCAACCTTTTATCTTCTGAATAAGCTCCTTGTCATTGCCAGCAATCAAGACATCATCCACATAAACCAGAAGAGTTATGAACTTATTGGTAGACTTGAGAGTGAACAATGATGTATGAACATAACTTTGTTTAAAACCAAGAGAGACTAAGAAACTTGTTAACTTCTCAAACCATTGACTACTTGCTTGTTTCAAACCATAAAGTGACTTTTTAAGCTTGCACACAGTATTAGGGGGAAGAGTTTGAGAATAACCTTGAGGAACTTGCATATAAGCTACTTCATAAAGATCACCATGTAAGAAAGCATTATTAACATCCAATTGCTCAATTATCCAATTGTTGTGAATTGCAATGGCTAGCATAGCTTTGATTGTAACCATCTTTGCTACTGGTGCATATGTTTTTGTGTAATCCACCCCTTCTTTTTGATTGAATCCCTTGGCTACAAGCCTAGCTTTGTATCCTTATATACTTCCATCAGCATGAAACTTGATTTTGTACATCCACTTGCTTCCAATAGCCAACTTGCCAGGCTGTAGTAGTGTGAGCTCCCAAGTACCATTCTTTTCTAATGCCTCTTTTTCCTTATTCATTGCTTCTTTCCATTTTATGTGTTTAAAAGCTTGGTGAAATGTGGCTGGTTCAGTGTGTGTATCAATGACATTAATGAGATGAAATGATTTGGAGCCTAAGTTAGCATAACTAAAATAATGTGAATGATGAAATTTAGTGTTATGCAAACTGTGGATGTTAGATTTTGGGAGATGACAGTGAAAATCTTTGAATTTTGAAGGTAAATGTTTGGTTCTAGTTGAGATTCTTTGAGCAGGTTGTGTTGGAGCAGGTTGTGCTTGTGTTTCAGGAGATGATGGGATAGGTGGTGAAGGTTGAGTGTGAGGTTGATTGTCAGATGTAGCTGGTGATGGTATTGGTGGTGGTGATGGTATTGAAGATGATGCAGCTGGTGTAGAAGGTTCAGAGGATGGTATTGGTGAAGCAAGTGGTGTAGGTATAGAAACTAGAATGGTTTGGATAGGTGGAGCAGGATAAAAATTGGTTGGAGAATGAGTAGGGGTTGTTTGGGATAATGATGATGAAGGTTTAGGTGTTGCAAAAGGAAAGTTGTTTTCATCAAATAACACATTTCTGCTTGTGATGGTTTTATGAGTGGAAGGATCATACAAAAGATAGCCTTTTTGGTTTGCTGGATAACCAACAAGAATTGTTGGTGTAGTTCTGGTATCAAATTTATCTGATGTGTGGTGATAAGCATATGCTAGACAACCTATAACTCTTATAGGATCAAGCTGAGGTGGTGAATTGTGAAGTGCTTCATATGGACTTTTGTTGTTTAAAATGATTGTTGGAAAATGAGTTGGAAAATGAGCTTGAAAATGTATGGATCTAGCCATTTCAAGGAGATGCCTGCGTTTTCTTTCAACTCTAGCATTTTGCTGTGGAGTGTAAGGACATGAGGTTTGGTGTATAATTCCATGGTTTTGAAGGTATTCTGTGAATTATGAGTTGATGAATTATGTGCCATTATCACTCCTAATGGTTTTTACTTTAGCTTCAAACTGTGTTTGGACTGATTTATGGAAAATTTGAAAAGTGGAGAAGACATGGTGTTTATTTGGTAACAAGTAAGTCCAAGTTGCTCTTGAAAAATCATCTACAACAGTGAGAAAGTATGTACATTTTTTTAACTGTAGGATGCCTGTAAGGGCTCCATACATCAAGGTGGATCAATTCAAACTTGTCTTTTGCATGAGAGCTACTACTAGAAAATGGTAAGATATGATGTTTTGCCAAGGGACAAATTGTACACTTATTCTCAGAAGTAAATGAAGGAAAAGAAATGTTTTTGATTTTCTTAATTGTCTGTACAGGTGTGTGTCCAAGTCTTATGTGCCAAAGCTGAGAACTGCTGATGTTGGAGAGAATGGTAGAAGGTGTGTTCTTTACAGGAGTGTTTGGTTCTAACAGATAAAGTCCTCCATGAAGGGTTCCATGTGTGGTTTTCCCATCATGGGCCTGAAACACAAACTTATTATGAGTGAAGGTGACTGAATGAAGTGTTTTGTGAAGTAATTTACTAATAGAAATAAGATTATATGTGAAAGTAGGGATGTAAAAAAATCCATGAATTGTAAGTGTAGAAGTGAGATGCACTGAACCAATGTAATAAACTAATGTTGTATGACCATTTGGCAATGAAACAATGATTGGTGTGTTGAGTTTTGTGATATTATGCATGAGGCTTAGTGATATACAAATATGATCTGTGGGTCCACTATCAATGATCCAAATGAAGTATGATTTTGAAATGTTAGAAGCAATGAATGAGTGCATTTTGGCAAGAGAATTAAAAGAATGAATACCAGTGATCTTAGTAGGAATTTTGAGATTCTCAGAAAAGGATAATATACCTGCCATATGAGGTGCCATATCAGATGTGTTAACTTGACCATTCTGCATCATCAGTAACACTTGATTCAACTGGTTTTGCAACTGATCCATTCTAGCATAAACTTGAGATTCATTGACACTTGTTGAAGCAGCTGGTTCAAGAGAAGTGTTCAGGTTGCAGAGGACTATCAAATGGTTGTGAACTCTCACCAACTGCCATGTTAACTGTTCTAGAACTCCTATTTGATGTTCCACTCCTCTGAGATGGTGGCAGATACTTCTTATGAAGTGGATGACCAGGAGGATATCCAAGTAGCTTGTAGCATTCCTCCTTAGAATGACCTTCATTCTTGCAATAAGCACAAAAAATCCCTTTCCTAAAATTTGCTCTTCTGTCATTTTGAGTGTTTGTACAGGATTATTGGGTGGTGTAACTGAAGAACTGGTTCGGTTAGAAGAATTGTGATTGTTTCTGTAGGTGTTCAAAGCAATTGGGGCAGTAGGTTGAGGTTTTGGTGAATCTCTTTGCTTTTCCTCTTGTCTTGACATTCCATAAGCCTTAGCAACAACAGGTAAAGGCTGCATCAACAAGATTTTCCCTCTGATATTGGTGTAACAACTATCCAAACCCATGAGAAAATGAATCAACCTTTTTCTCTGCTCTCTTTCACCATTTTCTTTACCATTTGCACACACACATTGACTAGTACAAGCATAAGGTGCTTCAATTGCATCTGATTCATCCCACAAACCCTTAAGCTTATGATAATAAACCTCTATAGTGCAATTTGACTGCTTAAGCTCAACTATCTCATTAGCAATTTGATAAATTCGATGCCCATCCAATTGAGAATAATGTTCATGCAATTCGGTCCACAAGCCAAAAGCTGAATCAACAAAAGTAGGATGATTAACTATCTCTTCTGAAACAGTGTTTAAGATCCAAGAAATCAACATGTCATTAGCCCTTTCCCAATGAATCCTCAAATCAGATGAAGGTGATGGTGCCTCATATTCCCCATTAACTAATTTCACCTTGTTCTTTGCACTAAGTGTGATAAGCATAGATCTCTTCCAGGAACTTTAATTTTCTGAACCAACAAGTTTCTTTGATATCAATAGCATACCAGGGTGATGATTGGGATGAAAGTATAGTGGATGAAATGGTGAAGTAACATCATCATTCAATGATGAAGATGTAGTGTGATGTCATCTTGATGAAAATTGATAGTTTCTTGAAAATTGATGATGATTTGATGTGTTAGAAGTGAATTTGAGTAATTTGATATGATTATGATGATTATTATGGGGAAATAATGGTGGATTGTAGTGGTTTTGATGAATTTTGATCGGAAAATTTTTGCGGGAAAGTTTTTTTTTTAGTGGTGGAAAGTTGTTATTTGATCGGAAAAAGTAGTATCAGTTATTCACCACAGTTGTTGTGGTGATGCTCTGATACCATATAGAGAAATGAGAGAAATGATTAAAACACATAGTGAAGTGAAAAATGTTATTGAATTGAATTATCAAAATGAGGGTTACAAGTGAATTTATATACAAGATTACATCACTACAAGAATAACTAACTGTAGAAGCTTCTATTAACTAACTAACACTACTTTATTACATGATTACATCATATCACACTTAATCAGACTTGAACTCATCAACTTTTGCATCTTGTGTGGAGCTCTTGCTTGACATGCTCTATTTCTTGTGACTATATGAACAGAGGATTGCATCTTTGACTGAGTTGACTGAGATGATACTCCAATAGATATCACAGAGGAGAGGCTTGAACGGGTGTTTCGGACCAACATTTACTCTTATTTTTTTCTTGACAGGTGCGTATCATCCCCTCACAGTTATATTATTCTTCAAACCTAAAAGTCTTAGCAAAACACATCTACAATGTATTATAGAAGTTTCTGATATGGCATGGTTTGCAAGGCGATGTCATAGGTTAAGGAGATAATTTGTATGCGGAAAGGTTTGACGCGTGTGCGGATTTCTAATCATCAATCCATCATTCAAGTAATTGTCTTTAACAAAATATGTGTTCAGAAAATATGCGTACTCTTATTTTCTTTAGAAGTGACACTAGTAGAAAGAACAACACAATATTGGTACTATAAATTTTGACAATTTCGTGTTAGAAGTCTCAAATGCCAAAAATATGTACCGTCCACTCCTTATATTAAGACCACGTTTTTCCTATAATAAAAGATATGAGTGAACTGAGACGTTTTCGAATACTTAGAAGTTGAATGCACCTGAAATTTTTGCCAAGATATGTTTTTCTACTTTCCGTCATTTTCACTTTGTAGACAAAGAAAACTTTTTTGGAAAAGCCTGATTATGTGAGGAACACTGGATTGAGATTTGTTAAAGAATTGGAAAATCCGACCCATGGGTGTCATTGTAATGCACATGGTATCAATAGTGAAGCTTTGACTTTGTGATATTCATGTAACGAAAAGTCCCAATAACTTGAACAAAACTACCATAACATGATATATAGGTTGATATAGGGTGTCATTTGTGTGAATAGATAAAGTGAAATCCTGAATGTACAACATATACCGTGAGCTATTGACACAATTGATACGTCACGACAACATATGTAACCAGGTAGTATCAGTAGCTTGAGTTGAGATTATCGAAGAGTTTATATAAATTAAGCAAAATAACTTTAGTTGAACCCACGATAAGAACTTTGATTAATGTAAATCAAACTACAAAAGAAAGTTCATTATATTAAGTAGTTGCACCATGTAGAAGTAGCTAAATTATATTGCCCTTATATTCCTTTATTATGTTGATGGGTTGTCATGGCTTTGTTGTTTGATTAGGGATGGCAATTCGCGAGAAAAAACCCATAACCCGCGGGTATCCGTCATAAATGGGTGGGTAAACGCGTCAATTTTCACCCACGGGTACGTCGTGGGTGAAAATCTTTACCCATCAGTGGGTGGCGGGTGGGTGTCGGGTGAGGCATACCCATCGCGGGTAAACCCATGACACCCATTTAAAATACCCACGGGTGTACCCGTCAAAATACCCGTAGGTGTACCCATAAACTCATGTTAAAATTAATTATACTAATTAAAATATTTATGATGTTGCAGGTATACATTTAATACTTACCACCAAGTCTAAAAAAAACACATTATTCTAAAAGTTTTTTTGAGTTTCAAGATTAAAAAGAGAGTATGAAAGATTAAATAATCAAAGCTGTATTTGACAAATTGATTGGTATCTTATTACGCAGTTTCATAGTTAGTTTTCATATCATCGTTTTGTAATTTTGTTGCATAACACTAACCCATGTGTTTACCCATGGGCAACAAATACCCGCGGGCAAGGGCATGGGTAGAAATTTGTACCAATTGGTGGGTGATGGGTGAGAAAAAAACTACGTGGGCGGGTGACAGGTTAGAGGTATCCGTGCCCATTGCCCACGGGTGCCATCCCTATGTTTGATAGTCATGCTTTGAAGCACATGGAAAAAGGAAGCACAATAATAAGCACTGCATCGCTATTAGCATTCACAGGCAGCCCAAAGTATCTTGACTATGCTTGAACAAAGGTAGCCGTTGTGTCCTTTACAAAAGGACTAGCACAACGGCTTCTAAGCAAGGGAATACGGGTCAATGTTGTGGCGCCTGCCCAGTGTGGACACCGTTGGAAGCAGCAACACTTGATGACCACGATATTGCAACATTTGGGTCAGAGGTACCCCACTACACCAAAAGAAAGGATTTGGAACGCCATTCTCGTCCCATTTTACCAAAGCACATCGTCCCCCAAAAAAAAAAAAAAAAAAAAAAAAAAGAACGACATCTCGTCTCATATTGGTCGACCTATAGTGTTTGTCCCAAAAAAATATGGGACGACACTTTCTATAGTAGTTTGGGACGATACTTTGCTGGGCCCACGAGTAGTCAACAACTAGAAAAAAAAAGGGACGTTTAACATGTTATGGATATCAATAACAACTCGACTCATCCGTTAAACATGTTATGCATATTCATCACAACTCGACCGTTTAAAATGTTATGCATATCCATAACTCACGACCTTTATCAAGTATTTAAATTAAATAATTTTTTAAAATTAATTTATATAGAAATATTTTTAGATAGATTATTGGATTTAATTTTAAATTAAATTAAACAATTTTAAATATTTTTAATTAAATAAAAGTATTTAAATTAAATGTTTTTTTAAAATTAATTTATATATAAGTATTTTTAGATAGATTATTGGATTTAATTTTAAATTAAATTAAATAATTTAAATATTTTTTATTAAATAAAAGTATTTAAATTAAATAATTTTTTAAAGTTAATTTGTATATAAGTATTTTTAGATAGATTATTGGATTATAAATGTTATTTTCAATATTATTTTAAAAGTTTCAAAAATGTTTTGTAAAATAAAATTGATTTATAAAGTTTAAAATCCCAAAAAATATATGTTTTTTACAAAATGGGATGACATTGTCGTCCCATATGGTTTGGCGGGTAAAAAATACACAGGCAAAAGAAAATAATTCATCAAAATATTTTTAAAAAAGAATTTAAATAGCAAAAATAATATTTTTACAGAATGGGACGACATTGTCGTTCCAAATTGTGTGGGCTAAATTGTTTTGGTTGACTGCTCTTTTTGTTGAATACGTGTGGGCCCCTAGTCAATTTGGGACTACATATGTCGACCCAAATTTTTTTTGGGTCCCCAATTGCTTGTTTTGGTGTAGTGCCCATGGATCGGGCAGCTCAACCTTTCGAGATTGCTCCAACGTATGTGTTCCTTGCATCTGAGGATTCTTCCTACTACACTGGCCAAGTTCTCCACTGTAGTGGTAAGAGACTACAAACATAAACACATGACTGAAACACATTCACCTACAATAGTTCTACAGTGTGTCATATTTCTGAAGGTGCGTGTTGATCATAATATTGCAATCCATTTCTTGGAGGCGGGGCTACATCTTAGATCATAATATTGCAATCCATTTCTTGCAGGCGGGGCTACATCTTAGTCCTTGCAAATTGCTCAGTGTTTTCTAAAAGAAAGTGGATTGGATCATATGCAGGCTCTTTCACAATAAAATCACGTGTACTTGAATAAGAAAACTAACATTTTGATGTAATATCTTATATTGTTCAATATCAAGCTTTTCTATCGGAAGTGCTTTATGAAATTGTTAAATAACAAGTCCGTCACATCACGATCTCTACCAAGTTTTGGTTAATATAAGAAAGTTTAGGCATTCGATTTGTAATAGTGAAATAAAGTATAAAAGTATCACTAACCTATTGCTAGGTTTATTGCTAATAAGTGTCACTAATATCACACCAATGTAGAGGAATTGTAAACAAAAACTGAAAACGCAAATAAATTAAGAAAAACAAAAACTCGCAAGTGTACCAAAAATGGTTTTTTGGTGCTGGATTTTTGGGCATTTTGATGAATATATTACGTATCATGCTGCTATACACTTCTTTTAGGTTGTTTCCTTGTCACTAGCTTACTACATTTAGCTAGGTTGAAAGGTGTACGTAAAATTGATTTGATCCAACTTATTTTTGAGATTGATAAAATATATTTGACATTAAGATGATTACCATTTTCCCCTCTGCTCTTTCTATATATGTGATGTCTTTCACTCAATGCATTTCATTCTTTCGTCTTTCTTAACAAATGTGCTACTCGAAGATGATGCATTCAATACTATCTTGCTCCGGCAAGATCCCAATTGCATGGAAGTCATGTTTATGGTCATGGGGCTTTTAAGTTCACATGCTATAACAGTAATTATTAGCACTAACGCGGTCACACCAAGGTTTGGTTCCGCCGCTATCCACACTTTTAAGGTCTAATTATACTTTATCTTTCGGTTGAATTTTATCATTTCGAATTAGTTGAGTAATGCAATATGAGCTTGAGTCCAACACATGTACTGGTGTATGTTATACAATTTCCATTTTTAACATGTTTGTGGACCTTGATTGATTAAGAGCTAGCATTTGTACGCAAGCAGTTATCTTAATTAGACTTTGATGAGGCTGTTTTAGGCAAAGGCAATGCAGATGGAGGAAGGCAAACAAATATTTCCACCTCAGCATCAATATGAGCAACCAGGAAAAGAATACCTCATGAACCCTCTCCCTTTATTCGCCAACCCTCATTAAAAGCCCTTTGATAAACTCAAGGTACTTTTCAAGTTCGAAACATCTCTGTTACACAAAATATACAAAAAAATGAGTCTTAAACTTTTAGATTTTAGAGGGTTAGGGGGTTATTGCTTTGAAGCCTTGTTAATTAAGCATGGAGTTATGGGTACGAGTCAAGAACATAAGAAGGTTAAACATAGGGACTTTTTACTTAAGGTACAACAAAGGGACTTTTTACTATGTGTCACTATGATATTGTCACTTTTTTTTTGAACAGCACATCAATTAAAAACTAGCAAGGCGCTAGGAAGGAATTACAATAAGTTCATACAAGAGGATATAGGATCAACAGTCCACTCAATCCAATTAGGCACAAGATTCCTACTTTTATGACAAATCCAAGAATGCGAATAAACCATGATTTCATCCATGAGAGTATCCTTCCTTGGTGGTTTTAAATCAAAACAAACTCGATTCCTATATCTCCAAAGAACCCAAAAAGCTGTTTGCAAAACCACATCAAAGCACAACTTTGCACAGTTGTTAAGACTCGTCGAGTCCGCCCAAGAGGATAGGTCGAGAAGGGTTTTGGGATAGTTCACCATACCCCACCAACGCGATATGCGGTTCCAAATATCACCGGCTATCAGGCAATCAACAAAGATGTGTTGGCTTGTTTCAAGGTCCTCATTGCATAAGGGACATCTAGTGGTGTGTAGATCAATCCCACGATGGTCTAGGTTGCAACGGGTAGGTAACCGGTTCAAACGAAGACGCCAAGATAGGATATTTACCTTGATCGGGAGATATCTATTCCAACGAATTTTATCCTCCTGGAAGGGCAGCAGGTTACCTTCAATCATCTTCCTCATTGACGACACAGTGTAGGTGTTGTTAGAATTTAGGGAGCAGACCCATGAGTCTTCTACATCACATGGGTCAAAGTCACGCAAAAGATAAAGTAGTCCATCTAGCTGATTTTTTTCATGCCCATCACGTAAACCTCTTCTCCAATCCCAAATTCTAGATTTCGACCCATATAACATGTTACATCGATCCACTACTTTGCATTCTTTGAACTGTTCTAATGCGTACAGTCTTGGGAAAATGTTTTTAAGACATTGTTCCCCCAACTATGATATTGTCACTAGAAGTCTAGAATACATCTTTATTTCTAGTAGTGTCTGTGTCCCCTTGCTTTCTGTTTAAGAAATAGTCATCTAATTGTTTGTTTTTTGGTGCAGGGAAATGTGGCCTTAGTATCAGGAGGAGATTCGGGTATTGGAAGGTCGGTTTGCTACCACTTTGCTAAAGAGCGTGCAACTATAGCTAGCCTTCACCTATATGAATGGTGTTGAGGACATAGATGCACAAGACACATCGGATATCATAAATGAGTAAAAAATGTATAGCTCCGCTGAACCAATTGCAATACCTACCGATCTTAGGTATGACAAAAACTGTAAAAATGTTGTTTTCGATGGGTACATGGATATCCTAGTGAACCTTCCAGCATTGCAATACTATACGTATACATATTCGTTAGAAGAGATCACAGAGGAGAGGCTTGAAAAGGTGTTTCACACCAATATTTTCTCTTATTTCTTCTTGACAAGGTCTGTATCATAACTTAACATGTTAATTAATTAATTATCTTTTTCTGGTATGCATTATTTTTTGTATGGACTTCTAAACCGTGATAATTTGTTAGTGATATAGATATTAATTTTGTTATACTAGCATGCGACTACCAGAAAACAACCATTTAGCGTCATTATTCTTATGCCATATTATACTTTTTTTTTCTTTTTTTTTTTTTAATTTTTTTTTCAACAAGGGTAGTAGATCTTGATCCATCATTATTAATATGGGTCTGATTAATTACTCTAAACAAACACACCCAACACTCATACGTACACCGTACACTATTTCCAGCACAAAGAGTCAGTCGTCACTGCCAAAAACCAATGTAATAAACCAGATTTTTAAAAATGTTTACAGGGGCGCTGTTCGTGTAATATGATGAGAAGCATAGCCTCATATTCAAGAGTATTGATAGTTGGAACGTATTTCTTTCAATGATATGAGAGGTGTATAGCATTTAAGAGTGTCGTTGTGCATTGAACTATTTCCATTTTGGTAATTCCCAATAATATTACTAATACTAAGTTTATTTTTTCGTTGTTGGAGAAGTGTTTGAGGGTTTGAACCATAAATAATGGTTTATTATATTTTTGTAGAAATATATTTCCTGTATCTTATCATGGTGTAGGTTTCGTGTTAGAAGTTTCCACTAGGTATGTTTGGTAAAACGAGCTGTAAGCTGTAAATTACAAAACTGTTAACATGAGCTACAAGCTACGGAGTATATCTTTTTTTTTTTTTTTTTTTTTTCTTTTTTTTTTTTTTTTCAATAAAAATATTTGGTAAATTAGATGTTGATTGTAATTATATGTTGTTAACATTTTACGTTTTAACAGCTTCGAAATATTTTAAAAGTTTCATTAATCAGCTTTTTATTTTGGAGCTACTTGTTTAAAATAAAAGCTTGAAATTATTGTATCCGAACGGAGCTACTTTTTTTGGAGGATATTAATTTTATAACAAAAAACTTACAGCTACAAAAAAGCTGCGTACCAAATATGCCCTTTATCAAATAACTTAATTGATTGGTTATTTGTAGTTATCAATTTATTATGATTTCGACATCCAACGTTATCAATTTTCCAACAGATTTTTTAGTTATCTGTCATCTTCACTTTGTCGACAGATTAAGATAGTTTTGTGGGAAACACTGGATTGAGATTTTTAGACAGAATTGGAAGACCCAATCCATACGTGTCATAATTGTAATGGTACAAATAAATTGTCGGTAACAAAAAAACATGCATATCGTAAGAAAGTTGCCATACTTGATTCTAATTTAATGAACGCATTACGTTACGTGCTACACTTCTTTTATAGGTTGTTCGGCTTCTCACTAGCTTTCTACATTAAGAATGGTTGAAAGACGTACATAACTTTTGATTTACTCTAAGATGATTGATTACCTTTTCCTGCATTCTGCTCTCTCTCTATATAAACTTGTCACTAAATGAGTTTCCTTCATTCAATTAATCAATATATCTTAAGTAATTGTGATGATGCATTCGATGGTGTCCACCTCATGCAAGATTTCAATCGCACACAAGTCATACTTATTGTCACGTAGCTTATTTAGTTCACATGTTGTAACAGGAATTAGCACTAATAGGGTTACACCGGCGATAGGAAGTCTTCTAAGGCGGGGATCCTCAGCTATCCACACCTTAATGGTCTTTTATATCAGCTTCTTTATCTTTCAGTTATAGTTAATTATTTTGATTCAGTTATAGACAATTTCCATTTTTTTTTATTATGTTAGTAGGAGTTGGTTATAAGCATTTATGCAATTATGTTATCCTAACTATTTGACTTTGGTGAATCTGTTTTAGTCGAAGGAAATGCGGATGGAAGAGGGTGAACGGCGATTTCCACCACAGAACCAAGAGTCACAACCAGGGAAAGAATATCTCATGAACCCTCGACCTCTTTTTGCCAACCCTCATTACAAGCCCTCTAATAAACTCAAGGTACATTTCATGTTGATTAGTTGTTAAATAAAACATTATTGGCTATATATGTTGTTAAACAACCATTGTAGTCGTTGTTAACATGACAAGAAAAGAAGATCAAAGCTTAACTAGCTAGTTTGTTTACCGCGAGTAAACATGAGTGTATGAGACTTTGCGAGACTTTTACTGACTATTAAAAGTGGCTACTCTGTCACCAAAAGATCCAAATGTTTTACCTACAATAAAAAAGAGCGTTTAACGTCGTCAGAGGTAGTGACACAAACAGAGTGGAAATATCTTTGGACATTCTTCTAACACATTAACTTTCTAAATTGTGGGATAACTGATACCTTTTATCACTCGATCTATTCAAGATGTGTTACTAAAAGTACAACAAAGACACTTTTTTTTTATAGGTGCGAGTAAGAGCGTCAGGTGGTATAACACCGTACGTTAACACCAAAAAGTGCATGCACATTAGCGTCACATATGCATACCTACTTTTAACACCAACACCCAAAAACAGCTCTCCATCATAACATTCATTAACATCCATAACACCACCTTTTTCGAAACACACAATTTTATTTTATTTTATATTTTTCAAACAAACTAAATTTCATTAATACAAATAAAAATACTAATAACATTTATATAAAAAAACTTACAAAAAAAAAAAAAGAAAGAAAAAAAAGTAGACTTTTTATATAAAAAACTTACAAAACTAAATTTCATTAATACCCATTTGGACTTCACAACTAGCCCCCTTCCTCCCACATATCTTTTAAAATAAATAAATAAATAAATAAATAATAAAAAAATAAAAGAAAAAAGTTCTTCTTTTTCAATGCCCTTGCACACACACTAAAACATACAATAAACACACACGTTGTCAACACACGTGTGGAAACCGTAGAAGGGGTGAATATGTTTCCATTTAAAAACTTAAATCTTTTGTATCAAATGACCAATCAAGTGTGACGTAATATGAGAAGTTTCAACAAAAGTCTTGCAACAACTAGTGATAGTGGAATTCCATAAGTGAAGCATATTGCCATAACGCAAACATAGACACAACATGTATACCACATAATATAAGCAATAAGCCACACAAACATAAAAGGAGTGCAAATATAAAACGGTAAATGCGAAGATAAAAGGTAAAGAGATAAGTAAAGAAGATGCAAACCCGGACATGGAGATTTATAATGGTTCGGTCACGAAGCTCATCTTCGCCCTACTCCACTCCTCAAGTATCCAACTCGAGAGTTACTCCACTAATTAACAAGCTCCATTCTTGGCGGAGAAAACCATACAACATTGCTTATAATATTTTTTGACACTAAGCTAAATGTTGAGTTCTTCTTCGGGTACAACCAAACCCGTTATGTTTTATGGCCCAACATAACAAACCTTGTGTTTTAAGGCCTATATACATAAACTGCGTCGCTTACATTATTTTCCGACACTAAGCTAGATGTCTAGTCCTAATCTACCTAGTACCAATCTTACTCACGATCTACCCGATCCTCACAAATCACACAAGCTACAAGATCCACATGATCTACACTCGATCTACTCGATCTACTCATGATCTACCCAATCAACATAATCTACAAGATCTCCACATGATCTACCCGATCTACTCACAATCAACACAAGCTACACAAGATCTCCCCGGTCTCCACATGATATACCCGATCTACTTACTATCAACACAAGCTACACAAGATCTCTCCGATCTCTACATGATCACAATGATCCACACAAGATGACTACACATAATGGTGACAACTTGATTTATGTCTAGATACAACAAGTAAACAACAAGTAATGCAAGTGCACTACACAAAGACTCTTAACACTTTGTATCTTCTTTATACTTTGTGTTCTTCTCTTAACTAGTAGAGGAATGATGGTGATATTTGGTTGGATGAAATGATCACTCTTAAACAAAATAAAAACTCTCTAAATGATAAAAGAAAGTGATCTAACCAAGAAGGGGTTAGACCAGAGAAAACTAACTGGAAAAATCAAGTTGGAAATGTAAAATGGTCCACTATTTATAGGCAAAGAAAAAACTAGCCGTTACAGAGGGATGGTACCATTAAAGGTTACACGGTACCACTAAATTTAGTGGTACTTTGCCAGACAAGGTCGCTCCAATTTTTATTTTTAGTGGTGAAGGTTTATTTGAGGAAGTTTGAAGCTGTTTTTTTTGGGGGGGGGGGGGGGGGGGGGGGGAATAGTTGTTACTATTTTTGAAATAATTTTCCTAAATAAAATATTTTTTTCTAATTCAAAAATAATTTGTAAAATGTATTTTTGAAAAATGTTTTGTCACATTCATAAAATGTGAAGTTTAAAACAAAAGATTTATTTCTTTGATCATCAGTCAAGTTTAAATTTGTTTGTTTATACCTTGAGTGATTTATGTCGGAATGGAAATCTTCGACTATGTTGAACCATACTTGAGACGTCGAGAGATGTTGATGTAGGTATGCATCGATGATTAGTGTTTACAAGTAACTTGTGCATTTTACGTTATGTATTACAAGTTACATGTTTCTCATCATTAAAACCGAAAAAAACCATTTAGTTTCAATATCGTAACATTTGCACTAACAACACGCACTCAATATTTCGACCTTCAGCTATTAAAGCGTCGGTCTAGATAACTCGCACGTCATGGTTATCTCCTTCTTTAATCACCACTGCATGCTTGATATTTCAATCCATCTTTCACCGCTCGTCCGCCCCATAAATGGATCAACCCATTTCTGAGATCCATACCTACTCAACCATGACCCATGACCCGCTCCATGGACACAACCTGTTACGGGATCCACTTGCTCAAAGTTCTTGCTAAAATTCCTTTCTAAACTTTCGAGTTCCAAAACAATATTGATTTCTTGCTAAAATACCAATCTTGATATCTTTCTTGCTTCTTGCTTATCGATTCTTCCTTTGACACACAACGAACACACTCATAGAAATTACCAACTCTCATGTATTACTTGCTAATATGGTATATTACTTGCTTATATGAAAAACTGATTGAGTTCCTACAATATGAAACCTACTCTATTTAGAGAGTAAACATAAGAATAACTATTAAATACAACTAACACAACATGGGTATATTAGTTGTCATGTAAATCGGTCAACACTACTAAACCCACGTTCCATGACCACTGACTTCCATAATACACGGTCAACCAAGGAACTGGTAAACCAACACCTTTTATTCCATATCAAATGGAGCAACCCAAATACCAATCCATTGACCCACATACTTGGCCCATCAAGATTACCCAACAACCATACCTAACGGAAATTTTTTATGATAACTAAAAAGAACCTAAAGATAAGAGCAAATATGGGTGATTACAAGTACAAGCTGATAAAGCGTTGCAAATCCAGTCTGCCCATAAGAGCTGAAAGGGTTATAGACCTGTGAGTAATCCAAGTAAATGAAAGTGTTTAGCTTCTTGGCACAGGGAAAGGTGGCTTTAGTTGCAGGAGGAGATTCAGGTATTGGAAGGTCAGTTTGTTACCACTTTGCTAAGGAGGGTGCGACTATAGCTTTCACTTATGTCAAGCCCGACGAGGATATAGATGCAAAAGACACATTGGATATCATAAATGAGTCAAAAATGGAAGGCTCGGTTGATCCTACTGCCATACCTACGGATCTTAGGTATGATAAAAATTGCAAGAATGTTGTGGATGAGGTCATTTCTAAATATGGAGGCATTGATGTCCTAGTGAACCTTCCAGCCGTGCAATACTATACTTATTCGGATTCGTTAGAAGAGATCACAGAGGAGAGGCTTGAAAAGGTGTTTCGGACCAATATTTTTTCATATTTCTTCTTGACAAAGTATGTATCATTTCTAAACATGTTAATGATATCTTTTACTAGTATGCATTATATTTTACATTATACTGTAAGTTTTTAATTCAAAAGACTTCCAAAAACATTATAATTATTTGAAAGCGTTTAGAAACATGATAATTATTTGGAAGACTGAATAATTCACAAGTCATTTTTTTACATTGATGTTACCATTTTAAAATAGGCTTTCTTCAATTCTTATAACTGGACATAGAGCGATCACTTAGATAGGAACCAGTTAAAATCTGTTATTTATCTCCAATCTTTTGTTTTTAAAATTATACATACATTTAGATGGGTTGTAACGACTTCTTTTTTATGCAGACATGCTTTGAAGCACATGAAAGAAGGAAGCAGCATCATAAACACAACATCAGTGTTAGCATACAATCCCGACCCACCAAGTTGGCTTGACTACACTTCAACAAAGGGGGCCATCGTATCCTTCACAAGGGGTCTAGGATTGCATTTGGCCGAAAAGAAGATTCGTGTAAATGGTGTGGCCCCTGGTCCTATTTGGACACCACTGCAAGCTTCAGTACTCAATGACAACGACATAGCAAGGTTTGGGTCAACGGTGCCCATGAATCGGGCAGGTCAACCTTACGAGATTGCTCCATCATACGTGTTCCTTGCTTCTGAGGACTCTTCCTATATGACTGGTCAAGTTCTTCATCCTAATGGTATTGCACTTAAACACTTACATGTTATGCTTGTGATAACACACGCATTAGTGCCACTAGTACAACAATATATATGTCATGTGCATACAAATATTTATACAGTTTTCTTTTATCCAGTTGGTCATCCTTGTTTCTGCATAAAAGATATTTGCATTATGTCTTAGAAGTACGTAGAAAGTATCATTCACAACAACCTTTTTTACAACAATTGCAAGAGAAAAAAAATGGTTCAATGATTTATACTTTAATTTTCCATGCTTATAACTTAAACATATTTACATGCATGTTTATGAATATGAACAACTTTGCAAAAGTTTACGTATTTTCTTAAGCCACTTAAAAAGTGTTCGCGAATCACATATTTGTTGTCACTGGTTTTTGTATAACTTGGAGGTTCTAGCTGAAGTTAGTGATGTTGCAATCTCTTTTTGCAGGCGGGGTGATGGTCAACGGTTAGTCCTTCGGAACTAGAGTGAATTTGATATAAATATTATTATTATGTAGCTTGATCGTCAAGGCATCGAACATGAAGTTCTTGAGACTATTAGAGAACTGTTGTAATAAAGTACTGATGATCGATTGCATTACTTGCTTCTGGTTGATCTTATTATAATTATGAATGCATCCATAACTTTTTAGCACTTGATGGATTTTTTCAGTTTTTCTTCCCAAAATAATTACTGTATTTTTATTGATTTGAAGATGGGAGTCCAGTTAGATTGGCAAACAACCAAGTTAAATTTAACATCATCGTGTTTACCGATACACTGATGCAATATATTCATACAAATACGTACTCTAAATTGGATATATAGATTGATTTTATAGTCCTTGCCTCCTTGGAACGCAATCTGTACAACAATATGTCATTTGCTTACACATATTTTATACACTTTCTAAAGAACTGTTAACTATTTTGTAAAGACCAAGGAGACAGTAGCCGGTGGATGTAATAAGAGTGAAGATTAACACATACGCTGAATGTAATGTGACACATCACTTCTCTCTCTCTCTCTCTCTCTCTCTCTCTCTCTCTCTCTCTCTCTCTCTCTCTCTCAATTAACAGTATCGATGGCCGCCTTAAACTGTCGTCAAAAACGAGAAACCCCATTAAGGAAAAAAAAAACATTATATAAATTGTTCTTTGCTATTGCTGTGTGCAACTCCTATCCTAGTTATCTATAAATATGAATATGATCCGGTAGATACTTTTCAGGGAGTCCTCCTGTTTGTTGAGTTGGCTTGACAGACGACTAAACCGCATAATATTAGTGATATTGGTGCATTTTTGTAAGAATATATGTTTGAGATATCTTATCTTTTACTATCGATCATGGTGTAGATTTCCTGTTAGAAGTATCAAATCCCAACTATACATTAACTCTTATAATCTCGTCGCAAGTTTCCCATCAATAAATAGACAGAATTGAGACGTTTACAGATAACTTGACCATTTATTTTATTTTATTTTTTTAGCAGAACTCGACTTTGTAATTTGAAGTGGCAACTTAGAACATTTTGTCCCAATATTTGTTAGTTTATGTCATTTTCACTTTGTAGACAAATTAAAGAAAACTGGTTTTGTCAGTAATACTGGAATGAGACTTTTAATTAGTCTAAATTGGAAAACATAACATGTCACCAACAGTGAAGATTTGATCGAGCAATGAGAAATAACTTGGACTTGATACAGCAAAAGTCTTGACAACAGCTCTATCCTTCTAATTTTGTGCTGATTCAACACCTACCAACTTCATGTTGGACAATTTCTAACATTAGTTCCTCATCTTAAATCTGTCTGTCTATAGAGATCCGGCCTACAAAGTTATAAATTAAAACTTCTTATACACATTTACAAGCTCGCGTGTTTACAACTCAATCGTGCTATTAATCTCATGTCTTTATATAAAACACCCACTCCCATAAGACGACTTTTGTATTAATTAACCTTTAGACTTGAAGCAACCTGAGAGCATCTGAAAAGACGATTGAGATTAATAATATTGATAGTTTGAATATATCCATTTTAGTACACACATTACGGCTTCTTTAGAAATATTGAATGACATGGTTTTCACAACAAACGTCCAAGGAAGGAGCTCATCTTCAAATAAATCAAATTCGAATCCTTTTGTTGGACTTCTACTAGAGCTAAGCAGAAGTCCAAATTTTGTTGTTTAGAGCATGAACACACGTAACGCTAAGGGCTGCGTTAAGGCCTTTTTAACGCACGTTAACGTGCGTTATTGATGTGGAGGAGCGCGTTAAGGCCACGTTAACGTGGCAAGTTAAGCCACTAACGTGGCGTTAAGGCACATTTGCTTAAAAAAAAATTACACTTCTGGTCCCTGTATTTATGTTTGTGTGTTGACAATTTTGGCCCTTGTAATTCTTAAACGATACTAATTTATTCAAAGACACACGATACGGAAATACAATTATAAACGATACGAGAAACAAATACAACAGATACGATTTATATAGCTTTGTAATTGTCGATTTGATTTGACTTCTCCTCCCACACTTGCAATACTTGTTCCCTAACCATTTTCAAGGCGACATGAAGTTGCAAATCTGTTTCATCATTTCTTAATAGAGTTTCTAACCCGACGCTGATGATTGGATGGTCTTGAGGCATATCACGTAACCTTTCGACCTCAGGAGCACGAGTATGCATCTGTCTTATACAACGAGTTATCTCACCAAGCAAACTGTTAACCAACCTGAGTTCCTTCTCTTGTTCGCTGCGTAAACGGGAAAGAATAGATTTTTGCACCTCAGCTAGGTTGTTTGCCATTTTTTGTGTGTGTTAATAGTATTGATATTTGTGTGAGAAAATATAGTTCTGTTAAACTAGTTTTATAGGGGAAAAGTAGCCGTTAAACAAATAGCCGTTGGAAAAGTAGCCGTTAAGCGTTTTATTCAAATTAAAAGTTAAACAAACACAAGATACAACACAAACGAAACAGAAAACACAAACGATACATCACATCTTCGTGGAATACAAAAGCCATTAACCCATAAACCTGCACCAAGTGTGGTTGAACCTCAAAAGCGACCAAACGTGAAAATATTAGAATGCTTTCCCATCATTGCGTTCTTTGAAAACATTCATTGCATCTTCAACACGAACCCAGGGGTCACGTGTAGGCTGCAAATTGTCATGAATTGCATGAAATTGTTGGCATTCAGAGTTCATCCGTGCCCACTTGCTCGTTATCTGGGATTTGCTCCGATGAGGACCGACTGCTTGTTCATTAAACCTTTCTGTAACGACTTGCCAAAAAGGTCCTTCGCCGGCATGGAATTCATGAACCACTTGCCACATATCGGCTAGCAAGGTTTCTTCTTCAATATCTCAACGATTTGCCATTGTGTAGAAATTGAAGTGTGTATAATTATAAGATAATGTATAGTATATATAGGAAAGGTTAAACGTTTAAAATTTGAATTTCAAAATCTGAGGGGGATATTCAAATTTCAAAATTCAATTTTAAACGTGTTTAAATTTGAATATTCAAATTCAAAAGCGGGATTATTTTTAAATGTTTAAAATTCAAATTTTGAAATGTATGTTTAAATTTTAAGTATTGATATAAGTTGTTTTTATTAGTTATTAAAAGAAAGAATAGTTTTAGTTGAGGGTAGAATTTGAAAATATTTGAGTTAAAGCTGAGTTAAGGCTGAGTTATTGTTGTGGGTGTTTTTTTCTGAGTTAAAGTTAAAGTGTAAAAGCTGATGTGGCGCTGACGTGGCACTGCGTTAAGTTTTAACCCAGGTTACGTATGGGCATGCTCTTAGTAACCCTAGTAACTTAATTAACGCTCTAATGTATATTTTTAATTCTTAGCTTCTTACTAGTGTCTAACAAACTAAAAAAATCCATTTAAGTAATTTTCAATATTATATACTACGTATTAAATAATATGTTTATTGTTTTCATTGGTAGAGTAAGTTTGAGAGATTGAACCATAAAATATTGGTGCATTAAATTTTTGTAGAAAATATGTTTCATGCATGTATCTTATCTTTGACTATCATGATGTAGATTTCGTGTAGGAAGTATCCACTTATATTCACGCCACAAAACGTTACCAAATAACTTTACTAGTTTAAAGTTGACAAGAACTGATCGAATTGTGATTTTCCACATATTAAGCGTTATCAATTTTCGAGCATATTTCAGCTACATTCTATCATTTTCATAATCTAGATGGATTATAAAAACTTGTTTTGTACGAAACACTGGATTGAGATTTTTAGACAGAACTAGAAGACCCAACCCTAGGGTGTCATTCATGTTATAAAAATTTGGCAGTAACATAGAAACATGCATATCATAAATTACTCACTGTTTTACTTGTCAGCTTAGAAATATATATATATTTTAATTATTACATGAAGGACATTTGTTTAAGCAACAAGAAGGTTGCTATGCCTCTGAAAAGAAAGTTGCAATACTTGATCATTAATAAATGAAACATTACGTATCTTGCTACAACAACAATACCCAATCCTATCATAGTGGAGGATAAGTGAGGTAGAGACTGCTCCTAGATACATTTCGTGTCTTGCTACACTTCTTTTAGCTGGCTTCTCACTAGCTTGCTACATTTAGCAAGGTTGGAATTAAAGGTGTACCTAACATTTTGACTCTGAGATGATTGATTACGAATTTCTTTAATCTGCTCTCTGTATATATATAATTGTCACTAAATGGGTTTCATTCGTTCACTTCATCTAAATATCTTAAGTAATTAATTATGATGATGCGTTCAATGGTGTCAGGCACATGCAAGATTTCAATCGCATGGACGTCTTGTTTAATGTCACGTAGCTTGTTAAGCTCACCGGTTATGACAGGAATTAGCACTAATGGGGTCACACCGGCGATAGGAAGTCTTCTAAGTTGGCGCTCCTCACCTATTCGCACCTTTAAGGTCTTTTATATCACCTTCTTTATCTTTCAGTTATTATTATTATTATTATTATTATTATTATTATTATTATTATTATTATTATTTATTTATTCATTTATTATTTTTTTTGGTAACCATAGTTTTTGACCTTTGGCCAACTAAATTATTTTGATTATATATGTTGACATGATGGTTGAGTGCAACATGCACATATCATGACGTATGTAAACAATTTCCAACTTCTTGTAATTGTTATGTTAGTGGAAGTTGATTAGAAGCATTCATGTAATTAATTATCCTAATTATCGGACTTTGGTGAATGTGTTTTAGTCGAAGGAGATGCTGATGGAGGAAGACGAACGGCGATTTCCACCACAGAACCAAGATTCACAACCAGGAAAAGAATATCTCATGAACCCTCGACCTCTATTCGCCAACCCTCATTACAAGCCCTCTAATAAACTCAAGGTATACTTAATCGATTAATTAAAAAAAAATGATCGACTACTCCATAGTTGTTAAGCTGACGAGTAAAGAAGGTCGAATTCAACTAGTACTAATATGTTTACTCAAAGTAATTAGAAGACTTTTCTAACATGTAAAGTGTCACGACCTTGTCACTAAACGATCCAAAATTCTTTTACCAACTATAATATATAATATTAGTTTCTAATTTGTAGGAGTACAACAATAAATTACAGTAATACGTTTACCACTTTATTCAAAATGAGTCAGTAGAAGTACAACAAATAGACTGCTCGTATTTTATATAGGTGTCACTAATATATAGTCAGTAAAAGACATTTTAATTTAGTGTATCAATTTTTTCTTGGAAAGCCAATTTTTTTGATAACTAGTAAGAAGATAAATAAGAGCACACAGGAGGTTAGAAGCTGCTTTTACAAGCTGTTAAAGAGTTGCAAATCCAGTCTAACCATAAGGGCAACAAGAATTTTAGACCTGTGAGCAAGCCAAGTAAATGAAATTAAAGCGTTTATTTCCTTGGCTCAGGGAAAGGTGGCGTTAGTAGCAGGAGGAGATTCAGGTATTGGAAGGTCAGTTTGTTACCACTTTGCTAAGGAGGGTGCGACTATAGCCTTCACTTATGTCAAGCCCGACGAGGATATAGATGCAAAAGACACATTGGATATCATAAATGAGTCAAAAATGGAAGGCTCGGGTGATCCTATTGCCATACCTACGGATCTTAGGTATGACAAAAATTGTAAGAATGTCGTTGATGAGGTCATTGAAAAATATGGGCGGATGGATATCTTAGTGAACCTTCCAGCCGTGCAGTACTATACTTATTCATATTCGTTAGAAGAGATCACAGAGGAGAGGCTTGAAAAGGTGTTTCGGACCAATATTTTCTCTTATTTTTTCTTGACAAAGTAGGTATCCTTACTTAAATACATTATTTATCTATTTGTTTGATAATTAGCATATATGTTAAAAACAATTAATTATTTCCAATTAGTTTTATTTTTCTTTCTTCTTTGTATATTTTGATGAGTTGTAATGACTTTCTTCTATGCAGGCATGCTTTAACGCATATGAAAGAAGGAAGCAGCATCATAAACACCACATCAGTGTTAGCGTACATCGCAAGTCCACCAAAATGGCTTGACTACATTTCAACAAAGGGAGCCATCGTATCCTTCACAAGGGGGCTAGCATTGCATCTGGTCGACAAGAAGATTCGTGTCAATGGTGTGGCTCCTGGCCCTATATGGACACCACTGCAAGCTGCAGCACTCAATGACATGGATATAGCAACATTTGGGGAACAGGTACCCATGGATAGGGCCGGTCAACCTTTTGAGATTGCTCCATCATACGTGTTCCTAGCATCCGAGGACTCTTCCTATTTTACAGGCCAATTTCTTCATCCTAATGGTATGATTCAATATTCACACACAACCAATTGTACTTAAACGCATACATGCAATTTCTTTCTATTACAACATACAACGCTGCTTTTCTTCTTTCTCCGTTATGTTTATGATTGTGCGAAGATCGTGATGTTGCAATTTTTTTTTGCAGGTGGGACAATCATCAATGCATAGTCCTTTTAAGGACCTTGAACTTGATCATATACGAAATGGAGAGATGAAGTCTGTGGTATTCTTGAGAGCTTTATAGAACTGATATCCAGATATTTCTTACTCCTATTCTTAACATATTACCAATGGGCATCATGTTATTAGCGCTTGCTAGATTATATATGGCTGAATAAAGTTATATTGATTTGTATTTGGCAAATCCATTGAGATTACAAACAAGTAAGATAATATTAGCATCATAATATTGCCTAGCTACTTCAGTTTTAACGTGTAAAATTTGAAGCTATTTCATTATTCCTTTGACATGTTAAACTGAAATAGAACTTCTAAATCTTGAGATAATATCACCACTCGAGTTCTTCGCGTGGGGTTTACGTGAAACACGTATGCCTGACATAAGACGAGAAAACTTGCAAACCAGACTAGATGAATCAAAAACTTATATCACTCATGAAAAGGTTGGAGTTCCTCCCAATTCAAATTATTTTGCATTCCAATCCAAATTAATTAAATAAACCTCATGTCTGTCCACTATATGTGGAGAAAAGGCTATAAAATTTACTGTAATAGTTTTGGGTCTTGGCTAATTAATATTGAACCAAATTCTGAAATATTGTCAGTCTTATTGTATGTTTTGTAGATTCTTTTTTGTGTGTTGATACCTCTTAAATGGATTGAATATATTTAAAAGAAGACTCTAATGGGCTATAGTTCAATATACAGCTTGGGTAGCCCAAACATATGGTTTATTTGTTTTTGCAAACTTGGTGTACGTTTTATATGCATAGCTAGCTGGTTCCATAAAATACAATAATAAATTCCAAATATCTCATAGCTAGCTGGTTCCATAAAATACAATAATAAATTTCCAAATAGATATTACTTTGTTTAGTAGATGTCTGTATGAAGAAAACACTATGTCACTAATCACTATACACATTAGAGATCAAGAAATCTTGTTTACACTATACCAAAACGAAATACACATGTATATGTTTTCAAATTTCAGGTTGAAATTAAAGATTCTCCAACTTATTTCTTGATGAAACGAACATGTTTGTAATTGGTAAAAGGGTTAATGACATCTAATAGTAACATACTTTTCTATTTGTACCATTATCAGATATGAACTAAAAATATTACTACAATACCCATCGAACTTTGCATTTTTGTGTCGATATCAGCAACTTCATCATTTTTACTTTCAAAATTCACGTCATGTGACACATGTACATGTCATGCCCCTTTTTTTTGTACAGTTAGGTTCCATGTCAGCCCTTATACACACCGTTAGGTCGTCTTCCCCAATCAAAACGCATATAACCCTAACACTAACATACACAACCTAACAGTGTGTATTAAGGGCTGACATGGAACCTGACGGTACAAAAAAAGGGCATGACATGTACATGTGTCACATGACGTGAATTTTGAAAGTAAAAATGACGAAGTTGCTGATATCGGCACAAAAATGCAAAGTTCGATGGGTATTGTGGTAATATTTTTAGTTCATATCTGATAATAGCACAAATGAAAAAGTACGTTGCTATTATATGCCATTAACCCATGTTAAAAGAACTCAAGTTATCATATGTAACTGTTAGTTGTTTTTATTAATTGACGTATTTTGTGTTGTTTAGCAAGTTTATCTTTGTTTTATGAGTTTCTCTAACTTGTCCCATTGCGGGGAAAAGTTGGAAAGTGTGTAATGAACATATTTGTTTCTTTAAATATATTTATTCATAAAAAGTCTAAAATAAATTGGGTAAAGATCACAAATTAAGGTATAAATTATTGTCATGTAAATATGATAATTGAGTTGATTTAATACTTCTAATCTTGTGCCACACAAGTTAAGAAATATACAAATAAAATTATTTATTAATTTAATATTTTAAAATATGTGTCGGGATGTCACAAGTTAAAAAAAAAAATCTCGAATAACCCATATCCATTCCATGAATTAATAATTCCTAACCATGGATGATTAATACAAGCTTACTGAAGGAAGATTTAACCAGTATTCCGGTGCGGGTTAAACTTCATGACGTTCCTTTTTGCTGCGTTTTCTGAAGATAGTTTAAGCCTTATTGCGATGAAGATTGGTACTCCAATAATGCTTGATTCCTTTACGAGCACAATGTGTATGGAATCATGGTGTCATAGTAGCTTCGCTCATACTGTAATTGAGATTCGGGCTAAAGATGAGTTAAAGGACAATTTGACAATTACTATTCCCCTACTTGATCAGTCGGGTTTTCTAGAAAAACAGTTCGAGTAGAATATGAGTGGAAGCCACCTCGGTGCGATTCATGCAAGATTTTCGGGCATACAATTGATCAATGTCCAAAAATGTAGTAGTTTTGGCACCGGCTGTTGAACAAACCGTGGGAAGTTCGAATTATGGTTTCTAATTCGTTGGTAATAGGCATAATAATCGGAAGAATGGTAATGTGAAATGTGGTTTGAAGGCGCGGCTGTGTTAATACAAATAATGTCTAAAAATGTTATTCGTTTTCTCTACGTTTTGATAATAACAAAACATAAAATCATTATATGTATAAGTTTACGTAAACAAAGTTTTTAGTAGTAAAACTCCATCTTGACACCATAATCACTAAAGGTATGAATAATGAGTATTAAACATGGTAAATGCTTAAAGAAATATTTTTTCACAAATGTGAGACTAACATTTTATACAAAGTTTATTTTATAAATTATTTTCTAAATTTAATAAAATATCTTAATCAAATTAAATAATTTCAATTTCAAAAATCTGGTTTTTCCTTCCCCAAATAACCATTTCAACCGATTTTAACTTTCTCACAGAAAGACAAAAAAATGAAGCGTGGGATGGTACCCTTAGCCCCGGACGGTACCGTTAAATATTTTAGGGTACCGTCCCCCTTTATGGGTACTGTCCACTCGTTGAACAGCCAAAATTTCCTGCCCTATAAATAACAGCTTAAATCTCACATTTTCACAACCTTTTTTCCACATATTTTTCTGATATCATTTTTCACACACTAGCTTCATTTCTTTGATCATATACTTAGTTTAATCTCATTCATTAGTGATCCAACTATTCTTCCATCACAAATGCAAGTGAAGAATACTCACATTCATCAAGTTGTCAAGAGTCATAGTGTAGTTAGATCATAGGTAACTTTGGTTACTTTCTTGTTATATTTTAGCATACATCAAGATTATCATCTCCATCATTGTGTAGTTTTGTTATTGGGTAGATTGAGTCGATCGTGAGGAGATTGTGAGTTGTGTACCACATGAGTCATTTGGGTAGATTGTGTCAAGATCGGGTGAATCTTGTGTGTTGTGAATTAGTTGTGTTGATTGTGTCAAGATCAAGAGGATCTTATGATTTGAGTAGAGAGATCGTGTGTTAGATTAGTTCTAGCTAAGATTAGAACTCGACATCTAGCTTAGTGTCGGGAATTGGATAAGCAACGTGTATGGTGTTCCCCGCCTGAAAGGAATTAGTTGGCATAGTGAAGTGAACTCTCGAGTTGTACCCGAGGAGTGAAGTAGGGCGAAGAGGAGCTTCATTACCGAAACACTATAAATCACAGTGTTACCCATCTTACTCTTTACTTTTATCTTACTTTCATTGTCTCTTAGTTATAGTTGATATAGTTATTACATTGTGCGTTCATATTGTTGTCAGTTGATTTCACATAACCTAGAATATAAAGTTTCCATAAACTTAATCTTTTAAACAAAAAGCGGTAAAACTATTTAACCCACCATTCTAGTTTTCCATAGGCTGGTCTAAGTGTGGGTTCCAAGCTACAATATTGAGCAAAGGCAAAAATGACTACCTCTAAGACTTCTAGCATGTCTAATGTGGGCAAAGATACTGGTAATGATAACATATCTAAAGGTGGTAAGGAAAATGTTTCATGTTCCAAGAATGTGGTTAATACGTCGAATAAATATGTCTTAATCTTAAATGAATTTGACATTGTCATTGAGGAGAATAAACCAACTGGTAAGGAAACAGGAACGAGTAAGGTACAAGCAGACGTGGACGTTGGTGATGATAGCGAGGGCGAGGTGGAGAAAGTTGATAATGAAACAGGAAAGTTTCTGGCATCAGAAAGTGGAAGTGGATTTTGGACTAAGAGCTTGTATGAATAATGGAAGGAAACAGTAGATGAAGATTATGATCCATATGATGATGATTTATACGATGATTATGGTATCTCTGAAGATCAACAAGCCTTTTGTGACGCTTGTGATATCAAGGTTCGCGGTCGAAAGAACAAATAGATTATTGTTTATGTTATGTTGAGTCAATTGTAATCTAGTCATAGTCGTATCGTCGTTATAGAAGCATTTTGCTTTGTTATGTTAGTCTCACCGCCTATGTAATAGACTGAGGTGTTGAAGTCACCCACATCCGTTGTACTTAAATGTTTTTTTTGGAGTAATACACTTACCGGAGAAACCCTTTACCCAAAAAAAGAGTTGTTAACTTGGATAATAAGGATCATGTGACGAGAAGGGTTTCTTTTGTTTCAAAACCCTACATGTTTAGGGTTTTACTGAGTTTACCAAAGTAAAGACATTGGTTCTTCTTGTATTGCTTATATGGGTATGTGTTGAGTATGAAGTCTGGTTTCTTGGATTCGGGAGGAGGAGGAGATAAAAAGAAAAAGAAAAACAACACTAGTTTGGCCAATCAAACTAGGGAGAAAAATGAACAGTAGTTGCGTAACATTGCTGCAAGTTTCAATAACATGGAGGCGAGGAGACAGTATTGGAGAAGAGTAATTTTGTACAGTATATTTTTCCTTCGAACTTGACTACTGTGACTAGTGAGTGTATTGTTAGCATTCAAGGTAGTAACTATGGTACTATGAATAATGCTACTGATATGCAAAACTCGATCAAAGATACTGAACATGAAGCTGGTTTCATGTGTTGAGACGTGTGTGGAGCATAATGTGATAGTTAGTAAAATTGTCCCAACATTTACTAATGCTATTGATGTTAGTGAACCTCTTAGTGAACAAGTTATGAGAGATATAACTAAAGATCCTTCGACTATTTCTGCATGTAATAGTTTTAAAGAGGCTATACATAATGCGTCGAATACTAATAACTCCTAATATGCTAATGTGGGTAAACATCCTGTGACTACGCCTTCTAATGAAATACCATCGAGTTATGCTAATAAGTTAAGCCCTACAACTTTGACAAAGGCGAATTTTCAAAAAATAGAAAATAATGTCCCTAATGATGCTGATTTCATGAGGTCAATGGGAGATTGAAGAATTCGCTATACGGGTATTTCATTGGTAATAGACTTGTTTTTCCTGTTGTCGAATGGGTTATGCGCAATAAAAGGGAGAAGTATGGTATAGTGAAAGTAACAAAGAACACGGAAGGTTTTTTCTTTTTAAGTTCTCATCTATTTAGGGTGTGGACTCTGTTCTTTGAGATGGTCCATGGATGATTCGTGGAATTACCATTTTTCTTAAAAAATGGTCACCCAAGGTAAGCCTTTTGAAAAAAGATTTGTCATGTATCCGAGTTTGGAAAAAGTTCTATGATATACCATTGATTGCATATACGTCGGAAGGGTTGAGCTTGATTGCTTCTAAGATTGGTACTCCTATAATGCTAGACTCGTATACGAATAACATGTGTTTAGATTCATGGGGGAGGAGCAGCTATGCATGAGTCTTGATTGAAATTAATGTGTCTAATGGGTTTTGTGATAATCTAATTATGGCTGTTCCAAAGCTTAATGGAAGTTGTTATACGGAAAAGTATATTCATATTAAATATGAGTGGGAAACCCCTCACTGTGGTACTTGCTTATTGTTTGGTTATTCTCTTGATGAATGTCCCAAAGCTGCTCCTAAACGTGTGGTGAATGGAATAGATAAAGGCAAGAGTCAAAGAGTTCGGGTGTATCAAAGAAGGTTTGAAATTCTAATGAAGGGTTTACGGTTGTGAAGTAGAAAGGAGCTATTCCAAAGAATTTTAAAGGTGTTCTAATGAAAAAGGTTGAGTATATGTCTGTTTAACCAAACAATACCAAGGCTTCTAATTCAAAAGATAATACAAAGGAAGCTTCTACGTCTAGACAACTGAAAATGGAAGCTAAAGTGGTAAGTATTTTTAAGTGGGTGATGATGGGAAGCTTGTGCTAGTGGGTGATGATGAGAAGCCACTTATACCTTTTAAGTCAACGCTTCCTATTTCTAAACATGTTTTTGAGCCGGATAATACGAATAGTGATGATAAAGTACTCGAGGTCTACGATGAAACTGCTACTTACATGGCATCTACGAGTTCCAATGTTAATGAAATCTCTAAAAGTGGCGGTTAAGTGGGTAGGAAGAATGTATAAGAGGAATGAAAGGCGGAGACCTATAATGAAAACCCGTATGTTGATGATGATTTTGATAACTATGGTTTGACTAAAGCCCAAATGGAGTTTGCTAATGCTTTTGACATTAATCTCCGTGGTTAAATTAGATAGGGTTTTTATTAGGTCTGATAAGTTTGGTGTGTCATTCTTATACTTGTATAGGTGTTAAGCAAAGTAGGAGCGTTTGTTTTGCCTTTTTGTGCTGAGATATGAGATTCACCTACATGCATTGTACTTATTTGCTTTATGGCTTGATAAAATTTACTAGGGGCATTGAAACCCTTTACCCAAAAAATTTACCGGGTGTAACAACCTTTTATCCGAAAAAAAATTGTTAGCAACAGCGTCGATAAAGTTATAATCATGAAAAACGTATAATCGAAAGACATTCACTCGCCATAATATTTGGTTACACGGGTACCCACTGCCGCAACGTGCAGTACCCGGTTAGTTGATAATAAATTGATGTAACTAAGCATATTGATGAATGCATTAAGTATCCTGCTAAACTACTTTATGGTTGTTGTGGTGTCACTGCTACAGTACAAAGTGTGAAAGCTGTACAAAGCTTTTATATGATCCAACTAACTTCTGATGAAGCGTATGCCTTTCACATGATTACCATTTCTCTGTCATTCTCTAATCTAATATAATATGATATGCGTCACCAAATGTGTTACACACTCTCAATCTCTCAAGTTATGTCGTACTCGGTGATACATTCAATGGTGTCTAGCTCCACTAAGATACCAATCGTATGGAAGTCATGTTTATGGTCACGGAACTTGTTGAGTTCACATGCTATACCAAGGATTAACACTAATCGGGTCACACCCGTTATAGGAAGTCTTGAAAGGCGTGGATACTCTACTAGTGTTACCTTTGAGGTCTTTTTAACCATCTTCTTAATTTTTCTTTCGACTGAAGTTTAATATTAGGATTCAGTAGAATAACATGTTTTTTAGTGGTTGGTATTATGCTTGAACGAGTTTGATCCAACGTACTCATGTCACCATGTATATGTGACACATTTTTAAAATTGTGACATGTTAGTAGAAGTTGGTTAAACTGGACTAGGGATCTGGTTATTGCTTGATCATACTCGTAATCCCCTGTAGCTTCTTTCGTTTCTAGCTCCGGCTAGTTCTAATAAAATCGCCCTTCAAAGAAAAAGGAAGAAGTTGGTTATGCAGAAGCATTAGTAAGCATGTAATTATCCTAATTAATTGAAACTTGGTGAATGTGTTTTAGGCGAACGCAATGCAGATGAAAGAAGGCGAACGGCGATTTCCACCGCAGTACCAAGAGTCGCAACCTGGGAAAGAATACCTCATGAACCCTCGCCCTCTATTTGCCAACCCTCATTACAAGTCCTCTGATAAACTTAAGGTACCTTCAAGTAATTAGTTTCTGAATAAACCGTGTTATTTTCTGTGTTTGCTGCACAGCAACCATTAAAGTTGTTAAAATGAAAAGAAAAGAAAAAAAGACGTTAAAGTTTAATTTGTATGTTTAGCTAGAGTTGTGAGCGGTAAAGAACTAGCTTCCATAACACAAACAGTGCGGAAATAGACTTTTTACTATGTGTCACTAGCTAGCTAATAGAAAGCATATATTTCAAGTGTATGTGTCTAATTTACGCATAGAATAGAGTCATCCAAATATTTATTTTCTTGGCACAGGGAAAGGTACTGGTGTTAGTAGCAGGAGGAGATTCGGGTATTGGAAGGTCAGTCTGCTACCACTTCGCTAAGGAATTGAAGGTGCTTCTATAGCCTTCACCTATGTGAAGGGCGACGAGGACATAGATGCAAAAGACACACTGGCTATCATAAATGAGTCAAAAATGGAAGGCTCTGGTGATCCCGTTGCAATACCTACTGATCTTAGGTATGATAAAAATTGTAAGAATGTTGTTGATGAGGTCGTTGCTAAATATGAAGGCATTGATGTCCTAGTGAACCTTCCAGCCGTGCAATACTATACGTATTCGTATTCGTTAGAAGAGATCACAGAGGAGAGGCTTGAAAAGGTGTTTCGGACCAATATTTTTTCATATTTCTTCTTGACAAAGTATGTATCATTTCTTAACATGTTAACGATATCTTTTACTAGTATGCATTATATTTTATATTATACTGTAAGTTTTTTATTCGAAAGACTTTCAAAAACATTATAATTATTTGAAAGCGTTTAGAAACATGATAATTATTTGGAAGACTGAATAATTCATAAGTCATTTTTTTACCTTGATGTTACCATTTTAAAATAGGCTTTCTTCAATTCTTATAACTGGACATAGAGCGATCACTTAGATAGGAACCTGTTAAAATCTGTTATTTATCCCAGTCTTTTCTTTTTAAATTAAACATATACATACATTTAGATGGGTTGTAACGACTTCTTTTTTATGCAGAAATGCTTTGAAGCACATGAAAGAAGGAAGCAGCATCATAAACACAACATCAGTGTTAGCATACAATCCCGACCCACCAAGTTGGCTTGACTACACTTCAACAAAAGGGGCCATCGTATCCTTCACAAGGGGTCTAGCATTGCATTTGACCGAAAAGAAGATTCGTGTAAATGGTGTGGCCCCTGGTCCTATTTGGACACCACTGCAAGCTTCAGTACTCAATGACAACGACATAGCAAGGTTTGGGTCAACGGTGCCCATGAATCGGGCAGGTCAACCTTACGAGATTGCTCCATCATACGTGTTCCTTGCTTCTGAGGACTCTTCCTATATGACTGGTCAAGTTCTTCATCCTAATGGTATTGCACTTAAACACTTACATGTTACTGCTTGTGAAACACACGCATTAGTGCCACTAGTACCAGGGGCGGAGCTATATTCAATGTAGTGGGGGGCGTTGCCCCCAACCAATCTCTTATAGATACCCAAAATACATAGGAAAATATTTGATATCGGTAAAAAAAAATAGCGCTAGTGCCCTCAAGCAAATAGTCAGAGTGCCCTCTACAAACTCAAGGTTTCTCAAAAAAAAAAACAAAAGGTTTCTCAAAAAAAAAAACAAAGCTCTTTGATGTGGAAACCTTTTTTTTGCGGTCGTTGAGAAAAATGGAGGTGAAGATGTAGTAATTGGGAAGAGAGAAGTTGTAGAGATGGGTATTAGGTGGTGGGTCTAGTTTAGGTACTACTACTATTTATCCACTGTCTTTTTACAAAGTTAATTTAATATAATATTTTCTTATCCGTCCTTCATCTAATATAACTCTAGTACTTTACTATTCTGTGAAATATTTTTATTTCAAAACTTAAGTACTTGCAGTACTTTATTAGTTTAGCATTTTTAAGTACTACCATTACTTGTTTAGGCAGGTTTAAAGAAGTTTAACATGAAATTTTTTCATCTCATAGCCCAAATTTTTAAAAAGTTATAGTTTTGATAATATAATCACATTAAATGGCAAGCACTTTAATATAATATGTATGATATTTGGTTTGTTTAGTTCTTTTATTTTTAGTCTATAATAATTGCATCAAAATATAACATTTTTGTTATCTTTATTCAAGCTCGAGTATCCAACCCGACCCGACTCAAATGGTTTAACGCTACACGAAAAACCTTTTAATTGCTCGATGCCCCCCGTGATAGCATTTCCTAGCTCCGCCACTGACTAGTACAACAATATATATGTCATGTGCATAAAAATATTTATATAGTTTTCTTTTATCCAGTTGGTCATCCTTGTTTCTGCATAAAAGATATTTGCATTATGTCTTAGAAGTACGTAGAAAGTATCATTCACAACAACCTTTTTTACAACAATTGCAAGAGAAAAAAATGGTTCAATGATTTATACTTTAATTTTCCATGCTTATAACTTAAACATATTTACATGCATGTTTATGAATATGAACAACTTTGCAAAAGTTTACGTATTTTCTTAAGCCACTTAAAAAGTGTTCGCGAATCACATATTTGTTGTCACTGGTTTTTGTATAACTTGGAGGTTCTAGCTGAAGTTAGTGATGTTGCAATCTCTTTTTGCAGGCGGGGTGATGGTCAACGGTTAGTCCTTTGGAACTAGAGTGAATTTGAGATAAATATTGTTATTATGTAGCTTGATCGTCAAGGCATCGAACATGAAGTTCTTGAGACTATTAGAGAACTGTTGTAATAAAGTACTGATGATCGATTGCATTACTTGCTTCTGGTTGATCTTATTATAATTATGAATGCATCCATAACTTTTTAGCACTTGATGATTTTTTTTCAGTTTTTCTTCCCAAAATAATTATATACACTGACGCTATATATTCATACAAATACGTACTCTGAATTGGATATATAGACTGATTTTATAGTCCTTGCAACGTAATCTGTACAACAATATGTCATTTGCTTACACATATTTTATACACTTTCTAAAGAACTGTGAACTATTTTGTAAAGACCAAGGAGACAGTAGCCGGTAGATGTAATAAGAGTGAAGATTAACACATACGCTGAATGTAAATGTGACACATCACTTCTCTCTCTCTTTCAGCAGTATCGATCGCCGTCTTAAACTGTCGTCAAAAACCAGAAACCACATAATATTAGTGATATTGGTGCATTTTTGTAAGAATATATGTTTGAGATATCTTATTTTTTACTATCGATCATGGTGTAGATTTCGTGTTAGAAGTATCAAATCTCAACTATACATTAACTCTTATATTCTCGATCGTTGCAAGTTTCCCATCAATAAATAGATAGAATTGAGACGTTTACACATAACTTGACTATTTAATTTTATTGAGCAGAACTCCACTTTGTAATTTGAAGTGGCAACTTAGAACATTTTGTCCCAATATTTGTTAGTTTATGTCATTTTCACTTTGCAGACAAATTAAAGAAAACTGGTTTTGTGGGTAATACTGGAATGAGATTTTTAGTCTAAATTGGAAAACCTAACATGTCACCAACAGTGAAGATTTGATCGATCGAAAAATGAGAAATAACTTGGACTTGATACAGCAAAAGTCTTGACAACAACTCTATCCTTCTAATTTCGTGTTGATTCAACACCTACCAGCTTCATGTTGGAGAATTTTTAACATTAGTTCCTCACTCTAAATCTGTCTTCTCTATAGACATCCTACAAAGTCAAAAACTAAAACTTCTTACACACATTTAAAATCAATCGAGCCATTGATCTCATGTCTTTATACAAAACACCCACTCCCGTAAGACAACTATTGTATTATTTAACCTTTAGAGTTGAAGAAACTTGAAAGCATCTGAAAATACGATTGAGGTTAATAATATTGGTTATTTGAATATGGACATTTTAGTACACACATTATGGCTTCTTGAAATGACATTGTTTTCACAACAAACTGTTAGAGTTTGACAATCAATATAGCACATACGCGGAAGTAAGGATCAATAATAACACGTATAAAGATAACTAAAACATAAATAGTAAACGTACCCGATGCACTTCAAATAAACCTTGATTCTTGTACAAATAGATCAATGATAAACCCCTTACCGTTTTGTTTATCGATCTCTTGATAATTACTAAAGTAAGTAATTACCTCGTTCTTGTACACACAAACTACCAACGAATAAAGATTTGATGCAAGTAAACAAAACACTTAATTTAGCTTTGGAAAAATCGATCCAAAAACTAGGAGGGGGGTTGAACCGATCGGCCAAGAAAGAAACAAGGAAAAGAAAACTTAGGGTTTTGTGTGTGTGCACAAGAGATGTTTATGTTTAACCCCAAGGCCTTGTATTTATACTAGATGAATCTTGGAGCACAAGAAAGCATGGGTCGTCCCTATGGGGTTGGGTTCGACCGGCCTAGACACCCAAGGGGTGTTCTAGATCCTTCTTGACTCCCAAATTACATTCTAGTCCTTATCTTTCGTTACTAATGATAGTTAGTCCATACGGTTAATAACTAACGACCATTTAGTCCATTAAGTGTTTATAAATATATATATACGATACATTTAACATATATATATTTATTATACATTATTCTTGTTTGTAAAGTGTGCAATCCCGAGGTCTCGGGTTCGATACTAGTCATTTACTTATTAATATTTATACGTAACTTTTCACAGCTCCCACTCGTATATCTATTAATAGTAAAATGACATTGGATGGCGTCTTGCAACACTCCAATGCCCCCAGTTCGACCTGAGCTAGGTTTCCTGGAAAACCTTTAATGATTCATCATTATTATTATCCTTTCGCCTCTAATACTACATTAATAAAGATGTGAGGTTCTTTATTAAATTCTGTTTCTCGTCTCTTTATGATTGAACAAAATTACCAAAACATCTGAACATATTCCAGATAGACTTTGGGCGTGGCCACGCAAACATTTTGTCAACCCTACGAGGGGCCCAGCGGTATTAAACTTCTGAACATATCAGAAGGAACGAATTCTCTCTTGACTACAAGAATAACCCATGAACTTTGTAACATTCTGAAAACAACCCTTATGACTTCCAATTACGGTAAGCGGTAGATTGCTCCACAAAATGCACTACATCCATGACACTTATCTGGTATCTCAAGTCTGAGGATAACTGTTAAATATGATTCTCACATTAAATTTAAATCATATTGTTGGGATAAGTCCAATACTCAATTCATTGAATATCATGTGAAATTGGTATGACTACGCATCAATATACTTTCAAGTATATCCTTAACCAATACTCAAAATTGTCTTAGTTTAATGATATTCCCATATCATTAATCGACAACGGACTATTTAGAATAATAAATTATTCATGGATCTTAAACATGCAAATATAGGATATATTATTAAGACTTGAATAAATAAACATAACCAATACTTTATTTCATTAAAAATTAATAATTGTACATTACATCCTTTATCCAAATACTAATCACAAATGGGCATGAAACTATCAGCTAATTTAAGTCCTATTCCTTCAGCATGCTTGTAAAGCTTGGTGCCAGGTAAAGGCTTTGTAAATTGATCAGCCAAGTTATCATCTGTGTGAACTTTGAGCATTTCGATTTCACCTATTTCAACTTGTTCTCTGACATAGTGTTGCTTAATCGGGAAATGTCTGGTGCCTTTCATGATTCCAGGTTCATTGGCAAATGTAATTGCAGCTGAGTTGTCAGAATACATTTTTATAGGTCGCTGAATCGAAGGCATAACCCCAAGTCCTGAAACAAACTTCCTAATCCAAACAGCTTCCATTGCAGCTTCTGAAGCAGCTATATACTCACTTTCTGTAGCAGACATCGCTAGTACACTCTGCTTTCTGCTCCTCCAATCAACAACTCCTCCATTAATGACAAAGACATAACCCGTCTGAGACTTCGTATCATCCTTATCACCTTTCCAAGAAGCATCGCAGTACCCTGTTACATCAAGCTCTGCAGATGGAGTACCCCCATAAACCAAGAACATCTCTTTAGTAGCCCTAAGGTACTTTAGAATATTCTTAACAGCAGTCCAGTGTTTTTCACCTGGGTTCTGCTGATATCGACTGGTTAAATTCTGAGCAAACACCACATCAGGCCTTGTGCTTTTCATCGCATACATAATAGATCCCACAGCCGAAGCGTAAGAGACTCTTTTCATGCGTTGCACCTCTTCAGGTGTTGAAGCACAAACTTTGTTGCTCAAGCCATGTTGCTCTTGCATCGGCAAATATCCTTTCTTGGAATTTTGCATACTGAATCTCTTCAATATTTTATCAATGTAAGCACTTTGGCTTAATCCAATTAATCGCCGAGATCTATCTCTATATATCTTGATTCCCAGAATAAATGCAGCTTCCCCTAAATCTTTCATAGAAAAACCACTTCTAAGATATGCCTTAACCTTTTGCAAACTTAGAATATCATTTCCCATGATTAATATGTCATCGACATATAATATAAGGAAAATTACTTTACTCCCACTAGCTTTGTGATATACACATGGCTCATCAAGATTTTGAGTGAATCCATACTTCTTAATTTCACTATCAAATCTCTTATTCCATTGTCGTGATGCTTGCTTTAATCCATAAATGGACCTCTTAAGCTTGCATACACGATCTGGGAATTCTGGATTCACAAACCCCTCAGGCTGCGCCATATAGATGTCTTCATCTAGGCTACCATTTAAGAAGGTGGTTTTTACATCCATTTGCCAAATCTCATAGTCATAGTAAGCGGCTATGGCTATAAGAATCCTAATAGCCCTTATGTCAGCTACAGGAGAAAAGGTATCCTCATAGTCAACACCAAAAGTTTGAGTATAGCCTTTAGCTACCAAACGGGCCTTATAGGTGTGTACAATGCCATCCATATCAGTCTTTTTCTTGAAGAGCCATTTACTCCCAACTAGCTTGGTACCCGGAGGTAGGTCTACTTCTTCCCAGACTTCATTGTCTTTCATGGATTGCATTTCCCCATTCATAGCTCCCTGCTATTTTTCCTTTTCAGGATTGTTCATAGCAGCTTTATAACTTGTAGGTTCATCAAGATCCCCTATCAAGTTGTCATCACACTCCATGTTGAGACATAGACGTGTAGGAGCCTTCACAGATCTAGATGACCTGCGAACGGGAACCACTTCAACTTCTGGTGGAGGACCTAAACTTTCAGGTTCTTTAGGAAGTTGGCTAGTGTTTTCAGAAGGTGTTACATCTTCATGATCGTCTTCCAGATCATATACTCTCCCACTGAATTCTTGAGATATGAGCTTCTTTTCTAAGAATTCTCCATACCTTGCAACAAAAACTATGTTTTCAGTTGGTTAATAAAAGTAGTAACCCATAGTTTCCTTAGGGTATCCTACGAAGATGCACTTTACAGATCTTTGTTGGAGTTTGTCTGCTGAGTCACGTTTAACATACGCCTCACAACCCCAGACCTTTAGATAAGACAAGTTAGGAGCTTTTCCAGTCCATACCTCATATGGAGTCTTATCAACCTTCTTTGTTGGAACCATATTTAAAATGCGAACTGCAGATTCCAAGGCATAATCCCAAAACGAGTAAGGAAGAGTTGTTAGATTAAACATAGATCGTATCATATCTTGCAATGTACGATTCCTTCTTTCAGATACACCATTTTGTTGTGGAGTATATGGAGAAGTAAGGTGCTGGACAATTCCCTCCTTTGCTAAGTAATCTATAAACTCTTGACTTAGGTATTCACCACCTCTATCGGATCGAAGAGCTTTAATCTTCTTTCCTAGTTGCAACTCTACTTCCGCTTTAAACACTTTGAATGTTTCAAATACCTCATGTTTATGTTTAAGTAAATAAACATAACCATAATGGCTATAATCATCCGTAAATGTTAAGAAGTAGCTAGCACCTCTCCTTGACACATGTCTAAGTGGTCCACACACATCTGTGTGAGTAAGACCAAGTAGATCATTAGCCCTTTCAATCCTATTTTTAAAGGGTTTCCTTGTCATCTTCCCAGCAATGCAAGATTCGCATTTATCAAATGATTCATCATTGATCTTATCTAAAAGCCCATCATGTTGCAGCTTTTTCATACGATCTTTGCCAATGTGAGCAAGGCGACAATGCCAAAGATAAGACGAATCCAGACCTTTCTTGATTCTCTTATTGTTGATGCTATACATTGAATTATTTTTGACAAAAGCATTATCATTATTATTCATATCAATTTCAAAGACACCATTCACAGCAATAACATTAAAATAAAAAACACCATTTAAAGAAACTGAAATTCCATTGCTAGAAATAGTATGCTTAAAACCAAGGTTCAACAAACATGAAAATGAAATTACACCTCTAACAATTGACGGTGCATAATGACAATTATTTAAAGATAGTACTAGGCCCGAAGGCAACACTAAATCATAAACTCCTATAGCTTCAACTCCTGCATGCGCTCCGTTACCAACGTGTAAGAATTGTTGTCCATAGGCCAGCTTTCTCTCAACTCTAAACCCCTGCAAGGTATTGCAAATATGAATGCCACATCCCGTATCATATACCTATGAATTCAATTTAGGAGTAAGAGTGAATAATTCAATCATAAAGAACGCACCTGATGAGCTGAGGTTACCAGCTTCATTTCCCTGCTTCTTGAGTCGCAAGTCATGAATGTAGAGAGGACAATTGCGCTTCCAATGGCCCTTTTCATGACAATGGTGACATGCCTGATCCTTCTTGTTTGGCGGATTCACCTTTTTCTGCTTAGGCTGATGTTGCTTCATCTTGGGTTCTGGTTGATAGGCCATGACCTGCTTGCCTTTATTACCTTTCCCTTTGCCTTTGTTCACATGCGATTTCTTCTGGATTCTCCCACCATGAATTGCCAACACTTGCGGGGTAGGAGCCTTGACCTTGGCTGGTAGACTTTTCTCATAATCAACAAGCAATGCGAGTAATTCTGAGACTGTCTTCCCCGAGCAGTGCATGTTGAAATTCTGCACAAAACCAGCAAAGTCCTTGTTAAGGGCCCTGTTGATCAAGTGCACTTGCACATTCTCGGGGTAACCAAATCCAATTCTATGAAACTGATCAAAAGATTCCTTCATCTCAGTCACATAATCTTCAACTGGTTTACCATCACCATGCTTGCAGTTGTGTAGCTTGTCCAGTTCATCATACAATTCAACTGTAGGAGATTTCTCATAAGATTGCTGAAGTACTTCAAGCATATCTTTTAGGAAAAAGTACTCAAACTTCTTTTGCAATTGAGCACTCATGCTAGTGAGCATTAAACAAGCAACATCATTAAACTTAGCATGTGTTTGTCTCCATTCTTCCTTAACTGCTTCTGCTGCAGTAGCAGCAGGTTCAGCTGGACATTTATCGGTCAAGTATTTGATCTTACCGGTCGACCTCAATACAATTCTAAGTGAGCGGTACCAATCATTGAAATTCTTTCCAGTCAGTTTTTCTTTCTCAAGATGACTCTTGAAAGCAAAAATCACAGATGGGGTATCGGGTTGAGCCATATCTACAGATAAAAGTTCAAACATTAGTATTTTCGATAATAAATATCTTCAAGAAAATAAAATACCCATTAGCTATATTCATATAACCACCAAAATTTTCTTGAAAACCTAGGATCTAACTTTATATAGTTTCACCACATCAGTTGATCTGCTAGTAGTGAAAGTACAAAAGATACTAATCTGTCGAACAATAATTGGCAAACAAGATTTCCAATTCCTAGATCATTATGGGAATTACATCAAATTGATTCATCAATTTGCCTTGTAAGCATGTTTCATCCCATCTCATGCCTTAAGTTCTAGGTCTCACGCACAACTTAATTAAGTCGTCTACCTTAGAAACTGTAAAATTACAATTATGGTCTCACGCGTTAAAAGAATTTTACCTTGTTATAGTAATTTAGCCTAGGTCTCACGTTTACTAAATTAAAATTTCAAGTGTTTCTTATAGATAGATGGCATGTAACTTAAATTATAAAGGTATTTAATTTTGATGTGTAGATCAAAATATGTATAAAGATGCATGCACTCATCTTTATAGCATAAGTTTTCAAAACCTTTTTATTACCAATTCGTGAAATTAATACACAAAGTTTTACTTGAGGTTTAACAAACCCTAAGATGACTTTCTACAATTATGATTTTAAAAGTAATTCGTTTAAGACATATTCAAGATTGTGATAACCAAGGCAGACTCTAAGGCTCTTTTATAAGCCTTCAAATCACGGTTATGAATATCGTCTTAAAGGACTTAATTTTAAAAGCATATTTGTACAAAACATCAATCAAGCAAAAGTTTATGGATTCAATCTCAAAATCATGTAATAAAGTATGAATTTTGCTAGTTTCGCCTGGGAGCTGATTACCGTGCGAATCGGACCACTATCGGCACTTAAGACCTTGCAAGATTCTTACTTTATCACTTTTGTTTCACCGTTATTAGTCCATATTATTTTCTTTTATGAAAATCACCCTTTTTATTGCTTACATCAAGTCAAACAATTAAGAAAACAATAAAAACAAGTAATTTAAAGAAAAATAAACAACTAATAATTAAAACGTGAAACAATTAGCCACATGCAAACCTTATTAAAAAGATCATAATAAAATCAATTCTAGGTATTATAACGCATGTAATCAATTAAGGCCTTCTCCTCTTAATGGAGGAGAGTCACATACATTGACGTATCAATTGCGTAGGCCAAAATCAATATACACACCACATAGCATATAAATTGATTTTAATATATATATTAATTGGAGTCTTCCCCAATTTAAGATCTATTTAAAACATGTGACAAATAAATAAACAAACAAGATCCATGACTAACATGCATGTTTCGTCATGGATTAAACCTAACAATAAGCACATAGGTCACAAGTACGTTCACAAAACCGGTTTAAGACCTAGGGTTTCTATGTGATTACAATTTAATCAAGAAAACCACAAACCCTAATTAGGGTTTTTAGTGGAAATCGACCCCCCCTAAAATTAGGGTTAGGGTTTTAAATTTTATAATTAAAAAAAATTTAAAGAAAAAACCCTAGAAAAAAACATGTATCTAAAACAATTAAAGATCCGATTTTTATTACGTTTTAGTAATCAATTACATGTTATCCATGGCTCGTGATGCCACTGTTAGAGTTTGACAATCAATATAGCACATACGCGGAAGCAAGGATCAATAATAACACGTATAAAGATAACTAAAACATAAATAGTAAACGTACCCGATGCACTTCAAATAAACCTTGATTCTTGTACAAATAGATCAATGATAAACCCCTTACCGTTTTGTTTATCGATCTCTTGATAATTACTAAAGTAAGTAATTACCTCGTTCTTGTACACACAAACTACCAACGAATAAAGGTTTGATGCAAGTAAACAAAACACTTAATTTAGCTTTGGAAAAATCGATCCAAACCCTAGGAGGGGGGTTGAACCGATCGGCCAAGAAAGAAACAAGGAAAAGAAAACTTAGGGTTTTGTGTGTGTGCACAAGAGATGTTTAGGTTTAACCCCAAGGCCTTGTATTTATACTAGATGAATCTTGGAGCACAAGAAAGCATGGGTCGACCCTATGGGGTTGGGTTCGACCGGCCTAGACACCCAAGGGGTGTTCTAGATCCTTCTTGACTCCCAAATTATATTCTAGTCCTTATCTTTCGTTGCTAATGATAGTTAGTCCATACGGTTAATAACTAACGACCATTTAGTCCATTAAGTGTTTATAAATATATATATATACAATACATTTAACATATATATATTTATTATACATTATTCTTGTTTGTAAAGTGTGCAATCCCGAGGTCTCGGGTTCGATACTAGTCATTTACTTATTAATATTTATACGTAACTTTTAACACAAACATCCTAGGAAGGAGCTCATCTTCAAAGAAATCAAATTCGAATCCTTTTTGTGGATTTCTACTAGGGCTAAGAAGAAGTCCAAAATTTGATAAAGCTATTTAGCAACCCTAGTAACGCTCTACCAAAAAATGTATACTTTTAATTCTTAGCTTCTTGCTAGTGTGTGTCTAACACACGAAAAAAATCCATTTAAGTAATTTTCAATATTATATCTATCTACAACCAATATTTTTATTTATTTATTTATTATTTTTTTTTAAATGCATTTACACCATTATCTTCAATCCTTAATCTTGTAAATTTAAAAAATTGTTTCAATTACTAAAATATGATTGATTGAAAATGGTAACACCCACTATTAAATTAATATTTTAAATATTGTTTAATCATCAAACTTTTATCAATTTTCGTTTATAACTAATATTTTTTTTTTCTCAATGACTACAGTTTAAACTCGTAAGTTGCATCAAAGGATCAACCGAAAACACAAGTTTGCAAGTAAAGTTATTTGCCGCTACACAACGTCGTTGTACGTGGTCCATCTAGTACTAAATAGTTTGTTTATTGTTTTCGTTGGCAGAGTAGGTCAAAAAGATTTGTAACTAATTATCTCTAAGTATAGAATTGAAGACAAATAATAATGACAAATAACAACCAGGAATCAAAGATCAAGAATATGACTCGAAATTGTCTAATTGGATGATTTGTTATTGGATTATGAAGAGGGATGATTACAAGTAGTTTAGAAGAAAAAATAACATATATATATATATATATATATATATATATATATATATATATATATATATATATATATATATATATTTTGGGCTAAAGTGTAAATGAAAATGACAACAAGTATTTAAATGTGCAATTGGGCGGGAAAGTTTGCAGTATATGATCGGCTAACAACCTGGATGCTACTAGTGCGGATTATCTCGAAATGAATGAAGAACACACATGAGCAATCTATATTGACAGAAAAGTAAATAACACACAGGATAGTTTAACCGCACGTTTGTATTTAACCTTGAAAGAATTATATAATAAGACAACCCCCCCCCCCCCCCCCCCCCCACACACACACACCTTCTTTTATAGAGATGAAGGGGAAGGAAACCCGACAAAGACACAAGGTCGGTTGTGATAACAAGCAAAATAGAAAACGGGAATATGGGCTTGGTACACAAGCCAACCCATTGACTCTTTATACTATTCTAATTTTATTTGACTAATAGCAAAGTAAACTTAACACTTAACCACCCTACACTCTTGCTAATATAACGACTAATACATAACAACGTTGTTGGGGATTTTGGTTGATTATTTGCATGGCTGGAACCTCTATGATAGTGACCGGTGTCCATTTGAGTTTAGTAGCTAAGAGCATCTACAATGCATCAAGTCTTTAAAGACTTGATGCATTTAATGCAATAAATGCATACCACAATTAATAACAAAGACTTTGAAAAATGACTTTGAGTTTATTAAGCTTTTGTAAAAAGCTTTTCAAAAAGCTTTAAATGCAATGCTAAAAACCCTTTTCAAAAAGCATTTTAGAATAGTAAAAAGCTATTGTTGGTTTTTGCATTGTAGATCCTCTAACAAGATTGGACCATAAAATATTGGTGCATTAAATTTTTGTAGAAATATGTTTCATGCATGTATCTAATTATCTTGGACCATCATGGTGTAGATTTCTAAGTTAGATGTATCCACTTATATTCAAGCCACAAAACGGTTTTCAAATAACTTTATTAGTTTAAAGTTGACAAGAACTGGTCGAATTGTGATTTTCCACATATTAAACGTTAACAATTTTCAAACATATTTTAGCTGCATTCTATCATTTTCCGTATCTAGACTGATTATAAAAACTTGTTTTGTAGGAAACACTGGATTGAGATTTTTAAAGAGAACTGGAAGATCCAACCCTAGGGTGTAATTTGGCAGTAACATAAAAACATGCATATCATAAATTACTCGCTGTTTTACTTGTAATCTTAGAAAAATATATTTTAATAATTACATCAAAGACATTTGTTTAAGCAACAAGAAGGCTGCTATGCCTCTCAAAAAGAAAGTTGTAATACTTGATTATTTATAAATGAAGCACTACGTATCTTGCTACAACAACAATACTCAATCATGTGAAAGTGGATAATAGGTAGTATGTAAACAGTAATACCGCATTATTGTGAGACAGCTTCTAAATATATTTCGTGTCTTGCTGCACTTCTTTTATAGGTTGCTGGCTTCTCACTAGATTGCTACATTTAGTAAGGTTGAAATTATAGGTGTCCCTAACATTTATTGACACTCAGATGCATGATTGATTACGAATTTCTTTAATCTGCTCTCTGTACATATATAACTTGTCACGAAATGGGTTTCATTCATTAGTTCATCTAAATATCTTAAGTAATTAATTATATGATGATGCATTCAATAGTGTCAGGCACATGCAAGATTTCACTCGCATGGACGTCTTGTTTAATGTCACGTAGCTCGTTAAGCTCACCTGTTACAACAGCAACTAGCAGTAATGGGGTCATGCCGGCGATAGGAAGTCTTCTAAGTCGGTGCTCCTCAGCTATTCGCACATTTAAGGTCTTTCATATCACCTTCTTTATCTTTCAGTTATAGTTTGTTATTTTGATTCTGTTGATATGATGCTTGAGTGCAACATGCACATATCATGACGTATGTAAACAATTTTCAACTTCTTGTTATTATCCTAATTATCGGACTATGGTGAATGTATTTTAATTAGTCGAAGGAGATGTTGATGGAGGAAGACGAACGACGATTTCCACCACAGAACCAAGAGTCGCAACCAGGAAAAGAATATCTTATGAACCCTCGACCTCTTTTCGCCAACCCTCATTACAAGCCATCTGATAAACTCAAGGTATACTTAATCGATTAATTTAACAAAAAATAATAAAAAAAATATAATAATTAAAAAAAAATGATTGGCTATGTTTTTTGTTAAACAACCATTGCAGTTGACAAGTCGTTAAGTTGACGAGTAAAGAAGATCGAATTTAACTAGTAGTATGTTTACTAAAAGTAAAAATATGAACTCTTCCTAACCGACCCTCTCCTTTGGCGATTTTCTAACCCCCTAATCCCAAATCGTTTCTTCTCAATTCTGCCAATCCTGTTGATTCTTTGTTTCAATTCGATTTAGTTATGATTTAACATTCTTTGTTAGTTGTTTCTGATTGGATTTGAAGCTTTGATTCATAAGGATCTTGTGGATTTTTGATAAACGGTTCTTAGGGTTTCATAAATCGTCTTCAGCCGACATAAGGGATTTGTGATCGCATCTCCTTTTCTTTATTCCTAAGTCGGTTTTCTACATATTTAATCTTCATTGTTTCTATTGTTTTATCAGTCGATCGATTAATATGGATATTGGTTAGTGATTGGGCGTTTTTCTCTAAACCCTAAGCGATTAGGGTTTTTATTTTTCTTCTTGATTGCATGCGTGCTGTTTGAACTGGATTAGTGGTCGTGGGTAATGAGGGAGATGATTAATAAGGGATTCTTGAATTCTAAGGTTGCTGCTAAGCCTAGTGGGAATGATAACGTTAATGTTGAGGGTGTTGATTTGTCATCTGGGATGATTGAGAATAACTTGGTTGGGAACAAGCATGACCTGGTGGAGCCGGTTTCACTTGGTAATATTCAAAAGGCCACTACTAGTTTTGGTGAGTTGAGTACACCCTCAATGATGAGCCCTAGTAGTGTTAGTTTGAATGTGGATGAGTCACTTGATTGTTCTATGAATGATATTCTGAAAGTGGAGCCAATTCCACTTACGAAAGATACATCACATGGTGACGACTTGGATCCGGTTACAAGTGCTGAAACTGTGAAGCACTTGTTATCTAATGCGCATAATAATTTTGATGAAGCCATGAATAATATTCAACGTGAGATTGTTGCTAATAAGGCTTCCTCTTCTGATTTGCACAATTCGAGTGGTATTGGGCAAACTTCTAATTCGACAGCTTCTGGTCCTGATGCTTCTAAGGATGCTATTACTAGTGGTACTGGAGTGAAGTCGGTTTCTTATGCGGGTGCTACTTCTAATGAACCTCTGAAACACGTGTCTAATTTTCGGAGGTTGGAATGTAGCAAAAAGAAGGATGATGTTGACCTTTCAGTTCCATTGAAAGTAGTGAAAGAGGTAAACACGAGGTTTGAGAATACTCTCTATGGTTATTTCCTTGGCCAACGCCTTGCTTTTCCTGTTGTTGATTATTATGTCTGCAATGCATGGGCTAAGTTTGGTGTGCAAAAGGTAATGATGAATGCAAAGGGGTTCTTCTTCTTTAAGTTCAATTCGAAGAAAGGTGTTGATGATGTGCTTGAAAACGGTCCTTGGTTGATCAGAAATGTTCCTATTATTCTTAAACCATGGACTTTGAACACTAATCTACTTAAAGAGGATCTGACTAACATCCCTGTTTGGGTTAAATTCCATGATGTCCCCCTTGCAATGTTTTCTGATGATGGCCTCAGTCTTCTTGCCACACTGATTGGTACGCCCAAAAGGTTAGATGCTTTTACAAGCCAAATGTGCAAGGAATCGTGGGGCCGTAGTAGTTTTGCTAGATGCATGATAGAAGTGAAGTCGGATGAGGTGCTTCGGGACAGCCTCACTATTGAGATACCGTTACTTGATGGTTCGGGTTCGACTATTGAGAAGATAAGGGTTGAATACGAGTGGCAACCACCTCGTTGTGACAAGTGTAAGATATTTGTTCATACTCTGACTGACTGCCCTAAGGTTGTTATACCTCCTGTTCAGCCTACTAAGCATGTTAATGATAGTTTCAAGACTGTTAATAACAGGAAGAAAGGAAAACAAGGTGGTTCTACAATTCCGGGTAAAGGAGGGTTTACTAAACCTGTTGTGGGTAAGCAGTTTCAGTATCAACCCAAAAAGACTCCTCCTGAACCCAAGAATGTTGGTGGCAATAAGAAGAAGACTCCTGATGTGGCTAGTTCTAGTGGTACAACGATCTCTACATCTAACCAGTTTGATGCTCTTAATATGGATGATACGGATACGTTTGGTATTCCTACTGATGACACCAACATGGATGTGGATGCTAGCCGTACAATGGAAGTTAATGAGGGTGAGTCGGTTAAGACTGGTACTACATCACAAGAACCGCTTGTGAGTGATTTAATGGGAACTAAGGAAGTTGGTTCTACTCCTATAGTTGGGAAAATTAGTAAGCTTGAAAAGCTACTTATCGATGGGAAAGCTACCCTTGTGGATGATAAAGGTCTTCCTATTCCATCTGCCTCTGTTACTAAGAGGGCTAACCCATTCTCTAAGGTGGGTGATGTTGTGGTTACTGATAGTGATGAGGAGGAGGTTCTTAACACGTTCGACGAATCAGCAAATCTTTTTGGTGGAGGTCATGAGCGTGAAGATGAGTTGGATGACTATGATGATTACTCGAAGCAAATTTATGATCTTCCAAGGGAATTGGATGTTCTTAACGCCATTTATGGCTTTAATCTCTAAGGTCGTAGGAAGTAGTTTATATTTTTGTCCGAGTCTTTAAATGGTTTTGTTTTCTTGTCTAGAAAATAGGAAGTATCTTGTTATGTAAGCCTTTCGCCTATGTAACGGGCTGAGATATGAGAATCACTCATATCCGTTGTACTTAAATGTTTTTTGGAGTAATATATTTACCGGGTCGTTGACCTTTTACCTAAAAAAATGTTTACTAAAAGTAAACAGAAGACTTTTACTGACAAGTGAAACGATCCAAAATGTTTTACCTACTATAATATCTAGAATACTACCCGCGTAATGCTGCGGCGGGTACCGTGTGATTATATTTTGCGTTATTTGGTTACACATTTAGTTGTCTTCATGCTTTATAAATAGAGATATTACAGATAGTTAAACCAAATAATTTTAATTTGAACAACTAACCGCTTCCTAACAAACTTTTTAACCAACTTGCTTACTAACAAATTAATTTTAAAATCTTTCTATAACAAGCAAAAAAAGACTATAAATTTTAAGTCTTTCTAATTATATAATAGTCACAAATGCATTTAAAGTAGTCACAAATGCATTATAATATAGATAATATTAGTTTCTTAATTTGTAGGAGTACAACAATAAATTAATACCTTTACCACATTATTCTAAATGAGTCGGCAGAAGTACGACAAAAGTAGTTAAAAAAAAAAAAAGAGTACTTGTATATTATAAAGTGTCACTAATATATAGTCAGTACGATAAATTTTAATTTAGTGTCTTATCGTTATTTTATTCGAAAGCCAATTTTATTGATAACTAGTAAGAAGCTAAAAATAAGAGTCAAAAGAATTTTAGCCTGTGAGCAAGAGTAGAATAAATTAAAGCATTTATTTCCTCGGCACAGGGAAAGGTGGCGTTAGTAGCAGGAGGAGATTCAGGTATTGGAAGGTCCGTTTGTTACCACTTTGCTAAGGAGGGTGCGACTATAGCCTTCACTTATGTCAAGCCCGACGAGGATATAGATGCAAAGGACACATTGGATATCATAAACGAGTCAAAAATGGAAGGCTCGGGTGATCCTATCACTACTACAAAAAAAGCAATAGAGCCCGGTTGAAAATGGTCATAGTGCCCGGTTTTGCATGAGGGCTCAAAAGGGGGGGGGGGGGGGGGACTCTATTGGAGAAGCAAATAAAGCCCGGTTTAGAAAACGGGCTCTATTACCGCTTATAGAGCCCTGTTTTCAATCAACTAACATGGCTCTATGTGAATTTATAAAAAATAAAAAAAAAAATAGTAAAAATCTTCTCATGCTGAACACTAGGCAATTAAATCAAACTTTTCTTGCAAAATGAACATTATTCAAACCAAGAAGATTCATTGAGTTACAGCTTACTTTGTCTTAATACATTGAGATTAATCTTGTACTCTTGCAACGAAAAAGAAAGTGAAAATTACAGCATTGTACATTGCCTTTAAATAACACGGCCAAAACAGATGGAATTTGATGATGTAGATGACGTCCCAAAGCCTTCTTTAGAGTTGGGAATCACACCGGATGATGAATACATAACAAGTGTTGACTTTGCCCATCCTGGTACATGCTCCGAACCACAATAGTACCTGCAAGACACCACATCGACCACCAACAGAAAAATAAACATAAGTAACTGTCATGTGAATTCAAGGGGTAGAAAGGTATCTGTCATTCTTCATGTATTCTACAATGAACTTGGTAGCAGTCTGATGATAGCATGTTGTTTGTCTTGCTCAGCCTTCTCTGCAAACAGGTTAAGGAGGTAAGGACGTAAGGTCATGTAATAAGGCTATAAAATTTAACTTAAACTAATAATCAAGTTTAACAGACCTCTAGGTCATTTCTGTGTAATGTCACTAGCCAGCTAGTTTTTGAGCAAAGTTTCTGCAAATTATAAGGCATTTCAGACTAAACCGTTATATTGATTAGAAGGTTGAAGTGGCGCGAGGAGCTTCCTCTAAATATTCTTCCATGGCTTGTATGAATGACGATGATGGCTGCATATCAACGAACAAATGAACATCAGTAAAAAAAGAGAAAGAATTAGAGAAAGTGTTAAACCAACATGTTACGAGATGGTTAAGAACAGTTGCACCTGCTTAATCTTAATGAATTCATTTCCACGTCCTTGAATAATCTTTGAATAAGCCAACAGACCTTGAATAACTACTTCCTTTTTCCATTGCTCAAATGCACCATGGAAGGAGCTAGTTTCCTCCTCGTCTTTAAATTGAATAGTGGTTCCCTTTGAATAAGTTTTCTGTCTCAAACGTAAAAATACCAAGTCAATCTACCAATGTATGCATCTTGAACACCATAATAATACTCACATAATTAGCAACATGGTTTTCTTATGTATATTAGATGAATCAGAAAGTGTTATCTCTGAGCACATTGAAATGAGTGTCATATGGCATAGTAAGCACTCAACACCAATGTTGCAAGATTAACACAAATCAAACCCTAATTGGCTAATATAACATAATCAACATCTTAACTCACATCATAAATTCTTCAATAATAAATCAAAACACATCTCGATAGCTACACAACTTGGTTGTAGCTAGGAAAAGGTTCAAAAACAGCTACGGAGACACACACCAGTTAGGCCGCATACATTTGAGTCAAAGACTCACCCTCATCAGTTTACCCGCATAAATTTTAGATGTATGCAGTAAAATATGTAACTAAAAAACAGTGTTACTTACTATAAGCATTAATTGCCCCATATGCATGAATATTTTGAGATGAACTATTGCTACCACATGAGATCAACTTGAAGCATGCTGCAAGTAAATATGATTACGAACATTAGTATTATTTCTTTGCTTTAAGTAAATATGATTATGGCACCAATAGGTCACTTACATTTCGCAGATATAGAGCCGGTTTGACAGTAATGCCTAAAAATTACAAGAGACAGGGGTCAATCTTTGGCCAGTTATTTGAGACCATGTATAGCATAAAGCAGAAATATGGGACATAAAGAAATACCATTTGCTGCAACCGAGTTCTTGTGTACTTGTTGGACAATACGACCCTGGTGAACAAAACTGCTCGTCACTAGTTATAATATCTGCCCATAGGTTTGCTCCACCACAAGTATGATTAAGCACTGCAAGAGGTAGTTGGTAAGTTTTTCTGCATATTAATCATCAGTAAGGAATTTATAACAACAAAAGTGTAATACAGAACGGAAACAAGCTTTTACAGAAGGTACTCAAACTCACTGTTTACACATGCCAGTATCTCCATCAATAGTTGCAGTTGGGCAGTGTAAACCTAATGACTCGATAACTCTTTCAACTACTATAACTCTTTCAACTACTAGAACATTTACTAGAGTCAACAGTAGAGGAGCCCCGAAGGACAACTCCTAGTGAACTATAAAGGCTAAGCAACATGCCATAGTCACTAACAACAACATATAGGCGTCCGTACCTCACAACTCACAACGGTTTATTTAGTTATTTAGATTACCTCAACAACATAAATTATGTCAACTCAACCCATCAACCCGTGTAAATATTATGCAAACAAGTAAATAACTAACATGTAACGACAAAAAACATGTCATAACCTGCACACAACAATAGTCAACTAATCCAAGGATATATAACCACAAATTGATGTACAACAAATTTGTGCATATGAGTATACGTCAGTATTTGTTGTGTACCCGGTTTTCGCAAAGCAACTATACTCACCTCAATCTCCGAAATATGCTTTCACGTTCTGTTAGTAAAGTCCCCTACAAATATTAAACTTCATTCAGCCTTTGCACAGTACCAGTAACGCATACTTAAATAGTGCCACAACTAACTGATGGAGTTTCTGCACTAACCATCCCAAAATGCAACCGATATCTAGGATTCACCCCTACAAATCCCAAAAACACCATCAGCACTCCATCACAAAAAAATAAATAAATAAATAAATAAATATGATTCATAACAACAAAATTCACCATTTTTATAAATAAGACACCCATTAATCTTATATGTTCCATGAATTGATGATCGAAATCTCCTATAACCACCTCCATATTACTGCAAACAATACAAAACTAAAACTTTAACAAATGTGTATTCAAAATGATTAAGAAGAAATAATATATACTTGATTGTTGAAGATTGAGCGACGAGCAATTACTGAGATGAGTTTAATTCCGTTTGTGGTTATGCAAGCCTTAATTTTGTTGGAAATTAGGTTTAATTCTGGAATTATTAGGGATCTTTATAAACCCTAATTGCACGATTTGAAATGGGATTTAAAAGGTTTGGAGTCTTCTAGGGCTATGGTAAGTTTAATGAAAATGATATTGCCCCAATATTGAAGGAAGGTAAGGTGGCTGTGAAAGTGAAAAGAAAAAGATTAGGTTTTGTGAAGGTATGAAAATTGGGGAGGGAAATAACCCGCCCAAAAGTTTTAAGCATTTTCATTTCATTTTGAAAAGAACCATATGTTTTGATGATACGAAATAACATTTGATGGTTTTGCAATAGAAAACAGGGCTCTAATGGTGTTTTAGATAAAGCCCGGTTTTGTGAAATAAAACGTGGCTCTTTACGAGGAATAGAGCCCGGTTTTAAGGTAGAAAACACGGCTTTAAACTTTTTTAACATAGAGCCCGGTTGTGTACTAGAAAACATGGCTCTATTCCCTCTTTTATAACTTTAGAGCCCATTTTTCATTAAAACCGGGCTCTATTAAGGGGGCTCTTTGTTCATTTTTGTAGTAGTGTATTGCCATACCTACGGATCTTAGGTATGACAAAAATTGTAAGAATGTTGTTGATGAGGTCATTGAAAAATATGGGCGGATGGATATCTTAGTGAACCTTCCAGCCGTGCAGTACTATACAAATTCATATACGTTAGAAGAGATCACAGAGGAGAGACTTGAAAAGGTGTTTCGGACCAATATTTTCTCTTATTTCTTCTTGTCAAAGTAGGTATCATTACTTAATATATGATTAATCTATTTCTTGGATAATTAATAATATGTTAAAAGCTATTATCTATCTCCAATTAGTTTATTTCCCTACTTTTTTGAACATTTTGATGGGTTGTAGTGACTTTCCGTTTTTATGCAGGCATGCTTTGACACACATGAAAGAAGGAAGCACCATCATAAACACTTCGTCAGTGTTAGCATACATCGCAATTAATCCAAAATTTCTTGACTACATTTCAACAAAGGGAGCCATCGTATCCTTCACAAGGGGTCTAGCATTGCATCTGGTCGACAAGAAGATTCGTGTCAATGGTGTGGCCCCTGGCCCTATATGGACACCACTGCAAGCTGCAGCACTCGATGACATGGATATAGCAACATTTGGGGAACAGGTACCCATGGATAGGGCCGGTCAACCTTATGAGATTGCTCCATCGTACGTGTTCCTAGCATCCGAGGACTCTTCCTATTTTACAGGCCAATTTCTTCATCCTAATGGTATGATTAATTCAATCTTCACACACAACCAATTGTACTTAAACACCTACATGCAGTTTCTTTTTATTACAACATATAACGCTGTTTTTCTTCGTTCTCTATTATGTTTATGATTGTGCGAAGATCGTGATGTTGCAATATTTTTTACAGGTGGGACAATCATCATATCAATGCATAGTCCTTTTAAGGACCTTGAACTTGATCACATACGAAAATAAAGTGATGAAGTTTGTGGTATTTGAAATGAATTGATGTTATGATCATCTCTATATCTTATCATGTATTCGAAATGAATTGATATGATCTATATATCTTATTATGTTAACAAGAAATTCGAAAAAAAGATTCAACAATAAATTCTTGAGAGGTTTATAGAGCTGATATATATAAAGATATTACTTACTCCTATCCGTAACATAGTTATGAATGAGCCTCATTTTATTAACGCTTGCTAGATTTAATGGCTTAGTATCAGGGCCCCTTTAGGGGAGTCCAGGCGGTGCGATGCATATGCCTACCGCTTAACGAGGGGCACAAAAGTTATTGCATTTCTATTATATATACATAATACGAGGCTTGAGCTTAATTACAAATCAATTGAGATTACAAACAAGTAAGATAATTTTCCCCTTCAGTTTTAATTTAAATAATGCCAACTTGTGTATAATTGTAAAATTTAAGTCATTCCATTACTTCTTTGACATGTTAAACTGATATAGGACTTCCAAATCTTGAGATAATAACACCACTCGAGTTCTTAGTTGTTGGTCAAGAAACATGTATGCCTGTCATCAGGGACGGACTCAGGATTTTTAAAGAGTGTTGTACAAAAGAAATGTTAAGCTAACCAAAATTACACCGTAAGAAACGAAAGTAGCAAAAAAATATTTCGGGGTTGCACATACCACAAAAACGACAATTTTGAAATCTTTTTGCAGTTCGTGACATAAAATCGGGTGTAGCCCATGCCACATCCGGCATACATGTGGGTCCGTCCATGCCTGTCATACAGTGATACAACTTGAAAACTTGCAAACATACTAGATGAACTAAACACACTATATCACCCAAGGAAAGGTTAGAGCTCCTCCCGAGTCTGTCAAATTATTTTTCATATCAATCCAAACTAATTAACTTAACCTCAGCCTGTCCACTTATGCGGACAAAATTCTATAAAACTGAATAGTTTTGGCATATATTGACCCAAATTCTAAAAATATTGTCAGTCTTATAATTGTATGGTTTATGGATTCTTTTTGGTGTATTGATACCTCTTAAATGGATTGTATTTAAAAGAAGATTCTAATGGGCTATAGTTTACTATACAGCTTGGTGGGTAGCCCAAATTTCCAAAACATATGGCTTATTCGTTTTTGCAAACTTGGTGCATGTTTTTTTATGCATAGCTGTAGGGCTGTAAACGAACCGGACGAACACGAATGGAGTCCTGTTCATATTCGTTTATTTAATTTTAACTGGATAAATAAACGGACACGGACGCTTAAACGGACGAAATTTCTTATTCATGTTTGTTTATTAAGAAAATGAATTGTTCATGTTCGTTTTTGTTCGTTCATTAAGACACTAAACGAACGCTAAACAAACATAAACGATCGAACATAAATGAAAATAGACAATCAAAAATAAACTTTATTGAATTCTTCTCAATATACTCCGTAGTATTGTTTTATAAGTGTTGCTTTGTTTAAACAAACAATTTTTTAAAATTATAAAATTAAAAGATATGATATATGAACATAAATAGATAAATAACATAAACGAACGCATAATCAGATGTTCACGAACATAAATGAACGAACGAGACTTTTGTTTATGTTCGTTCATTTAACTAAACGAACGTAAAATATTGCTCATGTTCGTTCATTTAATAGACGAACGAACATAAAGGAACTTTTTACAGAACGGTTCATGAAATGTTCACTGAACGTTCAGTTTGTTTACATCCATACATAGCTGGTTCCATAAAATACAATAATAAATTTCCAAATAGATATTACTTTAAATTTAGTTGATGTCTGTCTAAAGAAAATACTATATCACTATATACAGTAGAGATCAAGAAATTCTGTTTACACTAATACACTATGCCAAACGAATCGAAATACACATGCATATCTATACTACATATAAAGAGAAAATGGTCAAACCTTGAAAAGTGAAATCTTGAAAGTCAAGGGTTATGAATTGTGTAATTAATACTTTTATTAAAACACCCCATAACTTAAAATTACAATAATTTATTCATATGGTACAACCAATTAAAAGCATCTATATCAAATTAAAAACAATCAATTAAAACACCCTTACTAAAAAGTAAAATAAAAATTTCACAATATACAATTTAAACAAGCTACAACATAATATAAAATATAAAATAATTAAACACACTAATTCATATTATTTTTAAAACACCTTAAAATAAAAAGTATATGTTATTATACACATTATACAAACTAATAAAACACACAAAACTTCATACAAGCTAACAAGTTGATGTTGCATGTAGTTTTGAAAATTGGACCGGACCAACTGGTTCAACTGGGAAAAACATATAGTTTTGAATACAAGGACTAATACACGACAGTTCAGTTATTAAAAGCATGACTCGGTTTAAATCGACCCGTTTTTCGACCGGAACGATTCAACCGGGTTTCAAAACATTATGTTTAATCCCCAAATCTTCTAACTTTTATTAGAGGTGGCAAAACGGACGGGCGGGCACAGGCACAGGCTAAAATGGCACGGGTTGAAACGGGCACGGGCTAAAACGGGCACGGGCTAAACGGACAAATTATAAATCGGGTCAAACGGGCACGGGCTAAAATGAGCAAATTATAATTCAACTATTAAAAAACATTCGGAACAGTCCTAAAAACGTCTTTAATTCATCTTGTAAAAAAAGATCAAGCATCTAATTCTTTACTATATTTAATTATTTTTCTTAAAAAAAAAAAAAAAAAATCTGACTGCAAATTTGAGAAAATCTGCTGGGACAAATGAATAAAAATGCAACTAATTAAATATATCTATCAATTAATTAGAGTATTAAATAATTATGCATAATAAATGAGATAAATTAAAACTAAAATAGTTGAAATGTTTTATAGTTACCAGTGACAAGTGAATTGATAAAAAAAAAATGAGAGTAATTGCTTGAAAGTTGAATTGTGTTATTCGAAAACCCATCTAATAATATCTGTTTTTATCTTTTGCATGTAAGAGCTCATCAAATAAATGCAATGAGGTAAAAAAGCCTCAAACTTTTAAAAAAAATGTCAAAAATCGTTCAAAAATTACAAATTGGGCAAGATTTGCCACCCCTAACTTTTATTATTTTTCATTTATAACCCATAAACTTTTTTTTATCACTAAACGATCTGTCGATATAAAATCCCGTTGCTATGCACGGGTATTCGTCTAGTCTTTTCAAATTCTGGATTCGAAAATAAAGATTCTCCAACTTATTTCTTGAAACATGTTTGTAATTGTTAAATGATCACAAATTATCATATTTAGATGTTAGTTATTTTTAATAATTGCCATATTTTGTGCTGTTTAGCAAGTTTATATGTGTTTTTATGAGTTTCTAGTGTTTCATATTTGTTTCTTTAAATGTATTTATTCATAAAAGAGTCAAAAATAAATTGTGTGAAGATCACAAATTAAGGAACAAATTACTATCATGTAAATATGATAATTGAGTTAATTTAATGTGTCGACATGACACAAGTTAGAAAATATAGAAAAATTACATGTTTCGTTTAGGTGGTTTAATCAAAATCACCCTCGTAGTCCTTATTCGATTTTAATTACATAAGTAATCTTTAATTTTTTAAGTATTTGCATTGATAGTCCATATTTTGAAAAATATAGACTATTCGTGTAATAACAATAGAGATTACCATAGATTATTTCACATATAATCTCTATTTTTCAAAATAAGGATTATCAAAACATGATCCCCTTTTACCCAAAAAAGATAATATCTATTTTCTAAAATAGGGATCATCAATGTAGTTAGTTTGAAAATTAAGTATCAATTGTGTAATTAAAATCGAATAGGGTGACAAGTGTTATTTTGAGTAAACCACAAGACAAAACATGTAAAATTTTCAAAAATATAAGAAATATATATCTAATTTAATATTTTAAAATATGTGTCACCATGTCACTAAGTCAAATGATTTTTAGAAATAACCCATATTGATTCCATGAAGTAAAACCAAAAATGGCCTCAAGCTGCCAAACAAAGTTTTTCTCATGAAGCTAGACATCAAAATTAGACCAAAGCCAAACTTTCTAAAATTATATAACCACCAAGATTGCCAAAAGTGTGATATAAACCCACGAGAACCACTTGCGTACGTTTAAATTCCATCGATGTGTACTTTTCATAAATACTCAATCATAGATTATCAACTAATCCAACAATATACATCCAAAATGATATACTAATTTGAACCCATCATTACACATATTCAGACCGGGTAAAACCTTCACTTTTCAGGAGATTAGTGTGGCTAGCTACTTCAGAGTTGTAACAGAAGTTGAACTAAGTTGAACTCAAATATACGAACTCAGAAGCAATAGTAAAAGAAGCTATCATCTCCGGGTAGTCAGATCTCACATTATATAATGATAGTTATAAGTTTTTTGCCACTAAGTCACCCTAGTGGTTATGAGTAGGCTACTTGAATTGATTAGATGATAAAATGTATTTAAGACAACATATATACAAGGCGAAGTGACCATGAACGACCACCAATTCCAATAATGTGTAATGTACATGTTGTTAGGTGGTAAGATTTTTCAATAAATATGGTTGGAACGTATAGGTAACATTTCAAATGTTTCATGCGAATAGAGGATATGCTTCGATACGCCAATGACACTCAATATCATATGAACAACCCATTTGTATATAAATAGTTCAATAATACTAAGGTACATTACAATAGCAATCATAGTGTTTCATTTGTTCACCGGGAACAACAATTTTTAGGCAAAGGCAATAATGGAAATGCAAGGTGAACGACGATTCCCACCACAAAACCAAGATACGCAACCGGGTAAAGAATACCTCATGAATCCTCTCCCACAATATAGCAGTAATCGCTACAAACCCTCTGGCAAACTTCACGTATGTATGGTTGATCAGTTATCTCATTAGATTTTCTCAGAAAAATTTTAAAGTTATATTTGTAATATATTTATGAAGTATTATACGTTTTGGTGCAGGGAAAGGTGGCGTTAGTGACTGGAGGAGATTCGGGTATTGGGAGGTCCGTTTGCTACCACTTTGCAATAGAAGGTGCAACTGTAGCCTTCACTTATGTGAAGGGAGACGAGGACATAGATGCAATGGAAACACTAAAGATCATAAGTAATTCGAAAGTGAGTGGCTCGGATGATCCAATTGCAATACCAACTGATCTCATGTATAACAAGAATTGTGAGAAAGTTGTTGAGGAGGTTGTTGCAAAATACGGGCGCATTGATATCCTAGTGAACAATGCTGGCATCCAGTATGAAAGTTCGTTAGAAGAAATCACGGAGGAGAGGCTTGACAGGGTGTTCAGGACCAACTTTTTCTCTCATGTCTTTATGTCAAGGTATGTGTATCATCATCTTAATTTAGATAAAATTATTTTTCTAGATATTCTACTAATTGATATAAGATGATTCAAAGTATCATCTCAGGCTATATATAACTTGAAAACATAAATTTTGTACTTTAGTGCGTAAAATCTAATGATGGCAAGATGTGTAGGCTTATGAAATGTTATTGTAAAAGATTAGTTTTTCGTTAATGAACTTATAAAAATGTTATGTTGCCCTTCGCGTTTTGATATACAGAATTGCTCTAAAACACATGAAAGAAGGAAGCAGCATCATAGACAGTGCGTCGGTGGAAGCATACAGAGGAAACGCAAAGATGTTGGACTATGCTTCAACAAAGGGAGCAATAGTATCATGGATAAGGGGTCTATCAACTTATCTAATTGACAGGAAGATTCGTGTCAACGGTGTGGCCCCTGGCTGTGTTTGGACCCCACTGATAGCCGCAACCTTTTCTGATGAGGATATAGCAAGCTTCGGGTCATCTTCGTCCTCGACCATGAATAGGGCATCTCAACCTTTTGAGATTGCTCCATGTTATGTGTTCCTTGCATCGGATGACTCTTCCTACATCACTGGCCAAGTTCTCCATCCTAATGGTAAATTTCTATCACTAGACATATTTTACCTATAACATACATTAACTTGCTGATATAATTTTGTATCATTTTGTTGCAGGTGGAGTAATCATCAATACTTAATCTTCGTAACTTGAATTCGATACAGAACCTTGATAAATGGAATGACGAATAAAGTGTGTGTATGCATAGATTATAAACGTGTGCATGAAATAATTTGATGCTCTGATAAAATTACCTTACAATAAGGAACTCCATTTGGAATAAATGAGTTGATATTAATGTTGACCGCCTTTCGCAACGGATTTATAGTACATTTATGCTTTTTTAACAAATGATTTCATATCCTACGCTAATTTAATATTACATCGATTCGAAAATTATCACAAACTATACATATTATACGATTTAAATTTTAGACTTGATTTTGTCATTTCGAAATTATAAAATCATAATAATGGATATTTAAATCTAATTTTAATAAATAGTACTAGTCATGCATATGATTAAAACTTTTTAATATATATTAAACACAAACTTTTAAATATAAATTGATTATGAAAACCAATATTGTTACAAAAGCAAAGAGCAAAGCCATAAACTTATTAAAAGAAACACAAATTGAAACCAAATTTTTTTGACAATGTAACGTTCAAACTAGGAAATAACACTAAATCACTAATCATTTAGGCAACAAACCACCGGACTAACATAGCATTTGAAACAAGTTTTGCAACTACGGAATATTATTATGTATTTTAAAAGTGATCAAAATTCTAGGCTCAACATCAAAACGACACCCTGGACTACACCAATATCACACAGAAATTCACTACCCACAAATTCATCTGCTCAAGCCTCAAGTTATGTGGGTTATGTTTTGCCAATAAAGCCCAATATCATATACAAAGCCCATATATATAACACACATAATGACACACAAGTCATCATCACCCTACAATGTTTCTGCCACGTAAAATATAAGAAAACATTTCATAAATATATAGAGTCGGTTTCTGGATTACTATTCAGACACGATGTCATACAGCTCAATGTTGAAGCAGTCGTTGACGGTGCCGAGCCTAGGAAAGTCATGGATACGGTCACGTAGGTTGTTGTCTTCATCTTCGGTACTAGGAATACGAAGCATTAGCAACGGTCTCACGTCGTCGATAATATGCATGGGTTCTTATGTCCAACGTCCTGGTGTCTCTGCTATTCACACCGTTAAAGTTCTTGTATGTTCTTTTTCTTGGGTTTGTAGTAAATATTTTGTAACACCCCCAAAATTTGATACAGCGGAAGACTCAACAAGCTTTCGGGGTGCTACGGGGATTGGTATCCAACACAAGACAATATAGAACGAGATAAAGTAAACATAATAAAAACACAACCAAAACGGGGTTTTAAGGTTTACATTTATCCCAACATCATTCAGAGTCAGGCCCAAAATAAGATATCAATAGGTCCAAATTTAGTTATCAGAGTTTAGAAAATATAGATCCATAACCCGTGTGCCTTAGCCGAGCCTTCCAATCCAAGCATGCACCTCAACACTTAATTACCTGAGAAAACGTGCTAAAAGTCAGCTTTCGCTGGTGAGATCATAGGTTTAAATTCAACTAATAATATAGTGGACATATACGCAAAACGCTTGCTAGCTAGACTAAGGATTCGCTAAAAGCCTGCGGATACCCTCCGCTCTCAACATAACACACGGATACCCTTCCGTAACAACATAGATATTCGGGTAACCCCCGCAATACCAATAAATACTCGGATAACCTCCGAAGTATTAATAACCTATAGGTGCACACTATAGTATCTAATAAGTCAACCTTGAATAGTACACACGAAACTATGTGACTAAAGCTGACAATCCAAATAAGCCAACATTGAATAGTACACACAACAAATATGTGACTAAAGCTGACAATCCAAATAACCAAATAAGCCAACCTTGAATAGTACACACAACATATATGTGACTAAAGCTGACAATCATCAATAACCAAATAAGCCAACCTTGAATAGTACACACAAAAGGTGTGACTAAAGCTGACAATATATCCTAGTCCATACGCATAGCAAGTTTAGAAAGAATATAAAAGCGATAGTAGTCCACGTAAAATGATTTGCACGTTTCTCACCCCAATCGTTGAAAACATAGTTCAAGAGTAAAAAGCGAGGCTATGACTCACCTCAAGTCCAGAAAATAGCAAGACGAGGTAGGTAGCAATAAGATGTATGATAACTCACGAAACAGCAACTACGGACTTGGCACGACCTAACAATATTAACTCTTTCAGAAATCATTTCCTCAAATATATAATATTCCCAAACCCGGACGAGAATCCGTTTTATTACCGAAAATCCATTTCGTATTAGTTTGGTGTATTTGCGTTTGGTATCCATACGGATGGTGGGTCGACTCCAAAACAACCAAGAAGATCACACATAGCAAGATAAAATAAACTATAGATCTAATATTAGCCCAATATATCATTTAAATAAATCGCCAAAGTTTACCAAATCCGCCGATTTGATAATCCTCATATTTATTTACGTAATATACCGTTCCAAGATTACACCCAATCTAAAACACATATAAAGCACATAGCACATATTGACTATATAGTATATATCATAGTTTAATAAATTCCTCGTATATATCGTCAAATTGGCCAGATTTCCCGATATATACACTCGCAATCTATTACACTTTACATATACTACAACCTATGGGCGTCGTAGGATACGATGCCCGCTAATATATTTATTTCGTATAACCAAACAACCCGGCTCAACCTTACGGTTAAGTGGTTATTTAATTATAGAAAACGTCTATATTAGTCGTCATATATCCGTGACAACACGAACGTCACAAATAATAACTTACCTGGACCCGAGTGACAACAATTTCGCCTAACTCAATAAGTTTATCCGTTATATGTCCAAAACGACATTTTATTAAATGTTTCATAATTGTCGGGAGTTTCCCGTTATATAACATTATTATTTTTATTTTTTTTATAATAACAATACGTTTAATAATATTACGCCACTTTCGTAGCCTAATATATATCTAATCGTATTATTTATAATACGACTCGTGATTATTATTATCATTAATATACGCGTTTATATAGTTATATATACGTTATTCACGTACCTACTTTCATATAGACGTTCATATTATGAATAATTATTATTACGAGTTTTATTATTTCCGTTTCAATTTTAATAATTATTGAGTTATACGAAATGGTCATATGTCCGAGTCATGACCCTCGGCTCATTGTCCAAGTCCAACAATAAGCAAAAGTCATAAATAATAATTCTCCGTCCAATCACAATCTCAACCACGGGCTACAACAATAAGGTCCGACTACGGCACCCGACTAACCTATCTCCGTCAATCTAACGACCGTCTCACAATCGGTCCCCAATCACTGTTACCAAACGACAACAACTCCACAATATCAAAAACCATAACCATTTCGACCCATATGTACTCGGCCGAGAAATAATACCACAACAACAAATATATAACAAGGACAATCATAACAATTAATGATATAACAATTAGTTCACAATTATCACAAAAATAACATTAACCATGTTAATGTTTGGGTCGGTTTACCAAGCCAAACCCGAGCCTTCGACTCACTTGAGTCACGGCTCAATACCACGAGTCACGAAGACTCGAATCAACAACCTCAAATGTCATCAAAATAAGCTCCAACGAGCACAACCATTTAGCCATTCGACTTAACCAAGTCTCGGCAACAAAATAACATTGCGGCTAAGAGCCGCGACCCACAAGGGTCGAACCAAGGCAACCACGAGCACAAGGCTCGAGATATAACCACACGAGAACCCCATACGGGTCATCGGCTTAGTTGTACGAGCGACCAAAAATAACCCCGAGACCTCAAGGGTCTCGGTCAGGCTCGAATCAATAATTCCACCCTCGACAAAACCATGAAACCCGCGAATCCATCACCAATCGAACCCAACACAACCCAATCGGATACCAAACCCTTAAGAAAACGTTTTTCCAACCAAAACCCATAACCTTGGTACGTTTTTAAATGAAAACCCATTCGAATATCATCAAGTCATGACCTTAGGTCACGATTTTTATCAACAATACGAGTGAAAACTTGTCTCACCTTCGATCTAGAGCTCAAAACCGTGATAACCCTTCAAAATACACGATTTGGTGGTGAAGATAATGGTGATTCGAAATGAAATAAAGGAGTTATAGGCGCGTGTTGTTGTAGATCTAGTAGATTAGATGATGTAGATCAAGAATATGGTGGTGGTTTAGAGTGGTGATCGGCGGTGGTGTAGCAGTGGTGGCCGGAATTTAAAGGGCGGCTAGGGTTTGTCAAAGAGAGGCAAAGAGAGAGAGATGGGAGTAAAGTGAGTGTTGTGTGTGTGGGTGAAAACCGGACCAAACACACACCTTATAATAACTTTTCTCTTTTTTTTTTTTTTTTTTTTTTTTTTTTTTTTTTTTAAATGTTATAATAATAATAAGAATAATAATAATAATAGTAATAATAAAGATATTATTACGGTGGAGCGGGTAACGCGGGTAACTGTAAAAACACGTGGCCCGAACCCGAACTCATTTTAAAATTTCCATATCACACGAGAACCTCTCGTAATTAATTAAAATATATAACGGACTCGTTAAGACGAATCATAAAACTATCGTTAGGTAATCCTAGTGCCAAAGTCAACGTAGTACCAAGTGAGAATTCAAATATACATCACCGATCACATAATCAAAAATGAATTATGAACATAATTCACGAATTCCATAACGTCATTAAATAAAATATCCATAAAATAGGTCTTACAAGTTCGTTGTGAAATGAAAATTTCAAATAAAAATTATAAACGAACTTAAGTTGTAATGCGGGTTTTAAAAATAGCTCCCTAAACTGCCAGTTGTCACATCCTCCCCGTCTCAGAAGGAAACCCGTCCCGGGTTTCACTCGGAAAAATTCATCTACGAAGTGAAAAGCTTCGGATATCTCTTCCTGAACTCGTCCTCACGTTCCCACGTAAACTCTGGTCCATGTCGGGAATTCCAACGAACCTTGACGAGCGGAATGCGACTCTTCTTGTGTCGTTTAACTTCACGATCTAAAATCTCAATCGGTTCCTCCACGAAATTTAGTTTCTCATCAACACGAATGTCCCTCATTGGAATGACGGGCATTTCATCAGAAAGACATTTCTTCAAATTACTCACGTGGAACACGGCGTGAACCTTGCTCAGTTCGGACGGTAATTCCAACCTATAAGCCACGGGCCCAATTCTTTCTAAGATCAAGAATGGTCCAATGTAGCGTGGGTTGAGTTTACCACGTTTCCCGAAACGTATTACACCTTTCCAAGGCGAGACTTTCAGCATCACTTTGTCTCCAACCTGGAACTCTAATGGTTTACGTCTCTGATCGGCGTAGCTCTTCTGCCTATCTCTGGCGGCTTGCAACCGATCACGAATCTGAGTTACTTTCTCGGTAGTTTCCAAAATAAGCTCAGGGCCTGTAAGTTGACTATCTCCAACTTCTGCCCAACCAATAGGTGAACGACACTTTCTGTCATACAAAGCTTCGAAGGGTGCAGCCTTAAGACTGGTATGGTAGCTGTTATTATAGGAGAACTCCGCAAGGGGTAAATACTTCTCCCAGCCTTTACCAAAGTCTATGGTGCATGCACGAAGCATATCCTCTAACGTCTGAATGGTCCTTTCACTTTGACCATCGGTTTGGGGATGATATGCAGTACTCATATCAAGCCTCGTCCCCAAAGCCGTTTGAAGTGATCGCCACAAAGCTGACGTAAAACGACTATCACGGTCCGAAATAATAGATATCGGGACTCCATGACGCGAAATAATTTCCTTCACATATAACCTCGCAAGCTTATCCACACTATCATCTTCACTAATAGCTAAGAAATGAGCAGACTTTGTCAGACGATCCACAATTACCCAGATAGCGTCACAACCGCTAGCTGTTCTCGGTAATTTGGTAATGAAGTCCATAGTAATCCGCTCCCATTTCCAGACTGGAAGTTCTGGTTGCGTTAGTAATCCTGACGGTCTCTGGTGTTCAGCCTTAACCTTGGCGCATGTCAAGCACTTACTAACGTACGATGCTATATCTGCCTTCATATTTGGCCACCAATAGAACTTCTTAAGATCCTGATACATTTTATCGGAACCAGGATGAATGGAGTACTTTGACTTATGCGACTCATGCATAATCAATTCCCGAATTCCTCCATGTAAAGGTACCCAAATCCGATCTCCAAAACCTAATAATCCATTAGAACGCTTAACAAATCCTTTCTCGTTATCAGCCATCCCAAATATATTCTCGGCAGGTCTATTTTCTGCCTTCATCGCTTCCGTTTGAGCTTCAAGTATTTGAGACGGTAATGGTGACACGATAGTCATTCCCAATGACCTAACTCGTAATGGTGGTACTCTTTCCTTTCGACTAAGAGCATCAGCAACAACGTTTGCTTTACCAGGGTGGTAGCGAATTTCACAATCATAATCGCTTAGCAACTCAATCCAACGTCGCTGTCTCATGTTGAGCTCTTTTTGATTCAAGATGTGTTGTAGACTTTTATGGTCAGTAAATACCACACATTTGGTTCCGTACAAGTAATGTCTCCATATTCTTAAAGCAAAAACTACAGCACCTAGCTCCAAATCATGGGTAGTGTAGTTTTTTTTCTCATGCTTTTTGAGCTGTCGGGAAGCATAAGCTATCACTTTCTCTCGTTGCATTAACACGGCTCCCAAACCTTTATGCGATGCGTCACAATAGACGACGAAATCCTCGTTACCTTCCGGTAGCGCTAAGATAGGAGCACTACACAACATTTTCTTAAGCAATTGAAACGCTTCCTCTTCTTTATCTCCCCATTCATACGTAACACTCTTTTGAGTCAATTTGGTCAATGGTTTAGCTATCTTCGAAAATCCCTCAATGAATCTTCGGTAATAACTAGCTAAACCCAAAAATTGACGAACTTCGGTTGGGGTTGTAGGTGCAGCCCAATCTTTTATCGCCTCAATCTTAGCAGGATCCACATGGACTCCTTGTCTGTCAATCACATGACCCAGAAATTGTACTGTCGGAATCCAAAATTCGCATTTTGAAAACTTGGCATAAAGTTTCTCCTTCCTGAGCAATTCCAAAATGAGTCTTAAATGTTCCTCATGCTCTTTCTCACTCTTTGAATAAATCAGAATGTCATCGATGAATACAGTCACGAACTTATCCAAGTAAGGCTTACACACACGATTCATGAGATCCATGAATATTGCCGGTGCGTTAGTCAACCCAAACGGCATCACCTGAAACTCGTAATGCCCGTAACGGGTTCTGAAAGCCGTTTTCGGAATATCTTCCTCGCGAACTCGAAGTTGATGATATCCCGATCTCAAATCGATCTTCGAATACACACTCGATCCTTGAAGTTGATCGAACAAGTCATCGATCCTGGGTAACGGGTATCGATTCTTCACCGTTAACTTATTCAACTCCCTATAATCAATACACATACGAAACGATCCATCCTTCTTCTTCACAAATAGGACTGGGGCTCCCCAAGGTGAAGAACTTGGTCTTATGAATCCTTTTTCGGCTAACTCCGCCAATTGTTTCGACAATTCTTCTAGTTCGGTAGGTGCAAGACGATAAGGTGCTCGTGCTACAGGTGCAGCACCAGGTATCAACTCAATCTGAAACTCCACTTGTCTAGTCGGCGGGATTCCCGGCAAATCGTCAGGAAACACATCTGGAAAATCACGAACTATAGGCACATCTCCAATGCACCTTTCCTTTTTCTTCGTCTCGCCCTTCTCAGAAATTTGGGCTAAGAAAAGGTAACATCCCTTCTCCATTAGCTTCGGTAACTTTGTGCAAGATATAACTGCTAATCGGGATGGGCTCCTAGAATCCTTTCGGTCTCCTAATATATTTAGGACTTCCTTTCCGTATGGTACACGCACGATCTTCTCGTCGCAAAGAGTGTGAGCACGATACTTCGACAACCAATCCATACCAATGATTACGTCAAAACTTCCTAACGTGACGGGTAGAAGATCTATGTTGAAAGGATGGTTCAAGAAATTTAACGTACAACCGCGAATGATGGTATTAATCCTTTCTAGGTTTCCATTTGCTAATTCAATATCATATCCAATTCCTAAGGCCATCGGGGGTTTCTCTAGTAAGGGTGCAAATGTAGTGGACACAAAACTCCTATCGGCACCAGTATCAAACAGTATGGAAGCATAACGATTATTGAGAAGGAACGTACCAGTAACGACGTTCGGATCTTCTCCTCTCTCGTTCCCGAGTGCATACACTCTTCCCTGGGCAGCTCCAGCTTCCACACGTTGGTCCCCATTATCTTGTCGTCCACGATTTTCTCCAGTTCCACGGTTTCCATAATTGTACCCATTACCACCCGAGCCTTGATTTCCACGGTTCCGCGATTCTCTACACTCATTCCTATAGTGTCCCTTCTTTCCACACCCATAACAAGTAACATCTGCCTTGTTTCTCATTTCAGGAGCAGCTTGAACCATAGCAAGAGGTCGAGCTCTACAGTCCCTAGCTGTGTGTCCTTTCCTTGAGCAATTCTGGCATTTCACACTACACCATCCAGTATGATGCTGGTGGCAACGATCACACTTGGGTGCATCACCGTTCTGATTCTTCTTATCTCCATTCCCAATAGCATAAGCCTTAGCTTGTCTCTTGCTTCGGTGATCATTACTCTTAGAGTGACGGTCTCTCTTTCTCTTTCCATTCTTCTCCTTATCAGCTTCTTCTAATTCCAACGAATCCATAAGTTGTTGAGCAATTGTGATTGCCTCATGGATGTTTGCAGGCCTAGCAGAAATTACATCATTCCTCGTAGCTACAGGCAATCCATCAGTATACCTTTCAATCTTTTGAGTCTCAGTTTTCACCATATCAGGGCACAACAAGGCTAACTCCTGGTAACGACGATTATAAGTCGCCATATCATTACCTTTCACCTTGTGGTTCCAAAACTCAATCTCTAGCTTCTTGACCTCATTCCTTGGGCAATAAGTCTGAATCAGCAAGGACTTAAATTGCTCCCAAGTCATAGCATAAGCTACATCACTCCCAACTGCATTTCGGTAGTTGTTCCACCAAGTCAAAGCTTCAACCTTGAAAGTAAAAGAAGCAAACTTTACCTTTGCATTCTCCGCACAACCACTAACATTAAACACTGACTCAGTCTTCTCAATCCATCTGACTAAGTAAACCACTCCTTCAGTTCCACCAAACTCAATGGGTCCACAAATCTTGAATTCCTTGTATTGACATCCATTAGCACGAACAGGTGGAAAAGTTCCAGCAGACTTGTTGGAATGATTTGACTCAGCTAGTAGTTCAGCAACTCTTTGCTCCACGAGTTGGTTGATCATTGCTTGATCCACAGTTGGTGCATTAAGTGGAACATGATCATTGTCTCCCTGAACATCAACATTCTGATTCCTGTTGTTACGGTTAGTGGTGTCCAGGTTGTCAGGAGTAGGGGTTTCAACATTTCGAGTAGGTCGACGACCTCGACGAGCAGGAGTAGTCACAGCAGGACCAGTCCTGGTAGACCTAACAGGGTTTCGACGGGGTGCCATTGATCTGTAACATCACACAAGTTCATGAGTCTCCAATAGAACTTATCGATATGCTCAACAAAACATTTCAACAAAACCAATCATGGAAAGAATAGCAACAATACACCACGTAACAACAAATAAGCGAATAAGGACTCAATTTCCATAACACCCAAAATCATATAATACCATATACTAATAACCATCAACCGTACAATAGCGATCTAACATCGTTCCAACTAACGGATAACACAAAACATACTAATCGTTCCAAAAGAGACGAATACCGTACAAAATACATCAAAATATGATAACTAGCTTTTCTAACCGAACACTCCTCGGCTAAGAAAGCAACAAGATAATATAACTCAAACAACTAGCCATGTGGCTGACGGAGAATCCTCAACTCCTGCCTCAAGCCATCAAGATCCCTCCATAACGATCCTAACTCCACGCTATGGGTGTCTCGGTCTCTCTTGAGGTCAGCCACCTCCTTCTCTAGCTCGGCATTCCTTTGCCAAAGCTTGCGGTCGGCCTTACGAGCAGTAACAAATCCTCGCTGCAAACTATCGATATGCTCGTGGACATCCATCATAACTCTCCTCAGCTCAGTAGTCCTGCCCACAACGACAGTCAAATCAACTCTCAAATCTGCTAAAAACTCCCCAATAACTCGCTCAAGTCGATCAGATACACGTGCAACTCTGTCACTAAGCTCAGTAATCCGAGCCCACAACCTGCCAATCTCACCCAACTCTGCATGCTCAGCAGAAATCTCAGACGATGCATCCGACTCCACTGGACTACCAGGTGGCAACTCAAACAAGAACGGATGGTCAGGTGAATCAGGCTCAATCGGGTGTACAGGTGAATCAGGCTCCTCAGCCTGAGCTGGTGGTGCTAACTCATCATCATCATCATCAGGCATCTCATCCTCCTGAGGGTCATCCTCCTCCTCAGGGTCATCATCATCACCATGCTCAGCCTCCTGAGGGTCATCCTCCCGCTCAGGGTCATCAGCCTCATCCTCACCCTCGTACTCCTCCTCCTCCTCATCGGAAGAGTACCTCATCACTCGTCGTCTCCTACTAGGTGAACCATGTGAAGATGTAGTAGGTGATCTAGGACGACGACGCAATGATGTGGGTGGCGCCTCAGACAGAAGAGAATGAGCATCAATCTGTAAAGGTGATGGAGTAGGGCATACCGACATGCGTGCCGTAGCTCGGTGGGCAAAGCGTGGTGCCACACGAGCCAAAGCCTGATGAAGAGTAAGCTGCCTCGATGTACCAGGGAGCCCTAAAGAAGATGAGGGTCCCTGCGTAGATGCAGCAGGTAGTGCTGAAGTAGAAGCTGCCTGTGATACAGTAGCTGGAGTCATGGCCATCTGGTAAGGATCATCAGATGCCATAATGAACTGTGCAGGTAAATCCGGTGCAGTAAGAATGTCCTCGACGACATCGGGCATATGGGAGGCCATAGTCTGTGACAACGGCGTAGGGTAAGTGTAAGTGTTTCAAAACAACTTAAATCACAACTCATAAAACCATACCAAACATACTCATCAAATAATTCCATATATAATCTCAATAAAAGAATTTCAAACACCGCATTACTAAAATGTTTATAAAACATATAGACCATATAAATCCTCGAGAACGCCATCTTATACTAAAATCCATAAACCTCAAGTCATCTCAATAAGTCTCAAATCTAACAATCATTTCAAATATCTCATAATACCTCAAATAATAGAAGATGCTTCGGCTTGGCGGGCTGGCGGGCGGTAGTCAAGGATCATTTTCTATAAAAATACGGTTATAGTTTAGGCGTTTATTTACCTAGTTCTCTATAACCTTGGCTCTGATACCAATCTGTAACACCCCCAAAATTTGATACAGCGGAAGACTCAACAAGCTTTCGGGGTGCTACGGGGATTGGTATCCAACACAAGATAATATAGAACGAGATAAAGTAAACATAATAAAAACACAACCAAAACGGGGTTTTAAGGTTTACATTTATCCCAACATCATTCAGAGTCAGACCCAAAATAAGATATCAATAGGTCCAAATTTAGTTATCAGAGTTTAGAAAATATAGATCCATAACCCGTGTGCCTTAGCCGAGCCTTCCAATCCAAGCATGCACCTCAACACTTAATTACCTGAGAAAACGTGCTAAAAGTCAGCTTTCGCTGGTGAGATCATAGGTTTAAATTCAACTAATAATATAGTGGACATATACGCAAAACGCTTGCTAGCTAGACTAAGGATTCGCTAAAAGCCTGCGGATACCCTCCGCTCTCAACATAACACACGGATACCCTTCCGTAACAACATAGATATTCGGGTAACCCCCGCAATACCAATAAATACTCGGATAACCTCCGAAGTATTAATAACCTATAGGTGCACACTATAGTATCTAATAAGTCAACCTTGAATAGTACACACGAAACTATGTGACTAAAGCTGACAATCCAAATAAGCCAACCTTGAATAGTACACACAACAAATATGTGACTAAAGCTGACAATCCAAATAACCAAATAAGCCAACCTTGAATAGTACACACAACATATATGTGACTAAAGCTGACAATCATCAATAACCAAATAAGCCAACCTTGAATAGTACACACAAAAGGTGTGACTAAAGCTGACAATATATCCTAGTCCATACGCATAGCAAGTTTAGAAAGAATATAAAAGCGATAGTAGTCCACGTAAAATGATTTGCACGTTTCTCACCCCAATCGTTGAAAACATAGTTCAAGAGTAAAAAGCGGGGCTATGACTCACCTCAAGTCCAGAAAATAGCAAGACGAGGTAGGTAGCAATAAGATGTATGATAACTCACGAAACAGCAACTACGGACTTGGCACGACCTAACAATATTAACTCTTTCAGAAATCATTTCCTCAAATATATAATATTCCCAAACCCGGACGAGAATCCGTTTTATTACCAAATATCCATTTCGTATTAGTTTGGTGTATTTGCGTTTGGTATCCATACGGGTGGTGGGTCGACTCCAAAACAACCAAGAAGATCACACATAGCAAGATAAAATAAACTATAGATCTAATATTAGCCCAATATATCATTTAAATAAATCGCCAAAGTTTACCAAATCCGCCGATTTGATAATCCTCATATTTATTTACGTAATATACCGTTCCAAGATTACACCCAATCTAAAACACATATAAAGCACATAGCACATATTGACTATATAGTATATATCATAGTTTAATAAATTCCTCGTATATATCGTCAAATTGGTCAGATTTCCCGATATATACACTCGCAATCTATTACACTTTACATATACTACAACCTATGGGCGTCGTAGGATACGATGCCCGCTAATATATTTATTTCGTATAACCAAACAACCCGGCTCAACCTTACGGTTAAGTGGTTATTTAATTATAGAAAACGTCTATATTAGTTGTCATATATCCGTGACAACACGAACGTCACAAATAATAACTTACCTGGACCCGAGTGACAACAATTTCGCCTAACTCAATAAGTTTATCCGCTATATGTCCAAAACGACATTTTATTAAATGTTTCATAATTGTCGGGAGTTTCCCGTTATATAACATTATTATTTTTTTTTATAATAACAATACGTTTAATAATATTACGCCACTTTCGTAGCCTAATATATATCTAATCGTATTATTTATAATACGACTCGTGATTATTATTATCATTAATATACGCGTTTATATAGTTATATATACGTTATTCACGTACCTACTTTCATATAGACGTTCATATTATGAATAATTATTATTACGAGTTTTATTATTTCCGTTTCAATTTTAATAATTATTGAGTTATACGAAATGGTCATATGTCCGAGTCATGACCCTCGGCTCATTGTCCAAGTCCAACAATAAGCAAAAGTCATAAATAATAATTCTCCGTCCAATTTCAATCTCAACCACGGGCTACAACAATAAGGTCCGACTACGGCACCCGACTAACCTATCTCCGTCAATCTAACGACCGTCTCACAATCGGTCCCCAATCACTGTTACCAAACGACAACAACTCCACAATATCAAAAACCATAACCATTTCGACCCATATGTACTCGGCCGAGAAATAATACCACAACAACAAATATATAACAAGGACAATCATAACAATTAATGATATAACAATTAGTTCACAATTATCACAAAAATAACATTAAACATTTTAATGTTTGGGTCGGTTTACCAAGCCAAACCCGAGCCTTCGACTCACTTGAGTCACGGCTCAATACCACGAGTCACGAAGACTCGAATCAACAACCTCAAATGTCATCAAAATAAGCTCCAACGAGCACAACCATTTAGCCATTCGACTTAACCAAGTCTCGGCAACAAAATAACATTGCGGCTAAGAGCCGCGACCCACAAGGGTCGAACCAAGGCAACCACAAGCACAAGGCTCGAGATACAACCACACGAGAACCCCATACGGGTCATCGGCTTAGTTGTACGAGCGACCAAAAATAACCCCGAGACCTCAAGGGTCTCGGTCAGGCTCGAATCAATAATTCCACCCTCGACAAAACCATGAAACCCGCGAATCCATCACCAATCGAACCCAACACAACCCAATCGGATACCAAACCCTTAAGAAAACGTTTTTCCAACCAAAACCCATAACCTTGGTACGTTTTTAAATGAAAACCCATTCGAATATCATCAAGTCATGACCTTAGGTCACGATTTTTATCAACAATACGAGTGAAAACTCGTCTCACCTTCGATCTAGAGCTCAAAACCGTGATAACCCTTCAAAATACACGATTTGGTGGTGAAGATAATGGTGATTCGAAATGAAATAAAGGAGTTATAGGCGCGTGTTGTTGTAGATCTAGTAGATTAGATGATGTAGATCAAGAATATGGTGGTGGTTTAGAGTGGTGATCGGCGGTGGTGTAGCAGTGGTGGCCGGAATTTAAAGGGCGGCTAGGGTTTGTCAAAGAGAGGCAAAGAGAGAGAGATGGGAGTAAAGTGAGTGTTGTGTGTGTGGGTGAAAACCGGACCAAACACACACCTTATAATAACTTTTCTCTTTTTTTTTTTTTTTTTTTTTTTTTTTTTTTTTTTTAAATGTTATAATAATAATAAGAATAATAATAATAATAGTAATAATAAAGATATTATTACGGTGGAGCGGGTAACGCGGGTAACTGTAAAAACACGTGGCCCGAACCCGAACTCATTTTAAAATTTCCATATCACACGAGAACCTCTCGTAATTAATTAAAATATATAACGGACTCGTTAAGACGAATCATAAAACTATCGTTAGGTAATCCTAGTGCCAAAGTCAACGTAGTACCAAGTGAGAATTCAAATATACATCACCGATCACATAATCAAAAATGAATTATGAACATAATTCACGAATTCCATAACGTCATTAAATAAAATATCCATAAAATAGGTCTTACAAGTTCGTTGTGAAATGAAAATTTCAAATAAAAATTATAAACGAACTTAAGTTGTAATGCGGGTTTTAAAAATAGCTCCCTAAACTGCCAGTTGTCACATATTTTGTCTTGAACTCTTGATTATTTTTTATCCAGGTAGATATAGGTATGTAGAAATGCTCGGTATAACAGTAAAAGTAAACGAAAATGCTAAAAATGAGAGCTTGAGCTTTTGTTTAGAACACTAGCTGCCGAAGATAACCAAAATGCTCGGTTTCTGTACTATTAAAAAAGAAGAAGAACTTAAAGTACATTAGATGAAATATAAAAGGAACGTTTGTTTTTACATAATGCAAAACTTTGGTGTAATTAACATTTCTGAATGTATTACAACTTGGTACATATTTGCTCCGAAACTTAATCGGAAATTAGTGACTCTATGTTAGGCGAAGGCAATGGGGAAGGAAGAAGGTGAACCATTTCCAAGTCAGTCGCAAGATAACCAACCAGGAAAAGAACACGTGATGGACCCTATCCCTCAATTCAGCAACCCTCATTACAAAGCCTCTTCCAAACTCCATGTACAATATTTTTAATTGATTTATTTACCAAATTATGTGATTGCAAAAACAAACTCATTTTTTCTTGGTGTAGGGAAAAGTTGCATTGGTGACAGGAGGAGACTCGGGGATTGGAAGGGCAGTTTGCTACTGTTTTGCTAAAGAGGGGGCAACTATAGCATTCACTTATGTAAAGGGTGATGAGGACAAAGATGCAGAGGATACATTGAACATCATAAACGAGTCCAAAATCAGTGACTCTAGTGAACCAATTGCAATACCTGTTGATCTTGGGTATGAGAAGAACTGTAAGAGTGTTATAGAGGAGGTTGTTGGGAAATACGGGTGCATTGCTGTCTTGGTGAACAATGCTGCCGAACAGCATTATACACACTCATTAGATGAGATCACGGAAGAGAGGCTTGAAAGGGTGTTCCGGACGAATATTTTCTCTCATTTTTTCTTGACAAGGTATGTTTTATCATCTATTATTATATAGATTAAGTTTTCTTTTTCTCATAAGTTATAAGAAAAAGGGTTGATAATGGTGAATCTGTAAAACCACTAAAACTAATTACCATTTTGTCAGAACTTTTCTTCAAAGTGGGCAAGCATACATGTAACGGGTGAAAACATGTTTAGTACAATTCACATCTTGTTTTAATTTGAGCGGGTATGCTGTGAAGCACATGAAAGAAGGAAGCAGCATCATAAATTCCACATCGGTATTAGCATACACAAGCAGTCCAAAGTGGCTTGACTATTCTTCAACAAAGGGAGCCATTGTGTCTTTCACAAGGGGTCTAGCACTGCACCTGGTTGACAAGGGGATCCGTGTGAATGCTGTGGCCCCTGGTCCAGTGTGGACCCCACTGCAACCTGCATCAAGGGATGAGCAGGATACATCAATGTTCGGGTCAAATGTACCCATGGGTAGGGCAGCTCAACCTTTTGAGATTGGACCTGCTTATGTGTTTTTAGCATCTGAGGACTCTTCCTACTTTACTGGCCAAGTTCTCCATCCTAATGGTATATTTACCCAAACCCTAACTGGCATACATACAACTTATGTTAACAATGTTGCGGCCTTTAAATCTGGCTTCTGGTTGTGACCGTTTCAATATCCTCTTGCAGGTGGGAAAATTGTCAATGCTTAGTCCTTACGAGTTTATCAAATTTGTAGAAGTGAAGTACAATATATATGCTCATAATGTTTGTTTTGTTGTTGGATTAGATTTCCTGAATAAGTTTATGTACGCGTAAAGCTTCTGTATAACTAGACATGTATGCTCAAAACTATTTTTAAATTCAGTCTCTAGTAAGTAATTAGGTGTGGTCTACGACCCAATTTGATACCGAACCAACCTTTATAACTTGTACAAAATCACATTATTTTAGCATTTGAGGGCTCTTCCTACTTTACTGGCCAAATTCTGGATCCTAATGGTATGAGACTACACACACAATGACATGTACTAAAAGGCAGTATAACCAATTAATCAGTTTTAACAACCATGTTACCTTTTTGCTTTTTGTATACTTGACATTTTATCTTGCAGGTGGGACGATAGTCAATGCTTAGTCCAAGTAAGTTCATCAAATTTCTGAAGGAGTGTTGCAGAGTGCATAAAGGTTGTGTAATGAACCATCAAAATAGATTGACAATCTAATTAAGTAGATAAGTAAATTTAGCTGACTGTTGATGAGTATTAGTAGAGGGCTTTAGGGAACTGGAGAAACGGATGTTGAGCTGGTTATGTAATAATGGTGCAAAATGGACCAAAATGATTCGGTTGAACGGGTTATTGTAAGTACGGGTCAAAACAGGGTTATTCCAATTGCTATCATTTATGATTACAATGCAATTTGTATAAATTTGGAAGGCTTTCATGCATGTGGCTAAATAAAGGCATCATTAATGAATGGGGAAACTTTTTAGTAAATGAAGTTTGATTATGACTTTTGGTAACGATAAAATTTCAAACCATGGTTACATTTAATAAGTCAACAGGGGCGCTTCACTTCACTACCCCTAATGGTTCAAATCGTCACGTAATTGTTGCAACTTCTTGTAAAATTTTCTTAGATCTATATCTTGGCACATAGAGAGGGAGGAGTAGATTAGAGATGGGGGCTTGCAATTGGGGCAAAAATCAGGTCTATATATATATATATATATATATATATATATATATATATATATATATATATATATATATATATATATATATATATATATATATATATATATGAGCTTTATTTTCAGAACCCTGTTAAGTGCGGGAACTGCGACAACTCCAATTTTGCATTAGAAAACATGCATGTTCATATAAAACATGTATCTTTTCTTACATACACCTTAATACACATGCCTACGTATTAAGGTGTATGTAAGAAAACATACATGTTTTATATGAACATGAATGTTTTCTAATGCATAATTGGAGTTCTCGCAGTTCCCGCACTTAACAGGGTTCTAAAAATAAAATCATTTTGCATTGATCTGTTGCACTTAACATGTTTTTATATGAACATGTATGTTTTCTAATGCAAAATTGGAGTTCTCGCAGTTCCTACACTTAACAGGGTTCTAAAAATAAAGATAAACTATGTATATATATATATATATATATATATATATATATATATATATATATATATATATATATATATATATATCGGGCTTTATTTTCAGAACTCTGTTAAGTGCGGGAACTGCTAGAACTTCAATTTTGCATTAGAAAACATGCATGTTCATATAAAACATGTATGTTTTCTTACATACACCTTAACACACATACCAGCGTAACTTACATGTTCATATAAAACCATTTTGGATTGGTATGTTGCACTTAACAGGGTTTTATATGAACATGTATGTTACGCAGGTATGTGTATTAAGGTGTATGTAAGAAAACATACATGTTTTATATGAACATGCACGTTTTCTAATGCAAAATTAGAGTTCTCGTAGTTCCCGCACTTAACAGGGTTCTGAATATATATATATATATATATATATATATATATATATATATATATATATATATATATATATATATATATATATATATACACTAGTCTCAAAGCCCGCCCATGACTTGTAATTTTACATTTTAATTTAATTATAATATTTTTAATTTTAATTTACTTAATTCAGTTGTCGTCAACTTTAAAACAATATTGATTGTACACTTAATGCTTTAGATTACACTTTGTACTGCTGCATATATATAAGAAACGTATATGATGAAATGTATACCTTGCCACTCTCTTTGTCTAATTTAACACGGAATGTAGGATCCTCTTTTTGAAAGTGAATTAAAGCTAACGGAATGTAGGATCCTCTTTGAAGCGGGTCTAATCTGTTTCATTTGGACATTTTTAGTTCAAAAAATATATATAATATGCTAATTATAAAAAAAGAGTGCTTCTACTCTCATTCTCTTTGCCCCATTCGACAAACGGTTGAGCTTGAATGATTCCATTTTCACTGGTCAGTTGGGTTGGCGCCCGCGGTTACTACAGCTGGATGAAATTTATTTTTTTGTTTGGGGCTACTGTAATCTAAAAAAAAAAAATAAAAAAAAAATAAAAGTAAAAATAATAATTTAAGAGAGAGAGAGAGAGAGAATAAAAACGGGTGTGCAAGTTTAAACTTAGTGATAAAACGTAAATACTAATCAAGTACAGTATTGAATCAACCATAACTTTTTTAGATCATTCCTTTTATAAGTCATATTATTTTCTTACTTTTTCAATAATTTGTTAATGAGGGGAAAAAATAAAGAAAAAAATGTCTTGACATTAGGTAAAAATTTGTAAAGCTATTTAATTAACGTTGTTTATGATTGATAAGTGAACGTCTTGCTAATGGGCCTTGTTGATGGGGCTTGCTAATGTGCCTACCACAACATTGTTTCCTCGGATAAAACCATCATGTGTTCATACTAATTAAGGTAAAACTGAAAAATAGGTTCACATATAATTTCATAACTTGTTACTTCAAATATCATAATCATACTACAAAACTAATTATTATATACATTGGTCTATATTGATAGAGCTATAGCATATATATATATATATATATATATATATATATATATATATATATATATATATATATATATATATATATATATATATATATATATATATATATTTGTTATATTATATTTTAAATTAGTGCGTTATTATGACATGCAAATATATCGAGAAATTTGTTAATCAAGACATTTATGATATCAACTATAGCAATGCATATATGAGTTTACTTAAGTAAAAATAGTATCCATAAAATCAAATTAAATCAAATCAAATATTTGAATGTCTTTCAACATCACTAAATTAGAGAGCGAATTCTCCATGACTTTACAGATCTCAAGTTTTACAAGAACTGTAAGAAAGTTGTTGAGGGGTTATTGCAAAATATGGGTGCATCGATATCTTAGTGAACAACCCAGGCATAGTGTACGAAAGCTCGTTAGAAGAAATAATAGAGGAGAGGCTTGAAGAGGTTTTCAGGACCAACATTTTCTCTTATTTCTTCATGTCAAGGTGAGTGAATCATCTTTATTTTTCCTTTGGGTACACACATTAATTTTCTAGAGATATTTACATTATAGTCATATGTAGAACTAAATGGTTAATTTCAATGTGCATGGATTTAGTTTATGATTAGTGTAAGACAACAATAATTAATTAAACCTCTCTCAAAACAATTGCATTTGATCTATAAATGTTATTATGCTCAACACTATCAAGTCTTCATGATACCATCTTGGCATGTTTTGTTAAGCACATGAAACACTTTTCTTATTTTGATGGGTTGCATTGACTTGGTTGTCCAGGCTTTCTGTGAAGCACATGAAAAAGGGAAGCATTATCATAAACACTGCATCGGCAGGAGCTTGCAAAGGCATCCCAGATACATTAGACTATGCTTCAACAAAAGGAGCCGTAGTATCCTTCACAAGGAGTCTAGCACTGAATCTGACAGAGGGATACGTGTCAATGGTGTGGCCCCTGGGCCTGTGTGGACATCACTGATAGCAACAACAAATACTGATGAGCAAATAGCAAAGTTCGGATCACAAGTGCCCATGGATAGAGCAGCTCAACCTTTCGAGATTGCTCCATCTTACGTGTTCCTTGCATCTGAGGACTCTTCCTACTATACTGGACAAGTTCTCCATCCTAATGGTAATATTTTTACATACACAAGCTAGCAATAGCACATCCACTAAGTTAATTAAATCGCATACATATGCTGAAATTATGCTGCAAATTGCAGGTGGGTTAATCATCAACGGTTAATCTTTGTTATTCAAATATCTTTTAAATTGGAGTGGCACATATCACGTGTGTAACGTGTGTATAAGTTGAGTACGTACTTGTACTTGAAATAAGCATATCGTTGTTATAATATTTATAGTTATCTTACTCTGAAGAACTGAAACTGTAATAAGGTGCTGATTAGGGCACAAAGTTTCTAATGGTATTACTATATATTACGATGATAACTATTCTTTTTTTATTTTTTATTTTTGTCAACTAATCCAGTACAACACAAGTGGGCTAATGCGACGGTAGGAATCTGTTATTGGTCATGTGCAACAGTTTTGCAACAGCCAAAAATAAATGGTGACCATTTTCCAAGGGAGCAAAATTGGGTTGGAAATTTGGAATATTTGCAACGACACAAAATTGCAACCAATTTGCAACGATATATATTTGATATGGATTTGCAACGGATTTCCTGCAACATAATTTGCAACATCATATATTTGCAATGAATTGAAACGGAATAAATTGCAATGAAAATACAAAAGGTGCTTTGTAAAAATCCATTGCAAATAGCTAGTATCTTGTCGAAGTGTATGTCTTTTCCCAATTGCTTGCTTGCCAATTTCTCATTAAGCTTTGATCGTTTTTCATTTATTATCTTCCCATAACTATGACAATATTTGTTATGTTTTGTATCATACTATTATTGTTTAATTTGCTTAAATAATCACTGCTGGCAACCCAGATTATCATTATCTCTAGAAAACTGTTTGCCATCACCAAAAATAGCAGAGTTGCATGTAGGGGTGTTATCGGGTCGGGTTATCGGGTCTTGTCGGGTCGGGTGAGTTGGGTTTTGGTTAGAAAAAAACTAACCCGCAACCTGACCCGATAAGGAGTCGGGTTATCGGGTTCGGGTTGATATTGGGTCGGGTGTTGTCGGGTTGGGTGACTCGGGTTAATCGGGTTTGGCTTATAAAATTTGACAAAAGTGCATTCTACAGTTTGTGCATATCTTTTAGTCAATAAGCTTAGTTCTATACTTCTATTTACATGGTATATACAATCAGCAAAGCTGATAAGCCCACTTGATATTCATCAGTATATAACATCTTTGTCTTTGAAAAGGAGGTCTTGATAAACTATAAATTACGATTTGCAAGTGTGTCATCTTTCAAGCCTTTAGTGCAAATCGAAGTTGATTTGCAGCAAATACTAGTTAATACCAAGCTTTTACAATTGATATGCATGAAAACAAAGTCATGATTAGTACTCGGACATAAATATGTTATTAATAAAGAGAAATGAAACAAACTAATACTAATATAGGAAAACAAAGAAAAATGCAGTAGGCTACATTCCAAGCAGATGTAAACCAACATTTTAAATGGAACTACTAGCATCACCTATTTTACTGTTGAGAGTCTTACAAATTAAACCGAAATAACTCGGTCCTAACATATACTTATGTCATATTATTCTTTATACACTGCCGTTAACTAGTAATTAAATACGGAGAAGTGTTTTATAGGTAATACTAGTTTGTACGTAATTGCTAAAGTACCAGTAGTATTAGTTTTTCGAGTAATACTAGTTTCCCACATGGAAAATCAACATAAAAAAAAATTAAATATTGATTTTCAAGTCTTATCGGGTTGACCCGATAACCCGATAACATTATTTATTTAACCCTAACGCGACCTAATAACAATGCTGGGTTATTGGGTTCGGGTCAAACAACCCGATAAGATTTTTTAACCCAATTTAACTAAACCCGATAAGGCTTATCAGGTTCGGGTTCGGGTCGGATCAACCCGACCCTACTGACACCCCTAGTTGCATGGCTCTAAATTACTACCACTCTATTCACATCAAATGTTAGTCTTACTATTTTGGTTTGTATCAATATCATTTTTAAGTTTCAACCAATCAATTAATCTTTGAAAAATAAAATATTATCTTATTAATTGAGAGTGACTTTCCTAAAACTATGTATGTTATTAATCTATACTTATTTCAGGTGAAAAACAGTGATATATAGTTTTAGAAAAGTTAAAAATTCAACTTTTATCCAACAATATTTCATTTTTACTTTCATTTAGCATGACTAAACCAAAAAACATAATGAACGATGATAGACAACTGACACGGGACCGAGAAAGTATATTACTCCCTTCACCTCAAAATTATTTTCATCTACAAAAAAACTCACAGTTTAAGATAAATGCATTTGTTACTGTTTTGATTTCTCAAAAGCAACCGAAAAACAATATTACCTTTTGACAATTAATTAATGATTTCATTTATTTTCGTAAATTTTGATTAGGCGCAATATGATAAACTTAAACAATTTCATTTAGAAAGAACAATCTAAATACTTTTAAAAAAAATAATAATAAATAAATAAAATAAAAAATACAATTGTGGGCTTTTATGATAATATGTATGAACCCAACAACATTTCAAGCCCAACACACCTATCTCACAATCTCACCAAAACTCAAAACCTGATTCTGTTGCCTCTTCTCCTCCTTTTATAAAACCAAACCTGAGATATCCATTTGACCGACAACAAACAAAAAAACACCCACCTTAAAAAACAGAAACTAAAAATGGCGTACGCAATGTTGAGACAAAGAACACCAACAATGAAGTCAATCGGTCAAAAATGGCGGCACTTTGCTTCTTTATCTGTGGGGGCTGATCTTGTAGCAGCCGCACCAAATGTTGCGTTGCAAAAGGCTCGGACTTGGGATGAAGGTGTTTCTTCCAAGTTTTCTGTTACTCCTTTGTCTGATATTTTTAAGGTTTGTTTTTGTTTACTTTTTAATGGGTTTTTGTTAATTTTTGTTATTTTGGGTTTATGAGATTTTTATTAGTGTTTTTTGTTTTGTTTGTTTGTTTGTTTTCAGGGGAAGAAAGTTGTCATTTTTGGGCTTCCTGTAAGTTTACTAGTTTCCATAAATATCAATAAAAAAAGTTGTCATTTTTATTGTGATTTTGCATTTAATATAGTTGTTTTTAGATAGGATTACTGTATAATTGGGTACTTTTGATTAGTTTAGTGAAAATTGGATTAGTTTAGCTAATTGGTTTGTATAAAGATGTATTTAGAAAGTTATGGCCGAGGGGACAAGCTTTGATAATTTTTAGAAAGTTCGTTAGGGGCAAAAATCACAAAAATAGTCAGATATTTTAAAAAATTTACACTATAATTTTTTTCGCTAGGGGGCCACGTGCCCACCCTGCCTCCCTCCTGTCTCCGTCTCTGTATAAATTGACGGATAAAAATGGATGTAATCATTTTTATGTCAGGTATTTGTTGTTTATAGTTGCATCCTGACACTGCATTTTGTAAAGTGTTTGGAATTTTATTTGTACATTAAGCACTTCTATCAATGTCTCTTCATTTCCAATTTTTAGTACTAGTAATTAGTTAATAAATTGAAAGAAATGTTTCTTGAAACGATAACAAAGGAGTTTCTTGGAAAGTTTAAGGAATTTATGTTGAATCGCAAGGTTAATAACTATTCCACTGAAATTGGGCTTTTTTTGGCACTGAAATTACTGTTAAACTACATTTGTGAGTTTAAGTATGTAATCAAGGAAATGCAGCTTTTCATGTAGGCTTTATGTGGTTTTCATAGTTTTTTTTTTCTTAGCTTATTTAAAAAAGAGTATTTTTGTTGATTCTTGTATTAAAAGTACAAGCAAGCCTAAATTGAAAAGCAGTAGTTTCCTCACTGGCTTACTCTAACACACCTCTCCTGCCACCAACCACATGCTTTTTCCTGACTAATTTGAACAAATTAACCCACTAAAATTAAATGAGAATCAGGATTTTTGTCGATGAGGACTTGTGCATATATAAGTTTCTAAAGATATTTTGAAAATTATGTTCTTTTTGCCGGCATATCTTGCTTAACATGTAAAAAGACTAGTATTTTCATATCTCAACAAACACAGTACTAATATTTTGCGATTCTTAGTGGTGTATTGTGTTAGAAATATAGATTGCATGGCTGTAATTAGGTGTAATTAGCTATTATAGGCTGTTATTAGGATGTAAATTAATACTCCATTGTTATCTAGTTTCCTGTTTTGCATATGCTTGTTTATATAACATCATCTTTTGGTTCACAATTGCTGTATTTTGAATAGCTTATACACATAAAATTTGGAAGGTCATGGGGAATAAGGGACAAATAAAGTAGGATTTTGCAGTTACAGCATGAACTGTCATCTTCTATCACTTTATGATATAATAACATCACTTTTGGGAATTTCTTACGTGTATAGGGTGCATTCACTGGAGTTTGTACTGCTCAGCATGTTCCAAGTTACAAGAAAAACATTGACAAGTTTAAGGCTAAAGGTGTAGATTCAGTGATATGTGTATCTGTAAACGATCCATATACAATGAATGGCTGGGCTGAAAAGCTTGAAGCCAAAGATGCTGTAAGTTTCCTTCATGAACCATGGGTCTCTCTTCTTTGTTATTTAATATTATAACTTGCTGTATTAGCAGCAAATGACATATATAATTCTTGAATTGCACACTACTGCCTCACACATTTTTTTAACGATATTGATAGGCTGATTAAATCTGTTGTTAAACACGCATTTAGATTGGCTTTTGAGCATAGAGTAAGGATCAAATAAGAAATAAAAGTAAAATGAGAAGGATGAGAAATAATCACAGCCGCACAGTTCAGATGCACTTATAAACATAGATGCATCTCTCATGAAATTCTCCTTTTACATTTGAAATGTGTGGCTGAAAACATCTCATTCTTCTTATTTTTATTTTTCTTCTTAGTGGATCCTTTCCCTTTGAGCATATTCCAAATTTTTTGTTATTAGAAAATTTATAGACGATCCTTGCCAGTAGTATAACCATTGACCAGTTAAGTGGGGGATTGAGTAGATCACTACGTGTTTCGGTTTAATATAAAATACATTGTTCATGTGTCTCAAGGGACACTAGGTAAAGGTTACAGTCAAAGCTTATGACATTGTACGTAACTACATACTAGTAGGTAACAAAGCATATATGACAATTTGCACGTTTTAAGAACAATGTACTTAAATCCTGAAGTTTCAAATAATTTATATAAGATGTTCTTTCATGGGTTTCTACTTTTTGCCTTTTCGGCTTCTCTTATTCCTTGATACTCTGCTAATTGTTTTGTTAAATTATGATGCAGATTGAATTCTATGGAGATTTTGATGGTAAGTTCCACAAAAGCTTGGACCTGGAGTTAGATCTCAGTTCTGCTTTGCTTGGACATCGTTCAACTAGGTATGTCTCGGATTTTCAACCTTTCGTTGTTCTGTACTTGGTATATAAAACTCCATTCATCTTAAACAACAGATTTCATTTATCATTTTCATTGTCAAGCCATGCCTACTCTTTGAGTAGCTCACTACATGCACTAAAGTTTCTCCATGAATTGATCTTTGTTATATATCGATCATGATGTTAGACACTAGCTAAAGGTTACAATCAATGTATAGCCGCATAGGTGGAAATTTTAAACTTGTTTTCATATCAATGGAATGATTTGGGTTATGCTTCTTTTTATCAAATGGGTTGAACCTGTCAAACACTTAACTGTTTTGAAAGTCATCTAAACGATAATTTTGATTCATATACAATTTCGTAAAATGTTGTATTAAAAAGTTAAACTTTCACTGTAAGTATGTGTTATATATAACCATCAATCATTGATGTCTGTTGTTTTGGGTCAATACTACCCATTGTCAACCTGAACCGAGATGACCCATTTGACCTAGATCTGTGAGCCAACCCGACCAACCAGCCAAAGTCTTCCAAACGAGAATATTGATTTATACAACCTCATAATTGTTGTATTTTAATAACATGAATTTTCATTGCAAGTATGTGTAATCATTAAATTGATATATATGGTGTTGGGTCAATATGACCGATTTAAACCTGCACCAAACCCATTATAAACTAAATGTGTATACCAACCTGCTCAACCAGCCCGCTTTGCCATCTCTGCTCATGGGAGAGGGGTTGTTATCTTGTTCTTTCATTTTGTCTGCTTCATGCTATATTCATCCATGCTGTGAAGTGGCTCATATTAATCATTTCTTTTACATCTTTTTCCAGATGGTCAGCCTTCGTAGAGGATGGCAAAGTTAAGGTCCTGAATGTGGAGAATGTTCCATCTGACTTCAAGGTCTCTGGAGGCGAGGTTATCCTGGACCAAATATAGAGTTCATTTCTTTTGTTTTACTGTGCAAACTTTTAGGAAGAAACTACTGAATAATGCAATGTATTGCTTCAACTATTTTATATCCACATTTTTCTTGTAACTCATGGGATATAAGTTGGCAATCATCAGTGTAAACATTATGAACCAAATCTCGTGTTGGAGATATACTGGTCTGTGATTTGATACTTGCGGTTAAACAATGATTTGCTGCTGTCTAGCTGATTGTAACAAAGCTGTTAACATCTGATTATGCTTAACAAGGAACTCCATGTCAAATCTCTTTGCTAACATGCTGTCAACGGGTTAAATCTGGTTTGGGTCGGAAAATGATTTGATCTTACCCATGATCAAACTACATGCACCTGCACCGTATTTAACCATCAGCTACACAATGTAACCAAGGACAAATCAACTTAAATAGTCGCATCACGACTATTGATGAATTTATCCTTTTGTATTTCTTAACCTCTAATAGGCGCACCCCTTGCTTTCTGTCCAGGGATGCAAAATAGCGTATAGACGTGCTCAGGTTAAGGACCTTAGGCTACACTAAACTCAGCTCGATGATCCTGTTAAAAAGCATGCCTGAGTTCGGCTTACCAGAATTCTAAGATCACACCAGCTTGGTTTAGCATTCTCATTCCCGCTGCCTATTCAGTCTCAAAATAATAATACATCTTATTTTTGTTACAGAATATATCTTCTTGATAAGGAAAAAGAAAAGTATATATGATGTATATGTGTCATTCAAAATTATCTTGTAAATCTAATCAATAAGTTTTGTTCTTTTATAAATTCTTGAAAATAAACTCACGAACACAAATATAAAATCCAAGTGAGATATGGCTTTGCTATAAAGATGAATCTCATCTCATTTCATTTTACATACTTTCCTGGAACAATCTAAATCCAAACATAGTTTGACACAGTTGGCAATCAAAACCTTCTGACACGTACAACATGTAGAGTGACACCAATACCACTTCCACTTCTACCTCATCAACCAACTCGGTCATACATACTGCAAATTCAACGCTAAGCCTGCCACGTGTACATCTACGTGTCATTTGTCACCACTAAATACATCCTTAAAAACCCATCACAGTACTTCATTCGCTTCATATCAATCTCATTGTGCTTTTAACCCATCAGTTTTGTGTATAAAAAAATCTTGTTTGCAAAAATGGCTCAACAATTTCCACCACAAAAACAAGGAAGACAACCAGGAAAAGAACATGTTATGGATCCAATCCCTCAATTCATCAACCCTAACTACAAGCCTGCTGATAAACTCAGGGTAATGTGATAATATTTTTTGGTTGTATTTTTACGTAGTTTGTATTTTTATTCCTTGTGATTCGAAATTTCATATACGTTTAATATGTGAACTCCATGCAGGGAAAGGTGGCATTAGTGACAGGAGGAGACTCCGGCATCGGACGAGCAGTCGTCATCTACTTCGCAAAAGAAGGAGCCACAATCGCCTTCACTTACGTAAAAGGTCGAGAAGACAAAGATGCAGCCGACACTTTAAAGCTCATCAACGAAGCAAAAACAAGAGACTCACAAGACCCTCTTGCTGTCCCAGCAGATTTAGGATACGACGAAAATTGCAAAAAAGTGGTTGATGAAGTCGTTGGAAAATATGGCAGGATTGATATCTTGGTGAATAATGCAGCTGAGCAGTACACGTCTAAGAGTGTTGAAGAGATTGATGAAAAATGGCTTGATCGAGTGTTTCGAATCAATATTTACTCCCACTTTTTCCTAACGAGGTAAAAAGAAGGAACCTTAGTGACATGCATATTTGACATTTAGTGACATGTAGTAGTGTCAATAGTTGGTGACACTTGATTAAGAAAAGAGTTAACCAAAGGTGTCAACTTACCTATGTCGTTTAACCTATAGTGATACTTTTAGCGGCCAGATAATCAGAACTTTCGTCACGTTTTAAGCTACCGCTTTCGTCAAAATTCTGGCCGACATTTCAGAGATGGTTTTAGCAACAAATTAGCGACTAGATCAGGAAAACTTTGGTGACACTTTTGGTTATGGTATTAGTCAAAATACTGGGCGACAGTTTGGAGATACTTCTAGCAATAAACGCAAGCAATAAACTAGCGTAAGATATAGTGCTACTTTTAGTACAGTCATATATTAGCGACAACGCTTGTCAGATGTTAGCCACGACTCTCGTGACAAGGTAGCGACAACCCGTCCGACACTCTTGGTGACATGTTGCTAACATTTCTGGTGAAACTTCTAAAGACACATCAAGGATGTTTTGGTGACGCGGTAACTTTAGCGACTAGAGTAATAGCAATACTTAATATGCTTTTCCTTTAAATAAATTTCTTTGTATTACGGAGTAATTTCTTATTAACAAGTTATAGTACGTAGAATTTGCTTGATACATATTTTGACTTGTGGCATGTAAAATTAAATGCAGGCATGCACTCAAGCACATGAAAGAAGGAAGCAGCATCATCTGCACAACATCAGTCAATGCGTACAAAGGGAACACAACATTGATAGACTACACCTCAACAAAAGGAGCCATTGTGTCCTTCATTAGAGCTCTAGCACTACAACTTGCAGAGAAGAACATTCGAGTAAACGGAGTGGCACCGGGTCCAGTATGGACGCCCCTGATCCCGTCTTCTTTTCATGAAGAGAAGACGTCGAAGTTCGGTTCAGAGTGCCCGATGGATCGAGCAGGGCAGCCGTATGAGATTGCACCATCGTTTGTGTTTCTGGCCTGCGAGGACTCTTCTTACTACACAGGCCAAGTGCTCCACCCCAACGGTAAATATACTTTAGGTCACAATAGTAATGTTTTGGTATTTATATATTAGGGTTGTGATTAATTATTTTTTTGGCAGGTGGAATGATTGTGAATGCTTGAAGATACATTTACATGTGGCTTGCCAGATTTCATGATCAGTGTAGTTTAAGGTTTTATGTGTGTGTGGGGTGTACTTTTGTTATGACAATGTAAATATTGATATGAATAAGGTTAAGTTCGTTGCTTCTTTTATAAAATGGTTAAGTTGAACATGTTCTTTAGATATTTATTCTATTTGGAGGTTTAAAATTAAATAGGAAACCTAAAATTTCAAGTAGTGATGAATCGTTTAATCAAGGTCACTCGGTCGCTTGATATTTTCTTGGTTTGGTTCCTGTAAATTTGATTTGTTTCAACTTTCAAAATAAGTTCTTTTATTTTTGAACTTTTAATTACAGGGGTTCCCTTTTACAAAACAAAAATAATAAAAAAATAAAATAAAGAATGGTTATTCGTTTCTTTAATCGGTTCTTACACCCGATAAATATGTTCCTCTAAACATAGGATGCGAGTCACATCTGAGCTATAGTTATATGGGCATAAAATAAATGCATCATTTGTGCACAACATACTTACTTTTTCTTTTTAGCCAAAAAGCTCATGTGATGATCACTTATTGTCCTATTCTATGACGATCTTTTAGTGACTATAACGGAAATGAAGTGTAATATTTTTTTCGCTTTTATTCAGTGTTATATAATAGCTTATAGATTGATGTCGATAAAAGTTATATAAATCCTTGAAAATCAGTCATCATTACAATGTTAAATATGATCTTCATTGCTATTATGATCACTAAAAGTACAAGGGTATCTCATAGGATTTGGGTGCATGTATTTCGGGTTGCATCGTGAGCCCAACATGTGCTATTTTGAATTCGACTTATGGAATAAATAAGTTGTTATAGTTTCACGACGTGGTCAAGTAGAGTCGAATTTGCTTTAGAAAATTGTGAATCAATCTTGATAGCTTTTGTAGAACCGTAGAGGGGGTGTGAATACGGTTTCTTCGGCTTTTTAGATGTTTAAAAACTTTAAACCAAATAGAACACCAAGTGGTTGTACAATAATCCAACAACCACTAACACAACCAAAGTATATAAAGCAAGTAAAAAACACAACTATATATACTGGTTCGGGATAGGGGATTTATACCATCCGTACGTCCAGTTGCGAATCCGCGACTCCGATACTATTCACTAGTATAATCCTTTCGGTGGACTACAAACCGTTACAATTCACTCCACCGATATTCACCAATATCGATGCTCACAAAGAAGGAGTTACTTCCCAATGGTATTCCGCCCTCGGAAACCACCCAAAAGAATCTCACGATTCGACTTCACCTAAGGATCACAAAGATCACTACCAAGACTTTCACCCGGAAGTATAAAACCCCAACTAGATACCCAATGATCTAGGCTTGGTCACCAAGACACAAGACTTCCCTTACAAACAATTGAATGAATGATTAAGTGTTTGTTTAATCAAGCCCTAACCTAACCTAGTGACTCGATTCTAGTAGAAAGGGTATAGATAAGAAGACCCTCGACACAATCACAAGAGTGGATTAGGTTCTTGTGATTCTTCCTTGCAATGTGTTCTTTCAAAGATGTTAGTATGATAATCAAGAACACAAGATTAGAGATAGAGATAGAGATTTGAGAGTGTTTAGAGAGAAAGAATAATAGCAAGGGGTGAGGAATACAAGAGGCAAGGGTGGTATTTATAGGTAAAGAACCCAAACTTGGGAAACTTTACCGAGGCCGGCGCGTCACCCACGCGTCAACGCGCCAGGCTTCTGTAAATGTTTCCCAGGTGTTGGGTATTTGGATCTTATAAATACCTATCCTTGCTAAACCTCCAATTGTACTTCACACTAAGCCTTAACATTAATCATTCTAAGGTTTGCCAGCTCTAATAGCCTATTTGGAAAATGTTTTATGAAGTGTTTATAAGAAAACAAATTACCAAGGGTATAAGGTGTAGATAGGTAATTTGGAAGGGGTAGAGATGTTATTCCTCACATGACATAGAAAAGAGAGAAAGAATATGCCAAGGTATATTCCAATTCTTGGGGGGGAGGGAAGAATGAGATGGAGGGTTGAGATGAAAAGGTTTGAATTGGATGGCTAGGATCAAAGAGAGCCTCCTATGGTTTTCAAATAATTTGGCATGTGTTGAATATGGATGGTGAGATGTGATGACTTGAAATAGATGGCTAGGATCAAAGATGCCTTGTGTTTGGATTAAGAAGTGATATTCCAAAGGAATATGCTTTGCTTGGAGGGAAAGGATAGATCAATGGTTGAGATGGTTTTGGTTTGAAATGGATAGTGAAGATCCAACACATGTGATGGAATGGAGAGGAACAAAGAATATGCTAATGGAATATTCTAAATCATGGGGGGAAGAAATAAGATGGATGGTTGAGATGTGTTTGGTTTGAATTCAATGGTTGAGATCAAAGGGAGCCTCCTTTGGAATTCAAACAATTAGCATGTGGGAAATATGGAGGGTTAAGATGTGTTGTAAGGGAATGAATGGTTGAGATGTAGAATGTGTAAGGGAATATGTAAGAGTGTAAGAGATTGTGTAAGAGAATATAAGATTTGGATATGATTGGATTTGTCTAAGTTCAAGTAACACAACGTCGAGAATCCATAGGTTCATATCTCGTGACTTTCCACGACTCGACGTTCTCAACTGATACCTTGGTTCAAACAAGTTAAGTGCTTTGCCTTGATGTAAAACATAACCCAAGTGGGAAAGGATGCATTTACGCAAAGTGACCTTTGACTTAGTTTGACCAATAAGGGAGTAAACCCGTTACATAATTAGAATTGACGTAAGCACGGGATATGAGCAAATGAATGCTTCAACACGATGTCACGTGAAATATACAAGCTCCCTAAGTTTATAAAGGCCTTGGCTAGAGACGATAGTTAGAAATTATGAGTTGGCGTTTTTCCGTAAATGGGTGTTTTAAAAATAGGATCTCTCAAGTCTCAAAACTCGTTTCGAGTATTCTCAATTAAGCACATAACATATTCATACATGTATTGAAAGATCCACATTTTTCGGGTAAGGGGAAAGCCGACTTTCAAAATTCGCTCAGAGCCATACAGTGTCTTGGCGCGTCACCCTCGCGTTGATGCGCGGGCAGCGCACCAGGAGCAGACATTGGCTGTAACAACCGTGGTTTTGGCAGGTCAGTTTGACTGATAGTCTTGACTCGGATGACGTTTGTTTGGTGTGTCTTAGGTGTTTGAAGTGATATAGGTGAGTTTTAGCACTAAATCCCTTTGCATAAATGGTTTTATTGTGATTTGGAAAGTTTGGAATTTGGGAAAGTTCATTTTGATCACCTTTGTGGTGTAGAAATGACTTGTATAGTTTTGGTGTTTTTGTGATTTTGCGTAACGAGTCTCCGTTCAAGTTATTGAGCGTAAGCGAGTTATGTGTGTTTTGTTTTTATGAGTTATGTTTCAAAAGAGTGTGGAATTATATTTTTGGAAACTTTGTTTTGAAAATGATAATTTTACCGGTTGTCGTAAAAGTTAAGGTTTATCGCGAAAGACGTTAGGTTCTGTGTTGGGAGTTTATAAAATATGAAAAGTATGAGGTTTTGATTGTAATAGGTAAATTTAATAATATATATATATATATATATATATATATATATATATATATATATATATATATATATATATATATATATATGTATGTATGCATAAAATCGGCCAAAGGGTTTAAAAAGGGAAAAAGGAAACAGAATTTGAATCCAAATATGACTCTTTGCCCCAAGGATTATCCATAATTAATATATATACCAAACCAAACACCCCTAAAACATTTTTTCTGTAATTTAAGTCGATCCAAGGAGCAAAAGAAGGGAGAAAAAATCAGAGTTTATAATTGTGAAGAAATAATCAAGAATCAAGGTAAAATTCTTAAAATACATGTTCAATTGTTTGATTAATTAATATAATTTATGTAATAATTATATGATGGATTAGGCTTTATGTTAACTTCTGTAAATTAATGTTATTAAACATTTTGGGATCAATAATTAGTAATAGTATAATTTTGGTTAAGAGAATTGAGCGTAAAACATGCTAGTTATTGAGTTAGGGTTTGGACAGAAAAGTAGTGATGTAAAGATATGAGTGTAATTAACAGATGGTGATGAGTTAGATCACGAATTTTTGGTCTAAATTGAATTTTAATGAAAGAGCTTTCCAAAAAGTCCAGCCACGATTGATTTCAAGTTCGGGAAGTTAGTCTTTTGATTTTTCTTTGATAAGGTGTCAAAGCACTTAAACCGACACAGAATTTGGGTAAAAGTTTGATAGTGAATTGTGGTTGTAAAAGTAGTATTTAGACTAGCCCTTCTGGAATAGTTAAGTCATAGGTTATCTTAGACTACCACGAAAAGGATTCGCGATAAAAACTTGTAGAAGTATTTTATGTTAATTAAAACTTTTTAGTGTGCGTTCCGATCCGAATTTGGATAGTTGACATGTTTGATTTTCTTTTGAATATTTGTGTGTGTTATTGGTCCATGGCCTTCTGGGATTAGCTTCTATGCTTATGAGAGACCATGGTAAATTTTTGGTGTGAGTTGTTGAGCTTTATTTGTCATGATTTCATGTGGGTGAATGTACCCAAAAATTCTGCGTTTTCTTATTTTATAAGTGCAAAGGATTTAGTGAGTGTTAGGTTATGGTAGTGGTTAGTATGGTGTCCAGGAGATCCATGGTGGGTCATATGAGTCTTAGACATCCATCATATGTGTATTACATGGGTTGTAGCTTTTAGCTTGACCTTGTGTAATGTGGATTATTTTTGTGTGTTATAGATTGTGAATTGTTTTTGTGGAAGCTGCAAGGTTTGAGGTAAGTTCATAGTCCCATATTTTTACTTGTTTTAAACTTGGGATGGGAATGATGCTTGTCTTAAATTATTTAAGTTACTGTGATTATGTGTGTGTCAAAAGAGCTTGGACAGATAATGTTATCGTATGTTTGCTATGTGTGATGTAATCATTGTGTGCTTCATTTGGGGACCCATTTGATGTTATGTGTGCTTCGATTGGGAGGATGCTTATCCTGTTACTCGCGCATGCGACCTAATTGATGTTGGGATCGGGGGACACGAGTCGTCCTGTTGTTGCCTTTGTATGGAGATATTCATTTGCGAATGGTTTGTAGCTTACATGATAACTTTAAATTATTTGTTTAGCTATATTTTATGATCACAGTAAACTGGTTGCCTTGTGAGTGTATGTGTGTCTAAAACCTATGAATCTCACCAACATTATGTTGACATTTTAAGCATCATTTTCAGGTGAGCATTCTAAGGCTATGATAGAAGGAAGTGATTAGACGAGACCCTAGTTGCATTGGAAGTGGTTTATCATTTTGTTTGGATCTTATGTATTGTTTTGGATTTTGTTTTGGTTATTTTATTTTGAGGTATTGTTACAACACTTTGTGTTTGTACTTTGCTCTATTTTTATTGCATGTAGTTATTCTCTATATAGACACCATGTGTTGTGATGATATCCATGAAGTCAAACCCTCGCGTTTCCGCCGTGGCGGGGTGTGACATTGGCTCCGGCGATTTTGAGCTAACGTTTGTTATTTTATGTGTTTCGATGGTTTATTTGTCATCATTAAAACAAGAAGAGATCTTGATCATGTTGCCTCAACAATCTCCCCCTTTTTGATGATGACAAATAAAAACCGAAAGCAAATAAAATTACAAAACTTAGTGAAGACAAAGTGCGCCTTTGGTGTAGCTTGCGTCTTGACCTTTGCCTTGTAATTTGGTGAAGCCTTTAACATTTTTGAATGGTCTTCATGCTCTTGCTTTCTTTCTCCCCCTTTTGTCGAATCAAAAAGGCGGGACTACCAATCAAGCCAGGTTTCAAACTTGGGCTTGTGGGAGAAATGAGCTAGCTTGTATGTGCACCCGAATGTGCTCCCCCTTGAACATAGCTCCCTCTAGATCGTTGCTCCCCTTGTTTCAAGGCGGGGATCTATGGGTCAAGAGCCTCATCTTTTCGGTGGCCTAGCTACACATAGAAATCACAACATGCAACAAACAAGAAATCCTCACATGTGAAAGTTCCAAAATGGGTTAGGTTACCATTTGAAAACTAGCAACATGGGTTAGTTCTCATCATAACAATAAGTAAATTAGTGTCCAAGATGACTCCACTATCCAAAATTTTGAGCACAATATAAAGATAGAGATGAACTAAACATGATTTTCTCATATAATCCATAATACACTATATATCACATAGAAGAGCATAAAGCATACAATAAAGACAATTCCTAATACAAGCTAGAGACACATTCTACAACACCTTATTCAAGCACAATATTATATGGTGACTAACTATATCACACATGACCTACAACAAAATTTGCCCAAGCAACCTTATTTCTTGCGCTTTTGAGCCGCAACTTTTGCAAGACCTTTCACAACATTTGTTAACATCATGAAATTGTTCTTGTAGGCAAGATGCAACTCCCTCATCCCCTCTTGAAGATCCTTAACATCATTCTCAATCTTGATTGTTTTCTCACAACATTTACACCTTTGTGCATGGTCATGAGTTGAAGCATCAAGTTTGGGAGGGAGAGGATACCCCGTTTTGTACCATATGGGATTACTCCACAAACATTTCATCACATAATTCCTAAGTATTTGATTATCAATACATGATGGATTTTCCCATTCATCATTTGGTTCTTTATCTTCCACAATGGACTTACCCTTGTAGTCATTGTTTGAAGTATTACTCATTTTAGAGAGGAGATTTTTCAAAGTGATTTAAGTTTTGAAGGAAGAGGATGAAGTATGTGAGGATGCAAGTAATAATGTGATTTATATAGGATGGAAGAAGGGTGGTAGGTATGAGTAAAGAAACAAGTCTTTCATGTTCATGATGAGTTCAACAACTAAGATGCTTGAAGAGATGGTCAAGCCATCTAAATCATGTACCAATATGTTGTTAGGCATGTGATGGTGTAAGGAATAAAAGAAAGTGATGAGTTCTATTAGTTGTAGTTGGTAGAGAAAAGATCACATAATTTATCATGCATGAAACATGTAGTTTCTTTAACACAAGTGTGAATTGTGTTTCGATATTTTATCTAATCTTGGAAACTTAACTAGCCAAAATTTTCAAGATGAATCAAGATAATTTTTGTCAAGTTTTCTTGCTCAAACTCATAGTATAGACATGTAGAATCTTGGATAGTATCAATCATTGTTTGAATAATGAGTTGATACATATCTTTCCTTTTGGAAGACATTTATTTGGTCTTCCATCCATGCCTCCATATAAGCCTTAATCACATAAGGTCTAAGAGCACCTAAAGATTGTTCTCCTAAGATGCATGTTATCCATGAACATCTAGACCTATCCCAAAAACAAATTGAATTTTTGAAAAATGTCATGCCAAAACTTAGACTTGTTTGTTTTGTGACCTAAGTTTCCTCTTATTCAAGTCACCAATGACTTGTTGTATAGGATGACGCCTCGCTTCTCTCACTTCCTTAGGATTGCCTTCATCCGAAACATTAACTTGTAATGTTGGCGACCTTTCTTGATCTTGAACTATAGGTTCATTGATCACATCATCTTCTTCCGAAGGAGATGATTTAGGCTCGGGCACGCTCTCATCAAAGGTCACATTGAGAGATTCCTCAATCCTCATTGTTTCCTTGTTAAGCACTATTTATGCTTTACTAGTTTGAGAGTATCCTATGAACACACCTTCATACGACTTTGGGTCGAATTTGGTGAGATATTCTTTAGTGTTAAGTATAAATACTTTGCAACCAAATACTCTAAAATACTCTAGGGATGGTTTTCTATTCCTAAGTATTTCATAAGGTGTTTTATCAATTTCCTTTCTTATGTAGACTCTATTAAAGATGTAACAAGCGGTATCTAGGGCATGACACCAAAACTTTTGTGGAATGGATTGTTCATCAAGCATGGCTCGACTCATCTTTCTTAACTTACGATGTGTTCTTTCAATAATCTCATGCGATTGAGAAGTGAACGGGCCCGATAAGTTATAAGATATTCCATGTTGTTCACAAAAGGTTCCAAATTTCATTTTATCAAAATGGCTACTATGATTTGTTTTAATTGATACAATTGAACAATCAAGTAGGTTTTCAAGTTTCTTTCTCAAAATGTTGAATTTATTCAAGACTCAATCCTTGCTTTCTAAGAATAATAACCAAGTGTAATTTGAATAATCATCTATGATCATTAAAGTGTAAAAGTTTCCTCCATAACTTTGGATCGGAGATGGACCATACAAATCCAAATGAATTAATTCTAAAACCTTACTAGTTGTCACTTCCTTTTTATTCCTATTATTGGTTTGCCCTTGACTCCCTAGACATGTGTTACAATAATGCCTTTCAAAGCTCAACTTTGGTAAATTCCGTACTAGCTCGTTAGAAGCTAGGTTTTGAACTAACCTCATATTGGCGTGACCTAACCTCCTATGCCAAAGTGTTGAGTTATCCACCATGGACGTAAGACATATGTGTTGCTTAGAGTTATCACCCAACTTGCATGTATATAAGTTATTTCTCCTATGACCTTTTGCTAACACAACATCATTCTTACTAATAGTACAATCTACCTTAATAAACTTAACTTCACAATCATCATCACTTAATTGACTTACACTAATCAAATTGAAACTTAGACCCCTAACATGCTCAATATTGGAGATTTCTATGGAGTCATGAAGGACATTACCTTTGCCGACAATTTTGCCGTTAAGTTTGCTTCCAAAAATGACTTGATTGCCATTATACGCCGTGTATGATGTGAACAATCTTCTATTCCCGGTCATGTGTTTAGTGCAACCACTATTCACTACCCACTCATCCGGTTGTAGATCACTTTTGAGACAAACCTACAACAAAAATACAACTCATGCCTTTGGTACCCATTTTTTCTTGGGTCTATTTTGTTTAGCATTTAAAGTGCCCAAGTTAAACATTCTTGGGTCTTGAAGTAAGACACATAATTTCTCAATACCATATTTAGAAAAAGCGGACCAAGGATTGTTTTGATAGTTATTTTGAGTTTGATAACTTGGTCTATAGTTATGATATGCTTGTGGTCTAAAGAAGTTTTGGGTTGAATAGGAGTTGTCTCTCCTTTGGTAATTGTTGTACTAGTATTAAGAAGACTTTTGACCATAGTTAGAGAAATTTCTTCTTTGGTTATTTTGAAAAGATAGTCTTTGGTTGTATGAGGTAGAAGATTTCATATTGGGTGAATGCAAAAGTGGTCTATAATTTACTCGAGGTTGTGAGTATCCAAGTCCATTGCGAGTGCTTGAGTTAGAAAATTGTTTTGGGTTTTCTCTTCTTGCAATGGGAGCTTGATTACCTCAAGTACTTACAAGAGGAGCTTGAGGAGTAATTGGTTTAATGACATTGTTTGATGAAGATTCAATTTTCCTCAGAGGCCTGGCGCATTGACGCGTCAGCCAGCGCGTCAGCCTCGGGGATTTTTAGGGCCTCGTTTTCTTTAGCCTTTACAAATGTTATTGGTTTTGTTAGGCTTATGGGAGTGGTTGTTCCTTGTTTAAAAAATCCAAGACATCCCTTATCTTGCGACACCTTTTGGCGACTTTTTATTTCTTCTAAATCATTTGTGCTCTTTTTATATTTTGAAAAGCTTAATGACTTCTTTTGAAGTTCCAATACTTTTCCATTCAAAGAGTTAACCTCAAGTGTGAGTGCTTCACAATTTTTACAAGGTTCAAACATCCCTTTGCAATGTTCTAGTGTTTTTACTTTACTTTCAAGTTCACAAACCCTTTCTTTAGATTTAACATTTTCTAATTCAAGAAGACGTTTTTCTTTGAGGGCTCTATCAAGGGTTTTTCTAAAATCATCATTAAACTTAACTAGTTCCTCATTCTCCTTTTGCATATTGATAATATCTACATTATTAGAAGAAGAAGGGTTTAGAGATACCTCAAATTTTTCTTGAGCCATAAGACACGTAGCGTCATTTGTTGGTTGGTCTTCATCTTCACTATCACTCCACGCACCTCTAACGAATGCATTGTTCACTCTAGGCTTAGGGCATTCATTGATGAAGTGACCCTTCTCTCCGCAATTGTAGCATCCTTGGGTGCGTCTTGAGCTTTCTCCAACCTTGTTGTCACTACTTCGGTTCCCCCCAAAGTTGTTCCTTCCACCATTATCACGGTTTCCAAACCGATTTCTTCTTCCAAGGTTACCACCTTTCCTAAAGAACCTCCGAAAGTTCTTAGCCATGAGATTGTATTCTTCGTCGTTCATGTCCTCATCTTCATTGCTATCATCTTGACTATCACTATCATCACTAGCTTGAGGACTAGTGACTTTAGCCTTAAGAGCCAAAGACTTAACCTTCTCCTTCTTGTCTTTGGTACTTGCCTTGTCGTTCTCAAGAATCATCTCATAGACTTTGAGATTTCCAATGAGCTCGTCAAGAGGTAGTTTCGCCAAATTCTTGGCTTCTTCTATGGCCGTCACCTTTGGCCTCCACTTTATTGGAAGAGCTTGAAGAAACTTCCTCACATGGTTCTTGTTATAGAAGCTAGGATCTAGAGCCGTAAGGCTAGTGATAATAGCATTGAACCTTGTGTAACCATTATCAATGGTTTCTTCATCCGAGACCGTAAACTTCTCATATTGTTGTATGAGTAAGTAGATCTTGCAATCTTTCACTTGAGAGTTGCCTTGATGAGTGATGATGAGAGAATGCCAAATTTCCTTGGCGGTCTTGCAAACATGAACCCTCTCGAACTCCCTTCGAGGTAGAGCATTATAGATTAACATCTTGGCTTTATCATTCTTACCAAGCTTTCTCCTTTCATCATCATTAATATCCATATGTGACTTTTTCATCAACAACTTTGTTTCTGAGTCTTCCACCATGAACTCAAAGTTGCCATTTTGGATGATTTTCCACAAATCAAGATCTTCGGACCTAACATTGGTCTCAAAACGGGTTTTCCAAAAGCAAAACCCATCGGTTTCTAGAAAGGTGGTCTTTGCATAGAGCACCCCTCAACATAGTTCTCTTGAGCCATGGATCTATACTCTACTTTACCAAAAATCTTAGTTAGGATTTTAGATTTTTGGGAAAGAAGTTTTTGACTTAAAACGACTTCTCGGGAAGGCTTTAACGCTCAAAAACTTGAGTATACCGCTCTGATACCAATTGTAGAACCGTAGAGGGGGGGGGGGAGGTGAATACGGTTTCTTCGGCTTTTTGGATGTTTAGAAACTTTAAGCCAAAGAGAACGCCAAGTGGTTGTACAATAATCCAACAACCACTAACATAACCAAAGTATATAAAGCAAGTAAAGAACACAACGATATATACTGGTTCGGGATGGGGGGTTTATACCATCCGTACGTCAGTTGTGAATCCGCGACTCTGATACTATTCACTAGTATAATCCTTTCGGTGGACTACAAACCGTTACAATTCACTCCACCGATATTCACCAATATCGATGCTCACAAAGGAGTTACTTCCCAACGGTATTCCGCCCTCGGAAACCACCCAAAAGAATCTCATGATTCGACTTCACCTAAGGATCACAATGATCACTACCTAGAATTCCACCCGGAAGTATCAAACCCCAACTAGATCCCCAATGATCTAGGCTTGCTCACCAAGACACAAGACTTCCCTTACAAACAATTGAATGAATGATTAAGTGTTTGTTTAATCAAGCCCTAACCTAACCTAGTGACTCGATTCTAGTTGAAAGGGTATAGATAAGAAGACCCTCGACACAATCACAAGAGTGGATTAGGTTCTTGTGATTCTTCCTTGCAAAGAGATGTGTTCTTTCAAAGATGTTAGTATGATAATCAAGAACACAAGATTATAGATAGAGATAGAGATTTGAGAGTGTTTAGAGAGAAAGAATAATAGCAAGGGGTGAGGAATACAAGAGGCAAGGGTGGTATTTATAGGTAAAGAACCCAAACTTGGGAAACTTTACCGAGGCCGGCGCGTCACCCACGTGTCAACGCGCGGGCAGCGCGCCAGGTTTTTGTAAATGTTTCCCAAGTGTTGGGTGTTTGGATCTTATAAATACCTATCCTTGCTAAACCTCCAATTGTACTTCACACTAAACCTTAACATTAATCATTCTAAGGTTTACCAACTTAAATAGCCAATATGGAAAATGTCTTGTAAAGTGTTTATAAGAAAACAAATTACCAAGGGTATAAGGTGCAGATAGGGTAATTTGGAAGGGGTAGATATGTTATTCCTCACATGACATAGAAAAGAGAGAAAGAATATGCCAAGGTATATTCCAATGCTTGGGGGGAAGAATGAGATAGAGGGTTGAGATGAAAAGGTTTGAATTGAATGGCTAGGATCAAAGGGAGCCTCCAATGGTTTTCAAATAATTTGGCATGTGTTGAATATGGATGGTTGAGATGTGATGACTTGAAATAGATGGCTAGGATAAAAAATTCCTTGTGTTTGGATTAAGAAGGGATATTTCAAAGTAATATGCTTTGCTTGGGGGGAAAGAAGAGATCAATGGTTGAAATGGTTTTGGTTTGAAATGGATGGTGAAGATCCAACACATGTGATGGAATGGAGAGGAAGATAGAATATGCTAATGGAATATTCCAAATCATGGGGGGAAGAAATAAGATGGATGGTTGAGATGTGTTTGGTTTGAATTAAATGGTTGAGATCAAAGGGAGCCTCCTTTGGAATTCAAACAATTAGCATGTGGGAAATATGGAGGGTTAAGATGTGTTGTAAGGGAATGGATGGTTGAAATGTGGAGTGTGTAAGGGAATATGTAAAAGTGTAAGAGAATATAAGATTTGGATATGATTGGATTTGTCTTTAGTATAAATGAGATTAAGAGAAGATTAAGACATAATCTAATTGTCATTAAGAATAAAAGGTTTAGACAATCAAGATTATAAGTTGAGAAAATCATAGGTTACTTATAAGTTCAAGTAACACAACGTCGAGAATCCATTGGTTCATATCTCGTGACTTTCCACGACTCGACGTTCTCAACTAATACCTTGGTCCAAACAAGTTAAGTTCTTTGCCTTGATGTAAAGCATAACCCAAGTGGGAAAGGATGCATTTATGCAAAGTGACATTTGACTTAGTTTGACCATTAAGGGAGTAAACCCGTTACGTAATTAGAGAAGACGTAAGCACGGGATATGAGCATATGGATGCTTAAACATGATGTCACGTGAAATATACAAGCTCCCTAGGTTTAGAAAGGCCTTGGCTAGAGGCGATGGTTAGAAATCATGAGTTGGCATTTTCCCGTAAATGGGTGTTTTAAAAGTAGGATCTCTCAAGTCACAAAACTTGTTTCGAGTGTTCTCAATTAAGTACATAACATATTCATATCTGTATTGAAAGATCCACATTTGTCGGGTAAGAGGAAAGCCAACTTTCAAAATTCGCTCGGAGCCATACAGTGTCCTGGCACGTCACCCGCGCATTGACGCGCGGGCAGCGCGCCAGGAGCAGACATTGGCTCCGGCGATTTTGAGCTAACGTTTGTTATTTTATGTGTTTCGATGGTTTATTTGTTATCATTAAAACAAAAAGAGATCTTGATCATGTTGCATTAACAGCTTTTGCACTTTAGTGTTCTTCAAATGGTATTGCTCTTTGGATTTATTCTCCGAATGAGATTTGCTAAGTTATTTTTATAGTTGGAATACAAAATCTTTCTCTTTTTTTATTTGTGGCAATGAAAATAAGAGGATGAGACATTTAACGTGGTTGAAGAAAATAGAAGAAGAAGCAAAGATAGATATTATGATGTACTCCGTAGAGATATATGATTTGACATTTTTTTTAAATAACAACCTTAATTATTTTTTACCGATGTACGATTAGTTGTTAGACACGAATCAATAATTTGGACTGCAAGATAGTGTGCGTGAAATGTAATGAAAGAAGTGTTCGTGTATGTTTTTATTTTTGTAAGTTTTAACTATAAATAGATAACTATTTGCCATAAAAAAACCCCTTCAACTACACAATACATGCCATTACCATACTAAAAACTCATAGTACATAAAATAGATATATAAAAAACACAACCTTAGTTATACATTGTTGTATATTTTAGCCTTACCTTCACGGTAACAACTCAGCAATTTACTCAAACGTAATCAACAATTAGATACAAAAGTTATGATAACATCACAATCAAATCAACTAAAATAAATACAATACGTTACATATAACTAATTACATAAACTAAAATAAAAGGACAATAACAATAAAAAAAACCTATAAACTTCTCTAAAAAGCATATAAATTCCGCCATATGCTCACTCAACAGTCTACACCAACATTACGTACAAAACACGTAGATATTCAACCAAAAACCATGCATCGTGCAACGCACGGGTTCGTCATACATTACATATAACTTCTCTAAAAGACACCTAAATTCCGTCATATGCTCATTCAGCCGTCTGCACCAACCTTACGTAAAAAACACATAGGTATTCAACCAAAGATCGTGCAACGCACGGGTTGGATACTACATATGAAACTATGTTAATTGAAACATTTAATGAAAATCAACTAATTTAAATACAAATGATAACATTACTAGGCATCTAAATATTAAATCCAATAAAATAAATACAATACAACTTCTCTAATAGGAATCTAAATATCGTCATATGCTTATACAAGCGGCTGCATCAACATTATAAAAAAACACTCAATTATTCAACCAAAAGACGGTGCATCGCACGGGTTAGATCAAGCCTTGTATAATCTAACGTCTAAGCATTCTGCCTTCGGACACATACATTGAATGCATTACAATATTCAGTTTGTTTTTCGTCAAGTCCGACACCACAACATCATATTTATAGTTCTAAAAGGCAAGTCATGATAGCGCCAAGGCGTGAGGCATAACCTCCATGTTACGAAATAGATCAAAGCGTCGGCTCAAGGTGCGGCATGAGGTGAGGCCTTAATGCGTGACAAACGCGAGGCGAGACACCTTAATTCAACTTCGATGAAAACAAGATTACATGTATTGATACTTTCTTGACTTTATTCCTTATATATAACACTTTTTGTTTTATATATATATATATATATATATATATATATATATATATATATATATATATATATATATATATATATATATATATATATATATATATATATATATGCATATTTTGTCCCGCTTTAAGTTGCACTTTAAAAAACGCCATGGCTTTGTCATGGCTTCTAAGATGTGAGACTTGGCCTTGCGTTACCCTATTTATAACCTTAATCATATCCTTTATAGAAGTCATACTCGTCAAGTTCACCACCATGTCGCTTATATAAAGATAGGGTCATTACCACCACCATGCCTCTTATATAAAGAGGCTATAAACTGAGCAGTTTTATTATCAAACTCTTCAACATCACTTTCCAAATTACCATCTTTCAAATTTATTGAAGCACTAGGCACAAAACTCGATTCCACAATCACCCGTTTATCCTTGTTGACAACCTCTACACAATTAGACATTAAGCCATGTTCTTCCAATTATTCACCTCTTTTTCACTAATGGTACTTAAATGAATCACACCCCTAGCATCCTTCACGTCACTCCTATACCTAAAGCATCAAAACAATTAGATGTAGCAGTAATGGTATGAACTTGTGTAGCGCTCGAAACCTTCGACTTTGGATGTCTACAATCCGTTTACTTGTCGTTCTCTGGTTAAACCGCTTTGTAAACAAGATGTGATTTCGAACCAATAAGAACACCACGACCCGTTTGCCTAAATGCCTTTAAATTCTTCGGGACATCTCGGATAATTTTCTTCAGGCATTAGTCCAAGACGTGGCTGAAAACCTTGGAATTTGAATATCTTGGTCGTTTTCACTCTTACTCAATTCTAATAGTGCTCATAGTATACCATTTCCCTCTATTTTTGGGATTGCCACAACAAGAGTATCTTTCAACTCTACATCAGCCCGTAAATCAATCATAGCTCTCACATAACTCAATCTACCCCATGACTTCTTACACATAATTGTAGTATAGGCGTTTAATATTAGTGGTGTACCAAGTTTAGTTTTAATAGCACTCAACCCATCTTATGTAAATGCAGTAAAAAGAACATCATGGAATTTAACCCAAAACGGAGCATTAGACAAATCATCCTTTGATAAATTCGCATTCGGATACTACTTTTTCAGAATTAATGCCACATTACGAAATAACATTACGAAATAACCATGGACCATTTTCAAGCATTGCATCCTCCCGTCCTTAGAACTAAATTTGAAATCATTGTTCTAGTAAGATTATACTTACTCCAAGTTTTCTTGACATAATTTTCGACCACCGGATGTGCCACTTTTTTGCCTAAGAAAAACCTATAGAAAGAATTGCTAAATCTTTCATTAACTTCAATAACCGACGTTATTGAAATAGCAACTTCAGCCCCATTACCAGCCGGGACAATTAATGTACGAAAATTATCAGTTTTCTTACTTGGGTCTCTATTAAGAAAATTTGCATATGAGACAACCCCGTAACTGGTTGATAACGCACTATGAGTCGCCTTAACATATCTAACGATTGATACAGCAACATCACTCTTCGGTTTTAAAGGTTTTCCATTGTCACCCACAAAGACAAGTTTTCCTTCTAGCATTTGACTTACAATATCACAAATCTTTTCAGCTAAAGGAGAAGGATTAGGACTACCAAAAGCGTCTGACATACTTAGAAACGATCTTTTTTGCAGATTTCGAACCAGATTGCCCATTTGCACCCTTCTCTCTTACCCCTCGCCCACTCAAAAAACATTTTCCATGTTACCCTACAAAACCAATCTCAGTACCAATGAATCACATAAAAAACCAACCAACCAAACCACAACCAATTGAATACAACAAAACTTGAATCAGGCTCTGATCGTAAACCCAACAAACATCTACATATATTCAACACCAATGAGATCCTCAATAAATTATTTACGATTAAGTTTTAGGTTCAAATTTTTCTTATTATTTACGATTAAAATTAAATCTAAACATTAAATTTTAATCTTAAATAACAAGAATATTGTGTGATGAATTCATTTTTATAACTTAAATAAAATGCTTATTAGTTGAATCTAAACATCTAGATTAATAGGTTAATCGAAACATATAATTTTAATATGTTGAATACCAAGAATATTGTATTAAAACTAAAATAATAAAATAATAAAGTAACATAAATAAATAAATAAAAACACTAAGTAAAATAAATGTATATTACGTTACTTAAGGAGTTTGAGTTTTTTACGTACTTAATTCGCTTAACGAGTGTCTCCGTAATCGTTTTAACTATTTTTCTATTCATCTCAAAATACATATATGGTGATGATTCAAATAAGTTTATGTATTTATTTCGTGCCGAACTGAACCGGACCGACCTTATTTGGTTCGGCTTCAGTTTTGTATATATTATATTGGTTTTACACGGTTCGGTTCAAAATAGCTTTTACTAGGTTGTGTTCTATTTCACATTTTACCCTTATCCGATTTTCAAGTCAGGTCAGTTTTGGTTAGTTCAGGTCGAGCTTGACCCGTTGCTCAGCACTAGATAGATTATAACACACTAGAGCCCACTAGCAATCCGTTTTTCATCGGTTGACCGAAGGATTGAAAAGTTTCTATTTTTTCTATTAATTGCAAGTAGCCACCTTTATTGACCAAAAAAACATGTAATGAAGCTTGTAGTTTCGCTGAAACCGTGTTTCCACAACTGATTTGACCCGTCATGAAGACTATCAAAAACAATTATAATTATAATACACGCATACCTTTTTTTCTCTTACGGGGAATTAACCAGGGATATATATTGATGAACGAGCTATAATCATAGAGCTGACCCACTTAGCAAAAGCTTTTCTTTTTTGTATCATCTAGTGCAAATTTAGTACGATATATAATCCCCACTCGATAAAAGTGTGGCTCCATGCCTCGGCCCTTCTTATGATAATAAACTGTAGCTAGTTGATATTTATAACAATGTCCTTTCCCGCAAGTCATAAAGCAGGACCCTCCTTAGAGTTGTTGCAACCTTGTCGTCATTTTACTTTTTCGGAGATTCAGCTAGCTACTGAAAACTTTGATGAATCATTGGTAATCGGACGTGGGGGTTTTGGCAAGGTTTACGAAGGAACAAAATTACACATGGAGCGGGATGTTTGACTGTGGCCATTAAAAGGCTGGAATCAACATCTAATCAAGGAGCAGTCGAGTTTTGGGCTGAAGTTGAGATGCTCACTAAGTTAAGGCACTGTCACTTGGTATCTTTGATTGGATATTGTAAAGATGGCCAAGAGATGATCCTCGTTTATGAGTATATGCCTCGTGGAACACTTGAAGATCATCTTCACAAACATCTAAATTATATACCTTGGCTGATTCGACTTAAAATATGCATAGGAGCTGCCCGTGGGTTAGACTATCTTCACACGGGTACAGGTATTAAGCATGGAATTATACATCGTGATGTCAAAAGCTCAAATATACTGCTAGATTATAGTTGGGCAGCTAAAATTTCAGACTTTGGGTTGTCCAAAATAGGTCCGACAAATCAGCCTTCCACTTATGTTAATACTATGGTGAAAGGTACGTTTGGATATCTAGATCCAGATTACTTTCAAACAGGTAGGCTGACTCGAAAGTCTGATGTGTATGCATTTGGGGTTGTACTATTAGAGGTCTTGTGTGGGAAAAGAGCAGTAGATAGAAGTCTTGACGAGGAGCAATGGGGTTTAGCAAGTTGGGCTCAAGACTCAATTAAAGAAGGCCGGCTAAAACAAATAGTAGATTCTAGTATAAGGGGAAGAATAGCCACAAAATGTTTGAAGGAGTTTGCACAGCTAGCTGACAGGTGTTTGCATAGCCATCCAAAGAAACGACCCACAATGGCTGAGGTCGTGGTTGGTCTAGATTATGTCCTAACCTTACAGGAAAAAAGCCAACAAAACATCAAGGCCTGCAGGAGGCATGACAATATTTGGTAGAAAGATACCGACGTCTATCTTTCCATCCAATGGGGAAAACTCAGGTATCATGTTCTCCTCCACTTCAAATGCATTTCTAGTTATATCTAATTTGTTGAACTTTAAATTGTAGGTGGACATTTGAAATCCTTGGAATTATTCTTCGATACTCTTGGCAATGAAAATAAAGTATTGTACAAGTTTGATTCTGAAACTATCAGCATTGCAACTGATGACTTCTCCTACAAAAATAAATTTTTGAATCTAGATGAAACATGCACATACAAGGTATCCCTAATCATGTCACTAATTAGATAACTTTTCATGTTTTCTTAATGTGTGCTTAAACCTCTGGTTTCTTTGTTCAGGGTAGGTTACCAAATGGACAAGTTATTGCAATTGTTCGACCTCATAATGATAGCATGAATAGTCAGTTAATGAAAGAAGCTTCAATACTCGTACAGCTTCAACATGAGAATTTGGTCAGTTTACTCGGATATTGCATTGAAGGAACAAAAGTGCTCCTCGTCTATGAGCATTCCCCAAATGGAAGCCTTGTCAACTTGCTGTATGGTATAAATTTCATTTTTCGCTATACATCTCATAGAAGTTACTAAAAGGTTCAACCGTAACTAAACCTAATATTACATTAATAATCTTAAATTATACTAAAAATTGCAAAAGATGTTCTTGTGGTTTTGCCAAATTGCAGGCGCACTCCATACAATTTTCAAAAGTGAAGGCGTCCGTGAGAGGAACTTTGGTGTGCAATCATTGTCCCATACAGGGACCGCACCTACTTTCAAGGTTTCATCTATCTCATGCTAGGGATGATAATTGCACACCAAAGTTGCTCACAGGGACTATCCTTGCACGACTACACCTAATTTGGTCAAACTACAGGGATGGTTTTTACAATTTACTCCTTATTAAATTATACTCCGTACTAAACTTTGACAAACATTTATTTGGTGATATGTGTTTGTAGATTCTACATGTACTCTTTTGGACTGGAATAAATGGTACAAGATAATACTAGGTGTTGCTAGGGTACTTGTTTACCTCCACAAACATGCTCTTCTTCAGATCATACATTGTAACGTACAACCTGGAAACATTCTTTTAGATAGAAGTTTGAACCCCAAGCTCTCGGATTTTAGGTGGGCAAGAGCAATCAACGACACTAATTACATTGAAGACGATCATTGTTGTGGGACATAGTAAGTACATATACTTCCATTTTTATCTCTTCCTTTGATTTGTTAAAAAATAAAAATGTTTGTTCTAAGATATAGATTGTCCATCAAATTCACCAAAATTATTCTTTTACAGTCTTTTATCAATATGTTCTCGGAGTTTTATGAAATGCCAGTTGATATTTTAAAAATAGGAGTAAATTTAGTGATCTTCAGATAAAGTTTTGAGTAAAACATGCATGTTTTCTGGGGTCAAATTCTATTACTTTGATCGAATTGTTGGTTCTGGCTAATAGTTGTACATGTGGCAGCGGAATCATGGCACCAGAGTATATAAGAGAAAATGTTTTGTCAAATAAGGTTGATGTCTTCAGTTTTGGTCTATTGGTTTTGGAGACGATAAGTGGGCGTAGAACATATGGCAACATTTCAGAAGCCAACCGGAACCTTAATTATCATGTAAGTATAGTGGCATATTATCATAGTAGTCTCGTGCTTGTATTTGTACATTTCAAATCATGTGTCTCTCGAGTTGGCTTTCTCCCTGTTATCCGACATCTACTCAAATCTCACTACTAAAAATTTTAAGAAATCACCCAACTTAGCACAAGTGTAGTAAAGTTTAATGTAAACAAAAGAAAAACACAACGCTCCAGAGTTTTTCTTCCTCTGTTTCATAATAAAAATTATGTATGTGACGCACATTTTTACAAATGTGTAATCATCGCAACTTCAACCAATAAGATATCACTTATACTTTATAGAAATTTGTTTATCGGGTAAAGTTTAGAAGTGAACACTTAAGACTAAAGGTAATGGGTGTGAGCCCATCGTCCTCACACCACAACTCATGTGTGACCCCATTACTTGGCCCTCTCCTCACACGTGACTTCCTCAAACCAGGCAATAGAAGTGAGATGAGTGACTACTCTGCATTCGTGCAAAGTGTATGTGTTTTATAATTGTTTATTTAGTTTTTGAGTGTATGTGGGGTATTTAGTGGGTTACGTTTGTATAAAGTGGGTATATATTTTAATGAAAGGAAAGAGTGGTGTGAACGATTAGGCCGAGTTGAAAGGTAAGAGGGAGTGTGCAAAAGTAAGAGGAAAGAAAAAGTTGAGGTGACACTGATGTTAGAGGTGAGATGGTGTGACGATTACCTTTAGTCTAAAAAGTAAGGTCAGGCCGGCCTTGGTACCGGGCGAGCTGGGAGACGGCCCAGGGCATCATAGTTTCGGGGCATCAAATTTTAGATTCATGTTATATTGTGATAGAAACAAAATATGAAGAAACATTGAAGTAGATGTTTCTATGAATGGTGGAAGAAGAAAATGACCCATTGGAAAGAGAAAATATATATATATATATATATATATATATATATATATATATATATATATATATATATATATATATATATATATATATATATATATACACGCATTATGTAAAACCTGAAAAGGGTGTTGTGTAAATGTGTAGGACTGCTGGGACCCATGTGCATCAGTAATATTGGGACTTTTAGAAATTTGTTATCAAATTTTTAATTTTTACCTTTAATTTTCTCACAAATTTCAAATGTTTCTTTACACGTAAAAAATGGTCCTTTGAAATCCACAATATATATGATCAATGTTATTTATATGTGAAATATTGATTAAAGATCTCGATTTTGTAGGTAGGAGAAGTCATTTTATAAGTTTATTACTCCCTCCGTCCCTTATTAAATGTCCAGTTTTGACTTTTTGAGTCTTTTTTCTTTAACTTTGACCTTAAATATTTTTGTTTGTATTATATGATACTTGATAAAAATTATGTCAATGAAAAGTACATTTAAAACCCAATTCATTCATATATTTTGCATTATGTATTATATATCATATATAAAAATATTTATGGTCAAAGTTGATAAAACAAGACTTTGAAAATTCAAAGTGGACATTTAATATGAGACGGAGGTAGTACATATTTTTAGATTATACATTGATTATATTACTCCCTCGTTCGATATTTATTATCTATATTTTTTCATTTTGAGTTGTCTCAAATTAGTTGTCCATTTTCAAAAATTGATAAGGAATTTAGTTCAAGGTTACCATATTACCCTCACTTGAGGTTACTATTACAAATATTAAATAAATTTTAAATTAACTAGAACGGTATCCGCACAATGCGGCGGCGGGTAACTGTGACTATATTTTGCGTTATTCGGTTTTTCGGTTACACATTTAGTTGTCTTTATGCTTTATAAGTAGAGATGGTATCGATTGTTAAGCCAAATAATTTTAGTTTGAACAACCAACCTGCTTCCTAACTAACTTCCTAATCAACCTGCTTCCTAACGAATTAATTTTGAAATCCTTCCATAATAAGATAGTAAAAGTCTGAATTTTAAGCTTTTCTAATTATAGAATAGTCTCAAATGCATTATATAGTAGTTTAACTAAGGTTAAAACTATCATCATTCTGCGAAATAATGATGATGCTTTTTTTTTTTAAATATATGTTTTTTTTCTGTGAACAATTATTTTTGAGACAGGAAAAGTATTAATTTTGTAGTGATATGTTTTCAATTATAGTTAACTATGAGATTTTTTTAATGATCAAGTGATACTATTTTAGCAAATGTTGACTACAATATGATAACAAATGAATTTGGTTCAAGAAATATATTTCGAATTGTAGTTCGAAGTTTATATCCTTAAATTTGAATACTTTATTTGTTAAAAAATAAGCTGGCATGACGTGAGGATCAACTATGTAACTTGACTAGATTATAATCCCATTAAAAATAGTGTGTTATTTGTTTACTAGGGGCATTTTTTCTTCGGCTCGCCAAGGATAGCAATAAACATAGGAACGGCCCTGAGTAAGGTGGACTTATTACGGGATAAAAAGAGTAAACTAGTACTATCAGTATATGGAAAAAGAACTGACTTAGATTAAGATACGTAAACATGCTTTCATTTGTTCGAGTCAAATGGTGGAATTATGTTTATTAAATTGTATAGGTTTCATCCCTTTGGAGAAATTGGCTGAAAGGAACACCTTCAAATATAATTGATCCCAGAATCAACGTTGATTCAAGTTCCATGACAAGATTCATCACGATTGGCTTGTTGTGTATTCAAGAAGATGCAGCAGATAGGCCAACAATGGAGCAAGTTGTTGACATGTTGCTTGATAACTCATTTGTTGCTCTACTTATCCCGAAAGTTCCAGCATGGGTGATATCAGAGGATTCAAATGATACAAGTTTAGCGTGGGTGATATCTTACGGTTATGACTATGTTGCAGCCGAGGAGTTTGCACTAGAGTTAGGCCCCCGATAGTGTATCACCACAACACAATTAGTACATCATATTAACATTGGACAAATTTGTATCGTGACTAATGGTTGAGGAACTACTTTGAATTAGATATATAAAGTGTCATGCAAGTAAGGAGCGAATTTACTCGACAAAATTAAAACAACACACTGTGTAATTCAGCATTACAGCATATACTTTTGATAATCTTTTGCTGTTTGTTAAACTTGAACTAATTTAAACAATCAAAATTTTACGTAACAGTCCATGTTTTATGTAGATATTGTTGGTTTATGGATAAATGATAGTCATATGTTATGATCGAACTCGAAATCACAGTATTGCAAACTTTATGTATGAAAAGTTAATAAATAATAATTAATTATAAAATGTTATATATAATTATTAAATAACACAAAACTTAAAACGACTGTTAGTATTTAAAGGAAAAACGACTAACGACCATTAAATAATAAATGAAGGACTATAGATAGAAATTAAGGTTAAGAAGGTCCCGGATCCCTCCCTTGCGCTTATAACCTATCGATGGGGATTGGGGTAACCAAATCCTACACCAAATTGTCTTCCAAGTTTTGTATCCTATATAAACAAACCTAGAGTCATTGTTTTGGTATCTTTTGCACACACACAATACCTAAAGTTTTCTTCACTTTTCCTTGGTGTTTGGCCAATCAACATAAACCTTCTAAAAGAGTTGATCGGTTTTTTGATAGTCAAGAAAAACGTTTTATGTTCTTTTACTAGCATAATTATTAACTTGGTAGTATTATGTGTGTACAAGAACATGATTTAATCACCCTATTGATTGAATCTTGGATTAAATTGGAAAAAGGTAAGGGGTAATTTATATAATCTATATAAACCATAATTAGGGTTCTTGATTGAAGAATAGCTTGGAATTTGATTTTTATTTAGCTAGAATCATAAGGTACGCATACTCTTTAAGTTTGGTAATTAATTATGTATTATATGTTCCTATACGCTTCCGCATGTATACTTGATCTTTATTATTTATTTATTATGATTGTCATGTATTAAATTCCAACAGTGGCATCACGAGCCGTTATAATGTGGAATTAATAACCAAAACGCATAAAAACGAATCTTGGATTGTGTTATTACATATTAGTCGATTTTTAGGGTTTAAAAAAAATCAAACACTAATTTTTAAATAAGGGTCGATTGATTTTATTTATTTTTTAGTGTTTTAGTTTTGTTTTTAATTTGATTAGAAACCCTAGGATTAACATGTTATGTTTATGTGTTAAGTATGCGATCTTGTGGCAACGTGAATAATTGTTATGTAGAATCTATGAAACGTGCATGTTTGGCATGGATTTATTGTTGTCGTAATTTAAATTGTTTAAATTGGCTATTAGAATTAATCATTAAGTTATTTATTCACATGTATTACTTTTGATAATTCTAAAATTTGGAAAGACTCCAATATAATTAATGAATCAATAACGTGCTATGTGGTTATTATTTAATTATAGTTTATGCAATTATTCGTCAATGTGTGTAGTTCACTTCCTTTTGTAAGTGAGGGCCTTAGTTAAATATATGCATTATAAACCTAGAATTGATTCTTAATTGATTTTATAGAATAAAACGAGTGGGGGTACCCGCGCGTTGCTGCGGGAATGTTTTGTTTTATTTAAACTCGAAATGAAACGGTTGTCAATTTTGTTTTATTTTTGTTATTAAGGACTAACTATAAAAGAGCGATAACCGCAAGTACTATTTTCGTTAATTGTTTCTGAAAACTATAATTTTTTACAGAAAAAGTCCCTTAAGTTATCGGCATTTTGCAAAGTTAGTCCTTAAGGACTAACTTTGAAATTTATAAATAACCTGAGGGACTATTTTAATAATTTGTGTGGCACTGTTTTTTACTGTTTGGTACTGTAGCTACTGTGTAATGCCTTTTAGAATATACGAGTGGGGAAACCCGCGCGTTGCGGCGGGAGTATTTAGATATGTGTTTTATGTTTTGTGTTTTGCGGACAATAGGTTTTACGGTTTTAAAACTTCGTCGATTTTCTAATATTGGTTTGTCATAGTATTAGAAAGAAAGGGTCTATTGCAAGATATACTCTTCAATCTTATGCTTCGTGAGCAAAATCTTCCCTTGATTGACCCAGCATAACCTAAAAGAGTCGAATCGTATTGCACTTGCCAAATTATCTGAATTATTTTGAGTTTGAGAAAAACTCTGAAGTTTATGCTTGATTTTATTAGAAAAATTATTCTGTGAATAATGGCGCAAGTTTCGTAATTTTTCGAGTCCGTCTCCTATGTCTTTTGGACCCCGAAGCGTTTATCGTGAGAAGTTTGTTTCGTTGACAGTTTTGGTCCCTTGACTTATCTTGTCATTTTACCCTACACTTTCATGTTATTCAAAAACTACCTTATACTCTATTTCATATAAATACCCCTATTAATACCATTTTACTCATTATATATTTATTATATATATAACACACACACACCCCTCACTCAACTCTCTCTCTCTCTCTTGAATATCCGGCCGCCGCCCTCGCCGGAACACCAGCAGAATCCGGCCACCATCGCCGGAAAATTTTCCGGCCACCTGACCTTCTTACACCAACTCATAGATCGGGATATCCCCGACATTCCCGTACCACCCACACCCCTCGTAACCCTTCGAATCACCTCCCACGCGCCACCACCGTGAGTACCCACTACCACCGAGAGTCGCCGCCACACTCTTTTTGTGTTTTCTCGACGGTAACGTACCCCACGCGCCTCCCCGTAAATTACTTTGAGCAACACTCTTCTTGTATAAATGTTTTTGTTGCTAAAGCTTCTAATAAAACTATTTTTATAAATGTTTTGAGCAACAAAATCCGGTGAGGGTTTGGTGATATGTTTCTTGTTTCTTGTTGTTTGGTGATCAAGGGAGTAATATTTGTGTTTGAATTTGGATTTCGAGGGTCCGTTTGGCCGGTTTGTGTCTCAACAGCCGATAGCCACCACCACCGCGACTTGGGTGGTGGTGGTAGAGGGGAGTAGTTTTATTATTTTTGTTTGTTGTTTTAGTTGTTAAAAAAAAAAAAAAAAAAAAAAAAAAAAAAAAAAAAAAAAAAGGAACAGTTCTTGTAACAGTGTGGAACAGTGCTTGTAACAGTGCATTTTGGAGGCACTGTTTTCTGGTTTTTAGTATATAGAGTAATTTGCATGTGACTACATATTTTACACATAATAATTGTTATGTTATATGTGTTTATTTAGTTGTGTTATTTTTTATTTGTATTACTTGTTTTTGTTTGACATGTTTATAAACAAAAAGAGTATTTTTTTTTTAATAGAAAAATAATATAATGAATTGTTTTAGAAGAGTTAAATTTTCAATAGTTTAATTGATGATGAGTTTTATACTAATAGTAAGAACAGCTCACCCATCTGTGACAAACTATAAGATATAACGAGGATTGACATTAAATTGTCAAACCGAAAGAAACAGGTTTTTAATGGGCTTTTAGAGCTTACCTTTACTTTCTCCGCTCCTTTGTGCATCAAATTGGATCTATCAAGTACGACTGTTTTTTAGTACAAAGTCATCTTAAGGGTGAATTAGCTATAATTTCATGTGCCATTTTGTGGTAATTATCCAAAACACTAAGGGTGAAAAAGATACTGATACAAAACTGTGTTGTACTATAAATGGTGGCAAAAGAAAATTTTAGTATCTTTACCCTCCTTATGTCACATCCCCCGAAGGAGGGAGGATAACATAACCCATGTTGAATACCAAGAATATTGTGTTTAAACCGACAAAAATAAAATAATAAGGTAACATAAATAAATAAATAAATACACGAGGCAAAACAATTGTAAATTACATTACCTAAGGAGTTTGAGTTTTTGACGCACTTAATTAGCTTAGCGAGTGTCTGTGTAATCGTTTTCAACCATTTTTCTATTCATCTCAAAATACGTATATGGTGATGTTAACTCACCTCTCATGAACACTAGACCACTTTAATGACGGCTCAAATAATTTATGTAGTTACCCGGTTTGGTTTGGTTTGGTTTCGGTTCGGGTCATTTGCTCCACCATCAAACCGGGCCGAACTGAACCTGACCGACCTTATTCGGCTGGATTTTTGGTTTTGTATAATTATTTTGGTTTTATTCGGTTTGGTTCGGTTTTAGTTCGGTGCGGGTCAAAACACACTTATTCGCCTCAAAATAGTTAACCTGAACAGATGTTATTCGGTTCGGTTTCAATAGCTTTTACTCGGTTCGGTTCTTGATTCATGTTTTACCTTTATTCGGTTTTTTTAGATAGGTCGGGTTTTGTCGATTCGGGTCGGGTTTGACCCGTTGCTCAGCACTAAATGATTGATCATAAACCACTCGAGCCCACTAGCAATCAATACGTTTTTCAGCGGTTGACAAAAGGATACAAAAATTTCTATTTTTTCATTAATTGCAAGTAGCCGCCTTTATCGACGAAAAAACATACTACGTATACTTCATGTAATGAAGCTCGTAGTTTCGCTGAAACTGTGTTTCCAACAACTTATTTTACCCGTCATGAAGAGACTCTCAAAAACAATTATAATTATAATACACACATACATACATTGTGGATAATACACGCAAACATTTTTTTTTTTTTTTTTTCTCTCTTTCGGGGAAGCTGGGATATATATTGATGAACGAGCTATAATCTGAGCTGACCAAGTGACCAAAAACTTTTTTTTTTTGTATGATCTTAGTGCAAATTTATTACGATTTAGCTTAATCCCCAATCAATAAAAGTGTGGCTCCATGCCTCCGCCCCTTCTTATGATCATAAACTTAATTGGTGATACTCTTTAGATTTTAATTAACTGTAGCTAGCATATTTATAACAATGTCATTTCCAGCAAGTCATGAAGCAGGATCCTCTTTAGAGTTGTTGCAACCATGTCGTCAGTTTACGTTTTCGGAGATTCAGCTAGCTACCGAAAACTTTGATGAATCATTGGTTATCGGACGTGGGGGTTTTGGCAAAGTTTACAAGGGAACAATTATACATGGAGCGGGTTGTTTGACTGTGGCCATTAAAAGGCTGGAATCAACATCTAATCAAGGAGCAGTCGAGTTTTGGGCCGAAGTTGAGATGCTCACAAAGTTAAGGCACTGTCACTTGGTATCTTTGATTGGATATTGTAAAGATGGCCAAGAGATGATACTCGTTTATGAATATATGCCTCGTGGAACACTTGAAGATCATCTTCACAAACATCTAAATTCTCTACCTTGGGTGAAACGGCTTAAAATATGCATAGGAGCTGCCCGTGGGTTAGACTATCTTCACACGGGTACAGGTATTCAGCATGGAATTATACATCGTGATGTCAAAAGCTCAAATATACTGCTAGATTACAGTTGGGCAGCTAAAATTTCAGACTTTGGGTTGTCAAAAATAGGTCCAACAAATCAGCCTTCCACTTATGTTAATACTATGGTGAAAGGTACGTTTGGATATCTAGATCCAAATTACTTTCACACGGGTAGGCTGACTCGAAAGTCTGATGTGTATGCATTTGGGGTTGTACTATTTGAGGTCTTGTGTGGGAAAAGAGCAGTAGATAGAAGTCTAGACGAGGAGCAATGGGGTTTAGCAAGTTGGGCTCAAGACTCAATTAAAGAAGGTAGGCTAAAACAAATAGTAGATGCTAGTATAAGGGGGAGAATAGAAACAAAATGTTTGAAGGAGTTTGCACAGCTAGCTGAGCGGTGTTTGCTTAACCATCCGAAGCAACGACCCACAATGGCTGAGGTTGTTGTTGGTCTAGAGTCTGTCCTAGCTTTACAGGAAAAAGTCCGCAAAACATCACAGCCTACAGGCATGACAATCTTTGGTAGAAGGGTACCGATATTTGCCTTTCCATCCAATGGGGAAAACTCAGGTATAATGTTCTCTTCCACTATCTTCAAGTTTATCATATGCATTTTTAGTTGTATCTTATTTATTGATCTTTTAACTGTAGGCAGATGATTGAAATCCTTGGAATTATTCTTCGATACCCTTGACAGTGAAAACAAAGTATTGTACAAGTTTGATTCTGAAACTCTCAGCATTGCAACCGACTACTTTTCAGAAGCAAATGAAATTTTGAAACATTTTGATAACATGTACAAGGTATCCCTGATCACATCTCTAACTAAATAACATTTCATATTTTCCAATGTATGCTAAAACTTAACGTCCAACTTGATTTATATGTTCAGGGAAGGCTACCAAATCAACAAGATATTGCAGTTGTTCGACCTTATGATAATAGAATGAATGGACAATATATGAAAGAAGTGTCGATATTGGTAACAAATGAACATGAAAATTTGGTCAACTTGCTCGGATATTGCATTGAAGAAACAAAAGTGCTTCTCGTCTATGAGTTTGCCTCAAATGTGAGCCTTGGCGACTTGCTGTGTGGTATAAATTTTTATTCTGAGATTTACATATCATATGAAGTTATTGAGAGGTTCAAGTATATCTTAACTTATATCAAACTTTTATTTGGTGATATGTGTTTGTAGATTCTACGTGTACTCTTTTGGACTGGAATAAACGATACAAAATAATACTAGGTGTTGCCAGGGTACTTGCTTACCTTCACAAAGATGCTCCCCTTAAGATCATACACTGTAATGTTGAACCTGGAAATGTTCTTTTAGATAAAAGTTTGAACCCCAAGCTCTCGGAGTTTGGATGTGCAAGAGCAATCAATGATACTAATTACATTGAAGACGATCACTGTTGTGGGACATAGTAAGTACATCCCGTATTTATATCTCTGTCCTTTGATTTGTTGAAAACTTAAAATATTTGTTCTATATTTAGGTTCTCCATGAATACAACAAATTCAATCGGTCAAAATATATGTTCCTGGTATTTTATGAAATGCAACTTGATATTTCAGATGTGGGAGTAAATTGAGCGATTATGCTTTAGATAAAAGTTTCTAGTAACATACATGTTTTTTTATTTTTTATTTTTTATTTATTTTATTTTTTTGGCTCAAATTCTAATACTTTGAAATGTTGGTTCTGGCTTGATAGTTTTAGACACCGCAGAGGAATCATGGCACCGGAGTATATAACAGAAAATATTTTGTCAACTAAGGTTGATGTCTTTAGTTTTGGTCTGTTGGTTTTGGAAACGATAAGTGGGCGCACTGCATATGGCTTCATATATGACGCCAACGAGAACCTTGCAAAATATGTAAGCAGGATTAGATTCTATCATAGTAGACACTTGTGCTTGTATTTGTACTAACTCAAATCAAATGCATCTCTCAACTTCGCTTTCATTCTACATCTATCTCTCAAACCTCTCACTCTGATATTATGTGATGGATAACCCAACTCAACACAATGTCAGCACATGAGTAGTAAAACACAACACACCATTAGTGTATGGTTGAGGCTCTCAAGCTTACTCCACAAAATAAACATAAACTGGTACTAACAGTAACTATGAGGATAAGAGAGTTTATATTCAAATAACTAAACTTGTCTAGTTTTTTAAGCAAATGATTTAAGGGATAATTATATGACTAGATAGTTGCCTTATGGTTAGTCACTTTTTAGACCAGGAGGTAATTTTAATTCGAAAATAGACCGGGCAACTTGTACAACGGGACACTTGTCAGCTTATGAAATTCAACAAGTGTCCCGTTGTACAAGTTGCCCGGTCGCCCGATCTATCGAAAAAGTTGCTCGGGCGACTGGTCTATTTTGGTAATTTTCCCATGATTTAATTATGTTTATCAACATGTCAAACTTTTACAGGCTTGGAGAAACTGGCTGAAAGGAACATCTTCAAATATAATTGATTCCAGAATTGATGCTGCTTCAAGTTCAATGACAAGATTCATCCACATTGGCTTGTTGTGTATTCAAGATGATCCGGTTGATAGGCCAACAATGGAGGAAGTTGTTGACATGTTGCTCGTCGACTCATCTGTGGCACTCCCTACCCTGAAAGTGCCAGCAGCATGGATGATAGAAGATGATTCAGATGACTCAGATGATTCAAATGATTTAGATTACATAACTTCTATACATGATGATGATGATGATTCTGTTGCATTGCAGCATGATTATGATTTTTCTGCAGCTGGAGAGTTTATATCAGAGTTATGCCCCCGATAGAGGTTTCATCACAACACAATGCATACATCAACCATGTGGAATAACTATTGGTCAAAGTTATATAGTGAACATCGGTAGATCAACAACTACGAGTTAAATATATACACCTGTTTTATAAGTAAGGTACAATTCATTTTGAAAAGTTGAAACAACACGTCTTGCAGTGAAGTATATATCCAGCCATTTTTATAATATTTCGGTTTTTTCAAACTTGAATCAATTAAACCATGAAATGTTGATACGGTTGTCCAAACACGTTGTAAATATGATTTGATGTTACCATCCTAATTACAAAGGTACCAACGAGTGTTTTTCCAAGATACGAAATAATTTTGTGGTTTTTGACATATAATGACCACCTAAAAAACCATTCAAGACAAGTTGCTTGCTAATATACATTATAAACACTAGAAAGGTGCCCGCGCTATGCGGGGGCGGATTGTTGGGGTGAAGAGGAGGGAGGTGAGGTGGTGGAAAGTGGTTGTTGGGGTGGTTGTTGAGGTGGTTATAAATTGTTGGGGGTGGTTGTTTTCATAATTAGTAAGTAAAAGTCTGAATTTTTAAGCATTTCTAATTATAGAATAGTCCCAAATACATTATATATAGTAGTATAGATAAGAAACATAATTACCTGTGTAAATTGAGGGAAAAAAAGAACATCTTAACCCAAAAAAAACTCATTGATTTTACACTCTTAATTGCCACTATATATGCTAGGATACATTCTCTTTGCATTTCCCATTTGTTATGTATAACACGGAAAAACTGTATTTGCCAGAATTTTCCAAGGAGATAATTGTAGGTATATATTACGCGTATCGCTATAAGAGACAAATAAGACATAACAAGAAAACATAAAAGTGTAGAAAAAAGTAATGTAAACCTTTTGAATGTAGAGACTCAAAACACAAACAAGGAAAATGTTGAGGCCTGTGATACTCATAGTTTCCTTAAGACAGATTCGTCCTTTCTATTATGCTTGAGAATCGTGAACGTCTATCTCCAGTGATAAAACAAAACAACGGATAATTCCGTTAGCACAAACGGGTTATCAAGGCGAACCAAAATCGTGTATTCCCTCTATTACGAACCGAAAAGATGAACGTTAAGCAAATTGGAGAGGAGTGAATTGTTTTCTTGATGTATAGAAATGAGACGAGAGCTCTCAACTTATAAAGAATAAGGATATGAGAAAAATAGTCACAATTAATTCACACAATTAATTTCACTAATGTTTCATGAATCAAAATAAACCACAAATTAATATTGATTTCAATTTACATTAGTATACATAATGACACGTACTATCAATTGTAATTCAAAACATTTGACCAAATTTTTCAACAATAATATTGCATCTCCACCGGTTATGACCAAGGGAAATGAGATATGGACAGTGACATTTGAAACAATAGTGACTGATGTTTTTAATCGTCAAGACTCATAGATGCTTATAGTTTAGCTATCTCTCCAATCACGTAATGTTCTTTTGTTGTTTTCTGGCATTTTGCTAGATTTTTTTGTTCTAATAAAATTCCGCCGTTAAAAAAAAAAAAAAAAAAAAAATTGTGCTTTGGTGGTCCTCCTAGGAAGAGCTTCATTATCCATCCTAAAACTCTTTCCACCACCTATAAGAAATTACAAGTTAGTTGATGCATTTGGTGACGAGGTATAATGTAATTTTGTCCAAATACAGTTACTTTTTTTCTTCATCCTTTTTGGGATGACCAAAACAATTTTGGTTGAATTATAATTTTATAAAGCATGTCCAAATACATTTACAAAAACATTTTATTTAGCTGATATTCTTACTTAAGAGTTTTATGTAGTTAAAGACTTGTGCAAAACTACCCTTTAATCCACTTAATGCATAGTTTTTGGGGTGAATGAATACTTTTTTTTTCCAAATCCTTAGATAAAATATCATTTTTTAATTTATAACTACTACAAAAGTTATATTATTTATATAGTAATCCTTTTTTTTAATGATTTAAGAGCTCTTATTTAAAAAAAATAGTGCGCCTTTTAACCCTTATTTATTATTATTTTATTGATTATCACCCACTAGAGTCCACTAGCAAACAACACGTTTTTCAGCGGTTGACTGACCCCATACGGACTTTCTATTTTTCTATTGTAAGCCGCCATTATGGACGAAAAAAACATATATTTCATCTTACATGTAATGTACGTAGCTCGTAGTTTCGTCGAAACCGTGTTTCCAACATCTAATTTGTCCTGTCGTGAAGCCTCTTAAAAGTAACTATAATCATAATACACGCAGATATTTTATAATCTATTCACATTCCATCAATATAATCTTAGAGTGACCCACTGAGCAAAAACATTTTTTTTTTCATTTATATTTGGGACGGAGGAGTACGATTTAGCTTAACTTTTCATTTGGAACTCACAGATAATGTGTATTGTATACAAACGTTACTAATTTTAATCCCCGCTTGATAAAAGTGTGGCTCCGTGCCTCTGCTCTTCTTATCATGATAAACTTAATTGGTGGTTCTAATTAATTGTTGCTAGTTCCTTCATATTTGTAACAATGTCTTTTCCAACAAGTCATGAAGCAGGATCCTCCTTAGAGTTGTTGCAACTGTGTCGTCAGTTTACCTTTTCGGAGATTCAGCAAGCAACCCAAAGCTTTGATGAGTCAATGGTGCTCGGGCGTGGAGGTTTCGGCAAGGTTTATAAAGGAACAATCATACATGGAAAGGGTCGTTTGACTGTAGCCATTAAAAGGCTAGAATCAACATCTAATCAAGGAGCAGTCGAGTTCTGGTCCGAAGTTAGGATGCTTACTAAGTTAAGGCACTGCCACTTGGTATCTCTGATTGGTTACTGCAGTGATGAGCAAGAAATGATCCTTATTTACGAATATATGCCCCGTGGAACCCTTGAAGATCATCTCCACAAACGTCTAAACTATCTACCTTGGGTGACATGACTTAAAATATGCATAGGAGCTGCCCGTGGGTTAGACTATCTTCACACTGGTACGGGTATTGAGCATGGTGTCATACATCGTGATGTCAAGAGCTCTAATTACATAAAAGTTGGGCAGCTAAGATTTCGGACTTTGGTTTGTCCAAAATAGGTCTAACGAATCAACCTTCCACTTATGTTAACACTTTGGTGAAAGGTACATTTGGGTATTTAGATCCAAATTACTTTTCAACTGGTCGGCTGACTAGAAAGTCTGATGTGTATGCCTTTGGGGTAGTACTATTAGAAGTCTTGTGTAGGAAACGAGCAGTAGATAGTACTCTGGATGAGGAGCAATGGGGTCTAGCAAGTTGGGCTCAAGACTCTATCAAAGAAGGCAGGCTAAAGGAAATTACTGATACTAGTATAATTGGGGAAATATCACATAAATGTTTGAAGGAGTTTGCACAATTAGCTGACCGGTGTTTGCATAGCCATCCAAAGCAGCGACCCACAATGGCCGAGGTCGTGGTTGGTCTAGATTCTGTCTTAGCCTTACAGGAGAAAGCCAATAAAACATCACGACCGGCAGCAGGCATGACAATATTTGGTAGAAAGGTACCAGGGTTTGTCTTACCATCCAATGGGGAAAGCTCAGGTATCATGTTCTCTTCCACTCTTTTGTGTTTATCATATGCATTTCTACTTGTATTAGTATCTTATTTATTGAGCTTTTAACTGTAGTTGGACGATTGAAATCCTTGGAATTATTCTTCGATACTCTTGGCAGTGAAAACAAAGTATTGTACAAGTTTGATTCTGAAACTCTCAGCATTGCAACTGACTATTTTTCCAAAACAAACAGAATTTTGAAATATTCAGATAACATGTACAAGGTATCCCTAACAACATCTCTAAATAATAACATTTCATGTTTTCCAGTGTGTGCTTAAAAACGTCCAAATTGATTTATATGTTCAGGGAAGGCTACCAAATTACCAAGATGTTACAATTGTTCGACCTTATACTGATAGCATGAATGAACAACTTATGAAAGAAGCATCGATACTGGCACAGCTTGAACATGAAAATTTGTTCAATTTACTCGGATATTGCATTGATGAAGGAATGAAAGTGCTTCTCGTCTATGAGTTTGCACCAGCTGCTAGCCTTGACGACTTAGTGTATGGTATAAAATTTCATTTCTAAATACACAGCTCATATGCACAACCAGGGATGTAAACGAGTCGAACTCGACTCGACATTATTATGTTCAACTCGAGCTCATGAGCTCGATAGCTTAATGAGCCTTCATAAGGTAATTAAGCTTGAGCTCGGCTAGAAAAGTTTGATAAATTCAAAAATAAATATTTACATTTAGTGTATTTACGTGTAACCTCTTATACATAAAATATAATATACTCGTATCTCTTAAAAGCTCGAAATTAAAGCTAGAGAATAACTCGAGTCGAACTTATATAAGCTCGAGTTTGTTAAACATTTCGAGCTCCTATATTTGGCTCGAGCTCAACTCGATAGCTCGATAAAGCTCGGCTTGAACGAGCTCGAGTTACTCGACAAACCTCGACTCATTTACACCCCTAGCAACAACAACACAACATATTTTTCTGGCTCTACTGGCACTGCTTCTGATTTACATTATCTGGTGATATGAATTTGTAGATTCTACAGGTAGTAATCTTTTGGACTGGAATAAACGGTACAAGATAATACTAGGTGTTGCCAGGGTACTTGTTTACCTTCACAAGCATGCTCCCCTTGAGATCATACATTGTAATGTACGACTTGAAAACGTTCTTTTAGATAAAAGTCTGAACCCCATGCTCTCGGGGTTTAGGTTGGCTAGAGCAACCAACGACACTAATTACAATGAAGACGCTAAAAGGTATATCAAAATGTCAATAAAAGGTAGAAAAAATTGTTACTTAAGTTTTAGGGCGTTTCTCCAACACTTACAAGGTGTCAATAAAAGTGACGTAGGTAAAAATCGATTTATAATGAAAAAAAAAATGTATCGATAATTTTTTTACCTTTTGAGATACATATTTTTCACAAAAGGTGTCCTAAATCTCAAAAAATTTAACCTTTTACCCACACTTTTTATAAAAAATGTCACTAAAAAGGTAAAAAGATAGATCTAGTGACATTTTTTGTGTGTCATTACAAATAGACTTTTATCTCGTGTTCCTTTGATTTGTTGAAAAATTCAAAATTTTGTTCTAGATATAGATTGTCCATTAAATTTAACAAATTAAGTAGGAATTTTTATGAAACGCCATTGGATATTTTAAATTTATGAGTAAGTTGAATGATTATGTTTCAGATAAAGTTTTGAGTAACATGCATGTTTTTTGGTGTGAAATTCTAATGCTTTGATCTAATTGTCGGTTATGGCTAGCGGCAGCAGAATCATGGCACCAGAGTATTTAAGAGGAAATAGGATTTCAAATAAGGTTGATGTCCTTGGTTTTGATGACGATAAGTGGGCGCATAACTGGCAACCTCAGCCGGAGCCATCATTATCAAGTAAGTATAGTTAGATATTATCATAGCAGACTCGTGCTTGTATTTGTCCGACATGTTCTTCTCAAATCTCACTGTGGTAAAAGTTTAATGCAATCACCCAACTTAGCAAAAGTATAATAAAGTATAATGTGCCTTTCTAAAAAAATAAATAAATAATAAAGTATAATGTAAACAAAAGAAAAACACAATGCCCGCCATTGTTTTGCTATACTAAAATTATGTATTTGAGACATATTTGGAAATGTGTAATCATTGCATTGTCAACCAATTATGTCACTTATATATACTTTATAAGAATCTATTTATCGGGTAAAGTTTATAAGTGACACTTAAAACAGTAAGGTAGAAATTTATTATGGGATAAAAAAGTAAACAAGTACTATCAGTATATGGAAAAAGAAGAGACTTTTATTAAGATACATGAGAAAAGTTCTTTTGCGAACTAGTTTTTTTCTACAAACTGAGTGACAAATCCTCATCATCTATCTAGTTTAATCTAATGGTGGGGATTAACCTTAGATTTAAAAATGGAACCTAAGTCCATGTTTTTTTCTTGTCCTTTTATCTTTTTTATTTATTCATTGTATTTTTCTTTTTTTTTTTTTTTTTTTTTCTTTTTTCCTATTTTTTTCTCCTTATCTACGCTTTTACTTTTTCTCTTTTTTTTCTTTTTTTTTCAAGCGCTTTGTCTTTTCTTTTTTTTTCTTTTTCTTTTTTTTTTTCCAGCACTTGTTTTGCTTTTTTTAATGAACGTTTTTTTATTCATTTTTTTTACTTTTAAAAAAAATCACGTTTTTTTTTTAAATTCATGCGTATTTTTTTAAAATTCATATTTTTTTCACTCTCTTACGTTTTTGTGTGTTTTCATTCGTTTTCATCCATTTTTATACGTTTTCGTCTATTTTTTTTAAGTTTTCGTTAATTTTTAGACGTTTTCATCTGCAATGTTCATCCAATTTTATACGTTTTCGTCCGTTTTCATACGTTTTCGTCAATTTTTATAAGTTTTCGTTCGTTTTCAAACGTTTTTGTTCGTTTTCGTCCGTTTTATACATTCTTGTCCCTTTTTAGACGTTTTTGCCGGTTTTCGGCAGTTTTTATACGTTTTCAGACATTTTTGTCCGTTTTCGTACGTTTTTGTCTATTTTCAGACGTTTTCGTCTGCTTTCATCTGTTTTCTTACGTTTTTGTCCGTTTTCATGCGTTTTCATACGTTTTCGTCAATTTTCATACGTTTTTAGACGTTTTTGTTCGTTTTCATACTTCTCCATCTGTTTTTATACGTATTCATCCATTTTTTTTACGTTTTCGTCTGTTTTCAGACGTTTTTGTCTGTTTTCGTCAGTTTTTATATGTTTTAGTCTGTTTTTATACGATTTCGTCTATTTTTGTTTGTTTTCATATGTTAATGTTTTTGTCCGTTTTCTTTTGTTTTTATACATTGTTGTCTGTTTTTAGACGTTTTCATCTGTTTTAATACATTTTCGGCAGTTTTTACACCTTTTCATTGGTTCCGTTCGTTTTCATACGTTTTCCCTCATTTTCGTGTGTTTACTTTCGTTTTCGTCCATTTTTTATACGTTTTTATCCGTTTTTAAACGTGTTTTTACACTTTCATACGTATTTGTTTGTTTTCGTATGTTTTCATGCGTTTCTAAATATCACAACTGACATTCTTAATATCACAAGTGATATTTAAAATATGACATAATATCACTTGTGATATTAAGAATATCAATTGTGGTATTCAGAAACGTATTAAAACGGACAAAAATGTATGAATACGGACAAAAAGGTTAGAAAGTGATAAAAACGTGAATTAAAAAAAATGTAAAATCACTTGTGATATTCTGAATATCACTTGTGATATTCAGAATATCACTTGCGATTTTCATGTTACAAAACATTTGTTGAAAATCACTTGTGATATTCAGAATATATCACTTGTGATTTTCATGCTACAAAACATTTGTTGAAAATCACTTGCGATATTCAAACACACAATGGTGTTTTAGTATTACTTTTTCAGAATAGTTTTAGTATCGTGGTTTGTTTAGTTTATGTTAGTTAGTGGCCTGATTTGTTGTTTAGGTGTTTGTTAAGATGTGATAGCGTCATCAAATGTAATGAGATTGTTAACTTTAACTGATGTGGGATTATTTGTATGGTGAAATAACTTTAAAACCGGAGGAGAGTTGATTTACCTCATAACTTTTATAGTTTTATATTTGGTCCAAGTAGCAGTTTTCTTTTATATAAGATCAATAATACATTTTATCGCCGCTACATTACACGACGCTATCACATCTTAACAAACACCTAAACATCAAATCAACTTTTTTTCGTCCATTTTTGTACATTTTTGTACATTTTTATATAAAAACGAAAGAAAACGCATGAAAACAAACAAAAACAGAAGAAAACGTAAGAAAGTGAAAAAAACGTGAATTAAAAAAATGTGAAAATCACTTATAATATTTTGAATAACACTTGTAATTTTCTGAATATCACTTTTGATATTCAGAATATCACTTGTGATTTTTATGTTACAAAACATTATTTGAACATCACTTGTGACATTCGGAATATCACTTGTGATTTTCTGAATATCACTTGTGTTTTTCTGAATATCACAAGTGATTTTCAACTAATGTTTTGTAACATGAAAATCACAAGTGATATTCATGTTACAAAACGTTAGTTGAAAATTACGTGTGATATTTAGAATATCACTCGTGATTTTCATGTTACAAAATATTATTAGAAAATCACTTGTGATATTCGGAATATCACTTGTAATATTTAGAATATCACTTGTGATTTTCTGAATATTACTTGTGAATTTCATGTTACAGAACAATTGTTGAAAATCACTTGTGATATTCAAAATATCACTTGTGATATTCAAAATATCACTTTTGAAAAAACGTGAATTAAAAAAAGCGTGAAATCACTTGTAATATTTTGAATATCACTTGTGATTTATATTCAGAATATCACCTTTGATATTCAGAATATCACTTGCGATATTCTGAATATCACTTGCGATTTTCATGTCACAGAACATTTGTTGTAAGTCACTTGTGATATTCAGATATCACTTGCAATATTTTGAATATCACTTGCGATATTCTGAATATCACTTGTGATTTTCATGTTACAGAATGTTAAAATTCACTTGTGATATTCAGAATATCGCGAGTGATATTTAATATCACTCACGATATTCTGAATATCACAAGTGATATTCTGATAATCACAATATATCACTTGTGATATTCAGAAAAGTATGAAAACGTCTGAAAACATTTAAAAACGAACAAAAATGAATGAAAACGGACAAAAACGTATGAAAACGGATGAAAATGCATGAAAACGAACAAAAACGTAAGAAAACGTATATATATATGAAAACGGACAAAAACGCATGAAAACGGGCGAAAACATAAGAAAACAGACGAAAACGTATGAAAAAAATCGAAAACAGATGAAAACGTAAGAAAACGGATAAAAATGAACGAAAACGTATTAAAATGGACGAAACGTATGAAAACGGAAGAAAACAAACGAAAACGTATGAAAACGAGCGAAAACAGACGAAAACGTATGAAAACGGACGAAAATGTATGAAAACGAACGAAAACGTAAAAAAACTGACGAAAACGTAAAAAATCAACGAATATGTATGAAAAGCGAAAAAAACGTAAAAAAACGCAAAAAAAAAAAAACAAAAAAAACAAAAAAAAACAAAAGAAAAAAAAAAACCTTGTATTAAAGGAAAAAAACGTGAAGTTAAAAAAAAAGAAAAAAAAAAGAAAGAAAAGAAAAAAGGAAAAAAATGAATAAATAAGATAGACAAATAAGGACAAGAAAAAAAATATGGACTTAGGTTGTCTTATTAAATCTTAGGTTAATCCCTACCATTAGATCAAACAAGATGGATGGTTGTGATTTGTCCCTCCATATGCAACAAAAACTTAGTCCTTAAAATAACTCACCTCTAAGATACATAAACATGACTTTATTTGTTTGAGTCAAATGGTGAAATTATGTTTATTAACATGTATAGGTTTGGAGAAATTGGCTGAGAGGAACACCTTCAAATATGCTCAATCCAAGAATCAACGTTGATTCAAGATCCATGACAAAAATCATCCAGATTGGCTTGTTGTGTATTCAAGTAGATGCAGCAGATAGGCCAACAATGGAGCAAGTTGTTGACATGTTGCTTGACAACTCATCTGTTCCAGGATGGGAGATAGAAGACTATTATGATTCTGTTGCAGTCGAGGAGTTTGCACTAGAGTTAGGCCTACGATAGTGTATCACCCCAACACAATTAGTACGAATTAAATATCAACTGTCATGAAAGTAAAGAGCAAATTTTACTCGACAAAATTAAAACAACACATCGTGTAGTTCAACATGACAGTATATACTTATGATAATGTTTTGGTGTTTTTTAAACTTGAACCAATTTAAATCATGAAAATACAGCGTAACGTACAGTCTACAATTTATGTAGATATGATTTGACATTATCATCCTTAGAAATGTACTAACAAGTGTTTTTCCAAGAAAGAAAAGAATTTATAAGTTTTTAACCACACAGTGACCACCTATAGAGCATTCAAGATAAGTCGCTCACCATAATACATAGTAAAACAAAATTACCTGTGTAAATCGAGAAAAAAAGTGAAAAAAATTAACAAAAAAGAGAACATCTTTACCCCAAAAAATCATTGATTTTACACTCTTCATTGCCAGTATATTCTCTTTGCATTTCCCATATGTATAACATGGAAACACTGTATTTGCTAGAATTTCCCTAGGAGATGAAATTGCATCTCCGATGGTTATGGCCAAAGGAAAGGAGATCCGGACAGTGACATTTGAAACTATAGTGACTGATTTTTTTAATCGTCAAGACTCATAGATGCTTAGTTTGGCGCTTTGATGGTCCTCCTGGGAAGAGCTTCATTATCCATCCTAAAACTCTTTCAACCACCTATCCAGAAATTACAAGTTAGTTGATGCATGTAGTGACAAGCTCTAATGTGACCAAATGGGTGGGCTGGGTAGCGGATCAACATGCTAATTTTCTATGCAGGTCCGTGCTTGATCCATATATATATATATATATATATATATATATATATATATATATATATATATATATATATATATACACATTTTGTTATAAATTATATTATTAATAAAATGTAACACCCCCAAATTTGGGTTACGCAGCGGAATTAAAGCTGGGTGTTACTCGACGGCACAACAGTTACAATAATAGAAAACGGTCTCTAAATTAGCCATTTTGAAATATTTATTATTCAATTATCAGAGTTTACAAAATGAGGTCCCAGTAGTTTTATAGTTTGTCAAATAAGTTATCAAATGATAATAAAATTTTATAGCCTTCTTGGTGTATCCGAGCTCCTCCCTTGCCATCCTCGTTCATTATTGACCTGAGATAAACATGCTAAAAATGTCAACCCAAAGGTTGAGTGAATCCATAGTGTTTGTATAATGATTAGTTGAACACAAGTTGCATAATATTAAAACAGTAAAGTTTGCAGTACAGTATATTGCTCTAAGTCTCATGAACTCAAACGTTATCGTGTGTGATATCATAAAATGATATAAATTACTGACATCATAATGATGATGTAAGTAACAATGCCCCCGAGTAGGAGCTTGCCAACTTCCTATTAGTTCTCAAATAATGTGCATTTGGCTATCAATCCGGCTAGCACGAAGGCTATCTATCCGGCTAACCAAATGGGCTGTCAACCTCCAATAGATCTATTCACAATATTCGCGTTCACTCGCAAGTGATTAATGGTTCATGATATGAGGGACTTTTAGTGGCAAAAGTGTGTCTCAGGCAATATCAATCAGTATAATAGAAAATTTCTTGTGTTCGGTTTGTAGCATGTATCTCCCCACAAGTTTGAAAAACGTATAAAAGTGGGACTATGAACTCACCTCGATGTTAAGGTAGATTGGATGGAAAAAAAATGATGTTTATCGAATAAACTGCTCCGACACATAACCTAGGGAATGATGTCAAGTATTTGTGAGTTTAATATTCGTATTGTGAAAGTTTGCCGATGACTAAATGTTTGAGTGAGACAACATGAAGTCTGTTCAAAAATTAGTTGATGATTAAGATTTATTTATGTTTTGTTAATTGGTACCTACATGTCTCATAAAGGTTTTAGATTAATTCCCGAATTATTTTAGTGTTATAATTATATTCCCATAATAATATAGAATATTACACTTTTTACCCTGAAGTTTTAGGTATTGACAACATTTACCCTTGAACTATCATGAAATGATAATTCATACCCCCAAGCTTTATATATTTACAACATATACCTTTCATGTTTTATAAAATTACAATTTATACCCTGAAGTTTGGTGAAATGACGGTTTACCCCTTCAACTATAGTGAAATGACAATTTCTACCCTGAACGTTCCAATATAACACTTTCTACCATTTGACCTTAAGTTTATTTCATTTTAAGTCCGACTCATAAGATTAGTTTAGAGTTTTGACATAAAATACCCTTCATGCAAAAATAACCTTTCACCCGAAGTCCTTTTTGAACGAAAACACACTTTTAGCTTATGAAAAAGGCACGACTTTCTATGACTCTTTTACATATGTTAAAATAAGTTTACAAATATGTTCTACGTCGCTTATCAGCTTATATTTCCAGCTTATTAGTTCAAAATAATTAAAAAGCTATGTTTATATATTACGCGACAAGACCAAATATAAGGGTGAATAAAGGCGAGGCATTGAAATGTTTTTACTACGTTTTTAATCTTTTCAATAGTTTGTCACATGGTCTATCTATAGGTTCAAACTAGAGGTCGTGATTTGTTATAGTTAAGTCGCAATTAATTTCTGAAGTTGGACGTTTGAAACTATTTTTAGTAAGATAAACCAAGTATTTTAGTTATTTTTAGCAAGTAATAGGCCAAAAGTATGGCTCGATAAAAACGAGGTCCTTTAATGAAAATGAAAATGAAAAGTGTTTGTTCCAGGTTAATCTATGCCATGAGGTCTCTATTTCCACCAAGTTTCGTAATTTATCAAGCTCGTTTACTAGTCGAAATAATTAGACAAAACGGGTCGGTTGGGGCTGTTTTTATATATAACTTAAACAGAAAACAGGTCCTAGTGCCCAGCCCTTGTGGTACGTTTTTAGGACTCGTGCCCCTGAGTTTTCAAATAAAACGTTGTTCCGGACAACTTTCATGTTTTAAGTTTTTGACGAAACGGAGCAGAAAGGCCTCGTTCCGCGTGATTTACGTTGCTGTAACAGAAAGTTTATATAGTTTTTATTCAACTTCAATTTGCTATAACTTTTGACTTGTTTACTCATTTTTGATGATTCAAATTGCTACGTTCTTCTAAAAATATTCTCTTCAACAATATGTGAGTGTCCTATAGTCTAGTGTTCTTAAAATATCAACAAGAAAAACAATAGAGGGTGTTTGTTTGCTCGACCAAAACAAAAAAAGAAAAGAAGAAAGGAAATGTTTGTGTAGGCTTAATATTTGATTCAAGCTTATTAAAATGAAGTATTATCATGAGCTAAAGAGATTAGAAAGGATAGGACTCACAGAAATTGATGGTGGAAAGGTTCGACTATATTGAGCTTCAACTAGAACCAAAGCTTCCCAAGCTTCAAACTCTTAATCCACTTGATCCTAACTCTTCTAAGGTACTTCTAATAGCAGTAGGTGTATGAGTGAATGAGTGATTTGCTGTTTTGAGTGAGGGATGGGGCAAGAAGAGATGAAATGCTTGGCTATTTATAGAGGGAGTGAGCTAGGGTTTCATTTAATGATCCATGGCCACTTGGTAAGTGTTGTGAAGACTCAAGGGGATACAAGATCAGATTTTTCAAAGATTGTTGGCCATGAAAACCCTAGATCGATCTAGGTTCAATGGGATGGAGGTGTGTAGAAGATTAGGGCACATGGGGAGCTTACCATTTTTTACCATGGTTTGAAGATTAAGAAAGACAAGTGTAGGGGAAGGGTTACTTCCTTATAGAAGAAGATTGATCATGTGTAGTGTTGTAGTTAGTTCATAGTTCCATTTGAACTACATGGTTGTGATTGGATCGAAGGGTGCTTTAGGTGTATTGTACATTGGCTTTAAGATGTTGTACTTAGGCTAGGAAGTATAGTAAACTCAAGGTAGGGTTTAGTTTAAGAGAAGTGTAGTTAAAAACAAACTAGGGTTTGTTTAGGTTTAGGTTTAGGTCGAATTTTATGAAAAATGGAGGGATATTTCGAATGGTGCATTAGGGTGTGGTACCATGGGCTATAATGAGTTGTACTTAAGGTTTGTAAATGTAGAAAATATATTTCCAGAGTTTAGATTAGATTAACATAAGCTTTAGGTCTTTTTAGTTAAGTTAAAGGATGCAATTATAGAATTTTAGGTTTTTATGCATGAGACACTTGTAAACTAAGTTTAGAGACTTGTACATTTTAGTTTAAATATTGTAAAAATATTAAGTTTAAGTTTTGGTGCATAATGACCTTGTTTTATGTGCTTTAGAGTAGGTACACTGAGGTTTATAATGAGTTTAAGTCATTATTATACTCCTATGCATTACTAACTTGTACCCGAGCTTGAAAGACTTGTGCCCTTATGTTTTGAATAAAACATGTTACTAATTGTTAAGGTTTGTGATTTTCTCACATGAAATCATATATTTATGAAGTTAGGGTTTATATCAGGAGTTAAAGTGAAATTAGGGTTTTCGTGCTTTGATATCTTGTACATTGTACTATAGAGTATTATACTTTAGGGTTTCATGGTTTATATACATAGTATTAGTATTATAATAGTTTTAGGGTTTAGCGGAAACCCTAATGGGTGGAAAACATTTAATGTTAGCGTTTATTAAACGTACGTTAACAAATTAACGTAGAGTGGCAAATGTGATATTGTGGTGTTGTATACTTGACATGTAAGGATGTTTATGTGAAATAAACATAAGTAGTTAGTGTTGGTCTACGTGGGAGCACGTTTATCCATGATGTGAGTTACGTCACATTAGTTGGTTGTGGTGATGAGATAAACTGATTACGTTTTTAAAAAAAATTATACGTGGAAAAATGGACAAGTATTGGCTTAATATGGATGGGAATTTTACCGGTGGTTACAGTCTCACCCCCTTAAATTGAATCTCATCCCGAGATTCAGTCTGTGTTGATTGAAGTGTTGGGAAATAGAGGTAGGTATCTATGAGATGTGGACAACAGGGATGTTTACGAATAGTTTGTCCTATTACAATGTTTTACTTTTAAATGAAGATTGTTTTAGGAAGCCTGAGAAACTGACTGCTTCTTTCATGACATGATTCATCCTGAATTAGACATAGGTGATCAGGCTATGTATAATATAGGACAAATGATGTGATGCCTGATTCAGTCAAAATGATATTAGGTTTCTCAAAAGTTTTAGATGGTGTTCAACGTTATGTTTTTGTAAGATAGCATCCTGAATACCTTTCAAGGTAACAAGAGAATTCTTTCGCATAATGACGAAGCATTGCTATGCAATGGTTATGAATAGTATGAGTGGAAGAGAAAATGAAATGGATGAAGGTGCTAATTATCGTGGAAATAGAAGATAGAGATTTTATTAAATAGAAAAGTACTTGTTATAATTAGGTCACGCCATCGCACCTAAGGTAAAGTACAAAAGGAGAATACAACCCAAAAGGGCTCGGACTATGATTTATTGTAATACTAGAAACTTCTTCTTCTTGTTGTTGTTATCCTTCGATGTTGTTGGGGTTCTGACGATCTTCTATGCTCCTCCACGGACATTGCCGTCCTGCTTGGCATTCTTGCTTGGGCACTGATTTCTGTAATGTCCCTTCTCACCACATCCGTGGCAAGTGACAGTGACTGGCAGAAGATTTGCTCCTGTTGCTCTACAGTCTTTGGTCTGATTTCCTATTTTCTGACACTTGGTGCACCTAACAGTGCATTGCCCATCATGATGCAGCTTGCATCGATTGCACAGTGGTTTCTTTCCCAAATAGCCACCTCCCTCAGTAGGTATGGCAGCATAGTCTCTGCCCACTTCCCGTATGCTACGGTGGTTGTTGATGTTGTAGTAATGGGTGGCTCTGTTGTCATTAACTTTCCGCTTGTGATCATTACTTCCTTGAGTGGAACCACGCTTGATCTCCCTATCCATTAATCTCTGAGCAAATTCAATAGCCTCTTCTAGTAACTTTGGTTTGGAGGCGGTGACATCTCCCTCAATGCTTCGAGGAAGTCCCTGAACATACTTCTCCAACTCTTTCTCAAGATCAGGAACCATAGTTAGGCATAACACAGCCAATTCCTGGAATCTCCTGTTGTAGGTTTTGAGGTCCGTTCCTTTCACAACTAGTTGGTGAAACTTTATCTTCCATCTTCTTAATTTCGGTACGGGGACAATATTTGTTGAGCATCTTTGTTTTGAAGTCTGCCCAGCTGAGTTGATAAGTTGCTTCAATACCCATAGTACGGGCAGAAGCATTCCACCAAGACAAGGCATCCTCCAAAAGAGTACCGGTGGCAAAAGTAACCTTACAATCATCTGTGCAACCACTTCTCATAAACACAGTCTCTGAGCGCTAAAACTATCGAGCCAATTCGGTAACTCCTTCCGTTCCTTTGAAAAATGTTGGCTTACAGTTCATGAAATCCTTGTATGTGCACTTGCGTGCAGTAGCTGCCTCACTTTCTCCATTGTGCCTGGTGGCACTGCCTGAACGGGCCATCGTTGCTGCTTGGTCTTCGAGTGCTGCAGCCACACTGTCTGCAATTAGTCTTCGGATAGCATCTTGGGACATGGCTGGTTCCGGAGTCTCTGTTGTTTTCCTTGGGCGAGGCATATTTCTATTAATACCATTGGAAAGCACATGTTTAAAATTCGCATAACGACCATGTTATATTAGAGTGATTTAAATAACAAGGTAAATGCGTAAAAGTCAAAACAATATTGCCTCCATATATAAAATCATGACATGTCTGAATACTATCACACATGTATATAAAATGATTTACTCCAGTCTATATAAGCAAAAATATTGCAACCACATATAGCCATAAATAACTTGTTAGTTTGTTACATAACAAAACATATACAAGTGTCATATTTATGCCACACTCCTTGTGGCTGGGATATATCATCAAAGCTAATAGATAAAGATCCAGTGTGCTCCTTAATTACGACTTTCAAACTTTGTGAGGATCTGTTTATACTCCTTGTTATCTCCCACTACCGTCTCTAACATGGCAATCCTAGATTTAAGCTAACATCAGTTCTTCGTTTTGCTTCATCGTCTCCATCATATATTGGAGCTGTCTGTGATGTTCCTCCAAATGTTTTATCCTATCTTATACTCCGGTATCCAACTTCTACTACGTGTTTGCTTGATTAGTGACTAGGTCCTCTGTTTCATACTCCGTGGATTCGATGCACTCAAGAGGTAACTCATCTGGATAACGCAAGGCTGTCTCGATTTGCTTCTGTAACGTGAGGGTGGAAATGATAGGCTGTCGGTCCATCGTTGCCTGTGAACTTTCTCGTGGTTGAGGAATGAAATCAGGAAAGGAAGTGAAATCTATAGATGATGGTGGAGGTGGTGGTGAAGGACTTTATTATAAGTGTGAAAAGGTGATAGGAGTGTGTAGTAAATGAAACGGGAACGCATAGAAATTTTTAAACAGTTCTCACTAAGCTAAAATCATGAACTTTTAAAGTTGAAAATTTCGGTAGGGAACTTGAGGATTGTAGAGAAAGTTGCTGAACTTCAGCTTTTGTAGATGATGAATCAGTTTGTTTCTTAGCAATCTCTTATCTTGTATTTTTAGTAAGGAATTCGATAGGTTGGAACAGATTTTTAGGTAAGGTATTATTACATACGGTTGTGAAAAGTTTTGAGGTCATTGTAACCTAGTTACAATATCTTGGAAAAATCTCACAGATTGCAAAGGTGTAGAAGTAGGTACATGACTAGGGAAATGTAGTTGTATCGTAATGCCCTAAGATAGGCATATGTAGATGTATTTAGTTCATTGTAAAGTGTTCGAAAGTATGTTAAGTGCGTGCATAACAATATAGAATATTTGTGTAGCATAGACTGTCTAGAAGTCACATAATTACCTGGAGGATGGAAGGCACGGAAAGTGAGAGGCTACAAAATGTTTTATTTATAAAAGTGGTTATAGTTCAGGTCTAGATTAGACCCGTTTCTCTATAACTATAGCTCTGATACCAATCTGTAACACCCCCAAATTTGGGTTACGCAGCGGAATTAAAGCTGGGTGTTACTCGACGGCACAACAGTTACAATAATAGAAAACGGTCTCTAAATTAACCATTTTGAAATATTTATTATTCAATTATCAGAGTTTACAAAATGAGGTCCCAGTAGTTTTATAGTTTGTCAAATAAGTTATCAAATGATAATAAAATTTTATAGCCTTCTTGGTGTATCCAAGCTCCTCCCTTGCCATCCTCGTTCATTATTGACCTGAGATAAACATGCTAAAAATGTCAATCCAAAGGTTGAGTGAATCCATAGTGTTTGTATAATGATTAGTTGAACACAAGTTGCATAATAGTAAAACAGTAAAGTTTGCAGTACAGTATATTGGTCTAAGTCTCATGAACTCAAACGTTAACGTGTGTGATATCATAAAATGATATAAATTACTGACATCATAATTATGATGTAAGTAACAATGCCCCCGAGTAGGAGCTTGCCAACTTCCTATTAGTTCTCAAATAATGTGCATTTGGCTATCAATCCGGCTAGCACGAAGGCTATCTATCCGGCTAACCAAATGGGCTGTCAACCTCCAATAGATCTATTCACAATATTCGCATTCACTCGCAAGTGATTAATGGTTCATGATATGAGGGACTTTTAGTGGCAAAAGTGTGTCTCAGGCAATATCAATCAGTATAACAGAAAATTTCTTGTGTTCGGTTTGTAGCATGTATCTCCCCACAAGTTTGAAAAACGTATAAAAGTGGGACTATGAACTCACCTCGATGTTAAGGTAGACTGGATGGAAAACAAATGATGTTTATCGAATAAACTGCTCCGACACATAACCTAGGGAATGATGTCAAGTATTTGTGAGTTTAATATTCGTATTGTGAAAGTTTGCCGATGACTAAATGTTTGAGTGAGACAACATGAAGTCTCTTCAAAAATTAGTTGATGATTAAGATTTATTTATGTTTTGTTAATTGGTACCTACATGTCTCATAAAGGTTTTAGATTAATTCCCGAATTATTTCAGTGTTATAATTATATTCCCATAATAATATAGAATATTACACTTTTTACCCTGAAGTTTTAGGTATTGACAACATTTACCCCTGAACTATCATGAAATGGTAATTCATACCCCCAACCCCCAAGCTTTATATATTTACAACTTATACCTTTCAAGTTTTACAAAAATTACAATTTATACCCTGAAGTTTGGTGAAATGACGGTTTACCCCCTTCAACTATAGTGAAATGACAATTTCTACCCTGAACGTTCCAATATAACACTTTCTACCATTTGACCTTAAGTTTATTTCATTTTAAGTCCGACTCATAAGATTAGTTTAGAGTTTTGACTTAAAATACCCTTCATGCAAAAATAACCTTTCACCCGAAGTCCTTTTTGAACGAAAACACACTTTTAGCTTACGAAAAAGGCACGACTTTCTATGACTCTTTTACATATGTTAAAATAAGTTTACAAATATGTTCTACGTCGCTTATCAGCTTATATTTCCAGCTTATTAGTTCAAAATAATTAAAAAGTTATGTTTATATATTACGCGACAAGACCAAATATAAGGGTGAATAAAGGCGAGGCATTGAAATGTTTTTACTACGTTTTTAATCTTTTCAATAGTTTGTCACATGGTCTATCTATAGGTTCAAACTAGAGGTCGTGATTTGTTATAGTTAAGTCGCAATTAATTTCTGAAGTTGGACGTTTGAAACTATTTTTAGTAAGATAAACCAAGTATTTTAGTTATTTCTAGCAAGTAATAGGCCAAAAGTATGGCTCGATAAAAATGAGGTCTTTTAATGAAAATGAAACGTGTTTGTTACAGGTTAATATATGCCATGAGGTCTCTATTTCCACCAAGTTTCGTAATTTATCAAGCTCGTTTACTAGTCGAAATAATTAGACAAAACGGGTCGGTTGAGGCTGTTTTTATATATAACTTAAACAGAAAACAGGTCCTAGTGCCCAGCCCTTGTGGTACGTTTTTAGGACTCGTGCCCCTGAGTTTTTAAATAAAACGTTATTCCGGACAACTTTCATGTTTTAAGTTTTTGACGAAACGGAGCAGAAAGGCCTCGTTCCAAGTGATTTACGTTGCTGTAACAGAAAGTTTTTATAGTTTTTATTCAACTTCAATTTGCTATAACTTTTGACTTGTTTACTCATTTTTGATGATTCAAATTGCTACGTTCTTCTAAAAATATTCTCTTCAACAATATGTGAGTGTCCTATAGTCTAGTGTTCTTAAAATATCAACAAGAAAAACAATAGAGGGTGTTTGTTTGCTCGACCAAAACAGAAAAAGAAAAGAAGAAAGGAAATGTTTGTGTTGGCTTAATATTTGATTCAAGCTTATTAAAATGAAGTATTATCATGAGCTAAAGAGATTAGAGAGTCTAGGACTCACAGAAATTGATGGTGGAAAGGTTCGACTATATAGAGCTTCAACTAGAACCAAAGCTTCCCAAGCTTCAAACTCCTAATCCACTTGATCCTAACTCTTCTAAGGTACTTCTAATAGCAGTAGGTGTATGAGTGAATGAGTGATTTGCTGTTTTGAGTGAGGGATGGGGCAAGAAGAGATGAAATGCTTGGCTATTTATAGAGGGAGTGAGCTAGGGTTTCATTTAATGATCCATGGCCACTTGGTAAGTGTTGTGAAGACTCAAGGGGACACAAGATCAGATTTTTCAAAGATTGTTGGCCATGAAAACCCTAGATCGATCTAGGTTCAATGGGATGGAGGTGTGTAGAAGATTAGGGCACATGGGGAGCTTACCATTTTTGACCATGGTTTGAAGATTAAGAAAGACAAGTGTAGGGGAAGGGTTACTTCCTTATAGAAGAAGATTGATCATGTGTAGTGTTGTAGTTAGTTCATAATTCCATTTGAACTACATGGTTGTGATTGGATCGAAGGGTGCTTTAGGTGTATTGTACATTGGCTTTAAGATGTTGTACTTAGGCTAGGAAGTATAGTAAACTCAAGGTAGGGTTTAGTTTAAGAGAAGTGTAGTTAAAAACAAACTAGGGTTTGTTTAGGTTTAGGTTTAGGTCGAATTTTATGAAAAATGGAGGGATATTTCGAATGGTGCATTAGGGTGTGGTACCATGGGCTATAATGAGTTATACTTAAGGTTTGTAAATGTAGAAAATATATTTCTAGAGTTTAGATTAGATTAACATAAGTTTTAGGTCTTTTTAGTTAAGTTAAAGGATGTAATTATAGAATTTTAGGTTTTTATGCATGAGACACTTGTACACTAAGTTTAGAGACTTGTACATTTTAGTTTAAATATTGTAAAAATATTAAGTTTAAGTTTTGGTGCATAATGACCTTGTTTTATGTGCTTTAGAGTAGGTACACTGAGGTTTATAATGAGATTAAGTCATTATTATACTCCTATGCATTACTAACTTGTACCCGAGCTTGAAAGACTTGTGCCCTTAATTTTGAATAAAACATGTTACTAATAGTTAAGGTTTGTGATTTTCTCACATGAAATCATAGATTTATGAAGTTAGGGTTTATATTGGGAGTTAAAGTGAAATTAGGGTTTTCGTGTTTTGATATCTTGTACATTGTACTATAGAGTATTATACTTTAGGGTTTCATGGTTAATATACATAGTATTAGTATTATAATAGTTTTAGGGTTTAGCGGAAACCCTAATGGGTGGAAAACATTTAATGTGAGCGTTTATTAAACATACGTTAACAAATTAACGTAGAGTGGCAAATGTGATATTGTGGTGTTGTATACTTGACATGTAAGGATGTTTATGTGAAATAAACATAAGTAGTTAGTGTTGGTCTACGTGGGAGCACGTTTATCCATGATGTGAGTTACGTCACATTAGTTGATTGTGGTGATGAGATAAACTGATTACGTTTTAAAAAAAAATTATACGTGGAAAAATGGACAAGTATTGGCTTAATATGGATGGAAATTTTACCGGTGGTTACAGTCTCACCCCCTTAAATTGAATCTCGTCCCGAGATTCAGTCTGTGTTGATTGAAGTGTTGGGGAATAGAGGTAGGTATCTATGAGATGTGGACAACAGGGATGTTTACGAATAGTTTGTCCTATTACAATGTTTTGCTTTTAAATGAAGATTGTTTTAGGATGCCTGAGAAACTGACTGCTTCTTTCATGACATGATTCATCCTGAATTAGACGTAGGTGATCAGGCTATGTATAATTTAGTACAAATGATGTGATGCCTGATTCAGTCAAAATGATATTAGGTTTCTCAAAAGTTTTAGATGGTGTTCAACGTTATGTTTTTGTAAGATAGCATCCTGAATACCTTTCAAGGTAACAAGAGAATTCTTTCGCATAATGACGAAGCATTGCTATGCAATGGTTATGAATAGTATGAGTGGAAGAGAAAATGAAATGGATGAAGGTGCTAATTATCGTGGAAATAGAAGATAGAGATTTTATTAAATAGAAAAGTACTTGTTATAATTAGGTCACGCCATCGCACCTAAGGTAAAGTACAAAAGGAGAATACAACCCAAAAGGGCTCGAACTCTGATTTATTGTAACACTAGAAACTTCTTCTTCTTGTTGTTGTTATCCTTCGATGTTGTTGGGGTTACGACGATCTTCTATGCTCCTCCACGGACATTGCCGTCCTGCTTGGCATTCTTGCTTGGGCACTGATTTCTGTAATGTCCCTTCTCACCACATCCGTGGCAAGTGACAGTGACTGGCTGAAGATTTGCTCCTGTTGCTCTACAGTCTTTGGTCTGATGTCCTATTTTCTGACACTTGGTGCACCTAACAGTGCATTGCCCATCATGATGCAGCTTGCATCGATTGCACAGTGGTTTCTTTCCGAAATAGCCACCTCCCTCAGTAGGTGTGGCAGCATAGTCTCTGCCCACTTCCCGTATGCTACGGTGGTTGTTGTTGTTGTAGTAATGGGTGGCTCTGTTGTCATCAACTTTCCACTTGTGATCATTACTTCCTTGAGTGGAACCACGCTTGACCTCCCTATCCATTAATCTCTAAGCAAATTCAATAGCCTCTTCTAGTGACTTTGGTTTGGAGGCGGTGACATCTCCCTCAATGCTTCGAGGAAGTCCCTCAACATACTTCTCCAACTCTTTCTAAAGATCACGAACCATAGTTGGGCATAACACAGCCAATTCGTGGAATCTCCTGTTGTAGGTTTTGAGATCCGTTCCTTTCACAACCAGTTGGTGAAACTCATATTCCATCTTCTTAATTTCGGTACGGGGACAATATTTCTTGAGCATCTTTGTTTTGAAGTCTGCCCAGCCGAGTTGATAAGCTGCTTCAAAACCCATAGTGCGGGCAGAAGCATTCCACCAAGACAAGGCATCCTCCAAAAGAGTACCAGTGGCAAAAGTAACCTTACAATCATCTGTGCAACCACTTCTCATAAACACAGTCTCTGAGCGCTCAAACCATCGAGCCAATTCGGTAACTCCTTCCGTTCCTTTGAAAAATGTTGGCTTACAGTTCATGAAATCCTTGTATGTGCACTTGCGTGCAGTAGCTGCCTCACTTTCTCCATTGTTCCTGGTGGCACTGCCTGAACGGGCCATCGTTGCTGCTTGGTCTTCGAGTGCTACAGCCACACTTTCTACAATTAGTCTTCGGATAGCATCTTGGGACATGGCTGGTTCCGGAGTCTCTGTTGTTTTCCTTGGGCGAGGCATATTTCTATTAATACCATTGGAAAGCACATGTTTAAAATTCGCATAACGACCATGTTATATTAGAGTGATTTAAATAACAAGGTAAATGCGTAAAAGTCAAAACAATATTGCCTCAATATATAAAATCATGACATGTCTGAATACTATCACACATGTATATAAAATGATTTACTCCAGTCCATATAAGCAAAAATATTGCAACCACATATAGCCATAAATAACTTGTTAGTTTGTTACATAACAAAACATATACAAGTGTCATATTTATGCCACACTCCTCGTGGCTGGGATATATCATCAAAGCTAATAGATAAAGATCCAGTGTGCTCCTTAATTACGACTTTCAAACTCTGCGAGGATCTGTTTATACTCCTTGTTATCTCCCACTACCGTCTCTAACATGGCAATCCTAGATTTGAGCTAAAATCAGTTCTTCGTTCTGCTTCATCGTCTCCATCATATATTAGAGCTGTCTGTGATGTTCCTCCAAATGTTTTATCCCATCTTGTACTCCGGTATCCAACTTATACTACGTGTTTGCTTGATTAGTGACTAGGTCCTCTGTTTCATACTCCGTGGATTCGATGCACTCAAGAGGTAACTCATCTGGATAACGCAAGGTTGTCTCGATCTGCTTCTGTAACGTGAGGGTGGAAATAATAGGTTGTTGGTCCATCGTTGCCTGTGAACTTTCTTGTGGTTGAGGAATGAAATCGGGAAAGGAAGTGAAATCTATAGATGATGGTGAAGGTGGTGGTGAAGGACTTTATTATAAATGTGAAAAGGTGATAGGAGTGTGTAGTAAATGAAACAGGTACGCATAGAAATTTGTAAACAGTTCTCACTAAGCTAAAATCATGAACTTCAGCTTTTGTAGATGATGAATCAGTTTGTTTCTTAGCAATCTCTTATCTTGTATTTTTAGTAAGGAATTCGATAGGTTGGAACAGATTTTTAGGTAAGGTATTATTACATACGGTTGTGAAAAGCTTTGAGGTCATTGTAACCTAGTTACCATATCTTGGAAAAATCTCATAGATTGCAAAGGTGTAGAAGTAGGTACATGACTAGGGAAATGTAGTTGTGTCGTAATGCCCTAAGATAGGCATATGTAGATGTATTTAGTTCCTTGTAAAGTGTTCGAAAGTATGTTAAGTGTGTGCATAACAATATAGAATATTTGTGTAGCATAGACTGTCTAGAAGTCACATAATTACCTGGAGGATGGAAGGCACGGAAAGTGAGAGGCTACAAAATGTTTTATTTATAAAAGTGGTTATAGTTCAGGTCTAGATTAGACCCGTTTCTCTATAACTATAGCTCTGATACCAATCTGTAACACCCCCAAATTTGGGTTACGCAGCGGAATTAAAGCTGGGTGTTACTCGACGGCACAACAGTTACAATAATAGAAAACGGTCTTTAAATTAGCCATTTTGAAATATTTATTATTCAATTATCAGAGTTTACAAAATGAGGTCACAGTAGTTTTATAGTTTGTCAAATAAGTTATCAAATGATAATAAAATTTTATAGCCTTCTTGGTGTATCCGAGCTCCTCCCTAGCCATCCTCGTTCATTATTGACCTGAGATAAACATGCTAAAAATGTCAACCCAAAGGTTGAGTGAATCCATAGTGTTTGTATAATGATTAGTTGAACACAAGTTGCATAATAGTAAAACAGTAAAGTTTGCAGTACAGTATATTGCTCTAAGTCTCATGAACTCAAACGTTAACGTGTGTGATATCATAAAATGATATAAATTACTGACATCATAATGATGATGTAAGTAACAATGCCCCCGAGTAGGAGCTTACTAACTTCCTATTAGTTCTCAAATAATGTGCATTTGGCTATCAATCCGGCTAGCACGAAGGCTATCTATCCGGCTAACCAAATGGGTTGTCAACCTCCAATAGATCTATTCACAATATTCGCGTTCACTCGCAAGTGATTAATGGTTCCTGATATGAGGGACTTTTAGTGGCAAAAGTGTGTCTCAAGCAATATCAATCAGTATAACAGAAAATTTCTTGTGTTCGGTTTTTAGCATGCAATGTTCCAAAAATCGTGAATCGGTCCTGAGGCGGTCGAGGGCCGAGTTGCGTTTTTTAGCCGATTAATCGGCCCAAAACCTTGTAATCGCCGATTAATCGGCCGAATTCCTTGTAAATGTCTCCAAGTTTCAGGGCCTTGTAGCTTGGAATCGGCGATTACAAGGCCTTGTAGGCCGTTTTTTGCAACATTGGTAGCATGTATCTCCCCACAAGTTTGAAAAACGTATAAAAGTGGGACTATGAACTCACCTCGATGTTAAGGTAGACTGGATGGAAAACAAATGATGTTTATCGAATAAACTGTTCCGACACGTAACCTAGGGAATGATGTCAAGTATTTGTGAGTTTAATATTCGTATTGTGAAAGTTTGCCGATGACTAAATGTTTGAGTGAGACAACATGAAGTCTCTTCAAAAATTAGTTGATGATTAAGATTTATTTATGTTTTGTTAATTGGTACCTACATGTCTCATAAAGGTTTTAGATTAATTCCCGAATTATTTCAGTGTTATAATTATATTCCCATAATAATATAGAATATTACACTTTTTACCCTGAAGTTTTAGGTATTGACAACATTTACCCCTGAACTATCATGAAATGATAATTCATACCCCCAAGCTTTATATATTTACAACTTATACATTTCAAGTTTTATAAAGTTACAATTTATACCCTGAAGTTTGGTGAAATGACGGTTTACCCCCTTCAACTATAGTGAAATGACAATTTCTACCCTGAACGTTCCAATATAACACTTTCTACCATTTGACCTTAAGTTTATTTCATTTTAAGTCCGACTCATAAGATTAGTTTAGAGTTTTGACATAAAATACCCTTCATGCAAAAATAACCTTTCACCCGAAGTCCTTTTTGAACGAAAACACACTTTTAGCTTATGAAAAAGGCACGAATTTCTATGACTATTTTACATATGTTAAAATAAGTTTACAAATATGTTCTACGTCGCTTATCAGCTTATATTTCCAGCTTACTAGTTCAAAATAATTAAAAAGTTATGTTTATATATTACGCGACAAGACCAAATATAAGGGTGAATAAAGGCGAGGCATTTAAATGTTTTTACTACGTTTTTAATCTTTTCAATAGTTTGTCACGTGGTCTATCTATAGGTTCAAACTAGAGGTCGTGATTTGTTATAGTTAAGTCGCAATTAATTTATGAAGTTGGACGTTTGAAACTATTTATAGTAAGATAAACCAAGTATTTTTGTTATTTTTAGCAAGTAATAGGCCAAAAGTATGGCTCGATAAAAACGAGGTCTTTTAATGAAAATGAAAAGTGTTTGTTCCAGGTTAATCTATGCCATGAGTTCTCTATTTCCACCAAGTTTCGTAATTTATCAAGCTCGTTTACTAGTCGAAATAATTAGACAAAACGGGTCGGTTGGGGCTGTTTTTATATATAACTTAAACAGAAAACAGGTCCTAGTGCCCAGCCCTTGTGGTACGTTTTTAGGACTCGTGCTCCTGAGTTTTTAAATAAAACGTTGTTCCCGACAACTTTCATGCTTAAAGTTTTTGACGAAACGGAGCAGAAAGGCCTCGTTCCGCGTGATTTACGTTGCTGTAACAGAAAGTTTTTATAGTTTTTATTCAACTTCAATTTGCTATAACTTTTGACTTGTTTACTCATTTTTGATGATTCAAATTGCTACGTTCTTCTAAAAATATTCTCTTCAACAATATGTGAGTGTCCTATAGTCTAGTGTTCTTAAAATATCAACAAGAAAAACAATAGAGGGTGTTTGTTTGCTCGACCAAAACAAAAAAAGAAAAGAAGAAAGGAAATGTTTGTGTTGGCTTAATATTTGATTCAAGCTTATTAAAATGATGTATTATCATGAGCTAAAGAGATTAGAAAGGCTAGGACTCACAGAAATTGATGGTGGAAAGGTTCGACTATATTGAGCTTCAACTAGAACCAAAGCTTCCCAAGCTTCAAACTCCTAATCCACTTGATCCTAACTCTTCTAAGGTACTTCCAATAGCAGTAGGTGTATGAGTGAATGAGTGATTTGCTGTTTTGAGTGAGGGATGGGGCAAGAAGAGATGAAATGCTTGGCTATTTATAGAGGGATTGAGCTAGGGTTTCATTTAATGATCCATGGCCACTTGGTAAGTGTTGTGAAGACTCAAGGGGACACAAGATCAGATTTTTCAAAGATTGTTGGCCATGAAAACCCTAGATCGATCTAGGTTCAATGGGATGGAGGTGTGTAGAAGATTAGGGCACATGGGGAGCTTACCATTTTTGACCATGGTTTGAAGATTAAGAAAGACAAGTATAGGGGAAGGGTTACTTCCTTATAGAAGAAGATTGATCATGTGTAGTGTTGTAGTTAGTTCATAGTTCCATTTGAACTACATGGTTGTGATTGGATCGAAGGGTGCTTTAGGTGTATTGTACATTGGCTTTAAGATGTTGTACTTAGGCTAGGAACTATAGTAAACTCAAGGTAGGGTTTAGTTTAAGAGAAGTGTAGTTAAAAACAAACTAGGGTTTGTTTAGGTTTAGGTTTAGGTCGAATTTTATGAAAAATGGAGGGATATTTCGAATGGTGCATTAGGGTGTGGTACCATGGGCTATAATGAGTTGTACTTAAGGTTTGTAAATGTAGAAAATATATTTCTAGAGTTTAGATTAGATTAACATAAGTTTTAGGTCTTTTTAGTTAAGTTAAAGGATGTAATTATAGAATTTTAGGTTTTTATGCATGAGACACTTGTACACTAAGTTTAGAGACTTGTACATTTTAGTTTAAATATTGTAAAAATATTAAGTTTAAGTTTTGGTGCATAATGACCTTGTTTTATGTGCTTTAGAGTAGGTACACTGAGGTTTATAATGAGTTTAAGTCATTATTATACTCCTATGCATTACTAACTTGTACCCGAGCTTGAAAGACTTGTGCCCTTATGTTTTGAATAAAACATGTTACTAATAGTTAAGGTTTATGATTTTCTCACATGAAATCATATATTTATGAAGTTAGGGTTTATATCGGGAGTTAAAGTGAAATTAGGGTTTTCGTGCTTTGATATCTTGTACATTGTACTATAGAGTATTATACTTTAGGGTTTCATGGTTTATATACATAGTATTAGTATTATAATAGTTTTAGGGTTTAGCGGAAACCCTAATGGGTGGAAAACATTTAATGTGAGCGTTTATTAAACGTACGTTAACAAATTAACGTAGAGTGGCAAATGTGATATTGTGGTGTTGTATACTTGACATGTAAGGATGTTTATGTGAAATAAACATAAGTAGTTAGTGTTGGTCTACGTGGGAGCACGTTTATCCATGATGTGAGTTACGTCACATTAGTTGGTTGTGGTGATGAGATAAAATGATTACATTTTTAAAAAAAAAAATTATACGTGGAAAAATGGATAAGTATTGGCTTAATATGGATGGAAATTTTACCGGTGGTTACATAAAAATAGTAATCTATCTCTTGAAAAAAATAGATTTATGAGCTTTTATCTAATATACAAAACTAATTTTATCATTTGACCCATTAAACATAAAGCATAGCCTGAATCGACCCAAATAAGTAAATGGGTAGAAACCGTCACCTAAAGATATGATGCAGCATAATTTTTGTGATTACAGAAGTTATTGTTCTTTTTACCTCATCGCCTTCATCTGCATAGGGTGTGTTGTCAACAACAGTATGAGGACCAGGCTTTCTTTGTGGGATATTATCACCACTCACCATACTCTGTGAAGTCAAAAGCTCTAATCTTTGTGTTTGTACTTCAAGTTTATGGGATAGTTCCTTGTTCAAATCCTTCATGATTGCAATGTCGGGAAAAAGGTATGTTCTCATTGTAATTCTGTTTGGCGTATCAGAACTTACCTTCAACTTGGCACTTAAAGATGATTCTGTTGACAACGCTTGTATCAATTCTTCTTTTTCCAATGCTAACTGATAGGGGACAAAGTAACATTAGTATTCACAAACTAATGGTTCTATTTAGAGTGTATATGAACTGGTCTATTTGGGTTACGCTTTTTCCTAACAGACCACATGAATTAATTGAAATTTTTAATAATAAGAAGCGTCAAATGGGTTGAACAAGCAGGTTAAGAGTCACCCAAAATATGTTTTTGTGGTATACAGCCTTGTAAATTAGATCATTAGTGTAACAACATGGTTTTCGTAATCATATTTGAGGTATGAATTAACGTTTTAGGACATAAAGTTTCAACATTAATCACAAAATTACATACCAAGATTATCTGTAGAAGAATCAAATAAAGAGAAGGAGGGTTTAATATTGAGAAGCATCTATAAGAACCAAATTTCTTTTACATACCAAGGGACTAATCTCAACCTTCAATCTTTCCTCCATCTTTATTTGATATAATGGAAGAGATTAATCACAACAATTAAAAAAAAAACCCACTTTCATCAAAAAAAAAATTCAAATATTAATATCTTTCAAACCGTTAATCGTTAAGCGAAAAAAAATATACCATTACGACGAGCATTTAATTATCTTTCTATAAATAGGCTATTTGATATATTTTCGACAATTTTTTTTCTTCGTTTTTTTCACTTTTTTTTTGTTACCGGAAAAATTAATATGATATTACATATCATATCATATATGATATCACATATCATATCATATATGATATCACATATCATATATCATATGTAATATCATATATCATATATCATATATCATTTTTTCGGTCACGAAAAAAACGTGAAAAAAACGAAAAAAAAAATTGTCGAAAATATATCAAATAGCCTATCTATAGAAAGATAATTAAATGCTCGTCGCGATTGTGTAATTATTTTAGCTTAACGATTAACGGTTTAAGAGATATTTAAATTATAAAAAAATGGGTGAAATATTAAAATGCTTTTAATCTCAACCATTGATTTCTTTTTAGATTGATAGTCGGGATGAGTCGCTTGGTATGTAAAAAAAGTTTAGTATTTAATATAACTCTCCTATTTTTTATATGTATTTGAAATTTGTGATTGTTATTTCTTCTTATTCTTTTCATCTTAATTATATTTTTCATCTGACCCTAACATTAAGTTGGTGATATATAACTACTTTTATACCTTAAATACTATCAATATCATCTTAAATAAATTTAGCAACTAACAGAATAAACAACTAATAAAGATGATTAATGTATAACCTCAGTGTATTTTTGTCCCTTGTTAATGCAATAAAGCCTATGAATAACAAGGTGTAGCATGTTTGGTTGTGTATTAAATGAATAAATAAATAAATAAATAAAACTCGAGTTTTATATGACCATCGTAATCTAGAAAAGTAATTAAGAAAATATGCACTTTTAAAATAATTAACATAATGTTCATTTTTGTTTTTATAAATAAAATCCTAAAAACACATAAAGCCCATGAAAGTTGGTTTTTTAGCAGCCATCATCTTCATTGGCATATCGGCATTTCGATCATCCCTGTCATTGATGACTCTTTTATTAGCGACGGTAATGATGTATGACATGATTCTCATGTTATCACCCGGAGGAATTTCAGTTCTTCTTTATTTAAATAACTTTAGAAGTACATATTTTTTTAAATATTTGTTAAAAATACTACAGTCACCCAAAAAACTCGACTGAAGAATAAGTGAATTTCTTATTTTCTATTTTAAGTGGCCACCATTATCCACGCCAAAAGATATATGGCATGTTATGTAGATATAATTAGTTTCTTAAAAACCGTGTTTTGAACGCTCATTTGTCCTGTCATGAAGTTTCCTAAAGACCTAAACACATATTAATAACCATATATGTACCACTTATTACTTATACGCATATGATCATAAACATAGTAATATAATCCAAACTCTGTTTTATCCTAGCTCATTTCTATAACTATGTCCTTTCCAACAAGTCATGAAGCTGGATCCTCCTTAGAGTTTTTGCAACCGTGTCGTCAGTTTACATTTTCGGAGATTCAGCTAGCTACCAAAAACTTTGATGAATCATTGGTAATCGGACGTGGGGGTTTTGGCAAGGTTTATAAAGGAACAATTATACATGGAGCGGGTTGTTTAACTGTGGCCATTAAAAGGCTAGAATCAACATCTAATCAAGGAGCAGTCGAGTTCTGGTCTGAAGTTAGGATGCTTACTAAGTTAAGGCACTGCCACTTGGTATCTCTGATTGGTTACTGCAGTGAAGGGCAAGAAATGATCCTTATTTACGAATATATGCCCCGTGGAACCCTTGAAGATCATCTCCACAAACGTCTAAATTATCTACCTTGGGTGACACGACTTAAAATATGCATAGGAGCTGCCCGTGGGTTAGACTATCTTCACACTGGTACAGGTATTGAGCATGGTGTCATACATCGTGATGTCAAAAGCTCTAATATATTGTTACATAAAAGTTGGGCAGCTAAGATTTCGGACTTTGGTTTGTCCAAAATAGGTCCAACGAATCAACCTTCCACTTATGTTAACACTTTGGTGAAAGGTACATTTGGGTATTTAGATCCAAATTACTTTTCAACTGGTAGGCTGACTAGAAAGTCTGATGTGTACGCCTTTGGGGTAGTACTATTAGAAGTCTTGTGTAGGAAACGAGCAGTAGATAGGACTCTAGATGAGGAGCAATGGAGTCTAGCAAGTTGGGCTCAAGACTCTATCAAAGAAGGCAGGCTAAAGGAAATTACTGATACTAGTATAATAGGGGAAATATCCCCTAAATGTTTGAAGGAGTTTGCACAATTAGCTGACCGGTGTTTGCATAGCCATCCAAAGCAGCGACCCACAATGGCTGAGGTCGTGGTTGGTCTAGATTCTGTCTTAGCCTTCCAGGAGAAAGGCAATAAAACATCACGACTGGCAGGCATGACAATATTTGGTAGAAAGGTACCAGGGTTTGTCTTACCATCCAATGGGGAAAGCTCAGGTATCATGTTCTCTTCCACTTTTTTGTGTTTATCATATGCATTTCTACTTGTATTAGTATCTTATTTATTGAGCTTTTAGCTGTAGGTGGACGATTGAAATCCTTGGAATTATTCTTCGATGCTCTTGGCAGTGAAAACAAAGTATTGTACAAGTTTGATTTTGAATCTATCAGCATTGCAACCAACTACTTTTCCGATGCAAATAAAATTTTGAACCCTTCAGATAACATGTACAAGGTATCGCTGATCACATCTCTAATTAAATAACATTTCATGTTTTCCAATGTATGCTAAAACTTAATGTCCAACTTGATTTATATGTTCAGGGAAGGCTACCTAATCAACAAGATATTGCAATTGCTCGACTTAATATTGATAGCATGAATGAACAATTTATGAAAGAAGCATCGATGCTGGCACAGCTTGAACATGAGAATTTGTTCGATTTGCTCGGATATTGCATTGAAGGAACAAAAGTCCTCCTCGTCTATGAGTTTGTCCCAAATGCAAGCCTTGGCAACTTGCTGTACGGTATAAATTTTCATTCTGAGATTTACATTGATATCATATGAAGTTATTAAGAGGTTCATGTATATCAAAGTTTGACAAGCTTTTATTTGGTGATATGTCTTTGTAGATTCTAAGAGTACTACTCTTTTTGACTGGAATAAAAGGTACAAGATAATACTAAATGTTGCCAGGGTACTTGTTTACCTTCACAGACATGCTCCCCTTCAAATCGTACATTGTAATGTACAACCTGGAAACATTTTTTTAGATAACAGTTTCAATCCCAAGCTCTCCGGTTTTAGGTGGGCAAGAGAAATAAGCGACACTAATTACATTGAGCATGATTTCACTCTTAGGACATGGTAAGTACTTACACTTCCATTTTTTATCTCGTGTAGCTTTAATTTGTTGAAAACTTCAAATGTTATATCTAAGAAGTCCACTGAGTCCAGCAACTGTGATGATAATCTTTTCAAATCGTGTATGTTCATTTTCTAAATAAAGTATTTTGACCCTTTAATGTTTAGGTATCACGAAATTCTTATTAAGATAATTCAATAAGAGCATTTAGATTCTAGGCACAAGAGAACTAAGCTAACGAAGAGAAATTGTGAGATTTTCATCTGTAAGAATGAGATCAAAGTATCTGTTAAAAATCAAAAACTTTTGACAATTACAAGCGACTAAAATCGGTTAAATTCCAAGAGTCACAATCTTTCACCAAAAAGACATGTTGGTTGGTTTTTGACGAAAAAAATGTTAAAGTTCTTTAATGACAACCTTTCACCTACAAGGGGCGTTGCCCCTTGACCCTGCAAGGGGTGCAGCCCCCTTGACCCCCGTATCTTTGTCGTGGTCGGAAACATATTAGCTCAAACGAGTGTGCACTTTACAATTCCCTAACTCGTATCCAAGCATAATATGAAATCCCATTAGTCTCTGTTAAATCGCAATTACCTAAAACTAGTCGATAATACTAAAATCGCTAACATAAGTCAAAGTTGTTATAAAGTTTAGATGGCCATCAGTGTCCATAAGTACTAGTACTTATATACTTATATTAAATTATTAATTGTTTGCAATGTCATTAACAAACTTTTGTTAGTATATGTAATTACTTGGTAATTAGCGGTCTTTGACCAGATTGGTTGTATATGTGGCAGCGATTACTTGGCACCAGAGTATATTAGACACAATATTGTGTCAGATAAGGTTGATGTCTATAGCTTTGGTCTGTTGGTTTTGGAGGTGATAAGTGGGCGCAAAACAATTGAGTGTTGTATGAACCATAAATATCAAGTAAGTATGATTACATTGTATCATTGATGACTTGTGCTTGTGATTTTGCTTTTTCAAATCAAATGTGACTCACGAGTTGACTAATTTCTTACTGTTGTGCGACTTTTTCTTGAACCTCACTCTCATATCATTTGATCCAACTTAGCATAATATATAGCAAGACACGGTTAGTACGGTATAATAACAAAAGAAAAAAAGCACAATGCCAGTGTATTATGGTTGAGACTCTCAAGCCTAATGTGCAAAACATACATAAACTAGTACCAACAATATAATATTAGGAAAACGAACTGATTTAGATTGATATACCGCGTTTTTTTTTCCTACTCAAACGGTCGTTTTATGTTTATTAACATGTAGAAATTGTCTAGGCTTGCAGTGAAGCTCAACTTTTTTTCCCCATCAAAATTAATTCATTGTAACAAATGGTGGCAGTTATAGGATATCTTATATTATATATAAAGTTATCATGAGTGTTAATTATTTTGTTAATTATCTACGGGGGACAAGAAAAAAAACGACCAAAAACCAAACTGAACCGACTCATGAGGTTATAATATATATTATTTTTATGTTACTGTTGGAAATATCATGCAAACTTCCAAAGGGGTGTTTCTGTCATTACAGAAACTTCCCCTTTTATCTAATTCTAACCTTTGTCTCTTTTATGTTGGTTGTGTTTGTACAGGGGCTCAAGGTGGCATATTGTCAAAGTCTTTCTCTTGGATCTATAGAAGACCCATGCGTGCTCAGAAGCATGGTGGCTGTTTTTCTTCTTCTCTGTATTTTATGTCTGCTAAAGTCAATGGGTGCTCTTCTTTTTTCTCTGTGGCTGTCTCCTCATCTCAGCCTATATAAACCCTCTCTTGGGTTTGAGATAATCAACCTTTCAAGTTAATCGATGTCTACTACTTTATAAAGTATAGTCTAGTGTTCTTGCTTGGTTCATTGTTAAACATAAATCTGATCTTGTAAACTTGTGACTGATCAATCTGATTCAGTCACTTCTTGTTCTTAAGCTGATTGACTCTTGTTGGAGGTTAATCTTTCTTGTATTGTAACTGATATCAATAAATTGAATCAAGGGGAGGTTGGTTGGATTCATATCCATGTGTTCTTAACCATTTCTACATGGTATCGGAGACTGGTTCTGTCGATTTGGTGATTTCAAAGATCTAGGGTTTCATTCGATTTTGGGGGTTTCTGAAATTGGTGTCTTCCCTGGGTGTATCATTGTTAATTCAACGTTATCGCTGGGTTAATTGCTGGTTGATTTAAAGATCTGGAGAATTAGGGTTTGATCCTTGAAACCCTAATTTTTTTTCCTAATTTGGGCGTTTGTGACTCTTGTGGTCTCTGACGCTTATTGGGACCTTATTACCTTACAATATCTCTTTATCAAGAGTATTGTGGAGGTGTTTCCGCTTTCTTCTTCTCCAAAGCACTGTAAGTTTCTCTCTTCCTTTAAGATTATCAAGGCTTTAGTTTTTTGGGTGCAAACGGGTTCGGTTAACACCTTGACCCTCCATCTTGAATGGTGTGGATACCTGCTCTGGCCAACGCCAGTCCAAAGACTAAGCCTTTGTTATATCTTGGGTGTGTGTCTTTAATTCTCTGCTTTGTTTGAAGATGCTTGATGTTTAAATCTCTGTTTTAACTGCTTATTGTTTCTCTTTGAGTGTTTTTTTTTTGTTGTTGTTTATCATGTCTGCTGCTAGTAAGGAAGACCTTATTAGTAATCTTGACTTAGGCAACCCTTTACATCTTCACTCTAATGATATCAGCTCTAACTCTATTGTGTCTGTCAAGCTTTCTGGGACTGAAAACTATAGGGTCTGGGCCACTGCTATGACATTAGCTATTAATACTAGAAATAAAATGGGCTTTATAAATGGTAAATGTGTTAAGTCTGCTTATGCTAGTAGTGATTCCTTGTCTAATCAGTGGGAGAGATGTAACTCTATTGTTCTATCCTGGATCTTAAACTCTGTTTGTGATGACTTGTATCTTGGTCAAATTTTTTCTGATAATGCTTATGAGGTGTGGACTGAACTTAAAGAAACCTATGATAAACTTGATGGGTCCATTATTCTCAGTCTTATGCAAAAGATTAATAATTTTAAACAAGGAGACCTTACTGTTTCTGAGTACTATCATAAGCTTAACTCTCTGTGGAGAGAATTTGATATTATGACCAAACTGCCTAGATGTTCTTGCTCTGCTAGGGAAGATGTGTTAAAGCATAACCAACTCATGAAACTTATGCAATTCTTAACTGGTCTTAATGAAGTATACCAACCTATCAGGAGTAGCATTCTCTCTAGAGAATCTCTCCCTGATGTCAAAGATGCTTTTGTTGTGGTTTCTAGAGAAGAGTCTCATAGAGGCATTGCCTCCTCTTCCTCTGGTTCTAAACCTAAAAATCAAATTGCTAGTTTTGTTGCTAAATCAAATTGGTCTAATAATGGGAATAAGAGGTCTGATAACAAAAAGGGTCACTCCACTGACTACAAAAGGTTTGGAAATAACAAAGGACCTAATCCTAACTGGACTTGCACCCATTGTGGTAAACCTGGTCACACTGCTGACAGATGTTTTGAAATTGTTGGGTATCCCCCGAGGAATCCTGGCTATAGACAAACCAATAGCAGACCTTCACTTAATGCTAATTCTAGTTCTGTGGAAAATGGCTCTAGTTCTATGACCTTTACCAATGATCAGATATCTAAACTCATGAATCTTATCAAAGACATGCCTCCTAGCAATGTGCAGGCCAACCTTTCAGGTATGGCCAGTTTCTTAAACAATAATGTTTTCTTTAATGTTAATTTCCACAAGTTTTATAACAACAACACCTCTGTGATTAAAATTAGTATTGGGTGGATCATTGACTCTGGTGCAAACCAACACATGACTGTTAATACTTTAAACATGTTTGATATTACTGATATATCTGATCTTAATCTCACAGTGGGTCATCCCAATGGTACTTTAGCTAAAATCAAGTTTATTGGAAACCTAAAATTGTCTGCTAATGTTATCTTATATGATGTGTTGGTTGTTCCTGAATACTGTGTCAGTTTGCTATCTGTTCATAAGTTTATCAAAGATAGTAGAATGTTTGTTGGTTTTGATGAAACTAAATGTTATATTCAGGACATGACTCAAAACAAACTCATGGGGACTGGGAGTGAAAATGGTGGTCTGTATTTGTTTGATTGTCCCTCTCCTCATACTGTGTTAGGTAATCTATCTGTTAAATGTCATGTTTCTAAATCTTTGTGGCATATCAGGCTTGGCCATCCCTCTGACCAAGCTGTCAGCCTTCTTCAACCTGTCCTTATGTACACTAAAGGGGCCCATGTGTCTCCTTGTGACATCTGTCACAAGGCTAAACAAACAAGGGTTCGCTTTCCTTTGAGTGAGCATAAGAGCTCTGCCGTTGGTGACCTTGTTCACATAGACCTTTGGGGGCCTTACAAGGTCACTAGCAGAGAAGGTTTTAGATACTTTCTCACCATTGTTGATGACTATACCAGGGCTGTTTGGACGTATTTGGTTAAAACTAAAGATGAAGTTTATAATCTGTTTGTTAGCTATCTGAATCTGATCCACAACCAATTTAAATGCAATATTAAAACTGTGAGATCTGATAATGGTACTGAGTTTGTAAATAATAAAATGAGCAACTTGTTTAACAGCCTGGGTATTACTCATCAAACCTCCTGTGCTTACACTCCTCAGCAAAATGGTATTGCTGAGAGAAAGCACATGCATCTTCTCAATGTTGCTAGAAGTCTGTTATTTCAAAGTGGTATTCCTCTAAGCATGTGGCCTGAATGTATTATAACTGCTGCGTATCTGATCAACAGGCTGCTAGGTCTGAGAAATGTATTCTAATTGGCTTTTCTGGTACTAAAAAAGCTTACAAAGTCTATGGCATTGATTCTAAAATGGTTTTCTACTCTAGAGATGTCCAATTTTATGAATCCATTTTTCCCTTTAAAATGAAATCCAAAGATCAAACTTCAGACTCTACTTTGAATGACTTAAATTTTTTTAATGAGAAACTTCCTGACCAAAATCCCAATGATGAACAGAGAGGGAACAATATAGCACCCAATGATGAAGGTGGTGCCTCTTCTTGCCCTAGAAATATAAATATTTCTATTGATGGTGGGACTAATGGCATTGCAACATCCATGGGTGACAACACTCTATCTGAGGGAAATGCCCCTTCCATTCATGAACCTGCTCTTATCAATCCCACTCAGCAACTTAGTCCTGAGCAGCCTGCTCTCAGAAGATCTAGTAGAAATACTAAAACCCCCGCTAGGTTCAATGATTATGTGGTTAATAGCAGTGTCAAATATGGCCTTGAAAAGTATGTGTGTTATTCCAATTTGAGTCCCGTTAACTATTGTTTCTCCACTACTTTAAACAAATCTGTTGAGCCCTCTTCTTATGATGAGGCTGCTAGAAACATTAACTGGATCCAAGCCATAAATAATGAAACCACTGCTTTAAAAGAAAATAACACTTGGACTGAATGTGATCTTCCTAAAGGAAGAAAAGCTATTAGTAGCAAATGGTTATGGAAAATAAAATACAAATCCACTGGTGAAATTGATAAGTATAAAGCCAGGCTTGTTGCCAAGGGCTTCAGCCAGAAGGAGAGAATTGATTATAATGAAATCTTTAGTCCTGTTGTAAAAATGTCTACTGTTAGATGTTTGATTAATGTGGCTATCTGTAATAACTGGAACCTGTTTCAATTAGATGTCAACAATGCCTTCTTGTATGGTGATTTAACTGAAGATGTTTACATGACTCTGCCCCCTGGCTTCGATAACCATAAGTCCACTGTTGTGAAACTTAATAAATCTCTGTATGGCCTTAAACAGGCTCCTAGACAGTGGAATGCCAAATTAACCTCTACTCTAAAAGAAAATGGCTTTGTGCAGTCCAAATTTGACTATTCCTTGTTCACTAAGAACTCTGGGAATGTTTTTTTGGCCCTTCTTGTGTATGTTGATGACATTGTCATCACTGGCAATAATACTAATGAAATTGTGAAGTTCAAAAAGTTTTTAAAATCTAAATTCAAAATCAAAGACTTAGGAAAGTTAAAATATTTCCTTGGTATTGAAGTTTTGGAAAATGACAATGGTGTTTGTCTCAGTCAAAGAAAGTACTGCTTAGATCTCTTACATGAATATGGTCTGCTTGCCTGCAAACCTGTTGACACTCCTTTGCCTGAAAACACCACTCTGAATCATATTGAATCTGCTGGTGATTGTGCTTTGAAAAATATTGGTAACTACCAAAAACTGGTTGGTAAGTTAATTTACTTAACTCACACAAGACCAGACATCTCCTATGCAGTTCATTGCTTAAGCCAATACATGCATGCCCCTCTTGAGTCTCACTTAGATGCTGCATTAAGGGTCTTGAGGTTCTTAAAAGGCTCTCCTGGAAATGGTGTGCAAATTAACAAAAATGGCAGTCTTAAACTTAGAGCTTATGCTGACTCTGACTGGGCTAGATGCCCTGTTACCAGAAAATCTGTTTCTGGTTATTGTGTTTTCTTGGGTGATTCCTTGGTTACCTGGAAAAGTAAGAAGCAAACCACCCTCTCTAGGTCTTCTGCTGAAGCAGAATATAGAAGCATGGCTTCTTGTACTTGTGAGATCATTTGGTTAAACAATCTTCTTGGAGATTTGGGAGTCAAACGCTCCTTACCTGTGGTGTTGTACAGTGACAATAGCTCTGCCCTTCAAATAGCTGGAAATCCTGTTTTTCATGAAAAAACCAAGCATTTTGAAATTGATGTTCACCTTGTTAGAGAAAAGGTGGCTGCTGGTATAATTAAAACTGAGAAGATTCATACTTCTCAGCAGATTGTTGATGTTCTAACAAAGGCTCTTGGCAGTAAAAGCCATTTGTTCTTGTGTGAGCAGCTGGGAATGCTGGACATGTTTGGTGTGCAAGTTTGAGGGAGGGTGTTGGAAATATCATGCAAACTTCCAAAGGGGTGTTTCTGTCATTACAGAAACTTCCCCTTTTATCTAATTCTAACCTTTGTCTCTTTTATGTTGGTTGTGTTTGTACAAGGGCTCAAGGTGGCATATTGTCAAAGTCTTTCTCTTGGATCTATAGAAGACCCATGCGTGCTCAGAAGCATGGTGGCTGTTTTTCTTCTTCTCGGTATTTTATGTCTGCTAAAGTCAATGGGTGCTCTTCTTTTTTCTCTGTGGCTGTCTCCTCATCTCAGCCTATATAAACCCTCTCTTGGGTTTGAGATAATCAACCTTTCAAGTTAATCGATGTCTACTACTTTATAAAGTATAGTCTAGTGTTCTTGCTTGGTTCATTGTTAAACATAAATCTGATCTTGTAAACTTGTGACTGATCAATCTGATTCAGTCACTTCTTGTTCTTAAGCTGATTGACTCTTGTTGGAGGTTAATCTTTCTTGTATTGTAACTGATATCAATAAATTGAATCAAGGGGAGGTTGGTTGGATTCATATCCATGTGTTCTTAACCATTTCTACAGTTACTAAATTACTAACTAAATCTATGGTACAACTAATCAACTCATAATAACTAAATCTATTTTCAAGACAGTGGAGGTATGTTTATTAACATATACAATTTTTCTAGGCTTTGTTTGATTGGCTGGAAGGAACATATTCAAATACAATTGATCCCAGAATTGATGTTGATTCAAGATCAATGACAAGATTCTTCCACATTGGCCTGTTGTGTATTCAAGATGATCCCGTTGATAGGCCAACAATGCAGGAAGTTGTTGACATGTTGCAGGACAACTCATCTTCTGCTCTCCCTATCCTGAAAGTGCCAGCATGGATGGTAGAAGATGATAATAGATGAAAAGAAGTAATCTTATTCTGTTTATATAGTACACTAGTACAGGGACTAACTTTGTACACTTGTTAAAGTTTCAGTTACACTATATTTGGACTATTAAGAGCATCTACAATGGTTGCAAGTCATCAAAAGCTTTTTAAAGTGATTGCATTTAATGCATTTAATGCTAACTCATTAATGACCAAAAGGTTTTTGCAAAAGCTTTGAATCTACCAAGTCTTTGGTACCCAATAGCTTTTTACAATAAATGAAATTCATCAAAAGCTTTTCACCAAGTCCTTAGTTTAATGGAAAAACCTTTTTGAAAAGCTTGTTGAAATAGTAAAAAGCTATTCTAAAAACAACCATTGTAGATGCTCTAAGAAATAAAAGACATATATCTTGGATTAGGTTACTAACATAAATGGTTATTGTTGCTATTATAATCATCTTTTTATAATGCATATGCACCATAATCATATGGCCTCTCACCAACTCCCCCCAATTGCTTATATATTGTCGAAAACTAGAAGGGGAGTTGAATAATTTACCGTTTAAAATCTCTTTAACTTGTTTAGTTAGCTTTGAAACTTTCCGTTTGATCAAAGATATATACACAAACACAATATATAACATGCAAGTAAATGAAAGAAACGATCAAACTACAACACGAGTATTTATCGTGGTTCGGCTACAAGGACTCTTTTTCCTTGCCCTACGTCCACGCCCCGAGTATCCAACTCGAGAGTTTCTTTCACTAGTCAACAAGCTCCTTTCACCGGCGGAGAAAACCTTACACGTCGCTTATACTTTTACCGACACTAAGCTAGATGTCGAGTTCTTTACCAAGGGTACAACCACTCCCGTTAGTTCTTTTACAAGGGTACAACTACTCCCGATACACTTTGTATTTTGAGGACTAAAATACTAACCGATCACTACTGAAAATACACAATCAAATTAAGTGTAAACTACACAAGTCTACACAATGCTAAGCTAACTGTCACACCCCCAATTTACCTGACTTGCAGCGGAATGGAATACCTGGGGGTGTCTGTCATAACACCACAGTTACAGTTACATTGAACGACCTAAAGTGTCGTTTGGAAAATACTGCATTTGATCATTGAAATAATCCAGAGTTTACAAAATGAGGTCCCCAAAATGTGTTGCATGTTTATGAAAAACAAGTCATACTAGATCAAACGTTTACATAAGTGCATGAAATAATGATGAGACGCGTCGACCCCGCGACTCTATGAAGGTCCCAATGCATGTCACAAGTGCTACCTTAATAACCTGAAATACATTGCTAAAACGTCAACACGAATGTTGGTGAATTCCATAGGTTTGTAAAATGTAATGATGTACGGCCACCACAAGTAAAAGTGCAAGATAAAAATCTCATGAAAATTGTACAATAGACCTTAAGCTCATGACCCCGAAGCTATGACTGATGAAATTATATGCCCCTCCCGAATGTTTTACCAGAACACTCGTAACAGTGTCAAAATGAAATGCATTCGCTTACGGTTGGTAATCACTACCACGGATGGAGGCGTCACCCTCGATAGATCTATCCACTCACTCTCGCTTACCAGCAAATTAACGGTCCATGATAATAAACAGGGGGCTTTAACTGATTGGTAAGGAAACTTAAGCAATGTACATATGATTTGGTACTTGGGCTCGTACTAAAATGATTGATGCAATGTATTCCCCCGTGGGATTTGAAAACAATCAAAAATGTTGAATTGAAAACGGGGCTAAGAAAACTCACCTTAAGCTGATGATACAGTGATGAAGTGAAATGAACAACCATGAACATGTAATGAGCTGAAAAACAAGGCGCGCACACTAGCCACAACCTAATATGAATGATGAACGATCTACTTTAGATCACAAACTGATGTTATGAATGTCCATGCACATGTTTCCTATACCACTCTACTCTTTGGAAAAAATACTTGTTATTATCAAAATATACATTTTCCAAAACTTGAGAAAATATGGCTACTAGAAAATAAACTAGTTGAAATGTGTGTATATATATATATATATATATATATATATATATATATATATATATATATATATATATATATATATATATATATATATATCGTATGAATCAATGTTAGTGTTGAAATCCTCGGTTTGAAATCCTTGAAATAACGCCTTGTAGTAATGAAAATATACTTGTGTTCACTAATACATCATTAGTTATGAATTTGGGTACTTGGTTAATATTTCTAGAAATCTAGAGTTACTACGTAGTTTTAGTATTATTATTTCAAAAGCTGTCAACACAATATGAGTTTTGCCGATATTGAAATGTGAATATCTTTGTCGTTATAAGTCCGTTTTACTTGTTCTTTATATCCACGGTTACGTCTTAGTATGTAGTAATATATTTTGGAAAGCTTGGCTCCTCCGGGTTACGTCTAAAGTCTCTTTTTGTCCGACGAAAAACGTCCAACAGCATGTATTTTCAGAAAATATAGTTTTCGTCAATAAACTTGCAAAAATCATAACTTCTTCGTTATAAACTCTTTTTAATCCGTTCTTTCGCCTACGGGTTAGTTTTTGAAAGTATTTTCTAAAAATTTTGCCAAAGTCTCCTTTATGTTTACTGATTTTCCTGGATTTACCAAAATGGGACAGAATGTATATATACTTGTTACAAATCCATTTTTCATGTTCAAAACTAGTTTCTACTTCAACCAAATCTCTTGCAAACACCACAAATCTATATTAATCCTACCATACACCTTCTTAGGGTGCCATGGGTTCCTAATCATTAGTAATCATGTTAATTTAACAAAGGAACACCTAAATCACAATCTAGGGTTTGTATGTTCAAAAAGTATACAAAAATAAAGTGGTATAACTAGTTTGTGCATGAAATTAAGCATGAATACCATAACATATAAGTGTTAATTAGATGAAAACATGAAAATAAATTTGATAACTCACTTTGAAATAATAGGTGATTAGATGATGAGAAATCTTGTGTTTCTTGTGTTTTTGTTGTATGATTCTTGATTAGGATGATGAAATGAGCAACTTTAATGCTTTGTACTAAGAAAAATAATGGCTTGATCTTGGTCCTTTGGTTTGGTCGTGGGTTTTGGGGAAGAACAAGAGAAAAAGATGAGCTTTTGATTCATGAAATTATCAAGTGTTATGTTGTAGTGGTTTATGTAAATAAGTAGGTAATTTTTATAAGGTATAATAATACATATTGATGCATGAGGTTAAAAAAATTACTACTTGTGGTCTTGGATGGTTTAGGGGGCCGGTTTTCAAAGTGAACAAGAGAAGAAAAATCGGTTTTGAGTTGCTTAGGAAATGTAGTGTATTATTAGTTGTAGTTTAGTGTAAGTATTTGTTATAATCGGGTACCTGGTTTGCTAGAAATAAATATTAACGAAGTTAACCGGGACTTAATAAAGTCATAAAAATGTTAAAAATATGTTGGGTACAATTACTGAGTGTTCGGGTGATTATTGTTTAGTTTTCACGAAAACCGTCGTAATATTCATAAGCTCACGTTATAAATAAAATAAATTTCCAAAATACTGGGTAACTGAATGTTATAACTTTTATGATGATAAAATGGATATAAAAATATGTCGGGACCATTGTGGGAATATTTAGATATATTCGTCGTGTTTATAAACCGGGTGTTAACGTTTATTTATAAATAATTATAAGGAAAACGTTAAATGTATCAAATATATAAATTTGAAAATCCTAAGAGTGGTATAACATGTAAATGACCTACTGACGATATGCAGACTGTCTCTAGTCCGTATGCAGTGTCCTTACTGATAATGAAATGAATTCGCACCTAAACCCATACGGTTACGCGAATTTTAATACCCGTAAACTAAATTTACTATGAAATGTGTAATGCAAGTGAATAGTGAAAACTTTTCCGGCAATGAATAGTGTTCAGTGAATAGTAAAATTTCTGAATGCTTCTCGGAATGTCAAACTGACACAAAAAATGATGAATAGTAAACTGATGAATAGTGTTTTGATGAATAGTGTTTTTCCAAAGTTCGAGAAATGACCTGAAATGGTGAGTTGTGACAGTCTTCCCCTCTAAAAAGAACTTCGTCCCGAAGTTCAGTTTATGTTGGTCTCTGAAAACATATTGGTGAAAATGTGATGATATTCGAGAATTTCAGCGAACTCTAACGATAGAAATTCGACTCTGCTTCAACTGTTCGACCTAACTGTCCATGATTTCTACTTGTTCTCCTGCAAGGTTTATGTTTGACTTTGGGTTGGATTCCTTTCCAAATGGGATTATGAGTGACTAATCTGAAAAATGATAATACATGGTTGTGTAATCCTGTTGTTCTCTAACAAGGCTCAAGTCTGACGGCCACTAGGCCGACTCTGTTTGAAATATTACATGGTCCAGTGTATATCGGGTTTAACTTTCCAAGTTTTCTGAATGATATCATGCCTTTCCTAGGCAGAACTTTCTACATAACTCTGCCTACCAACTTGAAGTTTTAATGGTTTACAACTTATTGAACTTGTAACTGATTCTTAACTTGTAGGAAATTTCTGGTTATTTCATGAATGCCTACTAGACTAGTGAGTTGAACTTTTTCCGAGTTTGGCACATCAATAGATGGTCTGCGCTTCTTAATGTTTTAAATGTGATACTGGTAATATATACTGTTGAATTCTGCCAGAACTCAAGTTTGTATGCTAGTTGGTCGATTCTAAAATGAATCTTAAATAGTCCAATATGCTAAAAGTTCAACCTCTCTTGTTATCCAATTTGTATCATGTCAATCCAAGGCAATGCTTTTAACTTAGTTTGTTCTCCCACTTGAATCTGGATGGTTTGTTGTTCAGGATACCCAATCCAAATGATGTGTGTTATGTACCAATCTAACTTCTGCCAGTTTCTCGCTATTGGTGTGATAACTATTGTTGTAGATGAATTTGATTTATGTTAAATGATTATTCCAACCATTTCTAAGGTCAATCACTCATGCTCTGAGCATACTTTCCTATGTTTGAATTGTTCTCTTGCTTTGACCATCAGTCTGAGGGTGATAGGTGATGTTCACATCTAAATGGGTTTCTGAAGGAAATCCTGAAATGATTGCCTGAAGTCCATGGTGAATTCGGTTTCCTTAACAGGAATAACTAAAATGAGTACAATAAACCTTTGTGACTAATTCCACAACGCTCGGTCCTTCGAACTTGGCATTATCTGAAAGGGATAGAATATAGGTAACAATTTGATTCCTTGTGTTTTGTTCCAACGGATGATAAGACATATGTCCTTCTTTGTCTATTGGGTTTGGTCTTCACTACTGAAGTTCGTGATTTCTTTGTGATGTTCCTCCTAATTCCTTCATCACATATTCCAAATATTCTTTATTGTCAAGTCACAAATCCTAAATGCATAAGCGATGTTGTAGGGAAATTGGTTCTGGAAATTTGTCTCGCGATTGTGGGTTTTGGTTGAAATCTCTTTCTGAATAACGAATAAAATGGAGCAGATGATTTACTGAGTAATATTTTTCTTGATGATTCAAAATCCAGTAGTTATGAAATAGGAAACTGTTTTCAAACATGTTGTGATTAAAACTGCTTACCAAAGTTTGATGTCTATGTATATTTCTCATTGTACAATAGTGTTGCTAAAGATTGACCAAAAAGGATCGTACTTGTTCAAAATAGGAATTTCAGAAATCATTTTTCCACAAGGTATGTGATTTATGTAAACGCATCAACTTTATTTAAAAGTGAAAACACTAACAAGGATAAAATGGTAGAATGGGAAATGTTCGCTTAAATGCATAGATGTCTAACATTTAGTTCCTGAGGTTGAATAATGCCTATAGGTGGTTATCAGGCATAACTGCAAGCATAGGTATTTAGACTAACTTAAGTCCTGAAATAGTTTATCGTTGTATTTGTCAAGGCGAACGTATCACTTGATGTTGTGTCGATGAATGTCTATTCTGTTTTCCCATGTAGATGAGGAGATATGTTCTGGTTTGATCCCTTGCTAGATATGAAGGTGAGGTTATCTGAAATTTCTAGAGACATAATGCCTTAGGGGAATCTACATCGATATTCTTGATTCAAACAATTGTCCTTTGTGAAAACTTACCGCAGGAAAGTTTATGTATGGATGAGGCCATGTTTAAATGAAATGCTCTACAGTCTCAATTAGAAGCTTGGTTTATTTCTATGGTGTTGTCCTGCGGACATCTATATTGAGTTCAATCCTGTAGCTCAGTCTAGCTAGTACCCTTAAATGATAGAATTTGACAACTAAGTCAGAGATGGTGATTCGGATGGTCTCGCAGTATCTTAGAATTGTTGTTGAGTTATGAATTCTCTCACTATATACTTCTAGTCCTGGTTAGTAGTTCTGTAATCCCTTCGTTGCTTATATTGTATATAGGAATCCTGCATGTAATTGATATGGAAAGTCTCTCCTAGGGAAGTCAATGGGAAAATCCAACTTAATGGCTAAGTGAGTGTCTGGTGGGGTAAGTATCCAGGGATAGTTCGGCAAAAGGGATGTTTATGGAAGAGTTCCTTTGTTTACAAAACTTTTAAATGAAGATTGTTATTAACAATCCTTTGAAAAGGTAATTATTTCCTTCATGGCATAATCCTTCCTGAATTTTACATAGGTGATCAGGCTATGTACAATTGAGGACTAATGATGCGATGTTAGATTTTGTCAAAATATCATAACTTTCCTCAAAAGTTTTAGATGGTGTTCAACGCATTGTTATTAAAATGGTATTCTGATGTTTTCTTTCAAATAACATGAAAATTGCCTCGCGTAATAATAGTAAATACTTGGTGTAATGACAGAAAAATCAATTTATAGGATGGTAATAAAATAGCTTACTTCAGAAATTTTATCTGTAAAACAATTTCCCCATATGATAGTAAAATAGCTTGAATGGTGTATTGGATACGTGGGTGAATCTTGTCGAATGGTAATAGTCTACTAATTCGTCAAAAAAAACGAAATCAACCTAATCCCTGATAAGACAATGCTAAAATGTTGCGAAACGATTGAAGTCTAAGCGATTGGGATAGAAAATGGAGTAAACGATGGTTATGATTATCACCTAGGTAACAAAGGATAGATACTACATTGGATAGGAAAGTGCTTAATACAACTAGGTTATGTCATCGTACTAACGGTAAGTACAAAAGGAAAGATACAACCTTAAAGGGCTCGAACTACGGTTTATATATTGAAACAAAGCTCCTCCTACTGAAGCATTGTTGTTATCCTTGATGTTGCTAATATCCTGACGGTTCTCTTTCAACAGCTCACGCTATTCCTCGAGCGATTCAGTCTTGATTCCCAAGTTCCTGATTTTCCTTGTTCCTTAGCTCCGGGCAGTCATTCTTGAAATGCCCTAAGTTTCCACATTTGAAGCAACTCCCTGGGATCTTCTGATTTGTGAGTTTCCTACAATCCTTAGTCTGATGACCCTGCTTCTTGCACACTCTACACGTTTTACTGCAATGATCTCGGTGATGTTGTAAGGTAACTTTCCAATATACCTTCTCTTTGTGTGCGGTTCTGCAGCAAAGGCTCTATTCATTTCTTGTCCTTTGGGTGATTGTTGAGCAGCATTGCAACCTAAATTGTTGTTCCACTTCCTTTTATTGTCACTATTGTTTCCTGATGTGTTACGTGAACTATGAGTTCCTTTGCCTCGATCGCGATTTTGATAGCTTCAGACATGGTATCGGGTTCCCATGCGATGACCAACATACGAATTCCATTTGAGAGTCCCCCGATGTACCTTTCAAGTTTCTTGCTTTCCGGTTCATCCATTGCAGAACCTAGTCGTGTTAATTCATAGAAATGAGTAGTGTACTCGTCAACATCATTTCCTACCATGGTAAAGTTTAGTGTTTCCTGTTCCTTTGCTCGTAATTCACTTCCTACACCAAATGTTATACTCATCATCCTTCTTAGTTTCTCCCATGAGTGTGAGTAAGCAGCATCAACTCCCACCATCTTAATATGTTTGGTCCACCATTCCTGGGCATGATCCTGAAAAGTGCATGTGGGGAACTTAACCTTGTCTTCCTTACGATAGTCGTCACATCGAAATATTGTTTCTATTCCTTCGAACCATTTGAGAGATTCCTTTGTGTTTCTAGTTCCGCTAAAGGAGAGAGGATTGCACCCCATAAATTCCACGTGAGTAAGTTCCTTAGTGAGGGCGGTGGCTATGTTCTTGGCAATGAATTGTCCAACAGCAGCTTGCGTCATGCTTGGAGTGGTTTGCTTAAATCTCTCTTCATCAAATCATAAGAGACCATGAGAATATAGTCAATCAAAGTCATCATATTCACAACACATGAATATAATATATGAAAATTTCGGTCTACGTGAATCGATATCACAAATAGCACAACCATTTCTTACATAGTAGAGTCACACTTGATATATTTGTTTGTACAACAATCAAAAGACAACAAGTTCTTTAGACTATGTCCCACACCTTCTGTGGCTAGTATAATAGTAAAAGCTAGTGAGGATATAAGTCTGGTCTAGGGACTTCCTGGTGTCCCTCTGTGTGAAATCAGGTTTGTGGCATCATGAGGTCGAGATAGTCCTGAAGTGGTGTCTGAAGTTGTGCATCGATCAAATCTTAGATAATGTAGGTTCTGAACCATTCCTGAAGAATCTGCGGATGTTCCTGTTGAGTCTGTGATATTGGTATTATCTACTAGATGTTATCTAGTTCATGGCAAATGGGAATGAAAAAGTAAAATGACATTGATGGTACTAGTGAATGGAATACTACCCTCTTTCGCGCTATCTCGCGACATCTAAGAGGTAAAACTAAAGTACGCACTGTGGAACGACCAATAGTGTAATAAGTAACTGATGGTGGTGGTAGTACCTGAGTAGTGAGTACTCTACTAGTGATGGAAAGAAACATACTATCTTCCTTGCAATAAACATCCTAATAAGTCCATTAAGATTAAGTCTGAATACTCTACCAAAAGGCATTCTATGTATAGGCTGAATGATAGGAAAACCCTGTTCCTATGACAAATCAATGGTGCTAATGGTGGTATAAGTGCAACTGGTGGTATAATGGTAGTGGAAGATGACAAGACATCTTCAATGTCGGAATCCGATAAAAGGATGTCAGGGTGAGTATCTGAAGGCATGTCACTTGTGAACCAGGTCAATAAAATGATATATATATATATATATATATATATATATATATATATATATATATATATATATATATATATATATATATATATATATATATATATATATATAAATATATATACACACACACAAATATAAGTATAAATAACTCGCACAGGGGATGCATGAAACAACATGTATCATGATTATGCACTTATGATGAAATGATGAGATGCTATGTTGATGTGGTTATAGTCTAGGGTCCAAGATACATCCTAGTTCGCTATAACCTTAGCTCTGATGCCAATATGTCACACCCCCAATTTACCTGACTTGCAGCGGAATAGAATACCTGGGGGTGTCTATCATAGCACCACAGTTACAGTTACATTGAACGACCTAAAGTGTCATTTGGAAAATACTGCATTTGATCATTGAAATAATCCAGAGTTTACAAAATGAGGTCCCCAAAATGTGTTGCATGTTTATGAAAAACAAGTCATACTAGATCAAACGTTTACATAAGTGCATGAAATAATGATGAGACGCGTCGACCCCGCGACTCCATGAAGGTCCCAATGCATGTCACAAGTGCTACCTTAATAACCTGAAATACATTGCTAAAACGTCAACACGAATGTTGGTGAATTCCATAGGTTTGTAAAATGTAATGATGTACGGCCACCACAAGTAAAAGTGCAAGATAAAAATCTCATGAAAATTGTACAATAGACCTTAAGCTCATGACCCCGAAGCTATGACTGATGAAATTATATGCCCCTCCCAAATGTTTTACCAGAACACTCGTAACAGTGTCAAAATGAAATGCATTCGCTTACGGTTGGTAATCACTACCACGGATGGAGGCGTCACCCTCGATAGATCTATCCACTCACTCTAGCTTACCGGCAAATTAACGGTCCATGATAATAAACAGGGGGCTTTAACTGATTGGTAAGGAAACTTAAGCAATGTACATATGTTTTGGTACTTGGGCTCGTACTAAAATGATTGATGCAATGTATTCCCCCGTGGGATTTGAAAACAATCAAAAATGTTGAATTGAAAACGGGGCTAAGAAAACTCACCTTAAGCTGATGATACAGTGATGAAGTGAAATGAACAACCATGAACATGTAATGAGCTGAAAAACAAGGCGCGCACACTAGCCACAACCTAATATGAATGATGAACGATCTACTTTAGATCACAAACTGATGTTATGAATGTCCATGCACAAGTTTCCTATACCACTCTACTCTTTGGAAAAAATACTTGTTATTATCAAAATATACATTTTCCAAAACTTGAGAAAATATGGCTACTAGAAAATAAACTAGTTGAAATGTGTATATATATATATATATATATATCGTATGAATCAATGTTAGTGTTGAAATCCTCGGTTTGAAATCCTTGAAATAACGCCTTGTAGTAATGAAAATATACTTGTGTTCACTAATACATCATTAGTTATGAATTTGGGTACTTGGTTAATATTTCTAGAAATCTAGAGTTACTACGTAGTTTTAGTATTATTATTTCAAAAGCTGTCAACACAATATGAGTTTTGCCGATATTGAAATGTGAATATCTTTGTCGTTATAAGTCCGTTTTACTTGTTCTTTATATCCACGGTTACGTCTTAGTATGTAGTAATATATTTTGGAAAGCTTGGCTCCTCCGGGTTACGTCTAAAGTCTCTTTTTGTCCGACGAAAAACGTCCAACAGCATGTATTTTCAGAAAATATAGTTTTCGTCAATAAACTTGCAAAAATCATAACTTCTTCGTTATAAACTCTTTTTAATCCGTTCTTTCGCCTACGGGTTAGTTTTTGAAAGTATTTTCTAAAATTTTTGCCAAAGTCTCCTTTATGTTTACTGATTTTCCTGGATTTACCAAAATGGGACAGAATGTATATATACTTGTTACAAATCCATTTTTCATGTTCAAAACTAGTTTCTACTTCAACCAAATCTCTTGCAAACACCACAAATCTATACTAATCCTACCATACACCTTCTTAGGGTGCCATGGGTTCCTAATCATTAGTAATCATGTTAATTTAACAAAGGAACACCTAAATCACAATCTAGGGTTTGTATGTTCAAAAAGTATACAAAAATAAAGTGGTATAACTAGTTTGTGCATGAAATTAAGCATGAATACCATAACATATAAGTGTTAATTAGATGAAAACATGAAAATAAATTTGATAACTCACTTTGAAATAATAGGTGATTAGATGATGAGAAATCTTGTGTTTCTTGTGTTTTTGTTGTACGATTCTTGATTAGGATGATGAAATGAGCAACTTTGATGCTTTGTACTAAGAAAAATAATGGCTTGATCTTGGTCCTTTGGTTTGGTCGTGGGTTTTGGGGAAGAACAAGAGAAAAAGATGAGCTTTTGATTCATGAAATTATCAAGTGTTATGTTGTAGTGGTTTATGTAAATAAGTAGGTAATTTTTATAAGGTATAATAATACATATTGATGCATGAGGTTAAAAAAATTACTACTTGTGGTCTTGGATGGTTTAGGGGGCCGGTTTTCAAAGTGAACAAGAGAAGAAAAATCGGTTTTGAGTTGCTTAGGAAATGTAGTGTATTATTAGTTGTAGTTTAGTGTAAGTATTTGTTATAATCGGGTACCGGGTTTGCTAGAAATAAATATTAACGAAGTTAACCGGGACTTAATAAAGTCATAAAAATGTTAAAAATATGTTGGGTACAATTACTGAGTGTTCGGGTGATTATTGTTTAGTTTTCACGAAAACCGTCGTAATATTCATAAGCTCACGTTATAAATAAAATAAATTTCCAAAATACTGGGTAACTGAATGTTATAACTTTTATGATGATAAAATGGATATAAAAATATGTCGGGACCATTGTGGGAATATTTAGATATATTCGTCGTGTTTATAAACCGGGTGTTAACGTTTATTTATAAATAATTATAAGGAAAACGTTAAATGTATCAAATATATAAATTTGAAAATCCTAAGAGTGGTATAACATGTAAATGACCTACTGACGATATGCAGACTGTCTCTAGTCCGTATGCAGTGTCCTTACTGATAATGAAATGAATTCGCACCTAAACCCATACGGTTACGCGAATATTAATACCCGTAAACTAAATTTACGATGAAATGTGTAATGCAAGTGAATAGTGAAAACTTTTCCGGCAATGAATAGTGTTCAGTGAATAGTAAAATTTCTGAATGCTTCTCGGAATGTCAAACTGACACAAAAAATGATGAATAGTAAACCGATGAATAGTATTTTGATGAATAGTGTTTGATGAATAGTGTTTTTCCAAAGTTCGGGAAATGACCTGAAATGGTGAGTTGTGACACTAACAAGTCTTGCAACGTTGTGTTGAATACTTGTTACTTTTAATAAGCTCGTTGGTATCTAAAGACAAAGAGTGCAAAGGTTATGGACTAAAGCTGTGAAGTGTAGAAAGTTGTATTGCTGGACTATATAAGCTGGAAACTCTGCTCATTATCTTAGAACCCTAATTGATTTCTTAAGCCGTTTTCTCTCAATGACAAGCTCTCTTTCATTCTGTATTCTCTTTGATAGTATTTCCATCGCATTGTAATAGAACTATTATCAATCTAGATAATAGATCCACACCTGAGCAGTGGTGGATTTGGTTTAGTTCATTGATTAAGTGGTTGTTATTGACAACTGATTGAGATCAGTTGTTGTGTTGTTCTGGGTTTGTGATTGGTTTAATAAAGAATCTTGGTTTAGATCCAAGATAGAAGTTTGGTTTATAAATTTGTTCAATAATGATTCACTTGGAAGTGAATTATGTTAAGGGTGACATATACGATGATAAGGATGTTAATTGGTGAACGCTATACATCATAATTTCGAGGGTAAAAGCTATATATCCATTTATAGTTGTATCTTAATTATTTACTGAGCGCCTAGTTGAAAGTCGACTTTTGAAATCCTTGGAATTATACTCTTGGCAGTGAAAACAAAGTATTGTAGATTGTATAGGTTTATTAACATGTAGATTGTATATGTTTGGATAAATTGACTAGAAGGAACACCTTCAAATATAATTGATCCCAGAATCAATGTTGATTCAAGTTCCATGACAAGATTCATCAAGATTGGCTTGTTGTGTCTTCAAGAAGATGCAGCAGATAGGCCAACAATGGAGCAAGTTGTTGGCATGTTACTTGACAACTCATATGTTGCTCTCCTTATCCCGAAAGTTCCAGCATGGGTGATATCACAGGATTCAATTGATACAAGTTTAGATGATTTAAGTTCTAACCATGACGATTATGATTAGTTTGCACTAGAGTTAGGCCCCTGATACACAACACAATTAGTACATCATATTGATAAACATTGGACAAATTTGTATAGTGAATAATAGTTGAGGAACTAATACGAATTAAAGGAGTAAATTTACTCCACAAAATTAATACAGCACATTGCGTAGTTCGGCATTACAGTATATACTTTTGATAATGTTTTGGTGTTTGTTACACTTGAACCAATTTAAATCATGAAAATTTGACGTAACCATATTTTATGTAGATATAATTTTGACATTATCATTATGAACAAGTGTTTTTCCAAGATAGAAAATAATTTATAAGTTTTTAACCACACCACCTATAGATCATTCAAGATAAGTAGCTCACCATAATACTTTATAAACATAGTAAAACAAAATTACCTGTGTAAATCGAGGGGAAAAAAATATATAAAGAGAGAGAGAGAGCATCTTTACCCCAAAAAATCATTGATTTTACACTCTTCATTACCAGTATATTCTCTTTGCATTTCCCATATGTATAACAACATGGAAACACTGTATTTGCCAGAATTTCCCAAGGAGATGAAATTGCATTTCCAATGGTTAGAGCACCCGGTGCAGGCTAGTTGTGGAGGTTCGCCGTCCAACGTGGAAGGCCCAACAGCGAGCCGAAGCTCGCCGCTACACCACAACTGCCTCGTCGTTGCTCTTTGTTGGGTGGTTCTTCGTGGCCACGGCGAGCATTCTTTCTGACAAAAAGTGGGATGTAAACGTTGGGAGATGCAGAAATAAACGGATATATTACCATTTGGTTTGCAGAAAATTTACAACGGTTGTGTTTGTTTGTATTTTTTTCTCCCTTCACTCTTTTACATAAACACTATAAATACTAAACCCATTTTCACTTCTCTTCACTACGTTTCAACAAACTAAACTAAAAATCTTCTCCAAATTAAAACAAAAATGTCTCAAAACCCGAACGAAGGGGGCTATTTCACGAACCTCCTAACGTCAATACGGGGGAACCTCAAACTCTTCTACTCCCTCGTCTCAAAGTCCAAACCCCTCACCGTCATACGGTTCGCAACCATTAAATCCGAATGAAATTTACCGTAACTAACAATATACGTTTCAACAAGGATTCGCAAGTCAACAACAATTCAATTCGTCACCACAATTTTATAACCCGAATCAACCATCCACGTTTCCTCCATCAAAACCATCTCAAGGTACGTTTAGAGTACCTAAGGCACGATCACCGTCCAAAGGTAGAGGAAAAGAACAAAAGCCCAAAGAGGAAAAAGCGTCGTAAATTTGGACGCGGACGATGACGATGACTTGGAAGAAGCTAGTCATACGCGTTCTCGAAAGTTGTGTTCCAAACAAGAAGAAATGATTCTTGCGGAAGCGTGGATAGAAATTTCCCAAGACCAAGAGATGGGAAATGACAAAGAGAATGACTTCTTTTGTAACAAAATACATGAAGTGTTCAACGAGCAGACTACTGATGAGCCTCGTACCAAAAACATGCTATCTGGTAAATGGTCGAGGCTCAATGCCGACAGCCAAAAATTCCATGCTATTTATAAACATTTAGAGCGTCGCAGTGTTGAAAATGAGCATGATCATATCGAGAATGCCAAAAAGAACTTCGCAGAACGTTTTGGACAAAGGGGTTTCACTTTGGTTCACGTTTGGGAGATCCTGAAACGCTACCCGAAATGGGATGCTGAAGAACCTCTAGACATTACATGTCTTGAGGATATATTCGGGCCGGACAAACGACCTCGTCCCGAAAGAAACAACAAATGAGCCGCAAAAAAACAAAAGTCGACGGAAACGTCGAGTGCGGCGAGCTCCGGTGGGAGTCAAACGAGTACTTTTTTGGGACAATTATCCGAAGAGTATAATCAAGCAAAAGATGCTCAAACGGCTTGTTACGAGGCGCGGAGGAAGAGGGGGGAAAAGGCGTTTGAGAAAGAAGTTGCGGCGTTGGAGTGGCAGGATACGCAGATGCTAATGCTCGATCCAAACACGGTTACTTACCCGGTTAGAGCCGAATAATTCGCAAGAGACAAGCAAGAATAACTCAGAAATACCAAAGTATCGACCGCGAAGATGACGAATAAAATGTTTAATTTTCATATTAGTATCGTATGTTTTTTTTTTCGTATTGTATGCGTTTTTTTTTCCCGTATTGTATGTGTCTTTTTTTCGTATCGTATTTTTTTTCCGGTATTCTAACTTTCTGATTTAATGAAATAAAATTATTATGTTGTGTTATTTTTAAGTAATTGTGGAATGAATTTAATTAATTTAATGAAATGAATAAAAAAATAAATGTGTAAGATGCGGGGCCCTAATGAAGAAGTTGAGGTTTATTGTTTGGTGAGGAGGAGGTTTGTTGTGAAGAGTTGAAGTTCAGGTGTTGTGTGATGTGGCACATGTGGGACCCGAATAGGGAGATGTAGCTCTTTGACTACACGTTGTGCTCTTATGACCAAGGGAAAGGAGATCCTGACAGTGACATTTGAAATTATAGTGACGGATTTTTTTAATCGTCAAGACTCATAGATGCACAGTTTGGCGCTTTAATGGTCCTCCCGGGAAGAGCTTCATTATCCATCCTAAAACTCTTTCCATGCCTACCAGAAAATAAAAATTAGTTGATGCATTTGGTGATGAGGTATAATGTTATGTAACCGGAGGTGACCAAATGGGTGGGTTCGGTAACGGGTCAGCATGCTTATTTTTTATCCTTAATTTCTGGGATGACCAAAACACTTTTAGTCGAAATATAATTTTATAAAGCATGTCCATATACAGTTACAAAAACATGTTATTTACAAGATATTCTTACTTAAGAGGTTTTATATAGTTAAAGATTTTGTGCAAAACTATCCTTTAATCCACTTAATGCATAGTTTTTGGGGTGATTCTAAATACCTTTTGTCCAAATCCTTAAATAAAATACATCATTTTGTAAACTATAATTACAAAAGTTATATTATTTATATAATAATCATTTTTTTAATGATTTAAGAGTTCTTAAAAAAATAATTAAAAAATAATAATAATAATAATAATAATAATAATAATAATAATAATAATAATAATAATAATAATAATAATAATAATAATAATAATAATAATAATAATAATAATAATAATAATAATAATAATTTAAGAGCTCTTAACTTCTACGTTTAGGGAATTTGAGGCGGAAGCTTTGGATACAATTTCTCGCATTAAGTCTCTTACCATTAGTCACTCAAATAATGTTAATAATGGTGTTTTTATCTTTCATCGAGTTAGTTTTTGTATTTAAAAAAGAGTGGGAGCACAGATTATGTCTAGACTCATATCCAATTTTATGTAATTTTTCATGGTCATAATAAAAAGCGATGGTTAATAATAATAATAATAATAATAATAATAATAATAATAATAATAATAATAATAATAATAATAATAATAATAATAATAATAATAATAATAATAATAATAATAATAATAATAATAAAATTGTGCTCCTTTTAACCCTTTCATCCGGTTGACCTTATTTGCTTAAAAGCTAATTAGCAAGGTACTCGCGCGTTCCTACAACGGGTACCTTGTAATTGAAGTTTTGGCGAACAGTTTTACATTGTAAAGACTCAAACCCTAAACACGACTCTCTCTAGCGATTTTTCCCTACCCTCCTATTCTTAATCGATCATTCACAAATCTGTCTATCACTTGCGTTTTCTTGCGTGATTCTGATTTAGTTATTGATTGACATCATTGTTAATTGTTTCTCTATTGGATTCGTTATTGGATTCACAAGTTCTAGCAGGTTTTGTTAATCGTCTTTTTAGGGTTTGGGTAATCGACTTTTGGTTTTAAAACCGACCTTGGTATAATCTTTGATTTGTTTAGTGTCGGTTTATCTATCCTATAAGTGTCGGATCTGCTTGATTCATCTCTTATTTGGATCGATTATCATGGGGGCTGGTTAGTATCATCGGTGCTTAATTCTAAACCCTAAGCGATTAGGGTTTTTCTTTCATTCTGTTTGCTTGCATGCTGGTTGGTCTTGTATTACTGTTCGTGGGTTTTGAGAGAGGATGAATAAGGGTTTCTTGATTTCAAAGGATGCAACCGATGCCCCTAATAAAGATCTGACTAGTTTGGCCGATCAAACTACGACAGGTGGTTCTCAAAAGGCCACTACTAGTTTTGGTGAGTTGAGTTCACCCTCAATGATGAGCCCTAGTAGTGTTAGTTTGAACGTGGATGAGTCACCTGATTGTTCTATGGATGATATTCTGAAAGTGGAGCCGATTCCACTTACGAAAGATACATCACATGGTGACGACTTGGATCCGATTACTAGTGCTGAAACTGTGAAGCACTTGTTATCTAATGCGCATAATAATTTTGATGAAGCCATGAATAATATTCAATGTGAGATTGTTGCTAATATGGCTTCCTCTTCTGATTTGCACAGTTCGAGTGGTATTGGGCAAACTTCTAATTCGACAGCTGCTGGTCTTGGTGCTTCTAAGGTCGCTATTACTAGTGGTACTGGAGTGAAGTCGGTTTCTTATGCGGGTGCTACTTCTAATGAACCTCTGAAACACGTGTCTAATTTTCGGAGGTTGGAATGTAGCAAAAAGAAGGATAACGTTGACCTTTCAGTTCCATTGAAAGTAGTGGAAGAGGTAAACACGAGGTTTGAGAATACTCTCTATGGTTATTTTCTTGGCCAACGCCTTGCTTTTCCTGTTGTTGATTACTATGTCCGCAATGCATGGGCTAAGTTTGGTGTGCAAAAGGTAATGATGAATGCAAAGGGGTTCTTCTTCTTTAAATTCAATTCGAAGAAAGGTGTTGATGATGTGCTTGAAAACGGTCCTTGGTTGATCAGAAATGTTCCTATTATTCTTAAACCATGGACTTTGAACACTAACCTTCTTAAAGAGGATTTGACTAATATCCCTGTTTGGGTTAAATTCCATGATGTTCCCCTAGCAATGTTTTCTGATGATGGCCTCAGTCTTCTAGCCACACTGATTGGTACGCCCAAAAGGTTAGATGCTTTTACAAGCAATATGTGCAAGGAATCGTGGGGCCGTAGTAGTTTTGCTAGATGCATGATAGAAGTGAAGTCGGATGAGGTGCTGCGGGACAGCCTCACTGTTGAGATACCGTTACTTGACGGTTCGGGTTCGACTATTGAGAAGATAAGGGTTGAATACGAGTGGCAACCACCTCGTTGTGACAAGTGTAAGATCTTTGGTCATACTCTGACTGACTGCCCTAAGGTTGTTATTCCTCCTGTTCAGCCTACTAAGCCTGTTAATGATAGTTTCAAGACTGTCAATAACAGGAAGAAAGGAAAACAAGATGGTTCTACAATTCCGGGTAAAGGAGGGTTTACTAAACCTGTTGTGGGTAAGAAGTTTCAGTATCAACCCAAACAGACTCCTCCTGAACCCAAGAATGTTGGTGGCAATAAGAAGAAGACTCCTGATGTGGCTAGTTCTAGTGGTACAACGATCTCTACATCTAACCAGTTTGATGCTCTTAATATGGATGATACGGATACGTTTGGTATTCCTACTGATGACACCAACATGGATGTGGATGCTGGCTGTACAATGGAAGTTAATGAGGATGCGTCGGTTAAAACTGGTACTACATCACAAGAACCCCTTGTGAGTGATTTAATGGGAACTAAGGAAGGTGGTTCTACTCCTATAGTTGAGAAAATTAGTAAGCTGGAAAAGCTACTTATCGATGGGAAAGCTACCCTTTTGGATGATAAAGGTGTTCCTATTCCGTCTGCATCTGCCAATAGGAGGGCTAACCCATTCTCTAAGGTGGGTGATATTGTGGTTACTGATAGTGATGAGGAGGAGGTTCTTAACACGTTCGACGAATCAGCAAATCTTTTTGGTGGAGGTCATGAGCGTGAAGATGAGTTGGATGACTATGATGATTACTCGAAGCAAATTTATGATCTTCCAGGGGAATTGGATGCTCTTAACGCCATTTATGGCTTTAATCTCCAAGGTCGTAGGAAATAGGTTTTATTTGTGTCCGAGTTCTTAAATGGTTTGTTTTCTTGTCTAGAAAATAGGACGTATCTTGTTATGTAAGCATTCCGCCTATGTAACGGGCTGAGATATGAGAATCACTCATATCCGTTGTACTTAAATGTTTTTGGAGTAATATATTTACCGGGTCGTTGACCTTTTACCCAAAAAAAAAGTTTTGGCGAACAATGTTGCTCTATTAGTATTTATTTACGATGAAAATTGATTTACACATAGCTAAAATATTTTTTGAGGCATGATAAACTGTTGAAGTTATGAGAAAATGATATATTATCTGAGTGATTGAGTCCACTTAGAACTTTTTTTTTTCTTCTTATTTTGAAAATTCGAACATAAAAACCATGTAATTTAGAGGTAGTTTTATTATTTTTGCCGCCCAAAAATTCTTGATATATATATATATATATATATATATATATATATATATATATAGATAGATAGATATATATATATATATATATATTATAGAAGAAGGTTAATGTGAGATCAAACTTAAAGTTATAAAAATAAGATCTAGTCTAAACAACCATTAAAACCATTTTATAAATAACCATATTAGCAATAATACACAAAAAATAAAGTATTAATACGAATTATCATTTTAGCAACTAATAACCAACTGATACATGAGTTTCGATTAGTGATACACAACTATAAATTTACATGTCGAATCAAAGTGTATCACATTAACCTGATACATTACATGTCGAATCAAAATGTATCACCTTGGTTTCGTCAATTTAAAAAAGAAAACCACCGAAACTTTAAGAATTTTAGTTGTATTCAGTAAAAAAATTAATTTTATTTTAACGAGAGTGTCACTTGTCAGATTTTAGTTGGATCTTATTTTTACAACTTTAAGATTGATCTTATTTGAGCTATATATATATATATATATATATATATATATATATATATATATATATATATATATATATATATATATATATATATATTACTTTTTGTGTTTTATAAGTTTGTACTATATATAATAAAAAAGTATATTATTAAATAAAAAAAAGTTATTCATAAAATGTCATACAAATTTTAGGAAGAGAGTGTTTAGCAGCTTGATTAATTTGTACATTGTGGTTTATAACTGATACTTTTAATTGAAATGGTGTTTTAAATGTTATATTAATTATAAGTGTTGACCAGTTAATATGTTTATATGCTAATGATTAAATTGATTGTACATATAGCTAAATTTGTTATATTTACTTAAAAATCGATATATAAAAATCTTAAAAATATAAAAAAGAAAAAGGTCAAAGATACATTAGAAGATGTATAGATAAGTTACCTACGAAGGTACCGTTCTTAGTCATTTCAAAATCAAAGCAAACCCTTTCCTTAGTCATTTCAAAATCAAAATATATGTATCTAGTAACGTTAAACCTCACCTTTTGTGAACGTGTCACTACGCACTAGACCGTTTTATTGACGGGTAAAATAAGTGTGTATCTACCCTTTATTAATACACGAAAGTGTACGGCAACATGGTGTAGCATACTAGATGATAGATTATAAAACACTAGAGCCCACTAGCAAACAATACGTTTTTCATTGGTTGACTGATTCCCTACAAACTTTCTATATTGTAAGTAGCTGCCTTTATGGACGAAAAACAATATTTCATGCAATGAAGCTCATAGTTTCGCTGAAACCGTGTTTCCAACTACTAATTTGTCCTGTCATGAAGACTCTCAAAAACAATTATAATTATAGTACACGCATGCATTTTTTTCTCTTTCGAGGAAGCAGGGATATTAATAATCTATTCGCGTTCCAACTACGAACGAGCTATAGGCTATGTTTGGGAAGGGGCTTTTATGGGGCTTATGAGACTTGAGCTTTTAAAATAAGACGGCTAATTAAACAAGTCTCGTTTGTCATGGGGCTTATAGAAAGGCTTATAAAATAAGCCGGCTAAAAACTCTAGCCCCATAAAAGAGGCTAAACACTTAAGTCCGGGGCTTTTGAAGAATAAATTACTTATTTACCCACAAAAATATCTAACATATACAAAAACTCATTTAATTATGTCCTTTTTAGTAATTTTACAATAATAAGCCTCAGCCCCAGCCCATTTACCAAACAAGTTTAAAAATACAAACTTTAATTTCGGCTTATAATATAAGCCCCAGCCCCAGCTCCAGCCTATTTCGCCAAACATACCCATAATCTTAGAGCAAAGACTTTTTTCTTTTGTATGATCTAGTGCAAATTTAGTACGATTTAGCTTAATCCCCACTCTATAAAAGTGTGGATCCATGCCAGCTCCGCCCCTTCTTATAATCATAAACATATAGGGTATGTTTGGTAAAATGGGTTGGAGCTGGGGCTGGGGCTGGGGCTAAAGCTGGAGCTGGGGCTAGGGCTTATATTATAAGCCGAAATTTAAATTTGTATTTTTATAAACTTGTTTGGCAAATGGGCTGGGGCTGGGGCTTATTATTGTAAAATTACTAAAAAGGACATAATTAAATGAGTTTTTGTATATGTTACATATTTTTGTGGGTAAATAAGTAATTTATACTTCAAAAGCCCGTGCTTAAGTTTTTAGCCTCTTTTATGGGGCTAAAGTTTTTAGCCGGCTTATTTTATAAGCCCTTCCATAAGCCCCATGACAAACGAAACTTATTTAATTAGCCGACTTATTTTAAAAGCCCAAGCCCCATAAAAGCCCCTCCCCAAACATAGCCATACTCTTTAGATTCTAATTAACTGCAGCTAGTTCATATTTATAACAATGTCCTTTCCATCAAGTCATGAAGCAGTAACCTCCTTAGAGTTGTTGCAACCGTGCCGTCAGTTTACGTTTTCGGAGATTCAGCTAGCTACCGAAAACTTTGATGAATCATCAGTAATCGGACGTGTGGGTTTCGGCAAGGTTTACAAAGGAACAATTACACATGGAGCGGGTTGTTCGACCGTGGCCATTAAAAGGCTGGAATCGACATCTAATCAAGGAGCAGTCGAGTTTTGGGCCGAAGTTGAGATGCTCACGAAGTTAAGGCACTGTCACTTGGTATCTTTAATTGGATATTGTAAAGATGGCCAAGAGATGATCCTCGTCTATGAATACATGCCTCGTGGAACACTTGAAGATCATCTTCACAAACGTCTAAATTCTCTACCTTGGGTGAAACGGCTTAAAATATGCATAGGAGCTGCCCGTGGGTTAGACTATCTTCACACGGGTACAGGTATTCAGCATGGAATTATACACCGTGATGTCAAAAGTTCAAATATTCTGCAAGATAATACTTGGGCAGCTAAAATTTCAGACTTTGGGTTGTCCAAAATAGGTCCAACAAATCAGCCTTCCACTTATGTTAATACTATGGTGAAAGGTACGTTTGGATATCTAGATCCAGATTACTATCAAACAGGTAGGCTGACTCGAAAGTCTGATGTGTATGCATTTGGGGTTGTATTATTTGAGGTCTTGTGTGGGAAAAGAGCAGTAGATAGAAGTCTAGACGAGGAGCAATGGGGTTTAGCAAGTTGGGCTCAAGACTCAATTAAAGGAGGTCGCCTAAAACAAATAGTAGATTCCAGTATAAGGGGGAGAATAGCCACAAAATGTTTGAAGGAGTTTGCACAGCTAGCTGAGCGATGCTTGCTTAACCATCAGAAACAACAACCCACAATGGCTGAGGTTGTGGTTTGTCTAGAGTCTGTCCTAGCTTTACAGGAAAGAGTCAGCAAAACATCACAGCCTGCAGGCATGACAATCTTTGGTAGAAAGGTACCGATGTTTTCCTTTCCATCCAATGGGGAAAACTAAGGTATCATGTTCTTTTCCATTATCTTCAAGTTTATCACATGCATTTCTAGTTGTATCTTATTTATTGAGCTTTTAACTTATCGAGCTTTTAACTGTAGGTGGACGTTTGAAATCCTTGGAATTATTCTTCGATACTCTTGGCAGTGAAAACAAAGTATTGTACAAGTTTGATTCTGAAACTATCAGCATTGCAACCGACTACTTTCCGAAGCAAATAGAATCTTGAAACATATATTCGGATAACATGTACAAGGTATCCCTAATAACATATCTAATAATTACATTTCATGTTTTCCGGTGTGTGCTTTAAAACGTTCAAATTGATTTTTATGTTCAGGGAAGGCTACCAAATGACCAAGATATTGCAATTGTTCGACCTTATAACGATAGCATGAATGGACAGTTTATGAAAGAGGCATCGATACTGGCACCGCTTGAACACGAGAATTTGTTCAATTTATTCGGACATTGCATTGAAGGAATGAAAGTGCTTTTCGTCTATGAGTTTGCACCAACTGCAAGCCTTGACGACTTACTGTATGCTATACAATTTTATTTTTAAATACACAAGTCATATGCAACAACTAGGGTGTAAACGAGTCAAATCGATTTGAACTTTGGCAGAGCTCGACTCGATTCGACATTATTATGTTCGGCTCGAGCTCAGCTCGACGAGCCTTCATAAGGTAAATTTGTGCTCGGCTCGAGAAAGTTTGAATTGAGCTCAAGCTCGGCTCAAAAATCTCGAAATGTTGAAATATAAGATACGATTTGAATCCGGCTCGAGCTCGGCTACAAAAGCCCTATAAACTCATAAATAAATATTTACATTTAGTGTACTTACGTAGTATATGTAACCCCTTAAAATATGCATAAAATATACTATACTATCTCTTAAAAGCTCGACAAAATCTTGAGTAGAGCCTATATAAGCTCGAGCTCGACTTGTTAAACATTTCGAGCTTATTTATTGGGCTCGATCTCGACTCGATAGCTCAATAAAGTTCGGCTCGAACGAACTCGAGTCGAGTTCGAGCTACTCGAAAAAAGCTCGACTAGTTCACCCGGGCAACAACTACACGTTCAACATATTTTTCGGGCTCTACCGGCACTTACTCTGATTTACATTAATAGTCACAGACTATATTAAATGACAAACATTTATCTGGTGATATGTGTTTGTAGATTCTACATGTACTCTTTTGGACTGGAATAAACGGTACAAGATAATACTAGGTGTTGCCAGGGTACTTGTATACCTTCACAAACATGCTCCCCTTGAGATCATACATCGTAATGTACAACCTGGAAACGTTCTTTTAGATAAAAGTTTGAACCCCAAGCTCTCGGGGTTTAGGAGGGCTAGAGCAACAAAAAACACTAATTACATTGAAGATGATCATTCTTGTGGGACAGTGTAATTAAGTACATACTGATGACGTATAGTCTATATATGGGCAACGAGCCCAAATATTAAACATTACTAAGACCCAAAGCCACCATGCGTGGGCTATTATAAACGGGGCCGCATTAATAATGGGAATGGGCTCACATTAGCCCAAGCCCAACTAAACTATATATACGGTTTAGATAAAGATCTCCAATTTATGGAATAATATCCTTAAACTGGATAAGCACCACGTGTGCGAAACGTAAGGAGCACGAACCCTACAAGGATTCTGTGCCTATATAAGGAATGACATAATTCTCATTAAAGGTACGATTCACAAAACCCTAAAACTCTTTACGAGAACCCTAAATCGATTATTTACTCTCACGCCGGAGTCTAATCGTGGGAGACAATCTCACGATAAGCCTAACAGTGTTGTCTATTTTCTTAGTGCGCAGGTTTCAAGCATTAAGAAGCGAATTGGTACGAGAGCAAGAGCCCATAATCAGGAACGCCCAACTTTTGTATCAACAAGTGGCGCCATCCGTGGGACCCCTACTAAGAACTAAGGAACTAGAATGACAAAAAATAAGAATTCAAGCCAGCGGACTCCGCAGTTAGAAAAAACACGTGACCCCCAGAGGAAGAATCAACAAGATTCGACCCCTAGGCAGGCTGCTGGGACAACCAGCGCACCTGGTCACCAAGAGGCAGGGACAACCCAACCTCTTCCAGTGGTAGAACTGCCTGTAAGGACTACCCAAACCACCACAGTGGTCCCAAGCGTTGAGGAACTCCAGCGCACCCTCTTCACTACTCCTCACCAAACTGTACCTACAGTGGACAACACTGTACCACCAGGCGCGCCTAACCGAAACAGGGCACCCAATACTGAGGCAAATATTCTTGCAGCAACTGAGGAGACACCTGACCTAACGTTGGGAAATTTCGTATCCCAAAATTATGAAACCCTAACCGCCCTCATGTAAGAAGAAGCAAGGAGAAGGTCGAGTGCGAGCCTTCAAGCCCGGCTCAATTTTGGTCCTGAACACGAACCATCACCACCGCGCCATCCACGAGGAAGAAGCGCGGATAACGAAAAACGTACCACTATCCACGATAGGCTGGGTACAACTTCTGACTCTCAATATTCAGAAGGATATGAAGACAGTGAGAGACGCAATAATGTTCATTCCAGACTTGGCAGTCGAGGGATACAAGACCGATTAGGACCCCAACATTCACCAAGCGAAGGGTCCTCCAAGTCTGGAAACAAGAGAATTCACAACAGATTGGAGAGAAGAGTATCCCCAAGTGAAAGCCCCTCAAGCTCTTCTTCTGAAGGAAGTCGGTGCAAGCGCCGCAAAGAGATTACTCGTCCTCCAGCGACTCTTCGAACAACGAGGATAGGGAAACAGGACATTGGAAGTCAAGAGGAAGACGTCGTGAAAAAGAAAAGGAAGACATGTCTCTTCCATGGCGTCGCCAGAAAATTGATGCGTTTACACGTCGCATCAGCGATTACTCTGACCAAAAAAGGAGGCGCATGCCCGCTAATGTAAAAACATATGATGGGACAGGTGATCCGGATGACCACCTAAAAATTTTCGAATCAGCTGCTACTATCGAAAACTGGCCACAACCTGTGTGGTGCCATATGTTTAATTCCACATTAGTAGGGAATGCGCGCACATGGTTTAGCAAACTCCCACGACGGAGCATCGGTGGGTTTGAAGAATTACGGAAAGCATTCCGTCTAAACTTTACCCAAAGAAAGAAGTGCGCTAAAAACCCAGTTGCACTAGCCAGAGTAAAACAACGCCAAGGGGAATCAACCAGTGCCTTTATGGAACGCTTTAAGGATGAGTGCATACAGGTCAAAGCGTGTCCCGAAATTCTAAAAATTTCAGGGTTCATGAACGGGATTAACAACCCAGAACTCATTTGGAAGCTAAACGACAAGGTTCCCCAAACTTTCGATGAGCTAACAAAGCGCACAAGATCCTTCGTACAAGGAGAAGCAGCCGCTGCGGACAGCAAAAAAGGCTACTCGAATTATAGGCAACAAGAACAGCCTAGGAGACAATCCAATGATCAGAATAACAACCGCAGCAGGAATTACTGCAGTGGACGAGATAATGACAAGTATACCCCTCTCACAAAAACTCCGAGGGAAATATTTGTTACAGAAGGAGCAAACTTCCCAAAACCTCCACCAATGCGTACCGCAGAGGAAAAGCGCGTAGGGAATGGATACTGTGAATACCATGGTCAAAAAGGCCATACAACCAATGAGTGTGTCCAGCTATGACAACTAATTGAAAAGTTAGTAAGGGAAGGCAGAATGGACCACCTTGTAAAAAACATCAAAGAGGGAAAGGATAAACAAAGGAACGGGGGCAAGAAATAACCTCTCAAAGAAAAATCTGACACCATATATATGATACAGTCATGGCAACGCAAGATAAAACAAAAAGTCAGTCAAAAATTCTCTCCAGAAAAAGAGATATCATTCCCTACTCTAGTTGCGGACAACGCAGTAGTAGAACCTCTAACTATTGAAATACATACGGGAGGACATGATATCCACCGCATGTACTTTGATGGAGGAGCATCCGCTGATATCCTATACGATCATTGTTTCAAAAGACTGCGACCTGAAATCCAAAGTCAATTGATACCAGCAACAACGTCGCTGACTGGGTTCACAGGAGAAAAGATTTGGCCTATAGGGCAATTACGCTTGCTAGTGGTCGTGGGAGATGAACAACACTCAACAGCAACATGGATAAATTTCATGGTAATAAGGTCTCCCTCACCATATAATGGCATCATTGAGAGACCTGGAATCTCTTCTATGCGCGCTGTGCCATCCACAGCGCATGGGATGCTCAAATTTCCAGTGGAAGGAGGAGTTGTTACCCTCTATAACACAACAGTACCACCAAAAGAATGCAACGCAGTAACCACTGAGGTGGAGAATATTCCAGAACAGCACACAGAAAAAACACAAAACCTAAAGATCGCTATTCACCCCGATTACCCGTACCAACAAGTTTCGATTGGAGGATCTTTATCTGACAAAGGTAAAGCAGCTGTGTGCGCACTCTTGCAAAAGAACCTAGATATCTTTGCATGGGAACCAAAACACATGACAGGAGTGCCACGCTCTATCACGGAGCACAAGCTGCAAATCCGACAAGGATATCCCCCAATACGACAGAAGAAGCGCGACCAGGCCCCAGATCGTGCAAAAGCTATTCTGGAAGAAGTACACAAACTCGTAGACGCAGGCATCATGCGTGAAGTGTACTATCACGATTGGCTCTCTAACCCAGTAATGGTAAAGAAGAGCGATGGCAGTTGGAGAATGTGCGTGGACTTCACAGACCTTAACAAAGCATGTCCACAGGACTGCTATCCACTGCCAGAAATAGACTGGAATGTAGAATCCTTGTGCGGATACCCTTTTAAATGCTTCCTAGACGCATACAAAGGGTATCATCAAATCCAGATGGCAGTCGAGGATGAAGAAAAAATAGCTTTCCACACCAGTCAAGGGGTTTACTGCTACACAAAAATGCCTTTTGGCCTAAAAAACGCAGGGGCAACATACCAACGACTGGTGGACACAGCTTTCGAGAAACAAGTGGGTCGAAACTTGGAGGTCTATGTTGACGACCTTGTCATCAAAAGCCACACAGAGGATGAATTGGTGCGCGACATCGAGGAAACGTTCAAAACATTGGGACAAATAAACATGAAGTTAAATCCCAAGAAATGCACCTTTGGCGCAACTGAAGGCATGTTCCTCGGATACTTAATAGAACCTGATGGAATTAAGCCTTGCCCAGAAAAAACCAAAGCTGTTATTGATCTTCCCTCACCGCGCACACTCAAAGAAGTCCAGTCGTTAAACGGAAAACTAGCAGGGCTAAACCGTTTCTTATCTAAGTCAGAAGACAAATCACTTCCTCTCTTTAAAATACTCACGAAGTGTACTAAAAAGGGAGATTTTTGCTGGACTAAGGAAGCAGAAGAAGCTTTCCAACAGCTAAAATAGCACCTAGCATCACTCCCCAAACTTGTCGCACCGCGACCAGGGGAAGAGCTAATCATGTACTTATCTGCAACCCATGGAGCAGTTAGCGCAGTGCTATTGACAGATAGAAACTCCATCTAGACACCCATATACTTCGTTAGCAAAGCATTGAAGAAGACAGAGACTAACTACAGCGCCTTGGAGAAGCTAGTCCTAGCCCTAGTATTCGCAGCTAAAAGACTACGCAGATACTTTCAAGCGCATCTAATAGCTGTAATAACATACCAGCCAATCAAACAAGTTATCTCAAAACCTGACGCATCAGGACGGCTACAAAAGTGGAGTGTCTTGTTAAGCGAGTATAACATCTCATATAGACCGCGCACTACAATCAAGGGACAGATATTAGCCGATTTTATTGTTGAGAAGCCAGATACTGATAGTCCAACCTCAACAACCAAAACAGATCTGCAAGAACCCTGTATTATGTTCACAGATGGATCCTCATGTGTGGATGGATCAGGCGCAGGCCTTATTCTTACAAATCCAGAAGGCATGGAATTCACCTATGCGCTGCGCTTCGAATTCACAGCCACAAACAATGAGGCGGAATACGAAGCCCTACTTGTTGGACTGCGTATTGCAATCCAAATGGGTGTACGCAACCTGGAAGCAAACGTAGATTCTCGGCTAGTCGCCAACCATGTGTTAGGTGAGTATGAAGTCAAGGATGAGCACATGATCCAATACTTGGATAAAACCAAGTCCTTAATCAAGAACTTTGATAAGTTCACAATAAAACAAGTACCTAGAGGGGACAACAGGAAGGCTGATTGATGAGTGCTCAAACACTCATCATTTTTTGGTCTAATCTGAACTGCAAAACATACAAAAACACTCAGTAATGCATCAAAATACTAACAATATTTCAAAATTGTGTTTTATATGTTTTAGATGCAAAACGAGCAAAAACAAACGAAAAACGCACAAAGTTTGCAAAATTGGCAGTTTCAGTCCCTCAACTTTCATAAAATTACAAAACTAGTCCCTGGATATTCAAAATGTCATATTTAGTCCTTTGGTGAAAAATTGGAAAGTTTTGGAAATTTACAAAATTAGTCCCTGGAGTTACAGATTTTGGCAGATTCAGTCCCTGGTGGGATAATTTTGAAAGAAAAATCACTTTTGGTCCTTGGGAAAGTCACAAAAGCCATTTTTAATCCTTGGGTGAAAATTTTGAGGAAATTACATGTTTGGTCCCTTAAGTTTGGCAAGTTGTCAATTTTAGTCCCCGGGAAATTTTGAAAAATAAAAATGAAAAAAATGGTTTTTGAAAGATTGTTGATTGGCAAGTTTAGTCCTTATAATATATTTTGTGAAAGCTACCATTTCAGCCCTCAACTTTGGTAAATTACAAAAATGGTCCTTGTGAATTTTGGTTATAAATCAAACGGACCCTTGTAACTATTTAATCCCAAAACCAAAACAAACACAACCCAAAACAAATCCTAATCCACTAACCCCAGCCCACCAAAATAAGCCCACTACCCACCTTTTTAATACCCTGGGCGTTGACCCCAGTCAAACCCCACAACCCCGCTCACCCTTCATCCCTAACCTCCCAACACCCTCCCTAATTTCCAGTAACCTTGTTTCCCCCTCCTCTCCAAACTCCACCAAACACTTAACCACACCACTCCAATTCCCCCTCCTCATTTATTACACCAACTGCCAAAACCTACCCCCACCAATTGCTACTTTTACCCTTTTCCCGCCAAAATACAATGGACGACTGAGATCCATTTAAGCCATCCAAGGGCTGCAAACAGATGTGGGATAGAGAGAGAAGGATGCCAAGGCCTATAAAAGTGAAGAAAAACTAATGAAGGAGCAGTTAGTTAGTATTATTTAGTTGTAGTTTAGTTTAATTATCTTTAAAATGTAATTTTCATCCCTGTGTTTGTTCAAATTTTAAATTGTATTCTTAAGAGTTTTTTTAGTGTAAAAACAATCTAATTCAAGTCTGTAACTCAGTTCAAGTTTTTATTTCCTAATTACAATTTTTATTTAAGAAATTTCTTTTCATTTGTGGTATTATAAAAGTGCTTGTTTAGTAGTAAGTGGTGTTCACATAAGCCATTTATGAGCTTTAATAAGCTCAGCAAGGTTTGAAATAGGTTTAAGTTTCAAGATTGTAACTGGTCAACAAAAGTCAAACTGGGTCAAATGGGGTGGATGTTGATTCAGACCTGGTTGCATGGGTAATGATAGGTTGAACATGTCACAGTAAAGCTTGAATGAGCTTTACATCATTGTCTTGAGGTCTGTTTACCTCTTACTCAGCTTATTTCATTGATTATCTCATAATAGTATCTGTTGTCTATTCATTATCATTTCTTGTTATTTAGTGGTAGATTATGGTTTAGATGTTTTAACTTGATAGTATGATGCAGTGTTTTCTTTCTGGTTAGCTTAAAATGTGCTTGTTCTTTTAAAAACATCTCAACAGTTTCACTTAAGGGGTGTTTGGAACAGTGAGTTTAGCTGAGATTGCAAGTGTTTCAACTGATAAAACTGGTTTAGGCATACTACTTAGGTCCATTTAAGCTTAGTTCAACCATTAATTTGGTCATTTGTCAACTAATAGTCAAAATCACCATCAATACACCCTAACTGTTAACTGTTGGTGTTTAATTCTCCCAAATCATTCCTACTAGTTCATTAAGTGTTGTAGTTGCATCATTTAGCTTCATATTAACATATAACATCAATCTCAGTCCATTAGATCCAGTAGGAATTCATAAAAGTCAAATTGCTAGTTTCTTATAAAAGTCAAAAGTTTACCTTTCAGATTTTCATAAAAATTCAAGGAATTAAATAGAATTTTGTGTTTGTCTTCATGGCTTAAAATTTGTTTCCTTTGGTAGTATACCAGCTCATCTATTGAATTCCAACTTCCATTGATTTTTGTGATTTTTGTTGTGGGCCCCACAACCCTCCAAAGAGGGCTGCAGGGCAAGCCTCTGCTCTGTCTCAGCAGACACACCACCACCACCACCACCACCACTTGGTGGTGGTTTTCCAGCCAACCCAGTGGGCCCCAGGCCACCAATTTGGCTTCTTTCCACCCCCTCCTACCAGGTTACATAATTTGACCACTTGCTTGACCTAGAACATTGTGGACCCCACCTGTATTTGGTTCTTAAAACTGTCCCAGTTTCTGATTTGACACAAGTATACAAGAGCTTATTTGTGGCTTATTAGCTTAATCTGTGGACACCAATGGCTTTTATTGCTTAATCATGTTCCCTAAACTCAGTTAAACCAGACTTAACCATTGTGGGTCCCACTTTAAGCCATTTTAGCTCAATTCCTTGTTTGGTCAATGAAAGTCAACTGTCTCAATTTGTAGCTTGTTCACAGCTTATTATTAAGTTATAAAAAAAGTTGTTTTTGTAAAAGTTTGTTGTTTTTAGTTGTAAAGTAGGTTTCTAAAATAAAAATCCAGAAAAAAACAAAGTAAATTTAAGTGATAGTTTCTATTTAATGTAATTTAATTTTAATTTTCATTTTTAAATTTTAATTAAGTACTTAGCTTTTTTATATTTTTATTAAATTCCTCATATATTAAAGTAGTTATAATAATTTTTTCAGATTTTTATCTTTTCATTTAGTATTTATTAGAATTAATCTTAGTTTTATTAATTATTAATTAATAATTAGTTTTAAATAGCATAATTAGTTTTTATTAAGTAAAACCTAGTTTTTATATTTTTTATAGCTTTTATACGTTATAAAATAATGTTAGAAATTTTATTAGAATTTTTACTGTTCATTTAGTATTTTTCTTAATTTAAAATAGTTTAATTAGGTAATTAGTAATTAATTAATATAAAAATCACAAAAAGACAAAAATACTTATGTTTAATTTTGAAACTTATTTTTAGTTATTTTATAATTTTAGGAATTTTATTTTCATTTTTCTAGTGTTTAAATAATATTGTATTATATTTAAGTTGTTTAAATATTAATAATTAGTAATAATTAGTATTTAATTAATATTAAATAATTAATTAGTGTTAAAATTTATTTTCTTTTTCTAAAAATTTTCTTTTACTTTTAAGTTTGTAAAAAAAGTCATTTTCACCCCCTGGGTGTTTTCAGATTTCCGTTTTCACTTTTTATTTTGTACGTTTACGTTTTATTTAAACGTAACGTACGCGTTTTTAGGTTTTAATCGTTTCTGGTTTTTGTAACTTTCCCGTCTTATTCATATAGCTTCTTTAAGCTATTTCTTAGTATATTCCTTAGCTTAATCACACTCAACCCCTTTTCATCCAAATTCACCCGATCACGAAACCGTTTGAATACAATCCACACCTCGTCGGGACATAACGACCCGGGGAAACCACTATATTCCGCGGAGCATTGACTCTAGGCTGTCTGACCTTGTTGACCATTCCCTGGTCAATTTAGGTTGACCGTTTGGAGTCAATCAATTTTTGGCGCCGCTGCCGGGGAGGTTGTGTGCGTTTTCTAAACGGTTTTTCTGATTAGTAACTTTGGAATTCATTCCATTGTACATTTATCCATCTTTGTTCATATCTTTTTATAAAAACCCAAAAATATTTTTCTTTCTCATTTGTACAAAATGTTTACCCAAAAATCCAAAAATAATCACCTTTACCCTCTCACATCTTTGATTCTTCATCCCTACCCCTCTATGAACCTTTGATTCTTTCCTATGTCGTATCCACACCAATTTGGTTGCCAATGGTGTGGTGGTCCTCATAATGGTGGGAATTGTCCCGGCTGTAGCATGGTAGAGTCAGGAGATGGGTCTGTCTATAACCAAGCTCCCTATCCTTAGCATGATACATCTGAGTCATCCTACCAGCCACCACATCATGAGATACTGACATATCTGTGTGAGTTTTGTGGAGGTCCTCACCAAGGATTTGAGTGCCAAACCGGAAACACGTTTGTCTATGAACAGTCTTCCGGTAATGCTCAGAACTTTGGTTATGACCAATATCCATATGATTCGCCAGTCCAGACTCAACAGTTTAACTGTTGTGAGTACTGTGGTGGTTCGCACTACAGTTCTGATTGTCAATCAGGAAGCACGCTTGTCTATGAGCAGTTTCCTGATAACAATTATGACACAAGCACATACGACTCACAGCCACATCAGTTTTACTGTTGTGAGTATTGTGGAGGTCCACACACTAGCTCTGATTGTCAAACAGGGAATCCGTTTCCTTGCAACAATTACGACTATTCGTATTCAGACCCACCTCCACAATACCAGATGTCCCAAGCAACTCCTCTTGTTACTGTGCAAGACATTTTAATAGAGACTCTTGAGATATTGAAAGATCTTAAGGAGGAGTTGGCTACTTCATCGTTTCAAAGCTCTCGTGAGAAATCTATGGCAAAATTACTTGCGGAAGAACGAGCAGCTAGAAACGAATTGAGCAAGGAAGAATTACTTGTCTTAGAGCAAGCAGCTAAATCACGTGCCATATTTCGCAATGCTGCTCTTTACGACGATGATAGTGATGATGAAGTCACCCTTGATTTTTCTCAATTCTGTAAGGGTTCATCACTTTCATCTATAGCAATTCCTTCCTCGGAAAATCAGGGAGAAAAGACTATGATAGAATTACTAGCAGAAGAACAAATGAAATTTATAAAACCCCTGTCTGCTAGTCCTTCTCAACTCCCTCAGTCTGTTGTTATCACACCCGGAGTTCACACTCACTCTCTGAACATGGGGGATGAGCATCTTAGCACTGTTCCTAATAAGGAATCGGACGAATTAATAAAGTCTAGTGTTGAGATCCTTGTCCCAATCCCAGGAGAGTCACAGGGAACTTTGGATCATGTATGTGATATTCCTTCACCTCTTGAGTGTTCAAACGATCATTTTGAGACTTTCTCATATTTTAATGATGATTGTACATCTCATGGAGACATCGAGTATGTTGAGGCTTCAGTTCCACAAACTGATGCTGATCATATTCTTGAGGAGTTCGCTGATGAACTTGCTCACATCGATCCACTTTCATTGGAAAGTGATGATGGTCTCCTTGATTTCCAAGCCGATCTGGGAGAAATTGAAAGTCTCCTTTATCATGATCCGTCACTCACTTCTTATCCCGACAATCCAATTGAGAATAATATTCACTTTGTTCCCGAAACATTCAATACTACTCTCACTAATCCTCTATTTGAATTCGAATCTGAATTCACTTCGATTTCTGATAATCCACTCTTTGGTACTCAGATCGAGGATTGTGATGAGTCTATTCCGGAACATGAGTTCACAGATTCACATCTTGTGAATGATTCTCTTCATGAGGAGTTCTCCGGTGAACTCACTTATCATGTCATGACTCCTCCGGAGTTTGAGAGCCCGGGGGGAGATGCTCTCAATTATGAGAACTTGCAAATTCCCACCCACCCTCCAGGGATATTTACGAGCTTAACCTTAGAAATCCTCCCGGGATATTTACGAGCTTAACCTTAGAAATCCAAACTCAGGCTATTGAGCCTCCTCTCGAGGAAGAAGATCAAATCATGCTTTTTATCATGATTTTCTTCCTTTTCTTCACCTATACGGTGACTTCTTCTCTTCTTCACTCCTTCGGGAGTGAGGACACTATATTTGATCCCGGCATTTTCATGTATCATTATCTTGAGCCGGATACTTATCTCATCGGTGTGGAACTTTCACGTGCTTCATATGTTTGTCCAAACATTTTGAATGAAAGTCCGATTGAGATTGTTTCTTCCACATCATGCTTCCCCAAGGACAAATGAATTCGGGGTCGAGTCAAGCTAGCGACTCGGTAAACAAAAACAGTAGCATGTTTATAGGGTTTTCACCCTAAGTGTGTGGGAGTCCCCCATGCTATGGTTACTTATGATGTGAAAAAAACAAAATGGTGTTTTCCACACGTAGTTTGTAATGTTGCCCTTTTACGTTCAAAATGTCGACATAATAGCCGGGATTTTGAATATTGAGGACAATATTCATGCTAAGTGTGGGGGGTATTTCTCTATTCTAGCGAATTTTATCACATTTTACTATATAATACCCCCGTTTTTAGCCAAAAATTCAAAAAAAAATTCAAAAAATTTTCACTAGTGCTTAAATTTTTTGTAGTAATCAGTCCGCCTTGTCTAAACGACAAAAGGGATTGGATAGTCCAGGAGCAAACGGCTCTTGGTAAAGACATCTCAAATCCGTTTACGGCTTGCAATTTGCCCAAAATTGTACGGTTCCTCAACTCCCCAAAAACAAATGAGTTGGCTAGCCCGCAAGATTATGGCTTGTGGTAAAGGCAGTGGAAAATCCATAATTGGTAATCAGCTCACCAAGATGTTGACTATTCCATCAAGAGCTGGCTAGTCCAGAAGCAAACGGCTTTTGGTAAAGACTACTCAAATCCGTTGACAGCTGGTGGTTTGCTTAAAATCACACGGTTATCAGGTGTGCCACAGTTCTTACACCTGGCTACTCCAGAAGTGATGGCTTTTGGTAAAGAGTTTTTCAAATCCATCAAGTTTTCAAAACAGTATTGCTAGAGACTAGCAATAGTTTAGTGTGGGGGATTGATGAGTGCTCAAACACTCATCATTTTTGGGTCTAATCTGAACTGCAAAACATACAAAAACACTCAGTAATGCATCAAAATAGTAAAAATATTTCAAAATTGTGTTTTATATGCTTTAGATGCAAAACGAGCAAAAACAAACCAAAAACGCACAAAGCTGGCAAAATTGGCAGTTTCAGTCCCTCAACTTTCATAAAATTACAAAACTAGTCCCTGGATATTCAAAATATGGAAAATTATCACCAAAGGTCATTTTGAAATCATAAAATGTCATATTTAATCCTTTGGTGAAAAATTGGAAAGTTTTGGAAATTTACAAAATTAGTCCCTGGAGTTAAAGATTTTGGCAGATTCAGTCCCTGGTGGGATAATTTTGAAAGAAAAATCACTTTTGGTCCTTGGGAAAGTCACAAAAGCCATTTTTAATCCTTGGGTGAAAATTTTGAGGAAATTACATGTTTGGTCCCTTAAGTTTGGCAAGTTGTCAATTTTAGTCCCCGAGAAATTTTGAAAAATAAAAATGAAAAAAAAATGGTTTTTGAAAGATTGTTGATTGGCAAGTTTAGTCCTTATAATATATTTTGTGAAAGCTACCATTTCAGCCCTCAACTTTGGTAAATTACAAAAATGGTCCTTGTGAATTTTGGTTATAAATCAAACGGACCCTTGTAACTATTTAATCCCAAAACCAAAACAAACACAACCCAAAACAAATCCTAATCCACTATCCCCAGCCCACCAAAACAAGCCCACTACCCACCTTTTTAATACCCTGGGCGTTGACCCCAGTCAAACCCCACAACCCCGCTCACCCTTCATCCCTAACCTCCCAACACCCTCCCTAATTTCCAGTAACCTTGTTTCCCCCTCCTCTCCAAACTCCACCAAACACTCAACCACACCACTCCAATTCCCCCTCCTCATTTATTACACCAACTGCCAAAACCTACCCCCACCAATTGCTACTTTTACCCTTTTCCCGCCAAAATACAATGGACGACTGAGATCCATTTAAGCCATCCAAGGGCTGCAAACAGATGTGGGATAGAGAGAGAAGGATGCCAAGGCCTATAAAAGTGAAGAAAAACTAATGAAGGAGCAGTTAGTTAGTATTATTTAGTTGTAGTTTAGTTTAATTATCTTTAAAATGTAATTTTCATCCCTGTGTTTGTTCAAATTTTAAATTGTATTCTTAAGAGTTTTTTTAGTGTAAAAACAATCTAATTCAAGTCTGTAACTCAGTTCAAGTTTTTATTTCCTAATTACAATTTTTATTTAAGAAATTTCTTTTCATTTGTGGTATTATAAAAGTGCTTGTTTAGTAGTAAGTGGTGTTCACATAAGCCATTTATGAGCTTTAATAAGCTCAGCAAGGTTTGAAATAGGTTTAAGTTTCAAGATTGTAACTGGTCAACAAAAGTCAAACTGGGTCAAATGGGGTGGATGTTGATTCAGACCTGGTTGCATGGGTAATGATAGGTTGAACATGTCACAGTAAAGCTTGAATGAGCTTTACATCATTGTCTTGAGGTCTGTTTACCTCTTACTCAGCTTATTTTATTGATTATCTCATAATAGTATCTGTTGTCTATTCATTATCATTTCTTGTTATTTAGTGGTAGATTATGGTTTAGATGTTTTAACTTGATAGTATGATGCAGTGTTTTCTTTGTGGTTAGCTTAAAATATGCTTGTTCTTTTAAAAACATCTCAACAGTTTCACTTAAGGGGTGTTTGGAACAGTGAGTTTAGCTGAGATTGCAAGTGTTTCAAATGATAAAACTGGTTTAGGCATACTACTTAGGTCCATTTAAGCTTAGTTCAACCATTAATTTGGTCATTTGTCAACTAATAGTCAAAATCACCATCAATACACCCTAACTGTTAACTGTTGGTGTTTAATTCTCCCAAATCATTCCTACTAGTTCATTAAGTGTTGTAGTTGCATCATTTAGCTTCATATTAACATATAACATCAATCTTAGTCCATTAGATCCAGTAGAAATTCATAAAAGTCAAATTGCTAGTTTCTTATAAAAGTCAAAAGTTTACCTTTCAGATTTTCATAAAAATTCAAGGAATTAAATAGAATTTTGTGTTTGTCTTCATGGCTTAAAATTTGTTTCCTTTGGTAGTATACCAGCTCATCTATTGAATTCCAACTTCCATTGATTTTTGTGATTTTTGTTGTGGGCCCCACAACCCTCCAAAGAGGGCTGCAGGGCAAGCCTCTGCTCTGTCTCAGCAGACACACCACCACCACCACCACCACTTGGTGGTGGTTTTCCAGCCAACCCAGTGGGCCCCAGGCCACCAATTTGGCTTCTTTCCACCCCCTCCTACCAGGTTACATAATTTGACCACTTGCTTGACCTAGAACATTGTGGACCCCACCTGTATTTGGTTCTTAAAACTGTCCCAGTTTCTGATTTGACACAAGTATACAAGAGCTTATTTGTGGCTTATTAGCTTAATCTGTGGACACCAATGGCTTTTATTGCTTAATCATGTTCCCTAAACTCAGTTAAACCAGACTTAACCATTGTGGGTCCCACTTTAAGCCATTTTAGCTCAATTCCTTGTTTGGTCAATGAAAGTCAACTGTCTCAATTTGTAGCTTGTTCACAGCTTATTATTAAGTTATAAAAAAAGTTGTTTTTGTAAAAGTTTGTTGTTTTTAGTTGTAAAGTAGGTTTCTAAAATAAAAATCCAGAAAAAAACAAAGTAAATTTAAGTGATAGTTTCTATTTAATGTAATTTAATTTTAATTTTCATTTTTAAATTTTAATTAAGTACTTAGCTTTTTTATATTTTTATTAAATTCCTCATATATTAAAGTAGTTATAATAATTTTTTCAGATTTTTATCTTTTCATTTAGTATTTATTAGAATTAATCTTAGTTTTATTAATTATTAATTAATAATTAGTTTTAAATAGCATAATTAGTTTTTATTAAGTAAAACCTAGTTTTTATATTTTTTATAGCTTTTATACGTTATAAAATAATGTTAGAAATTTTATTAGAATTTTTACTGTTCATTTAGTATTTTTCTTAATTTAAAATAGTTTAATTAGGTAATTAGTAATTAATTAATATAAAAATCACAAAAAGACAAAAATACTTATGTTTAATTTTGAAACTTATTTTTAGTTATTTTATAATTTTAGGAATTTTATTTTCATTTTTCTAGTGTTTAAATAATATTGTATTATATTTAAGTTGTTTAAATATTAATAATTAGTAATAATTAGTATTTAATTAATATTAAATAATTAATTAGTGTTAAAATTTATTTTCTTTTTCTAAAAATTTTCTTTTACTTTTAAGTTTGTAAAAAAAGTCATTTTCACCCCCTGGGTGTTTTCAGATTTCCGTTTTCACTTTTTATTTTGTACGTTTACGTTTTATTTAAACGTAACGTACGCGTTTTTAGGTTTTAATCGTTTCTGGTTTTTGTAACTTTCCCGTCTTATTCATATAGCTTCTTTAAGCTATTTCTTAGTATATTCCTTAGCTTAATCACACTCAACCCCTTTTCATCCAAATTCACCCGATCACGAAACCGTTTGAATACAATCCACACCTCGTCGGGACATAACGACCCGGGGAAACCACTATATTCCGCGGAGCATTGACTCTAGGCTGTCTGACCTTGTTGACCATTCCCTGGTCAATTTAGGTTGACCGTTTGGAGTCAATCAATTTTTGGCGCCGCTGCCGGGGAGGTTGTGTGCGTTTTCTAAACGGTTTTTCTGATTAGTAACTTTGGAATTCATTCCATTGTACATTTATCCATCTTTGTTCATATCTTTTTATAAAAACCCAAAAATATTTTTCTTTCTCATTTGTACAAAATGTTTACCCAAAAATCCAAAAATAATCACCTTTACCCTCTCACATCTTTGATTCTTCATCCCTACCCCTCTATGAACCTTTGATTCTTTCCTATGTCGTATCCACACCAATTTGGTTGCCAATGGTGTGGTGGTCCTCATAATGGTGGGAATTGTCCCGGCTGTAGCATGGTAGAGTCAGGAGATGGGTCTGTCTATAACCAAGCTCCCTATCCTTAGCATGATACATCTGAGTCATCCTACCAGCCACCACATCATGAGATACTGACATATCTGTGTGAGTTTTGTGGAGGTCCTCACCAAGGATTTGAGTGCCAAACCGGAAACACGTTTGTCTATGAACAGTCTTCCGGTAATGCTCAGAACTTTGGTTATGACCAATATCCATATGATTCGCCAGTCCAGACTCAACAGTTTAACTGTTGTGAGTACTGTGGTGGTTCGCACTACAGTTCTGATTGTCAATCAGGAAGCACGCTTGTCTATGAGCAGTTTCCTGATAACAATTATGACACAAGCACATACGACTCACAGCCACATCAGTTTTACTGTTGTGAGTATTGTGGAGGTCCACACACTAGCTCTGATTGTCAAACAGGGAATCCGTTTCCTTGCAACAATTACGACTATTCGTATTCAGACCCACCTCCACAATACCAGATGTCCCAAGCAACTCCTCTTGTTACTGTGCAAGACATTTTAATAGAGACTCTTGAGATATTGAAAGATCTTAAGGAGGAGTTGGCTACTTCATCGTTTCAAAGCTCTCGTGAGAAATCTATGGCAAAATTACTTGCGGAAGAACGAGCAGCTAGAAACGAATTGAGCAAGGAAGAATTACTTGTCTTAGAGCAAGCAGCTAAATCACGTGCCATATTTCGCAATGCTGCTCTTTACGACGATGATAGTGATGATGAAGTCACCCTTGATTTTTCTCAATTCTGTAAGGGTTCATCACTTTCATCTATAGCAATTCCTTCCTCGGAAAATCAGGGAGAAAAGACTATGATAGAATTACTAGCAGAAGAACAAATGAAATTTATAAAACCCCTGTCTGCTAGTCCTTCTCAACTCCCTCAGTCTGTTGTTATCACACCCAGAGTTCACACTCACTCTCTGAACATGGGGGATGAGCATCTTAGCACTGTTCCTAATAAGGAATCGGACGAATTAATAAAGTCTAGTGTTGAGATCCTTGTCCCAATCCCAGGAGAGTCACAGGCTTTGCGCACTTATCAAAACAGGTATTGGTAGAAACCTTACAAAACAAGTCAATCTTGGAGATGGAAGTATCCACAGTGATAGAAGAACAAGATCCTACATGGATGACACCTATCATTGAATTCATTAACAAGGGAGTCTTGCCACAAGACCATAAGGACGCTCGAAGAGTGCGGCGAACAGCGCAGTGATTCGAACTACGAGACAACATACTTTATCGACGCTCTTTCTTACAACCTTGGCTCAGATGTGTTGGACCTCTTCAAGCAGATTATGTACTCCGAGAAATCCACGCTGGATCATGTAGCATGCACTCAGGGCCACGATCTGTTGTAGCGAGCGCTCTACGGTCAGGGTATTATTGGCCAACTATGCACCGCGACGCACGCGATATGATAAAGAAATGCAGCAATTGTCAAGTACACAGGCCAATTCCGTGCCGACCACAACAAGAGCTAACACCCATTACCTCATCATGGCCATTCTACAAATGGGGCATTGACATCGCAGGACCCTTTCCAGTCGCAGCAGGAGGGCTAAAATTCCTCATCGTAGCCATAGATTACTTCACGAAGTGGATTGAAGCAAAGGCGGTGGTAAGCATCACGGGCAACCAAGTGAAACGCTTTATATGGGACAACATTGTCTGTCGCTTCGGACTACCTAGAGAGATTATATCAGACAATGGGAAGCAGTTCTGCGACAACCCATTCAAAGATTGGTGCGCACAATTGAACATCACGCAACACTTCGCTTCAGTAAAGCACCCACAAACCAATGGTTTAGTTGAGCGCGCAAATCACAGTCTAGGCCAAGAGATGATACTCGTTTATGAATATATGCCTCGTGGAACACTTGAAGATCATCTTCACAAACATCTAAATTCTCTACCTTGGGTGAAACGGCTTAAAATATGCATAGGAGCTGCCCGTGGGTTAGACTATCTTCACACGGGTACAGGTATTCAGCATGGAATTATACATCGTGATGTCAAAAGCTCAAATATACTGCTAGATTACAGTTGGGCAGCTAAAATTTCAGACTTTGGGTTGTCAAAAATAGGTCCAACAAATCAGCCTTCCACTTATGTTAATACTATGGTGAAAGGTACGTTTGGATATCTTGATCCAAATTACTTTCACACGGGTAGGCTGACTCGAAAGTCTGATGTGTATGCATTTGGGGTTGTACTATTTGAGGTCTTGTGTGGGAAAAGAGCAGTAGATAGAAGTCTAGACGAGGAGCAATGGGGTTTAGCAAGTTGGGCTCAAGACTCAATTAAAGAAGGTAGGCTAAAACAAATAGTAGATGCTAGTATAAGGGGGAGAATAGAAACAAAATGTTTGAAGGAGTTTGCACAGCTAGCTGAGCGGTGTTTGCTTAACCATCCGAAGCAACGACCCACAATGGCTGAGGTTGTTGTTGGTCTAGAGTCTGTCCTAGCTTTACAGGAAAAAGTCCGCAAAACATCACAGCCTGCAGGCATGACAATCTTTGGTAGAAGGGTACCGATATTTGCCTTTCCATCCAATGGGGAAAACTCAGGTATAATGTTCTCTTCCACTATCTTCAAGTTTATCATATGCATTTTTAGTTGTATCTTATTTATTGAGCTTTTAACTGTAGGCAGGCGTTTGAAATCCTTGGAATTATTCTTCGATACCCTTGACAGTGAAAACAAAGTATTGTACAAGTTTGATTCTGAAACTCTCAGCATTGCAACCGACTACTTTTCAGAAGCAAATGAAATTTTGAAACATTTTGATAACATGTACAAGGTATCCCTGATCACATCTCTAACTAAATAACATTTCATATTTTCCAATGAATGCTAAAACTTAACGTCCAACTTGATTTATATGTTCAGGGAAGGCTACCAAATCAACAAGATATTGCAGTTGTTCGACCTTATGATAATAGAATGAATGGACAATACATGAAAGAAGTGTCGATATTGGTAACAAATGAACATGAAAATTTGGTCAACTTACTCGGATATTGCATTGAAGAAACAAAAGTGCTTCTCGTCTATGAGTTTGCCTCAAATGTGAGCCTTGGCGACTTGCTGTGTGGTATAAATTTTTATTCTGAGATTTACATATCATATGAAGTTATTGAGAGGTTCAAGTATATCTTAACTTATACTACGTATCAAACTTTTATTTGGTGATATGTGTTTGTAGATTCTACGTGTACTCTTTTGGACTGGAATAAACGATACAAAATAATACTAGGTGTTGCCAGGGTACTTGCTTACCTTCACAAAGATGCTCCCCTTAAGATCATACACTGTAATGTTGAACCTGGAAATGTTCTTTTAGATAAAAGTTTGAACCCCAAGCTCTCGGAGTTTGGATGTGCAAGAGCAATCAATGATACTAATTACATTGAAGACGATCCCTGTTGTGGGACATAGTAAGTACATCCCGTATTTTTATCTCTGTCCTTTGATTTGTTGAAAACTTCAAATATTTGTTCTATATTTAGGTTCTCCATGAATACAACAAATTCAATCGGTTCAAAATATATGTTCCTGGTATTTTATGAAATGCAACTTGATATTTCAGATGTGGGAGTAAATTGAGCGATTATGCTTTAGATAAAAGTTTCTAGTAACATACATGTTTTTTTATTTTTTATTTATTTTATTATTTATTTTATTTTTTTGGCTCAAATTCTAATACTTTGAAGTGTTGGTTCTGGCTTGATAGTTTTAGACACCGCAGAGGAATCATGGCACCGGAGTATATAACAGAAAATATTTTGTCAACTAAGGTTGATGTCTTTAGTTTTGGTCTGTTGGTTTTGGAAACGATAAGTGGGCGCACTGCATATGGCTTCATATATGACGCCAACGAGAACCTTGCAAAATATGTAAGCAGGATTAGATTCTATCATAGTAGACACTTGTGCTTGTATTTGTACTAACTCAAATCAAATGCATCTCTCGACTTCGCTTTCATTCTACATTTATCTCTCAAACCTCACTCTGATATTATGTGATGGATAACCCAACTCAACACAATGTTAGCACATGCGCAGTAAAAACACAACACACCAGTAGTGTATGGTTGAGGCTCTCAAGCTTACTCCACAAAATAAACATAAACTGGTACTAACAGTAACTATGAGGATAAGAGGGTTTATATTCAAATAACTAAACTTGTCTAGTTTTTTAAGCAAATGATTTAAGGGATAATTATATGACTAGATCGTTGCCTTATGGTTAGTCACTTTTTAGACCAGGAGGTAATTTTAATTCGAAAATAGACCGGGCAACTTGTACAACGGGACACTTGTCAGCTTATGAAATTCGACAAATGTCCTGTTGTACAAGTTGCCCGGTCGCCCGATCTATCGAAAAAGTTGCCCTGGCGACTGGTCTATTTTGGTAATTTTCCCATGATTTAATTATGTTTATCAACATGTCAAACTTTTACAGGCTTGGAGAAACTGGCTGAAAGGAACATCTTCAAATATAATTGATTCCAGAATTGATGCTGCTTCAAGTTCAATGACAAGATTCATCCACATTGGCTTGTTGTGTATTCAAGATGATCCGGTTGATAGGCCAACAATGGAGGAAGTTGTTGACATGTTTCTCGTCAACTCGTCTGTTGCACTCGCTACCCTGAAAGTGCCAGCATGGATGATAGATTGATAGAAGATGATTCAGACGACTCAGATGATTCAAATGATTTAGATTACATAACTTCTATACATGATGATGACGATGATTCTGTTGCATTGCAGCATGATTATGATTTTTCTGCAGCTGGAGAGTTTATATCAGAGTTATGCCCCCGATAGAGTTTTCATCACAACACAATGCATACATCAACCATGTGGAATAACTGTTGGTCAAAGTTATATAGTGAACATCGGTAGATAAACAACTACGAGTTAAATATATGCACCTGTTTTATAAGTAAGGTACAATTCATTTTGAAAAGTTGAAACAACACGTCTTGCAGTGAAGTATCCGGCCATTTTTATAATATTTCGCTTTTTTCAAACTTGAATCAATTAAACCATGAAATGTTGATACGGTTGTCCAAATACGTTGTAAATATGATTTGACGTTACCATCCTTACAAAGGTACCAACGAGTGTTTTTCCAAGATACGAAAGAATTTTGTGGTTTTTGACATATAATGACCACCTAAAAAACCATTCAAGACAAGTTGCTTGCTAATATACATTATAAACATAAGAAACATAATTACCTGTGTAAATTGAGGGGGAAAAAAGAACATCTTAACCCAAAAAAACTCATTGATTTTACACTCTTCATTGCCACTAAATATGCCAGGATATTCTCTTTGCATTTCCCATTTGTCATGTATAACACGGAAACACTGTATTTGTGAATTTCCCAAGGAGATAATTGTAGGTATATATTACGCGTATCAGTATAAGAGACAAATAAGACATAACAAGAAAACATAAAAGTGTAGAAAATAGTAACGTAAACCTGTTGAATGTAGAGACTCAAAACACAAACAAGGAATTTGTTGAGGCCTGTGATACTCATAGTTTCTTTAAGACAGATTTGTCCTCTCAACGGTGCTTGAGAATCGTGAACTTCTAATGGGTGGAGCACTTGTGCACAAGTCAATAGACCCGGGTTCAAGTCTCACTCTCGTCCTAAAGTTCTCAATGGTAGCATCCCCCCATCGCAAATGCTCAGATTGACGGGTCAACGAGGGGCCTATTGGAAAAAATGGTCAGGGTTCAAAGTCCACCTCTTGATAAGTACAGTCACTGGGACAGGTACTCATTGCCTGGGGCCGGGTCCTTGGGGGAGGGTCCGGTTGGCATCCTTAGGACGCATGGGACCAGGGTGATCTCACCATTCTTCACCTTTTGGAGATTCGTCCTCTCCACGGTGTTTGGGAATCGTGAACGTGATACAACAAAACAACGGATAACTCCGTTAGCACAAACGGGTTATCAAGGCGAACCAAAATCGTGTCTTCCCTCTATTACGAACCGAAAATATGAACGTTAAACAAATTGGAGAGGAGTGAATTGTTTTCTTGGTGTATAGAAATGAGAGGAGAGCTCTCAACTTATAAAGAATAGGGATATGAGAAAAATAGTCATAATTAATTTCACTAATGTCTCATGAATCAAAATAAACCACAAATTAATATTGATTTCAATTTACATTTGTATACATAATCACACGTACTATCAATTGTCATTCAAAACATTTGACCAAATTTTTCAACAATAATATTGCATCTCCACTAGTTATGACCAAGGGAAATGAGATCTGGAGAGTGACATTTGAAACTATTATAGTGACTGATGTTCTTAATCATCAAGACTCATAGATGCTTATAGTTTAGCTATCTCTCCAATCATGTACTCCGTAATGTTCTTTTGTGGTTTTCTAGCATTTTGCTAGATCTTTGTGTTCTAATAAAATTTCGCCGTTAAAAAAAAAAAAAAAAAAGCACTTTGATGGTCCTCCTGGGAAGAGCTTCATTATCCATCCTAAAACTCTTTCCACCACCTATCAAGAAATTACAAAAGAAATTACAAGTTAGTTGATGCATTTGGTGACGAGGTATAATGTAAGTATGTAACCGGACGTGACCAAATGGGTGGGTTCGGTAACCAGTGAACATGCTTATTTTTTATCCTTTCTGGGATGACCAAAACACTTTTTGTTGAATTATAATTTTATAAAGCACGTCCAAATACAGTTACAAAAACATTTTATTTAGCAGATATTCTTACTTAAGAGTTTTATGTAGTTAAAGACTTTGTGCAAAACTACCCTTCAATCCACTTAATGCATAGTTTTTAGGGTGAATGAATATTTTTTTTCCAAATCCTTAGATAAAATATCATTTTTTAATTTATAACTACTACAAAAGTTAGGGTGTGTTTGTTTAAAAAAAAAAACGTCTGACTGCCTCTGACGTATTACCAGTCAGACACGGTCAGAGGTTTTGGTTGTTTGTTTTTTCATGATGAGTCAGACGTGGTAAGACGTTAAACATCTTACCGAGTAAGACGTGGAGATAATATCTTACTGCCTCTTACCTTACAAATCCAACTTTACAATATCAAATAAAATCTTAAAGAACCAAGATAAATAAAAGATCATTGATACAAACCCATCATCAATCTTTGGAAAGTCCAAACCCCAAAACAAAAACACCTACCTAGTCTCGAAATATCGAAGAAAAAAAAATGAAAAGTTGGATTAAAGGGTTCGTTTGGTTTATGCTTTGAAATAAAGAAAAGAATATAATGTATTTTTGTTTATGTTTAGTGAGGTTTACAAAAGGAAACATCAAAGAAATGGTTGTTTGTTAGATGAAAATATGGCGAGAATCAGAAATTTGATGGATGCGTCTAGTTTGTGGGTGTGTTAAGTGAAGAGAAATATTAGGATACTATATTATATATTTAGGTTTAGGGTTAGGACAATTAGTTGGGCTGAATTTGGTTATTAGTTCAATTTTTTTGGGCCAAATTTTACTCTCAAGACAATTGAATAGTTAGTTGGGCCAAGTATAAAACACAAAGCCTAGGGACTGAATTTTGTATAGTATTAATTTTGTGTGTGTTGAGCTAGCTTTCGTGAAATCGACAAATTAAAGAGATAACACATTTGTTGACATGGATGAACCGAAACCGTGTCTTTGTGAAAATCAAAATTGATTTTTTTCCCCTTGAAATATATGTTAGATTCAAGCTATTTATTCATCTATTACTATGTTTTAATATATACTTAAAAAACGGATAATTAAAACCATTTAGACAATTTATAAAAAAACAAATAACTTTATTTCATTCAGATTTAGACTTTACAACCACCTCTTAACAGTAAGATGTGATAGTCAGATTCAGACTCAAAACATCTTAATTAATGAAACAAACACACCCTTATATTATTTATATAATAATCCTTTTTTTTTCTTTTTTTTAATGATTTAAGAGCTCTTATTAAAAATAAAAATTGTGCGCCTTTTAACCTTTATTTATCATTATTTTATTGATTATTATAATCCACTAGAGTCCACTAGCAAACAATACGTTTTTCAGTGGTTGACTGATCCTCATACGGACTTTCTATTTTTCTATTGTAAGTAGCCGCCTTTATGGACGAAAAAACATGTATTTCATCTTACATGTAATATAGCTCGTAGTTTCGTCGAAACCGTGTTTCCAACATCTAATTTGTCCTGTCGTGAAGCCTCTTAAAAGTAACTATAACCATAATACACGCAGATATTTTATAATCTATTCACATTCCATCAATATAATCTTAGAGTGACCCACTGAACAAAAACATTTTTTTTTTTTTTTTCATTTATATTTTGGGACGGAGGAGTACGATTTAGCTTAATTTTTCATTTGGAACTCACAGATAATGTGTATTGTATACAAACGTTACTAATTTTAATCCCCGCTTGATAAAAGTGTGGCTCCGTGCCTCTGCTCTTCTTATCATGATAAACTTAATTGGTGGTTCTAATTAATTGTTGCTAGTTCCTTCATATTTGTAACAATGTCTTTTCCAACAAGTCATGAAGCAGGATCCTCCTTAGAGTTGTTGCAACTGTGTCGTCAGTTTACCTTTTCGGAGATTCAGCAAGCAACCCAAAGCTTTGATGAGTCAATGGTGCTCGGGCGTGGAGGTTTCGGCAAGGTTTATAAAGGAACAATCATACATGGAAAGGGTCGTTTGACTGTAGCCATTAAAAGGCTAGAATCAACATCTAATCAAGGAGCAGTCGAGTTCTGGTCCGAAGTTAGGATGCTTACTAAGTTAAGGCACTGCCACTTGGTATCTCTGATTGGTTACTGCAGTGATGAGCAAGAAATGATCCTTATTTACGAATATATGCCCCGTGGAACCCTTGAAGATCATCTCCACAAACGTCTAAACTATCTACCTTGGGTGACATGACTTAAAATATGCATAGGAGCTGCCCGTGGGTTAGACTATCTTCACACTGGTACGGGTATTGAGCATGGTGTCATACATCGTGATGTCAAGAGCTCTAATTACATAAAAGTTGGGCAGCTAAGATTTCGGACTTTGGTTTGTCCAAAATAGGTCTAACGAATCAACCTTCCACTTATGTTAACACTTTGGTGAAAGGTACATTTGGGTATTTAGATCCAAATTACTTTTCAACTGGTCGGCTGACTAGAAAGTCTGATGTGTATGCCTTTGGGGTAGTACTATTAGAAGTCTTGTGTAGGAAACGAGCAGTAGATAGTACTCTGGATGAGGAGCAATGGGGTCTAGCAAGTTGGGCTCAAGACTCTATCAAAGAAGGCAGGCTAAAGGAAATTACTGATACTAGTATAATTGGGGAAATATCACATAAATGTTTGAAGGAGTTTGCACAATTAGCTGACCGGTGTTTGCATAGCCATCCAAAGCAGCGACCCACAATGGCCGAGGTCGTGGTTGGTCTAGATTCTGTCTTAGCCTTACAGGAGAAAGCCAATAAAACATCACGACCGGCAGCAGGCATGACAATATTTGGTAGAAAGGTACCAGGGTTTGTCTTACCATCCAATGGGGAAAGCTCAGGTATCATGTTCTCTTCCACTCTTTTGTGTTTATCATATGCATTTCTACTTGTATTAGTATCTTATTTATTGAGCTTTTAACTGTAGTTGGACGATTGAAATCCTTGGAATTATTCTTCGATACTCTTGGCAGTGAAAACAAAGTATTGTACAAGTTTGATTCTGAAACTCTCAGCATTGCAACTGACTATTTTTCCAAAACAAACAGAATTTTGAAATATTCAGATAACATGTACAAGGTATCCCTAACAACATCTCTAAATAATAACATTTCATGTTTTCCAGTGTGTGCTTAAAAACGTCCAAATTGATTTATATGTTCAGGGAAGGCTACCAAATTACCAAGATGTTACAATTGTTCGACCTTATACTGATAGCATGAATGAACAACTTATGAAAGAAGCATCGATACTGGCACAGCTTGAACATGAAAATTTGTTCAATTTACTCGGATATTGCATTGATGAAGGAATGAAAGTGCTTCTCGTCTATCGTGGGGCCGTAGTAGTTTTGCTAGATGCATGATAGAAGTGAGATCGGATGAGGTGCTTCGGGACAGCCTCACTGTTGAGATACCATTACTTGATGGTTCGGGTTCTACTATTGAGAAGATACGGGTTGAATACGAGTGGCAACCACCTCGTTGTGACAAGTGTAAGATATTTGGTCATACTCTGACTGATTGCCCTACAGTTGTTATTCCTTATGTTCAGTCTACTAAGCCTGTTAATGATAGTTTCAAGACTGTCAATCACAGGAAGAAAGGAAAGCAAGGTGGTTCTACAATTCCGGGTCAAGGGGGTTTACTAAACCTGTTGTGGGTAAGCAGTTTCAGTATCAACCCAAAAAGACTCCTCCTGAACCTAAGAAGACGACTAAGAATGCTGGTAGCACTAAGAAGACGACTTCTGATGTGGCTAGTTCTAGTGGTACGAAGATTTCTACATCTAACCAATTTGATGCTCTTAATATGGATGATACGGATGCGTTTGGTATTCCTACTTCTGACACCAACATGGATGTGGATGCTGGCCGTACAATGGAAGTTAATAAGGATGAGTCGGTTAAGACTGGTACTACATCACAAGAACCGATTGTGAGTGATTCAATGGAAACTAAGGCAGTTGGTTCTACTCCCATAGTTGAGAAGATTAGTAAGCTTGAAAAGCTACTTATTGATGGGAAAGCTACTCTTGTGGATGATGAAGGTCATCCTATTCCGTCTGCCTCTGTCACTAAGAGGGCTAACCCATTTTCCAAGGTGGGTGATGTTGTGGTTTCTGATAGTGATGAGGATGAGGTTCTTAACACGTTTGACGAATCAGCAAATCTTTTTGGTGGAGGTCATGAGCGTGAAGATGAGTTTGATGACTATGATGATTACTCGAAGCAAATTTATGATCTTCCAGGGGAATTGAATGCTCTTAATGCCATTTATGGCTTTAATCTCCAAGGTCGTAGGAAGTAATTTATATTTTTGTCCGAGTCTTTCAATTCTATATGGTAGTGGTTTTGTTTTCTTGTCTAGAAAATAGGAAGTATCTTGTTATGTAAGCTTTTCGCCTATGTAACGGGCTGAGATATGGGATTCACTCATATCCGTTGTACTTAAATGTTTTTTGGAGTAATATATTTACCGGGTCGTTGACCTTTTACCCAAAAAAAAAAAAAGTGCTTCTCGTCTATGAGTTTGCACCAGCTGCTAGCCTTGACGACTTAGTGTATGGTATAAAATTTCATTTCTAAATACACAGCTCATATGCACAACCAGGGATGTAAACGAGTCGAACTCGACTCGACATTATTATGTTCAGCTCGAGCTCATGAGCTCGATAGCTTAATGAGCCTTCATATGGTAATTAAGCTTGAGCTCGGCTAGAAAAGTTTGATAAATTCAAAAATAAATATTTACATTTAGTGTATTTACGTGTAACCTCTTATACATAAAATATAATATACTCGTATCTCTTAAAAGCTCGAAATTAAAGCTAGAGAATAACTCGAGTCGAACTTATATAAGCTCGAGTTTGTTAAACATTTCGAGCTCCTATATTTGGCTCGAGCTCAACTCGATAGCTCGATAAAGCTCGGCTTGAACGAGCTCGAGTTACTCGACAAACCTCGACTCATTTACACCCCTAGCAACAACAACACAACATATTTTTCTGGCTCTACTGGCACTGCTTCTGATTTACATTATCTGGTGATATGAATTTGTAGATTCTACAGGTAGTAATCTTTTGGACTGGAATAAACGGTACAAGATAATACTAGGTGTTGCCAGGGTACTTGTTTACCTTCACAAGCATGCTCCCCTTGAGATCATACATTGTAATGTACGACTTGAAAACGTTCTTTTAGATAAAAGTCTGAACCCCATGCTCTCGGGGTTTAGGTTGGCTAGAGCAACCAACGACACTAATTACAATGAAGACGCTAAAAGGTATATCAAAATGTCAATAAAAGGTAGAAAAAATTGTTACTTAAGTTTTAGGGCGTTTCTCCAACACTTACAAGGTGTCAATAAAAGTGACGTAGGTAAAAATCGATTTATAATGAAAAAAAAAATGTATCGATAATTTTTTTACCTTTTGAGATACATATTTTTCACAAAAGGTGTCCTAAATCTCAAAAAATTTAACCTTTTACCCACACTTTTTATAAAAAATGTCACTAAAAAGGTAAAAAGATAGATCTAGTGACATTTTTTGTGTGTCATTACAAATAGACTTTTATCTCTTGTGTTCCTTTGATTTGTTGAAAAATTCAAAATTTTGTTCTAGATATAGATTGTCCATTAAATTTAACAAATTAAGTAGGAATTTTTATGAAACGCCATTGGATATTTTAAATTTATGAGTAAGTTGAATGATTATGTTTCAGATAAAGTTTTGAGTAACATGCATGTTTTTTGGTGTGAAATTCTAATGCTTTGATCTAATTGTCGGTTATGGCTAGCGGCAGCAAAATCATGGCACCAGAGTATTTAAGAGGAAATAGGATTTCAAATAAGGTTGATGTCCTTGGTTTTGATGACGATAAGTGGGCGCATAACTGGCAACCTCAGCCGGAGCCATCATTAACAAGTAAGTATAGTTAGATATTATCATAGCAGACTCGTGCTTGTATTTGTCCGACATGTTCTTCTCAAATCTCACTGTGGTAAAAGTTTAATGCAATCACCCAACTTAGCAAAAGTATAATAAAGTATAATGTGCCTTTCTAAAAAAATAAATAAATAATAAAGTATAATGTAAACAAAAGAAAAACACAATGCCCGCCATTGTTTTGCTATACTAAAATTATGTATTTGAGACATATTTGGAAATGTGTAATCATTGCATTGTCAACCAATTATGTCACTTATATATACTTTATAAGAATATATTTATCGGGTAAAGTTTATAAGTGACACTTAAAACAGTAAGGTAGAAATTTATTATGGGATAAAAAAGTAAACTAGTACTATCAGTATATGGAAAAAGAAGAGACTTTTATTAAGATACATGAGAAAAGTTCTTTTGCGAACTAGTTTTTTTCTACAAACTGAGTGACAAATCCTCATCATCTATCTAGTTTAATCTAATGGTGAGGATTAACCTTAGATTTAAAAATGGAACCTAAGTCCATGTTTTTTTCTTGTCCTTTTATCTTTTTTATTTATTAATTGTATTTTTCTTTTTTTCTTTTTTCTTTTTTCCTATTTTTTTCTCCTTATCTACGCTTTTACTTTTTCTCTTTTTTTTCTTTTTTTTTCAAGCGCTTTGTCTTTTCTTTTTTTTCTTTTTCTTTTTTTTTTCCAGCACTTGTTTTGCTTTTTTTAATGAACGTTTTTTTATTCATTTTTTTTACTTTTAAAAAAAATCACGTTTTTTTTTAAATTCATGCGTATTTTTTTAAAATTCATATTTTTTTCACTCTCTTACGTTTTTGTGTGTTTTCATTCGTTTTCATCCATTTTTATATGTTTTCGTCAATTTTTTTTAAGTTTTCGTTAATTTTTAGACGTTTTCATCTGCAATGTTCATCCAATTTTATACGTTTTCGTCCGTTTTCATACGTTTTCGTCAATTTTTATAAGTTTTCGTTCGTTTTCAAACGTTTTTGTTCGTTTTCGTCCGTTTTATACATTCTTGTCCCTTTTTAGACGTTTTTGCCGGTTTTCGGCAGTTTTTATACGTTTTCAGACATTTTTGTCCGTTTTCGTACGTTTTTGTCTATTTTCAGACGTTTTCGTCTGCTTTCATCTGTTTTCTTACGTTTTTGTCCGTTTTCATGCGTTTTCATACGTTTTCGTCAATTTTCATACGTTTTTAGACGTTTTTGTTCGTTTTCATACTTCTCCATCTGTTTTTATACGTATTCATCCATTTTTTTTACGTTTTCGTCTGTTTTCAGACGTTTTTGTCTGTTTTCGTCAGTTTTTATATGTTTTAGTCTGTTTTTATACGATTTCGTCTATTTTTGTTTGTTTTCATATGTTAATGTTTTTGTCCGTTTTCTTTTGTTTTTATACATTGTTGTCTGTTTTTAGACGTTTTCATCTGTTTTAATACATTTTCGGCAGTTTTTACACCTTTTCATTGGTTCCGTTCGTTTTCATACGTTTTCCCTCATTTTCGTGTGTTTACTTTCGTTTTCGTCCATTTTTTATACGTTTTTATCCGTTTTCAAACGTGTTTTTACACTTTCATACGTATTTGTTTGTTTTCGTATGTTTTCATGCGTTTCTAAATATCACAACTGACATTCTTAATATCACAAGTGATATTTAAAATATGACATAATATCACTTGTGATATTAAGAATATCAATTGTGGTATTCAGAAACGTATTAAAACAGACAAAAATGTATGAATACGGACAAAAAGGTTAGAAAGTGAAAAAAACGTGAATTAAAAAAAATGTAAAATACTTGTGATATTCTGAATATCACTTGTGATATTCTGAATATCACTTGTGATATTCAGAATATCACTTGCGATTTTCATGTTACAAAACATTTGTTGAAAATCACTTGTGATATTCAGAATATATCACTTGTGATTTTCATGCTACAAAACATTTGTTGAAAATCACTTGCGATATTCAAACACACAATGGTGTTTTAGTATTACTTTTTCAGAATAGTTTTAGTATCGTGGTTTGTTTAGTTTGTGTTAGTTAGTGGTCTGATTTGTTGTTTAGGTGTTTGTTAAGATGTGATAGCGTCATCAAATGTAATGAGATTGTTAACTTTAACTGATGTGGGATTATTTGTATGGTGAAATAACTTTAAAACCGGAGGAGAGTTGATTTACCTCATAACTTTTATAGTTTTATATTTGGTCCAAGTAGCAGTTTTCTTTTATATAAGATCAATAATACATTTTATCGCCGCTACATTACACGACGCTATCACATCTTAACAAACACCTAAACATCAAATCAACTTTTTTTCGTCCATTTTTGTACATTTTTATATAAAAATGAAAGAAAACGCATGAAAACGAACAAAAACAGAAGAAAACGTAAGAAAGTGAAAAAAACGTGAATTAAAAAAATGTGAAAATCACTTATAATATTTTGAATAACACTTGTAATTTTCTGAATATCACTTTTGATATTCAGAATATCACTTGTGATTTTTATGTTACAAAACATTATTTGAACATCACTTGTGACATTCGGAATATCACTTGTGATTTTCTGAATATCACTTGTGTTTTTCTGAATATCACAAGTGATTTTCAACTAATGTTTTGTAACATGAAAATCATAAGTGATATTCATGTTACAAAACGTTAGTTGAAAATTACGTGTGATATTTAGAATATCACTCGTGATTTTCATGTTACAAAATATTATTAGAAAATCACTTGTGATATTCGGAATATCACTTGTAATATTTAGAATATCACTTGTGATTTTCTGAATATTACTTGTGAATTTCATGTTACAGAACAATTGTTGAAAATCACTTGTGATATTCAAAATATCACTTGTGATATTCAGAGTGATATTCAAAATATCACTTTTGAAAAAACGTGAATTAAAAAAAGCGTGAAATCACTTGTAATATTTTGAATATCACTTGTGATTTATATTCAGAATATCACCTTTGATATTCAGAATATCACTTGCGATATTTTGAATATCACTTGCGATTTTCATGTCACAGAACATTTGTTGTAAGTCACTTGTGATATTCAGATATCACTTGCAATATTTTGAATATCACTTGCGATATTCTGAATATCACTTGTGATTTTCATGTTACAGAATGTTAAAATTCACTTGTGATATTCAGAATATCGCGAGTGATATTTAATATCACTCACGATATTCTGAATATCACAAGTGATATTCTGATAATCACAGTATATCACTTGTGATATTCAGAAAGGTATGAAAACGTCTGAAAACATTTAAAAACGAACAAAAATGAATGAAAACGGACAAAAACGTATGAAAACGGACGAAAATGCATGAAAACGAACAAAAACGTAAGAAAACGTATATATATGAAAACGGACAAAAACGCATGAAAACGGGCGAAAACATAAGAAAACAGACGAAAACGTATGGAAAAAAATTCGAAAACAGATGAAAACGTAAGAAAACGGATAAAAATGAACGAAAACGTATTAAAATGGACGAAACGTATGAAAACGGAAGAAAACAAACGAAAACGTATGAAAACGAGCGAAAACAGACGAAAACGTATGAAAACGTATGAAAACGGACGAAAATGTATGAAAACGAACGAAAACGTAAAAAAACTGACGAAAACGTAAAAAATCAACGAATATGTATGAAAAGCGAAAAAAACGTAAAAAAACGCAAAAAAAAAAACAAAAAAAACAAAAGAAAAAAAAACCTTGTATTAAAGGAAAAAAACGTGAAGTTAAAAAAAAGAAAAAAAAAAGAAAGAAAAGAAAAAAGGAAAAAAATGAATAAATAAGATAGACAAAAAGGACAAGAAAAAAAACATGGACTTAGGTTGTCTTATTAAATCTTAGGTTAATCCCTACCATTAGATCAAACAAGATGGATGGTTGTGATTTGTCCCTCCATATGCAACAAAAACTTAGTCCTTAAAATAACTCACCTCTAAGATACATAAACATGACTTTATTTGTTTGAGTCAAATGGTGAAATTATGTTTATTAACATGTATAGGTTTGGAGAAATTGGCTGAGAGGAACACCTTCAAATATGCTCAATCCAAGAATCAACGTTGATTCAAGATCCATGACAAAAATCATCCAGATTGGCTTGTTGTGTATTCAAGTAGATGCAGCAGATAGGCCAACAATGGAGCAAGTTGTTGACATGTTGCTTGACAACTCATCTGTTCCAGGATGGGAGATAGAAGACTATTATGATTCTGTTGCAGTCGAGGAGTTTGCACTAGAGTTAGGCCCACGATAGTGTATCACCCCAACACAATTAGTACGAATTAAATATCAACTGTCATGAAAGTAAAGAGCAAATTTTACTCGACAAAATTAAAACAACACATCGTGTAGTTCAACATGACAGTATATACTTATGATAATGTTTTGGTGTTTTTTAAACTTGAACCAATTTAAATCAGGAAAATACAGCGTAACGTACAGTCTACAATTTATGTAGATATGATTTGACATTATCATCCTTAGAAATGTACTAACAAGTGTTTTTCCAAGAAAGAAAAGAATTTATAAGTTTTTAACCACACAGTGACCACCTATAGAGCATTCAAGATAAGTCGCTCACCATAATACATAGTAAAACAAAATTACCTGTGTAAATCGAGAAAAGAAGTGAAAAAAATTAACAAAAAAGAGAACATCTTTACCCCAAAAAATCATTGATTTTACACTCTTCATTGCCAGTATATTCTCTTTGCATTTCCCATATGTATAACATGGAAACACTGTATTTGCTAGAATTTCCCTAGGAGATGAAATTGCATCTCCGATGGTTATGGCCAAAGGAAAGGAGATCCGGACAGTGACATTTGAAACTATAGTGACTGATTTTTTTAATCGTCAAGACTCATAGATGCTTAGTTTGGCGCTTTGATGGTCCTCCTGGGAAGAGCTTCATTATCCATCCTAAAACTCTTTCAACCACCTATCCAGAAATTACAAGTTAGTTGATGCATGTAGTGACAAGCTCTAATGTGACCAAATGGGTGGGCTGGGTAGCGGATCAACATGCTAATTTTCTATGCAGGTCCGTGCTTGATCCATATATATATATATATATATATATATATATACACACACACATTTTGTTATAAATTATATTATTAATAAAATGTAACACCCCCAAATTTGGGTTACGCAGCGGAATTAAAGCTGGGTGTTACTCGACGGCACAACAGTTACAATAATAGAAAACGGTCTCTAAATTAGCCATTTTGAAATATTTATTATTCAATTATCAGAGTTTACAAAATAAGGTCCCAGTAGTTTTATAGTTTGTCAAATAAGTTATCAAATGATAATAAAATTTTATAGCCTTCTTGGTGTATCCGAGCTCCTCCCTTGCCATCCTCGTTCATTATTGACCTGAGATAAACATGCTAAAAACGTCAACCCAAAGGTTGAGTGAATCCATAGTGTTTGTATAATGATTAGTTGAACACAAGTTGCATAATAGTAAAACAGTAAAGTTTGCAGTACAGTATATTGCTCTAAGTCTCATGAACTCAAACGTTATCGTATGTGATATCATAAAATGATACAAATTACTAACATCATAATGATGATGTAAGTAACAATGCCCCCGAGTAGGAGCTTGCCAACTTCCTATTAGTTCTCAAATAATGTGCATTTGGCTATCAATCCGGCTAGCACGAAGGCTATCTATCCGGCTAACCAAATGGGCTGTCAACCTCCAATAGATCTATTCACAATATTCGCGTTCACTCGCAAGTGATTAATGGTTCATGATATGAGGGACTTTTAGTGGCAAAAGTGTGTCTCAGGCAATATCAATCAGTATAACAGAAAATTTCTTGTGTTCGGTTTGTAGCATGTATCTCCCCACAAGTTTGAAAAACGTATAAAAGTGGGACTATGAACTCACCTCGATGTTAAGGTAGACTGGATGGAAAACAAATGATGTTTATCGAATAAACTGCTCCGACACATAACCTAGGGAATGATGTCAAGTATTTGTGAGTTTAATATTCGTATTGTGAAAGTTTGCCGATGACTAAATGTTTGAGTGAGACAACATGAAGTCTCTTCAAAAATTAGTTGATGATTAAGATTTATTTATGTTTTGTTAATTGGTACCTACATGTCTCATAAAGGTTTTAGATTAATTCCCGAATTATTTCAGTGTTATAATTATATTACCATAATAATATAGAATATTACACTTTTTACCCTGAAGTTTTAGGTATTGACAACATTTACCCTTGAACTATCATGAAATGATAATTCATACCCCCAAGCTTTATATATTTACAACATATACCTTTCATGTTTTATAAAATTACAATTTATACCCTGAAGTTTGGTGAAATGACGGTTTACCCCTTCAACTATAGTGAAATGACAATTTCTACCCTGAACGTTCCAATATAACACTTTCTACCATTTGACCTTAAGTTTATTTCATTTTAAGTCCGACTCATAAGATTAGTTTAGAGTTTTGACATAAAATACCCTTCATGCAAAAATAACCTTTCACCCGAAGTCCTTTTTGAACGAAAACACACTTTTAGCTTATGAAAAAGGCACGACTTTCTATGACTCTTTTACATATGTTAAAATAAGTTTACAAATATGTTCTACGTCGCTTATCAGCTTATATTTCCAGCTTATTAGTTCAAAATAATTAAAAAGCTATGTTTATATATTACGCGACAAGACCAAATATAAGGGTGAATAAAGGCGAGGCATTGAAATGTTTTTACTACGTTTTTAATCTTTTCAATAGTTTGTCACATGGTCTATCTATAGGTTCAAACTAGAGGTCGTGATTTGTTATAGTTAAGTCGCAATTAATTTCTGAAGTTGGACGTTTGAAACTATTTTTAGTAAGATAAACCAAGTATTTTAGTTATTTTTAGCAAGTAATAGGCCAAAAGTATGGCTCGATAAAAACGAGGTCTTTTAATGAAAATGAAAATGAAAAGTGTTTGTTCCAGGTTAATCTATGCCATGAGGTCTCTATTTCCACCAAGTTTCGTAATTTATCTAGCTCGTTTACTAGTCGAAATAATTAGACAAAACGGGTCGGTTGGGGCTGTTTTTATATATAACTTAAACAGAAAACAGGTTCTAGTGCCCAGCCCTTGTGGTACGTTTTTAGGACTCGTGCACCTGAGTTTTTAAATAAAACGTTGTTCCGGACAACTTTCATGTTTTAAGTTTTTGACGAAACGGAGCAGAAAGGCCTCGTTCCGCGTGATTTACGTTGCTGTAACAGAAAGTTTATATAGTTTTTATTCAACTTCAATTTGCTATAACTTTTGACTTGTTTACTCATTTTTGATGATTCAAATTGCTACGTTCTTCTAAAAATATTCTCTTCAACAATATGTGAGTGTCCTATAGTCTAGTGTTCTTAAAATATCATCAAGAAAAACAATAGAGGGTGTTTGTTTGCTCGACCAAAACAAAAAAAGAAAAGAAGAAAGGAAATGTTTGTGTAGGCTTAATATTTGATTCAAGCTTATTAAAATGAAGTATTATCATGAGCTAAAGAGATTAGAAAGGCTAGGACTCACAGAAATTGATGGTGGAAAGGTTCGACTATATTGAGCTTCAACTAGAACCAAAGCTTCCCAAGCTTCAAACTCTTAATCCACTTGATCCTAACTCTTCTAAGGTACTTCTAATAGCAGTAGGTGTATGAGTGAATGAGTGATTTGCTGTTTTGAGTGAGGGATGGGGCAAGAAGAGATGAAATGCTTGGCTATTTATAGAGGGAGTGAGCTAGGGTTTCATTTAATGATCCATGGCCACTTGGTAAGTGTTGTGAAGACTCAAGGGGACACAAGATCAGATTTTTCAAAGATTGTTGGCCATGAAAACCCTAGATCGATCTAGGTTCAATGGGATGGAGGTGTGTAGAAGATTAGGGCACATGGGGAGCTTACCATTTTTTACCATGGTTTGAAGATTAAGAAAGACAAGTGTAGGGGAAGGGTTACTTCCTTATAGAAGAAGATTGATCATGTGTAGTGTTGTAGTTAGTTCATAGTTCCATTTGAACTACATGGTTGTGATTGGATCGAAGGGTGCTTTAGGTGTATTGTACATTGGCTTTAAGATGTTGTACTTAGGCTAGGAAGTATAGTAAACTCAAGGTAGGGTTTAGTTTAAGAGAAGTGTAGTTAAAAACAAACTAGGGTTTGTTTAGGTTTACGTTTAGGTCGAATTTTATGAAAAATGGAGGGATATTTCGAATGGTGCATTAGGGTGTGGTACCATGGGCTATAATGAGTTGTACTTAAGGTTTGTAAATGTAGAAAATATATTTCTAGAGTTTAGATTAGATTAACATAAGCTTTAGGTCTTTTTAGTTAAGTTAAAGGATGTAATTATAGAATTTTAGGTTTTTATGCATGAGACACTTGTAAACTAAGTTTAGAGACTTGTACATTTTAGTTTAAATATTGTAAAAATATTAAGTTTAAGTTTTGGTGCATAATGACCTTGTTTTATGTGCTTTAGAGTAGGTACACTGAGGTTTATAATGAGTTTAAGTCATTATTATACTCCTATGCATTACTAACTTGTACCCGAGCTTGAAAGACTTGTGCCCTTATGTTTTGAATAAAACATGTTACTAATAGTTAAGGTTTGTGATTTTCTCACATGAAATCATATATTTATGAAGTTAGGGTTTATATCGGGAGTTAAAGTGAAATTAGGGTTTTCATGCTTTGATATCTTGTACATTGTACTATAGAGTATTATACTTTAGGGTTTCATGGTTTATATACATAGTATTAGTATTATAATAGTTTTAGGGTTTAGCGGAAACCCTAATGGGTGGAAAACATTTAATGTGAGCGTTTATTAAACGTACGTTAACAAATTAACGTAGAGTGGCAAATGTGATATTGTGGTGTTGTATACTTGACATGTAAGGATGTTTATGTGAAATAAACATAAGTAGTTAGTGTTGGTCTACGTGGGAGCATGTTTATCCATGATGTGAGTTACGTCACATTAGTTGGTTGTGGTGATGAGATAAACTGATTACGTTTTTAAAAAAAATTATACGTGGAAAAATGGACAAGTATTGACTTAATATGGATGGAAATTTTACCGGTGGTTACAGTCTCACCCCCTTAAATTGAATCTCATCCCGAGATTCAGTCTGTGTTGATTGAAGTGTTGGGAAATAGAGGTAGGTATCTATGAGATGTGGACAACAGGGATGTTTATGAATAGTTTGTCCTATTACAATGTTTTGCTTTTAAATGAAGATTGTTTTAGGAAGCCTGAGAAACTGACTGCTTCTTTCATGACATGATTCATCCTGAATTAGACATAGGTGATCAGGCTATGTATAATTTAGGACAAATGATGTGATGCCTGATTCAGTCAAAATGATATTAGGTTTCTCAAAAGTTTTAGATGGTGTTCAACGTTATGTTTTTGTAAGATAGCATCCTGAATACCTTTCAAGGTAACAAGAGAATTCTTTCGCATAATGACGAAGCATTGCTATGCAATGGTTATGAATAGTATGAGTGGAAGAGAAAATGAAATGGATGAAGGTTCTAATTATCGTGGAAATAAAAGATAGAGAATTTATTAAATAGAAAAGTACTTGTTATAATTAGGTCACGCCATCGCACCTAAGGTAAAGTACAAAAGGAGAATACAACCCAAAAGCGCTCGGACTATGATTTATTGTAATACTAGAAACTTCTTCTTCTTGTTGTTGTTATCCTTCGATGTTGTTGGGGTTCTGACGATCTTCTATGCTCCTCCACGGACATTGCCGTCCTGCTTGGCATTCTTGCTTGGGCACTGATTTCTGTAATGTCCCTTCTCACCACATCCGTGGCAAGTGACAGTGACTGGCAGAAGATTTGCTCCTGTTGCTCTACAGTCTTTGGTCTGATGTCCTATTTTCTGACACTTGGTGCACCTAACAGTGCATTGCCCATCATGATGCAGCTTGCATCGATTGCACAGTGGTTTCTTTCCCAAATAGCCACCTCCCTCAGTAGGTATGGCAGTATAGTCTCTGCCCACTTCCCGTATGCTACGGTGGTTGTTGCTGTTGTAGTAATGGGTGGCTCTGTTGTCATTAACTTTCCGCTTGTGATCATTACTTCCTTGAGTGGAACCACGCTTGATCTCCCTATCCATTAATCTCTGAGCAAATTCAATAGCCTCTTCTAGTGACTTTGGTTTGGAGGCGGTGACATCTCCCTCAATGCTTCGAGGAAGTCCCTGAACATACTTCTCCAACTCTTTCTCAAGATCAGGAACCATAGTTAGGCATAACACAGCCAATTCCTGGAATCTCCTGTTGTAGGTTTTGAGGTCCGTTCCTTTCACAACTAGTTGGTGAAACTTTATCTTCCATCTTCTTAATTTCGGTACGGGGACAATATTTGTTGAGCATCTTTGTTTTGAAGTCTGCCCAGCTGAGTTGATAAGCTGCTTCAATACCCATAGTACGGGCAGAAGCATTCCACCAAGACAAGGCATCCTCCAAAAGAGTACCGGTGGCAAAAGTAACCTTACAATCATCTGTGCAACCACTTCTCATAAACACAGTCTCTGAGCGCTCAAACCATCGAGCCAATTCGGTAACTCCTTCCGTTCCTTTGAAAAATGTTGGCTTACAGTTCATGAAATCCTTGTATGTGCACTTGCGTGCAGTAGCTGCCTCACTTTCTCCATTGTGCCTGGTGGCACTGCCTGAACGGGCCATCGTTGCTACTTGGTCTTCGAGTGCTGCAGCCACACTGTCTGCAATTAGTCTTCGGATAGCATCTTGGGACATGGCTGGTTCCGGAGTCTCTGTTGTTTTCCTTGGGCGAGGCATATTTCTATTAATACCATTGGAAAGCACTTGTTTAAAATTCGCATAACGACCATGTTATATTAGAGTGATTTAAATAACAAGGTAAATGCGTAAAAGTCAAAACAATATTGCCTCCATATATAAAATCATGACATGTCTGAATACTATCACACATGTATATAAAATGATTTACTCCAGTCCATATAAGCAAAAATATTGCAACCACATATAGCCATAAATAACTTGTTAGTTTGTTACATAACAAAACATATACAAGTGTCATATTTATGCCACACTCCTTGTGGCTGGGATATATCATCAAAGCTAATAGATAAAGATCCAGTGTGCTCCTTAATTACGACTTTCAAACTTTGTGAGGATCTGTTTATACTCCTTGTTATCTCCCACTACCGTCTCTAACATGGCAATCCTAGATTTAAGCTAACATCAGTTCTTCGTTCTGCTTCATCGTCTCCATCATATATTGGAGCTGTCTTTGATGTTCCTCCAAATGTTTTATCCCATCTTGTACTCCGGTATCCAACTTCTACTACGTGTTTGCTTTATTAGTGACTAGGTCCTCTGTTTCATACTCCGTGGATTCGATGCACTCAAGAGGTAACTCATCTGGATAACGCAAGGCTGTCTCGATCTGCTTCTGTAACGTGAGGGTGGAAATGATAGGCTGTCGGTCCATCGTTGCCTGTGAACTTTCTCGTGGTTGAGGAATGAAATCAGGAAAGGAAGTGAAATCTATAGATGATGGTGGAGGTGGTGGTGAAGGACTTTATTATAAGTGTGAAAAGGTGATAGGAGTGTGTAGTAAATGAAACGGGAACGCATAGAAATTTTTAAACAGTTCTCGCTAAGCTAAAATCATGAACTTTTAATGATGAAAATTTCGGTAGGGAACTTGAGGATTGTAGAGAAAGTTGCTGAACTTCAGCTTTTGTAGATGATGAATCAGTTTGTTTCTTAGCAATCTCTTATCTTGTATTTTTAGTAAGGAATTCGATAGGTTGGAACAGATTTTTAGGTAAGGTATTATTACATACGGTTGTGAAAAGTTTTGAGGTCATTGTAACCTAGTTACAATATCTTGGAAAAATCTCACAGATTGCAAAGGTGTAGAAGTAGGTACATGACTAGGGAAATGTAGTTGTATCGTAATGCCCTAAGATAGGCATATGTAGATGTATTTAGTTCATTGTAAAGTGTTCGAAAGTATGTTAAGTGCGTGCATAACAATATAGAATATTTGTGTAGCATAGACTGTCTAGAAGTCACATAATTACCTGGAGGATGGAAGGCACGGAAAGTGAGAGGCTACAAAATGTTTTATTTATAAAAGTGGTTATAGTTCAGGTCTAGATTAGACCCGTTTCTCTATAACTATAGCTCTGATACCAATCTGTAACACCCCCAAATTTGGGTTACGCAGCGGAATTAAAGCTGGGTGTTACTCGACGGCACAACAGTTACAATAATAGAAAACGGTCTCTAAATTAACCATTTTGAAATATTTATTATTCAATTATCAGAGTTTACAAAATGAGGTCCCAGTAGTTTTATAGTTTGTCAAATAAGTTATCAAATGATAATAAAATTTTATAGCCTTCTTGGTGTATCCAAGCTCCTCCCTTGCCATCCTCGTTCATTATTGACCTGAGATAAACATGCTAAAAATGTCAATCCAAAGGTTGAGTGAATCCATAGTGTTTGTATAATGATTAGTTGAACACAAGTTGCATAATAGTAAAACAGTAAAGTTTGCAGTACAGTATATTGCTCTAAGTCTCATGAACTCAAACGTTAACGTGTGTGATATCATAAAATGATATAAATTACTGACATCATAATTATGATGTAAGTAACAATGCCCCCGAGTAGGAGCTTGCCAACTTCCTATTAGTTCTCAAATAATGTGCATTTGGCTATCAATCCGGCTAGCACGAAGGCTATCTATCCGGCTAACCAAATGGGCTGTCAACCTCCAATAGATCTATTCACAATATTCGCATTCACTCGCAAGTGATTAATGGTTCATGATATGAGGGACTTTTAGTGGCAAAAGTGTGTCTCAGGCAATATCAATCAGTATAACAGAAAATTTCTTGTGTTCGGTTTGTAGCATGTATCTCCCCACAAGTTTGAAAAACGTATAAAAGTGGGACTATGAACTCACCTCGATGTTAAGGTAGACTGGATGGAAAACAAATGATGTTTATCGAATAAACTGCTCCGACACATAACCTAGGGAATGATGTCAAGTATTTGTGAGTTTAATATTCGTATTGTGAAAGTTTGCCGATGACTAAATGTTTGAGTGAGACAACATGAAGTCTCTTCAAAAATTAGTTGATGATTAAGATTTATTTATGTTTTGTTAATTGGTACCTACATGTCTCATAAAGGTTTTAGATTAATTCCCGAATTATTTCAGTGTTATAATTATATTCCCATAATAATATAGAATATTACACTTTTTACCCTGAAGTTTTAGGTATTGACAACATTTACCCCTGAACTATCATGAAATGGTAATTCATACCCCCAAGCAATGTTTTAAAAATCGCGCCTGAGGCGCGCCTACTCCCTAAATCCCATGAGGCTCCATCCTTTGGGATTTTTTCAGATCGAGTCTCACGACATTCATGAATCCCGTAAAAATCGCAGCGCCTTGGGGATTTTTGCGCTTTTGCGCCTTGGGGATTTTTGCGCCTAGAAGATATAACGGGGTTTTGGCCTTTTTTTCTTAATAGTAAGATACATTTTGGGCTTGGGACCTTTAAGTTATAAAGTATCTAATAACTCTAATATTTAGAAAATAAGTAAAACAAACAATCAACAAAGAACTATATATTTTTTGTAATCTAATGTCTAAGAATAGTAGCTTATTAACAGATACAAATGTTGTTTATTTAGTGTTAAGTGTTACCAAACAACAATAGATTTTTTACTGTTGATAGTTGATAGAGATACATGGTAATTTGTTAAATTTTATAAGTCATAAACTCATATATTGTAATGTATATTCAGGGATTTAGGGTAGTTCATGGATTCTGATATAATGCTTGCTTGATATTTTGGGTTTAAATGCAAGGTTTGTAAGATGTATTAACCTTTAAGTGGCATTATGTATTGAATATTGATATTTTTGTATTATTTCAGCTGCATAAGTTGTTACATATGTTATAAAAAAACCTAAATGTATAGTGCGCCTCGTATTTATGAATCTCGCGCCTTGGTTTGCGCCTCGACTCAAGGCTCTTTGACCCCCTTTGCGCCTTAGTGCGCCTTGAGCCTTTCAGAACATTGCCCCCAAGCTTTATATATTTACAACTTATACCTTTCAAGTTTTACAAAAATTACAATTTATACCCTGAAGTTTGGTGAAATGACGGTTTACCCCCTTCAACTATAGTGAAATGAGAATTTCTACCCTGAACGTTCCAATATAACACTTTCTACCATTTGACCTTAAGTTTATTTCATTTTAAGTCCGACTCATAAGATTAGTTTAGAGTTTTGACATAAAATACCCTTCATGCAAAAATAACCTTTCACCCGAAGTCCTTTTTGAACGAAAACACACTTTTAGCTTATGAAAAAGGCACGACTTTCTATGACTCTTTTACATATGTTAAAATAAGTTTACAAATATGTTCTACGTCGCTTATCAGCTTATATTTCCAGCTTATTAGTTCAAAATAATTAAAAAGTTATGTTTATATATTACGCGACAAGACCAAATATAAGGGTGAATAAAGGCGAGGCATTGAAATGTTTTTACTACGTTTTTAATCTTTTCAATAGTTTGTCACATGGTCTATCTATAGGTTCAAACTAGAGGTCGTGATTTGTTATAGTTAAGTCGCAATTAATTTATGAAGTTGGACGTTTGAAACTATTTTTAGTAAGATAAACCAAGTATTTTAGTTATTTCTAGCAAGTAATAGGCCAAAAGTATGGCTCGATAAAAATGAGGTCTTTTAATGAAAATGAAACGTGTTTGTTACAGGTTAATGTATGCCATGAGGTCTCTATTTCCACCAAGTTTCGTAATTTATCAAGCTCGTTTACTAGTCGAAATAATTAGACAAAACGGGTCGGTTGAGGCTGTTTTTATATATTACTTAAACAGAAAACAGGTCCTAGTGCCCAGCCCTTGTGGTACGTTTTTAGGACTCGTGCACCTGAGTTTTTAAATAAAACGTTACTCCGGACAACTTTCATGTTTTAAGTTTTTGATGAAACGGAGCAGAAAGGCCTCGTTCCATGTGATTTACGTTGCTGTAACAGAAAGTTTTTATAGTTTTTATTCAACTTCAATTTGCTATAACTTTTGACTTGTTTACTCATTTTTGATGATTCAAATTGCTACGTTCTTCTAAAAATATTCTCTTCAACAATATGTGAGTGTCCTATAGTCTAGTGTTCTTAAAATATCAACAAGAAAAACAATAGAGGGTGTTTGTTTGCTCGACCAAAACAGAAAAAGTAAAGAAGAAAGGAAATGTTTGTGTTGGCTTAATATTTGATTCAAGCTTATTAAAATGAAGTATTATCATGAGCTAAAGAGATTAGAGAGTCTAGGACTCACAGAAATTGATGGTGGAAAGGTTCGACTATATAGAGCTTCAACTAGAACCAAAGCTTCCCAAGCTTCAAACTCCTAATCCACTTGATCCTAACTCTTCTAAGGTACTTCTAATAGCAGTAGGTGTATGAGTGAATGAGTGATTTGCTGTTTTGAGTGAGGGATGGGGCAAGAAGAGATGAAATGCTTGGCTATTTATAGAGGGAGTGAGCTAGGGTTTCATTTAATGATCCATGGCCACTTGGTAAGTGTTGTGAAGACTCAAGGGGACACAAGATCAGATTTTTCAAAGATTGTTGGCCATGAAAACCCTAGATCGATCTAGGTTCAATGGGATGGAGGTGTGTAGAAGATTAGGGCACATGGGGAGCTTACCATTTTTGACCATGGTTTGAAGATTAAGAAAGACAAGTGTAGGGGAAGGGTTACTTCCTTATAGAAGAAGATTGATCATGTGTAGTGTTGTAGTTAGTTCATAGTTCCATTTGAACTACATGGTTGTGATTGGATCGAAGGGTGCTTTAGGTGTATTGTACATTGGCTTTAAGATGTTGTACTTAGGCTAGGAAGTATAGTAAACTCAAGGTAGGGTTTAGTTTAAGAGAAGTTTAGTTAAAAACAAACTAGGGTTTGTTTAGGTTTAGGTTTAGGTCGAATTTTATGAAAAATGGAGGGATATTTCGAATGGTGCATTAGGGTGTGGTACCATGGGCTATAATGAGTTGTACTTAAGGTTTGTAAATGTAGAAAATATATTTCTAGAGTTTAGATTAGATTAACATAAGTTTTAGGTCTTTTTAGTTAAGTTAAAGGATGTAATTATAGAATTTTAGGTTTTTATGCATGAGACACTTGTACACTAAGTTTAGAGACTTGTACATTTTAGTTTAAATATTGTAAAAATATTAAGTTTAAGTTTTGGTGCATAATGACCTTGTTTTATGTGCTTTAGAGTAGGTACACTGAGGTTTATAATGAGATTAAGTCATTATTATACTCCTATGCATTACTAACTTGTACCCGAGCTTGAAAGACTTGTGCCCTTAATTTTGAATAAAACATGTTACTAATAGTTAAGGTTTGTGATTTTCTCACATGAAATCATAGATTTATGAAGTTAGGGTTTATATTGGGAGTTAAAGTGAAATTAGGGTTTTCGTGCTTTGATATCTTGTACATTGTACTATAGAGTATTATACTTTAGGGTTTCATGGTTAATATACATAGTATTAGTATTATAATAGTTTTAGGGTTTAGCGGAAACCCTAATGGGTGGAAAACATTTAATGTGAGCGTTTATTAAACGTACGTTAACAAATTAACGTAGAGTGGCAAATGTGATATTGTGGTGTTGTATACTTGACATGTAAGGATGTTTATGTGAAATAAACATAAGTAGTTAGTGTTGGTCTACGTGGGAGCACGTTTATCCATGATGTGAGTTATGTCACATTAGTTGATTGTGGTGATGAGATAAACTGATTACGTTTTAAAAAAAAAATTATACGTGGAAAAATGGACAAGTATTGGCTTAATATGGATGGAAATTTTACCGGTGGTTACAGTCTCACCCCCTTAAATTGAATCTCGTCCCGAGATTCAGTCTGTGTTGATTGAAGTGTTGGGGAATAGAGGTAGGTATCTATGAGATGTGGACAACAGGGATGTTTACGAATAGTTTGTCCTATTACAATGTTTTGCTTTTAAATGAAGATTGTTTTAGGAAGCCTGAGAAACTGACTGCTTCTTTCATGACATGATTCATCCTGAATTAGACGTAGGTGATCAGGCTATGTATAATTTAGTACAAATGATGTGATGCCTGATTCAGTCAAAATGATATTAGGTTTCTCAAAAGTTTTAGATGGTGTTCAACGTTATGTTTTTGTAAGATAGCATCCTGAATACCTTTCAAGGTAACAAGAGAATTCTTTCGCATAATGACGAAGCATTGCTATGCAATGGTTATGAATAGTATGAGTGGAAGAGAAAATGAAATGGATGAAGGTGCTAATTATCGTGGAAATAGAAGATAGAGATTTTATTAAATAGAAAAGTACTTGTTATAATTAGGTCACGCCATCGCACCTAAGGTAAAGTACAAAAGGAGAATACAACCCAAAAGGGCTCAAACTCTGATTTATTGTAACACTAGAAACTTCTTCTTCTTGTTGTTGTTATCCTTCGATGTTGTTGGGGTTACGACGATCTTCTATGCTCCTCCACGGACATTGCCGTCCTGCTTGGCATTCTTGCTTGGGCACTGATTTCTGTAATGTCCCTTCTCACCACATCCGTGGCAAGTGACAGTGACTGGCTGAAGATTTGCTCCTGTTGCTCTACAGTCTTTGGTCTGATGTCCTATTTTCTGACACTTGGTGCACCTAACAATGCATTGCCCATCATGATGCAGCTTGCATCGATTGCACAGTGGTTTCTTTCCCAAATAGCCACCTCCCTCAGTAGGTGTGGCAGCATAGTCTCTGCCCACTTCCCGTATGCTACGGTGGTTGTTGTTGTTGTAGTAATGGGTGGCTCTGTTGTCATCAACTTTCCGCTTGTGATCATTACTTCCTTGAGTTGAACCACGCTTGATCTCCCTATCCATTAATCTCTAAGCAAATTCAATAGCCTCTTCTAGTTACTTTGGTTTGGAGGCGGTGACATCTCCCTCAATGCTTAGAGGAAGTCCCTCAACATACTTCTCCAACTCTTTCTAAAGATCACGAACCATAGTTGGGCATAACACAGCCAATTCGTGGAATCTCCTATTGTAGGTTTTGAGATCCGTTCCTTTCACAACCAGTTGGTGAAACTCATATTCCATCTTCTTAATTTCGGTACGGGGACAATATTTCTTGAGCATCTTTGTTTTGAAGTCTGCCCAGCTGAGTTGATAAGCTGCTTCAATACCCATAGTGCGGGCAGAAGCATTCCACCAAGACAAGGCATCCTCCAAAAGAGTACCAGTGGCAAAAGTAACCTTACAATCATCTGTGCAACCACTTCTCATAAACACAGTCTCTGAGCGCTCAAACCATCGAGCCAATTCGGTAACTCCTTCCGTTCCTTTGAAAAATGTTGGCTTACAGTTCATGAAATCCTTGTATGTGCACTTGCATGCAGTAGCTGCCTCACTTTCTCCATTGTGCCTGGTGGCACTGCCTGAATGGGCCATCGTTGCTGCTTGGTCTTCGAGTGCTGCAGCCACACTTTCTACAATTAGTCTTCGGATAGCATCTTGGGACATGGCTGGTTCCGGAGTCTCTGTTGTTTTCCTTGGGCGAGGCATATTTCTATTAATACCATTGGAAAGCACATGTTTAAAATTCGCATAACGACCATGTTATATTAGAGTGATTTAAATAACAAGGTAAATGCGTAAAAGTCAAAACAATATTGCCTCCATATATAAAATCATGACATGTCTGAATACTATCACACATGTATATAAAATGATTTACTCCAGTCCATATAAGCAAAAATATTGCAACCACATATAGCCATAAATAACTTGTTAGTTTGTTACATAACAAAACATATACAAGTGTCATATTTATGCCACACTCCTCGTGGCTGGGATATATCATCAAAGCTAATAGATAAAGATCCAGTGTGCTCCTTAATTACGACTTTCAAACTCTGCGAGGATCTGTTTATACTCCTTGTTATCTCCCACTACCGTCTCTAACATGGCAATCCTAGATTTGAGCTAACATCAGTTCTTCGTTCTGCTTCATCGTCTCCATCATATATTAGAGCTGTCTGTGATGTTCCTCCAAATGTTTTATCCCATCTTGTACTCCGGTATCCAACTTCTACTACGTGTTTGCTTGGTTAGTGACTAGGTCCTCTGTTTCATACTCCGTGGATTCGATGCACTCAAGAGGTAACTCATCTGGATAACGCAAGGATGTCTCGATCTGCTTCTGTAACGTGAGGGTGGAAATAATAGGTTGTCGGTCCATCGTTGCCTGTGAACTTTCTCGTGGTTGAGGAATGAAATCGGGAAAGGAAGTGAAATCTATAGATGATGGTGAAGGTGGTGGTGAAGGACTTTATTATAAATGTGAAAAGGTGATAGGAGTGTGTAGTAAATGAAACAGGTACGCATAGAAATTTGTAAACAGTTCTCACTAAGCTAAAATCATGAACTTTTAATGATGAAAATTTCGGTAGGGAACTTGAGGATTGTAGAGAAAGTTGCTGAACTTCAGCTTTTGTAGATGATGAATCAGTTTGTTTCTTAGCAATCTCTTATCTTGTATTTTTAGTAAGGAATTCGATAGGTTGGAACAGATTTTTAGGTAAGGTATTATTACATACGGTTGTGAAAAGCTTTGAGGTCATTGTAACCTAGTTACAATATCTTGGAAAAATCTCATAGATTGCAAAGGTGTAGAAGTAGGTACATGACTAGGGAAATGTAGTTGTGTCGTAATGCCCTAAGATAGGCATATGTAGATGTCTTTAGTTCCTTGTAAAGTGTTCGAAAGTATGTTAAGTGTGTGCATAACAATATAGAATATTTGTGTAGCATAGACTGTCTAGAAGTCACATAATTACCTGGAGGATGGAAGGCACGGAAAGTGAGAGGCTACAAAATGTTTTATTTATAAAAGTGGTTATAGTTCAGGTCTAGATTAGACCCGTTTCTCTATAACTATAGCTCTGATACCAATCTGTAACACCCCCAAATTTGGGTTACGCAGCGGAATTAAAGCTGGGTGTTACTCGACGGCACAACAGTTACAATAATAGAAAACGGTCTCTAAATTAGCCATTTTGAAATATTTATTATTCAATTATCAGAGTTTACAAAATGAGGTCCCAGTAGTTTTATAGTTTGTCAAATAAGTTATCAAATGATCATAAAATTTTATAGCCTTCTTGGTGTATCCGAGCTCCTCCCTAGCCATCCTCGTTCATTATTGACCTGAGATAAACATGCTAAAAATGTCAACCCAAAGGTTGAGTGAATCCATAGTGTTTGTATAATGATTAGTTGAACACAAGTTGCATAATAGTAAAACAGTAAAGTTTGCAGTACAGTATATTGCTCTAAGTCTCATGAACTCAAACGTTAACGTGTGTGATATCATAAAATGATATAAATTACTGACATCATAATGATGATGTAAGTAACAATGCCCCCGAGTAGGAGCTTACTAACTTCCTATTAGTTCTCAAATAATGTGCATTTGGCTATCAATCCGGCTAGCACGAAGGCTATCTATCCGGCTAACCAAATGGGTTGTCAACCTCCAATAGATCTATTCACAATATTCGCGTTCACTCGCAAGTGATTAATGGTTCCTGATATGAGGGACTTTTAGTGGCAAAAGTGTGTCTCAAGCAATATCAATCAGTATAACAGAAAATTTCTTGTGTTCGGTTTTTAGCATGCAATGTTCCAAAAATCGTGAATCGGTCCTGAGGCGGTCGAGGGCCGAGTTGCGTTTTTTAGCCGATTAATCGGCCCAAAACCTTGTAATCGCCGATTAATCGGCCGAATTCCTTGTAAATGTCTCCAAGTTTCAGGGCCTTGTAGCTTGGAATCGGCGATTACAAGGCCTTGTAGGACGTTTTTTGCAACATTGGTAGCATGTATCTCCCCACAAGTTTGAAAAACGTATAAAAGTGGGACTATGAACTCACCTCGATGTTAAGGTAGACTGGATGGAAAACAAATGATGTTTATCGAATAAACTGTTCCGACACGTAACCTAGGGAATGATGTCAAGTATTTGTGAGTTTAATATTCGTATTGTGAAAGTTTGCCGATGACTAAATGTTTGAGTGAGACAACATGAAGTCTCTTCAAAAATTAGTTGATGATTAAGATTTATTTATGTTTTGTTAATTGGTACCTACATGTCTCATAAAGGTTTTAGATTAATTCCCGAATTATTTCAGTGTTATAATTATATTCCCATAATAATATAGAATATTACACTTTTTACCCTGAAGTTTTAGGTATTGACAACATTTACCCCTGAACTATCATGAAATGATAATTCATACCCCCAAGCTTTATATATTTACAACTTATACATTTCAAGTTTTATAAAGTTACAATTTATACCCTGAAGTTTGGTGAAATGACGGTTTACCCCCTTCAACTATAGTGAAATGACAATTTCTACCCTGAACGTTCCAATATAACACTTTCTACCATTTGACCTTAAGTTTATTTCATTTTAAGTCCGACTCATAAGATTAGTTTAGAGTTTTGACATAAAATACCCTTCATGCAAAAATAACCTTTCACCCGAAGTCCTTTTTGAACGAAAACACACTTTTAGCTTATGAAAAAGGCACGAATTTCTATGACTATTTTACATATGTTAAAATAAGTTTACAAATATGTTCTACGTCGCTTATCAGCTTATATTTCCAGCTTACTAGTTCAAAATAATTAAAAAGTTATGTTTATATATTACGCGACAAGACCAAATATAAGGGTGAATAAAGGCGAGGCATTGAAATGTTTTTACTACGTTTTTAATCTTTTCAATAGTTTGTCACGTGGTCTATCTATAGGTTCAAACTAGAGGTCGTGATTTGTTATAGTTAAGTCGCAATTAATTTCTGAAGTTGGACGTTTGAAACTATTTTTAGTAAGATAAACCAAGTATTTTAGTTATTTTTAGCAAGTAATAGGCCAAAAGTATGGCTCGATAAAAACGAGGTCTTTTAATGAAAATGAAAAGTGTTTGTTCCAGGTTAATCTATGCCATGAGTTCTCTATTTCTACCAAGTTTCGTAATTTATCAAGCTCGTTTACTAGTCGAAATAATTAGACAAAACGGGTCGGTTGGGGCTGTTTTTATATATAACTTAAACAGAAAACAGGTCTTAGTGCCCAGCCCTTGTGGTACGTTTTTAGGACTCGTGCACCTGAGTTTTTAAATAAAACGTTGTTCCCGACAACTTTCATGTTTTAAGTTTTTGACGAAACGGAGCAGAAAGGCCTCGTTCCGCGTGATTTACGTTGCTGTAACAGAAAGTTTTTATAGTTTTTATTCAACTTCAATTTGCTATAACTTTTGACTTGTTTACTCATTTTTGATGATTCAAATTGCTACGTTCTTCTAAAAATATTCTCTTCAACAATATGTGAGTGTCCTATAGTCTAGTGTTCTTAAAATATCAACAAGAAAAACAATAGAGGGTGTTTGTTTGCTCGACCAAAACAAAAAAAGAAAAGAAGAAAGGAAATGTTTGTGTTGGCTTAATATTTGATTCAAGCTTATTAAAATGAAGTATTATCATGAGCTAAAGAGATTAGAAAGGCTAGGACTCACAAAAATTGATGGTGGAAAGGTTCGACTATATTGAGCTTCAACTAGAACCAAAGCTTCCCAAGCTTCAAACTCCTAATCCACTTGATCCTAACTCTTCTAAGGTACTTCCAATAGCAGTAGGTGTATGAGTGAATGAGTGATTTGCTGTTTTGAGTGAGGGATGGGGCAAGAAGAGATGAAATGCTTGGCTATTTATAGAGGGAGTGAGCTAGGGTTTCATTTAATGATCCATGGCCACTTGGTAAGTGTTGTGAAGACTCAAGGGGACACAAGATCAGATTTTTCAAAGATTGTTGGCCATGAAAACCCTAGATCGATCTAGGTTCAATGGGATGGAGGTGTGTAGAAGATTAGGGCACATGGGGAGCTTACCATTTTTGACCATGGTTTGAAGATTAAGAAAGACAAGTATAGGGGAAGGGTTACTTCCTTATATAAGAAGATTGATCATGTGTAGTGTTGTAGTTAGTTCATAGTTCCATTTGAACTACATGGTTGTGATTGGATCGAAGGGTGCTTTAGGTGTATTGTACATTGGCTTTAAGATGTTGTACTTAGGCTAGGAAGTATAGTAAACTCAAGGTAGGGTTTAGTTTAAGAGAAGTGTAGTTAAAAACAAACTAGGGTTTGTTTAGGTTTAGGTTTAGGTCGAATTTTATGAAAAATGGAGGGATATTTCGAATGGTGCATTAGGGTGTGGTACCATGGGCTATAATGAGTTGTACTTAAGGTTTGTAAATGTAGAAAATATATTTCTAGAGTTTAGATTAGATTAACATAAGTTTTAGGTCTTTTTAGTTAAGTTAAAGGATGTAATTATAGAATTTTAGGTTTTTATGCATGAGACACTTGTACACTAAGTTTAGAGACTTGTACATTTTAGTTTAAATATTGTAAAAATATTAAGTTTAAGTTTTGGTGCATAATGACCTTGTTTTATGTGCTTTAGAGTAGGTACACTGAGGTTTATAATGAGTTTAAGTCATTATTATACTCCTATGCATTACTAACTTGTACCCGAGCTTGAAAGACTTGTGCCCTTATGTTTTGAATAAAACATGTTACTAATAGTTAAGGTTTATGATTTTCTCACATGAAATCATATATTTATTAAGTTAGGGTTTATATCGGGAGTTAAAGTGAAATTAGGGTTTTCGTGCTTTGATATCTTGTACATTGTACTATAGAGTATTATACTTTAGGGTTTCATGGTTTATATACATAGTATTAGTATTATAATAGTTTTAGGGTTTAGCGGAAACCCTAATGGGTGGAAAACATTTAATGTGAGCGTTTATTAAACGTACGTTAACAAATTAACGTAGAGTGGAAAATGTGATATTGTGGTGTTGTATACTTGACATGTAAGGATGTTTATGTGAAATAAACATAAGTAGTTAGTGTTGGTCTACGTGGGAGCACGTTTATCCATGATGTGAGTTACGTCACATTAGTTGGTTGTGGTGATGAGATAAACTGATTACGTTTTTTAAAAAAAAAAATTATACGTGGAAAAATGGATAAGTATTGGCTTAATATGGATGGAAATTTTACCGGTGGTTACATAAAAATAGTAATCTATCTCTTGAAAAAAATAGATTTATGAGCTTTTATCTAATATACAAAACTAATTTTATCATTTGACCCATTAAACATAAAGCATAGCCTGAATCGACCCAAATAAGTAAATGGGTAGAAACCGTCACCTAAAGATATGATGCAGCATAATTTTTGTGATTACAGAAGTTATTGTTCTTTTTACCTCATCGCCTTCATCTGCATAGGGTGTGTTGTCAACAACAGTATGAGGACCAGGCGTTCTTTGTGGGATATTATCACCACTCACCATACTCTGTGAAGTCAAAAGCTCTAATCTTTGTGTTTGTACTTCAAGTTTATGGGATAGTTCCTTGTTCAAATCCTTCATGATTGCAATGTCGGGAAAAAGGTATGTTCTCATTGTAATTCTGTTTGGCGTATCAGAACTTACCTTCAACTTGGCACTTAAAGATGATTCTGTTGACAACGCTTGTATCAATTCTTCTTTTTCCAATGCTAACTGATAGGGGACAAAGTAACATTAGTATTCACAAACTAATGGTTCTATTTAGAGTGTATATGAACTGGTCTATTTGGGTTACGCTTTTTCCTAACAGACCACATGAATTAATTGAAATTTTTAATAATAAGAAGCGTCAAATGGGTTGAACAAGCAGGTTAAGAGTCACCCAAAATATGTTTTTGTGGTATACAGCCTTGTAAATTAGATCATTAGTGTAACAACATGGTTTTCGTAATCATATTTGAGGTATGAATTAACGTTTTAGGACATAAAGTTTCAACATTAATCACAAAATTACATACCAAGATTATCTGTAGAAGAATCAAATAAAGAGAAGGAGGGTTTAATATTGAGAAGCATCTATAAGAACCAAATTTTTTTTACATACCAAGGGACTAATCTCAACCTTCAATCTTTCCTCCATCTTTATTTGATATAATGGAAGAGATTAATCACAACAATTAAAAAAAAAACCCACTTTCATCAAAAAAAAATTCAAATATTAATATCTTTCAAACCGTTAATCGTTAAGTGAAAAAAAAATATACCATTACGACGAGCATTTAATTATCTTTCTATAAATAGGCTATTTGATATATTTTCGACAATTTTTTTTCTTCGTTTTTTTCACTTTTTTTTGTTACCGGAAAAATTATATATGATATTACATATCATATCATATATGATATTACATATCATATATCATATGTAATATCATATATCATATATCATATATGATTTTTTCGGCCACGAAAAAAACGTGAAAAAAACGAAAAAAAAAAATTGTCGAAAATATATCAAATAGTCTATCTATAGAAAGATAATTAAATGCTCGTCGCGATTGTGTAATTATTTTCGCTTAACGATTAACGGTTTAAGAGATATTTAAATTATAAAAAAATGGGTGAAATATTAAAATGCTTTTAATCTCAACCATTGATTTCTTTTTAGATTGATAGTGGGGATGAGTCGCTTGGTATGTAAAAAAAGTTTAGTATTTAATATAACTCTCCTATTTTTTATATGTATTTGAAATTTGTGATTGTTATTTCTTCTTATTCTTTTCATCTTAGTTATATTTTTCATCTGACCCTAACATTAAGTTGGTGATATATAACTACTTTTATACCTTAAATACTATCAATATCATCTTAAATAAATTTAGCAACTAACAGAATAAACAACTAATAAAGATGATTAATGTATAACCTCAGTGTATTTTTGTCCCTTGTTAATGCAATAAAGCCTATGAATAACAAGGTGTAGCATGTTTGGTTGTGTATTAAATGAATAAATAAATAAATAAATAAATGAATAAATAAAACTCGAGTTTTATATGACCATCGTAATCTAGAAAAGTAATTAAGAAAATATGCACTTTTAAAATAATTAACATAATGTTCATTTTTGTTTTTATAAATAAAATCCTAAAAACACATAAAGCCCATGAAAGTTGGTTTTTTAGCAGCCATCATCTTCATTGGCATATCGGCATTTCGATCATCCCTGTCATTGATGACTCTTTTATTAGCGACGGTAATGATGTATGACATGATTCTCATGTTATCACCCGGAGGAATTTCAGTTCTTCTTTATTTAAATAACTTTAGAAGTACATATTTTTTTAAATATTTGTTAAAAATACTACAGTCACCCAAAAAACTCGACTGAAGAATAAGTGAATTTCTTATTTTCTATTTTAAGTGGCCACCATTATCCACGCCAAAAGATATATGGCATGTTATGTAGATATAATTAGTTTCTTAAAAACCGTGTTTTGAACGCTCATTTGTCCTGTCATGAAGTTTCCTAAAGACCTAAACGCATATTAATAACCATATATGTACCACTTATTACTTATACGCTTATGATCATAAACATAGTAATATAATCCAAACTCTGTTTTATCCTAGCTCATTTCTATAACTATGTCCTTTCCAACAAGTCATGAAGCTGGATCCTCCTTAGAGTTTTTGCAACCGTGTCGTCAGTTTACATTTTCGGAGATTCAGCTAGCTACCAAAAACTTTGATGAATCATTGGTAATCGGACGTGGGGGTTTTGGCAAGGTTTATAAAGGAACAATTATACATGGAGCGGGTTGTTTAACTGTGGCCATTAAAAGGCTAGAATCAACATCTAATCAAGGAGCAGTCGAGTTCTGGTCTGAAGTTAGGATGCTTACTAAGTTAAGGCACTGCCACTTGGTATCTCTGATTGGTTACTGCAGTGAAGGGCAAGAAATGATCCTTATTTACGAATATATGCCCCGTGGAACCCTTGAAGATCATCTCCACAAACGTCTAAATTATCTACCTTGGGTGACACGACTTAAAATATGCATAGGAGCTGCCCGTGGGTTAGACTATCTTCACACTGGTACAGGTATTGAGCATGGTGTCATACATCGTGATGTCAAAAGCTCTAATATATTGTTACATAAAAGTTGGGCAGCTAAGATTTCGGACTTTGGTTTGTCCAAAATAGGTCCAACGAATCAACCTTCCACTTATTTTAACACTTTGGTGAAAGGTACATTTGGGTATTTAGATCCAAATTACTTTTCAACTGGTAGGCTGACTAGAAAGTCTGATGTGTACGCCTTTGGGGTAGTACTATTAGAAGTCTTGTGTAGGAAACGAGCAGTAGATAGGACTCTAGATGAGGAGCAATGGAGTCTAGCAAGTTGGGCTCAAGACTCTATCAAAGAAGGCAGGCTAAAGGAAATTACTGATACTAGTATAATAGGGGAAATATCCCCTAAATGTTTGAAGGAGTTTGCACAATTAGCTGACCGGTGTTTGCATAGCCATCCAAAGCAGCGACCCACAATGGCTGAGGTCGTGGTTGGTCTAGATTCTGTCTTAGCCTTCCAGGAGAAAGGCAATAAAACATCACGACTGGCAGGCATGACAATATTTGGTAGAAAGGTACCAGGGTTTGTCTTACCATCCAATGGGGAAAGCTCAGGTATCATGTTCTCTTCCACTTTTTTGTGTTTATCATATGCATTTCTACTTGTATTAGTATCTTATTTATTGAGCTTTTAGCTGTAGGTGGACGATTGAAATCCTTGGAATTATTCTTCGATGCTCTTGGCAGTGAAAACAAAGTATTGTACAAGTTTGATTTTGAATCTATCAGCATTGCAACCAACTACTTTTCCGATGCAAATAAAATTTTGAACCCTTCAGATAACATGTACAAGGTATCGCTGATCACATCTCTAATTAAATAACATTTCATGTTTTCCAATGTATGCTAAAACTTAATGTCCAACTTGATTTATATGTTCAGGGAAGGCTACCTAATCAACAAGATATTGCAATTGCTCGACTTAATATTGATAGCATGAATGAACAATTTATGAAAGAAGCATCGATGCTGGCACAGCTTGAACATGAGAATTTGTTCGATTTGCTCGGATATTGCATTGAAGGAACAAAAGTCCTCCTCGTCTATGAGTTTGTCCCAAATGCAAGCCTTGGCAACTTGCTGTACGGTATAAATTTTCATTCTGAGATTTACATTGATATCATATGAAGTTATTAAGAGGTTCATGTATATCAAAGTTTGACAAGCTTTTATTTGGTGATATGTCTTTGTAGATTCTAAGAGTACTACTCTTTTTGACTGGAATAAAAGGTACAAGATAATACTAAATGTTGCCAGGGTACTTGTTTACCTTCACAGACATGCTCCCCTTCAAATCGTACATTGTAATGTACAACCTGGAAACATTTTTTTAGATAACAGTTTCAATCCCAAGCTCTCCGGTTTTAGGTGGGCAAGAGAAATACGCGACACTAATTACATTGAGCATGATTTCACTCTTAGGACATGGTAAGTACTTACACTTCCATTTTTTATCTCGTGTAGCTTTAATTTGTTGAAAACTTCAAATGTTATATCTAAGAAGTCCACTGAGTCCAGCAACTGTGATGATAATCTTTTCAAATCGTGTATGTTCATTTTCTAAATAAAGTATTTTGACCCTTTAATGTTTAGGTATCACGAAATTCTTATTAAGATAATTCAATAAGAGCATTTAGATTCTAGGCACAAGAGAACTAAGCTAACGAAGAGAAATTGTGAGATTTTCATCTGTAAGAATGAGATCAAAGTATCTGTTAAAAATCAAAAACTTTTGACAATTACAAGCGACTAAAATCGGTTAAATTCCAAGAGTCACAATCTTTCACCAAAAAGACATGTTGGTTGGTTTTTGACGAAAAAAATGTTAAGTTCTTTAATGACAACCTTTCACCTACAAGGGGCGTTGCCCCTTGACCCTGCAAGGGGTGCAGCCCCCTTGACCCCCGTATCTTTGTCGTGGTCGGAAACATATTAGCTCAAACGAGTGTGCACTTTACAATTCCCTAACTCGTATCCAAGCATAATATGAAATCCCATTAGTCTCTGTTAAATCGCAATTACCTAAAACTAGTCGATAATACTAAAATCGCTAACATAAGTCAAAGTTGTTATAAAGTTTAGATGGCCATCAGTGTCCATAAGTACTAGTACTTATATACTTATATTAAATTATTAATTGTTTGCAATGTCATTAACAAACTTTTGTTAGTATATGTAATTACTTGGTAATTAGCGGTCTTTGACCAAATTGGTTGTATATGTGGCAGCGATTACTTGGCACCAGAGTATATTAGACACAATATTGTGTCAGATAAGGTTGATGTCTATAGCTTTGGTCTGTTGGTTTTGGAGGTGATAAGTGGGCGCAAAACATTTGAGTGTTGTATGAACCATAAATATCAAGTAAGTATGATTACATTGTATCATTGATGACTTGTGCTTGTGATTTTGCTTTTTCAAATCAAATGTGACTCACGAGTTGACTAATTTCTTACTGTTGTGCGACTTTTTCTTGAACCTCACTCTCATATCATTTGATCCAACTTAGCATAATATATAGCAAGACACGGTTAGTACGGTATAATAACAAAAGAAAAAAAGCACAATGCCAGTGTATTATGGTTGAGACTCTCAAGCCTAATGTGCAAAACATACATAAACTAGTACCAACAATATAATATTAGGAAAACGAACTGATTTAGATTGATATACCGCGTTTTTTTTTCCTACTCAAACGGTCGTTATATGTTTATTAACATGTAGAAATTGTCTAGGCTTGCAGTGAAGCTCAACTTTTTTTCCCCATCAAAATTAATTCATTGTAACAAATGGTGGCAGTTATAGGATATCTTATATTATATATAAAGTTATCATGAGTGTTAATTATTTTGTTAATTATCTACGGGGAACAAGAAAAAAAACGACCAAAAACCAAACTGAACCGACTCATGAGGTTATAATATATATTATTTTTATGTTACTGTTGGAAATATCATGCAAACTTCCAAAGGGGTGTTTCTGTCATTACAGAAACTTCCCCTTTTATCTAATTCTAACCTTTGTCTCTTTTATGTTGGTTGTGTTTGTACAGGGGCTCAAGGTGGCATATTGTCAAAGTCTTTCTCTTGGATCTATAGAAGACCCATGCGTGCTCAGAAGCATGGTGGTTGTTTTTCTTCTTCTCTGTATTTTATGTCTGCTAAAGTCAATGGGTGCTCTTCTTTTTTCTCTGTGGCTGTCTCCTCATCTCAGCCTATATAAACCCTCTCTTGGGTTTGAGATAATCAACCTTTCAAGTTAATCGATGTCTACTACTTTATAAAGTATAGTCTAGTGTTCTTGCTTGGTTCATTGTTAAACATAAATCTGATCTTGTAAACTTGTGACTGATCAATCTGATTCAGTCACTTCTTGTTCTTAAGCTGATTGACTCTTGTTGGAGGTTAATCTTTCTTGTATTGTAACTGATATCAATAAATTGAATCAAGGGGAGGTTGGTTGGATTCATATCCATGTGTTCTTAACCATTTCTACATGGTATCGGAGACTGGTTCTGTCGATTTGGTGATTTCAAAGATCTAGGGTTTCATTCGATTTTGGGGGTTTCTGAAATTGGTGTCTTCCCTGGGTGTATCATTGTTAATTCAACGTTATCGCTGGGTTAATTGCTGGTTGATTTAAAGATCTGGAGAATTAGGGTTTGATCCTTGAAACCCTAATTTTTTTTCCTAATTTGGGCGTTTGTGACTCTTGTGGTCTCTGACGCTTATTGGGACCTTATTACCTTACAATATCTCTTTATCAAGAGTATTGTGGAGGTGTTTCCGCTTTCCTCTTCTCCAAAGCACTGTAAGTTTCTCTCTTCCTTTAAGATTATCAAGGCTTTAGTTTTTTGGGTGCAAACGGGTTCGGTTAACACCTTGACCCTCCATCTTGAATGGTGTGGATACCTGCTCTGGCCAACCCCAGTCCAAAGACTAAGCCTTTGTTATATCTTGGGTGTGTGTCTTTAATTCTCTGCTTTGTTTGAAGATGCTTGATGTTTAAATCTCTGTTTTAACTGCTTATTATTTCTCTTTGAGTGTTTTTTTTTTTGTTGTTGTTTATCATGTCTGCTGCTAGTAAGGAAGACCTTATTAGTAATCTTGACTTAGGCAACCCTTTACATCTTCACTCTAATGATATCAGCTCTAACTCTATTGTGTCTGTCAAGCTTTCTGGGACTGAAAACTATAGGGTCTGGGCCACTGCTATGACATTAGCTATTAATACTAGAAATAAAATGGGCTTTATAAATGGTAAATGTGTTAAGTCTGCTTATGCTAGTAGTGATTCCTTGTCTAATCAGTGGGAGAGATGTAACTCTATTGTTCTATCCTGGATCTTAAACTCTGTTTGTGATGACTTGTATCTTGGTCAAAATTTTTCTGATAATGCTTATGAGGTGTGGACTGAACTTAAAGAAACCTATGATAAACTTGATGGGTCCATTATTCTCAGTCTTATGCAAAAGATTAATAATTTTAAACAAGGGGACCTTACTGTTTCTGAGTACTATCATAAGCTTAACTCTCTGTGGAGAGAATTTGATATTATGACCAAACTGCCTAGATGTTCTTGCTCTGCTAGGGAAGATGTGTTAAAGCATAACCAACTCATGAAACTTATGCAATTCTTAACTAGTCTTAATGAAGTATACCAACCTATCAGGAGTAGCATTCTCTCCAGAGAATCTCTCCCTGATGTCAAAGATGCTTTTGTTGTGGTTTCTAGAGAAGAGTCTCATAGAGGCATTGCCCCCTCTTCCTCTGGTTCTAAACCTAAAAATCAAATTGCTAGTTTTGTTGCTAAATCAAATTGGTCTAATAATGGGAATAAGAGGTCTGATAACAAAAAGGGTCACTCCACTGACTACAAAAGGTTTGGAAATAACAAAGGACCTAATCCTAACTGGACTTGCACCCATTGTGGTAAACCTGGTCACACTGCTGACAGATGTTTTGAAATTGTTGGGTATCCCCCGAGGAATCCTGGCTATAGACAAACCAATAGCAGACCTTCACTTAATGCTAATTCTAGTTCTGTGGAAAATGGCTCTAGTTCTATGACCTTTACCAATGATCAGATATCTAAACTCATGAATCTTATCAAAGACATGCCTCCTAGCAATGTGCAGGCCAACCTTTCAGGTATGGCCAGTTTCTTAAACAATAATGTTTTCTTTAATGTTAATTTCCACAAGTTTTATAACAACAACACCTCTGTGATTAAAATTAGTATTGGGTGGATCATTGACTCTGGTGCAAACCAACACATGACTGTTAATACTTTAAACATGTTTGATATTACTGATATATCTGATCTTAATCTCACAGTGGGTCATCCCAATGGTACTTTAGCTAAAATCAAGTTTATTGGAAACCTAAAATTGTCTGCTAATGTTATCTTATATGATGTGTTGGTTGTTCCTGAATACTGTGTCAGTTTGCTATCTGTTCATAAGCTTATCAAAGATAGTAGAATGTTTGTTGGTTTTGATGAAACTAAATGTTATATTCAGGACATGACTCAAAACAAACTCATGGGGACTGGGAGTGAAAATGGTGGTCTGTATTTGTTTGATTGTCCCTCTCCTCATACTGTGTTAGGTAATCTATCTGTTAAATGTCATGTTTCTAAATCTTTGTGGCATATCAGGCTTGGCCATCCCTCTGACCAAGCTGTCAGCCTTCTTCAACCTGTCCTTATGTACACTAAAGGGGCCCATGTGTCTCCTTGTGACATCTGTCACAAGGCTAAACAAACAAGGGTTCCCTTTCCTTTGAGTGAGCATAAGAGCTCTGCCATTGGTGACCTTGTTCACATAGACCTTTGGGGGCCTTACAAGGTCACTAGCAGAGAAGGTTTTAGATACTTTCTCACCATTGTTGATGACTATACCAGGGCTGTTTGGACGTATTTGGTTAAAACTAAAGATGAAGTTTATAATCTGTTTGTTAGCTATCTGAATCTGATCCATAACCAATTTAAATGCAATATTAAAACTGTGAGATCTGATAATGGTACTGAGTTTGTAAATAATAAAATGAGCAACTTGTTTAACAGCCTGGGTATTACTCATCAAACCTCCTGTGCTTACACTCCTCAGCAAAATGGTATTGCTGAGAGAAAGCACAGGCATCTTCTCAATGTTGCTAGAAGTCTGTTATTTCAAAGTGGTATTCCTCTAAGCATGTGGCCTGAATGTATTATAACTGCTGCGTATCTGATCAACAGGTTGCCATCTTCTGTTTTGAGTGGGAAATCTCCTTTTGAGCTTGTGTATGGTCAGAAATCAAAACTTTCTCATCTGAGATGTTTTGGTTGTCTATGTTTCTCTTCTGTTTTTAACAACTCTGATAAGTTCTCTGCTAGGTCTGAGAAATGTATTCTAATTGGCTTTTCTGGTACTAAAAAAGCTTACAAAGTCTATGGCATTGATTCTAAAATGGTTTTCTACTCTAGAGATGTCCAATTTTATGAATCCATTTTTCCCTTTAAAATGAAATCCAAAGATCAAACTTCAGACTCTACTTTGAATGACTTAAATTTTTTTAATGAGAAACTTCCTGACCAAAATCCCAATGATGAACAGAGAGGGAACAATATAGCACCCAATGATGAAGGTGGTGCCTCTTCTTGCCCTAGAAATATAAATATTTCTATTGATGGTGGGACTAATGGCATTGCAACATCCATGGGTGACAACACTCTATCTGAGGGAAATGCCCCTTCCATTCATGAACCTGCTCTTATCAATCCCACTCAGCAACTTAGTCCTGAGCAGCCTGCTCTCAGAAGATCTAGTAGAAATACTAAAACCCCCGCTAGGTTCAATGATTATGTGGTTAATAGCAGTGTCAAATATGGCCTTGAAAAGTATGTGTGTTATTCCAATTTGAGTCCCGTTAACTATTGTTTCTCCACTACTTTAAACAAATCTATTGAGCCCTCTTCTTATGATGAGGCTGCTAGAAACATTAACTGGATCCAAGCCATAAATAATGAAACCACTGCTTTAAAAGAAAATAACACTTGGACTGAATGTGATCTTCCTAAAGGAAGAAAAGCTATTAGTAGCAAATGGTTATGGAAAATAAAATACAAATCCACTGGTGAAATTGATAAGTATAAAGCCAGGCTTGTTGCCAAGGGCTTCAGCCAGAAGGAGGGAATTGATTATAATGAAATCTTTAGTCCTGTTGTAAAAATGTCTACTGTTAGATGTTTGATTAATGTGGCTATCTGTAATAACTGGACCCTGTTTCAATTAGATGTCAACAATGCCTTCTTGTATGGTGATTTAACTGAAGATGTTTACATGACTCTGCCCCCTGGCTTCGATAACCATAAGTCCACTGTTGTGAAACTTAATAAATCTCTGTATGGCCTTAAACAGGCTCCTAGACAGTGGAATGCCAAATTAACCTCTACTCTAAAAGAAAATGGCTTTGTGCAGTCCAAATTTGACTATTCCTTGTTCACTAAGAACTCTGGGAATGTTTTTTTGGCCCTTCTTGTGTATGTTGATGACATTGTCATCACTGGCAATAATACTAATGAAATTGTGAAGTTCAAAAAGTTTTTAAAATCTAAATTCAAAATCAAAGACTTAGGAAAGTTAAAATATTTCCTTGGTATTGAAGTTTTGGAAAATGACAATGGTGTTTGTCTCAGTCAAAGAAAGTACTGCTTAGATCTCTTACATGAATATGGTCTGCTTGCCTGCAAACCTGTTGACACTCCTTTGCCTGAAAACACCACTCTGAATCATATTGAATCTGCTGGTGATTGTGCTTTGAAAAATATTGGTAACTACCAAAAACTGGTTGGTAAGTTAATTTACTTAACTCACACAAGACCAGACATCTCCTATGCAGTTCATTGCTTAAGCCAATACATGCATGCCCCTCTTGAGTCTCACTTAGATGCTGCATTAAGGGTCTTGAGGTTCTTAAAAGGCTCTCCTGGAAATGGTGTGCAAATTAACAAAAATGGCAGTCTTAAACTTAGAGCTTATGCTGACTCTGACTGGGCTAGATGCCCTGTTACCAGAAAATCTGTTTCTGGTTATTGTGTTTTCTTGGGTGATTCCTTGGTTACCTGGAAAAGTAAGAAGCAAACCACCCTCTCTAGGTCTTCTGCTGAAGCAGAATATAGAAGCATGGCTTCTTGTACTTGTGAGATCATTTGGTTAAACAATCTTCTTGGAGATTTGGGAGTCAAACGCTCCTTACCTGTGGTGTTGTACTGTGACAATAGCTCTGCCCTTCAAATAGCTGGAAATCCTGTTTTTCATGAAAAAACCAAGCATTTTGAAATTGATGTTCACCTTGTTAGAGAAAAGGTGGCTGCTGGTATAATTAAAACTGAGAAGATTCATACTTCTCAGCAGATTGCTGATGTTCTAACAAAGGCTCTTGGCAGTAAAAGCCATTTGTTCTTGTGTGAGCAGCTGGGAATGCTGGACATGTTTGGTGTGCAAGTTTGAGGGAGGGTGTTGGAAATATCATGCAAACTTCCAAAGGGGTGTTATGTCATTACAGAAACTTCCCCTTTTATCTAATTCTAACCTTTGTCTCTTTTATGTTGGTTATGTTTGTACAGGGGCTCAAGGTGGCATATTGTCAAAGTCTTTCTCTTGGATCTATAGAAGACCCATGCGTGCTCAGAAGCATGGTGGCTGTTTTTCTTCTTCTCTGTATTTTATGTCTGCTAAAGTCAATGGGTGCTCTTCTTTTTTCTCTGTGGCTGTCTCCTCATCTCAGCCTATATAAACCCTCTCTTGGGTTTGAGATAATCAACCTTTCAAGTTAATCGATGTCTACTACTTTATAAAGTATAGTCTAGTGTTCTTGCTTGGTTCATTGTTAAACATAAATCTGATCTTGTAAACTTGTGACTGATCAATCTGATTCAGTCACTTCTTGTTCTTAAGCTGATTGACTCTTGTTGGAGGTTAATCTTTCTTGTATTGTAACTGATATCAATAAATTGAATCAAGGGGAGGTTGGTTGGATTCATATCCATGTGTTCTTAACCATTTCTACAGTTACTAAATTACTAACTAAATCTATGGTACAACTAATCAACTCATAATAACTAAATCTATTTTCAAGACAGTGGAGGTATGTTTATTAACATATACAATTTTTCTAGGCTTTGTTTGATTGGCTGGAAGGAACATATTCAAATACAATTGATCCCAGAATTGATGTTGATTCAAGATCAATGACAAGATTTTTCCACATTGGCCTGTTGTGTATTCAAGATGATCCCGTTGATAGGCCAACAATGCAGGAAGTTGTTGACATGTTGCAGGACAACTCATCTTCTGCTCTCCCTATCCTGAAAGTGCCAGCATGGATGGTAGAAGATGATAATTGATGAAAAGAAGTAATCTTATTCTGTTTATATAGTACACTAGTACAGGGACTAACTTTGTACACTTGTTAAAGTTTCAGTTACACTATATTTGGACTATTAAGAGCATCTACAATGGTTGCAAGTCATCAAAAGCTTTTTAAAGTGATTGCATTTAATGCTAACTCATTAATGACCAAAAGGTTTTTGCAAAAGCTTTGAATCTACCAAGTCTTTGGTACCCAATAGCTTTTTACAATAAATGAAATTCATCAAAAGCTTTTCACCAAGTCCTTAGTTTAATGGAAAAACCTTTTTGAAAAGCTTGTTGAAATAGTAAAAAGCTATTCTAAAAACAACCATTGTAGATGCTCTAAGAAATAAAAGACATATATCTTGGATTAGGTTACTAACATAAATGGTTATTGTTGCTATTATAATCATCTTTTTATAATGCATATGCACCATAATCATATGGCCTCTCACCAACTCCCCCCAATTGCTTATATATTGTGGAAAACTAGAAGGGGAGTTGAATAATTTACCGTTTAAAATCTCTTTAACTTGTTTAGTTAGCTTTGAAACTTTCCGTTTGATCAAAGATATATACACAAACACAATATATAACATGCAAGTAAATGAAAGAAATGATCAAACCACAACACGAGTATTTATCGTGGTTCGGCTACAAGGACTCTTTTTCCTTGCCCTACGTCCACGCCCCGAGTATCCAACTCGAGAGTTTCTTTCACTAGTCAACAAGCTCCTTTCACCGGCGGAGAAAACCTTACACGTCGCTTATACTTTTACCGACACTAAGCTAGATGTCGAGTTCTTTACCAAGGGTACAACCACTCCCGTTAGTTCTTTTACAAGGGTACAACTACTCCCGATACACTTTGTATTTTGAGGACTAAAATACTAACCGATCACTACTGAAAATACACAATCAAATTAAGTGTAAACTACACAAGTCTACACAATGCTAAGCTAACTGTCACACCCCCAATTTACCTGACTTGCAGCGGAATGGAATACCTGGGGGTGTCTGTCATAGCACCACAGTTACAGTTACATTGAACGACCTAAAGTGTCGTTTGGAAAATACTGCATTTGATCATTGAAATAATCCAGAGTTTACAAAATGAGGTCCCCAAAATGTGTTGCATGTTTATGAAAAACAAGTCATACTAGATCAAACGTTTACATAAGTGCATGAAATAATGATGAGACGCGTCGACCCCGCGACTCCATGAAGGTCCCAATGCATGTCACAAGTGCTACCTTAATAACCTGAAATACATTGCTAAAACGTCAACACGAATGTTGGTGAATTCCATAGGTTTGTAAAATGTAATGATGTACGGCCACCACAAGTAAAAGTGCAAGATAAAAATCTCATGAAAATTGTATAATAGACCTTAAGCTCATGACCCCGAAGCTATGACTGATGAAATTATATGCCCCTCCCGAATGTTTTACCAGAACACTCGTAACAGTGTCAAAATGAAATGCATCCGCTTACGGTTGGTAATCACTACCACGGATGGAGGCGTCACCCTCGATAGATCTATCCACTCACTCTCGCTTACCGGCAAATTAACGGTCCATGATAATAAACAGGGGGCTTTAACTGATTGGTAAGGAAACTTAAGCAATGTACATATGTTTTGGTACTTGGGCTCGTACTAAAATGATTGATGCAATGTATTCCCTCGTGGGATTTGAAAACAATCAAAAATGTTGAATTGAAAACGGGGCTAAGAAAACTCACCTTAAGTTGATGATACAGTGATGAAGTGAAATGAACAACCATGAACATGTAATGAGCTGAAAAACAAGGCGCGCACACTAGCCACAACCTAATATGAATGATGAACGATCTACTTTAGATCGCAAACTGATGTTATGAATGTCCATGCACATGTTTCCTATACCACTCTACTCTTTAGAAAAAATACTTGTTATTATCAAAATATACATTTTCCAAAACTTGAGAAAATATGGCTACTAGAAAATAAACTAGTTGAAATGTGTATATATATATATATATATATATATATATATATATATATATATATATATATATATATATATATATATATATATATATATATCGTATGAATCAATGTTAGTGTTGAAATCCTCGGTTTGAAATCCTTGAAATAACGCCTTGTAGTAATGAAAATATACTTGTGTTCACTAATACATCATTAGTTATGAATTTGGGTACTTGGTTAATATTTCTAGAAATCTAGGGTTACTACGTAGTTTTAGTATTATTATTTCAAAAGCTGTCAACACAATATGAGTTTTGCCGATATTGAAATGTGAATATCTTTGTCGTTATAAGTCCGTTTTACTTGTTCTTTATATCCACGGTTACGTCTTAGTATGTAGTAATATATTTTGGAAAGCTTGGCTCTTCCGGGTTACGTCTAAAGTCTCTTTTTGTCCGACGAAAAACGTCCAACAGCATGTATTTTCAGAAAATATAGTTTTCGTCAATAAACTTGCAAAAATCATAACTTCTTCGTTATAAACTCTTTTTAATCCGTTCTTTCGCCTACGGATTAGTTTTTGAAAGTATTTTCTAAAAATTTTGCCAAAGTCTCCTTTATGTTTACTGATTTTCCTGGATTTACCAAAATGGGACAGAATGTATATATACTTGTTACAAATCCATTTTTCATGTTCAAAACTAGTTTCTACTTCAACCAAATCTCTTGCAAACACCACAAATCTATACTAATCCTACAATACACCTTCTTAGGGTGCCATGGGTTCCTAATCATTAGTAATCATGTTAATTTAACAAAGGAACACCTAAATCACAATCTAGGGTTTGTATGTTCAAAAAGTATACAAAAATAAAGTGGTATAACTAGTTTGTGCATGAAATTAAGCATGAATACCATAACATATAAGTGTTAATTAGATGAAAACATGAAAATAAATTTGATAACTCACTTTGAAATAATATGTGATTAGTTGATGAGAAATCTTGTGTTTCTTGTGTTTTTGTTGTATGATTCTTGATTAGGATGATGAAATGAGCAACTTTGATGCTTTGTACTAAGAAAAATAATGGCTTGATCTTGGTCCTTTGGTTTGGTCGTGGGTTTTGGGGAAGAACAAGAGAAAAAGATGAGCTTTTGATTCATGAAATTATCAAGTGTTATGTTGTAGTGGTTTATGTAAATAAGTATGTAATTTTATAAGGTATAATAATACATATTGATGCATGAGGTTAAAAAAATTACTACTTGTGGTCTTGGATGGTTTAGGGGGCCGGTTTTCAAAGTGAACAAGAGAAGAAAAATCGGTTTTGAGTTGCTTAGGAAATGTAGTGTATTATTAGTTGTAGTTTAGTGTAAGTATTTGTTATAATCGGGTACCGGGTTTGCTAGAAATAAATATTAACGAAGTTAACCGGGACTTAATAAAGTCATAAAAATGTTAAAAATATGTTGGGTACAATTACTGAGTGTTCGGGTGATTATTGTTTAGTTTTCACGAAAACCGTCGTAATATTCATAAGCTCACGTTATAAATAAAATAAATTTCCAAAATACTGGGTAACTGAATGTTATAACTTTTATGATGATAAAATGGATATAAAAATATGTCGGGACCATTGTGGGAATATTTAGATATATTCGTCGTGTTTATAAACCGGGTGTTAACGTTTATTTATAAATAATTATAAGAAAAACGTTAAATGTGTCAAATATATAAATTTGAAAATCCTAAGAGTGGTATAACATGTAAATGACCTACTGACGATATGCAGACTGTCTCTAGTCCGTATGCAGTGTCCTTACTGATAATGAAATGAATTCGCACCTAAACCCATACGGTTACGCGAATTTTAATACCCGTAAACTAAATTTACGATGAAATGTGTAATGCAAGTGAATAGTGAAAACTTTTCCGGCAATGAATAGTGTTCAGTGAATAGTAAAATTTCTGAATGCTTCTCGGAATGTCAAACTGACACAAAAAATGATGAATAGTAAACTGATGAATAGTGTTTTGATGAATAGTGTTTTTCCAAAGTTCGAGAAATGACCTGAAATGGTGAGTTGTGACAGTCTTCCCCTCTAAAAGGAACTTCGTCCCGAAGTTCAGTTTATGTTGGTCTCTGAAAACATATTGGTGAAAATGTGATGATATTCGAGAATTTCAGCGAACTCTAACGATAGAAATTCGACTCTGCTTCAACTGTTCGACCTAACTGTCCATGATTTCTACTTGTTCTCCTGCAAGGTTTATGTTTGACTTTGGGTTGGATTCCTTTCCAAATGGGATTATGAGTGACTAATCTGAAAAATGATAATACATGGTTGTGTAATCCTGTTGTTCTCTAACAAGGCTCAAGTCTGACGGCCACTAGGCCGACTCTGTTTGAAATATTACATGGTCCAGTGTATATCGGGTTTAACTTTCCAAGTTTTCTGAATGATATCATGCCTTTCCTAGGCAGAACTTTCTACATAACTCTGCCTACCAACTTGAAGTTTTAATGGTTTACAACTTATTGAACTTGTAACTGATTCTTAACTTGTAGGAAATTTCTGGTTATTTCATGAATGCCTACTAGACTAGTGAGTTGAACTTTTTCCGAGTTTGGCCCATCAATAGATGGTCTGCGCTTCTTAATGTTTTAAATGTGATACTGGTAATATATACTGTTGAATTCTGCCAGAACTCAAGTTTGTATGCTAGTTGGTCGATTCTAAAATGAATCTTAAATAGTCCAATATGCTAAAAGTTCAACCTCTCTTGTTATCCAATTTGTATCATGCCAATCCAAGGCAATGCTTTTAACTTAGTTTGTTCTCCCACTTGAATCTGGATGGTTTGTTGTTCAGGATACCCAATCCAAATGATGTGTGTTATGTACCAATCTAACTTCTGCCAGTTTCTCGCTATTGGTGTGATAACTATTGTTGTAGATGAATTTGATTTATGTTAAATGATTATTCCAACCATTTCTAAGGTCAATCACTCATGCTCTGAGCATACTTTCCTATGTTTGAATTGTTCTCTCGCTTTGACCATCAGTCTGAGGGTGATAGGTGATGTTCACATCTAAATGGGTTTCTGAAGGAAATCCTGAAATGATTGCCTGAAGTCCATGGTGAATTCGGTTTCCTTAACAGGAATAACTGAAATGAGTACAATAAACCTTTGTGACTAATTCCACAACGCTCGGTCCTTCGAACTTGGCATTATCTGAAAGGGATAGAATATAGGTAACAATTTGATTCCTTGTGTTTTGTTCCAACGGATGATAAGACATATGTCCTTCTTTGTCTATTGGGTTTGGTCTTCACTACTGAAGTTCGTGATTTCTTTGTGATGTTCCTCCTAATTCCTTCATCACATATTCCAAATATTCTTTATTGTCAAGTCACAAATCCTAAATGCATAAGCGATGTTGTAGGGAAATTGGTTCTGGAAATTTGTCTCGCGATTGTGGGTTTTGGTTGAAATCTCTTTCTGAATAACGAATAAAATGGAGCAGATGATTTACTGAGTAATATTTTTCTTGATGATTCAAAATCCAGTAGTTATGAAATAGGAAACTGTTTTCAAACATGTTGTGATTAAAACTGCTTACCAAAGTTTGATGTCTATGTATATTTCTCATTGTACAATAGTGTTGCTAAAGATTGACCAAAAAGGATCGTACTTGTTCAAAATAGGAATTTCAGAAATCATTTTTCCACAAGGTATGTGATTTATGTAAACGCATCAACTTTATTTAAAAGTGAAAACACTAACAAGGATAAAATGGTAGAATGGGAAATGTTCGCTTAAATGCATAGATGTCTAACATTTAGTTCCTGAGGTTGAATAATGCCTATAGGTGGTTATCAGGCATAACTGCAAGCATAGGTATTTAGACTAACTTAAGTCCTGAAATAGTTTATCGCTGTATTTGTCAAGGCGAACGTATCACTTGATGTTGTGTCGATGAATGTCTATTCTGTTTTCCCATGTAGATGAGGAGATATGTTCTGGTTTGATCCCTTTCTAGATATGAAGGTGAGGTTATCTGAAATTTCTAGAGACATAATGCCTTAGGGGAATCTACATCGATATTCTTGATTCAAACAATTGTCCTTTGTGAAAACTTACCGCAGGAAAGTTTATGTATGGATGAGGCCATGTTTAAATGAAATGCTCTACAGTCTCAATTAGAAGCTTGGTTTATTTCTATGGTGTTGTCCTGCGGACATCTATATTGAGTTCAATCCTGTAGCTCAGTCTAGCTAGTACCCTTAAATGATAGAATTTGACAACTAAGTCAGAGATGGTGATTCGGATGGTCTCGCAGTATCTTAGAATTGTTGTTGAGTTATGAATTCTCTCACTATATACTTCTAGTCCTGGTTAGTAGTTCTGTAATCCCTTCGTTGCTTATATTGTATATAGGAATCCTGCATGTAATTGATATGGAAAGTCTCTCCTAGGGAAGTCAATGGGAAAATCCAACTTAATGGCTAAGTGAGTGTCTGGTGGGGTAAGTATCCAGGGATAGTTCGGCAAAAGGGATGTTTATGGAAGAGTTCCTTTGTTTACAAAACTTTTAAATGAAGATTGTTATTAACAATCCTTTGAAAAGGTAATTATTTCCTTCATGGCATAATCCTTCCTGAATTTTACATAGGTGATCAGGCTATGTACAATTGAGGACTAATGATGCGATGTTAGATTTTGTCAAAATATCATAACTTTCCTCAAAAGTTTTAGATGGTGTTCAACGCATTGTTATTAAAATGGTATTCTGATGTTTTCTTTCAAATAACATGAAAATTGCCTCGCGTAATAATAGTAAATACTTGGTGTAATGACAGAAAAATCAATTTATAGGATGGTAATAAAATAGCTTACTTCAGAAATTTTATCTGTAAAACAATTTCCCCATATGATAGTAAAATAGCTTGAATGGTGTATTGGATACGTGGGTGAATCTTGTCGAATGGTAATAGTCTACTAATTCGTCAAAAAAAACGAAATCAACCTAATCCCTGATAAGACAATGCTAAAATGTTGCGAAACGATTGAAGTCTAAGCGATTGGGATAGAAAATGGAGTAAACGATGGTTATGATTATCACCTAGGTAACAAAGGATAGATACTACATTGGATAGGAAAGTGCTTAATACAACTAGGTTATGTCATCGTACTAACGGTAAGTACAAAAGGAAAGATACAACCTTAAAGGGCTCGAACTACGGTTTATATATTGAAACAAAGCTCCTCCTACTGAAGCATTGTTGTTATCCTTGATGTTGCTAATATCCTGACGGTTCTCTTTCAACAGCTCACGCTATTCCTCGAGCGATTCAGTCTTGATTCCCAAGTTCCTGATTTTCCTTGTTCCTTAGCTCCGGGCAGTCATTCTTGAAATGCCCTAAGTTTCCACATTTGAAGCAACTCCCTGGGATCTTCTGATTTGTGAGTTTCCTACAATCCTTAGTCTGATGACCCTGCTTCTTGCACACTCCACACGTTTTACTGCAATGATCTCGGTGATGTTGTAAGGTAACTTTCCAATATACCTTCTCTTTGTGTGCGGTTCTGCAGCAAAGGCTCTATTCATTTCTTGTCCTTTGGGTGATTGTTGAGCAGCATTGCAACCTAAATTGTTGTTCCACTTCCTTTTATTGTCACTATTGTTTCCTGATGTGTTACGTGAACTATGAGTTCCTTTGCCTCGATCGCGATTTTGATAGCTTCAGACATGGTATCGGGTTCCCATGCGATGACCAACATACGAATTCCATTTGAGAGTCCCCTGATGTACCTTTCAAGTTTCTTGCTTTCCGGTTCATCCATTGCAGAACCTAGTCGTGTTAATTCATAGAAATGAGTAGTGTACTCGTCAACATCATTTCCTACCATGGTAAAGTTTAGTGTTTCCTGTTCCTTTGCTCGTAATTCACTTCCTACACCAAATGTTATACTCATCATCCTTCTTAGTTTCTCCCAAGAGTGTGAGTAAGCAGCATCAACTCCCACCATCTTAATATGTTTGGTCCACCATTCCTGGGCATGATCCTGAAAAGTGCATGTGGGGAACTTAACCTTGTCTTCCTTACGATAGTCGTCACATCGAAATATTGTTTCTATTCCTTCGAACCATTTGAGAGATTCCTTTGTGTTTCTAGTTCCGCTAAAGGAGAGAGGATTGCACCCCATAAATTCCACGTGAGTAAGTTCCTTAGTGAAGGCGGTGGCTATGTTCTTGGCAATGAATTGTCCAACAGCAGCTTGCGTCATGCTTGGAGTGGTTTGCTTAAATCTCTCTTCATCAAATCATAAGAGACCATGAGAATATAGTCAATCAAAGTCATCATATTCACAACACATGAATATAATACATGAAAATTTCGGTCTACGTGAATCGATATCACAAATAGCACAACCATTTCTTACATAGTAGAGTCACACTTGATATATTTGTTTGTACAACAATCAAAAGACAACAAGTTCTTTAGACTATGTCCCACACCTTCTGTGGCTAGTATAATAGTAAAAGCTAGTGAGGATATAAGTCTGGTCTAGGGACTTCCTGGTGTCCCTCTGTGTGAAATCAGGTTTGTGGCATCATGAGGTCGAGATAGTCCTGAAGTGGTGTCTGAAGTTGTGCATCGATCAAATCTTAGATAATGTAGGTTCTGAACCATTCCTGAAGAATCTGCGGATGTTCCTGTTGAGTATGTGATATTGGTATTATCTACTAGATGTTATCTAGTTCATGGCAAATGGGAATGAAAAAGTAAAATGACATTGATGGTACTAGTGAATGGAATACTACCCTCTTTCGCGCTATCTCGCGACATCTAAGAGGTAAAACTAAAGTACGCACTGTGGAACGACCAATAGTGTAATAAGTAACTGATGGTGGTGGTAGTACCTGAGTAGTGAGTACTCTACTAGTGATGGAAAGAAACATACTATCTTCCTTGCAATAAACATCCTAATAAGTCCATTAAGATTAAGTCTGAATACTCTACCAAAAGGCATTCTATGTATAGGCTGAATGATAGGAAAACCCTGTTCCTATGACAAATCAATGGTGCTAATGGTGGTATAAGTGCAACTGGTGGTATAATGGTAGTGGAAGATGACAAGACATCTTCAATGTCGGAATCCGATAAAAGGATGTCAGGGTGAGTATCTGAAGGCATGTCACTTGTGAACCAGGTCAATAAAATGATATATATATATATATATATATATATATATATATATATATATATATATATATATATATATATATATATATATATATATATATATATATATATATATACACACACACACAAATATAAGTATAAATAACTCACACAGGGGATGCATGAAACAACATGTATCATGATTATGCACTTATGATGAAATGATGAGATGCTATGTTGATGTGGTTATAGTCTAGGGTCCAAGATACATCCTAGTTCGCTATAACCTTAGCTCTGATGCCAATATGTCACACCCCCAATTTACCTGACTTGCAGCGGAATGGAATACCTGGGGGTGTCTATCATAGCACCACAGTTACAGTTACATTGAACGACCTAAAGTGTCGTTTGGAAAATACTGCATTTGATCATTGAAATAATCCAGAGTTTACAAAATGAGGTCCCCAAAATGTGTTGCATGTTTATGAAAAACAAGTCATACTAGATCAAACGTTTACATAAGTGCATGAAATAATGATGAGACGCGTCGACCCCGCGACTCCATGAAGGTCCCAATGCATGTCACAAGTGCTACCTTAATAACCTGAAATACATTGCTAAAACGTCAACACGAATGTTGGTGAATTCCATAGGTTTGTAAAATGTAATGATGTACGGCCACCACAAGTAAAAGTGCAAGATAAAAATCTCATGAAAATTGTACAATAGACCTTAAGCTCATGACCCCGAAGCTATGACTGATGAAATTATATGCCCCTCCCGAATGTTTTACCAGAACACTCGTAACAGTGTCAAAATGAAATGCATCCGCTTACGGTTGGTAATCACTACCACGGATGGAGGCGTCACCCTCGATAGATCTATCCACTCACTCTCGCTTACCGGCAAATTAACGGTCCATGATAATAAACAGGGGGCTTTAACTGATTGGTAAGGAAACTTAAGCAATGTACATATGTTTTGGTACTTGGGCTCGTACTAAAATGATTGATGCAATGTATTCCCCCGTGGGATTTGAAAACAATCAAAAATGTTGAATTGAAAACGGGGCTAAGAAAACTCACCTTAAGCTGATGATACAGTGATGAAGTGAAATGAACAACCATGAACATGTAATGAGCTGAAAAACAAGGCGCGCACACTAGCCACAACCTAATATGAATGATGAACGATCTACTTTAGATCACAAACTGATGTTATGAATGTCCATGCACATGTTTCCTATACCACTCTACTCTTTGGAAAAAATACTTGTTATTATCAAAATATACATTTTCCAAAACTTGAGAAAATATGGCTACTAGAAAATAAACTAGTTGAAATGTGTGTATATATATATATATATATATATATATATATATATATATATATATATATATATATATATATATATATATATATATATATATATATATATCGTATGAATCAATGTTAGTGTTGAAATCCTCGGTTTGAAATCCTTGAAATAACGCCTTGTAGTAATGAAAATATACTTGTGTTCACTAATACATCATTAGTTATGAATTTGGGTACTTGGTTAATATTTCTAGAAATCTAGAGTTACTACGTAGTTTTAGTATTATTATTTCAAAAGCTGTCAACACAATATGAGTTTTGCCGATATTGAAATGTGAATATCTTTGTCGTTATAAGTCCGTTTTACTTGTTCTTTATATCCACGGTTACGTCTTAGTATGTAGTAATATATTTTGGAAAGCTTGGCTCCTCCGGGTTACGTCTAAAGTCTCTTTTTGTCCGACGAAAAACGTCCAACAGCATGTATTTTCAGAAAATATAGTTTTCGTCAATAAACTTGCAAAAATCATAACTTCTTCGTTATAAACTCTTTTTAATCCGTTCTTTCGCCTACGGGTTAGTTTTTGAAAGTATTTTCTAAAATTTTTGCCAAAGTCTCCTTTATGTTTACTGATTTTCCTGGATTTACCAAAATGGGACAGAATGTATATATACTTGTTACAAATCCATTTTTCATGTTCAAAACTAGTTTCTACTTCAACCAAATCTCTTGCAAACACCACAAATCTATACTAATCCTACCATACACCTTATTAGGGTGCCATGGGTTCCTAATCATTAGTAATCATGTTAATTTAACAAAGGAACACCTAAATCACAATCTAGGGTTTGTATGTTCAAAAAGTATACAAAAATAAAGTGGTATAACTAGTTTGTGCATGAAATTAAGCATGAATACCATAACATATAAGTGTTAATTAGATGAAAACATGAAAATAAATTTGATAACTCACTTTGAAATAATATGTGATTAGATGATGAGAAATCTTGTGTTTCTTGTGTTTTTGTTGTACGATTCTTGATTAGGATGATGAAATGAGCAACTTTGATGCTTTGTACTAAGAAAAATAATGGCTTGATCTTGGTCCTTTGGTTTGGTCGTGGGTTTTGGGGAAGAACAAGAGAAAAAGATGAGCTTTTGATTCATGAAATTATCAAGTGTTATGTTGTAGTGGTTTATGTAAATAAGTAGGTAATTTTTATAAGGTATAATAATACATATTGATGCATGAGGTTAAAAAAATTACTACTTGTGGTCTTGGATGGTTTAGGGGGCCGGTTTTCAAAGTGAACAAGAGAAGAAAAATCGGTTTTGAGTTGCTTAGGAAATGTAGTGTATTATTAGTTGTAGTTTAGTGTAAGTATTTGTTATAATCGGGTACCGGGTTTGCTAGAAATAAATATTAACGAAGTTAACCGGGACTTAATAAAGTCATAAAAATGTTAAAAATATGTTGGGTACAATTACTGAGTGTTCGGGTGATTATTGTTTAGTTTTCACGAAAACCGTCGTAATATTAATAAGCTCACGTTATAAATAAAATAAATTTCCAAAATACTGGGTAACTGAATGTTATAACTTTTATGATGATAAAATGGATATAAAAATATGTCGGGACCATTGTGGGAATATTTAGATATATTCGTCGTGTTTATAAACCGGGTGTTAACGTTTATTTATAAATAATTATAAGGAAAACGTTAAATGTATCAAATATATAAATTTGAAAATCCTAAGAGTGGTATAACATGTAAATGACCTACTGACGATATGCAGACTGTCTCTAGTCCGTATGCAGTGTCCTTACTGATAATGAAATGAATTCGCACCTAAACCCATACGGTTACGCGAATATTAATACCCGTAAACTAAATTTACGATGAAATGTGTAATGCAAGTGAATAGTGAAAACTTTTCCGGCAATGAATAGTGTTCAGTGAATAGTAAAATTTCTGAATGCTTCTCGGAATGTCAAACTGACACAAAAAATGATGAATAGTAAACTGATGAATAGTATTTTGATGAATAGTGTTTTTCCAAAGTTCGGGAAATGACCTGAAATGGTGAGTTGTGACACTAACAAGTCTTGCAACGTTGTGTTGAATACTTGTTACTTTTAATAAGCTCGTTGGTATCTAAAGACAAAGAGTGCAAAGGTTATGGACTAAAGCTGTGAAGTGTAGAAAGTTGTATTGCTGGACTATATAAGCTGGAAACTCTGCTCATTATCTTAGAACCCTAATTGATTTCTTAAGCCGTTTTCTCTCAATGACAAGCTCTCTTTCATTATGTATTCTCTTTGATAGTATTTCCATCGCATTGTAATAGAACTATTATCAATCTAGATAATAGATCCACACCTGAGCAGTGGTGGATTTGGTTTAGTTCATTGATTAAGTGGTTGTTATTGACAACTGATTGAGATCAGTTGTTGTGTTGTTCTGGGTTTGTGATTGGTTTAATAAAGAATCTTGGTTTAGATCCAAGATAGAAGTTTGGTTTATAAATTTGTTCAATAATGATTCACTTGGAAGTGAATTATGTTAAGGGTGACATATACGATGATAAGGATGTTAATTGGTGAACGCTATACATCATAATTTCGAGGGTAAAAGCTATATATCCATTTATAGTTGTATCTTAATTATTTACTGAGCGCCTAGTTGAAAGTCGACTTTTGAAATCCTTGGAATTATACTCTTGGCAGTGAAAACAAAGTATTGTAGATTGTATAGGTTTATTAACATGTAGATTGTATATGTTTGGATAAATTGACTAGAAGGAACACCTTCAAATATAATTGATCCCAGAATCAATGTTGATTCAAGTTCCATGACAAGATTCATCAAGATTGGCTTGTTGTGTCTTCAAGAAGATGCAGCAGATAGGCCAACAATGGAGCAAGTTGTTGGCATGTTACTTGACAACTCATATGTTGCTCTCCTTATCCCGAAAGTTCCAGCATGGGTGATATCACAGGATTCAATTGATACAAGTTTAGATGATTTAAGTTCTAACCATGACGATTATGATTAGTTTGCACTAGAGTTAGGCCCCTGATACACAACACAATTAGTACATCATATTGATAAACATTGGACAAATTTGTATAGTGAATAATAGTTGAGGAACTAATACGAATTAAAGGAGTAAATTTACTCCACAAAATTAATACAGCACATTGCGTAGTTCGGCATTACAGTATATACTTTTGATAATGTTTTGGTGTTTGTTACACTTGAACCTATTTAAATCATGAAAATTTGACGTAACCATATTTTATGTAGATATAATTTTGACATTATCATTATGAACAAGTGTTTTTCCAAGATAGAAAATAATTTATAAGTTTTTAACCACACCACCTATAGATCATTCAAGATAAGTAGCTCACCATAATACTTTATAAACATAGTAAAACAAAATTACCTGTGTAAATCGAGGGGAAAAAAATATATAAAGAGAGAGAGAGAGAGAGCATCTTTACCCCAAAAAATCATTGATTTTACACTCTTCATTACCAGTATATTCTCTTTGCATTTCCCATATGTATAACAACATGGAAACATTGTATTTGCCAGAATTTCCCAAGGAGATGAAATTGCATTTCCAATGGTTAGAGCACCCGGTGCAGGCTAGTTGTGGAGGTTCGCCGTCCAACGTGGAAGGCCCAACAGCGAGCCGAAGCTCGCCGCTACACCACAACTGCCTCGTCGTTGCTCTTTGTTGGGTGGTTCTTCGTGGCCACGGCGAGCATTCTTTCTGACAAAAAGTGGGATGTAAACGTTGGGAGATGCAGAAATAAACGGATATATTACCGTTTGGTTTGCAGAAAATTTACAACGGTTGTGTTTGTTTGTATTTTTTTTCTCCCTTCACTCTTTTACATAAACACTATAAATACTAAACCCATTTTCACTTCTCTTCACTACGTTTCAACAAACTAAACTAAAAATCTTCTCCAAATTAAAACAAAAATGTCTCAAAACCCGAACGAAGGGGGCTATTTCACGAACCTCCTAACGTCAATACGGGGGAACCTCAAACTCTTCTACTCCCTCGTCTCAAAGTCCAAACCCCTCACCGTCATACGGTTCGCAACCATTAAATCCGAATGAAATTTACCGTAACTAACAATATACGTTTCAACAAGGATTCGCAAGTCAACAACAATTCAATTCGTCACCACAATTTTATAACCCGAATCAACCATCCACGTTTCCTCCATCAAAACCATCTCAAGGTACGTTTAGAGTACCTAAGGCACGATCACCGTCCAAAGGTAGAGGAAAAGAACAAAAGCCCAAAGAGGAAAAAGCGTCGTAAATTTGGACGCGGACGATGACGATGACTTGGAAGAAGCTAGTCATACGCGTTCTCGAAAGTTGTGTTCCAAACAAGAAGAAATGATTCTTGCGGAAGCGTGGATAGAAATTTCCCAAGACCAAGAGATGGGAAATGACAAAGAGAATGACTTCTTTTGTAACAAAATACATGAAGTGTTCAACGAGCAGACTACTGATGAGCCTCGTACCAAAAACATGCTATCTGGTAAATGGTCGAGGCTCAATGCCGACAGCCAAAAATTCCATGCTATTTATAAACATTTAGAGCGTCGCAGTGTTGAAAATGAGCATGATCATATCGAGAATGCCAAAAAGAACTTCGCAGAACGTTTTGGACAAAGGGGTTTCACTTTGGTTCACGTTTGGGAGATCCTGAAACGCTACCCGAAATGGGATGCTGAAGAACCTCTAGACATTACATGTCTTGAGGATATATTCGGGCCGGACAAACGACCTCGTCTCGAAAGAAACAACAAATGAGCCGCAAAAAAACAAAAGTCGACGGAAACGTCGAGTGCGGCGAGCTCCGGTGGGAGTCAAACGAGTACTTTTTTGGGACAATTATCCGAAGAGTATAATCAAGCAAAAGATGCTCAAACGGCTTGTTACGAGGCGCGGAGGAAGAGGGGGGAAAAGGCGTTTGAGAAAGAAGTTGCGGCGTTGGAGTGGCAGGATACGCAGATGCTAATGCTCGATCCAAACACGGTTACTTACCCGGTTAGAGCCGAATAATTCGCAAGAGACAAGCAAGAATAACTCAGAAATACCAAAGTATCGACCGCGAAGATGACGAATAAAATGTTTAATTTTCATATTAGTATCGTATGTTTTTTTTTTCGTATTGTATGCGTTTTTTTTTTCCCGTATTGTATGTGTCTTTTTTTCGTATCGTATTTTTTTTCCGGTATTCTAACTTTCTGATTTAATGAAATAAAATTATTATGTTGTGTTATTTTTAAGTAATTGTGGAATGAATTTAATTAATTTAATGAAATGAATAAAAAAATAAATGTGTAAGATGCGGGGCCCTAATGAAGAAGTTGAGGTTTATTGTTTGGTGAGGAGGAGGTTTGTTGTGAAGAGTTGAAGTTCAGCTGTTGTGTGATGTGGCACATGTGGGACCCGAATAGGGAGATGTAGCTCTTTGACTACACGTTGTGCTCTTATGACCAAGGGAAAGGAGATCCTGACAGTGACATTTGAAATTATAGTGACGGATTTTTTTAATCGTCAAGACTCATAGATGCACAGTTTGGCGCTTTAATGGTCCTCCCGGGAAGAGCTTCATTATCCATCCTAAAACTCTTTCCATGCCTACCAGAAAATAAAAATTAGTTGATGCATTTGGTGATGAGGTATAATGTTATGTAACCGGAGGTGACCAAATGGGTGGGTTCGGTAACGGGTCAGCATGCTTATTTTTTATCCTTAATTTCTGGGATGACCAAAACACTTTTAGTCGAAATATAATTTTATAAAGCATGTCCATATACAGTTACAAAAACATGTTATTTACAAGATATTCTTACTTAAGAGGTTTTATATAGTTAAAGATTTTGTGCAAAACTATCCTTTAATCCACTTAATGCATAGTTTTTGGGGTGATTCTAAATACCTTTTGTCCAAATCCTTAAATAAAATACATCATTTTGTAAACTATAATTACAAAAGTTATATTATTTATATAATAATCATTTTTTTAATGATTTAAGAGTTCTTAAAAAAATAATTAAAAAATTAAAATAATAATAATAATAATAATAATAATAATAATAATAATAATAATAATAATAATAATTTAAGAGCTCTTAACTTCTACGTTTAGGGAATTTGAGGCGGAAGCTTTGGATACAATTTCTCGCATTAAGTCTCTTACCATTAGTCACTCAAATAATGTTAATAATGGTGTTTTTATCTTTCATCGAGTTAGTTTTTGTATTTAAAAAAGAGTGGGAGCACAGATTATGTCTAGACTCATATCCAATTTTATGTAATTTTTCATGGTCATAATAAAAAGCGATGGTTAATAATAATAATAATAATAATAATAATAATAATAATAATAATAATAAAATTGTGCTCCTTTTAACCCTTTCATCCGGTTGACCTTATTTGCTTAAAAGCTAATTAGCAAGGTACTCGCGCGTTCCTACAACGGGTACCTTGTAATTGAAGTTTTGGCGAACAATGTTGCTCTATTAGTATTTATTTACGATGAAAATTGATTTACACATAGCTAAAATATTTTTTGAGGCATGATAAACTGTTGAAGTTATGAGAAAATGATATATTATCTGAGTGATTGAGTCCACTTAGAACTTTTTTTTTCTTCTTATTTTGAAAATTCGAACATAAAAACCATGTAATTTAGAGGTAGTTTTATTATTTTTGCCGCCCAAAAATTCTTGATATATATATATATATATATATATATATATATATATATATATATATATATATATATATATATATATATATATATTAGAAGAAGGTTAATGTAAGATCAAACTTAAAGTTATAAAAATAAAATCTAATCTAAACAACCATTAAAACCATTTTATAAATAACCATATTAGCAATAATACACAAAAAATAAAGTATTAATACGAATTATCATTTTAGCAACTAATAACCAACTGATACATGAGTTTCGATTAGTGATACACAACTATAAATTTACATGTCGAATCAAAGTGTATCACATTAACCTGATACATTACATGTCGAATCAAAGTGTATCACCTTCGTTTCGTCAATTTAAAAAAGAAAACCACCGAAACTTTAAGAATTTTAGTTGTATTCAATAAAAAAATTAATTTTATTTTAACGAGAGTGTCACTTGTCAGATTTTAGTTGGATCTTATTTTTACAACTTTAAGATTGATCTTATTTGAGCTATATATATATATATATATATTACTTTTTGTGTTTTATAAGTTTATACTATATATAATAAAAAAGTATATTATTAAATAAAAAAAAGTTATTCATAAAATGTCATACAAATTTTAGGAAGAGAGTGTTTAGCAGCTTGATTAATTTGTACATTGTGGTTTATAACTGATACTTTTAATTGAAATGGTGTTTTAAATGTTATATTAATTATAAGTGTTGACCAGTTAATATGTTTATATGCTAATGCTTAAATTGATTGTACATATAGATAAATTTGTTATATTTACTTAAAAATCGATATATAAAAATCTTAAAAATATAAAAAAGAAAAAGGTCAAAGATACATTAGAAGATGTATAGATAAGTTACCTACGAAGGTACCGTTCTTAGTCATTTCAAAATCAAAGCAAACCCTTTCCTTAGTCATTTCAAAATCAAAATATATGTATCTAGTAACGTTAAACCTCACCTTTTGTGAACGTGTCACTACGCACTAGACCGTTTTATTGACGGGTAAAATAAGTGTGTATCTACCCTTTATTAATACACGAAAGTGTACGGCAACATGGTGTAGCATACTAGATGATAGATTATAAAACACTAGAGCCCACTAGCAAACAATACGTTTTTCATTGGTTGACTGATTCCCTACAAACTTTCTATATTGTAAGTAGCTGCCTTTATGGACGAAAAACAATATTTCATGCAATGAAGCTCATAGTTTCGCTGAAACCGTGTTTCCAACTACTAATTTGTCCTGTCATGAAGACTCTCAAAAACAATTATAATTATAGTACACGCATGCATTTTTTTCTCTTTCGAGGAAGCAGGGATATTAATAATCTATTCGCGTTCCAACTACGAACGAGCTATAGGCTATGTTTGGGAAGGGGCTTTTATGGGGCTTATGAGACTTGGGCTTTTAAAATAAGACGGCTAATTAAACAAGTCTCGTTTGTCATGGGGCTTATGGAAGGGCTTATAAAATAAGCCGGCTAAAAACTCTAGCCCCATAAAAGAGGCTAAACACTTAAGTCCGGGGCTTTTGAAAAATAAATTACTTATTTACCAACAAAAATATCTAAAATATACAAAAACTCATTTAATTATGTCCTTTTTAGTAATTTTACAATAATAAGCCTCAGCCCCAGCCCATTTACCAAACAAGTTTAAAAATACAAGCTTTAATTTCGGCTTATAATATAAGCCCCAGCCCCAGCCCCAGCTCCAGCCTATTTCGCCAAACATACCCATAATCTTAGAGCAAAGACTTTTTTCTTTTGTATGATCTAGTGCAAATTTAGTACGATTTAGCTTAATCCCCACTCTATAAAAGTGTGGATCCATGCCAGCTCCGCCCCTTCTTATAATCATAAACATATAGGGTATGTTTGGTGAAATGTGTTGGAGCTGGGGCTGGGGCTAAAGCTGAAGCTGGGGCTAGGGCTTATATTATAAGCCGAAATTTAAATTTGTATTTTTATAAACTTGTTTGGCAAATGGGCTGGGGCTGGGGCTTATTATTGTAAAATTACTAAAAAGGACATAATTAAATGAGTTTTTGTATATGTTACATATTTTTGTGGGTAAATAAGTAATTTATACTTCAAAAGCCCGGGCTTAAGTTTTTAGCCTCTTTTATGGGGCTAAAGTTTTTAGCCGACTTATTTTATAAGCCCTTCCATAAGCCCCATGACAAACGAAACTTATTTAATTAGCCGACTTATTTTAAAAGCCCAAGCCCCATAAAAGCCCCTCCCCAAACATAGCCATACTCTTTAGATTCTAATTAACTGCAGCTAGTTCATATTTATAACAATGTCCTTTCCATCAAGTCATGAAGCAGTAACCTCCTTAGAGTTGTTGCAACCGTGCCGTCAGTTTACGTTTTCGGAGATTCAGCTAGCTACCGAAAACTTTGATGAATCATCAGTAATCGGACGTGTGGGTTTCGGCAAGGTTTACAAAGGAACAATTACACATGGAGCGGGTTGTTCGACCGTGGCCATTAAAAGGCTGGAATCGACATCTAATCAAGGAGCAGTCGAGTTTTGGGCCGAAGTTGAGATGCTCACGAAGTTAAGGCACTGTCACTTGGTATCTTTAATTGGATATTGTAAAGATGGCCAAGAGATGATCCTCGTCTATGAATACATGCCTCGTGGAACACTTGAAGATCATCTTCACAAACGTCTAAATTCTCTACCTTGGGTGAAACGGCTTAAAATATGCATAGGAGCTGCCCGTGGGTTAGACTATCTTCACACGGGTACAGGTATTCAGCATGGAATTATACACCGTGATGTCAAAAGTTCAAATATTCTGCAAGATAATACTTGGGCAGCTAAAATTTCAGACTTTGGGTTGTCCAAAATAGGTCCAACAAATCAGCCTTCCACTTATGTTAATACTATGGTGAAAGGTACGTTTGGATATCTAGATCCAGATTACTATCAAACAGGTAGGCTGACTCGAAAGTCTGATGTGTATGCATTTGGGGTTGTATTATTTGAGGTCTTGTGTGGGAAAAGAGCAGTAGATAGAAGTCTAGACGAGGAGCAATGGGGTTTAGCAAGTTGGGCTCAAGACTCAATTAAAGGAGGTCGCCTAAAACAAATAGTAGATTCCAGTATAAGGGGGAGAATAGCCACAAAATGTTTGAAGGAGTTTGCACAGCTAGCTGAGCGATGCTTGCTTAACCATCCGAAACAACAACCCACAATGGCTGAGGTTGTGGTTTGTCTAGAGTCTGTCCTAGCTTTACAGGAAAGAGTCAGCAAAACATCACAGCCTGCAGGCATGACAATCTTTGGTAGAAAGGTACCGATGTTTTCCTTTCCATCCAATGGGGAAAACTAAGGTATCATGTTCTTTTCCATTATCTTCAAGTTTATCACATGCATTTCTAGTTGTATCTTATTTATTGAGCTTTTAACTTATCGAGCTTTTAACTGTAGGTGGACGTTTGAAATCCTTGGAATTATTCTTCGATACTCTTGGCAGTGAAAACAAAGTATTGTACAAGTTTGATTCTGAAACTATCAGCATTGCAACCGACTACTTTTCCGAAGCAAATAGAATCTTGAAACATATATTCGGATAACATGTACAAGGTATCCCTAATAACATATCTAATAATTACATTTCATGTTTTCCGGTGTGTGCTTTAAAACGTTCAAATTGATTTTTATGTTCAGGGAAGGCTACCAAATGACCAAGATATTGCAATTGTTCGACCTTATAACGATAGCATGAATGGACAGTTTATGAAAGAGGCATCGATACTGGCACAGCTTGAACACGAGAATTTGTTCAATTTATTCGGACATTGCATTGAAGGAATGAAAGTGCTTTTCGTCTATGAGTTTGCACCAACTGCAAGCCTTGACGACTTACTGTATGCTATACAATTTTATTTTTAAATACACAACTCATATGCAACAACTAGGGTGTAAACGAGTCAAATCGATTTGAACTTTGGCAGAGCTCGACTCGATTCGACATTATTATGTTCGGCTCGAGCTCAGCTCGACGAGCCTTCATAAGGTAAATTTGTGCTCGGCTCGAGAAAGTTTGAATTGAGCTCAAGCTCGGCTCAAAAATCTCGAAATGTTGAAATATAAGATACGATTTGAATCCGGCTCGAGCTCGGCTACAAAAGCCCTATAAACTCATAAATAAATATTTACATTTAGTGTACTTACGTAGTATATGTAACCCCTTAAAATATGCATAAAATATAATATACTATCTCTTAAAAGCTCGACAAAATCTTGAGTAGAGCCTATATAAGCTCGAGCTCGACTTGTTAAACATTTCGAGCTTATTTATTGGGCTCGATCTCGACTCGATAGCTCAATAAAGTTCGGCTCGAACGAACTCGAGTCGAGTTCGAGCTACTCGAAAAAAGCTCGACTAGTTCACCCGGGCAACAACTACACGTTCAACATATTTTTCGGGCTCTACCGGCACTTACTCTGATTTACATTAATAGTCACAGACTATATTAAATGACAAACATTTATCTGGTGATATGTGTTTGTAGATTCTACATGTACTCTTTTGGACTGGAATAAACGGTACAAGATAATACTAGGTGTTGCCAGGGTACTTGTATACCTTCACAAACATGCTCCCCTTGAGATCATACATCGTAATGTACAACCTGGAAACGTTCTTTTAGATAAAAGTTTGAACCCCAAGCTCTCGGGGTTTAGGAGGGCTAGAGCAACAAAAAACACTAATTACATTGAAGATGATCATTCTTGTGGGACAGTGTAATTAAGTACATACTGATGACGTATAGTCTATATATGGGCAACGAGCCCAAATATTAAACATTACTAAGACCCAAAGCCACCATGCGTGGGCTATTATAAACGGGGCCGCATTAATAATGGGAATGGGCTCACATTAGCCCAAGCCCAACTAAACTATATATACGGTTTAGATAAAGATCTCCAATTTATGGAATAATATCCTTAAACTGGATAAGCACCACGTGTGCGAAACGTAAGGAGCACGAACCCTACAAGGATTCTGCGCCTATATAAGGAATGACATAATTCTCATTAAAGGTACGATTCACAAAACCCTAAAACTCTTTACGAGAACCCTAAATCGATTATTTACTCTCACGCCGGAGTCTAATCGTGGGAGACAATCTCACGATAAGCCTAACGGTGTTGTCTATTTTCTTAGTGCGCAGGTTTCAAGCATTAAGAAGCGAATTGGTACGAGAGCAAGAGCCCATAATCAGGAACGCCCAACTTTTGTATCAACAAGTGGCGCCATCCGTGGGACCCCTACTAAGAACTAAGGAACTAGAATGACAAAAAATAAGAATTCAAGCCAGCGGACTCCGCAGTTAGAAAAAACACGTGACCCCCAGAGGAAGAATCAACAAGATTCGACCCCTAGGCAGGCTGCTGGGACAACCAGCGCACCTGGTCACCAAGAGGCAGGGACAACCCAACCTCTTCCAGTGGTAGAACTGCCTGTAAGGACTACCCAAACCACCACAGTGGTCCCAAGCGTTGAGGAACTCCAGCGCACCCTCTTCACTACTCCTCACCAAACTGTACCTACAGTGGACAACACTGTACCACCAGGCGCGCCTAACCGAAACAGGGCACCCAATACTGAGGCAGATATTCTTGCAGCAACTGAGGAGACACCTGACCTAACGTTGGGAAATTTCGTATCCCAAAATTATGAAACCCTAACCGCCCTCATGTAAGAAGAAGCAAGGAGAAGGTCGAGTGCGAGCCTTCAAGCCCGACTCAATTTTGGTCCTGAACACGAACCATCACCACCGCGCCATCCACGATAGGCTGGGTACAACTTCTGACTCTCAATATTCAGAAGGATATGAAGACAGTGAGAGACGCAATAATGTTCATTCCAGACTTGGCAGTCGAGGGATACAAGACCGATTAGGACCCCAACATTCACCAAGCGAAGGGTCCTCCAAGTCTGGAAACAAGAGAATTCACGACAGATTGGAGAGAAGAGTATCCCCAAGTGAAAGCCCCTCAAGCTCTTCTTCTGAAGGAAGTCGGTGCAAGCGCCGCAAAGAGATTACTCGTCCTCCAGCGACTCTTCGAACAACGAGGATAGTGAAACAGGACATTGGAAGTCAAGAGGAAGACGTCGTGAAGAAGAAAAGGAAGACATGTCTCTTCCATGGCGTCGCCAGAAAATTGATGCGTTTACACGTCGCATCAGCGATTACTCCGACCAAAAAAGGAGGCGCATGCCCGCTAATGTAAAAACATATGATGGGACAGGTGATCCGGATGACCACCTAAAAATTTTCGAATCAGCTGCTACTAACGAAAACTGGCCACAACCTGTGTGGTGCCATATGTTTAATTCCACATTAGTAGGGAATGCGCGCACATGGTTTAGCAAACTCCCACGACGGAGCATCGGTGGGTTTGAAGAATTACGGAAAGCATTCCGTCTAAACTTTACCCAAAGAAAGAAGTGCGCTAAAAACCCAGTTGCACTAGCCAGAGTAAAACAACGCCAAGGGGAATCAACCAGTGCCTTTATGGAACGCTTTAAGGATGAGTGCATACAGGTCAAAGCGTGTCCCGAAATTCTAAAAATTTCAGGGTTCATGAACGGGATTAACAACCCAGAACTCATTTGGAAGCTAAACGACAAGGTTCCCCAAACTTTCGATGAGCTAACAAAGCGCACAAGATCCTTCGTACAAGGAGAAGCAGCCGCTGCGGACAGCAAAAAAGGCTACTCGAATTATAGGCAACAAGAACAGCCTAGGAGACAATCCAATGATCAGAATAACAACCGCAGCAGGAATTACTGCAGTGGACGAGATAATGACAAGTATACCCCTCTCACAAAAACTCCGAGGGAAATATTTGTTACAGAAGGAGCAAACTTCCCAAAACCTCCACCAATGCGTACCGCAGAGGAAAAGCGCGTAGGGAATGGATACTGTGAATACCATGGTCAAAAAGGCCATACAACCAATGAGTGTGTCCAGCTATGACAACTAATTGAAAAGTTAGTAAGGGAAGGCAGAATGGACCACCTTGTAAAAAACATCAAAGAGGGAAAGGATAAACAAAGGAACGGGGGCAAGAAATAACCTCTCAAAGAAAAATCTGACACCATATATATGATATAGTCATGGCAACGCAAGATAAAACAAAAAGTCAGTCAAAAATTCTCTCCAGAAAAAGAGATATCCTTCCCTACTCTAGTTGCGGACAACGCAGTAGTAGAACCTCTAACTATTGAAATACATACGGGAGGACATGATATCCACCGCATGTACTTTGATGGAGGAGCATCCGCTGATATCCTATACGATCATTGTTTCAAAAGACTGCGACCTGAAATCCAAAGTCAATTGATACCAGCAACAACGTCGCTGACTGGGTTCACAGGAGAAAAGATTTGGCCTATAGGGCAATTACGCTTGCTAGTGGTCGTGGGAGATGAACAACACTCAACAGCAACATGGATAAATTTCATGGTAATAAGGTCTCCCTCACCATATAATGGGATCATTGAGAGACCTGGAATCTCTTCTATGCGCGTTGTGCCATCCACAGCGCATGGGATGCTCAAATTTCCAGTGGAAGGAGGAGTTGTTACCCTCTATAACACAACAGTACCACCAAAAGAATGCAACGCAGTAACCACTGAGGTGGAGAATATTCCAGAACAGCACACAGAAAAAACACCAAACCTAAAGATCGCTATTCACCCCGATTACCCGGACCAACAAGTTTCGATTGGAGGATCTTTATCTGACAAAGGTAAAGCAGCTGTGTGCGCACTCTTGCAAAAGAACCTAGATATCTTTGCATGGGAACCAAAACACATGATAGGAGTGCCACGCTCTATCACGGAGCACAAGCTGCAAATCCGACAAGGATATCCCCCAATACAACAGAAGAAGCGCGACCAGGCCCCAGATCGTGCAAAAGCTATTCTGGAAGAAGTACACAAACTCGTAGACGCAGGCATCATGCGTGAAGTGTACTATCACGATTGGCTCTCTAACCCAGTAATGGTAAAGAAGAGCGATGGCAGTGGAGAATGTGCGTGGACTTCACAGACCTTAACAAAGCATGTCCACAGGACTGCTATCCACTGCCAGAAATAGACTGGAATGTAGAATCCTTGTGCGGATACCCTTTTAAATGCTTCCTAGATGCATACAAAGGGTATCATCAAATCCAGATGGCAGTCGAGGATGAAGAAAAAATAGCTTTCCACACCAGTCAAGGGGTTTACTGCTACACGAAAATGCCTTTTGGCCTAAAAAACGCAGGGGCAACATACCAACGACTGGTGGACACAGCTTTCGAGAAACAAGTGGGTCAAAACTTGGAGGTCTACGTTAACGACCTTGTCATCAAAAGCCACACAGGGGATGAATTGGTGCGCGACATCGAGGAAACGTTCAAAACATTGGGACAAATAAACATGAAGTTAAATCCCAAGAAATGCACCTTTGGCGCAACTGAAGGCATGTTCCTCGGATACTTAATAGAACCTGATGGAATTAAGCCTTGCCCAGAAAAAACCAAAGCTGTTATTGATCTTCCCTCACCGCGCACACTCAAAGAAGTCCAGTCGTTAAACGGAAAACTAGCAGGGCTAAACCGTTTCTTATCTAAGTCAGAAGACAAATCACTTCCTCTCTTTAAAATACTCACGAAGTGTACTAAAAAGGGAGATTTTTGCTGGACTAAGGAAGCAGAAGAAGCTTTCCAACAGCTAAAATAGCACCTAGCATCACTCCCCAAACTTGTCGCACCGCGACCAGGGGAAGAGCTAATCATGTACTTATCTGCAACCCATGGAGCAGTTAGCGCAGTGCTATTGACAGATAGAAACTCCATCTAGACACCCATATACTTCGTTAGCAAAGCATTGAAGAAGACAGAGACTAACTACAGCGCCTTGGAGAAGCTAGTCCTAGCCCTAGTATTCGCAGCTAAAAGACTACGCAGATACTTTCAAGCGCATCTAATAGCTGTAATAACATACCAGCCAATCAAACAAGTTATCTCAAAACCTGACGCATCAGGACGGCTACAAAAGTGGAGTGTCTTGTTAAGCGAGTATAACATCTCATATAGACCGCGCACTACAATCAAGGGACAGATATTAGCCGATTTTATTGTTGAGAAGCCAGATACTGATAGTCCAACCTCAACAACCAAAACAGATCTGCAAGAACCCTGTATTATGTTCACAGATGGATCCTCATGTGTGGATGGATCAGTCGCAGGCCTTATTCTTACAAATCCAGAAGGCATGGAATTCACCTATGCGCTGCGCTTCGAATTCACAGCCACAAACAATGAGGCGGAATACGAAGCCCTACTTGTTGGACTGCGTATTGCAATCCAAATGGGTGTACGCAACCTGGAAGCAAACGTAGATTCTCGGCTAGTCGCCAACCATGTGTTAGGTGAGTATGAAGTCAAGGATGAGCACATGATCCAATACTTGGATAAAACCAAGTCCTTAATCAAGAACTTTGATAAGTTCACAATAAAACAAGTACCTAGAGGGGACAACAGGAAGGCTGATTGATGAGTGCTCAAACACTCATCATTTTTTGGTCTAATCTGAACTGCAAAACATACAAAAACACTCAGTAATGCATCAAAATACTAACAATATTTCAAAATTGTGTTTTATATGTTTTAGATGCAAAACGAGCAAAAACAAACGAAAAACGCACAAAGTTTGCAAAATTGGCAGTTTCAGTCCCTCAACTTTCATAAAATTACAAAACTAGTCCCTGGATATTCAAAATGTCATATTTAGTCCTTTGGTGAAAAATTGGAAAGTTTTGGAAATTTACAAAATTAGTCCCTGGAGTTACAGATTTTGGCAGATTCAGTCCCTGGTGGGATAATTTTGAAAGAAAAATCACTTTTGGTCCTTGGGAAAGTCACAAAAGCCATTTTTAATCCTTGGGTGAAAATTTTGAGGAAATTACATGTTTGGTCCCTTAAGTTTGGCAAGTTGTCAATTTTAGTCCCCGGGAAATTTTGAAAAATAAAAATGAAAAAAATGGTTTTTGAAAGATTGTTGATTGGCAAGTTTAGTCCTTATAATATATTTTGTGAAAGCTACCATTTCAGCCCTCAACTTTGGTAAATTACAAAAATGGTCCTTGTGAATTTTGGTTATAAATCAAACGGACCCTTGTAATTATTTAATCCCAAAACCAAAACAAACACAACCCAAAACAAATCCTAATCCACTAACCCCAGCCCACCAAAATAAGCCCACTACCCACCTTTTTAATACCCTGGGCGTTGACCCCAGTCAAACCCCACAACCCCGCTCACCCTTCATCCCTAACCTCCCAACACCCTCCCTAATTTCCAGTAACCTTGTTTCCCCCTCCTCTCCAAACTCCACCAAACACTTAACCACACCACTCCAATTCCCCCTCCTCATTTATTACACCAACTGCCAAAACCTAACTTCGCACAAAAAAACGCGTGTATAGTCCTATTTTCCTTTCGGGGAAATCGGCTATACACGCATCGACGTCTGGAGCCTCTGGATGCACATCCAGAGAAATGAAGTAGTCAGATGAAAACTGACGCACATCATCCTCACTCATCGCAGAGCGAAAATCCTCTAATTGGGCAACCATTTTCATAAATTTACTAGAATACGCACACAAATTTACCTGATAAAACAGTTACTTTCTTTGCAAAAAACGCTTTGAAGAAGTGTGCAAGGGTGAGTATGTGCTTTTACTGTGTGTTTTGGGTAAAATGGAGGCGGTGACGCTTATATAAGGAGTCCCAAAACCCTAGATGAAGCCCACGTGGATCCCACTCATAAAACTTGTGGCTAGAAACCGAAACGGTACATGCACTTTTTCCTGTTTTCCTACGGACACGTGGACACAACCCCCGATTTTCGAGGCATTTCTTTGAAATATCTATGACTACGTACATCGTACTCAATATTGGGCGGCAATATTTAAAAGTTCTCCCGCCACGCTTACCGCTGTTGTGACTAGTCTAGCATCCGCGGCTACGAGCCGCGCACACTAGACTGGAGGGACATGATGACGTATAGTCTATATATGGGTCACGAGCCCAAATATTAAACATTACTAAGACCCAAAGCCACCATGTGTGGGCTATTATAAACAGGGCCGCATTAATAATGGGAATGGGCTCACATAAGCCCAAGCCCAACTAAACTATATATACGGTTTAGATAAAGATCTCCAATTTATGGAATAATATCCTTAAACCGGATAAGCACCACGTGTGCGAAACGTAAGGAGCACGAACCCTACAAGGATTCTGCGCCTATATAAGGAATGACATAATTCTCATTAAAGGCACGATTCACAAAACCCTAAAACTCTTTACGAGAACCCTAAATCGATTACTTACTCTCACGCCGGAGTCTAATTGTGGGAGACAATCCCACGATAAGCCTAACGGTGTTGTTTATTTTCTTAGTGCGCATGTTTCAAACATTAAGAAGCGAATTGATACGAGAGCAAGAGCCCATAATCACGAACGCCCAACTTTTGTATCAACACATACACTTCCATTTTAATCTCGTGTTCCTTTGATTTTAAAAAAAATTCAAATGTTTGTTCAAAGATATAGATTCTCCATCAAATTCACCAAATTAAGAAGTTTATTATTCTTTTATAGTGTTTGTTCAATGTGTTCCGGGAGTTCTATGAAATACCAGTTGATATTTTTATTTTAGGAGTAAATTCAGTGATTATGTTCAAATAAAGTTATAAGTAACATACATGATTTTGGGGTCAAATTCTAATACTTTGAGTTGTTAATTCTGGCTATTAGTTGTACATGCCGCAACGGATTCCTGGCACCAGAGTATTTCAGAGGAAATATTTTATCAAATAAGATTGATGTCTTCAGTTTTGGTGTATTGGTTTTGGAGACGATAAGTGGGCGCAGAACATATGACTACGCTTCAGAAACCAACTGGAACCTTAATAGTCATGTAAGTATCGTTAGATATTATCATAGCTGTCCCGTGCTTTTATTTGTACATTTCAAATCAGGTGTCTCTCGAGTTGGCTTTCTCCCTGTTGTCCGGCATCTTCTACTTAAATCTCACTCTGATAAAAAAATTTGATGCAATCACCCAACTTCGCACAAGTATAGTAAAGTTTGATGTAAACAAAAAAACACAACACTCCAGTGTTTTGCTCCCTCTGTTTCATAATAAAATTATGTATGTGACACACATTTTTAGAAATATGTCAATTATACTTTATAGAAATTTATTCATCGGGTAAAGTTTATAAGTGGACACTTAAAACATTAGGGAGTTGATTGGCACACTCTCTTTTTTTATCCGCACACTCAAATGTACAAACTGGCAAAGCAGCATCAAACAAATGTACAATTGTTTATAGCACAGGATGGAGTGTGCAAATAAAAAAGAAGAGTGTGCAAATCATTAGCCAAAACATTAAGGTGGAGTGGTGGACACTTATTATGGGATAAAAAGAGTAAACTAGTACTATCACTTTATATAAGAACAGACTTAGATTAAGATACGTAAACATGACTTTATTTGTTTTGAGTCAAATGGTGGAATTATGGTTTGTTAACATGTATAGGTTTCGTCCGCTTGGAGAAATTGGCTGGAAGGAACACCTTCAAATATAATTGATCCCAGAATCAATGTTGATTCAAGTTCCATGACAAGATTCATTGAGATTGGTTTGTTGTGTATTCAAGAAGATGCAGCAGATTAGGCCAACACTAATTTTCTAGGGCAGTAGGGCCTTGTTGTGAAAAAACACTAATTATTGAGAAAATATCTTAAGTGATTAGTCAGATACTGAACTTTTGAATACTTAATTTACATACTATATTATAAAATAGTAGACGCTTTTGGTGTAACATTAATTTTCTAGGGCCTTGTTGTGAATTTTCGGCTCCGAAAATCTTGAAGACGTTGTGTTTAGAGCAAGGTTTGAAACCCGGGTCGACCCGGCCGGGTTAACCGGTTCGACCGGTTCCGGCAGAAAAAACGGGTCAAAACAACCCGGGTTTCTAAAACCGGGTTAACCGGTTTGACCCGTCGGGTTTTGAGTGACCCGGGTCAACCCGGTTCTCAAAACCCGGGCGGGTTTCATTTTTTCAAAATATTTTAATAAAAACCCGAGTTGACCCGGTGGTCGACCCGGTTGACCCGGCGGTCGAATCGGTTGACCCGGTCAAAAAAATAAAAAAATAATAAATTAAAAACCGGGTTGACACGGCGGTCCAACCAGTCGAACCGGTTGACCCGGTGACTCGACCAGGTCGATTTCGAACCCGGTTTTCAAAACATTGGTTTAGAGTAAGTTGGTGATCTATAAGTACTTTTATACGTTAAATACTATCAATATCATCTTCAATAAATTTAGCGACTTAACTGAATAAAAAACTGATAAAGATGATTACCAAAATGGTGTGTCCCAATGGTATCTCATGTCATTTGAGAAACTCCTAACCAAATGGTTGTGGGTTCAAGTCGTGTTTAAGACATGTGAGATAGATTTCTAGTATAGATTTGTGGTATGAATATTGTGAGATAGTTAAAATTGTAAACAAAATTAAAAATGTTATGAATATATTTATTATATTGATTGTACACATTAATCATCATATTCATAACATTTATCATTAGTCTTGTAACACACCAATAACAAGCTTTATTTTTCTCTCTCATACTCTTTTATGTTCCTTTGATTAATGTTCTTATTGTGCTATTAGGCCGTTGTTTCAAAACACGTTATCAGCACGCTCTACAAGTGTTTTTCGATTTCTAATGTCTCCAATTCAAAAGGTACGTAATTTGTCGATTGACAAAGAGGAGAACAAATTAATATTAATTTGAAGTTAGCAGTCACAAAACAATTACAAAGGTAAGTAAAACATACTCTATTATTTAGAATGATTTTGTCCTACTGATTTATTATCATATGTAAGTTTATATTGTTTGCTTTTAGATCATTACCCTACACAGAATCTTTGTCAATATAGATTAGAATACTTACGTGCAATATATTTGATCGTTAGTAATTCGAATATGCTTTTGATTTGTAACCTTATGATGTATGACAAAAGTTTATGTGCTTGGACATGTTTTGTTATTGATTATTATGGTCTTAAGTCTTATGATATGACAAAAGTTTATTTTTGATTATCTCTAAACTTTTATAAGATTAAAGCAAATTGATTTGAAAAAGAATTAAGCAAGTCCTGAAAACCTTTTTGTATTTAAATATATTATAAGTTACGGAGTATTTAATTGTCTAATATTGAGTTGATCAAATTGATATGTTAAAACTTTTCCTTCTTAAATTTATAGCAATAAACTTTTTAATCCCGAAACCTGAGGCACCTTTAGTTTTTATGGAACATTATGGTTACTCCAGTAACCAAAAATACAAGTAGTTTGATTATGAATCTTGTATCTTATTCACTAGAAATCCATTCACCGTACAGCAAAAAGAAGCACCAAAAGAAAAGCTGAAAGAACTAAATGTACAAAACTCCTTTCGCCACATTATATTCCTAAAAAGTCACCTCCCAATATATATCGTTTTTAATGTTTGCAATCTCATTGTTTTTGGGGCCTTTAAATCTACAATATTGTGTCTACATGCTTGGTGTTTATATCCCTTATTAATCTTAGTTTTGCTTTAAAAAATATATATATCTTGTTTGTGGACATTATATTTGCTATCTTAGAAGTTGACATATAAGTTTTTATGCTCTTAGATGTAATTACATTATTGAATTATTATTCGTATAACGTTATCAATAGAAAACATATGTGTTATTATGTTTTCAAGATCTATGCTAATATCAGTGTTGCAAGATTTTCATTACTCTATTATACTAGAACCCACTATCGAATAACGTTTGGTATGCTTAAAGAAAAAGAGTCTATTAAATAACAGTTTTGGCAAATATAATCTTCGATGAAAATGTTATCATTCATAAATAAATAAATGTCTTAAAAAAGGTGCATTCATCAGGTTATACTAGAACAATTTTAATTTATTTTTCAGTTTATAAGGAGTATCAATAATTTCGTGACATATATGTTTCCTATTCCATATGATCTTATAATAATATTAAACATGTGTAAACGATGTGCGATACAAATTGAATTTGTAGTCTCCGCTTTTAGACTATATATATCTCTTATGAGAGGAAATTGCATAATATTAATTCGTGTCACAAACCACTATCATAGATCAACTATGGTAAGATAAGGATATCATTGATTCATGTTTAGCACATCTCATGAAAAATATATATATTTTTTTTACGGTATTAAACTAATTACGAGTTGCCGTTGATCTATTGACATTGAGTTAATAAACAACAAGGACTAAATATTTCTTACACATAAATTAATTAGTTTATCAATTAAAATGTAAAACTACTTAACCTGTTCCAAGTGACGATAAAGTTAGATTTAGAAGTTTCATTATCGCATGATTGAGCAGTGGGTTTGGCTAGCTGGAAAAAAATGTTTATGAAACTATACCGTGTATACTCAACATTTTATCTAATTGGATTTTGCCAACGTTGCATGGAAAATAACATGTTTTAAATGCTAGTTTACTTCGACGTTGAATCTTTTTGTGTAATTTGGATATACTGTTTTGAGACTTTTAGATAGAGTTATGCTTAATTTGACTCTCAAAGCTAAAGTTCGGCTATATCAACATGATTATTATTCTTATAATGCATATAATATCAACAAAGTTTAAGTGGCTAATTTACGTGGAATAATTTAAGGCAATTAGATAACACCAAATGTCGTGATACATCTAGCCCTCTATATACACATATTTACTTATGGTTGGAAAATTTTAATTATTGTATGTACAAGGACATGTAGTTATTTGTCAACTATTTAAGCTAAGATAAAGTTATAAGATATTGACAATGATAGTAATAGAAGTATTGAACTGCAGTCTCTATGTCCTATAGAGAAAATTTAGTGATAGTATTATCAATCGCAATTGATCATCACTCGGCATAGGGAGTTGTTTGTTTACTAGTATCTTCCTCAGGCAACTAAGTTTTTGCCTCCTTAATATTTAATAGTTGCTAGTATTATTTGTACTCGAAAAGTTTTGGATTGTTATTGCTAAATATTGAATAAAATGATGAGCTTCATTCTTTTCCTAGCAAGATAAACCAATAGTAAATGACAATAAAATGTGGAAGAAAATAAATGTGTCATCATAAATATAAATATGAAAATTATTTGTGTAAATGTCGGATATTGTCATATATGTGTGATTTATGTATCATGTTGTTTATTTGCCTGCATGAGAGTTAATTGATTAATGTCCAAGTATGTATTTCATAAATAATGCAACTTCACTTGTATAAAACATGCTTTATTATTTGATACTGCAATAGGCTAATTTGCATATTAATATAATTGGAAGAAGCCACACAGAGCTTATATAAATGTGATTGGGGAAATATAAGTTTAAATATGATGATGTGTTAAGTTCTCCATATAATTCGACTTTTACATAAAGTCAAGAGCAATAGAAGAACATGTAGTCATAAACTACAAGTTTATGAGCCAAGATTGTTGTATTAATTGGCATGACCGGTTGGACCATCCTGGGTCAATGATGATGCGAAATATATAGAAGAACCGTAAGTTTCTTCAAAGATATATTTGATTGTTCTCGTTGGAAGTTAATTATACATATATCATCACCAGATTAAAGTAAAGATTTTTTTTTCTATAAAGTTTTGGAAAGAATATGATGGGGATGTATGTAGGCCTATAAATCCGCCATGTTGATCATTTTGAAATTTAAAATCGATGCATCGTCAAAATGATCATCAAAGACTCAAATTAAGGTTAGCGTGGTTAGTGGCTCGACTTATAAAATGCGTGCACGGCTTTCCAAATTATATTATTGAGAATGGTGGTGAACACTTCCAAGTACTGGACGATTATTGGAATAAGTGTTGAATATAAAAGTATCCCATGTTCATACGCGAATTGCTTTTGTTGAAACGTTTATAAAACGTCTTCAGTTGATTGCAAAGCCAATAATATTTTGAGAACAAAACTTTTAGTTTATGGGGCATGTTATGACATATAAATCGCATCTTGCCAACAATATATAATGAATCCTCCCCATTAGAATAGTTTTGGTCACGAACCATATGTTCCTATATAATAATTTTGTAAATGTGCGGTATATGTTTCTTGTAAATCCACCACAACGCACAATAATGGGATGTTGAAATGGATAATTCATTCAGGGAGAGAGAATGAGCAGCGACGGATATGGAATGAATTGTGATATAAATGTTGATCCTCACATTAATAAATATGAACTTAAAGTTCAAGGGACAAATAACATTCCAGATCTAGTAAATGTCAAACATGTTTAGTGACCTAAAGAAAGTGAGTAGATCATATTACACTGCTATTGCTCCAATTATAACGTATGTCCCAACATGAAAATAAATGATTGGTAGTGAGTCTATGGCATGGCTGCAGCACAATAGACTAATTGATTCCAAGTAAAGTCCTCGAATGAATAAATGAAATGGAGCAAGAAAATGAAGATGGTCAAATCGAGGTAACAAGACCCCATAATAGTCAAGAAACACTAGACATGAAGGTTATTGAAAAACCCCGGGTACATGAAAAACTATGAGATCTCAGTAAATGATATATAATGTCTAGTAAAGTGTGGAATCGAAAAGAAATGAATCGACGCCGATAGTGCTATTATATATGATAATGATTATGAAGTAAATAATATAGCGTTAAAATAAAAGGTGAGGATATTAAATATCTGTAAGAGGTGCAGACGTATAAAAGAATGGCCAAATGAAGTAAAGACGCAAAGATCTAATGAAAGATTAAAGTCTGTTGTGAAATGGTTATTGGGACTTGAAGTCCGTATATATGAATGTGTAAAGATTATTGGATATGCATTGATCTTTATGAGAAAGTGAAATTAAAGTATTAAAATGTTCATATATAAGGCATAACTAATGGCACGCAATACTTTCGTAAAGACGTGTAAATGATCATAAGGAGATATGTTCTCATGTGGTGGATCCAATAATGTATATAATATTTATAAGTCTGGCAATATAATAAGTAATTGATATGCGTCTAAAATTTAATGAATATAGCTCATGTGATTTTGAGATTTCATTGTAGCATATAAAACGCATGGAGCATGCTAGTGATTTTTATGTTGGAGCATATAAGAAAAGTTCTCAAGAATAATATTTGATTGGATTGAACTAATCATGTTTTCAGAATAATCACCTAAACGTATAGTATTGTGTCATGTTCGCATATGAAACTTTATTATGAGATCTTGATTTGTATATGGTTTAAGTTTCATATAGTTTGTAAAGGTGATTAAATGCAAGGAAATTGAATTTGAAACAAAAGAAAAAGTTTGTCTTTATTGCGAATTGAACATCTTAAGGATGAAAATATTGTGCATCATGAAAACTATAGAAAGATGCTAACTATCTTTGTAACACCCCTAAAATTTGATACAACGAAAGACTCAACAAGCTTTCGGGGTGCTACGGGGATTGGTATCCAACACAAGACAGAAAAGAACGATATAAAGTAAACAAGAGAAAAATACAACCACGCAGGGTTTTAAAGTTTACATTTATCCTAAATCCAATCAAAGTCAGGGCCAAAAGAAATAAATATAGGTCCACAATTATTTATCAGAGTTTTAGAAAATAGATCCATAACCAGTTACCATAGCCAAGCCTCCAATCCAAGCATCCAAGGGCATCACTTAATTACCTGAGAAAACGCGCTAAAAGTCAGCTTTCGCTGGTGAGATCATAGGTTTAAATTCATAACTAAATCAAGTGGACATATACGTAAAACGCTTGCTAGCTAGACTAGGCCTCAATCATCCAACCAAAACGAACCAACCAAAATCGAATCAACCCTATAGGTGCACGCTATAGCTCAAATCAATCAAATCAGTAGCTTACCTAGCTCAACTCTAGGCCTCGCTCTATAACCAATTCAATAGCTTACCTAGTTCGGGACTAGGCCTCGCTCAACAATCAATCAATAGCTTACCTAGTTCGGGACTAGGCCTCGCTCTATAACCAAATCAATAGCTTACCTAGTTTGCGACTAGGCCTCGCTCTATCCTACCTAGTTCTATAAGCATAGCAAGTTTTTAAAATAAATAAGCGATAATAGTCCATATAAAACATTTGCACGTTTCTCACCCCAAGTATTGAAAACAAAGTTCAAGAGTAAAAGTGGGGCTATGACTCACCTCAAGTCCAGCAATCCGCAAAAGAAATCGATAGATGAAAGACGTAAAGCAAACTCAAGTAACGGCAACTACAGACTCGGCACTTCCTAACAATATCAAACTCGTTCAGAAATCATTTCCTCAAAAATCAAATATTCCCAATCCCGAACGTATTCCATTTAACTTTCCAAAAATCCATTTCTCGTATTATCTTCATATTAATTTGAAGTTTGACATTTGGTATCCATACGGGTGGAGGGTCGACACAACTCAAACCAAGAAGCTACAACGAAAAGAATAATAAACCATCTATAGGTCTAATATTAGCCCAATATATTATTTAAATAAATCATCGAAGTTTATCAAATCCGTCGATTTGGTAATCCCCCATATTTATATACGTAATATATCACTCCAAGATTATACCCAACCTAAATCACATAGCACAAAGAATACTATATGGTAAATATCGTAGTCCAATAAGTTTTCCAAATTTATAACTCAATAAGTTTTCCAAATTTATAAAAAGTCATGTTTTTATTTATTAATTACCCAACGTATTAGCTCTCGTCATCATTTATAGTTATTTATTTATAATAACACTCCCGACATTTATTGCACTATTCGCATAGTCAATAATTATCGTTATATTATAATAACGTCTACTCGTGATCGTTTTATTATTAATATACGCATTTATATATATATATATATATATATATATATATATATACACACACACACACACGTTTATCACGTCTATATACTTATATAAACGATTATATTATCAATAATATTATTACGAGTTTTTATTATTAATGTTCGATTATAATATTTATCGAGTCATATGAGTTGGTCACATGTCCGAGTCATCACTCTCGGCTCATTGTCCAAGTCCAAAATAAAATAACCAAGTCATAAATAGATAATCCAACTCCGTCCAAAATCAATCCCAATCCACGTGCTACAACAATAGGGTCCGACTACGGCACCCGACTAACTTATGTCCGTCAATCTAATTTAACCGTGTCACAATCGTTCCCCATTATCATTTCGACAACACAACTCCATAATCAATCCAAAAGTAAATCATTGTCGAGACCACAATGGGTCTCGACCCATCCAATGCATTCGGCCAAAAAGAATACCACAACAACAACAATATCAACAACAAGAAACAATCAAGTTACATGTAAATATGGGTTGGTTTACCACACCAAACCCGAGCCGTAAGTCCCACTTGGGTCTCGGCAATTACCACGAGTCAAGAGACTCAAACCCAAGACCAATTTGGTCTCGGCATAAGCTCATACGAGCGCTCCCAAAACTGCCAAACGGACCCTTTGGGTCGTGGCACACAAGAACAACCACAAACATCAAATCGGAAACCAAATCAAGCCAAGAATCAACCAATCGGACCAAGGGTCACATTAAACTCCCAAACGAGTCAAAGATAGCATCACACCGAGACCATGGGGTCTCGGTTAAGCTCTAACGAGCCATACCCAAATCCAAACGCGACCCAACATCAAGAATCGAACACCAAACTTAAGCCAAATCAACACCCAAGATACCAAACCTCATTTTTTATTAACAAAACATTATTTCCCACTTGTTTAAATCGAAACCCAACAAGAAAAACCCGTGTGGACACGGTTTCGAGACCAAATCGAGCCACATGAATTGGAATTCATGGCTACTTACCCTGAAAATAACTCCAAGCTCAAAAGGTTGTAAAAATTCAAAAGTACTAATAGTGGTGGTGGTGTTTGAGCGGCGGTGGTGATTAAAAACGAGGGTTAGGGGTTGTTGTGTGGCGCGTGTAATACACCAAACGAAAGATCGGGATTAAAGGATTAAGATGGTGGTAGTGGTGATGTCGTGTGAGAGGCGGTGTGGAGGTGGCAGCCGTGTAAGGTGGCGACTAGGGTTTTGTTGGTGGTGATGTTGATGAATGAGAGAGAGATGGAAATGGTTGTGTTTATGTTTGTGTTGTGTGTTTGTGTGGTGCGTGGGGTGATAAACCCACAAGCCAAAACCGGCTTCAAAGCCCAAAAAAAATAAAATGATAATAATAATAATAATAATAATAATAATAATAATAATAATAATAATAATAATAATAATAATAATAATAATAATAATAATAATAATAATAATAGAAATGGTATTAAAAAGGTGGGTGAGGTAACCCGAGGTAAATAACGCGGACCAAACCCGAAACTTATTTAAATAAATCGACTCTCTCTCGAATCGAGATCATTACCAAATATTTTAACTTCTCACGATACGTTCAATAAATAAATATAACCCAAACCGTAAATTTCAAAACATTAAATTCGTTAGTTTATCCTAGTGCCGGAGTCAATGTAGTGCCAAATAATCATCTCAAAAATAAATCACCGCGAATAAACCAAACCAAACCAATAATTAAAATTCAAATTCCATAAATAACGTACGGTTAAAAATCACATTCCAACGTTTACAAATCTCATCACGAATAAACTTTTCCAATATTCCAAAAATCATAAATTTTAAAGTAATGCGGGTTTTCAAAATGGCTCCCTAAGTTGCCAGTTGTCACATCCTCCCAGCCTCAGAAGAAACCTGTCCCGGGTTTCACTCGGAACAAACCATCTACGAAGTAAAAAGCTTCGGATATCTCTTTCGAAACTCATCCTCACGTTCCCACGTGAATTCCGGTCCATGCCGCGAATTCCAATGAACTTTGATGAGTGGAATACGACTTCGCTTAAGTCGTTTAATCTCTCTATCCATTATCTCAATCGGCTCTTCCACAAAATTCAAACTCTCATCCACCTGAATATCCTTGATCGGTATAACTGGCGTTTCATCCGAAAGACACTTCTTCAAATTACTAACATGAAATACATCGTGAACTTTACTCAGTTCCTGTGGTAATTTCAACCGATAGGCCACGGGCCCAATTCTTTCCAAAATAAGAAATTGTCCAATGTAGCGGGGGTTGAGTTTCCCACGTTTCCCGAAACGTATCACACCCTTCCAAGGCGAGACTTTCAGCATCACTTTGTCTCCCACCTGGAACTCTAGGGGTTTACGTCTCTGATCGGCGTAACTTTTCTGCCTATCTCTAGCGGCTTGTAATCGATCTCGAATTTGTGTCACTTTCTCAGTAGTTTCCAGAATAAGCTCAGGGCCTGTGAGTTGGCTATCTCCAACTTCAGCCCAACCAATAGGCGAACAACATTTTCGGCCATATAAAGCTTCAAATGGTGCAGCTTTAAGACTTGTATGGTAGCTATTATTATAAGAGAACTCCGCAAGGGGTAGATACTTCTCCCAGCCTTTACCAAAGTCTATTATGCATGCATGAAGCATATCCTCCAAAGTCTGAATGGTTCTCTAACTTTGACCGTCGGTTTGGGGGTGATATGCAGTACTCATATCCAGTCTCGTCCCCAAAGCGGTTTGAAGTGATCGCCACAATGCTGACGTGAAGCGGCTGTCGCAATCAGAAATAATCGATATCGAACTCCATGACGAGAAACAATCTCCTTCACATACAACCTCGCAAGTTTGTCTACACTATCATCTTCACTAATCGCCAGGAAATGAGTGGACTTAGTCAAACGATCCACAATTACCCAGATAGCGTCACAACCGCTAGCTGTCTTCGGTAATTTGGTAATAAAGTCCATCGTGATCCGCTCCCATTTCCAAACCGGGAGTTCTGGCTGCGTCAATAATCCTGATGGTCTTTGGTGTTCGGCCTTAACCTTAGAGCATGTCAAACACTTACTAACGTACAATGCTATATCTGCCTTCATATTGGGCCACCAGTATAACTTCTTCAGATCCTGGTACATCTTGTCCGACCCAGGATGAATAGAGTACCTTGACTTATGCGACTCATGCATAATCAATTCTCGAATTCCTCCATACAAAGTACCCAACTTCGGTTTCCAAAACACAATACTCCATCAGAACGCTTAACAAATCCTTTCTCATTTTCAGCCATCCCAAATATGTTCTCAGCAGGTCGATTTTTTGCTTTCAACGCTTCCGTTTGAGCTTCTAATATTTGAGGCGGTAATGGTGATACGATAGTCATTCCCAATGACCTAACTCGTAACGGTGGTATTCTCTCCTTTCGACTAAGAGCATCAGCAACAACGTTTGCTTTACCAGGATGATAGCGGATTTCACAATCATAATCGCTTAGCAACTCAATCCAACGTCGCTGTCTCATGTTGAGCTCTTTTTGGTTCAAGATGTGTTGTAGACTTTTGTGGTCAGTAAACACTACACACTTGGTTCAATACAAGTAATGTCTCCATATCCTCAAGGCAAAAAACACAGCACCTAACTCCAAATCATGGGTGGTGTAGTTCTTCTCGTGCTTCTTGAGCTGTCGGGAAGCATAAGCTATTACCTTCTCTCGTTGCATTAACACAGCTCCTAAACCTTTATGAGAAGCATCACAATAGACGACGAAGTCCTCGTTACCTTCAGGTAACGCCAAGATAGGAGCACTACACAACATCTCCTTAAGTAATTGAAATACTTCCTCTTCCTTATCTCCCCATTCATACTTAACACTCTTTTGAGTCAATTTGGTCAACGGTTTACTATCTTCGAAAATCCCTCAATGAATCTTCGATAATAACCGGCTAAACCCAAAAATTGACGAACTTTTGTTGGGGTCGTTGGTGCAGCCCAATCTTTAATCTCTTCAATCTTAGCAGGATCTACATGAACTCCTTGTCTATTAATCACATGGCCCAGAAATTGTACCGTCGGAATCCAAAATTCACATTTAGAAAACTTGGCATACAGCTTCTCTTTCCTGAGCAATTCTAAGATAAGCCTTAGATGCTCCTCATGCTCCTTTTCACTCTTCAAGTAGATTAGAATATCGTCGATGAACACAATTACAAACTTGTCTAAATAAGGCTTACACACCCGATTCATGAGATCCATGAATACCGTCGGTGCATTAGTCAACCCAAACGGCATCACCTGAAACTCGTAATGCCCGTAACGGGTTCTGAAAGCCGTTTTCGGAATATCTTCCTCGCGAACTCGAAGCTGATGATATCCCGATCTCAAATCGATCTTCAAATACACACTCGATCCTTGAAGCTGATCGAACAAGTCGTCGATCCTTGGTAACGGGTATCTATTCTTCACCGTTAATTTGTTCAACTCTCGATAATCAATACACATACGGAACGATCCATCCTTCTTATTTACAAATAAGACCGGGGCTCCCCAAGGTGAAGAACTTGGTCTTATAAATCCTTTTTCGGCTAACTCCGCTAGTTGTTTCGATAACTCTTCCAGTTCAGTAGGTGCAAGTCGACAAGGCGCTCGTGCCACGGGTGCAGCACCAGGTATCAACTCAATCTGAAACTCTACTTGTCTAGTAGGCCGGATTCCCGGAAAATCATCGGGAAATACATCCGGAAAATCACGAACTATAGGCACATCTCCAATGCATCTTTTCTTCTTCTCCTTCCTTCCTTTCTCAGAGATTTGAGCTATGAAAAGGCAACATCCTTTTTCCATTAGCTTCGGTAATTTAGTGCAAGATATGACCACTAATCTAGATGGGCCTCTCAATTCCTTCCGATCTCCTGGTATATTTAGAATCTCCCTGGCGTAAGGCACACGCACAATCTTCTCATCGCAAAGTATATGAGCACGATACTTTGACAACCAATCTATACCAATAATGACATCAAAACTTCCTAATGTGACGGGTAGAAGATCTATGTTGAAAGGACGATTCAGAAAATTTTACGTGCAACCGCGAATGATAGTCCTAATCCTTTCTATGTTCCCATTAGCTAACTCTACATCATAACCAATTCCTAAGGCCATCGGGGGTTTCTCTAGTAAGGGTGCAAACGTAGTGGACACAAAACTCTTATCGGCACCAGTATCAAATAGTATGGAATCATAACGATTATTGAGAAGGAACGTACCAGTAACGACGTTCGGATCTTCTCCTCTCTCGTTCCCAAGTGCATACACTCTTCCATGAGCAGCTCCATCTTCCACACGTTGGTCCCCATTGTCTTGTCGTCCACGATTTCCTCCAGCTTCACGGTTTCCATGATTGTACCGATTACCACCCGATCCTTGATTTCCTCGGTTCCACGATTCCCTGCACTCATTCCTATAGTGTCCCTTCTTTCCACATCCATAACAAGTAACATTTGCCTTACTCATAGTTTCAGGAGTAGCTTGAACCATAGCAAGTGGTCGAGCTCTACAATCCTTAGCTATGTGTCCCATCTTAGAGCAATTCTTGCACATCACCGTACATCGTCCAGAATGATTTCTATAACATCGGCTACACTTGGGTGCATCTCCATTGTAGTTCTTCTTATCTCCATCTCCCATAGCATAAGCTCTAGTAGTTGTTTGTCGCTTGTTTCGGTGATCATTACCCTTAGAGTGATTATCCCTCTTCCTCTTTCCATTCTTGTATTTCTCAGCTTCTTCCAATACCAACGAGTCCATCAATTGTTGAGCGATCGTGATAGCCTCATGAATGTTTGCAGGCTTAGCAGAAATCACATCGTTCCTTGTAGCTACCGGCAACCCATCGGTATATCGCTCAATCCTTTGAGTCTCAATCCTAACCATATCGGGGCAAAGCAAGGCTAACTCTCGATAACGGCGATTGTAAGTTGCCATATCGGTACCTTTCACCTTATGATTCCAGAACTCAATCTCCAGCTTCTTAACCTCATTCCTTGGGTAGTAAGTCTGAATCAGCAAAGACTTAAATTGCTCCCAAGTCATAGCATAAGCCAAATCAATCCCAGCCGAATTTCGGTAATTGTTCCACCAAGTTAAAGCTTCATCCTTGAAAGTAAAAGAAGCAAACTTTACCTTCGCATTCTCCGCACAGTTGCTGACATTAAACACTAACTCAGTCTTCTCTATCCACCTGACCAAGTAGACCACTCCTTCAGTCCCACCAAACTCAATTGGTCCACAAATTCGAAACTCCTTGTAGTTACATCCATTAGCACGTACAGGTGGAAATGTTCCAGCAGAATTGTTGGAATAATTTGACTCAGCTAGTAGCTCAGCAACTCGTTGCTCCACAAGTTGGTTGATCATTGCTTGATCCACGGTAGGTGCATTAGGTGGAACATGATCATTGTCTCCCTGAACCTCAACATTTTGATTCCTATTGTTGTGATTAGTAGCGTCCAGGTTATCAGGAGTAGGGGTTTCAACATTTCGAGTAGGACGGCGACCAGGGGTAGTCGCTGCAGGACCAGTTCTAGTAGCTCTAATAGGGTTTCGTCGTGGGGCCATTGATCTGAAACATCATACAAGGTTCATGAGTCTCTGATAGAACTTATCATATACTCAACAAGAATTAAGTCAACGAAGCCAAGTCATGGAAAGAACATCAACAATACATCACAAGACATCAATAAGGAGAATAGGGACTCAATTTCCATAATATCCAAAAGCCACATAATACCATATAATAATAACCATCAACCAAACAATAGAGATCCAACATCGTTCCACTACCGAAAGAAAAACACAAAAGATACTAATCATTCCAAACGAGACGAATACTCAACGGAAAATACATCAAAATACGATAACTAGCTTTTCTAACCGAACACTCCTCGGTGTAGAAAGCAACAAGACAACATAACCCAACCATCTAGCCACGCTGCTGGCAGAGGCTCCTCAACTCCTGCCTCAATCCATCAAGCTCTCTCCACAATGATCCTAACTCCACACTATGGGTGTCGCTGTTTCTCTTGAGGCCTGCCACCTCCTTCTCTAGCTCGGTATTCCTCTGCCATAACTTGTGGTCGGCCTCTCGAGCTGTGATAAAACCTCGTTGTAAGCTCTCAATATGCTCATGAATCTCCATCACACCTCTCCTCTCGGCCGTAACCATGTCAATCCTCAACTCTCCAATGAACTCAACGGTCACCCTATCAATCCGCTCAGACATACGTGTAACCCTCTCACCTAGAGCATTAATCTGAGTCCACATCCTACCAGTCTCACCTAACTCTGCATGCTCAGCAGAAACCTCAGAAGGTGCATCCGACTCAACGGGACTACCAGGTGGCAACTCAAATAAAAATGGATGATCAGGTGAAACAGGCTCTATCGGATGTATAGGTGAATCAGGCTCCTCAGCCTGAGCTGGCGGCACTAACAAACCATCATCATCAGGCATCTCCTCCTCCTGAGGGTCATCCTCCTCCTCAGGGTCATCATCACCCTGCTCAGCCTCCTGAGGGTCATCAGCCTCATCCTCATCCCCGTACTCCTCCTCCTCTTCATCGGAAGAGTACGTCATCAATCGTCATCTCCTAACAGGTGAACCATGTGGAGATGTGGTAGGTGATCTAGGATGACGACGCAATGATGCAGGTGGTGCATCTGACAGGAGAGTGTAAGCATCCAAATGTAAAGGTGGTGAATTAGGGCGTACCGACATACGTGCCGTTGCTCGGTGGGCAAAACGTGGAGCCACACGAGCCAAAGCCTAATGAAGAGTAAGCTGTCTCGAAGTACCAGGGAGCCCTAGAGAAGATGAGGGTCCCTGCGTAGTGGGTGCAGCAGGTGGTGCAGAAGTAGAAGCTGTCGGTGACACAATAGCTGTATGCATGGCAATCCTGTAAGGATCATCAGGAGTCATGGTGATCTGTGCTAGGCGTACAGGTGTAGTAAGAATATCCTCAACAACGTCAAACGTATGGGAGTCCATAGTCTGTGACAACGGCGTAGGGTAGGTGTAAGTGTTTCAAAACAACTAAACTGCGAAACTCAAAATACCATATCAAAATCATCATATAAACCCAATCATATAGTTCAAGAGAGGTTTAAAATACCGCATTACTAAAAACAACATTCATAAAAACAATTAAGCCATATAATTCCTCAAAACGCCATCATATCACTTAATCAATGAATCTCAAATCCTCAAATCGTCTCAAGAATCCCATACCTAATAATCATCTCAATATACCTCTATATAAACAATGATGATTCGGCTTGGCGGGCTGGCGGGCAATGGTCGAGGATCGTTTTCTATAAAATCGGTTATAGTTTAGGTGTCTATTTACCTAGTTCTCTATAACCTTGGCTCTGATACCAATCTGTAACACCCCCAAATTTGATACAGCGGAAGACTCAACAAGCTTTCGGGGTGCTACGGGGATTGGTATCCAACACAAGACATAAAAGAATGAGATAAAGTAAACAAGAGAAAAATACAACCACGCAGGGTTTTAAAGTTTACATTTATCCCAAATCCAATCAAAGTCGGGCCCAAAAGAAATAAATATAGGTCCACCATTATTTATCAGAGTTTTAGAAAATAGATCAATAACCAGGTGCCATAGCCAAGCCTCCAATCCAAGCATCCAAGGGCATCACTTAATTACCTGAGAAAACGCGCTAAAAGTCAGCTTTCGCTGGTGAGATCATATGTTTAAATTCATAACTAAATCAAGTGGACATATACGCAAAACGCTTGCTAGCTAGACTAGGTCTCAATCATCCAACCAAAATGAACCAACCAAAATCGAATCAACCCTATAGGTGCACGCTATAGCTCAAATCAATCAAATCAATAGCTTACCTAGCTCAAGTCTAGGCCTCGCTCTATAACCAATTCAATAGCTTACCTAGTTCGGGACTAGGCCTCGCTCAACAATCAATCAATAGCTTACCTAATTCGGGACTAGGCCTCGCTCTATAACCAAATAAATAGCTTACCTAGTTCGGGACTAGGCCTCACTCTATCCTACCTAGTTCTATAAGCATAGCAAGTTTTTAAAATAAATAAGCGATAATAGTCCACATAAAACATTTGCACGTTTCTCACCCCAAGTATTGAAAACAAAGTTCAAGAGTAAAAGTGGGGCTATGACTCACCTCAAGTCCAGAAATCCGCAAAAGAAATCGATAGATGAAAGACGTAAAGCAAACTCAAGTAACGGCAACTACAGACTCGGCACTTCCTAACAATATCAAACTCATTCAGAAATCATTTCCTTAAAAATCAAATATTCCCAATCCCGAACGTATTCCATTTAACTTTCCAAAAATCCATTTCTCGTATTATCTTCATATTAATTTGAAGTTTGACGTTTGGTATCCATACGGGTGGAGGGTCGACACAACTCAAACCAAGAAGCCACAACGAAAAGAATAATAAACCATCTATAGGTCTAATATTAGCTCAATATATTATTTAAATAAATCATCAAAGTTTATCAAATCCGTCGATTTGGTAATCCCCCAAATTTATTTACGTAATATATCACTCCAAGATTATACCCAACCTAAATCACATAGCACAAAGAATACTATATAGTAAATATCGTAGTCCAATAAATTCCCTAGATATATCGTCAAATTTGCCAAATTCGTCAATTTAGCCAACTCCATGAGATATTTAGTAATTCATTATCCTAATACACGTACCACAACCTATGGGCGTCGTAGGATACGATGCCCATTAATATACTCATTTTATATAGCTAAATAAACTCGATTTAACCCGTCGATTAAATAAGTTACGTAGTTATAGAAAATAGATATATTAATCGTCATATATCCGTGACAACACAAAAGTCACATAATAAAATAAAGTCCACTTGGTCTTAAGTGACCACAACCCCGTATAACTCGATAAGTTTTCCAAATTTATAAATAGTCATGTTTTTATTTATTAATTACCCAACGTATTAGCTCTCGTCATCATTTATAGTTATTTATTTATAATAACACTCCCGACATTTATTGCACTATTCGCATAGTACAATAATTATCGTTATATTATTATAACGTCTACTCGTGATCGTTTTATTATTAATATACGCATATATATATATATATATATATATATATATATATATATATATATATATATATATATATATATATATATATATATATATATATGGGGATAACTTGGCTACAATTTTTGTAGCCAAGTTAGCTACAATCCTCCATATAAATTACATAAGAAAGGCTTAGGGACCCACTAAAAATACTCAGGGACCCACAAAGACCTACAAATTATAATTCAAATTGTAGGAAGTTAGCTACAATTGCATTGTAGCTATATATATATATATATATATATATATATATATATATATATATATATATATATATATATATATATATATATATATATATATATATATACACGTTTATCACGTCTATATACTTATATAAACGATTATATTATCAATAATATTATTACGAGTTTTTATTATTAATGTTCGATTATAATATTTATCGAGTCATATGAGTTGGTCACATGTCCGAGTCATCACTCTCGGCTCATTGTCCAAGTCCAAAATAAAATAACCAAGTCATAAATAGATAGTCCAACTCCGTCCAAAATCAATCCCAATCCACGTGCTACAACAATAGGGTCCGACTACAGCACCCGACTAACCTATCTCCGTCAATCTAATTTAACCGTCTCACAACAATATGGCTACGTTAGCCGGAGCCGTAATTATCGAGTAAGTATAGTTAGATATTATCATAGCAGACTCATGCTTGTATTTGTACATTTTCAAATCACGTGTCTCTCGAGTTGGTTTTTTTTCCCTGTTGTGTGACATGTTCTTCTCAAATCTCACTCTGATAAAAGTTTGATGCAATCACCCAACTTAGCACAAGTATAATAAAGTATACTGTAAACAAAAGAAAAACACAACGCGCACCATTCTTTTGCTCCCTCTGTCGTTTCATATTAGAATTATGTATTTGACACAAATATTTGGAAATGCGTAATGATCGCATTGTCAACCAATTAGATATCACTTATACTTTATAGAAATCTATCTATCGGGTAAAAGTTTATAAGTTGACGCTTAAAAAGTGAGCAATTATTATGCGATGAAAAGAATGAACTACTAGCTAGGAGAAAGACCCGACTTAGATTAAGATACGTAAACATGACTATTTGTTTGAGTCAAATGGTGGAAATGTGTTTATTAACATTAAGATTGTATATATAGGTTTGGAGAAATTGGCTGAAAGGAACACCTTCAAATATAATTGATCCCAGAATCAATGTTGATTCAAGTTCCATGACAAGATTCATCCAGATTGGCTTGTTGTGTATTCAAGAGGATGCAGCAGATAGGCCAACAATGGAGCAAGTTGTTGGCATGTTGCTTGACAACTCGTCTGTTGCGCTCTCCTTATCCCAAAAGATCCAGCATGGGTGATATCAGAGGATTCAAATGATACAAGTTCAGATGATATAAGTTCTAACCATGACGATTATGATTCTGTTGCAGTCGAGGAGTTTGCACTAGAGTTAGGCCCCCGATAGTGTATCACCACAACACAATATCATATTGATAAACATTGGACAAGTATGTAGGGTGATTAATGGTTGAGGAACTGCTACGAATTAAATATATAATAAACAGTCATGCAAGTAAGGAGCAAATTTACTCTGACAAAATTAAAGCAACACATTGTGTAGTTCATCATTACAGTATATACTTTTGATAAGTAACATTTTGGTGTTTGTTAAGCTTGAACCAATTTAAATCATGAAAATTTGACGTAACGGTCCATGTTTTATGTAGATATGATCTGACATTATTATCCTTAGAAATGCAACGTTGCAAAAATCGCTAGGCGATAGCGTAGCGGCCGGGTACCGTCTAGCGATTAATTGGTTAGGCGGGGATTAATCGGATTGGATTTTTTAAATATAAAACTAAAAAAATTTGAAACTATATGCATGATTTGGCCGATCTAGCCAATTTTTTTTCCGATTTGGCCGATTTATCCCTGATTTGACCGATTTCTATCTGTAACCGAGTTGGCCGATTTATCCAATTTTTGTCCGATTTTGCCCATTTTTATCCGATTAATCGGGTATGTTGACCGATTTTTTACCAAGCCGATTAATAAGGCCGATTAGTGATAATCGTGGCGGTTAATACCTGCCTAGCGATTAATCGGCCGCGAAGACCGATTTTTGCAACACTGTAGAAATGTACGAATGGGTGTTTTTCCAAGATAGAAAAGAATTTATAAGTTTTTAACCACACAGTCAGGGACGAAGCCAGGAATTTATATTAAGAGAGACTCAATTTTTTTTTTCGTGGTAGTACATACAGTTCCATGTTTTAAAAAGCCAGGTTGAATTTTGAATCGTTTTGCAAACAGGTTTAATGATATTTTTCAGTTTTGACATACAATTGCTTGGGTAGTTGAGAAAGTAAACAAAATGGGCAAACGTTAGCGTAAATGATACTAAAGATGAGCAATTGAAGAAGATACAAGAGATGTTGTTTACCAGATATGGGCCATTAGCAAAGGCAGACCCGATCTTAAATATTTCGATCTATAGACTAGCTGTTGGAAAATGCCTCTTGTAAACAAACGATAACTCTATCTTTTAAAGAATTGTATTATACTCACAAAAATATTACTCCTTCCGTCCTAAAATTATTATCCCCTATTGACTTTTTTTGTTTTTACATTTAAACTTTGACTATAAGTATTTTTGTTTATTACATAATACTTGATGCAAAATATATGAAAGAATTAAGTTTTAAATATATTTTTCATTGATATAATTTTCATTAAGTATTGTACAACACAAAAAATAATATTTAAAGTAAAAGTTGAGAAAGACAGACCAAAAAAGTAAATAAGGGACAATAATTTTAGGACGAAATGAGTAGTAATAAACAAAATGTTATAATATGTGAAGATAAACTCTAATTTACAAGTTCACAAAAATACAACTCATATATTATAGTTTGCAAATATTTGGAATTTTATACATATGTGTCTGTTTGAATAGTTAATATTGAGCATCTCACATGCTAAAAGAGTTAAAGCAAGTCATTTAATTGTTTTATTTTTAAAAGAAATTTGTTTACTGCTTTTCTTTCATGTCATGTGAGTAATATTTATATTTAATGTATGTACTTTTTTATTTTATTTTTTTTTATATTGAGCACCTCTTTCTCTTTCCATCAATCCATCTTCTTCCTCATAATTCATACTCTAGATCAATTTCATTTTTTTCCCCAATATAACATGAATTTATTTCAAGCTACAAGGCTAGTTGGCCGGTTGGGGGTGGCCGAGCAACCTCCACCCCAAAAAATCATAGATTTTACACTTTTCACTGCCGGTATATGAGGGGAGTTATTTTGAGGACCAAACATTGTTAGAATGTCCAGGGACGCATCCCACGCATCCATCAGCTTTTCATCCGACGGTCAAGATTAAGCCCATTTATTAAAAAAACACGTGAGGGTAGAAATGTCATTAATTCTGACACCATCTACCCTCCTAAACTCCCGCCACTCACAAAACTTCAATTCATTACTCTCTTACCCAAAACATGCACTCAAAACACACACAACTCACAAAAACCCTATCAAGATTTTAGATAACCGTGCCCTAGATCTGAAAAAACCATAAAAAGCCGTAAAAATAAAGATAAAGACGCCGAAGACATCGTAATGAAACAATACATGACGAAGACGAAGATGACAAAACTCCGACCAAAATACCAACTAAAAAATCGGTTGCATAAACTAAAAAATCACTTTCATGTATAATAATCAAGTTTTTATCCATTAACATTGTTAATACAAATATCGCCTAAAAACATTATTTATATTTTACGATCTTTCCAAAGTTTTGTTAATGACAAAATATGAACTTTAGTTTATAGTAATAACATCACTTTAGTTTTAAGTCTTGTATAACTAGGTTTACATTTCTTTTTTAAGCAAAACCTTGTTTTTATTTCTTTATTTAGAATGTGTCATGTCACATCACATTTATGGTAAGTTTGTCAATATACATTTAAGGAAAGATTGTGTATTTGACTAACCATAAGTCTTCTTGCACAAGTTTGTGTTTGACTAGTTTTTATTTGATGTGACTTTGGTTGGTTTGAATGATTTATTGTAAAACCAACTGCAAGCCTGGCGGAACCCTGGGGGTACACGGGCGGAACCCATCTGAGGGTTCCGCCGTATCCGCCAGACCTGCTGTTTGTTTTGCTATAAATACCGAGCCAATTGTTAACTTTCACCCATCACTTTAGGACATATATTTCACATATTCTTTCAACTAACTCAGTAACATTTGACTCGTGTGATCCTCTTATGTATCAAGGGAGTTCACAAGTTCATCCAAGAAGTTACAAGTTTCAACTCAAAAGTTGCAAGACTTGTTAGCTTTGTTATGTATATGCTTTGGTTGTTTATACTTCATTTGTATTGTGTGTAGAAGTGACCGGTTAGTATTTTAGGCCTCAAAATACAAAGTGTGATGGGAGTTGTTGTACCTTTGTAAAAGAACTAACGGGAGTGGTTGTACCCTTGTAAAAGAACTCGACATCTAGCTTAGTGTCGGTAAAAGTGTAAGCAAAGACGGGAGTGGTTGTACCCTTGTAAAAGAACTCGACATCTAGCTTAGTGTCGGTAAAAGTGTAAGCGACGACGGGAGTGGTTGTACCCTTGTAAAAGAACTCGAAATCTAGCTTAGTGTCGGTAAAAGTGTAAGCGACGTTGTAAAGGTTTCTCCACCGGGAAAGGAGCTTGTTGATTAGTGCTTATAACTCTCGAGTTGGAAACTCGGGGCGTGAATGTAGGGCAAGGAAAAAGAGTCCTTGTATCTGAACCACGATAAACAATCGTGTTGTGGTTTGATCGTTTCTCTCTTTGTCTTTGCTTATTACATAGTGTCTTTAGTTAGAATCGTTAATTACACGTAAAGCTTTTCAAAGAATTAAACAAGTAATTTGAGTTTATATCTTTAAACAAACGTAATGTTTTGAAAGATAATCAAATTAAAAAGCGGTAAACTATTCAACTCCTCTTCTAGTTTTCCACAAACATCTTTTTTTTCTCGTCGTTACTGTTTTCTATGATTAAATAATGATGACTAATGTTTATGTTAAATATATTGTGATATTATTCAGAAAGTGTATGATAAATAGTTAGGTTTGAATGCTTAATGAGTTTTTGTTGATGTTAGTGCAAATATTACGATATTTAAACTAAACAATTTCTTCGGTTTTAATAATATATAACCTCAGTGTATTTTTGTCCCTTGTTAATGCAATAAAGCGTATGAATAACAAGGTGTAGCATGTTTGGCTGTGTATGGATGTTAAAAAAAACTCGATTTTTATATGACCATCGTAATCTAGAAAAGTAATTAAGAAAATATGCACTTTTAAAATAATTAACATAATGTTCATTTTTGTTTTTATAAATAAAATCCTAAAAACACATAAAGCCCATGAAAGTTGGTTTTTTAGCAGGCATCATCTTCATTGGCATATCGGCATTTTGATCATCCCTGTCATTGATGACTCTTTTATTAGCGGCGGTAATGATGTATGACATGATTCTCATGTTATCACCCGGAGGAATATCAGTTCTTCTTTATTTAAATAACTTTAGAAGTACATATTTTTTTAAATAATTGTTAAAAATACTACAATCACCCAAAAAAACTCGATTGAAGAATAAGTAAATTTCTTATTTTCTATTTTAAGTGGCCACCATTGTCCACGCCAAAAGATATATGTCATGTTATGTAGATCTTAGTTTCTTAGAGCATCAGGTGCAGCTCGTCTTTGCACCTTGTCGTTCCGACGTGTCTCCTTCAACGGCGAGCCGTTGCTGCACCGCCCCCCCCCCTTGCCGTTCTCCGCCGTTGGGTGGTTTCTCGTGGGCACGGCGAAGGAAAGAAGCTGACAACATGTACTATTTCTTTTCTTTTCCCATTTCTTTTATTGGTTTTGTTGTTTTGAAATGTTGTTTAGTAAGTTTTGAAAAGTTTTGTAAATGTAAATAAAGGAGTTAATTGCAAAAATCGTCCCTAATGTTTGCTCAAATTGCAGATTTTGTCCCTAATAGTTTAAAATTGCAAAAATCGTCCCAAAATCAAACCTTTTGGCAAATTTTGGTCCCTAGCTTTAACTACCGTTAAGTACATTCCGTTAGAATATGCACCGTTAGTCCTTTTCCACCGTGTACTTTGCACCGTTAGTCCTTTTTCACCGTGTATTTGCACAGTTAGTCCTTTTTACGTTTTTTTTTCGTTTTTGTCCGTTTTTTTACGTTTACGCCCGTTTTTTTTACGTTTTCTTCCGTTTTTTTTTTACGTTTTCTTCCGTTTTTTTACGTTTTCACCCGGTTTTTTACGTTTTCGTCCGTTTTTTTTACGTTTTCCTCCGTTTTTTTTACCTTTTTGTCCGTTTTTTTACGTTTTCGTCCGTTTTTTTTTACGTTTTCTTCCATTTTTTTACATTTTCACCCGGTTTTTTTACGTTTTTTTTTACGTTTTCGTCCCTTTTTTTTACGTTTTCTTTCGTTTTTTTACGTTTTCTTCCGTTTTTTTACGTTTTCACCCGGTTTTTTACCTTTTTTTACGTTTTCGTCCGTTTTTTTACGTTTTCGTCTGTTTTTTTTACGTTTTCGTCCGTTTTTTTTACCTTTTCGTCCGTTTTTTTACTTTTACGCCCGTTTTTTTACGTTTTCGTCAGTTTTTTTTACGTTTTCTTCCGTTTTTTACGTTTTCACCCGGTTGTTTACGTTTTCGTCTATTTTTTTAACGGTTTCGCCCCTTTTTTTACCTTTTCGTCCGTTTTTTTTACGTTTACGCCCGGTTGTTTACGTTTTTTTTACGTTTTCGTCCGTTTTTTTTACCTTTTCGTCCATTTTTTTACGTTTTCACCCGGTTTTATATGTTTTTTTACGTTTTCGTCTGTTATTTTACGTTTTTATACGTAAAAAAACTGGGTGTAAACGTAAAAAAAAGGGACGAAAATGTAAAAAAATGGAAGAAAATGAAAAAATACGGATGAAAACGTAAAAAAACGGACAAAAACGTAAAAAAAAAACGGAAGAAAACGTAAAAAAAACCGGGCGTAAACGTAAAAAAAACGGACGAAAAGGTAAAAAAACGGACGAAAACGTAAAAAAAGGGACAAAAACGTAAAAAAAACGGGCGTAAACGTAAAAAGCGGACGAAAACGTAAAAAAACGAAAAAAACCGGGTGAAAACGTAAAAAAAACGAAAGAAAACGTTAAAAAACGAACAAAAACGTAAAAAAAACGGGTGTAAACGTAAAAAAACGGACGAAAAGGTAAAAAAAATGTATAAAACCGGGTGAAAACGTAAAAAACGGGCGTAAACGTAAAAATACGGGCGTAAATTTAAAAAAAAAGACAAAAACGTAAAAAAAAGTAAAAAACCAGAAGAAAACGTAAAAAACGGAAGAAAACGTAAAAAAACGGGCGTAAACGTAAAAAAACGGACGAAAAGGTAAAAAAACGGACGAAAACGTAAAAAAACGTAGACAACCGGGTGAAAACGTAAAAAAACGGAAGAAAACGTAAAAAAAACTGACGAAAACGTAAAAAAACGGTCGTAAACGTAAAAAAACGGAAGGTAAAAAAAACGGACGAAAACGTAAAAAAAACGTAAACAACCGGGTGAAAACGTAAAAAAACGGAAGAAAACGTAAAAAAAAAACTGACGAAAACGTAAAAAAACGGTCGTAAAGGTAAAAAAAACGGACGAAAAGGTAAAAAAAAACGGACGAAAACGTAAAAAAAACGGACGAAAACGTAAAAAAAACGTAAAAAACCGGGTGAAAACGTAAAAAAAACGGAAGAAAACGTAAAAAAATGGACGAAAACGTAAAAAAAACGTAAAAAACCGGGTGAAAACGTAAAAAAAAAACGGACGAAAACGTAAAAAAAACAGACGAAAACGTAAAAAAAACGGATGAAAACGTAAAAAAAACGGACAAAACCGGGTGAAAACGTAAAAAAAACGGAAGAAAACGTAAAAAAAACGGAAGAAAACGTAAAAAAAAACGGGCGTAAACGTAAAAAAAAACGGACGAAAACGAAAAAAACGTAAAAAAGGACTAACTTTGCAAATACACAGTGAAAAAGGACTAACGGTGCAAAGTACACGGTGAAAAAGGACTAACGGTGCAAATTCTAACGGAATGTACTTAACGGTAGTTAAAGCTAGGGACCAAAATTTGCCAAAAGGTTTGATTTTGGGACGATTTTTGCAATTTTAAACTATTAGGGACGAAATCTGCAATTTGAGCAAACCTTAGGGACGATTTTTGCAATTAACTCTAAATAAAGGTTTGTGAAGTTTTAAAATAGTTAACATAGGATTACAACTATATTAAACATAGGATTGAAATTACTTAACACAACGTACAATTATATTACAACTACGAAACGGAAATTCAACTACGATTACACACATTAAACCTAAAACACGAACTACAGCAAACATGAAAAATAAAACTACGATTCAATTAAATGAATCATCCGACACATAGCCCTCGTGACTCGAATAGGAGGTACTTGAATCGTCCTCACTCGATGGCACAGGTGGAAGTCCCATTTTCATTCGCCATTCTGCTCGTTGGTTTCTCCGATCCTCTTTACCTTTGAGGTACGTCTCACGCTCCCTTAACTGACGGTCTTGCTCAGCTTCAAACTCCAAGAAGACTTGCATATCCAGCTCGTACTATTCTTCCTCAATCAACCCAACGGTATTGGGTTGGTTTTCTGGTGGAAAGTTTGGTGGTTGATTGTTTAGGGGTGGATTGGTTTCTGGTGGAAACTTAACTTCTAGCGGAGTGGCAGGTGGTGGGTTGTCATATTGGAACACCGGAAATAGATCTTCTGGTGGAGTGTTTTGTGGGGAATTGTCTTCAGGTGGTGTGTTGTAAACCGATTCGTTATCAGGTGATGCGTTGTGTGACATTGTTACGTTTAAAGAAGAAAAGAGAATTCTTGATGATTTGTGTGTGAATTGTGGGTTTATTTCAGCATCTGAGAATGGGTATTTATAGGATGATTGTGGGTGATTTTTGAATTTAAATTTTGAAATTATTCCGCTTTTATTTTGAATTCAAATTTTGAAATTATCCGGCTTTCATTTTAATATATGCACATGTTTTTTTATGAATTTGAAATTTAAACATTTAAAATTTCTGTATTTTATTTATTGGCATTTCCGTATCATTTTTAACGGCTAGTTTCTCCAATAAAATTCTCTAACGGCTAGTTTCCTTATAAATACCATGTTTACTCAACTTCGTATTGTCACATAAACACTATGGCTAACCAACCAGCTGAGGTGCAAAGAACAATCCTTACCCGATTACGCAATGAACAAGAAAATGAACTTAAGTTGATTAACAACTTGTTTGGTGAGATAGCTCGTACTATTCGACAAATGCATACTCGGGCTCCAGAGGTCGACCGGTTACGTGAGCTGCCTCAAGACCATCCAATAATCAGGGTTGGTCTTCAAACTCTTTTAAGAAAATTAGTATGGTTTTTTTTTTTTTCCGTATTGTAACTTTTTTATTTGGATGAAATAAAATTAGTATGTTGTATTATTTTTTATAATTAGTTAAATGAATTTATTTTAATTAATGAAATGAATAAAAAATAAAGTTGTAAGTGGTGAGGCCAAAGACCTGAACACATATTAATGACCATATATGTATCACTTATTACTTATACGCTTATGATCATAAACATAGTAATATAATCCAAACTCTGTTTTATCCTAGCTCATTTCTATAGCTATGTCCTTTCCAACAAGTCATGAAGCTGGATCCTCCTTAGAGTTGTTGCAACCATGTCGTTAGTTTACATTTTCGGAGATTCAGCTAGCTACCGAAAACTTTGATGAATCATTGGTAATCGGACGTGGGGCTTTTGGCAAGGTTTACAAAGGAAGAATTATACATGGAGCGGGTTGTTTGACTGTGGCCATTAAAAGGCTAGAATTAACATCTAATCAAGGAGCAGTCGAGTTCTCGACTGAAGTTAGGATGCTCACAAAGTTAAGGCACTGTCACTTGGTATCTTTGATTGGATATTGTAAAGATGGCCAAGAGATGATCCTCGTTTATGAATATATGCCTCGTGGAACACTTGAAGATCATCTCCACAAACATCTAAATTCTCTACCTTGGGTGAAACGGCTTAAAATATGCATAGGAGCTGCCCGTGGGTTAGACTATCTTCACACGGGTACAGGTATTCAGCATGGAATTATACATCGTGATGTCAAAAGCTCAAATATACTGCTAGATTATAGTTGGGCAGCTAAAATTTAAGACTTTGGGTTGTCCAAAATAGGTCCAACAAATCAGCCTTCCACTTATGTTAATACTATGGTGAAAGCTACGTTTGGATATCTAGATCCAAATTACTTTCACACGGGTAGGCTGACTCGAAAGTATGATGTGTATGCATTTGGGGTTGTACTATTTGAGGTCTTGTGTGGGAAAAGAGCAGTAGATAGAAATCTAGACGAGGAGCAATGGGGTTTAGCAAGTTGGGCTCAAGACACAATTAAAGAAGGTCGGCTAAAACAAATAGTAGATGCTAGTATAAGGGGGAGAATAGAAACAAAGTGTTTGAAGGAGTTTGCACAGCTAGCTGAGCGGTGTTTGCTTAACCATCCGAAGCAACGACCCACTATGGCTGAGGTTGTGGTTGGTCTAGAGTCTGTCCTAGCTTTACAGGAAAAAGTCCGCAAAACATCACAGCCTGCAGGCATGACAATCTTTGGGAGAAAGGTACTGATGTTTGCCTTTCTATCCAATGCGGAAAACTCAGGTATAATGTTGTCTTCCACTATCTTCAAGTTTATCATATACGGAGTACTTTTTTAGTTGTATCTTATTTATTGAGCTTTTAACTGTAGGCGGGCGTTTGAAATCCTTGGAATTATTCTTCGATACCCTTGACAGTGAAAACAAAGTATTGTACAAGTTTGATTCTGAAACTCTCAGCATTGCAACCAACTAGTTTTCCGAAGCCAATGAAATTTTGAAACCTTTTGATAACATGTACAAGGTAACCCTGATCACATCTCTAACTAAATAACATTTCATATTTTCCAATGTATGCTAAAACTGAACGTCCAACTTGATTTATATGTTCAGGGAAGGCTACCAAATCAACAAGATATTGCAATTGTTCGGCCTCATGATAATAACATGAATGGACAATTTATGAAAGAAGTGTCGATACTGGTAACGAATGAACATGAAAATTTGGTCAACTTACTCGGAAATTGCATTGAAGGAACAAAAGTGCTTCTCGTCTATGAGTTTGCCTCAAATGTGAGCCTCGGCGTCATGCTGTGTGGTATAAATTTTTATTCTGAGATTTACATATCATATGAAGTTATTGAGAGGTTCAAGTATATCTTAACTTATATCAAACTTTTATTTGGTGATATGTGTTTGTAGATTCTACGTGTACTCTTTTGGACTGGAATAAACGATACAAAATAATACCAGGTGTTGCCAGGGTACTTGCTTACCTTCACAAAGATGCTCCCCTTAAGATCATACATTGTAAGTTGAACCTGGAAATGTTCTTTTAGATAAAAGTTTGAACCCCAAGCTCTCAGAGTTTGGATGTGCAAGAGCAATCAACGATACTAATTACATTGAAGACGATCACTGTTGTGGGACATAGTAAGTACATGCACTCCCGTATTTATTTCTCTGTCCTTTGATTTGTTGAAAACTTCAGATGTTTGTTCTATATTTAGGTTGTCCATGAATACAACAAATTCAATCGGTTCTATATTTGGGGGTAAATTGAGCGATTATGTTTTAGATAAAATTAAGTTTCTAGTAACATGCATGTTTTATTATTATTATTTATTTTTTATTATATTTTATTTTTATTTTTATATATATATATTTTTTTTGTGGCTCAAATTCTAATACTTTTAGTGTATTTTTTTTGTGGCTCAAATTCTAATACTTTTAGTGTTGGTCCTGGCTTGATAGTTTTAGACACCGCAGAGGAATCATGGCACCGGAGTATATAACAGAAAATATTTTGTCAACTAACGTTGATGTCCTTAGTTTTGGCATGTTGGTTTTGGAAACGATAAGTGGGAGCACAGCATATGGCTTCATATACGACGCCAACGAGAACCTTGTAAAATATGTAAGCATGATTAGATTCCATCATAGTAGACAGTTGTGCATGTATTTGTACTAACTCAAATCAAATGCATCTCAACACAATGTCAGCTCACGTTGATGTCTTTCTACATCTATCTCTCAAACCTCGCTCTAATAGTCTGATATTATGTGGTAGATAACCCAACTAACACAATGTCAGCTCACGAGTAGTAAAAACACAACACACCAGTGTATGGTTGAGGCTCTCAAGCCTACACCACAAAATAACATAAACTGATATTAACAGTGACTATGAGGATAAGAGAGTTTATTTTGAAATAACTAAACTTGTCTAGTTTTTTCTAGCAAATGATTTAAGGGTTAATGGCATGTAATAGCTACATACTTTTTCACTTGTGCCATTATCAGATACGAACCCAAAATATTACAAAAATACCCTACGAACTTATATATTTTTGTGTCGATATCATACTTTTGCTTATGTGGCATGATTGGCAACCTGCTTAACAGGTTAAAATTAAATACCTTGATTTTTTTTTTTTTCTTCATCTTCTTCCTTGGCGTGTTACCATTTTGCCCAACCTTGCATCTCTAATCTAGTAATCTATACATTTCCATTTGCACTCTAATAATTATATTGTGATGATGCAGCATCTTGGGAGTTGGATAATGGCAGTGATGTGGGTGGTGTTCCTCAACTGAAAGGAGCAAGAGCGTGTTCATTTGAAGAGCTCAAAAGATGCAGCAACAACTTTTCAGAAGAAAACATAATTGGATCTGGTGGCTACGGACAGGTTTGTAGGTTTGATTGAGAATTTTGAGGATGAAAAGTTTATATGGTATTTTGAGGATGAAAAGTTTGTAGGTTTGATTGAGAATGAAGATTTTATATGAATACAAAAAGTAAGGAATTGATTGGGTCTTTAGAATCGTGGCATCTATGTGGCCGGAAGAAGTGGAGAAGATGGCCGGATAATGGAACACACCGGAAAAAGATTACCAAAAAGTGGCCGGAAGAAGTGGAGAAGATGACCGGAATATGATTACCCAATTTTGTAGGTTAAATGATGATATCGACACAAAAATATATAAGTTCGTAGGGTATTTTTGTAATATTTTGGGTTCGTATCTGATAATAGCACAAGTGGAAAAGTATGTAGCTATTACATGCCATTAACCCATGATTTAATTATGTTTATCAACATCTCAAACTTTTACAGGCTTGGAGAAACTGGCGGAATGGAACATCTTCAAATATAATTGATTCCAGAATTGATGTTGCTTCATGTTCAATGACAAGATTCATCCACATTGGCTTGTTGTGTATTCAAGATGATCCGGTTGATAGGCCAACAATGGAGTAAGTTGTTGACATGTTGCTCGTCGACTCATCTGTTGCACTCCCTACCCTGAAAGTGCCAGCATGGATGATAGAAGATGATTCAGATGACTCAGATGATTCAAATGATTTAGATTACATAACTTCTATACATGATGATGACGATGATTCTGTTGCATTGCAGCATGATTATGATTTTTCTGCAGCCGGAGAGTTTATATCAGAGTTATGCCCCCGATAGAGTTTTCATCACAACACAATGCATACATCAACCATGTGGAATAATTGTTGGTCAAAGTTATATAGTGAACATCGGTTGATAAACAACTACGAGTTAAATATATAAACCTGTTTTATCAGTAAGGTACAATTCATTTTGAAAAGTTGAAACAACACGTCTTGCAGTGAAGAATCCAGCCATTTTTATAATATTTCGGTTTTTTCAAACTTGACTCAGTTAGAACCATGAAATGTTGATACGGTTGTCCAAATACATTGTAAATATGATTTGACGTTACAAAGGTACCAACGAGTGTTTTTCCAAGATACGAAAGAATTTTGTAGTTTTGGACATATAACTGCCACCTAAAAAACCATTCAAGACAAGTTGCTTGCTAATATACATTATAAACATAAGAAACATAATTACCTGTGTAAATTGAGGGGGGAAAAATAAGAACATCTTAACCCAAAAAAGCTCATTGATTTTACACTCTTCATTGCGACTATATATGCCAGTATAATCTCTTTGCATTTCCCATTTGTTATGTATAACATGGAAACACTGTATTGGCCAGAATTTCCCAAGGAGATAATTGTAGGTGTATATTACGCGTATCGCTATAAGAGACAAATAAGACATAACAAGAAAACATAAAAGTGTAGAAAATAGTAACGTAAACCTGTTGAATGTAGAGACTCAAAACACAAACAGGGAAAATGTTGAGGCCTGTGATACTCATAGTTTCCTTAAGACAGATTCGTCTTCTCCACGGTGCTTGAGAATCGTGAACGTCTATCTCCCGGGATACAACAAAACAATGGATAACTCCGTTAGTACAAACGGGTTATTAAGGCGAACCAAAATCGTGTCTTCCCTCTATTACAAACCGAAAAGATGAACGTTAAACAAATTGGAGAGGAGTGAATTGTTTTCTTGGTGTATAGAAATGAGAGGAGAGCTCTCAACTTATAAAGAATATGAATATTAGAATAATAGTCACAATTAATTTCACTAATGTCTCATGAATCAAAATAAATCACAAATTAATATTGATTTCAATTTACATTAGTATACATAATGACACGTACTATCAATTGTCATTCAAAACATTTGACCAAATTTTCCAACAATAATACTGCATCTCCACCAGTTATGACCAAGGGAAATAAGATCTGGATAGTGACATTTGAAACTATAGTGACTGATGTTTTTAATCGTCAAGACTCATAGATGCTTATAGTTTAGCTATCTCTCCAATCATGTAATGTTCTTTTGTTGTTTTCTAGCATTTTGCTAGATCTTTGTGTTCTAATAAAATTCTGCCGTTAAAAAAAAAAAAAAAAAAAAAAAAAAAAAATGCCCTTTGATGGTCCTCCTGGGAAGAGCTTCATTATCCATCCTAAAACTCTTTCCACCACCTATCCAGAAATTACAAAAGAAATTAGAAGTTAGTTGATGCATTTGGTGACGAGGTATAATGTAAGTATGTAACCGGACGTGACCAAATGGGTGGGATCGGTAACCAGTGAACATGCTTATTTTTATCCTTTCTGCGATGACCAAAACACTTTTTGTTGGATCATAATTTTATATATAAAGCATGTCCAAATACAGTTACAAAAACATTTTATTTAACAGATATTCTTACTTAAGAGTTTTATGTAGTTAAAGACTTTGTGCAAAACTACCCTTTAATCCACTTAATGCATTGTGACAACTGGCAAAATAGGGAGCCATTTATAAAACCCGCATTACATTAAAATTATAAATTTGGAAATTTTTTGAAAGTTTGTAATGACGAGATATTTTACAAACGTTGGTACGTGATTTTTAATCGTACGATATTTATGAGATTTGGTTATTTATTTACGGTTTGATTTGATTCGGTCGTGATGATTTATTGTGAGATCGTTATTTTTGGCACTACATTGACTCCGGCACTAGGTTAACCTAACAATTTTAATTTCATTTTATTATTGGATCGGATATTATTATTTTGGAACGGATTTGGTTTGAGAAAGACATTTGGTTATTTGAGTTTCGGGTTTGGTCCGTGTATTGACACCGGGCTACTAAATCCCCTACACCTATTATTATTATTATTAATTGAAAAGTTTTCTTTTTTTTAATAAGAGTAAATACATGAAATCGTCCCTGAGATAACATAACAACACATCCATCACCAACCTTATCTCTCTCTCTCTTCTTTCTTTATACACCACCGCCGTCCCCTTATACCACCATAGCTCCGCCACCGCCACCCTCACCATAAAAACAACACCACCATTTTCACCATCTTTTCGAGATCTATCTATTGGTACTAACCACGCGCTCTAACTCCCACTCTAACACCGATTTCGATTTTAATCCCCACGAGTTCATCACCACTTTTTATCATTTCTTGAAGATATATTCGTTTGGCTTTGGTTTTTGAAGGTAGGCCGAGTTTTTGACTCGTGTTTGTGTTCGAATCGTGACTATGGGTCACGGTTTTCATTATCTTTTCGGGTTTTCATGGATTTTGAGACATGAATCAAATGGGTTTTGTTAATAATGGTTAAATGGAGGTTTGGTATCCGGGTGTGAACTTTTCTGATGGGTCGAACCTCGACCGAGGGTTATGCTCTCGGTTTGGGTAGTATTTGGTCGATTTTCTTGGCCATTTGATGTATTTTGATCTTGGGTTCTTGTTGGTTGCTCTCGGTTATGTTTGGTCGACCCGTGTGGTCGTTGGTATTTTTGGCCGAACACCCCCAAGGGGCTGTTTTAGTTCGGTTGAGCTCAAGGAGCTAGCCGAGACTCATGAGTCTCGGGTGTGGCTCCCGTTTCATGTTTTGAGCTTATGATTGACCCGGGTTGACTTGGTAACTCAACCCGTTGCTACTTGGTTTTCGGACAATATATGTTACTTGTCATTATTATTTATATTTTTGTTATGATTGTGATGCGGGCATTGGTATATTATTCGGACGCGATGCGGTATTTCTTGATTGTGAGTATATTTGGAGTTGTGTTGACGAGTATGGAATTGGGGACCGATTGTGAGACGGTCAATTAGATGACGGAGATAGGTTAGTTGGGTGCCGTAGTCGGACCCTCATGTTGTAGCACGTGGTTATGGGATTGTTTGGACGGAGTTGATTTATTATTGTGACTTGATTTTATTATTTGGACTTGGACTATGAGCCGAGGGTCATGACTCGGACATGTGACCAAATTCTATGACTCGATAAATATTTAAAAGTCGATAATAAAAACAATACTCGTAATAATATTATTAAGAATATAATCGTTTATATACGTATATATAGACGTGATAAACGTGTGTATATATATATATATATATATATATATATATATATATATATATATATATATATATTTGGATTGATTTGAGCTATAGCGTGCACCTATAGGGTTGATTTGATTTGGTTGGATTATTCTGGTTGGATTATTTTGGTTGGATGATTGAGGCCTAGTCTAGCTAGCAAGCGTTTTGCGTATATGTCCACTATATTGAATTATGAATCTAAACCTATGATCTCACCAGCGAAAGCTGACTTTTAGCACGTTTTCTCAGGTAATTAAGTGATGCTCTATGGATGCTTGGGATTGGAGGCTTGACATTTGGCACCGGTTATGGATCTATATTTCTAAAACTCTGATAACTATTGTGGACCTCTATTTATTTCTTTTGGGCCTGACTTTGGATGATTTTGGGATAATGTAAACTTTAAAACCCCGCGTGGTTGTATTTTTATTATGTTTACTTTATCTCGTTCTTTTATGTCTTGTGTTTGGATACCAATCCCCGTAGCACCCCGAAAGCTTGTTGAGTCTTCCGCTGTACCAAATTTTGGGGGTGTTACAGATTGGTATCAGAGCCAAGGTTATAGAGAACTAGGTAAATAGACACATAAACTATAACCGATTTTTATAGAAAACGATCCTCGACCATTGCCCGCCAGCCCGCCAAGCCGAAGCATCATTGTTTATTATTGAGGTATTATGAGATTATTGAGATGATTATAGATTTGAAATTTCTTGAGATGATTTGAGGAATTGAGGTTTATTGATTTAGTGATATGATGCGTTTTGAGGAATTATATGCGTTTTGAGGAATTATATGCGTTTTGAGGAATTATATGCGTTTTTGAGGAATTATATGGCTTAATAGTTTACGAATGGTTTTAGTAATGCGGTATTTTAAATCTTTCTTGATTATATACGATTTGGAATTATATGATGATTTTTGGAGTTGATATTTTGAGTTCGCGGTTTAGTTGTTTTGAAACACTTACACCTACCCTACGTCGTTGTCACAGACTATGGCCTCCCATACGCCTGATGTTGTTGAGGATATTCTTACTACACCGGTATTGCCAGCACAGTTCACCATGGCTCCTGATGACCCTTACCAGGTTGCCATGCATTCAGCTACTATGACACCGACAGGTTCTACTTCAGCACCACCTACTGCATCTACGCAGGGACCCTCATCTCCTTTAGGGCTCCCTGGTACATCGAGGCAGCTTACTCTTCATCAGGCTTTGGCTCGTGTGGCTCCACGTTTTGCCCACCGAGCTACGGCACGTATGTCGGTACGCCCTACTTCACCACCTTTACAGATTGATGCTCACTCTCTTCTGTCTGAGGCGCCACCCGCATCATTGCGTCGTCATCCTAGATCACCTACCCCTTCACCACATGGTTCACCTGTTAGGCGACGACGATTGATGATGTACTCTTCCGATGAGGAGGAGGAGTACGAGGGTGAGGATGAGGCTGATGACCCTCAGGAGGCTGAGTAGGGTGATGATGATGACCCTGAGGAGGAGGATGACCCTCAGGAGGATGAGATGCCTGATGATGATGATGTGTTAGTACCACCAGCTCAGGCTGAGGAGCCTGATTCACCTGTACATCCGATTGAGCCTGATTCACCTGATCATCCGTTTTTGTTTGAGTTGCCACCTGGTAGTCCCGTTGAGTCGGATGCACCTTCTGAGGTTTCTGTTGAGCATGCAGAGTTAGGTGAGATTGGTAGGTTGTGGGCTCAGATTACGGATCTTGGTGAGAGAGTTGCACATATATCTGATCGACTTGAGAGGGTTATTGGAGAGTTCATAGTGGATCTGAGAGTTGATATGACTGTGGTTGTGGGTAGGACTACTGAGATGAGGAGAGTTTTGATGGAGGTTCATGAGCATATCGATAGTTTACAGCGAGGTTTTGTTACAGCTCGAGAGGCCGACCGCAAGTTATGGCAAAGGAATGCCGAGCTGGAGAAGGAGGTGGCTGACCTCAAGAGAGACCGAGACACCCATAGTGTGGAGTTAGGATCATTATGGAGGGATCTTGGTGGCTTGAGGCAGGAGTTGAGGAACCTCCGCCAGCAGCGTGGCTAGTTGCTTGGGTTATGTTGTCTTGCTGCTTTCTTAACCGAGGAGTGTTCGGTTAGAAAAGCTAGTTATCATATTTTGATGTATTTCCGTTGATTACTCGTCTCGTTGGAACGATTGTTATCTTTGTGTTTTCGGTAGTTGGAACAATGTTGGATCTTTATTGTATGGTCGATGGTTATTATTTTATGGTATTATGTGGATGTTAGATATTATGGAAATTGAGTTCCTATGCGCTTTATTGATGTCTTGTGGTGTATTGTTGATATTCTTTCCATGACTTGGCTTCGTTGAATTTCTCTTGTTGAGCATATGATCAGTTCTATCGGAGACTCACGAACTTGCATGATGTTTCAGATCAATGGCCCCACGAAGAAACCCTGTTAGAGCTACCAGAACTGGACCTGCAACGACTACCCCTGGTTGTCGAGGACGCCGTCCTACTCGAAATGTTGAGACCCCTACTCCTGATAACCTGGACACTACTAACCGAAACAATAGGAATCAAAATGTTGATGTTCAGGGAGATAATGATCATGTTCCACTTAATGCACCTACTATGGATCAAGCAATGATCAATCAACTTGTGGAGCAACGAGTTGCTGAGCTACTAGCTGAGTCAAATCATTCCAACAATTCTGCTGGAACATTTCCACCTGTTCGTGCTAATGGATGTAACTACAAGGAGTTTAAGATTTGTGGACCTATTGAGTTTGGTGGAACTGAAGGAGTGGTTTACTTGGTTAGGTGGATAGAGAAGACTGAGTCTGTGTTTAATGTCAGTGGTTGTGCGGAGAATACGAAGGTAAAGTTTGCTTCTTTTACCTTCAAGGATGAAGCCTTAACTTGGTGGAACAATTACCGTAACTCGGTTGGGAGTGATGTGGCTTATGCTATGACTTGGGAGCAATTTAAGTCTTTGTTGATTCAGCCTTACTGCCCAAGGAATGAGATTAAGAAGTTGGAAATTGAGTTCTAGAACCACAAAGTGAAAGGTACCGATATGGCAACTTACAATCGCCGTTATCGAGAGTTGGCCTTACTCTGTCCCGATATGGTTAGGACTGAGACCCAAAAGATTGAGAGGTATACCGATGGATTGCCGGTAGCTACAAGGAACGATGTGAGTTCTGCTAAGCCTGCAAACATTCATGAGGCTATCACTATCGCTCAACAATTGATGGACTCTTTGGCATTGGAAGAAGCTGAGAAGGATAAGAATGGAAAGAGAAAGAGGGACGATCACTCTAAGGGTAATGATCGTCGAAACAAGCGACAACTAACTACTAGAGCTTATGCCATGGGAGATGGAGACAAGAAGAACTACAATGGAGATACACCCAAATGTAACCGATGTTACAAGCCTCATTCTGGTCGATGTACGGTAATGTGCAAGAATTGTTCTAAGATGGGACACATAGCTAAGGATTGTAGAGCTCGACCACTTGCTATGGTTCAAGCTACTCCTGAAACTATGAACAAAGCAAATGTTACTTGCTATGGATGTGGAAAAAAAGGACATTATCGGAATGAGTGTAGGGAATCGTGGAACCAAGGAAATCAAGGATCGGGTGGTAATGGGTACAATAATGGAAACCGTGGAGCTGGAGGAAACCGTGGACGACAAGATAATGGGGACCAACGTGTGGAAGCTGGAGCTGCTCATGGAAGAGTGTATGCACTTGGGAACGAGAGAGGATAAGATCCGAACGTTGTAACTGGTACGTTCCTTCTCAATAATCGTTATGCTTCCATACTATTTTATACTAGTGCCGATAAGAGTTTTGTGTCCACTAAGTTTGCACCTTTACTTGAGAAACCCCCGATAGCCTTAGGAATTGGTTATGATGTAGAGTTAGCTAATGGGAACATAGAGAGGATTAGGACTATCATTCGCGGCTGCACGTTAAACTTTCTGAACCGTCCTTTCAACATAGATCTTCTACCCGTCACGTTAGGAAGTTTTGATGTCATTATTGGTATGGATTGGTTGTCGAAGTATCGTGCTCATATAATTTGCGATGAGAAGATCGTGCGTGTGCCATACGGCAAGGAGATTCTAAGCATACCAGGAGATAGAAAGGATTTGAGAGGCCCATCTAGATTAGCGGTCATATCTTGCACTAAGTTGCCAAAGCTAATGGAAAGAGGAAGTTACCTTTTCTTAGCCCAAATTTTTGAGAAATGAGAGAAGGAGAAGAAGGAAAGGTGCATTGGAGATGTACCTATAGTTCGTGATTTTTTGGATGTGTTTCCCGATGATTTGCCGGGAATTCCACCTACTAGACAAGTGGAATTTCAGATTGAGTTGATACCTGGTGCTGCACTTGTAGCACGAGCGCCTTATCGTCTTGCACCTACTGAATTGGAAGAGTTGTCGAAACAATTAGCGGAGTTAGCCGAAAAGGGATTCATAAGACCAAGTTCTTCACCTTGGGGAGCCCCGGTCTGATTTGTGAAGAAGAAGGATGGATCGCATGTATATTGATTATCGAGAGTTGAACAAGTTAACGGTGAAGAATAGATACCCGTTACCGAGGATCGACGATTTGTTCGATCAACTTCAAGGATCGAGTGTGTATTCGAAGATCGATTTGAGATCGGGATATCATCAGCTTCGAGTTCGCGAGGAAGATATTCCGAAAACGGCTTTCAGAACCCGTTACGGGCATTTCGAGTTTCAGGTAATGCCGTTTGGGTTGACTAACGCACCGGCGGTACTCATGGATCTCATGAATCGGGTGTGTAAGCCTTATTTATATTAGTTTGTGATTGTGTTCATTGATGACATTCTAATTTATTCGAAGAGTGAGAAGGAGCATGAGGAGCATCTAAGACTTATCTTAGAATTGCTCAGGAAGGAGAAACTGTATGCCAAGTTTTCGAAATGTGAATTTTGGATTCTGGCGGTACAATTTCTAGGTCATGTGATTGATAGACAAGGAGTTCATGTGGACCCTGCTAAGATTAAAGCAATTAAAGATTGGGCTGCACATACGACCCCAACAGAAGTTCGTCAATTTTTGGGATTAGCCGGTTATTACCGAAGATTCATTGAGGGATTTTCGAAGATAGCAAAACCGTTAACCAAATTGACTCAAAAGAGTGTTAAGTATGAATGGGGAGATAAGGAAGAGGAAGCATTTCAGTTACTTAAGGAGATGTTGTGTAGTGCTCCTATCTTGGCGCTACCCGAAGGTAACGAGGATTTTGTCATCTACTGTGACGCTTCACATAAAGGTTTAGGGGTTGTGTTAATGCAACGAGATAAAGTGATAGCTTATGCTTCCCGACAGCTCAAGAAGCATGAGAAGAACTACACCACCCATGATTTGGAGTTAGGTGTGGTGGTTTTTGCCTTGAGGATATGGAGACATTACTTGTATGGAACCAAGTGTGTAGTGTTTACTGACCACAAAAGTCTGCAACACATTCTGAACCAAAAAGAGCTTAACATGAGGCAGCGACGTTGGATTGAGCTGCTAAGCGATTACGATTGTGAGATTCGCTACCATCCGGGTAAATCAAACGTTGTTGCTGATGCTCTTAGTCGAAAGGAGAGAATTCCACCGTTACGAGTTAGGTCATTAGGAATGACTATCGTATCGCCATTACCGTCTCAAATATTAGAAGCTCAAACGGAAGCGTTGAAAGCAGAGAATCGGTCTGCTGAGAATATATTTGGGATGGCAGAAAATGAGAAGCGATTTGTTAGACGTTCGGATGGAGTATTATGTTTTGGAGAGCGAAGTTGGGTACCATTGTATGGAGGAATTCGAGAGTTGATTATGCATGAGTCGCATAAGTCAAGATACTCTATTCATCCTGGGTCTGACAAAATGTACCAGGATTTGAAAAAAATTATATTGGTGGCCAAATATGAAGGCAGATATAGCGTTATATATTAGTAAGTGCTTGACTTGCTCTAAGGTTAAAGCCGAACATCAAAGACTGTCAGGATTATTGACGCAGCCAGAACTCCCGGTTTGGAAATGGGAGCGGATTACGATGGACTTTATTACCAAATTACCAAAGACAGCTAGCGGTTGCGACGCTATATGGGTAATTGTGGATCGTTTGACTAAGTCTGCTCATTTCCTGGCGATTAGTGAAGATGATAGTGTGGATAAACTTGCGAGGTTGTATGTGAAGGAGATTGTTGCTCATCATGGAGTTCCGATATCGATTATTTCGGATCGCGACAGCCGCTTCACGTCAGCATTGTGGCGATCACTTCAAACCGCTTTGGGGACGAGACTTGATATGAGTACTGCATATCACCCCCAAACCGATGGTCAAAGTGAGAGAACTATTCAGACTTTGGAGGATATGCTTCGTGCATGCATCATAGACTTTGGTAAAGGCTGGGAGAAATATCTACCCCTTGCGGAGTTCTCCTACAACAATAGCTACCACACAAGTCTTAAGGCTGCACCATTTGAAGCTTTGTATGGTCGTAAATGTCGTTCGCCTATTGGTTGGGCAGAAGTTGGAGATAGCCAACTCATAGGCCCTGAGTTTATTTTGGAAACTACTGAGAAAGTAACGCAAATTCGAGATCGACTGCAAGCAGCTAGAGATAGCAGAAAAGCTACGCCGATCAGAGGCGTAAACCCCTAGAATTCCAGGTTGGAGACAAAGTGATGTTGAAAGTCTCGCCTTGGAAGGGTGTGATACGTTTTGGGAAACATGGGAAACTTAATCCCCGCTACATTGGACCATTTCTTATTTTGGAAAGAATTGGGCCCGTAGCGTATCGTTTGGAATTACCCATGGAACTGAGTAAAGTTCATGATGTGTTTCATGTTAGCAATCTGAAGAAATGCCTTTCAGAGGAAACACCAGTTATACCAATCAAGGATATTCGTGTGGATGAAAGTTTGAATTTTGTGGAAGAGCCGATTGAGATAATGGATAGAGAGATCAAACGACTCAAGAGGAGTCGTATTCCGCTCATCAAAGTTCGTTGGAATTCGCGGCACGGACCGGAATTCACGTGGGAACGTGAGGATGAGTTTCGAAAGAGATATCCGAAACTTTTTACTTCGTAGATGGTTTGTTCCGAGAGAAACCCGGGACGGGTTTCTTCTGAGGCCGGGAGGATGTGACAACTGGCAAAATAGGGAGCCATTTATAAAACCCGCATTACATTAAAATTATAAATTTGGAAATTTTTTGAAAGTTTGTTATGACGAGATATTTTACAAACGTTGGTACGTGATTTTTAATTGTACGATATTTATGAGATTTGGTTATTTATTTATGGTTTGATTTGATTCGGTCGTGATGATTTATTGTGAGATCGTTATTTTTGGCACTGCATTGACTCCGGCACTAGGTTAACCTAACAATTTTAATTTCATTTTATTATTGGATCGGATATTATTATTTTGGAACGGATTTGGTTATTTGAGTTTCGGGTTTGGTCCGTGTATTGACACCGGGCTACTAAATCCCCTACACCTATTATTATTATTATTATTATTATTAATTGAAAAGTTTTCTTTTTTTTTAATAAGAGTAAATACATGAAATCGTCCCTGAGATAACATAACAACACATCCATCACCAACCTTATCTCTCTCTCTCTCTTCTTTCTTTATACACCACCGCCGCCCCCTTATACCACCATAGCTCCGCAACCGCCGCCCTCACCATAAAAACAACACCACCATTTTCACCATCTTTTCGAGATCTATCTATTGGTACTAACCACGCGCTCTAACTCCCACTCTAACACCGATTTCGATTTTAATCCCCACGAGTTCATCACCACTTTTTATCATTTCTTGAAGATCTATTCGTTTGGCTTTGGTTTTTGAAGGTAGGCCGAGTTTTTGACTCGTGTTTGTGTTCGAATCGTGACTATGGGTCACGGTTTTCATTATCTTTTCGGGTTTTCATGGATTTTGAGACATGAATCAAATGGGTTTTGTTAATAATGGTTAAATGGAGGTTTGGTATCCGGGTGTGAACTTTTCCGATGGGTCGAACCTCGACCGAGGGTTATGCTCTCGGTTTGGGTAGTATTTGGTCGATTTTCTTGGCCATTTGATGTATTTTGATCTTGGGTTCTTGTTGGTTGCTCTCGGTTATGTTTGGTCGACCCGTGTGGTCGTTGGTATTTTTGGCCGAACACCCCCAAGGGGCTGTTTTAGTTCGGTTGAGCTCAAGGAGCTAGCCGAGACTCATGAGTCTCGGGTGTGGCTCCCGTTTCATGTTTTGAGCTTATGATTGACCCGGGTTGACTTGGTAACTCAACCCGTTGCTACTTGGTTTTCGGACAATATATGTTACTTGTCATTATTATTTATATTTTTGTTATGACTGTGATGCGGGCATTGGTATATTATTCGGACGCGATGCGGTATTTCTTGATTGTGAGTATATTTGGAGTTGTGTTGACGAGTATGGAATTGGGGACCGATTGTGAGACGGTCAATTAGATGACGGAGATAGGTTAGTTGGGTGCCGTAGTCGGACCCTCATGTTGTAGCACGTGGTTATGGGATTGTTTGGACGGAGTTGATTTATTATTGTGACTTGATTTTATTATTTGGACTTGGACTATGAGCCGAGGGTCATGACTCGGACATGTGACCAAATTCTATGACTCGATAAATATTTAAAAGTCGATAATAAAAACAATACTCGTAATAATATTATTAAGAATATAATCGTTTATATACGTATATATAGACGTGATAAACGTATATATATATATATATATATATATATATATATATATATATATATATATATATATATATATATATATATATATATATATATGCGTATATTAATAATAAAACGATCACGAGTAAACGTTATAATAATATAACGATAGTTATTATGCTATGCGAATAGTATAATAAATGTCAGATTATTGTTATAAAAAATAACTACATAAATAATGACGAATTAATAAGTTGGGTAAATAATAATTAAAAGTGTGATTTTGTTTATAAATTAGAAACTTATCGAGTTATACGAATTGTGGGTCTTTAAAGTCCAAGTGGGCTTTATATTGTGGCTTTTGTGTTGTCACGGATATATGACGATTAATATAAACATTTTATATATCGAGTGACTTATTCTAGATCGAGTTATTTGACGATATAAAATGAGTATATTAATGGGTATCGTATCCCACGACGCCCATAGGATGTGGTATATGTTTTAGGGTAATAAATTACTATATGTCTCGTGGAATTTGGCCGATTCGACGATATATATAGGGAATTTATTGGATTACGATATATATCAAATAGAATCTTTTGTGCAATGTGCTTTAGGTTGGGTATAATTTTGAAACGATATATTACGTAAATAAATATGGGAGATTATCAAATCGATTTAATAAGCTTCGATAATTATTTAAATAATATGTTGGGCTAACATTAGACCTAAAGTTGTTTCATTATTTTTGTTTGTTGTGGCTTCCTGGTTTGAGTTGTGTCGACCTTCCACCCGTATGGATACCAAACGTCGAATTTCAAATTGATATGAAGTTAATTCGAGAAATGGATATTTTGGAAAGTAAAATGGAATACGTTCGGGAATGGGAATATTTGATTTTGAGGAAATGATTTCTGAACGAGTTTGATATTGTTAGGAAGTGCCGAGTCTGTAGTCGCCGTTACGTGAGTTGCTTGAGATTACTTACGTCTTTCTTCTATCGTTTCTTTTGAGGATTTTCTGGACTTGAGGTGAGTCATAGCCCCACTTTTACTCTTTAACTATGTTTTCAATACTTGGGGTGAGAAACGTGCAAATGTTTTATGTGGACTATTATCGCTTTGTTTATTTAAAACTTGCTATACTTATAGAACTAGGTAGGATTAAGCGAGGCCTAGTCCCGAACTAGGTAAGCTATTGATTTGGAACTAGGTAATCTATTGATTTGGTTATAGAGCGAGGCCTAGTCCCAAACTAGGTAAGCTATTGGTTGGTTGTTGAGCGAGGCCTAGTCCCGAACTAGGTAAGCTATTGGATTGATTATAGAGTGAGGCCTAGACTTGAGCTAGGTAAGCTATCGATTGGATTGATTTGAGCTATAGCGTGCACCTATAGGGTTGATTTGATTTGGTTGGATTATTCTGGTTGGATTATTTTGGTTGGATGATTGAGGCCTAGTCTAGCTAGCAAGCGTTTTGCGTATATGTCCACTATATTGAATTATGAATCTAAACCTATGATCTCACCAGCGAAAGCTGACTTTTAGCACGTTTTCTCAGGTAATTAAGTGATGCTCTATGGATGCTTGGGATTGGAGGCTTGGCATTTGGCACCGGTTATGGATCTATATTTCTAAAACTCTGATAACTATTGTGGACCTATATTTATTTCTTTTGGGCCTGACTTTGGATGATTTTGGGATAATGTAAACTTTAAAACCCCGCGTGGTTGTATTTTTATTATGTTTACTTTATCTCGTTCTTTTATGTCTTGTGTTTGGATACCAATCCCCGTAGCACCCCGAAAGCTTGTTGAGTCTTCCGCTGTACCAAATTTTGGGGGTGTTACATGCATAGTTTTTGGGGTGAATGAATACTTTTTTTTTTCCAAATCCTTAGATAAAATATCATTTTTTAACTTATAACTACTACAAAGGTTATATTATTTATATAATAATCCTTTTTTTTAATGATTTAAGAGCTCTTATTAAAAATAAAAATAAAAATAGTGCGCCTTTTAACCCTTATTAATCATTATTTTATTGATTATAATCTACTAGAGTCCACTAGCAAACAATACGTTTTTCAGCGGTTGACTGATCCCATACGGACTTTCTATTTTTCTATTGTAAGTAGCCGCCGTTATGGACGAAAAAAACATTATAATTTCATCTTACATGTAATGTACGTAGCTCGTAGTTTCGTTGAAACCGCGTTTCCAACATCTAATTTGTCCTGTCATGAAGCCTCTTAAAAATAATTAGAATCATAATACACGCATACTATATTTTATCATCTATTCGACCGCATTCCAACTATAATCTTTAGAGTCACCCACTGAGCAAAAAAAAAAAAAAAATTTATTTTTTATTTTTTTTATGATCTAGTGCAAACGTAGTACAATTTAGCTTAATTTTTGTTTCGAACTCACAGATAATGTGTATTGTATACAAACGTTACTAGTTTTAATCCCCGCTTGATAAAAGTGTGGCTCCGTGCCTCCGTCCCTTCTTATCATCATAAACTTAATTGGTGATTCTAATTCATTGTTGCTAGTTCCTTCATATTTGTAATAATGTCCATTCCAACAAGTCATGAAGCAGGATCCTCCTTAGAGTTGTTGCAACCATGTCGTCAGTTTACCTTTTCGGAGATTCAGCAAGCAACCCAAAGCTTTGATGAGTCATTGGTGATCGGGCGTGGAGGTTTCGGCAAGGTTTATAAAGGAACAATCATACATGGAGCGGGTCGTTTGACTGTAGCCATTAAAAGACTGGAATCAACATCTAATCAAGGAGCAGTCGAGTTTTGGTCTGAAGTTAGGATGCTTACTAAGTTAAGGCACTGTCACTTGGTATCTCTGATTGGTTACTGCAGTGATGAGCAAGAAATGATCCTTATTTACGAATACATGCCCCGTGGAACCCTTGAAGATCATCTCCACAAACGTCTAAATTATCTACCTTGGGTGACGCGACTTAAAATATGCATAGGAGCTGCCCGTGGGATAGACTATCTTCACACTGGTACGGGTATTGAGCATGGTGTCATACATCGTGATGTCAAAAGCTCTAATATATTGTTACATAAAAGTTGGGCAGCTAAGATTTCGGACTTTGGTTTGTCCAAAATAGGTCCAACGAATCAACCTTCCACTTATGTTAACACTTTGGTGAAAGGTACATTTGGGTATTTAGATCCAAATTACTTTTCAACTGGTAGGCTGACTAGAAAGTCTGATGTGTATGCCTTTGGGGTAGTACTATTAGAAGTCTTGTGTAGGAAACAAGCAGTAGATAGTACTCTGGATGAGGAGCAATGGGGTCTTGCAAGTTGGGCTCAAGACTCTATCAAAAAAGGCAGGCTAAAGGAAATTACTGATACTAGTATAATTAGGGAAATATCCCCTAAATGTTTAAAGGAGTTTGCACAATTAGCTGACCGGTGTTTGCATAGCCATCCAAAGCAGCGACCCACAATGGCTGAGGTCGTGGTTGGTCTAGAGTCTGTCCTAGCTTTACAGGAAAAAGTTAGCAAAACATCACAGCCTGCAGGCATGACAATCTTTGGTAGAAAGGTACCGATGTTTGCCTTTCCTTCCAATGGGGAAAACTCAGGTATCATGTTCTCTTCCACTATCTTCAAGTTTGTCATATGCATTTTTAGTTGTATCTTATTTATTGAGCTTTTAACTGTAGGTGGACGCTATTTGAAATCCTTGGAATTATTCTTCGATGCTCTTGGCAGTGAAAACAAAGTATTGTACAAGTTTGATTCTGAAACTCTCAGCATTGCAACTGACTACTTTTCCGAAGCAAATAGAATTTTGAAACATTCAGATAACATGTACAAGGTATCCCTAACAACATCTCTAAATAATAACATTTCATGTTTTCCGGTGTGTGCTTAAAAACGTCCATATTGATTTATATGTTCAGGGAAGGCTACCAAATTACCAAGATATTGCAATTGTTCGACCTTATACTGATAGCATGAATGAACAACTTATGAAAGAAGCATCGATACTGGCACAGCTTGAACATAAAAATTTGTTCAATTTACTCGGATATTGCATTGATGAAGGAATGGAAGTGCTTCTCGTCTATGAGTTTGCACCAACTGCTAGCCTTGGCGACTTAGTGTATGGTATAAAATTTCATTTCTAAATACACAGCTCATATGCACAACCAGGGATGTAAACGAGTCGAACTTGACTCGACATTATTATGTTCGGCTCGAGCTCATGAGCTCGATAGCTTAATGAGCCTTCATAAGGTAATTGAGCTTGAGCTCGGCTCGAAAAGTTTGATAAATTCAAAAATAAATATTTACATTTAGTGTATTTACATGTAACTAACCTCTTATGCATAAAATATAATTTATCTCTTAAAAGCTCGAAATTAAAGCTAGAGAATAACTCGGGTCGAACTTATATAAGCTCGAGTTCGTTAAACATTTCGAGCTCCTATATTGGGCTCGAGCTCAACTCGATAGCTCGATAAAGCTCGGCTTGAACAAGCTTGAGTTACTCGACAAACCTCGACTCATTTACACCCCTAGCAACAACAACACAACATATTTTTCTGGCTCTACTGGCACTGCTTCTGATTTACATAATCTGGTGATATGAATTTGTAGATTCTACAGGTAATAATCTTTTGGACTGGAATAAACGGTACAAGATAATATTAGGTGTTGCCAGGGTACTTGTATATCTTCACAAACATGCTCCCCTTGAGATCATACATTGTAATGTACAACCTGAAAACGTTCTTTTAGATAAAAATCTGAACCCCATGCTCTCGGGGTTTTGCTGGGCTAGAGCAAATAACGACACTACTTACAATGAAGACGCTGAAAGGTATATCAAAATGTCAACAAAAGTGTAGAAAAAATTGTTATTTAAGTTTTAGGGCGTTTCTCCAACACTTATAAAAGTGAAGTAATAAAAATCTATTTATAATGACACTAAAAAAATGTGTTGATAATTTTTTGCCTCTTGAGATACATATTTTTCACAAAAAGTGTCCTAAATCTCAAAAAATTTCACCTTATACCCACACCTTTTAAAAAAAGTGTCACTAAAAAGGTAAAAAGATAGATCTAGTGACATTTTTTTGTGTGTCATCATAAATAGACGTTCCTTTGATTTGTTGAAAAATTCAAAATTTTGTTCTAGATATAGATTGTCCATTAAATTTAACAATTAAGTAGGAATTTATTGAAACGCGATTTGATATTTTAAATTTATGCATGTTTTTTGGTGTGAAATTCTAATATACTTTGATCTAATTGTCGGTTATGGCTAATAGTTTTACAAGCCGCAGCGGCATCAGAATCATGGCACCAGAGTATTTATCAAGAGGAAATATTTCAAATAAACTTGATGTCTTTGGTTTTGGTCTATTGGTTTTGGAGACGATAAGTGGGCGCAGAACATATGGCTACCTCAGCCGGAACCACAATTATCAAGTAAGTATAGTTAGATAGACTACGGATCCTGAGAAAAATTACAAAGTGTACAAAAACTTTCACAGTGTGACACGTGTCCCACACTCTAAATTATACATAAAATCCGTTCAGAGGTAATTTGGTCTTTTGACCCGTTTTTTCTTTTCCAACTCAATTTTCAAACGCATATATCTCTTAAACGACAAACTTTTAGAAAAAACCGATTTCACCATAATTTTTAAAATTTAATTCTCTTTAGTTTGGTATAAATCTTTTTAATTTTTTCGAAACATTTTTTTTGACATATTCATTGGATCATGATTTTCTTGATGTTTTTGCTATTTTTGACCCTATTTTTTACCTTAAAAATTGCCGAATCATAATATACTTAAAACACGAAAGTTGTAGATTTTGATTCACTCTTTACCCAGAAATTTCAATCACTCAAATCCGATATGATATGAGTGAGATATCGCACGTTAAAGATGACGTTTTAGTCATATTTGTTGCACACAATGTGTTTGATAAAATGTTTAGCTTAGATTTTTTGTCTTAAAATTGAGTTAAATGCACTTATTTTTGTCCCACAATGCATTATTAATAATTTTATTAATGTAACATTCAAAGAGTGATGTTTTTTAATCATTATATTTTTAAAATATACATTTAGTTCATCAGTTAGGTTATTAGGTTCATCAGTTAGGTTATGTTTTGTTCATCAATTAAGTTATAGGTTATAGGTTCATCAGTTAGATATTTTGTTCATCAGTTACTTTGGTTTATTAATTTTTTTAGATTCATCAATTTCAGGTTCATCAAATTTGATCAAATGTTTGGGTTCATCAGTTATTGACTAACTGATGAACCTATAATTATAGGTTCATCGGTTATTGACTAATTGTAGGTTCATCAGTTATGTTCATTAATTATAAGTTCATCAATTAGTTTATCAGTTATTGACTAACTGATGAACCTATAATTATAGGTTCATCAGTTAGGTTCATTAATTTTAGGTTTATCAGTTTGTTTATCAGTTATTGACTAATTGATGAACTTATAATTATTTGTCATGTGTTATATGTTTAGGTTCATCAATTAGTCAAAAATGTTACCATAAAAACTGATGAACCAAAGTAACCTAACTGGTGAACCTAATAACCTAACTGATGAACCTAATAACCTAACTGATGAACTAAATGTATATTTTAAAAATATAATGATTAAAAAACTTTACTTTTTGAGTCTTACATTAATAAAATGATTAATAATGCATTGAGAAACAAAAATTAGTGCATTTAGCTCAATTTTAACACAAAATATATAAGCTAGACATTTTATCAAACACATTGTGTGCAACAAATATGAGTTAAACACCATCTTTAACGTGTGTAAAGAGGATTAAATTTGAAATATTTAACAAGATTTACACCAAATTAAAGAGGATTAAATTTTAAAAATTATGGTGAAATCGGTTTGAGTGATTCAAAAACCTGTGTAAAGAGTGAACAAAAATCTATAACTTTCATGTTTAAGTTTTTAACGATTCGACATTTATGAGGGTAAAAAATAGGGCCGAAAATGACAAAAAAATAAAGAAAATCAAGGCCCACTTTATATGTAAAAAAAAAATTTGAAATATTTAACAAGATTTACACCAAATTAAAGAGGATTAAATTTTAAAAATTATGGTGAAATCGGTTTTTCGTAAAAGTTTGTCGTTTGAAAGATATTTGCATTTGAAGTTTTAGGGTGGAATAAAAAAACGGGTTAAAATGACCAAAATGTCCCCTAACCGAATGTAAAAAGAAAAAAGGGAGGGAGTGGGTGGTGGACACTTGTCACATGGTGAGTGGCTTTCTAGCCTTTGTAGACTTTGTATTTTTAGTCCCATTTGTAAGGGATCGCACCTCTAGTTAGATATTATCATAGCAGACTCATGCTTGTATCTGTCCGACATGTAAACAAAAGAAAAACACAACGCGCACCATTGTTTTGCTATATTAAAATTGGGAATATATTAGCTACAATTTGTTGTAGCTAATTGGCTACAATTTTAGGCTAAAAATGTGGGTCCCAGAGTCTTTTTGTGAGTCCCTGAATCTTATTCTGTAGGTCCCTGAGTCATTTTGTGTGTATTTTTTATGAGGATTGTAGACAATTGGCTACAATAATTGTAGCCAAGATATCCTCATTAAAATTATGTATTTGACACATATTTGGAAATGTGTAATCATTGTATTGTCAACCAATTATGTCACTTATATATTAAAATTATGTATAAGAATTTATTTATCTGGTAAAGTTTATAAGTGATACTTAAAACAGTAAGGTGGAGACTTGTGGGATAAAAAGAGTAAACTAGTGCTATCAGTATATGGAAAAAGAAGACTTAGATTAAGATATAAAAATGACTTTATTTGTTTAAGTCTAATGGTGAAATTATGTCTATTAACATGTATAGGTTTGGAAAAATTGGCTGAGAGGAACACCTTCAAATATACTCGATCCCAGAATCAACTTTGATTCAAGTTCCATGACAAGATTCATCCAGATTGGCTTCTTGTGTATCCAAGAAGATGCAGCAGATAGGCCAACAATGGAGCAAGTTGTTGACATGTTGCTTGACAACTCATCTGTTGCTCTCCCCATCCCGAAATTTCCAGCATGGGTGACAGTAGACGATTATGATTCTGTTGCAGTCGAGGAGTTTGCTCTAGAGTTAGGCCCCCGATAGTGTATCACCACAACACAATTAGTACATCATATTGGTAAACATTGGCCATATTTGTATAGTGATTAACGGTTGAGGAACTACTACGAATTAAATTTATAAACTGTGTAGTTCAGCATTAAAGCATATACTTCTGATAATATTTTGGTGCTTGTTAAACTTGAACCAATTTAAATCATGAAAATTTGACGTAGCAGTCCATGTTTTATGTAGATATGATTTGACATTATCATCCTCAGAAATGTACAAAGGAATGTTTTTCCAAGATAGAAAAGAATTTATAAGTTTTTAACCACACAGTGACCACCTATAGAGCATTCAAGATAAGTCGCTCACCATAATACATTATAAACATAGTAAAACAAAATTACCTGTGTAAATCGAGAAAAGATATGAAAAAAATTATAAAAAAGAGAACATCTTTACCCCCAAAAAATCATTGATTTTACACTCTTCATTGCTTTGCATTTCCCACATGTATAACAACATGGAAACACTCTATTTGCCAGAATTTCCCAAGGAGATGAAATTGCATCTCCAATGGTTATGACCAAGGGAAAGGAGATCCGGACGGTGACATTTGAAACTATAGTGACTGATTTTTTTAATCGTCGAGACTCATAGATGCTTAGTTTGGCGCTTTGATGGTCCTCCCGGGAAGAGCTTCATTATCCATCCTAAAACTCTTTCCACCACCTATCCAGAAATTACAAGTTAGTTGATGCATGTAGTGCAGTAGTGACAGGCTCTATTGTGACCAGAGGTGACCAAATGGATGGGTTTGGTAGCAGATCAACATGCTAATTTTCTATTTAGGTCCGGGTTTGATCCAGAAAACTTTTTTGTTTATACATTTTGTTATAAATAATTATATTATTAATAAACTAGTAATCTATCTTTTGAAAAAAAATAGATTTATGAGCTTTTATCTAAAATATAAAAATTATTTTTTATCATTTGACCCATTAAACATAAAACATAGCATGAATCGACCCAAATAAGTAAATGGGTAGAAACCGCCACCTAAAGATATGATGCAGCATAACTTTTGTGATTACAGCAGATATTGTTCTTTTTACCTCGTCGCCTTCATCTGCATAGGGTGTGTTGTCAACGACGGTACGCGGACCAGGCTTTCTTTGTGGGATATTATCACCACTCACCATACTCTGTGAAGTCAAAAGCTCTAATCTTTGTGTTTGTACTTCAAGTTTCTGGGATAGTTCCTTGTTCAAATCCTTCATTACAAAAATAAGGAAAGGTGAATTTATATTTCATGATTGTAATGTCGGGAAAAAAATATGATCTCACTGTAAATTCTGTTTGGCGTATCAGAACTTACCTTCAACTTGGCACTTAAAGATGATTCTGTTGACAACGCTTGTATCAATTCTTCTTTTTCCAATGCTAACTGATACGGGACAAAGTAACATTAGTATTCACAAACTAATGGTTCTATTTAGAGGGTATATGAAATGGTCTATTTTGGTTATGATTTTGCCAAACAGACTAGATGAATTAAATTGAAATTTTAATTATAAGAAGCGTCAAATGGGTTGAACAATGGAAGCAGGTTAAGAGTCGCCCAAAATATGCTTTTGTGGGATACAGCCTTATAAATTAGATCATTAGTGTAAAAACATGGTTTTTGTAATCATATTTGAGGTATAAATGAACAAAAAAAAATGTTTGCCAAGTCAACCAGACCTGGCCTATTTTGACCGAAATTCACTTTATGATTAAATTAATTACCTCGGAAATCAATGTGTTAATATTTTGAATCATTCTCGTCTGATCTGGAGGTATACTAGAAGATGACACTTCAAGACCAAAATTCCTACTTAGTGCATCACTTTCACCAACGGTATCTTGTGTCGCAAGGTTTCTTGTAGCAGGTAAAGCATCTTCATTCTCATCCACTGAGCCAAGAAAATATCAAAATGTAGACAGTTATAGAAATCATGAGCATAATAATATATGTTATTTTGCATACTTGATCTTTTATTTTTTTATTTTTATAGAAAGGTGCCTGATCTTTTACGCCAGTCTTATTAATATTTTATTGTTATTTCTTATGTTACTTTTATTTTCACTTCACAAACTGATACAAATTTACCTTTTTAAGACATAAAGTTTCAATATTAATTCTCAAAATTACATACCAAGATCATCTGTAGAAGTTGATACTTCTTTTTTACTAGTTGGACTCTTCTTAATCTCCACTGAGTTCGCCGCAGGAGCTTTCCTCAGCTTAGATTGCATGAGCTTTTTCTCTGCGCATGGAAAAACAAGAATACTAGGTCAATATTCTAAAATTAACAATTTTAAACAGTCCCCTATCATGGTTGGAAAATATTACAATACAAGACCTGTGGATAAATAACAACCTTGATTTGAATTGATCACGTAAGGGTAAATATATAAAGATAAGTACCTTCTTGTAGAGCCTCAATAGTAGACTGCAGATCTTGGCGGTCCTTTTCCATGCTAGATATTTTTCTTCTGAACGTTTTTTTAAGAAATCAAATTAACCAACTAATGCATAGCAATAAAACAGGTGTAGTTTCAAAGTCAAGTCATAACACAGTATAACAGTTCTATAAGAATGAAAACAATCTATGATTCTGGAATCATAATAAAAAGGGTATGTACATAAAATAAGATATTTCTATAATCTCTAAGTCATCAAGATAATTGCATGATGAAGAAAACTCTATCAGATTTCAGTCAAATCTGAGATATATAAAACGGTGTTAACAATTACAGAGAAGTACTTTAAAGCCATAAGCTCAGACCGTACTTCTGTGAGTATATTTCAGCTTCCAAGTTTTCTATTTTTCTCTCCAGTTTTAGCTCATTAGACCTCAGTCTGAGTGCCTGCAAAAGACGTGTGTATAAATAACAACTACACAATAGAACAAGTCCTACCCAACTTAATACAGAATTAAAAAGTATTATAGGTGCCCATTTCAACCCATTTACTTACAAATGGGTCAATTCGAGTTACGTTTCATCTCTATTTGGGGGAAAAGACTACAAGTAAAAAGTTACACAAGTATGTGGATCCGATACGGGATTTGGCCGTACAATAGCAATGTATTTTTCCAAATGTTCCGATCTAGTACGCGTACTATTTTTTGTCCCACTTAATGTAACGAACTTTCATTTTTTGTTCCATTCTACCCAAAAGTTACCGGTTACCGAGAAAAAAGTTTGAAAACCGGGAAAAATGCCTACGTGACAAATTTAATACTTGACTAAATAGCAACGTACTTTTTCAAATGTACCGATCTAGTACGCGTATAATTTTCGTCCGTTTTTACAAGTTTTTTTGTTCATTTTTATACGTTTTCATTTCTTTTTATACACGTTTTCATCTATTTTTACATGTTTTCATTCGTTTTCTTACGTTTTCGTCCGTTTTTGTATGTTTTTCCGTTTTTGCACATTTTTGTCCGTTTTTACACGTTGTTGTTCGATTTTACACGCTTTTGTCCGTTCTTACACGTTGTCGTTCGTTTTTGCACGTTTTTGCACGTTGTCATCCATATTTACACGTTTTCATCCATTTTTTACACGTTTTCATATGTTTTTACACGTTTTCTTACGTTTTTGCATGTTTTCGTTCGTTTTTACACGTTTTTGTCCGTTTTTACACGTTGTCGTTTGTTTTTGTACGTTTTCGTCCGGTTTTGCACGTTGTCGTTCGTTTTTGCACGTTTTCATCTGTTTTTTACACGTTTTCATCTGTTTTTACATGTTTTCATCCATTTTCTTATATTTTAGTCCCTTTTTTGCATGTTTTCATTCGTTTTTACATGTTTTTGTTTGTTTTTACTCGCTGTCATTCATTTTTGCATGTTTGTGTCCATTTTTACACGTTCTAGTTCGTTTTTGCATGTGTTTTTATACATTGTCGTTCATTTGTACACGCTTTTGTCCATTTTTCATTCATATAGAAACGTATGAAAATAGATGAAGACGTATAGAAACGAACGAAAACATGCAAAAACTAGTGAAAATATGTAACAACAGATGAAAACGTATAAAAATAGACGAAAACATGTAAAAGTAAACGTATAAAACAAACGAAAACGTATAAAAATGGATGAAAATATGAAAAAAAAAAAGATGAAAACGTGTAAAACCAAACAAAAACGTGTACAAAAGGACGAAAACGTGCAAAAACGGATGAAAACGTGCAAAACCGGATGAAAACGTGTAAAAACATACAAAACGTGAAAAAAAAAGATGAAAACGTGTAAAACCGAACCCAAAACATGTACAAAAGGACGCGAACGTGCAAAAACGGATGAAAACGTGGAAGAAGGGGAGAAAACGTGTAAAAACGGATGAAAACGTGTAAAAATGGGGGAAATGCAAAAACGGATGAAATGTGTAAAAATAGACGAAAACGTGTAAAAACAGACAAAACATGTAAAACCGAAAAAAAACGTGTACAAAAAGGATGAAAACGTGCAAAAACAAATGAAACATGTAAAAACAGGAGAAAACGTGCAAAACGGATGAAATGTGTGAAAACGGACGAAAACATGCAAAAACAGATGAAAACAAACGAAAAAGTGCAAAAATTGACAAAAACGTGTAAAAACGAACGAAAATGTCCAAACCGGATGAAAACGTGCAAAACGGATGAAAACGTAAAAAAAACCCAAAATTTTTAGTTATTTTCGGCACACGTACCATGTGAGTAAATTTGAGAAAGTATATGGCTATTTAATGGCTTTTACAAGTATATAATATATAGTGGAAATCCAATGTGGCGGCCTTTGTGGGGAAAAAAATCTTGCTAGCTGGTTAAACAAGTTTCGTGCGGTATAATGGAACAAAACTTGAAAGTTCGTTACATTAAGTGGAACAAAAAACATTATGCGTACTAGATCAGAACATTTGAAAAAGTACGTTGCTATTATACGGCCAAATCCCGATCCAATACTATTGGTGTTTAGTACCTTCTCTTCTAAGCCAATAACCTCAGAAGCTAATAACTTGGCACGTTCATCAGCTGCAATACATTCTAAACGAGCATTTCCATATTCGGTCCTCACAGCCTCAACTTCCACCTATTGACATCAAACGCACAAGAGAGAATATATAAATAAACTTAATTAAAAGAACTTACACAAACATATGTCAGTATACTAAAAATATGTAGCTCTGAGAGTTAATGCTAACCAACTGAGCGTTAATTTCATCCTGCAATCTCTCTATATCAGGCTTTAACTGGTTTACAACACTTCCCTGCAAACGCAATTTGAAACAAAAATGTTAAGTATTAGCTTTTCTATTGAAGCTAAACTAGGAAGAGAGAGAAAAAAAATTAAAAAAAAATAATTAAAAAATAAAATAACCCATGTTGAATACCAAGAATATTGTGTTTGAAACGAAAAAAATAAAATAATAAAGTAACATAAATAAATAAAAACACGAAGTAAAATAATTGTATATTACGTTACCTAAGGAGTTTGACTTTTTGATGCACTTAATAAGCTTAGCGGGTGTCTCTTTAATCGTTTTCAACCATTTTCCTATTCATCTCAGAATACGCATCTGGTGATGTTAACTCACCTCTCATTAGCACTAGACCACTTTAATGACGGTTCAAATAAGTTTATGTAGCTACCCGGTTCAGTTCGGGTCATTTGCTCGACCACCAAACCGGGCCGAACTGAACCTAACTGACCTTATTCGGCTGGGTTTTCGGTTTTGTATGGGGATAACATAACCCATGTTGAATACCAAGAATATTGTGTTTGAAACGAAAAAAATAAAATAATAAAGTAACATAAATAAATAAATAAATAAAAACACGAAGTAAAATAATTGTATATTACGTTACCTAAGGAGTTTGACTTTTTGATGCACTTAATAAGCTTAGTGGGTGTCTCTTTAATCGTTTTCAACCATTTTCCTATTCATCTAGAATACGCATCTGGTGATGTTAACTCACCTCTCATGAGCACTAGACCACTTTAATGATTGTTCAAATAAGTTTATGTAGCTACCCGGTTCGGTTCGGGTCATTTGCTCGACCACCAAACTGGGCTGAACTGAACCTGATCGACCTTATTCGGCTGGATTTTTGGTTTTGTATAATTATTTTGGTTTTATTCAGTTCGGTTCGGTTCGGTTTTGGTTCGGTGCGGGTCAAAACAAACTTATTCGGCTCATAATAGCTAACCCGAACTGAGCTAAACCGATCTTATTCGGTTCGGTTTCGATTTCAATAGCTTTTACTCGGTTCGGTTCTCGATTCATGTTTTACCTTTATTCGATTTTTTAGGTAGGGTCGGGTTTGGTCGGTTCGGGTTGGGTTTAGCCCGTTGCTTAGCCCTAAATGATACTCCCTCCGTCCCAATTTATTTGTCCACTTTTGACTTTTGAAGTCTTTTATTTACAACTTTGACCTTAATTATCTTCTTTTATGTTATCTAATACTTGATGTAAAATATATGAATAGATTGGGGTTTTAAATGTATTTTCATTTGTATAATGTTCATCAAGTATTCTATAACACAAACAAAAATAATTAAGGTCAAAGTTAAAAAAGAAAAACTCAAAAAGTCAAACGTGGACAAATAAATTGGAACGGAGGGAGTAGTAGATTATAAACTACGGGAACCCACTAGCAATCAATACGTTTTTCAGCGGTTGACTAAGGATACAAAAATTTCTATTTTTTCATTAATTGCAAGTAGCCGCCTTTATCGACGAAAAAACATACTACGTATATTTCATGTAATGAAGCTCGTAGTTTCGCTGAAACCGTGTTTTCAACAACTTATTTTACCCGTCATGAAGACTCTCAAAAACTATTATAATTATAATACACGCATACATGCATCTTTTGGGGATAATACACGCATACATTTTTGTTTTTCTCTTTCGGGGAAGGGGGGATATATATTGATGAACGAGCTATAATCTTAGAGCTGACCCACTCTGAGCAAAAACTTTTTTTTGTATGATCTTAGTGCAAATTTAGTACGATTTAGCTTAATCCCCACTCGTTAAAAGTGTGGATCCATGCCAACTCCGCCCCTTCTTATGATAATAAACTTAATTGGTGATACTCTTTAGATTCTAATTAACTGTAGCTAGCTCATATTCATAGCAATGTCCTTTCCAGCTAGTCATGAAGCAGGATCCTCCTTAGAGTTGTTGCAACCGTGTCATCAATTTACCTTTTCGGAGATTCAGCAAGCAACCCGAAGTTTTGATGAGTCATTGGTGATCGGGCGTGGAGGTTTCGGCAAGGTTTATAAAGGAACAATCATACATGGAGCGGGTCGTTTGACTGTAGCCATTAAAAGGCTGGAATCAACATCTAATCAAGGAGCAGTCGAGTTCTGGTCTGAAGTTAGGATGCTTACAAAGTTAAGGCACTGCCACTTGGTATCTCTGATTGGTTACTGCAGTGATGAGCAAGAAATGATCCTTATTTACGAATATATGCCCCGTGGAACCCTTGAAGATCATCTCCACAAACGTCTAAATTATCTACCTTGGGTGACACGACTTAAAATATGCATAGGAGCTGCCCGTGGGTTAGACTATCTTCACACTGGTACGGGTATTGAGCATGGTGTCATACATCGTGATGTCAAAAGCTCTAATATATTGTTACATAAAAGTTGGGCAGCTAAGATTTCGGACTTTGGTTTGTCCAAAATAGGTCCAACGAATCAACCTTCCACTTATGTTAACACTTTGGTGAAAGGTACATTTGGGTATTTAGATCCAAATTACTTTTCAACTGGTCGGCTGACTAGAAAGTCTGATGTGTATGCCTTTGGGGTAGTACTACTAGAAGTCTTGTGTAGGAAACGAGCAGTAGATAGTACTCTGGATGAGGAGCAATGGGGTCTAGCAAGTTGGGCTCAAGACTCTATCAAAGAAGGCAGGCTAAAGGAAATTACTGATACTAGTATAATTAGGGAAATATCCCCTAAATGTTTAAAGGAGTTTGCACAATTAGCTGACCGGTGTTTGCATAGCCATCCAAAGCAGCGACCCACAATGGCTGAGGTCGTGGTTGGTCTAGAGTCTGTCCTAGCTTTACAGGAAAAAGTTAGCAAAACATCACAGCCTGCAGGCATGACAATCTTTGGTAGAAAGGTACCGATGTTTGCCTTTCCTTCCAATGGGGAAAACTCAGGTATCATGTTCTCTTCCACTATCTTCAAGTTTATCATATGCATTTTTAGTTGTATCTTATTTATTGAGCTTTTAACTGTAGGTGGACGTTATTTGAAATCCTTGGAATTATTCTTCGATGCTCTTGGCAGTGAAAACAAAGTATTGTACAAGTTTGATTCTGAAACTCTCAGCATTGCAACTTACTACTTTTCCAAAGCAAATAGAATTTTGAAACATTCAGATAACATGTACAAGGTATCCCTAACAACATCTCTAAATAATAACATTTCATGTTTTCTCCGGTGTGTGCTTAAAAACGTCCAAATTGATTTATATGTTCAGGGAAGGCTACCAAATTACCAAGATATTGCAATTGTTCGACCTTATACTGATAGAATGAATGAACACCTTATGAAAGAAGCATCGATACTGGCACAGCTTGAACATGAAAATTTGTTCAATTTACTCGGATATTGCATTGATGAAGGAATGAAAGTGCTTCTCGTCTATGAGTTTGCACCAACTGCTAGCCTTGGCGACTTAGTGTATGGTATAAAATTTCATTTCTAAATACACAGCTCATATGCACAACCAGGGATGTAAACGAGTCGAACTCGACTCGACATTATTATGTTCGGCTCAAGCTCATGAGCTCGATAACTTAATGAGCCTTCATAAGGTAATTAAGCTTGAGCTCGGCTCGAAAAGTTTGATAAATTCAAAAATAAATATTTACATTTAGTGTATTTACATGTAACCTCTTATGCATAAAATATAATTTATCTCTTAAAAGCTCGAAATTAAAGCTAGAGAATAACTCGAGTCGAACTTATATAAGCTCGAGTTCGTTAAACATTTCGAGCTCCTATATTGGGCTCGAGCTCAACTCGATAGCTCGATAAAGCTCGGCTTGAACGAGCTCGAGTTACTCGACAAACCTCGACTCATTTACACCCCTAGCAACAACAACACAACATATTTTTCTGGCTCTACTGGCACTGCTTCTGATTTACATTATCTGGTGATATGAATTTGTAGATTCTACAGGTAATAATCTTTTGGACTGGAATAAACGGTACAAGATAATATTAGGTGTTGCCAGGGTACTTGTATATCTTCACAAACATGCTCCCCTTGAGATCATACATTGTAATGTACAACCTGAAAACGTTCTTTTAGATAAAAATCTGAACCCCATGCTCTCGGGGTTTTGCTGGGCTAGAGCAAATAACGACACTACTTACAATGAAGACGCTGAAAGGTATATCAAAATGTCAGTGTAGAAAAAATTGTTATTTAAGTTTTAGGGCGTTTCTCCAACACTTATAAAAGTGAAGTAATAAAAATCTATTTATAATGACACTAAAAAAATGTGTTGATAATTTTTTGCCTTTTGAGATACATATTTTTCACAAAAAGTGTCCTAAATCTCAAAAAATTTCACCTTATACCCACACCTTTTAAAAAAAGTGTCACTAAAAAGGTAAAAAGGTAGATCTAGTGACATTTTTTTGTGTGTCATCATAAATAGACGTTCCTTTGATTTGTTGAAAAATTCAAAATTTTGTTCTAGATATAGATTGTCCATTAAATTTAACAATTAAGTAGGAATTTATCGAAACGCGATTTGATATTTTAAATTTATGCTTGTTTTTTGGTGTGAAATTCTAATACTTTGATCTAATTGTCGGTTATGGCTAATAGTTTTACATGCGGCAGCGGCAGCGGCATCAGAATCCTGGCACCAGAGTATTTATCAAGAGGAAATATTTCAAATAAACTTGATGTCTTTGGTTTTGGTCTATTGGTTTTGGAGACGATAAGTGGGCGCAGAACATATGGCTACCTCAGCCGGAACCGTAATTATCAAGTAAGTATAGTTAGATATTATCATAGCAGACTCGTGCTTGTATTTGTCCGACATGTTCTTCTCAAATCACAAGTATAATAAAGTATAATGTAAACAAAAGAAAAACACAACGCGCGCCATTGTTTTGCTATATTAAAATTGAGAATATATTAGCTACAATTTGTTGTAGCTAATTGGCTACAATTTTAGGCTAAAAATGTGGGTCCCTGAGTCTTTTTGTGAGTACCTGAATCTTATTTTGTGGGTCCCTGAGTCATTTTGTGTGTATTTTTTTATGAGGATTGTAGCCAATTGGCTACAATAATTGTAGCCAAGATATCCTCATTAAAATTATGTATTTGACACACATATTTGGAAATGTGTAATCATTGTATTGTCAACCAATTATGTCACTTATATATTAAAATTATGTATAAGAATTTATTTATCTGGTAAAGTTTATAAGTGACACTTAAAACAGTAAGGTGGAGACTTGTTGGATAAAAGGGCAAATGACAAAAAAATGCATCGAATTTGACACTTTTGTGATTGTATGTAGCCTACTATTTTTTTTCTTTTTGTATGTTAGTAACTTTCAAATTTTGATTATTGTGTGTATTTTGTAACCATTTTACCCTTAATTTTTTCAAGTTTCGAAGGGTAAAATGGTAATTTTACATGGCATAATAGTTATAAAATACATACAATGATCAAAATTTGAAAGTTCAGTACACACAATAAGAAAAAAAAATAGTTGGCTACACACAATCACAAAAAGTGTCAAGTTCAATGCATTTTTTTGTCATTTGCCCTGAATAAAAAGAGTAAACTAGTACTATCAGTATATGGAAAAAGAAGACTTTAGATTAAGATATAAAAATGACTTTATTTGTTTAAGTCTAATGGTGAAATTATGTCTATTAACATGTATAGGCTTTTTGGAAAAATTGGCTGAGAGGAACACCTTCAAATATACTCGATCCCAGAATCAACTTTGATTCAAGTTCCATGACAAGATTCATCCAGATTGGCTTGTTGTGTATCCAAGAAGATGCAGCAGATAGGCCAACAATGGAGCAAGTTGTTGACATGTTGCTTGACAACTCATCTGTTGCTCTCCTCATCCCGAAATTTCCAGCGTGGGTGACAGTAGACGATTATGATTCTGTTGCAGTCTAGGAGTTTGCACTAGAGTTAGAGTGCTGGGAGTGTATGCGTGAGCATGCGGTGCGGTGTGTTACCCCGCACGGTAACACCGCCGCCTCGACTTGTACACCGCACGGGGAGGGGAAATGAGTGAGCAGGTAAAGCACGGGAAGAACTCAAAAATGAACGTTGGAAAGCTTGAAATGTATACGTTGGGATTCCAACGGTTTTTTTTTTTTTTTTTTGAATTGTATAAAATGGAGTTGTATACGTTGTGGAGCATATAGATTGAAACAAAAAAAAAACCACATACCGATTCAAAAAAAAAACATACTGATTCAAACCAAAAAATAAATAAATAAATAAAATCTTGCATATGGAGCCTAGAAGAATAAGTTCGACTTTATTGTTAGACGACCCGTTTGAGTGGTCTAACGATAGTAGTCTTGAGTTTTTTGCTAACGCGATTGACGCAGATGAGGAGAAAGATACGGCAGGGTCGTCACGAACATCAGTAAAACGCGATCGGATCTCAGCTGCACAAACATTGCATCGTGATTATTTTTGTGAAGAACCAAGATACAACGATCAAGTTTTTGAAGATAGGTATCGTATGCGTAAAAGTTTATTTTTGAAAATCACACATGATATTGAGTCTAGATTTGAGTATTTTCAAGAAGGTTATGATGCTAGAGCAAGAAAAAGTTTCACAGCCATACAAAAATGTCCGTCTGCCATTAAACAACTTGCAACCGGTAATCCACCGGATGAGTTTGACGAATATTTACAAATGGCTCAAAGAACGTCACGTGAATGCCTTCAATCTTTTTGTGACGCTGTTATTCAGATATACGGTCGAGTTTACCTACGTAGGCCAACAAGCCATGATATTGCATGTTTGTACGAAGCACACGAAGCTCGACATCACATTTCGGGTATGATCGGTAGCCTAGATTGCACACATTTTGATTGGAGGAATTGTCCAATCGAATTGAGGGGTCAATATAAAAGGGGTGATCATCAATACCCCACGATTATGATGGAGGCAGTGGCGTCTCAAGATTTGTGGATATGGCACGCGTTCTTTGGACCGCCGGGTTCAAACAACGATGTGAATGTTGTGATGCAATCGCCGCTATTCCTCACCGAGCGTAATGGTACGGCACCTAAGTGCCCATTTGTTGTGAATGGCCATACGTACAAGCGTGGCTACTATCTAACCGATGGCATATATCCTACATGGTCTACTTTTGTAAAAGCCTTCAAATTTCCAACCGACCCGAAAGAGAAAAAATTCAAGAAAGTACAAGAGTCGGCTCGAAAAGATGTTGAACGGGTATTTGGTGCTCTCAAGGCTAGATGGGGTATACTGAGACGACCTTTACGGCCGTACACAGTAGACAGAATTAGCAAACTAGTTTATGCGTGTGTGATATTGCACAACATGATCCTACATGACTCCGGTAACGCAATCTGCCCAGTTCATATTAGAGATCCTCCGATCAAACCGGTGTTTGACGAAGCAGCCTTGGACGAGATACGAAATGAGAACACACATTTTCATCTCCGATTTGATCTTATGGAGCATATTGACGCTCAACAATTACCATACCTCGAGGTGGACGATGAAGATTAGTTTTTTAGTATTATGAAATTTAGCATTTTCGTATTATGTAATGTTATTTTATGTTTTTTAAAAATATTATGTAATGTTTATTTAATTTTAATGAAATTTTAGTTTTTAATAAAGTTTAATAGAATTTAAAAAAGAAAAAAAAATGAGTAAAGGGTGAGTGAAGTGGCGCATCCAAAAATGAAGTGAGTGAAGGGTGAGTGATGAAAAAAGTAGGGAATGATGTGGCGCAAGAGGATTGGTTGGGAGTGAGTGAAGGGAAGGAGTGTGAGTGATGTACTCCCACCACCCTTAGGCCCCCGATAGTGTATCACCACAACACAATTAGTACATCATATTGGTAAACATTGGCAATATTTGTATAGTGATTAATGGTTGAGGAACTACTACGAATTAAATATATAAACTGTGTAGTTAAGTATTACAGCATATACTTTTGATAATATTTTGGTGCTTGTTAAACTTGAACCAATTTAAATCATGAAAATTTGACGTAACAGTCCATGTTTTATGTAGATATGATTTGACATTATCATCCTCAGAAATGTACAAAGGAATGTTTTTTCCAAGATAGAAAAGAATTTATAAGTTTTTAACCACACAGTGACCACCTATAGAGCATTCAAGATAAGTCGCTCATCATAATACATTATAAACATAGTAAAACAAAATTACCTGTGTAAATCGAGAAAAGAAGTGAAAAAAATTAACAAAAAAGAGAACATCTTTACCCCAAAAAATCATTGATTTTACACTCTTCATTGCCACTTTGCCAGTATATTCTCTTTGCATTTCTCATATGTATAACATGGAAACACTGTATTTGCTAGAATTTCCCTAGGAGATGAAATTGCATCTCCGACGGTTATGACCAAGGGAAAGGAGATCCGGACAGTGACATTTGAAACTATAGTGACTGATTTTTTTAATCGTCAAGACTCATAGATGCTTAGTTTGGCGCTTTGATGGTCCTCCTGGGAAGAGCTTCATTATCCATCCTAAAACTCTTTCCATCACCTATCCAGAAATTACAAGTTAGTTGATGCATGTAGTGACAAGCTCGAATGTGACCAAATGGGTGGGTTGGGTAGCGGATCAACATGCTAATTTTCTATGCAGGTGCTTGATCCATAATTTTTTTTTTTTTTTTTTTTATACATTTTGTTATAAATTATATTATTAATAAACTAGTAATCTATCTTTTGAAAAAAAATAGATTTATGAGCTTTTATCTAATATACAAAACTATTTTTTATCATTTGACCAATTAAACATAAAACATAGCCTGAATCGACCCAAATACGTAAATGGGTAGAAACCGCCACCTAAAGATATGATGCAGCATAATTTTTGTGATTACAGAAGGTATTGTTCTTTTTACCTCATCGCCTTCATCTGCATAGGGTGTGTTGTCAACGACGGTACGAGGACCAGGCTTTCTTTGTGGGATATTATCACCACTCACCATACTCTGTGAAGTCAAAAGCTCTAATCTTTGTGTTTGTACTTCAAGTTTATGGGATAGTTCCTTGTTCAAATCCTTCATTTACAATAATAAGGAAAGATAAATTTATATTTCATGATTGCAATGTCAGGAAAAAGGTATGATCTCATTGTAATTCTGTTTGGCGTATCAGAACTTACCTTCAACTTGGCACTTAAAGATGATTCTGTTGACAACGCTTGTATCAATTCTTCTTTTTCCAATGCTAACTGATACAGGAAAAAGTAACATCAGTGTTCACAAACTAATGATTCTATTAAGATTTTAGAGTGTTTATTAACCGGTGTATTTGGGTTATGCTTTTGCCTAACATACCAGATGAATTAAATTGAAAATTTTAATAATAAGAAGCGTCAAAAGGGGTGAACAAGGGGAGCAGGTTAAGAGTCGCCCAAAATATGTTTTTGTGGTATACGGCCTTGTAAATTAGATCATTAGTGTAACAACATGGTTTTTGTAATCATATTTTAGGTATAAATGAACAAAAAATGTTAGCCATGTCAACCCGACCTGACCTATTTCGACCGAAACTCACTTTATTATTAAATTAATTACCTCGGAAATCAATGTGTTAATATTTTGAATCATTCTCGTCTGATCTGGAGGTATACTCGAAGATGACACTTCAAGACCAAAATTCCTACTCAGTGCATCACTTTCACCAACGGTATCTTGTGTCGCAAGGTTTCCTGTAGCAGGTAAAGCATCTTCATTCTCATCCACTGAACCAAGAAAATATCAAAATGTAAACAGTTATAGAAATCAAGAACACATTATATATATATATATATATATATATATATATATATATATATATATATATATATATATATATATATATATATATATATATATATTTTAATAGAAAGACACCTGATCTTTTACGTCAGTTTATTAATATTTTATTATTATTTCTTATGCTACTTTTATTTTCACTTTACAAACTGATATGAATTTACGTTTTAAGACATAAAGTTTCAATATTTATCACAAAAATTACATACCAAGATCATCTGTAGAAGTTGATACTTCTTTTTTACTAGTTGGACTCTTCTTAATCTCCACTGAGGCAGGAGCTTTCCTCAGCTTAGATTGCATGAGCTTTTTCTCTGCGCATGGAAAAACAAGAATACTAGGTCAATATTCTAAAATAACAATTTTAAACAGTCCCCTATCATGGTTGGAATATTACAAGACCTGTGGATAAATAATAACCTTGATTTAAATTGATCACATAAAGGTAAATATATAAAGATAAGTACCTTCTTGTAGAGCCTCAATAGTAGACTGCAGATCTTGGCGGTCCTTTTCCATGCTAGATATTTTTCTCCTGAACGTTTTTTTATGAAATCAAATTAACCAACTAATGCATAGCAATAAAACAGGTATAGTTTCAAAGTCAAGTCATAAAACAGTATAACAGTTCTATAAGAATGAAAACAATCTATGATTCTGGAATCATAATAAAAAGGGTATGTACATAAAATAAGATATTTCTATAATCTCTAAGTCATCAAGATAATTGCATGATGAAGAAAACTCTATCAGATTTCAGTCAAATCTGAGATATATAATACGGTGTTAACAATAACAGAGAAGTACTTTAAAGCCATAAGCTCAGACCGTACTTCTGTGAGGATATTTCGGCTTCCAAGTTTTCTATTTGTCTCTCCAGTTTTAGCTCATTAGACCTCAGTCTGAGTGCCTGCAAAAGACGTGTGTATAAATAACTACTACACAATAGAACAAGTCCTGCCCAACTTGATACAGAATTAAAAAGTATTATAGGTCCCCATTTCAACCCATTTACTTACATATGGATCAATTCGAATTTCGAAATACGTTTTATCTCTATTTGGGGGAAAAAACTACATGCAAAAAGTTACACAAGTATGTGGATCCGATACTATTGGTGTTTAGTACCTTCTCTTCTAAGCCAATAACCTCAGAAGCTAATAACTTGGCACGTTCATCAGCCGCAATACATTCTAACCGAGCATTTCCATATTCGGTCCTCACAGCCTGAACTTCCACCTATTGACATCAAATAAACAAGAGAATATATCCATAAACTTATTAAAAGAACTTACACAAACATACGTCACTATACTGAAAATATGTAGCTCGGAGAGTTAATGCTAACCAGCTGAGCGTTAATTTCATCCTGCAATCTCTCTATATCAGATTTTAACTGGTTTACAACACTTCCCTGCAAATGCAATTGAAAAAAAAAAAAAAATGTTTTAAGTATTAGCTTTTTCTAATGAAGCTAAACTGAATAAAGATAAAAATGAAAATAAAAATAAATAAATAAATGACTCAACTATAATTTTGCTACCTGTTGGTTATAAGTGTCAGTGAGTGCTGTGTTCTCACTAGCTAAAGACTCTGCGAGAACCCGTGAAGCCTCAAGAGCTCGTTGCAAAGAGAACTTTTCTTGCGTAAGATCTTCTATATGCTGCTCAAAGAGATGAAAAACAAAAATAAGGAATTGCAAGTACACATAGTATGCAGCCTCAGGGCCCTTAGGAAGTGAAATAAGCTATCAATTAATGCAACAACAACAAACTTTAGATAAATATAGATCACATGATAAAGTTACTAAAAGACCTTTATTGCTAGAAGGATATATAACCTGTTCCAAAGCAGCAAAATCTTCATTATGTTTTGTAGAATTAAAACTGTTCCTCGTGTCCACGTTATATTCATTAATACCAAAATTAGAAACAGAAGAAGGGTTGATGAAACTTTGAGTATTAGATGAAACAGGAGCATCCACGGGATAAACTTTTGAACTGAACGGGTTTGCTTTATCTGTCTCTGCATTTGCAAGAGATGTTGCGGAGGAATTTCTAGACACAGTGATGGAGTCCAGGAAAGATGGACGAGATCTTCTTCCAGCTGAGCCTGAGGACATGTTTGTCTGATTATATGAGGGTACAGCTTCAGGTCTGAAGCTGTTAGATATAGATTCAGATGACCACGATGAGCTACTCTCACTGACTGGATGATGATTAAAAAGTTTATTATAGTTCCTTTCACCCACTTCAGCCGACGAATCTGAAAGTATGAACATAAAATTAACATTAGATACAATGTTTTATCTATAAGAAAAAAATATTCCAAACATTAGAGGTGGCAATTTCAACCCATTTATCTCCTAGCGGGTCAAATACCGTTTTAATAAACTTAAACCCGTATTAGAAATTACCCGTTTGATCTGTTACCGAACCCACTCAATTTGCCACCTCTATAGTTCCTATAACAGAAAAAGAAAAAAGAAACAATAACCTCTATATGTTGGGCCATTAGCTGGTTGATCATTGTGGCTAAAATTGTTAGCAAATGAAGAACCGTGAGATCTTTCAGGAGAAGATTTGGTAATAGAAACTTGAGTAGTAACAGGATTTACAGAATTCAAATCCTTGAAATGATCTTCTCTACTAACTCTTATGGCATCTTCTAGCCTTGTATTACTAAAATTATTATAATTGGTATGAATATCCTCTTCTGGATGATTGAATGCTGTAAATTTTTCAGTAACCACCCCATATCCACCTGACCCGATCGAGGCATTATTGTCCAACTTCTCATCAGTTGAATACGTTTGCGCTGGATTTGCAGAAGGTTTACTGAAACTGCTTACAGGATTTACATAGGGTTCAGCTTCATAAACATCTATTGTTTTCTCTTCATCTTTTACAACATGAGATCCTGAATCAGGTGTAGCTTTTGTAACTTCAACAATATCAGAAACTGGAGGTTTTGTATCATGTAAGTCACCATTAGCAGAATTGGCAGAATTATTAGATGCCGCTTTTTTGTTTGCTGCTTTCTTCTTACGGAACTCCTCTAGCTGTAAAATCAATATAACTATATCAAGCCTTAGAAGATAGACAAGCTGCAAATTTCATTGTGTTTCAGATTTTGAAAACAACTCAATATTTTTACTTTTTAAATAAGATATCCGTAGGTGGTAGTGGAATTTGCTTGTTACTATGATAGTGGGGTAAGTCAGTAAACATTTCTTTAATGGTATTTAAGTAACTTGATATAAAGATCAGAAGTAAAAGACCACTCTCAGCCTGGCTAGCATTGTTTATCGCATGAGGCAGGGGGAGGCACCTAAATCTTTTCAGACCACAAGGTTCATGGTGACATCATCAAAATGAGTCATCCAGCTCGCAAAGTATTTTAAGGGAACACACCATTAAGTAGAAGCGGTGAATTCGCATACACAACTAACATACAGTATTCGATTAACTCGCTACACGTTTCTAAGGAATCATGGACATCAATAAAAAATCTAACGTTAAGGGTGGGTTTGGTACGAGGTAATCGGAATAAAGGAATGACAATAGATATGAATACACATGTTTCATTGATGTCTATGGGTTTTAAATCTGGAATTGAAACCTTGATATATGGCCTACTCCATACTTCTTAGAGGAGGCTGATTTAGATTCATTACAAGATCATCCACTCTCTTACTTATAAAAATGATGATGCCCACATCACACAAATTAGACGGAAGGTGTTGTTAAGTTATTACTACAATTATGATGGTAAATGTCTTTCGTCTTTTTGTAAAAATTCACATAATATTTCTCATAAAAATCATTTTTCATGTTTAGCCCCCTATGAATTCAAGCAAATAATAATTTCCTAACCAAGAATCCCATAAACTAATTCCACTCTTTCTTAATAAAATTATAGAGAATAAGTATATTTCCTCCTATAAAGGAGATGGATAAATTAATTCGGTTGTGGAGTTGAAATTTGGGATTCATGGTGGCCAAGTTGGATAAAACCCATATCCAAAAATTAAGCCAAACACTTATATCGAAATCATTCAACCTATCCTCATTCCGTCCTCCATTCAAACCTATATCCATAGTAATTCTGGAAATCAAACCAAACACACCCTAACATCAACCAATTTAGTAACAAGCGTCATACATTCAAATAAACTTGACACCAATAGCATAAACCACCAGCGTCCAATAAGCAGCAGTTAAGGGGTTATCAACAAACATTAAACCTAAGGTCGTGAAAGTAACGCTACTTAGTTTTGATAGCAGTGAAGCAGATACATGATCCATTAGTACAGGTGACGGACAAATGAATGAGAATGTTATCATGTGACATGCTTAAATCATTTTCAGCTGTGTGAAATGAAATGAGATAATACATTCATATTCCCCCAAGACGAAAAACACGAATTGATATCATCTTCTTGGAGGCGGCTACAACTTACAAGTCCAAAGATAATCTCATTATCCAATTTTCAGTATCAAATAACCAAATACTATTACATCCTATAACTAATACAGCCTCCATCTCAAGAAAACACAAACGTGGAAAACCCCTATCTTATTTTTTTTCAAGTTATTTTGTGGACGGATTCGGTTGATTGTCTATTTTTCAATTTTGTGTTTGGGATACATGTTTTGCATGAATGCACACCCATGTGCCAAGAGTCAAATACTTAACTACTCTGTAGTTTTAAACCTCGTACCTTCTCTACACATACAGATAGTCGATAACTACTCCCACGCCATTAACAAAAGAAGATCAAACTTCACCTATAAACACGACCATCTTAGTAAAGCACGAAACTTTAACACTTATTCCCATCCAAATTCGAGCACCTAAATATTCATTTCACTGCAAACCAACTTCCTCTTACACTTATCAACAAACCAATATTCACAACATTTTCGACCCGATACACCCATACACCTCTTACTTGGGCACTTGGCACTATTAAACAATCCGAACACTAAACTTCTCTAGAAATCAAGATTATCAATAACTACTCCAACCACACTAAACATAACAAAAAAGCATCAAATTTCGTAAATAACCACAACCATCTTGGCAAAGCACAGAACTTTAACTCATTTCCTACAATTCACTTTCTTTAAATATCATATTTTTCATGTTACACAATGCAAATATAAAAAAAGATTACCTTTTTCCTGCCAGCTTCCAATTGCTGTTGCTTTTTAGACAACATCTGATCCGAGGCCATTCAATCAATTATATGATAATCCAAATTCTGGGTTTTATACAGAATGCAAAATCATTAAAAGGGTATGAACTAATTTTGTAAAAAAATTTGAAAAAAGATAAACCCTAAATTTAAATTTAATTATGGTTGGGTGGGGGGTGGTTGGATCTGATCGGAGGGGAGAGGTTGGTGGTTGTTGTTGTTGTTGCCGGTGATTTGGGTTTGTTAATATGTTTGTTTACAGATCTCTATCTGTATCTCTCACCCTCCTTCTACCGATCGATCTGTTTATGTTTAATTTTGGGTTTCTTTTAAGTTTTGTTTTTGTTTTGTTTATTCCGTTACTATACCGCACGTATGGTTTTGCTATCAATATTTTGTTGGTTCGATACGTGTGAGTGGAACCTTTTTTTTTTTTTTTTTTTTTTTTTTTTTTTTTTTGTTAAAATGCAAAAATGGTTCTTAAAGTATCACGAAATCGTAAAAATGAGACCAAGATAAAAAAAGTCATTCAAAAAAGTCATTAACGTTACGCAAATTTGCAAAAATACCATCGAGAGCCCTATTCCGTTAGTTTTCTCGTTAAGTGTCTAGTCATCGAAAATAGTATTGTCTTCAAACTATATATTTTTTTAATATTAAATAGTGTGGTGTTGCAACTTAGGCCCCTTATTCAAGTAATCTCCATCTCGTGCTGTATTACATGATGAAAACTTCTCTTAGTGGTCTGCTACAACTTCTGTCAATGGTCTGCAACAGACTTTTCCGGTAGATAGTTTTATACTATTAGGTTATTCTTATCTTTAATATCACCTTTGTAATATTCTAATAATGATGTTTATTTTCTTGTGTGATAGTCTTTATAAGAAATCTGTACTTGAAGACATTATAAGCTCTTGTGTGAGCAAAGGATATGTTTTCCAGATGGAGATGATTGTTCGAGCTTCAAGAAAAGGATACCATATCGAAGAGGTACTCATCATAAGGTGACAGTGTCAGGCTCCAAAGCGTGACGCCTTCAGGTGTAAAAACCTGACTTTTCATGACTTTCTTGTTTTCTTCATTCTTGAGCATAAAAATGTCTGAAAATCTTCAAAATGCTCCATATTCCAAAAATCACGTCCCAAGTACTTAAATTGAGAAAAGGAACGATTTGAGACAATATTTGATCATAAAATCACGACTTAGGGCTTAAATGACCCCCTAAAAACGTATCAAATAAATCCTTATCACTAATTTTACATGTATGATGTTTAGGCTTTGCTGTAATACTGACGTCTAATTATAATTGTTGATTTTACATAACTTGCTACAAGTTGTGCTTATTTTAGTTTCTATGTTGTTAATGGGTTTTTAAGTATATGTTGCTATTTGTTTTGGCGAAAAGTCTTGATCAAATCCATGCAAAATTGTTGACTATATGAAAGCATTTAATCCGTGTTTGGCTGTGATGGTTTGGTCATATGGTAATTCTTAATTTTTTATTGTGACTAAAAAGGGTCCATGTAAAAGACGGGCTTATTTTGGAGCCAATACAATATCTCAGGCTCACAGCCAAAACAAAAAATGGTCCATCGAGCTTTTGCTGTAAATAATTGGTTATTTATTTCAATTCTTAATTACTATTAACTAAGGAATGGCAAGAGTCGTGTCGGTAGAATAATTTAAAAGTGTAGTTGAATTTCTAAGCGTATATCCCTAAATATTATAGTTAGAAAGAGATTTTATATTGAAATGTTCTTAGGTGGGTAGGCGATGATAAAAAATTTGTGGCACATCAATTATCTGAATGAAGTCGGTAAGGGTTTAAGAATAAGATATTTTGCAGAAAGTGTTAAGTTGCTACTTCATGTCTATAGATTTGGGTATAATTGGGTGCTTCATTGTTGGCTGTCCTGTTTGCGTGAATTTGTATTTCATAACGTTGTGTTTTAGTTTAGAGAATGAATTTTATAATTTTTGGGTTTAATAGATGTAATTTATCGGGTTTTATCTGATTATGTGGCCTAAAGAACTGAGTTTCCAATAATTGTAATTCGAAATCTTTGAATCACACCCATTTATTGACCAAAGGCGGTGATAGGTCAGTTAAACTAGGTTTTGCGTACTTTTTTAAATTGCAAAATGAGTAATTCATATTCTTTAAAGTCTGATGCTAATTTAGAAAGGGAGATGATTTTTTCTTTTACAATCTAATGCGTCTACAGTAGGTTTTTTACCGTTTGTGAAGACGATGTGTCATTGTATCAAATAAGTTTGAATAGAAAAATATACAAATCTTTTCTCTTTTGCAACTGGTGTCCTTCAACATAACTTTTCAAATTTTGTATAGACTTTCAACGCTCATTAAGTACATCTTATATATGAATTCGTCTTTTCAGGTTGCCATTGGTGTTGTTATCATGGTGATGTGCACGGGATAACTGAAAGCTGGTAATAGAAATATTGGCGTCAGTACAAGCATTTTTTTTTTTTTTTTTTTTTGGTTTTGATGGTTTACATTATCAAACGTTCATCTAACTTTGAGCCAGAAAATGCAATCCTATTTTGTACAAAATACATTATCTGACCCGATCCATGGTTTATTGGTACAATTATTAATACATTGTTCTCTATTATATTTTGGGTATACAAATTTCAACTAGCATTAATACATTGTTCTCGATATAAAGATTATGTATGATGCTTGAAGGAGGGTTTTCACCACCAAACACTCAGATCTTTCCCAAAAATGATTTGGAAACGATGGAGGAGAAACATGTATGCTATATCTCATTAAATATTTAAGTACTCTTAACTTCCCAGTTTTGCCACATCATTGACTATGTTGTTAGTGTTGCATCGAAACGTTGGCTTATGACGCATTTTTTGGTTGGAAATAGCCTTAGATCAGAACGATGCCATTTTGTTTTCCCTTTCCCATTTTCTTACAAGGTTTTCAGGGTGGATTGCACTCACTGGGCTGTAATGATTTGAATAGACATTTAGTCATACTTTTTTCATAGGAAAACCTACTTTCTATAAAATGCAACCGTTGTTTTCATCCAATGCTATATAGCTCAGAGAGGAGAAATAAGACTCTAATTGAGACTGCTAGGACAATGTTAGCTGACTCTAAGTTGCCAACTACCTTTTGGGCTAAAGCAGTGGATGGGGGATAAGCTTCATCGTCGAGAGGGAAACAGCCCGGATCACTAGCTAAGTCCCTAAATGACCACTCAATGATAAAGGAGGCAGGGGTGCAGAGATAGCAATGAGGTTTGCCTAGAAGCAGTGAGGCGTGTGTATATTGTTGTAGGTATAGATTATAGTTATCAAGTTTTAAATTTATATTTAGCCGACATAACCTATAACAAACATAACGAGCAGTGTACCCTATCTATGTAGCTAGTTGGTAAGTAGAGTGTCGAACACTAAGAGTGGAACGTTAACACCTTAAAAGTCTATCCGTATTTTAATTCATAAGTTAGTTATAAAACCTAATCTAATGCAAGGGGTTTTCAGCCTGAGAGACTGCACGATTGAGTAGATTAATAAAAGTAATTAAAACTATGGAGTTAAATAAGCGAATAGCAAGCACGTACACATATAGGAAACAGATACAGATAAGAGGCCGAGTCGATAGATAAGCATAGTGTCACTTTGTTTTATTGCTAGTTTTATAGGATGAGTACTAAAATCTATTCTCTCTCGTTGGTATCTTAGTTACAGGCGAGTAAACTCTTACTGATTACTTATGTCTATATTATTTAACCCTTTTACAGGCTTACATTAACTATAATGTTAATGAAGTAATTGTGGGAGGCGTATGGCAGCGCAAACAAGCCACGTCTGAACACTGAGGTAATCAAAGCACATGCATAAAGAACCAAATAAATATCAAATAAACTTTAATCGATGGGAAAGCAGATTAAATGCGATTCGTATGACGGTGACAAGGCACGCAATCCTGATGGATTAAATAGTACTAAATACAATAAAACAAATCTACTTATTGAATTAAACACTAGCATGACCTTATTATTACTCTGAATCCTTCATTTGGGTGGTGTCTTGTGTTGCCAAATCGTCTGTATTCGTATCCTTATGGTTTTGTTGTGCACACGAAATTTGGCTGTCAAATGGGGTATTTATAGTTTCTGTCTGAGGGATCGATACGGCGCATCAACTAAGTAGATGCGGCGTATCTTGGTAACTTAGCGTGGTGTCCAAGAATATAATATTCATGAATATTCGTACACCGCCTTCAGATGCGACGTATCATCAATCTCTTATGTGGCGCATGTTCTTCTGTGTCTTTGATTATATTTGGTGAAGTCTTGAGATTGATACGCCGTATGTCCGGAATACAGTACGGCGTATCTGGAGTAATTAAGTCAGATATTCTTCGTTGACCAAGGTTTCATATACGTCGTATGGGATGAATCAATGCGGCGTATGCTTCAAAGTCAAGCAATGGTCTTCAAATTCGTCTAAGTATCATTGTGCGACGTATTTGTCTAGAATGATACGGCGTATCTTCCTTCAGTTTAGTAGAATTTTATAACTTTATCCATTTTGCTTCATTTTACGTCCAAAATAGCTAACTTCCACCAAACGCTTGTTTATAACTGAGAATTAAAAAAGTAAATGAGTAAGTATCAATTCTCATATAGAATAATATAAAACAAGTCAATAACATAGGATAAATGATGCTAATAATATGTACTTATTTGATGTCATCAAACAGCCACCCTTGAAAGAGCGCGTAATAGCTCACTGATCGAGCGCTCTTGTGCTGAAAATGAACGGGGCTAAGCGATCTGCCGAAGCTGCGGGATATAAAAATACATCAATTTCATTATTTCTGTTTTAAATAAAAATACTTGAAAAATTAAAAAAAAAAAAAAAATATATATATATATATATATATATATATATATATATATATATATATATGGTAGAATAGCTTAGATAAGCTTCAACAAGCTCTTTCTCAGTTTATATAAGCTCATATTAGCTTCTTGTAGCTATTTGTGAGTTTATTAGGTATCAAATCAATTTCAATCTCAAAAATCCAAAAAAAAGTCAATGAAAGTCAACTCTCATGAAGAAATAAGCACTTGAGCTTATGTTGCAATGATGATGATGACACCCCTCCTTCCTTATTAGCTTTATTTTGATGAAATACTTCTTCTTCTAAATTCTCTTTTCCCATTTTTAATCCAGGACTTATTGTAAGTTCAGTTTTAACCTTTCATTTTAAGCAAACTGCTTATTCGGCTTATTTAAGTGCTATTTGTATTACTTTTCTGCTTATTGTGTCATTTGCTTGCCATTTGTAGTTTATTTAATTGATTATCACTCATTTGCATTAGTTTTCAAATAAAACCAACAAAAACAAAAAATATTGCATTAGCAGCTTAGCTTATTGTAGTGCTTATATTCTGGTAAATTTAGCTTAAATATAGTTCATATAGCTTAAGTATTAATTTTGGTTCATTACTTTAGCTTAAATCAGTCTTTATCATCTTAAAATCATAACAATCTCATTTTAAGGGTGTGTTTGAGATAAGAGACATTTTTTAAACTTGAAACTGTTTTGACCAAATCCTTACTTTGATTCATCTTACATTTCATATTAGTGATAGATTAGTGGCATATTTAAGCATATTTAAGTAGTTTTATAGGATTTTCATAAGTTTTTCCAAGTTTCATATACCAAAACTATCTTCATTAAAAGATTTTGAATCATTCAACTTAGGTGCATATTAGGTATTAAAGCTTACTCATATTAGTTCATTTATGCATATGTGTAGTTCTGTGTAGAAAGTTTTTAGATACAAGTCATTTTTGACCATTTTCTCTTTTCAAATCTGCAAAAGTCTAAAACCAAAAATAGTTCAAGTAAGCCATTATCAGATCTAAATTTTAGAAATAAAAGTGTTTCAAGATATTTGAAAATTAGTTTTCTAAGTAGATTGGTTGCCCATCTTCATAATCCAACTAAGTTTTCATAATTTAGAATAAGTTTGATTGCTTATTTTCAAGCTTGAATAGCTACATCAGGCCTGGTAGTGCCTTGCACATTTCAGAAATTGCTCAATCAGCTTATGCTTTTGAATTTTAATCATCTCATTACAAGCTCAATCAATCTGTAATTTGGTATAAGTGATATCTGGTAGCTTATCTAATTGAATTGCATTTTTTTATAAAATTTATCTTAGCTTTTAATCAACTTTTGGTTAGCTTATAGTTGAGCCTTTAGGCTATTTGGATTAAGCTTTGTCAATTTTGGCTTCTTGATTGTTTGAGCTGGGATTGATTTAGCTTGATTGATTGTTTGTTATAGCTTGTTTAAGGTAGCTTTTAGTTAGTTTCAGCTTAATTGACCACTTAGCTTGTAGCTTATAGCCTTAGGATAGCTTTTAGTTTGAATAATTTCCTTTTAAGCCTTTTTAGTGTAATCTGATAAGATCATAAGCTCATTCTGAGCTTATTATTGATTTTCAAAAGTCTTGTTTTCATTAAAAAGATATTTTTTACAGTTTATATAAAGTTTTCAAAAAGAAAAGTAAAAAAAAAAAAAAAAGTTTTTGCAAAAAGGTTCCAGGGATTCGAACCCCTGACCTCAAGCCCACATAGACGAAACCAAACACACTCAAACCATTTCACCCTTGGGATTTTTTTCAAACACTTTGCATTATTAATTCCTTTATAACCTTTTTATCTTATTAAGCCTTATTAGCTGATATAGCTTATTAGTAGCTTATTTAAACTGCTTTTTCTGATTTAATATTTTTCCTAAGTTTGTAATAATCAAAAGTAATTTCCATAAAAGTTTTATATTTTTCCAAAGCCTTTTGCTATTTTTCTTGCATTTATTTCTTTTACAATAATAAATTCATAATAAATAGATAAATTATCAAAAAAATAATTTTATTTTTCTTAAAATTTTCTTTTGTCATTTAGGATTTAAGAAAATTAATTTTACATTTATAGGACCTTTATTTCTTAGATTTAATGTTTTAGATCGTTATGTTACGTTTTTATTTACGTTTTTAATTTGTGTTTATGTTTTAGCTTTTGTGTGCTTATCATAATTGTCATAATTGCTTATTTGCTTAATTTTAGCTTATATTTCATTATTCTTAGCTTAAAATTCCAAAATCTCATTTTATCACTATTCACGACACGTTTCACAAATCGAAATCATAATTCCATTCACTCCTTCTTCGAGATAACGACTCGGGGATTCATATTTCCTTTGAATCTCTTGGAGAAATACTATACTATAATTGAATATAACACATCAAAATGCTCGAACGGCCTTAAACAAAAGGGTACCTGTACCCAAAAACCGACACAGGTGGGTAGGTAGAGAATACCTAGGAGCGCGAGACAACTCTCTCTAAGGAACTCGGCAAAATAGCCCCGTAACTTCGGGAGAAGGGGTGCCTCCTCACAAAGGGGGTCGCAGTGACCAAGCCCGGGTGCCTGTTTACCAAAAACACATGTCTCCGCAATGTCGTAAGACCATGTATGGGGGCTGACGCCTGCCTAGTGCTGGAAGGTCAAGGAAGTTGGTGACTTGATGACATGGGAGCCGGCGACCGAAGCCCCAGTGAATGGCGGTCGTAACTATAATGGTCATTCCAATGCACAAGTATTTTGACTAGAACAAAATTGTTAGCCAAGTGGTATTTAAGGGTTAGCTAAAACTACTGCACAACCCTCAATCGACGATAAATGTGTGAACTCTTAAAAAGCATGGAAGGGCCTGATGTAATTTAAACTGTTGTGCGTATTGTGCTAACTTGATATAATTTAAAATGAGTCATTGGATGTTATTTACCGCTTAAAAAGGCCTACTAGATCAATGGACATTAGAATTTAAATTTGTAATAAAAGTGAAAAGTCCATTAAAGTGTTCCAGATTTCTTATTGTATTGGCGTTCTATAATTTATATATATACATATAAAATTGTATATTTTCATTGTATAAGAGCTTCATGATATTTTTTAAAGTCTGATATGTGTCACAATATGTGTATTGTCATTGTATAAGTGCTTCCTGATATGCTTTAAAGTATAATATGTGGCCAAGGGTCCTAATTTTATTCAATGTGTATAAGTAGTTCTTGATATCTTTTAAAGTCTGATGTTGATGTGCTAATTAGCAACCATGTTTTAAAATTTATAGAAACAAGAATTACCGGTTAACTAGGAACACATTCGGGCAAGTATACCCTAGACAATTGTAGTATAGGAGTGGTAAGTCAAGGTCATCCCAAGAGACTTGGTTGCACTCAAGTGTCATTTGTTTGTTTAAGCAAGTAACAAGTTGGTGGTTATGATTGTCACGGATCAAAACACAAGAAAAATAATAAGATAACATCACACAAAGAACATTAATTGTATCCAAACATCTGTTTATCACAAGTCATCATAATATCCAAACAAGTATTCAAAACAAAACCAAATTGTATTCAACCAAACATAAGTCTTCAACCAACATAGTAATCATAAGCATCATGAAATATAAAAGTAACAAGGTTTACCCAAAGTATGAATTACAATAGGTAAAGGTGAAATTTTTATAGCAACCTTCAAGCCTCCAATCAACTACAACATCTAACCAAACTAGAGAATCGCTCCAATACTTCTTGGTGATACGTCCTCCATGAACGGCAGAGGTTTGTGGTCTTTTGGGTGAGATAAGGTGGTGACAATTCGTCCTTAAGGGTGGATGATCAAATTGCACACAGTAAGATGGTGACAAATCTTCATTTAGGGTGGAGGAAAGAATTGCACAATGGTGAGTTGGTGAAAGTTCTTCCTTTAGGGTGGAGGCTAGACTTTCACCTTTGTTTTGGTGGAATTTCGTCCTTGAGGGTGGAGGCTCGAAATGCACACCTGTTTTGGTGACAATCCTTCCTTTAGGGTGGAGGCTGGAATTGCACCTTTATTTTCGTGGAAATTCGTCCTTGAGGGTGGAGGCTCAAATTGCACACTGAAAACTAAGGCTAGGCACTCCTATATGTAGTAGAAATCAACCTTAGCCTCCAAGCAAGTTTCTTGGGCACCAAGTGTCATAAAGTAGCAGTAAATGGAGTTATTAGGGACATATGATCGGACTTGGGGCATAATGGCACCTTAATTGAGCATTAAAAATAACTTGGGGAGGTCAGATTCGTCCATCCGATCGGATACGGGGCCATGCCGATCGGATGGATGAGACATTTAGCTCCAACCGAATCGGTTGGGCTCCATCCGATTGGATGGATCCTCCTGGACAGAAATGATAAAGACCAAAGTTGTAGATCTTTCTCTTAGCTTTCCGTGGCCGCTTGAATCACCTAAATCAGAGTCCGTATGCTCAAGATATGGCCAAAATGGTGAAGGTGTGTCGGGAACAACGAGTCTTCCATTATTTCTTCGTTTGAGCTTCTTACCTTCAATTCTTCTCTCGTTTTCCCTCTTGTGCTTTATTCTTGAGTCTTTGTAGTGACAACTTCATGACTTTTATCTTCTCGAATATACTCCAAGAGACTTTCATTTGTCGAGAATTCCTCTGTACATTCATAAATCTTCATTTTTGTTCATTTCTTCGTCTTTTTCTTGGTTTTCTTCGTCATGAACCTAAAATAGAGAATATACTTCATTAAGTAATATAAGTTCATAAAAGTGACCAAAATATATGCATAAAATCCATAATAACGCTCCTAAAAACATGTTAATTTTGAGCGTTATCAGATGTGTGGTCATACGAACTATTTTTGTATATTTTATTTTTGGGCCCTAAAAAATGTGATTGTATAGCGTGCTCTCGTACAGTGTGTTTAGGACCCATCTTTGGCTAAGCTCTTCGTATAGCAAGTTACATGGTTTACTTTTTCAAGTGGGTTTCACGACTTGGGTGACCATGTAATAATAGGAGTTGGTTTGAAAATGTACTTGCAACTTAGTTTACGAGTATATATGGGCATTTTGGGTGAATATAGTGAGTTTGTGTTGGAAAATCGTTACATTGAAGTACTAGCAAAATGGTGCAAGTTGATATAGTATGGTAATGCATGCAAGCATGGTGTGTAGTATTTACTTTTAGAAAGGAGCAAACACGTTTATAAATTACTTATTCAAACTTTGCATGTGCAGATCTCATATGAGATTCACAACTATATATACATTTGCATGATTGACATGAAACGTGTAGAATGATTATGTGTAACACGTTTAATATATGGCACTTTACATGGCAAGAATGACACATGTTTTTATGGATTATGGATAACAAGATTAAAGCATAAAGGTTATTATTTGAATACAAGAAAACGTGTGAAAGGTTAGTGGTATTTATCCAGATATTGGTCGATTCTACATCACGATTTTCACATCCTATTTTCATTATAAATCTTCCTTATCGACCTTCATCATTATCGGGCAATAAATTCATCAAACCTTACCACTACTTTCCAAGATTCACCAACACTCATACACAACTCAAAACAACATCAAACACGATTCAAAACACGAATTTTACATTAATTAAAAGAAACAAACATACCATGTTTCGCTTCAACGATCCTTATTAAGATTCACTAAATTTCAAAATTCAATTGCCAGTTTTTTTATTTTTGTAAATACGGAGTTTTTGTATGGTATTGCTTATTTGGTTTTAAGTTTCATTTCACAGGAACCTGTACTTATTTATCTCAAAGTCTAGAGGTTGTTGGATGCATGAATTTTGGAGATGCTTATTTGGGCATTCATTCATAGTAACTAAGGTCATTTTTTTTACTTGATTAAGTGGCTTATAACTATTGTGGGTCATACATGTGCGTCCACATCTTTTTCTTCCACTTATTGGAGAGAGAATCATATTTCATGCCCACTAGATACAGAGAAAATAATGGAATTGGATAGGCCCCATTGAAAACTAAAGTATGTTTTGTGGGTCCACACATATTAGCTAAGGATCCATTAAGTGCCAAAGAAATAGCCCCTAAGATTTGGACTAGTGCTCAATGTCACACGGAGTTGTAGATAGTTCAAGAGGTAATTCAAACATAAACTTTCTGGGATTGGGTATATTGTACTTAGTGATTCGGGTTGTCAGATGGACAAAATCGCTTCATCGTTCTTAGTCACACTATAGTACAAGCTTAAGTCACATGTCTGGGGAATTTTATTTCATTCTCAAGTTAGTTATATTGTGTTATCTCCATATATGGTCATTACTAGCTAGTTGAATTTTGAAGAGGTCACTTATAGCTTGAAGAGAAGAGATAAGATTATAAAAAGAGTCATAAAGAAGTTACAGTTGAGTAGTCTATGATCCTTATTTTCTGTTGTGCATGACAAGTTAATAGACTAAAGATATTTTGGGCTGAATTTAGAGACACTTCTTCAAGCACCAGAGTGTATATCATACGAGCTGTCATTTTGGGAGGGAGCAAGTAAACAAAGAGGGCTCACTAGTTATGAGAGAGTAATAACCTAGCTAGATCATTATAGTGATTCGTCTAAAAGTAATACAAACAAACTGAGGAAGATACGGAAGATCAAGAGTTGTGAAGACGTCCTCAAGGGCCACTGTTACACATGTTGTAATTTACTTGTATTGTTAGGAATCACTGTAATCAATTCACGTGTGACGCTATCATAGAGGGAGATTGTTAGCTTTGCTATTTTGTGAAGATAACGTCTTACACGTGAATTGGACTAGATATGTAAGATAGTTGCATCCACAGGGACTAATAATGTAAATGGGGCAAACTGTAGTTGTGTCGAGCCTATAAATACTCCTCATGACTCTCCCTGAATGGTGTGGGAAACTTGTGTAGTTCATTCTTTATTTTTCATATCTAATAAAACACTTTTCCTTCACATTTCTCTCTCTGCTTTCTCTCTCTAGAATTCTTCATGTTTCACATCTATTTCGACGAATCTTGACCTCCCGAAAGGTGTTTCTTGATGCTTACAGTAATTGTTATTAATTAGAAAATGGATCCAATCATATTTAGCGTTGCAAGATTTTTTAAAATTTTTACGTATATCTCTATTCATGTTTTCAGCTCACATCGCTTTAGGAGGACCTTCAGCCTTTAGGGTTGTAAGGTACAATTGTAGACCCACATGTGCATAATTGCACTTAAATACATATTCTGATACAAAGTACTCCTTCCAAATGAAGCTGCAATTACAACAGACACACCAGATACAACAAGACCATAGAATTCGAAAATGCCGAAATGAAAATCATATCGATGTAACATCTACGCTTGGATTCCTAACATCAATGCCTTTAGTATCATATCCTCAAAATAAGTTAGCATCTCAAAGACACTTTAAAACAAAGGGCTCAGCCGCTCAGGCCATAAAATATTATAATTAAAAAGGAACGTGTCGAATACCATAATTCACTAAATGTGCATACTTCAGTTTTTTCGACAATAGTGTTTTGGGACAACACGATTTTCCACCCCCTAACCATAACTTATATCGAAAAATAAACTATTTGTTCCAATATTATAAAGAAGAATAGAATCATTAAGGAAAATAATCACTATATTCATATTAGCACACAAAACCAACATTTAGTACATTATTTAACATCTAGTGAAATATGTAAAAGTTAAAATGATATCAAAACCTCCTTATCAAAAGATTTGTGTAGAGGTACAATGATCATTTACACATTTTCAAGTTTTCTTTTTAAACCATCAAACAATTATCTATTTTAATGTACCAATGTCTTGCATAGATTTAAAGTTCATTAAAAATACGTAATATTAAAAAATTAACAAAGACACCACCACCATGAACCAACACAAGTAAATATCTCAATAAACCACACCATCACCATCCAACAATCGAACATACAAAATGACCAAAATCATATATTAATATATGTATGAATACTTTCTTCTTTTACTCACTCAGGTTAGTAACAAGGAAAAAAAACACAAAACAAACTGACACTCATAATAAACCTACCACGCACATCACACCAAAACACCATGAATCTTATCATAATACGAAACCCTCACATGCGTTTAATTTCTAAACACAAATCAGAAAACAGTAAAAGAGTAGACATACCGTCATTTGCTTTCAGTAACAAAAGATCATTGTCATTATATCCCATCAAGAAACAAGTGAAAAAGATGCATTACGTCGCCACCACTATCACTTCAGAAATTAAATTTAGAGACACCCAACCTACTAAATTCGCGTACAAGTAAGTTTAAATGTATGATCATAATCAAACCAAAAATAAATGAATAAAAGAAAAAAAGGTGCTATTATTGTCCGAGAAGGCGTCGCATGAAAATTCAAATGAAGACGTATAGTCGGATGTTTGACTTTCGAGAGAGATTAAGTGAGTGCGTAAATAAAATGTGTGTGATTGATGAGGGAGGGATACTTTGTTGAGCAACTAAATGATGGCTTTAAAGTTTTCAAAGCTTAAATAGTAGCTGACTGTTGGCTGCTGAGGTGTCTTTTTTACAACCCTATATAGTTAATTCGAGACTCTTACTTATAATAAAGTTAGATTAATTACATTCGTTGGTAAAGATGTCATTAGTTAATTGGAAACTTATATATCTCGTAAGGTTGTATTAGTCTTAGCTTATTTTGAATGCACGAGCTTAAATTGTTGTAAGTTTATATTGATTGACTTATGAGTTTATTAACAGCTTAACAGATGTTCAAGTTAATAAGCTATAAAAAACAAGCTTATTAGTTTATCAAACTTTATGTAAATTTATAAATTTATTAAATAAATAACGACAAACACCTAGTTTGCTGATATAAATAATGCATAAAAACATTATTAACATTTATCGATATCTCTATGTTTTGATAATCACAAAACGTAAACCTATTGAGCTAAAAATTATGACGTAAACAAGTATTTAGTGATAAATATTCACTTTATATCCAAATCACTTAAGGTATGAATAAACAAAGTGTTTATTGCATTCTATGATCAAAGGAACATTTTTCTTAAACACTAGACTTTTTATAAAATGTCACAAAACATTTTATATCTTTTACAAAATCATTTTTGGAAATAAAAGAATATGTTGAAATCATTATAAATATATGAATTCAAATTTTTAACCAAAAATAGTAAAAATGTTCCAGAAAAACCTTCCTCAATGAAAGATAAATTTTATGGCCGTTTTGGGAGGGCAGCCCCCTTAATAATTAAGGGGACCGGCCACGCTCCCAAACAGTATTCTTTCCCCTATAAATACTGGCTCAAATCTGGCATTTTTCCTCACCTTTTGCACTATAAACTTTCTGATCTAAATCTTCTATACCATTCTCTTAAACCCTTTGATCATATAATCATAAGCGTTTGTTTTCAAGTGATCCAAGCTTCAACCTTTCAAGTGCAAGAGAAGAATACTTCAATCCTTCAAGACAAGAAGTATTACAACTTGTTGTGACCTCCAAATCCAAGTTGTTTGTGCATCATCACTTGTATAGTATTCATCCATTTGTGTATTAGTTGTGAATATTGGTTAGATAGAAGTAAACATAAGGAGTTAGGCTAGTAAGGTGTGTAGCTAGAGAAGTTGTGAATTGATTGTGGTGTGCAAGTAGTATAGGTGTAAAGAAGAAGTAGTGTGATTAGGTAGTGCTTAGGTGTGAAGAAGTTGTGAAGTAGTTGTGTAGAAGTTGTGAAAAAGGTGTGACGAAGTTGTGGTGTGATAATTGGTGTGTAAGGTTTTCTCCGCCATAAGGGAGCTTGTTGACATAGTGAAGAAAACTCTCGAGTTAGGTGCTCGGGGAGTGGAGTATGGCAAGGAAGGTGTCCTTGTAGCCGAACCACTATAAATCTCTTGTCTCGCGGTTAGATTTTTCCATCTCTTACTTATTATCTTTCTTATATCGTTATTACTTTTGTAGACATAGACTTATATATATTGTTGCTCATATAGTGCTTGTGTTGATTTCACTTAAAGATCAAACAAAAGTTTCATTCACAAAACAAGGTTTTTACAATCAAACTAAAAAGGTAACATACATATAATTGATCATTTCGATCAAGTATAGTTTTCATACAAAATATAATTAAGGATTACAAAATAAACATTTACTTACTTATCTCTCGTATATAGCTATAATTGTTTATATTATGCATGTGTTGATTTCACATACTTAGCTTACATTATTATTATTGTTCATACTTAGATATAATTGTTCATATTGTTCAAGATTTGAGTTCACATAAGATCGAATCAAAGTTTTAAAAGTAAACAAGGTTTTAAAACTAAGCTAAGCTTTCATAATAAAATAAAAATGACGTAAAACTATTTAACCCCCTTCTAGTTTTCCGCAATTGGTACCAGAGACAGGTCTAACAAGATCTTTAAAATATATTGTATTTTAAAACTTATAACGATCTATGGAATCTGAAAAATATTTAGAAGGGCAATCTATGCAAATACCACCACTATTTAAAAGTGATGGATTTTTATATTGGAAAAATCGATTCGAAACTTATATGAAATCAAAAGATCTAGATTTTTGGCATGTTATTACTAATGGTGATTTTTTACCTACTCAAAATAATCCCGAAACAAATAAAGATGAAATAGTATCTTTTGAAAAACAAAATGATGATTTAAAAAGAAAACTTTCTAAAAATAATGAAGCAAAAATTGTTATTTACAATGCGTTACCACGTAAAGAATACGAAAGGATCTTTATGTGTGAAACCACAAAAGAAATTTAGAATTCTTTACAAATAACTCACCAAGGTAATAGTCAAGTCAAGGATAACAAAAATAGATCTACTTGTGCAACAATATGCATGAGCAATTTACGATTCCGGAAGAGGAATCAATTGATAATGCTTTTGCTAGGTTTAACACTATCATCACAAGTCTAAAAGCACTTGATGAGAATTTTTCTAGTAAGAATTTTGTCAGGAAATTTCTTAGGGCTCTTCATCCAAAATGGCGAGCTAAAGTCACGACTATTGAAGAATCAAAGAATTTGTCAACTCTACAACTTGACGAATTAATTGGGAACTTGAAAGTACACGAGGTCATAATAAAGAAGGACTCCGAAATAATCAAAGGAAAAAGAGAACAAAGTAAATCCATTGTTTTGAAAGCTAGGAGGGAATCTAGTGATGACGAAAGCTCAACCTCCGAAAGTGAAGATAAAGAATACGCTATGGCCGTAAGAGATTTTAAGAAATTTTTCAAAAGACGAGGAAAATTCGTTAGACAGCCGCATGATGAAATGAAAGTATCTCAAAGAGGTAAATATGACAAGAATGGGAAGAATGAAAGGAAGTGTTTTAAATGTGGTGATCCAAATCATCTCATCGGAAAGTGTCCAATGATGTCAAGAGATCAAAATCAAAAGGCGTTCATTGGAGGTTCTTGGAGTGATAGCGATGAGGACAAGAAAGAAACCACAAAGGAGGAAAAGTGTCTTATGGCTAAGACGTCAAAAGAGGTACATTCCGAAACTGAATTCTTTAGTGATGAAAATTTATCATTAGATGTAAAAGGCCTAGATAATGAATATAATAGATTATGCAAATTAGGTCAAAAAGTAATGGTTAAAAATAAAATACTAAAATGCATAAATACTCAACTAGAAAACGAAATACTTGAATTGAAAGCTAAAATACACCACTTAGAAAAGGGTAAGAAAATTTTTGAGGAATGTAAATCATGTCATGATCTCGAAAATGAAAATGAAAAACTTAAGGAAGAAATGTATAAACTTGATAAATTTTAAAATAGAAGTCACTTACTTAGGAAAATAATAAGTATTGAAAGAGCATCCGGAGATAAAACTGGTTTAGGATTTAACTCAAGCTTCAACAAGTGAAACTAAAAATGTTAAATTTGAAAGTGAACTTAATGAACTAAAACCTTTAGAATCAAATCATAAATATATACTTATTAATGATAGAAAAATACTTCTTGCCAATGATGAAGAAGTAAAAACCTTTTATAAACCATCCTTAAAAACCGAAGTAGGATCATCTAAACCCAAATTAGGATCTAAAACTCCACCACCAAGAAAACCTAACAATCATCATCCAAGATCTAAAACACCTCAACCTAGAAGAAATCAAAATAGACAAAATTATAATAGCACTAGAAATCAAATGTGGAATTATCAACCAACTTACAATCCTTGGGGAATATTACCACCATACATGCATCCTAGCCAAATGTTAAATATGTTTGGACCAAACAACTTTGGACCAATGAGACAATGGGGACCAAGTGGTTAAGTTGTCATTCTTCGAAGAAGTTGGAATCTCATCTACAAATGACTTCTATAAGTCAACATAATCACTTGAAGTGCTTGAAGAAAATCCATTGAAGACTAAAAGGTACGCGTCTCTTTTAAGTTCATCGCTATAATTTGCATGCTTAGATAAATGATTAGTTAGATTAATGCTTAGCTATACATATATATTGTTTGTAACACTTATACATATATTGATATGCGGGATTGCGCCCTCGCAACAGGCTTTACCTCTCAAGGGATCTTGAGAAGCTTGCAATCCCCACCAAGCAGTGTACCTAATCATTGTAGTATAATATAGTGACAAGTACCGGGGGATTGATCGTTCAACTCAGGAATAGTGTTCGCTAGGATTAGAAAGCCTACTAAACTAGGTCTAGAGGTGAGGGATGATTCTTTTTGTATTTTTATATTTTATGAAAGCAAGTAAAATCTCGGGTTTTGAAGGAGTGGGCGGAATTAGTTGCTAGTCAACTAACCCAAATAACTAAAGATGCAATCAAAATAAAATAAAATGAAATGAAAATAAACTAATGTGATTATGTGGTGGAAACAATAATGAGAAAAGACCTGTTTACTTAGATTTCATTACTCCCTAGATATCTTTTACCGGTTGATTAGCTTGTTACAATTGCATGGATGACGGGTTATATTCCTTAATACTAGTCGTAGGGTCGTGTACAATATTCCCTAACTCTATAAGCTCCTACTTCACTTCTACGTCGAGCCGACTAAAAGCTCCTAACATGGGATCACTAGAATTCACTTATGCATTAAATACAACCAAAAATCGTAGTACACATCCGATCATGTTTCTTAAGACGTTCAAACAAGTTACCAATTGGAAGTCTGCCAGTTTTCTTAAGCCTAACATCAAATACAATCATCCACAACAATTATAAACAAACCATCAACCAATAATCAACATCTAGGTTTCACTATATCTAAGCAAACACAATAAAAACCTAGCCTAGCATGTTAAAAGAAAGACAAGCATAAGAGAGAATCACACAACACATAGACATATCGGATGATTATTGGAAAACATATCTTCAATTAAGCATGGATGGAACAAGGGTTGAAACCCTTTTTTTTACATAAAATTCGTCTAGGGTTTAAGCTCTCCAAAGTTCTCCTAATGTTCCACACTTTACAATGAAAAATTAGAAAAATATATATAGATAATACATCCTGACGGCGTCACGTTATAGTTTCTGACGCCGCAACTCACCGCCAAATTAAGGATCGTATTGCCTAGATCCAATCTTGACGCCGCCAAGAAGGAATAAAGCTCTGGGCCGTCACATACATTTTGACCATGGCGGCTTTGGTGACGCCGTCAGGTCAATTGCACTAAAAGTGTTCTGGGCCGTCATGTGTATTTTCCACTTCCACCTCTTTTGCCAAGCTTGACGCCGTCATGTGTGAAGTCTTGACGTCGTCAGGTACTGTTCCCAACAAGGATTTTGAGATTTTGCCATTTTCTTCACTTTTATGCTCAAAAAATGTCCAAAATGCTTTCTTTTCCAGATTTCTTCTCAAAAGTACCTAAAATGACGAAAGGAACGATTTAGGGCAGTAATTGATCAAATAATCACAAATTCGGGCTTAAATGACCCCTTAAAAGCGGTACACTTTTCGTCTTATCAAATACCCTTACACTTGAGATTTGCTTGTCCTCAAGCAAATGCGCTTTTATTCTAATCGAAATACAAGTTAAGGTTATTTAACACTAATATAAAAGTAATTACAACAAATAATCGTTCCACTAAAAACCAAAAACAAGCATGGAGGTTATACACTAGCACCTCACAAATAGTGTTTAGATACTCACATCTCTCGGGTGTAATAAAGTATATATCACAATATGGAAATGGAAAACATCTCTCACTACCTGTCATAGCAAATAGAATACCATAGGCTTGGGAAATGATCATACCTCCACCACTTGGCGTAAGCACCTAGGATAAACTATCAAAGAGGTCTTTTAAAGGGTTATAACGTTAGGTGTAGGGATATGAAAAACACGGTTTTGTTGGATAAAGGCAATATTTACTAGTGGCGAGTTAATCGTCTTGGTTAATTACATGTACAATATGGCGTTGCTAAGCCAAGACTCGACTCGACTTAAGCTAATCAAAATCTAACAAACTATGAAACAAACATAAAATGAAATGGGATGGTAGTCCGTTTTTTTTTTTTTTTTTTTTTTTTTTTTATACACTCTTGCCCTACCATCCAAAATAATACATCATAGGGAATTTGCATTCCCCTTACACTTGAATTTTTACATACTTTACAATAAACTACTCTAATGACTCGAATCAAGATAATCAAAACACTTGGAGTACTTTTTAAACATTAACGCACATACGGGGGTAATAAATTGATGTCTTCCCCATTACTCCATATTACTAGTACTTTACCCATGAGTCCCAATCGTCCCAAAATAATATGTACAAGATATGACTCGACTTAGCAATCATGTAATCAATTAGACAATTAACTAAGGGTTTAAACAAATAACAATAATGCACTAAAGATGAGTGCATACACGGAAAGCTAAGGTGATTTGGGTGCACATTTGGGGTGGATTGTAACAAATTCTTCCTTTAAGTAAGATGCTTAAAGTTAGAAACGAAAAGATAGGCTCGGAAGGGTGTACTAGGGGTTTTGTGTACTAAAAATGAGTACAACGCTAAGGTGTGGGAAAAATTAATTGACTTCGCTAGTCAAGTAATATGACTTAAATGGTCAAGTAATTATAATACGGGTTTAAACACAAGGATGATCCTAATGCCTCTTATCATGTAGTAAATCCTAACCACATGAATGTAGTCTCACTAGCGGTCTCGAGATGTATCACTAACGCAAGATCTAGAATCTAAATACTACCGGAACACTCATAAGCACTAATAATGAATGATTTTCCTATCAAATCTAAAGGCGAACCTCACATATTTGGGTAGAAAATTTTTTTAAGTGGTACAGTTTTGTGCTAGTCATACAACTCCTATCCATGAGACGCTTGTTAAAGCTAAAGTTTCACTCCTAAATGTTGTAAAAAAATTTAAATTTGGCACTAAAATTGCCCTAGAAAATATTTCTCTTAGTTTTATTACACACCTACTATCAAACAAACAAACTCAAGTGCAGTTGTATCCTATAAGGTATCATCATTTACCTTCCCCTTACACTTACGATGAACATTGTTAGGAATATGTTTATTCATATGAAGACTCGGTCACCCCGAGTGTAGTTTAGCATATTTTAGCTCGTAGTATTTATCATGTTAGTTAGAATATAGTTTAGTATTAGTTAGTATTTGTGGAGTCGGGTCGGGTCTTTTACCCACTGTCAGCTCGCTCCACAGCCCGTTTCAGGGGGCGTTTATTTGTAAGTATAAATACCCCTTCCCTAGTTTGGAAGGGGTTGGACCATTCATTTACAATCGAATACACTACAAGTTTTCTCTCAAGGTTCCACTCCTTTCTCTCTCTAACTTCTCACTAGAAACTACACATTTAATCATCCTAAACACAAAACCAACGATGTTCTTCCATTAGAGTATATTACAATTGGCATCAAGAGCCATGGTTCTATTCTAGGATTAGTGGTATGCTCGAATCTATTGCTTGGTTGTGTGTAGTTGGATGATTCGAATGGGTTTTGAGGTTTTATCACTTCATTGATCTCGTTAGGTGGTTTTATTGGCATTCTTCTTGTTATTTCCTGCTTAGGAGTAGTGTAGACATCTTGTTTTGCCTTTGGTTTTGTCATTTCATCATCGTAGTAGACTATGGATTAATTTAGTGGTTCATTTCTTGGTAGCGAGTTGTCAATTTCATTTAGAGAATTGACAGCTCTTGTTATCGAGTTGAGACCAGCGGTTTGGCGTTTTGCTATTTTGGGGTATAAAGCCAAATCGCTAGATTGTGACACTTCTGTCCTATTATACTAGCGAGTTGGTGAGACTAGCGACTTGATCATGCATAGCTAGTTGATCCCATCCAGAGTGTTGAGCTATTTCTAGCGAGTTGATTATATTAGCGAGTTACCACCACTAGCGAGTTGGTGTTGTTTAGCGAGTTGACTCAGTATATACTATTCTAGCGTGTTGAGGTTGCTAGCGAGTTGGTGTAAGTAGCGAGTTGATTCCATCCAGCGGGTTGAGCTATTTGCAGCGAGTTGACTATAGTAGCGAGTTGGTCCAGGGTGTAGCGAGTTAATCAGATTCAGAGGGTTGACAGTATCAGCGGCTTGAGCAGACTAGCGAGTTGTTTTGATCAGCGAGTTGGTGTTGTCAGAGGGTTGATATGTCTTAGCGTGTTGATCTCCTCTAGCGAGTTAGTGTAATTGTAGCGAGTTGAACTGTTTTGTGGTGAGTTGATCTATTTCAGAGACTTGGTGTGTCTAGCGAGTTGTGGGCTTAGCGAGTTGTGTTATTCTTAGTGAATTGGTTATGTTACATTAGTGAAACTTGTGCGTTGTTGCGACTTAAGTTGTTACCACTATTTCTACAGTAACTTGACGTTGCGAGGCTAATCTTACAACTTGACTTGTTATTTTAATAATAACTTGACGTTGTGAGACTAATCTTACAATTTGACTTGTTTGCTGTGGAGCGGTTGTAATTCGACTTGTTGCAACAAAACACGAAATACACTTGTGTTTACAACTTGGTACTAGGACTTACTCACTTTCCACAGCATGACAAGCACTTCCTCTGATGACATTCAGGCTGCAGGGTCGGATACTCGTTCTCCAATGCTGGACAGGACCGACTATGAATCATGGGCACAAAGGATTCGTCTTTACTGTTTAGGAAAGGAAAACGGGGTTAACATTTTGAAATCCATCGATGAAGGACCCTTTCAAATGGGAGTCACTAGAGACACGATTGCTGTTACTGAAGACCAACCAGCTGTAGTTGGCCCTTACAGACCTCGCACCTACGATGAGTTATCTGAGGAAGAAAAGAAACGCTATGATGCCGACATCATAGAATCAAACATTGTCATTCAAGGGCTTCCTAAAGATGCCTACAAACTTATCAACTACAACACAGAAAACAAAGCAGTTAGGGATAATGTAAAAATGCTTCTTGCAGGGTCTGAGTTAACCAAAGAAGATCGTGAGTCTCAGCTATATGATGAATTTGAGCACTTCAAAATGAATCCAGGTGAAAGCATCACAAACTATTATGTCAGATTTCACAAGCTGGTCAATGATATGAGAATCATCAAGATGACAATGCCCAACATTCATCTTAACTCCAAATTCGTGAACAACATGGCACCTGAATGGGATAGGTTGTGACAGCCGTTAAACTCAACAAAGGTCTTAGGGACACCAATCATGAACAACTCTATGCATATCTGCAACAACATGAGAAGCATGCTGCTTATGATCGGTTAATGCGAGAAAAACTCAATCCTTCAACTACAAATGACTCTGTTGCTTTCGTCTCAAATGTTTAGCAGCTTAATCAATCATCAATTGATCCACCTCAACCACAACATCCTTCGTCCAGGTCCACTAATCAAGCATCAACTCCTTCACCATTTGCCTTAAACACCCATATGGACTCTGGGTATTCCCACACTGACATGATGATTGATAATCTTTCTAATCAAGTTTCATTGCTGGTTCAACAGTTCAGGGCAGCTCTTCCGTCTACTAATAACCAACTCCGAACCTCATCCAATCCTCGTAATCAGGCAGTCATAGAGGATGGAAGAGTTGTGGTGCAAAATGTGCAAGGAAGACAGAATTTGAATAAAAGAAATGTTGGTTTTGGGAATGGGAACTATAGAGTCGATAATGCTCTTCAAGGTCAAGCCAGGCAACCTAAATGCTACAACTGTGGAGGAATGGGTCACATAGCTAGGAATTGCACTCAACCAAAGCGTCCACAAAACTCAGAATACTTCAAAGACAAGATGCTGCTAATGCAAGCACAAGAAAATGGGACTGTTTTGGATGAGGAAGCCTTACTCTTTCTGGCTGGTGATGACGGGAATACATTTGATGCTGATGTAGATGATCAACCGATTCAAGACTTAGCACTCAATGACCCGAATATCTTCCAAGTTGAAGACTGTGATGCATTTGACTCTGATGTTGATGACGAACCCACTGCTCAAACCATCTTCATGGCTAATCTGTCTGCAGTTGTTTCCTCTCCACAACAGTCTGGATCTTCCATCACATCTGCCATCTCTGAGGTACCAACTTCACTCAACCAAAATGACTCTGCCAATCCGCAGAGGGTGTGTGAATTTGTACAACTCAAGGATATTGACAACACATATACCATTGATATGGGAAATACCAATATTATCCCATGTGAAAGGTATTTGAATGTCAATGGACTACCAATTGTACTAAGTGATGCACCTTCTGTCGATCTTCATGAACATGAGCTGCATGAGCACACTATATACAGCCCTGATGATTCCTTGCCCACTAGATTTAACATCCTTAAGGATCAGGTGACTATATATAAACAGCGGGCTAAATTTAAGCTTAATGAATGTGAGCAGAAAATGGAATGGCAAATGCGTGCTTACATAACTGAAAATAATTCCAAACAAGAAACATTGAAAAGGGAGTTAATGTCTTTGAAAAAACAATTGGATCAAACTGTTAAACAAAAATAGGAAATTCAAAAGGGGTTAACCTCGCTAAAACATGATTACAAAGACAAAGAAATAAAACTTTTAAATGATGTTTCTAATCTTAAGATGTTGAAAATAAACTGGAAGAAAAGTTGTATACGCAAGGCCAAACCATCCAATCTGCTCAAATGATGCAGAACCATAGGAAATTAAGAGATGAGTTTAGTGAACAGGATGCCTCTAAACCTAAGGTCAACTTCCTTAGAAATGGTATAGGTGCTCAACCCACATTATATGATGCAAACATTATGTTTGAGCCTGACCATGCCCCTCCTGATGTGAGATCCTATGACGAAATTGATGAAATGGAAGATAGGACTAGAGAAAAACTAGCTGAGCAATTAAAGGATCCCGTATGTATTGCTAATAATATTGTCTTTCACTATGATTATACTGATGATAATCATTCAGCTATTTTTGTCCCTCAAAAGAAAATCCTTCCTGAAAAAGTTTTTTGGAATATTGATATTGAGAAAATGAAAGCTGAAAGACTTGTGGGTAACACACGAACTATTTTTAGGATTGCTGATCCGACCATTTATCCTCTGAACACTCCCATGCACCTTGTACCATTTACTCTTCCCACACAGTGTAATACTCTTATTGGATTATATGTACTAGGTCAAATGTTTAATGATTTTGAGAAAACATGTAAAAAGAGAATTACACCAACTGGGATTACTGAAGGGGAAAGAGGATTTGAACAAACAAAACGATGTTACCTAACTGAAGTCATGTCATTTTTCAATCTTCTTAAAGAACACTTTGAGGGCCTTAAAAAGACAATAAATGATGATGTAACTGATATGAAAAAGATCTTCAAAGATGTGGAAAATGAGGGTAAACAATTGGCAATTGATCTCAAATATAGTGAAATTGACAGGAAAAACATTCTTATTATGAATGAAAACTTGATTGCTAATTGCATTGCTCAAGATGTTTTCTACACTGTCACCGACTCTGCATTATCTGCTCGAAAATTTCATGAAATGTCGGTTACGTTGAATGTATTTTAGAATCGTGTGATTAAGCTTGAGGGGGAGAATTTAAAATTACATAATAAAATTCAAAACGACGACCATGATAACATGGTCAGGCATTTCTCAAAACTAGAAGTTGATAATCTTAATTTACAACTACAATATCAACATCTAGAAGAAAGCATAAAGATCTCAAATGCAAAGACATCTTCGGATGCTCCTGAATTTGACACATGTTTTGAATTATCCAAAAAGGATGAAGTAATTCAAGCTCACTCAAACACGATTCGGAAATTGAGGGCCCAAATTGCACAATTAAAGTCTAACATGGGCAATGTAACCAATACCAGTCACCAAACATCACTAGATTCTCAAAACTTTCAGAAACAAGACATCATTAACGTATTACAACATGAAAATGAGTGGCTTCGTGCTGAAATGTCAAACACTAAACAACGTTACAAAGAATTATTTGAGTCTATTAAAATAACACGTGACCAAAACAATGATAGAGTCACTTCTTTGTTAAACGAAATTGAGAATCTAAAGACCATGGTGAAAGGTAAAATGCCCGTCGTTTCATGTGACCATACGATCAAATGTTCATGCTTGTAAGAAATATGTGTGCGATGCTTTGAATGTTTCTCTTCCCCTTAGGAACAATAAGTTAGTTCATAGCAACTATCTTAGATATCTTAAGGATTGCCTGGTCATACTTAGAGAAACCATTGAAGATGATAGGATACCTAAACCACTGGATGATGTTATTGCCCCAAGAATGATAACAAGTCGGATAGGTCGTTTGCGTCGCACTCTAACGTTGGCAACAAACATGTTACATTTGATTATCCCCAAACCATGTCACAATCCACCACCATGATCACCGGTAAACAAGTAGCAATTAAGCATACTAATGTTCCCGTCATTGCTTCTACAGGAGTAAACGGTGTATCTAAAGCTAGCAAGTCACAGCCTAGGTGCAATACAAAGAATGATAGGACTTTGCCGGCTAAGAATGCACTTATGAAGGAAGTAGAAGAATCCTCTTCGAACAATAAAGTTATGATTAATTAAAGGAATCGAGTTGAATCAAACATTTGTGTTAACAATGATGTAATTAATTCGAATTCTGGTGCTATTTGTAAGACTTGTAACGAATGTTTATTTTTTGGTAATCATGATGCTTGTGTTGTGTCCTTATTAAAATCCACAATGAAATCTCCGGTCATGAATGTTTCAAGTGCGAAAAGGGTTAGACAAGTCTGGAATAAAACAGGAAAGGTGTTCACTAATGTTGGTTATCAATGGAGGCCTACTGGAAGGAAATTCACCCTAGGAGAAAAGTGCCCATTGACTAGGATCACTAACTCCAAAGTTGTACCAATTAAGAAATGGAGACCTACTGGTAGAAGGTTCCCAGTAGAAGCACTTAGTACCACTCCTAAGTCTAGTGCATCAAACTATAAAAATTCCAGTAGTATATCCATGACATATGATAATCCAATTTTTGTGTGTGCTAACCAAACGGACCCCAACTGTTTGTGGGGCTCCAGCTTTTTCAGTTATCCACCATTGTCTAGTTTCAAATGCAGGTCGTACAAATCGTCCTTTGGTATTTGGACTCAGGCTGCTCAAAACATATGACTGGAGATCGCTCGCGGCTCAAGAATTTCATGGAAAAGTTCATTGGTACGGTCAGATTCGGGAACGACCATTTTGGAGCTATAATGGGTTATGGTGATTACGTCTTTGGAGACAGTGTGATATCCAGAGTATACTACGTCAAAGGACTTCGACACAATCTATTTTCTGTTGGTCAATTCTGTGACTCTGATCTTGAAGTTGCCTTCAGAAAGCACACCTGTTTTGTTAGAGAATTTGATGGTGTAGATCTTCTCAAAGGAAGTCGGGGCACAAATCTTTATACCATCTCTATTGAAGACATGTTGCGGTCCTCTCCAATTTGCTTGCTTTCAAAAGCCTCTAAGAACAAATCATGGTTGTGGCATCATCGATTAAACCATTTGAACTTTGGCACCATCAATGAGCTCACACGTAAGGGTCTTGTTCGAGGCTTGCCCAGACTTAAGTATTAAAAGGATCATCTACGCTCCGCATGTCAAATGGGCAAAAGCAAAAATCACACCCATAAACCCAAAACTGTCAATTCCATCATGGAAGTCCTACATACTCTTCACATGGATCTTTGTGGACCAATGAGGGTTCAAAGTATCAACGGAAAGAAATATGTGCTAGTTATTGTTGATGATTATTCTCGCTTCACGTGGGTAAAGTTCTTACGATCAAAAGATGTAACTCCGGAGATCATCATCAAACTCATCAAGCAATTGCAAGTTCAACTCAACGAAACAGTTAGGTTCATTCGTACAGATAATGGAACAGAGTTCGTGAACAAACAACTTACTCAATTTTATGAAGGTGTCGGCATTAGTCATCAAAAGAGCATTCCACGTACTCCTCAACAAAATGGAGTTGTTGAAAGGCGTAACCGCACCTTGGTTAAAGCTGCTAGGACTATGCTCATCTTCTCCAAAGCTCCTATGTTTCTTTGGGCTGAGGCAATTGCAATAGCATGTTACACACAGAACCGATCCTTGATACATCCTCTCCACTACAAGACTCCATATGAACTGGTTCATGGCAGAAAACCAGACCTTTCGTTTCTTCGAGTATTTGGCGCATTGTGCTATCCAACAAATGACAGTGAAGATCTTGGAAAACTCAAGGCCAAGGCCGACATTGGTTTCTTCGTTGGTTATGCTCCAGAACGAAAGGGGTACCGAATCTATAGCAAACGTACCAGAAACATAGTGGAAATAATCTACGTTACATTCGATGAGCTGACTGAGCAACCCGTTCCTGGACAATCAAGTTCTGGACCCGTACCTAACCTTTTGTCTCCTGGACCTATAAGCTCCGGGCTTGTATAGAATCCCACTCCTGCAAGTCCTTTTGTACCTCCTACAAGTGAAGATTGAAAAAAACTGTTTGACCCAATGTTTGATGAATACTTTGAACCTCAAAACGTGGCTGCTCCAGAAGCTGCAGTCATTCCACAACCAGCTGGGGTAGCAAATGTCCCACATGTTAATGCTGGGCCATCCACTTCGTTGTCATGGGATCCAGAAGCCCCCACCATCAGTCATTCAGTTACCACATCTAATGGTCAATCTTCATCTGTACAACGAGTAGCAGCTATGGATAATTCGTTTGAAGTAAATCCTTTCGCTCCACCTGATGATGAGCCGTTTGTTAACATCTTTGCTCCTGAATCTTCAAATGATGCAACATTCTCAGATGAATCTAACACGGCTACCTCGATTCCCTATCCTCAACCCCATGAACACCTTAGGAAATGGACAAATGAATACCCAATTGACAACATTATTGGAAACCCTTCTCGTCCGGTATCAACCCGTAAGCAACTTGCAACCGACGCATTGTGGTGCTTCTTCAATTCTGTCCTCTCTAAATCTGAGCCAAAGGATTTCAAGGATGCAATGTCTAAACACTCTTGGTTCATTGCTATGGTGGACGAGATTCATGAGTTTGATCGACTTGAAGTGTGGGAATTAGTACCACCTCCCGATTGTGCTATGATCATTGCTCTCAAATGGATATTTAAAGTTAAACTTGATGAGCTTGGAGATGTATTGAAGAACAAGGCAAGGCTTGTAGCAAAAGGACATTGTCAAGAAGAAGGAATAGACTTTGAAGAATCCTTCGCACCTGTTGCTAGAATTGAAGCCATAAGAATATTTCTCGCAAATGCTGCAAGTCAGAATATGGTGGTTTATCAAATGGACGTTAAGACTGCATTCTTAAATGGCGATCTAAACAAGGTGGTGTATGTGAGCCAACCTGAAGGATTCATGGATCCAGAACATCCTAACCATGTTTATCGTTTGAAGAAGGCTCTATATGGGCTTAAGCAAGCTCCTAGGGCGTGGTATGATACCTTGTCAAAATTACTTCTTGCTAACAAATTTTCCAAAGGTGCTGTTGATCCTACACTCTTTACCAGAAAAATGGGCAAAAACTTTCTTCATGTACAAATCTATGTTGATGATATCATATTTGCCTCCTCTGATCCCAAAGAGTGTGATCGTTTTTCCCAAGAGATGAGTTCTGAGTTCCAGATGTCCATGATGGGTCAAATGTCTTTCTTTCTAGGCTTGCAAATATCTCAAAATCCCAATGGCATCTTCATCAATGAATCCAAGTATGCTAATGAAATTTTGAAGAAATTTGGATTTGAATCCTGTAACTCAGTTGATACTCCAATGAATGAAAGATCAAAACTAGATGAAGATGATGTTTGGATCCCGGTCTACCAAACCAAGTATCGAAGCATGATTGGTTCCTTAATGTATCTGACTGCTAGCAGACCGGATCTTCTGTTTGCAGTTTGCATGTGTGCTCGGTATCAATCTAAACCTACCAAGAAACACCTGGAAGCTGTCAAGAGACTCTTTTGGTATCTTAAAGGAACAATCCACATGGGCCTATGGTACCCCAAGGACACGTCTATGGCGCTCACAGCCTATTCCGATGCTGACCATGCGGGATGTCAAGATACTCGTCGAAGTACATCTGGGGTGCTCAGTTTTTGGGTAATAAGCTAGTTAGTTGGTCTTCAAAGAAACAAATGAGTACATCGATCTCCTCCATAGAGGCTGAATACATTGCCATGTCCTCGTGCTGTGCTCAGATCTTATGGATGAGATCTCAACTTTCGAACTATGGCTTCGTATGCAACAAGATTCCCATGTACTGTGACAACAAAAGTGCAATTGCACTCTGCTGCAACAATGTCCAGCACTCAAGGACTAAGCACATTGACATTCGACATCACTTCATCGGGGAGCAAGTTGAGAAAGGAATTGTGGAATTTTACTTCGTGAGGACTGAGTTCTAGCTAGCTGATATCTTCACCAAAGCACTTTCTAGGGACCGATTTCAATTCATCCTACCTCGCCTTGGTATGAAGAGTCTCACGCCTGAGGATCTCATAAGTCTTCAGGAAGATCAAGAGGAGTAAAGGGGTTGCTTCACATATCCTTTGTACATAGTATTAAAACAAAAAAGAAAATAGAAAAATATAAAACCTACAAAAACCATAAAAATCAGAAAATCATAAAAAACCAAAAATATTCTTCTCACGACATGTCTCTTGTGTAATCAATATTATGTACGTTTCTAGAAATGTCATTCAATAATGACACAGAAACATACATATGCTTGAGCAAGAGTTTTTCTTATTAATAATGTTTTTCTAAAACATGTCGTTTCTAAAATTATTCTTTCAAAATGGTTTGCTATTACTTCAGATAGCAACCCGGTCGTAATATTGGGGAAAGTTCGTCGCCAAAAAGACGACTGTTCCTAACAAAGGCATGAATTACTTGATATTCGTGCCTTTCCGATCTCATGTACGCTTAAGTGCATCATTTCTGGTAAAAGAAGAGAAGTCTTCTTTGCATCTCAAATATTTTCTCCTTCAATGATTCTTCGGGAAAATATTTGCTCTAAACTTGGTGGTACCATGGTTTTTGAAGATCAAACAAACTTGAAATGTTGTTTAAAATTTGCCACTCAATCGATGCTAAAAGAATTAATACTTTGTGCAAAATATTTAATTTTTAAATGGGTCATCGATTGAGGGGGAGAATGATTTCGAAAACTATATATCATCAAAACAAGATCTTTGTGCATAACTACAGTGGATTAAGTGCTATTGTTATGTGCTAGTCTATGAATTTTTCATGAGTTTCTCGCTAAACTCACAATCATTTATAAACTCATCATCTCTAACACATAACATACTCCCTCAAGGTTTGAGGGGGAGCTAAAATGTCGTCTCAAAATCAGTCATTCTTAAAAATGTCACATCTTTCTCCTAAAACCTTAAACTTATTTAAATCACTTGGGATCACAAATCTCAATTGGATTGAAATTTTTGATCGGGGGAGAAGATGTGATTTAAATAAGAATAACTGATTAAAACGTGATGTTTTGAACCCAAAAACAAAAATATGCTCTTCCCTATGTGCCAAACTCTTTTGTATATCAATGCACATATTGAAGGGGAGCAAACTGGTTTGTGAAAAAGGATCCTTGCATCTCATATGAGTGCATCTCAGTCTTGACTCATCAATTGACGAAACACAACTGTCCTGAATCGAAAGGACTAGTCCTGGACGGGTAATAACTTCAAGCTGGTTTAACCGGTGATGTCAGCGTGTCTCGAAAAGGAATAGTTTGAGTAGAATGTACCGTTTCGAGAAACCTTGGGTGAATCTGATCGGGCTGGGTAATAATTTCAAGCTAGTTCAACTAGTGATGTAAGCGTGTCTCGAATGCCCGGTCATGTTCACTTAAGGTAGATCAATTCAAAAAGTGCAACTCGTCCCGACATGTGCAAATTTTCAAATCAATACATATGAGAACATGTTAAGGGGGAGCATTTGAAAATATCAAAACTCTCAATGTGTTAACAAAATGTGTTTCTTAATCATAAACACGTTGAGAGAATTTTCAATGATTTGGTGTATGGCAACATAGGATAGTCATGAAGTTATAAGGTGGCTAAGGTTAGGAAAACCGTCCTATGATCCGCCAGAGCCGGAGGGATCTATCCATGGACAATACCAAATAGATAGTATTAGAAAGTCCATAGGTATGATTATGAAAAAGGAGAAATGTGAGAATGGAGAAAGAAGAGGTTGAAGAATTAAAAAGAAATGTAATGAGAAAGGGTGAAAAGAAATAGCCCTCCAATTAGTCAACCTTAGGGCAGAAACCGGGTTCAATTCATAATCTACTGATTGTTGCTAAGGCGACATTGGTATTGAAGACAAGACGTCATGGACCCAGTGACGCATTGCACTAAACCTTCTAGCCACTCAAGTTCTCTTAACAGAACTTGTTTCATTCTCATGGGGAACCGGTGTAATTTATCGACATATCTCTTAGAGATGGTTGATATTGAAGCAGGAGACCTCTCCCTAATCTCTTCATAGGAAAACCAAATGCACTTATTGAGTCTAGAGCCTCGAGATGCATAAAAAGATCTCATAGGAACACATGCTACTTCTACCCTGGTTGTTCAATATTAAGGACACTAGTGGTAAACTATGAGTCCTACGCAGATCTCAGCAATCTGCCAGAACATTTATGAGGGATGTTGCTATAGTAACTCCCAGTGATTGAATGGAAATTCCTGCCAGGGTCAACATCAAGCAGCCCTGAAAGTAGGTCACTTAGGTAATTCCTTGAGAATTACGCTTAGTGGTCGCGATGGTTACAAACGGTCAACAGTCGTGGAGTGATCTCCAGCGACTCACCCATTCATTGATCTACATAGGAACGGTCTTGGTGAGGATTAGAAGGAGTCTTCACACTATGCTGTTGACAATCTCTAATTCCAAACCTATAAGTACCGGATGATTTGTTGCTAACTGTCTACTTGCAGGAATTTCTGACGGTTGCGGTTGATTGATGAAAAGATGCTGATCCATCAACACATGCTCACACTTCAACATCACAATCTAAGAAATCATGATCATTGATTGGGCCTCATTTATGCTTCCACAACTCTGATGAAGAAGATCATGATCCTGAAAAGTGTGAGCATGTCAACACAAAGATGTTCATATCACATAGAGACGTTACTGCTCAAAGATGACCCTCAGACACTCATTTGGATGATGAAGTTGAAGCTATTTCCAAATATCTTCCATCACATTGAAGGTGTCATCTAGAGTCTTCCACTTAAAGCACAAAGATCTCAACAATGAAGAATCAAAAGGCTACGAGCTACAAAGATGTCGTCAAAGACTTGAATGCTATGATTCAATATTTATTTTATGGGGTGATCTCCTTTAGGGGGAGAATGTTAGGAATACGTTTATTCATATGAAGACTCGGTCACCCCGAGTGTAGTTTAACATATTGTAGTTCGTAGTATTTATCATATTAGTTAGAATATAGTTTAGTATTAGTTAGTATTTGTGGAGTCGGGTCGGGTCTTTTACCCACTGTCAGCTCGCTGCACAACCCGTTTTAGGGGGTGTTTATTTGTAAGTATAAATACCCCTTCCCTAGCTTGGAAGGGGTTGGACCTTTCATTTACAGTCTAATACACTACAAGTTTTCTCTCAAGGTTCCACTCCTTTCTCTCTCTAACTTCTCACTAGAAACTACACATTTAATCATCCTAAACACAAAACCAACCATGTTCTTCCACTAGAGTATATTACAAACATTGTCCCCAATGTTCAATTAAAGGATGTAAAAGTAAAGCAGACAAAAGAATGAAAACAAATACTCCCCTGATTCGTTCGGTGTGGATGGTGTGTCAACAAGGTTAGATCTTCCTCCAAGAAAATGAACTTTGAAAGCTTCCCTCCAAAAATATAAATCATCTTCTTGTCATATATAACCTGTTAAACCTGAGAAAACAATCAAGGCAAACCTCGCTTAAAATCGGTAGCAATCTATATATACTAAAAAATTATAGAAAACAAATTAAGATATAATGCTTGTGGAATGAATGTTTGCAGATTTCCTGGAGTTTATAAAACTAAAGAATCAACAAAAACTTTAAGACTCCGATTTAAACAAAACTCGCAAAATTTTTTAGAATTTTAGTACTTGACGCCGTCAGGTTGTAACTCCTGACGCCGTCAGAATGTTCCTGGAAAAATCTTATGTTAAGTTTCTGGAAAATTTCTGGAAAAACTTATGCCTTATTTCCTGGAAAATCCTGCAAAACATCATCATGACTCGATACAAACATTTGACTCTAACAAATACTAATATACATGCTCATTTAATATTGTAGTGAATCATGCTCATTTTCGTTCTTATAAACAAATTTGGATTTCTCTTACACTTAGCTTTTGCAAAATACCTTTATATGTAATTAAGACGAAGTTAAAAACAAAATAAAGCATTTTCACAATTTACTTTGAAACATGATTTACCAACAATAAAAATAAAACACGCATACGGAAACAAATAAAAATCAAACAAATAAAAACACACAAAACATGGGTTGCCTCCCAAGAAGCGCTTTTCTTTATTAACGAGTCTTGTAGCTAGACTCAAGGTCACGGGCAATTACGTGACCTCGTCATTAGTCACATTCTATAGGTCATCCTCAATCTTAGTTTTGTATTCCAGACCCGATTCTAAATGTTCTTTATAAAGATCAACCACCTTTTTCTCAATTGCTCCTATAATCCTTTTGGCAAATTCCCTATCAACTTTAAATTTTGGCCCTAGAGTTAAGCAATTCTTATAGAAAAGGCTCTTCTTCTCCCATACATAGTCGATGCCCTTTTTCTTATCCCCTTCATTGATGTACTCAAAAGCACCAATGTTATCCACATCAAATCGAGGCACAAAACGAAATTCCTTCATTCTATTAGGCATCCTATATGTGATCCTATCAGTTTCACTAGTAAATCGGATCGTCCCTTCTATCCCATCATATTCTAACTTGGACTCTTCAACAAATGGCTTACCTAATACAACATGGGATAAGCGACAATCTATAACACTAGCTAAGTCTTCAACAACCATAAAGTCAATGATATAAGTAAACTTCCCAACGAAGACATGTAAACCTTTAATCACAAGCTTTTGTTTCCAAGTGATCCAAGCTTCAACCTTTCAAGTGCAAGAGAAGAATACTTCAATCCTTCAAGACAAGAAGTATTACAACTTGTTGTGACCTCCACATCCAAGTTGTTTGTGCATCATCACTTGTATAATATTCATCAATTTGTGTAGTTGTGAATATTTGTTAGATAGAAGTAAACATAAGGAGTTAGGCTAGTAAGGTGTGTAAGTAGAGAAGTTGTGAATTAATTGTGGTGTGCAAGTAGTATAGGTGTGAAGAAGAAGTAGTGTGATTAGGTAGTGGTTAGGTGTAAAGAAGTTGTGAAGTAGTTGTGAAGAAGTTGTGAAGTAGTTGTGTAGAAGTTGTGAAAAAGGTGTGACGAAATTGTGGTGTGATAATTGGTGTGTAAGGTTTTCTCCGCCATAAGGGAGCTTGTTGACATAGTGAAGAAAACTCTCGAGTTAGGTGCTCGGGGAGTGGAGTAGGGCAAGGAAGGTGTCCTTGTAGCCAAAACACTATAAATCTCTTATCTCGCGGTTAGATCTTTCCATCTCTTACTTATTATCTTGTTTATATCGTTATTACTTTTGTAGACATAGACGTATATATATTGTTTCTCATATAGTGCTTGTGTTGATTTCACTAAAAGATCAAACAAAAGTTTCATTCAAAAAAAAAAAATTTTTACAATCAAACTAAAAAGGTAACATATATATAATTGATCATTTCGATCAAGTATAGTTTTCATACAAAATATAATTAAGGATTACAAAATAAACATTTACTTACTTATCTCTCGTATATAGCTATAATTGTTTATATTATGCATGTGTTGATTTCACATACTTAGCTTACATTATTATTATTATTGTTCATACTTAGATATAATTGTTCATATTGTTCAAGATTTGAGTTTACATAACATCGAATCAAAGTTTTAAAAGTAAACAAGGTTTTAAAACTAAGCTAAGCTTTCATAATAAAATAAAAAGGACGTAAAACTATTCAACCCCCTTCTAGTTTTCCACACAGTTAATTTACGAATATGTAGAAAATATGTATTTACATTTCTATTTCGCTTATCTCAAAATAAATGTCCATTTGATATTTCAAACAATTAAGAGAGATAGACTTTAATGGTAGAAATAATATTTGATTAATGAAGAATGTAATTGGTGATATTTTTAAAAGTGTCATTTTTTCTTAAAGTGAATATTTATTTTGAGACGGAAGGAGTATATAAACTACCATAGTAGATTTAGGGCATGTTTGGTGTGGGGGTGTTTGAAAGATTGAAATGATCAACAAAGATATACGTTTGGTAGGCATCTATGTGAATGAATCTATGAAAGAGACACAATAGACCCATTCATTATTAAAAAGGTGGGTGTCAACCAATCTCTTAAAAAAAAAAAAAAAAAAAAAAAAAAAAAAAAAAAAAAAAAAATCTGATAATGCATTAAAAATTTGACAATCCTCTCACATGCATGAATATTTTAGTATTTTTTCACTTTTATAATATATTTAAATGGGTCCTAATTATTATATAATAATATTATATAAAATCTATTCCCAATTACATTTTACAAAACAAACAACATTAATACTATCAATCATTTTTACTTCTTACAAACCAATCCTAAATCCAATTATAAACCCACTTACGAACCAAACGGGCCCTTAGTATTTTATAATTTATGTAATTTGATAAATGGTTTGTCTAACGGGTGCACTCAGGGTAAGGTTTAAAGTGACTATAAAAAGAAAGTTTGAGTTTATTTAATTAAAATTCATATTTAATTATGGTAATTTATAAGTTTAATTAATGTGTATTAAATACAACTTATAATATAAAAAGAAAGTTTATGTTTAATATAAGCTCTTACGCAACTTTTGTTATACTTACTAAAAACAGTAAAAATGATGCATTTTCTTGAAAAGATGAGCAAATTATATAGCAGGCTGGAAATAAATGTTAACTCTGTATCAAAAGAAATGTTCACTTTTGAATTGCACAAATTTTTAGAACATCATATTAAAACTACACTCGTCGCCAATCAAATATTATTCTTGCCTGGTAAGTATTTTTTGATTTCTTAGAGCATGGGGTACAAATGCGCCGTGGGTGGCGCCATCACCACTAGCCAAGCAAAACCGACGGCGCACCGTACCGGTGGTGGCGCCGTCGGTGCTCGTGCCGCAGCCACGGCTCAGCGCCGTCACTTTTTTTTTTTTTTTTTTTTTTTTTTTTTTGGCTTGAATTAGTGATCCTTTTTTAAAAATGAGAGCATGGTTAAATAACTTGTAAAGTTAACATAGTTCTTTTATAAGATTTCAAAATAAGTAAATAAATAAATAAACTAAAAACTTAATAAAACATTAATTTCATTAATAAAAACGTAAACATTACATAAACACCATACAAAGTTAACATGGTTACAAACGATACAGGAAACAATTAATCACGATACGAAAAACAGAAAGAAACGAAGCGGAATACTTAACATAAAAGATCATTACTCATCGTATCTGTCCCATGCCCTTATGTTTCTCAGAGTGAACCACACTTGTTGGTAATATAGCTCTCTCCCATAGCGTTCATAATAAATTTGGTTTGCATTGGTGAGACGATTGGTGTCTTGACTGGTACGCTGCAACTCTATGTAAATAACATTATATCTACGACATTCAACGTTCATTCTATTCCATTGAGCCGCAATACTATTTTTATTACGTTGAACACCATTAGTCTGCTCGTTAAACTTTCGTGTAACGACATTCCAAAAAGAACGTTCATTCAAAAGGTCTGTAGAATCTTGAACTTCTAGCCATACGATAGCTAGCAAGATTTCTTCTTCCATTAACCAACGATTATTCATTGTGAAGAAAAGTATTAGATAGTGGTGAAGAGGTGTATGAAGAAAAGTATTAGATAGTGGTGAAGAGATGTGTGAAGAAAAGTATTAGATGGTGTGTTATTTATAAGGGATTTTTAAAATTTTCAAAATTCAAATTCAGATGAAGAAGCGGGATTCTTTTAAACGTTTAAAATTCAAAATTTGAAATGAATGGGCGGGATTTTCTTTAAACGTTTAAAATTCAAAATTTGAAATGAATGGATTTGAAATGAATGGGCGGGATTTTTGAGCTTATTTAACACCATTTCAGTTCACAGTTAATTCTCACTCAATTCACACATAATTTTCACACATTTCTCTTAGACAATGTCTCGCAAAGATTTCTCTCAACAATTTCCAACTCACCGTGGCTTCTCCCAACAATTTCCCACTCACCGTGATTTTTCCCAGCAATTCCCAAGTGACCATGACTTTGGCCAGCAATTCCCAAGCTCCAGCATGAATCTGAATGCAACTGCACCCGTGAACACTCCACCGGAAGACATCTTTCCGGTATTCACACCGGATAATGAACCGGTGCCTAATCTACATGTTGTCCAACAACAACCGGATCAACCGGTGAACAATCTACCGGTGGAAAACCAACCCATTTGGAGAGGGTTGACTGATGAAGAATTTGAAGAACAAAATATGCAAGAATTGTTACGTGTTGAAGCAGAAGCAGCGAGCAAAAGCCAAAGAGGATCGTCGAAACCGTCGAGCAGAATGGCGATGGGCAAATGGACTTCCACCTGTGCCATCGAGTGAGGACGATTCAAGCGCCTCCTATTCGAGTCAGGAGGGCTACGTGTCGGATGATTCGTTTTATTGAATCGTAGTTTAGTTTAATCGTAATTTATGTTTAAGTATCTTAATTAATTTGTATTTTTTTTATTGCAATGTGTGTTTTTTTAGTTGTAATGTTTGTTTTTATTATTAATGAAGTTTATTTAGTTTATAGTTCATATTTTAATTTAAGTAAAAAAAAAAAAAAAAAAAAAATTGGCCAATGGCACCAAAAATTCTGTTGCCAACGGATACCCCTGAAATGTGGTGCCGTGGTGTTTCTGGTGTCATGGAGCTTTTTTGCTGACGTGGCAGCACTGTTTGCCCACAGCACCACATCCACGGCACCACTGTACCTAATGCTCTTAAAATAGAAAGTAAATATTTATTTTATAAAAGTACAAAATAAAACGGCGGAAATTTATTTTATGACGGAATAGGAATTATTTGGCGAAATCTTAAAAAGAACAAGACAAGTAAAAGGGTGACTTGCGTACCTTTCTACTCCCACTTAAGTAATCTACTCTACTGGTCTCACCCACCTACCCCCTCACACACCCCTTTCTCTTTTCAGTCATTTATCTTACCATAAATAAAATGCTTTTACAAACCCTAGCTACTACAAGCTAAAATTTAAGTGTTCAACCTCAAACCTTAGCAGATCCATACATATGAAGTCACACATTCGACTGGGTTGTAAGCATTTTTAAGTAAGTTTAATGTTTGTTTAACTGTACAGTAGCTAGGTGGCCAGGTTAATGATGAGTATCTATTTGACTCATCAAACAGTCTGGTTTGGCTTTGTTTTTGTTCTTCATGATCTATTATCAATACATTGTTATTGTCAAAGGAAAAAATTTGGATAGTTAGGGAAGTTTTTCAAAAAATAATGCCGATTTTACCTGTTAATGCGCCTGATTTGCCACACCAGTGTACCGAATTCAAATTTTCGGATATTCAGAGAGCGACAAACTACTTTCATAAGTCATCGGTAATAGGCAACGGGGGGTTCAGCACAGTTTACAAAGGAAGTCTTCCAGTTGGTGAAAATGGTGATGAGTCCGTTGTTGCTATAAAGCGTCTACTGGAACGTCAAGGAGAAAGAGAGTTTTTGGCTGAAATAAGTATTCAATCTAAGGTAAGACACGGGAACTTGGTGTCTTTGATTGGTTACTTTCTAGATGAGGAACAGGAGAGGATCATTGTGTCGGAATATATGCCGAAAGGAACTCTTGAGGATCGGCTCCATAGACGAGAATATCCTCCTCTAACTTTTGGTAGAAGACTGAAAATACTGATAGGAACTGGTCGTGGCTTAAATCACCTTCACACTGGTACAGATATTAATGATGGGGTCATACATCGTGACTTGAAACCAGCAAATATACTGTTAGATGATAATTGGGAACCTAAGATATGCGACTTTGGGTTATCTAGAACAGGCCTAACGAACCAGACTTCAGATCGTATAAGAGGTACACAAGGCTATGTTGATCCACTTTATATTGAAGGCGGCATACCAACTCCCAAGTCTGATGTTTTTTCGTTTGGCGTGACAATGCTTGAAGTTTTGAGTGGAAGAAAACCAATAGATAATAGTCTTGTTGATCAGAATCAACGGGTTCTGAGAATATGGGCACAGGAATGTGTTAGGAAGAACACGCTAGCTGAGATAGTTGATGCTAATTTAAAACAAGGGGCCGGGGCAATATCTACTGAATGTTTAAATAGGTTTGTACAACTTGCTATGCGGTGTTTGCATGACACGGAAGACCAACGTCCTACCATGGCTCAAGTTGTGGCTGGTCTTGAAGCTATCCTTACTACACACGAAAAAGCCAACAAAGAACACATCAATTCTATGCAGAGAAAAATATGTGGTAGTAAGCTCAATCCATTTAAGAGGGGAAAAAACCCAGGTATCATCTGTTATGTGTTTAATTTCTTAATGCACAAGTGCACAACCAACATAGGTAGTATATATGTTTATTCAGTTTTACACGTTTCAGTTGGAAGAAGATCACTTGTTCTCACTTAGTCCAACATGAATGATCCCCTGATTGTATAAAAACTTCGATTCTTTTAATTGTTACTAGTTTGAAAGTGGTTAGTCAATCCTTGTAATTAACGAGTGTTAGAATTCCTTGTATGTAAGAATGAGTACTATAAATAGGAGTGACAATGCACATTATCCCTGTTGAAAACTCCTTATTGACATTTTCTAGATAAACACCTTTTTATATCCTGCATCTCCTTTTTTGTTTTATCTCTATTGAACTTGACCAGAAATTGTATGCCGATCTGAACGGATTTAGACCTGAAGTGGAATGAATTACAAAGGGATAAGTAGATGGAATAGGATAGGAGTTGTGGTAATTTGGGATTATATCTTGCATGTGGTCCCGCCCAAGTTTATGTTTTTTGGTTTTATATATGTTGTAAAAAAAGAGTGGTTAAGTAGATATGAGTAGAGTAGACTTTACGACCTTAATTAAGTGCAAATTTAATTTGGTTTTGGTACTTTGGGAATACTTCATTTTATTGCATTATTCATATATCCTTAGCTACTAGTTTTAATCCCATTCAACGCATCCAACATCTTAGTCTACCAAACTAAGAATGTAGGATGCTCCATCATAGGATCTAATCTTCAATATCTTACTTTTTATTTAATACAGTAATGTACGTCTTCTAACTGCTTTTTTGTTGAACTTGTAGTTGGAGGTACAAGTTTAAAATACTTGAAATTCCACCTCTATACTGTTGGAGGTGAAAATCGAATATTACACCAGTTTAGTATTGATACTATTAATGCTGCTTCTGAAAACTTCTCCAGAGCTAATAAAATATTGGGGGATGATGTTGGTACCATGTACAAGGTATATATCCATAAAACCATAACCATAAATCTACCACATATATTTCAGTCTTTCTGTCTGCTAGAACTCCAACTTGGCATCTTATTTCAGGGAAAGCTCCCAAATGGACAGGATATAGCAATTTATGGACCTTCTTCTGATACCCAATTATATGAACTATACAAGAATGCAACGTCGATACTTGTAAACGTTGAACATGAGAACTTGATTCAGTTGCTTGGATATTGCATTGATGGAACAGACGTGTACCATGTCTATGACTTTGCACCGTATACAACTCTGGATCTCTTGATAACTGGTAAAAAGACCTTACCTTTTTCTTTTTTTTTTTCTTTTTTTTTTTTTTTTTTGTGCAACAGCGGAATTATATAAAAACAAGTTTACATAAGAGCATTACAAGGATTAATGAACCAATCTATCCATCTAAAAGACACACCTCTTAATTGAGTTAAATGCTCTGTTAAACAGAGAGCATTTTGAAACTCTTAGGAACTCGTGATGGAGTTGATTAGAGAGCAATTAGTTTTTTGAAATCTACAATTTAGGTTTTGCTAATCATTGCCCGCTATGGTTAAGCTTACCATGTTAAGAGTAATCCCAAAGTTATAACTCGCTATTTCTATAAACAAAATTTCAGCAAATCTGATTAAAGAAAGTGAGTCTTAAGAAGGACGTTTAACACTTTCTAACGAATTCAAGTGAGTTTATAATTTTAAACATGGTAAACGTGTAACCATAGCAAAACCCCTAGTTTTAACCGTAAGTATAAATCTTTTATATTGGTTAAATCCAAGTTCATATACAAAACCGTGTTAAACATGTGTTCTGTGATCTGTCTTTGCAGGTCATAGTAGTGCTCCATCTGAATGTAATCAGCGGTATAAAATATTACAAGGTGTTGCGAGGGCGCTTCTTTACCTTCACAGTCATGCCCCTGTTCGGGTCATGCATTTTGATGTCAAACCTGGTAATATTATGTTAGATGAAAGTTTGAACCCAAAACTGTTTGGTTTTTACTTCGCAAGATATATAGCTATGACGGAGGCTGATTGCATTCAAATAGATAAGGCTCATCGGATCGCGTAAGTACATACCCCTTCCTTACAGAAGCCTCAGTCTACATCTCATGCTTGTTTGATTTTCTAAGAATACGTTACTGTATATAACTTATCTCCAAATTGTTGTTTCACAGAAAAGTTTTTTTGACAATACACGTGTCTTCTTTTGTTTTTATTTGGGCATAGAAAGAAATAGAGAAATCTACTGCATCATCATCATCATCATCATCATCATCAAGAAATATCTTTTTTATGTCCTATACAAAATACTCAATCACAATAATTGTGTATAGACTAAGAATATCACAAACCCTAATTCAGTTTATGATATGAAGTGAACGAATCTGAGCCAGATAATCAAGAGATAACAATCAGATAGATTTTTGCTAAAATTTTGTGTATGGATGAAAGATGGCATCTTAGCCTGTTTGTTTGTTGCTTTTAGTATATCAAGTTATTTTCATCATACAATATTGTAGGTACTAGGTTGCTTGTCTGATATTTTTTTCTTTTTCTTGACAGAGGATGCTTAGCACCCGAATATATGGGTACAAATCGCCCGCTCTCCACCAAGTGTGACGTCTTTAATTTTGGTGTGCTGGTTTTGATAACTATTACTGCGGAAAGAATACTAGAGCCATCCACTGCCGATTCTCTTGAATTTAATGTAAGTATGATTAGATTATATCCTACCTAATCAAATCCATCGATCTCATCACTCGCAAAACACTTACATGACTTGCATTGTTACATACTTCTTATCAATCTGACAATAAGTCTTAAAATTAATGGTATCATAAATAAATATAGGAATCTATTTGTTACTCGGAAAGTCAGTCATGTTTGTTTTGAGGGTATGGGTATGACTAAACCAAAAAAATGACGGTTTGAGAGAAAAAACACATGTTAGTGGATGAGTTAATTAATAAAACCAATCTTATTATCCTATCTCTATTCAAAATATAGTTGCTTTTCTTTTTCTCTCTTCTCATTTTCTTAATTTTGATACCAAACCTTAAACACAAAACAGAAAGAATGTTATGAATTAAAACAAAATTCATACCGACTCTTAGTGCTTCCAAGTAACAACCAAAAGCTACATCATAATTTTCTTGGTGGGTCTTGAAAGGTTACTTGTGTCGTGAGAAATCAAATGAGGGTCAACACATGAGTCACGCATGATGAAATATGATCCATATGAATAGAAAGCTTGTTTCATTTCATTAGCAGAAACCAAGTCTCTTTTTAAGTGGAACTTTGGGAGTATAGTTACATATATGTTAAACTAATTGTTGTAGGTTCGAAGAAAATGGTGGGAAGGAGCTTATTCGAATAAGGCTGAATCAGAGATGACGAAAAGGTTTATCATGGTTGGCTTGTTCTGCATCCAGACAGATGCAACACAAAGGCCAGGGATGGAGGAAGTTGTTGCCATGCTGATGGGAACCTCAATAGGAACCTCTGATGCCCTATCGAAGGCAATACAAGCAATGAATAAAGAAGAGTGGGAAAAGAAAATAAAGACTAGAAAAACTAATAGTGCTCGTTCAGCTAAAGCATCTACGCCAGCTTCACATCCTTGATAGTGCGTTGGATCGAGTTCATAGTTTCTTGTTATGTATCATATTATTAGCTTTGTTTTTTGCTTGGACGGTTGCAACAACATACAGACTGTAAAATAAAAAATAAGTATGAGGTTTGGCATGACTATAGTACAAGACGAATTACGTATTTGGTGAAGATTATTAAATATAATTTGTGTGCGTTTAGATGTATCTTGAGTTTTGGAGATTCGTGATTGCCAAGCATGGCAGTTGTCCGAGTTGCCGCCATGGATTGGGAGTTTGAATGTGCCAAGGGCCTTGCCGCCTCGGCCAATGGATGGAGTTTCCTATAACGTGGTTTCAAGTGGTTTGATTGATTTTGGGAAGTGATTTGCACACTCCCAAAAATGATTGGCACACTCAAATTTTGAGTGTGTTGACATTTATACCCTCACATTGTTTGGACTTATTCTTATCCTGTAAGGGTATAAATGTCAACACACTCAAAATTTGAGTGTGCCAATCATTTTTGAAAGTGTGCAAATCACCTCTTGTTGATTTTAGGTTAATGGGGGTTGTGTTATTAGGACTCGACCCACTTTCTACAATCAATACTCTTTGGATCTCTCTGTTTACATTATAATACAATTTTTTTTTTTTTTTTTTTTTTTTTTTTTTTTTTTTTTTTTTTTTTTAATCAATTTCTGGTCTTTTTAGTCTAGGTGAGTTATTTTGCAAACTCTTATTTTAATAGAAACCGAAGGATAAATCTAGACCGTTTATTTTATTTGATTAAAAAAACAAGATTTAAAATTAAAAAAATATGGAAGGACTAAAAGTGTAAATTTACTCAAAACTCACCCCAACCACTCCTCAGTATGTGTAGAGGTGTCAAATTTTGCCGAAATTGCAATTAATAGTTATTTTTTTATTTATTTATTTTTTTATCTTTTTATTTTTAATTTTTTGTACGTTTTCTTCCGTTTTCATATGTTTTCATATGTTTTTATACGTTTTAGTTTTAGTCTCTTTTCATTCATTTTCGTTAGTTTTCATACATTTTCATCCGTTTTCGACTGTTTTCGTCCGTTTTCATACGTTTTCTCCTGTTTCATATGTTTTCGTCCACTTTCATACATTTTCGGTCATTTTCATGCGTTTTCGTCCGTTTTCATAAGTTTTCGTATATTTTTCATGTGTTTTCGTCTGTTTTCTTACGTTTTTGTCTGTTTTCATCTTGTTCTTTTTTCATAAATTTTCGTCCGTTTTTATACGTAGGGAAACGTCTGAAAATGTATGAAAACAGACGAAAACGGATGAGACGGACACAACGTATGAAAACGGATGAAAACATATTAAATGGACGAAAAAAAGTATAAAAACGGACGAAACATATAAAAATGGACGAAAACAGCCGAAAACGAACGAAAGCGTATGAAAACGGATAAGAATGTATGAAAACGGACGAAAACGTATGAAAACGGACGAAAATGTATGAAAGTGGCCGAAAACATATAAAAACACTGTTTTTTTTTTATTATTTTTTTATTTTTTTATTGTGAGATAATTATTTGCCGTTTTAAAAAAATATTTTTAGTATACACGAATAAATAAGAAAAACAAGAAAATAAGAAATATAAGAAAGACAAGAAAAAAAAAGGTTGAACAACTTAAATATTAAATTAATCTCCACAATTAGATTGAACTAAATAATTGATGGAGATTAGTCCTTCAGCATGCAACAAAAACTTATTAACTTTTCTCAATATCATATAAAGAAAAAAAGGCGAGTTTGGACAATGGTCCATGAGTTAGCTATCAAAATGTGAATGTGTTCTTTACCCATGATCACTGATAATGCATTTGATTAGTAATCACAACATATTAGATATTTGAAATCAAGTCAAGTAAAAAGAGAAAAAAAAAACATGAATAACAATAAATTATCAGTAAAATTTGCAACGACATGAGCATATTCAAGAAATCAACAAATAGAACCTTCACAATCTCGAAGATGAGTGCCATAAACATAAACTGAAAAGATAAAATACAAAAATGAGGTGGAGTTTTTTGTGGCAGTTGGAAAAAAGGAGAGGAACGGGTTACCCTCAAAATTGTGGGTAATGCCGTAACGGAGTATGGTTCAATACTAAAGAATGATTAATTATAGGGGTAATTCCGAAAGTAGACAAGTAAACCTACCGCATATCGTTTTATAGATTATATATTTTCAAAAAGTCCAAAATAGACCGGGCAACTTGTACAACACAATCATAAGCCAACAAGTGTCTACTTATGATACGTGAATTAATCTTTATTCGATTTATTAAGGACACGTGTCCATCGTAGACACGAGTTGCTTAAAAAATGAGTCGCCCTCGGTATATTTTGGACTTTTTTGAAAATAAAGAGGGTATAAAGTGATATACACAAGAGCGACTGTTTTATTTTCGAAATTTTCCCTTAATTATATTGTACTTAACCTAACATCGTTTTTCATTCTCTTTCCCATTACTCATGCTTCAAAACCATCGACCAAGCATCCCCTTAGTATTTCATTCGACGTGCTTATAGATATAAATAATAATTACATATATGCTTTGTATATAGAGAAATTTTCATAACTATGTGATACAAACGAGCCCACTACACAGGCAGCCCAACAGCCGCTCAGGCCCAAGCGCACCATCAAGACGCCCGTACGCTACTTGGAATAGAGCCAAGTCAAAGGAGTTACCAGTTGTTTACCATTTCTCCTCAAGTTAAGCATGCATGCACGTAGAAGTAGGAAGCATATTGGCATTCACCCCATGATCTCTTTTGTGTTTCACGTCCCCTTAGACTAGGCTGCATTTTCTCTTTCTCATTAGTATTTAAGTGCATTGTATTTGGATTATGAAATATACCATAAAATTGCTCTAAAGTGTTCTTTCTCTTCTTAGCTTCTTGGGAGACTAACCCATCTCAAATCGGGTCCTAACATTTGGTGCTTTCATTATCGATCTCACTATGCCTCCACGTAAAGACACATCAAACGACGATCAACAAACAAGTTTACAAGACCAAATAACCGCCCTAAACACAAAATTTGATACCCTCATGACACACCTCCTCCAAGCCCAACCGCCACCCCCACTCCCACCCCCACCACCACCGTTGCCACCACCACCACCACCACATACCCAGCCACGACCACCAAAAATATTTCTCCTAAATTTCGACGGCTCAAACCCGTTAGATTGGATCTTCCAAGCTAACAATTACTTTGAGTATTACTCCATCTTACCCGCCCAACGTGTTACACTCACTGGTTTTTACCTTACCGGCAACGCGCTAAGTTGGTACAAACATCTTGCGCATAACCACTTGCTTGATACTTGGGAAGAATTTTCACGAGCACTCCAACTCCGTTTTGGACCTTCCACATACGAAAACCATCGGGCCACATTATTTAAACTAAAAAAAACTTCCACCGTATCAGCCTATCAAACCGAGTTCGAGAGAATTAGCAACTTTGTCATTGGTCTCTCGCCGGAAGCTTTACTAAACTGTTTTTTCTCGGGTCTTCGTGCCAATATCCAAAACGAAATAGCCATCCACCACCCAACATCCCTCCAACAAGCCTACGGACTCGCCAAACTAATCGAAGACAAGATAAACTTGGGCAAGCCACGCTTCCCCACAACACGTACCTACCAGAACCCATCTTCATCAACAATTTCACAACTGCCAAAACTTGCTTCGAACCCACCAAAACCAACAACATCACTATTACCAACCCCAACACCATCCACACCACCCTTACCCTTTACCCGACTGTCGCCGGAAGCACTGCAAAAGAGACGAGCTGAGGGCTTATGTTTCCGATTCCCAGAAAAATTCCACCCGGGTCACGTTTGTAGCCCACCCCAGTTCCTTCTTATAGCCGATAATGATACGGATAGTGACACCGAGCCGCGACCAGAGTTCAATATTTCCTATCTCGAATCCCCACTCCATACCACCACAGCCCCACTGGACCAAACCAACCCACACTTCCTTGCCCTATCGGATGCGGCGTATTTTGGATTGCATTCACAACGAGCAATTCGAGTTACAGGTTACATCCACGGACAACCTGTTACTATCCTCATAGATTGTGGGAGCACTCATAACATCATCCAACCAAGAATTGCCTCCCTATTACCCATCACACCCACCAATATTACACCTTTTCCAATCATGGTCGGCAGTGGCCAATTTCTAGAATGTAAGGCTCTTTTACCCACCACCCCTTTGGAAGTTAACAAAACCCAATTCCATGTACCCCTGTTTATAATCGACGTAGCAGGAGCCGACGTGATTCTTGGCCTTGCATGTTTAAGCTCACTAGGACCCATCCTAGCCGACTTCTCCATCCCTCAATTGTCCTGCACTGTTAAGGGAAAACAATGCACCATCCGAGGTGAGCCTTTAGCCGTACCCGTCACCCCCAGCTCCCTCAATTCGCTCATCCGAAGGAACTCCGTAGCTTCCCTACACAACATGATCTTCCACCATCAACCTTCCCTAACAACTACAATCAACACCACAAACCACCCCGACACCACCATCAATGCCTTACTCACTCAATAGAGCCCTCTTTTTGAACTGCCACACGGACTTCCCCTTAATCGCCCTCACGATCACCACATTCCCTACTACCAAACACCAAACCCGTCAACGTAAAACCCTAACGCTACCCTCATTACCAAAAGGAGATAATGACAAATCTCATCAAAGAAATGCTCCAAGACGAAGTGATACAACCGAGCCAAAGCCCATTCTCTTCCCCGGTTTTATTAGTGCAAAAGAAGGATGGAACGTGGCGATTCTGCATCTATTATCGAGCCCTAAATGCTGTCACCATCAAGGATTGATTTCCGATACCCATAGTAGATGGACTACTCGACGAGTTCCACGGCGCAACGATTTTCTCCAAGATCGATCTTCGAGCAGGGTATCATCAGATTCGGGTATCCCCAAATGATATACACAAAACGACGTTCCAAACCATAGATGGCCATTACGAATTCCGTGTAATGCTGTTTGGCCTCACAAACGCTCCTTCAACATTCCAGTTGATGCGTAAGGATTGCACCAGGCTTTACCTCTCGAGGGATCTTGAGAAGCTTACAACCCCCACCAGGCAGTGTGCCTGATCGTTGTAGTATAGTATAGTGACAAGTACCGGGGGATTGATAGTTCAGCTAGGAATAGTGTCGTTAGGATTGAAATTAATCTAACTAGGTCTAAAGGTGAATGATGATTCTTTTTATGTTTTTATATTTTATGAAAAGCAAGTAAAAATCTCGGGTATTGGGAGAGTGGGTGGAATTAGTTGCTAATCAACTAACCCAAAAGCTACTAATTAAACTAATAAACAAGAAAATAAACTAAGGTTCTACAAGATAAGTGAAGCATGTCTACTGATTGGTGCTAAACCGTCAGATAATTATTGGTCAACCACTTGTGAATGGTCAACTATAATAGCCAAATAGCTTAAACCAATGCTCCGTGGAAGTATAGTGTTTCCCCGGGTCGTTATGTCCCGACGAGGTGTGGATGGTATCAAAACGGTTTGTGATCGGGTGAATTTGGACGGAAATGGGTATAAATGAGTTGTGATGATTACACTACTGGAATATAAAAGAAAATAGCTTAAATACACTATATTAACAAGACTGGAAAGTCAGAAAAACCAGAAACGTTTAAAACTTAAAACGCGTACGTTTACGTTTAAATAAAACGTAAACGTACAAAATAAAAAGTGAAAACGGAAATCTGAAAACACCAGGGGGTGAAAATGACTTTTTCTACAAACTTAAAGGTAAAAGAAAATTTTTAGAAAAAGAAAATAAATTTTTACACTAATTAATTATTTAATATTAATTAATTACTAATTATTACTAATTATTAATATTAAACAACTTAAATATAATTTAATACTAATTAAATACTAGAAAAATGAAAATAAAATTTCTAAAATTATAAAATAACTAAAAACAAGCTTTAAAAAATAAAAATGAGTCTTTTTGTCTGTTTGTGAATTTTCTATTAATTAATTACTAATTAACTATTAATTACCTAATTAAACTATTTTAAATTAAGAAAAATAGCAAATGAACAGTAAAAATTCTAATAAAATTTCTAAAATTATTTTACATTATATAAAAGCTAGGAAAAATATAAAAACTAGGTTTCACTTAATAAAAACTAATTATGCTATTTAAAACTAATTATTAATAAAACTAAGATTAATTCTAATAAATACTAAATGATAAAATAAAAATCTGAAAAAATTATTATAAATACTTTAATATAATAGGAATTTAATAAAAATATAAAATAGCTAAGTACTTAATAAAAATTTAAAAATGAAAATTAAAATTAAATTACATTAAATAGAAACTATCACTTAAAATTAAAATTGTTTTTTCTGGATTTTTCTTTTACCAATCTATTTTACAACTAAAAACAACAAACTTTTATGAAAACAACTTTTTTATTAGTTAAAAATAAGCACTATGGAGCCTAAAAGCTATGACAGTTGACTTTCATTGACCAAATTAGAAAATATGCTCAATTGAGCTTATGTGGGGTCCACAATGGAACTTTTGGATGTAAACAAGTTATTTTCACAGTAATAAGCTATAATCATACAAAGTGGTCCACAGAATAAGCTGTTAGATCAAAATAAGCACTTAAAACTTGTTGTTTGCACACTAGAAATGGGACAAACATTCAGCTAAACTAGAGGGCCCACAAAAGAGCTTGAGACTCAAACTAAGGTTGCACTGGGTAGCCAGCTAGGTGGTGTGCTGAGGGAACCAAGAACAACCTAGTCGGACCTTTGGTGGTGGGCTGCAGCCACCACCAAAGGTGGTGATAGTGTGATGGGACCTGCTGATGCAGGGGAAGAGATGGCCAAACATGCAACTTTGGACTAGCTTTTCAATAAGCAAACAAGGTTCAAAATCCAAATTTCTTTTTGAAATTTAAGAACAGGCTACCAGAGATTGCAAATCACCAATTTTTATCTAGTTTTAACATAACCAAACCCTACAGATACAATTGAAATCTTTCCTATTTTGACAGTTTGCACTTTTGACTTTTCTCTTTGATTGCAAGCTTTGACTATTTTGAAGTTAAATCCTATCCTAGTGAATGAAATTGATAAATTAAGCTACAATAAGACTTAAATAAGCTGGAACAAATAATTATGCAACAAAATTAAGGCTTAAGGACCCTAGCTGTCCAACAGTTATCTCAACTATGATTTTGGCACATGAATTTGACTTCTGATCATATGACACTAGCATTTATTTACTAAAATGAACTAAGGCAACCTATTTTGAGTTATAGGAACTGCAAACCATAACCAAAACCACATTGAACATCCTGAAACAGCTTATGCCAAACACCCCTATAAGCTCTAACTGATTTAAGTTTTCAAAGGGAAAATGTGATTCAGGCCAAGGTTTCTATGCAGACTTAAGAGTTAAGCTTAATGAACTATATTAAGACCAAAATGACCAAAAAAAAAAATAGCAGTTGAACAAGCTAAATCTAATCTACTAAAATTAGTTAAAATAGGCAGTTTTGAGCTAAGTTGAGCAATTAGAAAATTTAACTAACAAACATAAGATATTAAGATGAATTATCACTTAATTACCATAAACAAACATAAAAACTTGAGTAAAAGCAAGTACTAAGCTATACTACAGTAAATACATGAAAATGGTAAATGAAGCTTACAAGTAGAAATCTGAGTAAACCAAGTAACCAGGGCACAACTCACATCCTAATACCTCCCTGAGGTTCTATACCATCACAATCCATGATGAGTCATACTCCAAGCATTCTTCTTCCTTATACACTTGTTTTTTTATTTTTCATGATTTTTGAGTGAATTTTGATTATTTTTTTTTGATTTATGACTGAACTAAATGGAAAGCTTTGAAAGCTTCTAAAAACTCATAAATAAGCTTAAAGGGACTTACTGAAACAGGTTTGAAAACAATTAACAAGATTTAAGCAGAATTGTCAATTTTGCTTAAAAATGCTAACCACTAATTCACACACAAGACTGGACTTTGATGAAATAGAGTTCATTTAACATTAAGACAACTGATTACAACAGTTTTAAACTTAAAAACAAGACTGAAAAAGAAAGTACAATAAAAACGACAAGAAAAACTAAAAACTACACTACTACACTACTTGCCCTCCTCTGCTTGCTTCCTTCATCTTATATTTTGATCTTTTGAGCTTGTGGGACCCACTGGAGCCTTTCCCATCAATCATCTTGACCGTAGGATGTACAATTTTTAATCCTGGCCATTTGAACAAATTGGCGCCAAAATGGAGTTTGGCATTTTCCTTGATTATTGGTGCCAGTTGGAGAGTTGGAGGTTTGTGTTTGTCTGGAAGTGCAAGGTGGAGAGTTTGAGTGTTTCAGAGGTGAAACAGGTATAGGGTGATGATGGGGAGGGCTTGGCTGGTAGCAGATAGTGGGGATGTGAGGTGGAAGAGGTGGGGGTCAACGAAGGTCAAAGGTTGGGGGAGTAGTATTAGTATACGGTTTGGTTTTGGTGGGCTGTGGTTTGAGTGGGCTTGAAGGGTAAGGTTGGGTGTGGGCTGGAAAGGGGGGAGTAGTATTATTAGGTTTTGTGTTTGGGTTTGGTTTGGTTTGTGGGCTAATATATTAAGCAAGGGTCCGGTTTGGTTTGTAATTGTAAAACAAGGACCAATCTTGTAATAATGCCGAAATGTAAGGGTTGAAATGTAATTTTTCCAAGTTGTCAAAAAGGATTAAAATTGCAACATATGAATAGTACAAGGGTATATTTTGATAAATTTCAATTTTTAAATACTCAGGGATTGATTTTGCCAATTTTGAAAACTTGGGGACCAAAAGTGTAATTTTCTCAAACTTTTCACCCAAGGATCGTTTTTATAATATTTGACTTTTCTATGCCTTGGGTTGACTTTTCTTTCGTTTTAAAACTTCAGGGACTAGTTTTGTCAATGTTTGAAACTTAAGGGACTGAAACTGCCAATTATGCAAACTTTGTTCGTTTTTCATTTGTTTTTAAACATTTTGCATCTAAAACATATAAAACACACTTTTGGGATATTTTCAGTATTTTGATGCATTTCTGAGTGTTTTTGGATGTTTTGGCAGTTCAGATACGATAAAAATGATGAGTATTTACACACTCATCAATCCCCCACACTAAACTATTGCTAGTCCCTAGCAATCTTTTGAGAAAAATTAATGGATTTGAAACTCTTTACCAAAAGCCATTACTTCTGGAGTAGCCAGGTGTAAGAATTGTGGCACACCTGATAACCGTGTGATTTTGAGCAAACCACCAGCTGTCAACGGATTTGATTAGTCTTTACCAAAAGCCGTTTGCTTCTGGACTAGCCAACTCTTGATGGACTAAGTCAACATCTTGGTGAGCTGATTACCAATTATGGATTTTCCACTGCCTTTACCACAAGCCATAATCTTGCGGGCTAGCCAACTCATTTGCTTTTGGGGAGTTGAGGAACCATACAATTTTGGGCAAATTCCAAGCCATAAACGGATTTGAGATGTCTTTACCAAGAGCCGTTTGCTCCTGTACTAGCCAATCCCTTTTGTCGGTTAGACAAGCCGGATTGATTACCACAAAAAATTTTGAGCTCCAGTGAAATTTTTTTTTAAAATTTTGGTCAAAAACGGGGGTATAAGATAGTAAAATGTGATAAAATTCGCTAGAATAGCGAAATACCCCCCACACTTAGCATGAATATTGTCCTCAATATTCAAAGTCCCGGCGATTATGGCGACATTTTGAACGTAAAAGGGCAACATTACAAGCTAAGCGTGGAAAACACCAGTTTGTATTTTCACTTCATAAGTAACAATAGCATGGGGGACTCCCCCACACTTAGGGTGAAAACCCTATAAGCATGCTACTGTTTTTGTTTACTGAGTCGCTAGCTTGACTCGACCCCGAATTCAATTGTCCTTGGGGAAGCATGATGTGGAAGAAACAATCTCAATCGGACTTTCATTCAAGATGTTTGGACAAACATTTGAAGCACGTGAAAGTTCCACACCGATAAGATAAGTACCAGGCTTAAGATAGTATAAACTATAAGCGATGATGCCGGGGTCAAAGATAATGTCTTCATTGTTGAAGGAGTGAAGAACAGGAGAAGTCACCCGGTAGGTGAAGAATAGGAAGAAAACCATGATGAAAATCTTTATAAGATTTTCTTCCTCGAGATCAGGCTCCGTAGCCTGAGTTTGGATTTCAAGGGATAAGCTCGTAAATATCCTGGGAGGGTGGGTGGGAATTTGTAAATTCTCATGATTTAGAACATCTCCCCACGGGTCATCATACTCCGGAGGAGTCATGATATGAGTGAGTTCACCGGAGAACTCCTCAAAGGTGAATGAATCATATTCGGGGAGAGAAATTTGAGAATGAGAAGTGGTACTGCCACTAATCTTCTCTCCCATATGATCAAAAGTAAAGGCTTCAAACTCCGGAATAGGATCATCGGAGAAAATGTCACTATCCTTAATGGGGATAGGAGATGAAATAGGTTTCATATTGAAAGCCTCGATTTTAGAAATGAGGAGACTGACATTCAATAATGTTGCACGAAGTGCTTCATCCTTGATTTCAGTGTTAGTCTCATCATTCACTTCTTCTAAGCTAACTAGCTCAGAAGGTAATCCTTCCACATGACTGATGTCTCCAGAAGATAAAGAATTTTCATCAGCATGTGAAGTGCTAAGCTCGATGTTGGGATTAGAGTTTAAAAGATTTTCAGTTTCTCCCATATCGGCTTCAAGGTCAAGCAGATCATCATCACTTCCCAATGGAAGTGGATTGATGTGAGTAAGTTCATCTGTGAACTCCTCAATAAGAGGGGCAACATCAGAATGAGGCAATGGTGCCTCTTCATACTCAACTTCTCCATAAGATGTACAATCGTCATTAAAATCGGAGAAAGTCTCAAAATGATCTTTTGGATTTTCATGGTGATAAGGTAGATCACACACATGATCAAAAGTCCCCTGTGACTCTCCTGGGATTGGGACAAGGTTCTCAACACTAGACTTTATGAATTCGTCCGATTCCTTTGCAGGAACAGTGCTAAGATGCTCATCCCCCATGTTAAGAGAGTGAGTGTGAACTTCGGGTGTGATATCAATAGACTGAGGGAGTTTAGTAGTACTAGCAATTATGAAATTTTCAAGTTCCATTTGATCAACGGCTAGTGACTTCGTCACATTATTTTCTCCCTGATTCTCCATGGAAGGAATCACAACAGATGAATCTGATGAATCATTTTGAAAAATAACAATGTTATCTTCATCATCATCATTGTCATCATCATCATCATCATCATATAGAGCAGCATAGCGAAGATTGGCACGTATTTTAGCCGCTCTTTGCTCAGCAAGTAATTCTTCCATGCTCATTTCGTTTCTAGCATCTCGTTCTTTAGCAAGTAATTCTGCCATTGATTTTTCACGAGATTCTTGAAACGATGTAGTGGCAAACTCCTCCTTAAGTTTTTGCAAAATTTCACGAGCCTCTAGTAAAAGGTCTTGCTCGGTATCATGAGGAGTTGCTTGGATCATTTGGTGTTGTGGAGGTTGGTCTGAAAACGAATAGTCGTAATTGTTACAAGGAAATGGATTCCTTGTTTGACAATCCGAACTAAAGTGTGGACCTCCACAGTAATCACAACAGTAAAACTGATGTGGCTAGTATGTGCTAGAGTCATAATTGTTATCAGGAAATTGCTCATAGACAAGCGTGTTGCCCGATTGACAATCAGAACTGTAGTGTGGGCCACCACAGTACTCACAACAGTTAAACTGTTGAGTCTGGTTCGGTGAGTTGTATGGATATTGGTCGTAACCAACATTTTGACTATTATAACAATCAAAACCTTGGTGAGGACCTCCACAATACTCACGAGAAATGTTTGGTGTATTTTGATACGAACAATCATTGTGGTTTGGATAATATGATTCTTGCTCGTATGAATGTGATGGGTAATTGGAAAAATTTGGGGAGTCGTTGAATGAGTTCTGATTAGGATCATAAGCAAATAAATTTCTCGAACCACAAAACAAACAACTCCCGTCTTGAATATCATTACCGCATTGTACGCATGTACACCAACGACATGGTAAACCAAAAAGCGGCTCACCACAACCAACACAAGGAATAAAATCCGGAGGTGGGACAAGTGGTGTGCTCTTAGAGCTAGCAATTTCCACCACTTCCGTTATGGTCTCGGGTTGTTGTTTTTGACAAACGTGAAGATTGGGCAAGTCGTTCTTTTCAGTCACTGCCCTAAGCTCAGTACGTTTGCTTGACAAACTTTTAACCGTAAACCGTGAAAGGTTAGGATTAATTATAGATGGTTTAGGAGCATTTGTGAGCTTAGGTTTTTGGACAACCGTAGGTTGGACGTATTTAGCACTTTCATGGTTAGAGGAAAGTACAGGGTCCTTTGTCACCTCGGTTTCATGATCCATTTCCCTCACCGGAGAGGGAATAGGAATCGAAGGTCCATCATAATCAACACGACATCTCGACATTTTTGACAAGGCCATAAGTTTTTCAACTTTCCTTTTAAAGGCCCTTTGTTCAAAGAAATCGTCATCGAGAGATGCCATTAGAATTAATTATGGGATAAGTGGAAGAAGGTAGAATCAAAAGGATAGAGGGTAAAGGGATGAAGAATCAAAAAGGTAAGAGGGTAAAGATGGATATTTTTTGGGTTTTTGATAAACATTTTATAATAAAGAAAATCTTTTTGTGTTTTTGTGTTCGTTGAAAACTAATTTTACAAAGTTTTCGGGAACAGTTTTGTTTTTGTAATAAGAAAATATGAACAAAGGTGGATAGATATACAAATGGATGAATTCTAAAATCACTAACACGCAAAACCGTTTAAAACACGCGCACAACCTCCCCGGCAGCGGCGCCAGATTTTGATTGGTGCTAAACCGTCAGATAATTATTGGTCAACCACTTGTGAATGGTCAACTATAATAGCCAAACAGCTTAAACCAATGCTCCGTGGAAGTATAGTGTTTTCCCGGGTCGTTATGTCCCGACGAGGTGTGGATGGTATCAAAACGGTTTGTGATCGGGTGAATTTGGACGGAAATGGGTATAAATGAGTTGTGATGATTACACTACTGGAATATAAAAGAAAATAGCTTAAATACACTATATTAACAAGACTGGAAAGTCAGAAAAACCAGAAACGTTTAAAACTTAAAACGCGTACGTTCACGTTTAAATAAAACGTAAACGTACAAAATAAAAAGTGAAAACGGAAATCTGAAAACACCCAGGGGGTGTGAAAATGACTTTTTCTACGAACTAAAAGGTAAAAGAAAATTTTTAGAAAAAGAAAATAAATTTTTACACTAATTAATTATTTAATATTAATTAATTACTAATTATTACTAATTATTAATATTAAACAACTTAAATATAATTTAATACTAATTAAATACTAGAAAAAGGAAAATAAATTTTCTAAAATTATAAAATAACTAAAAAAAAGTTTTAAAAAATAAAAATGAGTCTTTTTGTCTTTTTGTGAATTTTCTATTAATTAATTACTAATTAATTATTAATTACCTAATTAAACTATTTTAAATTAAGAAAAATAGCAAATGAACAGTAAAAATTCTAATAAAATTTCTAAAATTATTTTACATTATATAAAAGCTAGGAAAAATATAAAAACTAGGTTTCACTTAATAAAAACTAATTATTCTATTTAAAACTAATTATTACTTAATTATTAATAAAACTAAGATTAATTCTAATAAATACTAAATGATAAAATGAAAATATGAAAAAATTATTATAAATACTTTAATATAATAGGAATTTAAGAAAAATATAAAATAGCTAAGTACTTAATAAAAATTTAAAAATGAAAATTAAAATTAAATTACATTAAATAGAAACTATCACTTAAAATTAAAATTGTTTTTTCTGGAATTTTCTTTTACCAATCTATTTTATAACTAAAAACAACAAACTTTTATGAAAACAACTTTTTTATAAGTTAAAAATAAGCACTATGGAGCCTAAAAGCTATGACAGTTGACTTTCATTGACCAAATTAGAAAATAAGCTCAATTGAGCTTATGTGGGGTCCACAATGGAACTTTTGGATGTAAACAAGTTATTTTCATAGTAATAAGCTATAATCATACAAAGTGGTCCACAGAATAAGCTGTTAGATCAAAATAAGCACTTAAAACTTGTTGTTTGCACACTGGAAATGGGACAAACATTCAGCTAAACTAGAGGGCCCACAAAAGAGCTTGAGACTCAAACTAAGGTTGCACTGGGTAGCCAGCTAGGTGGTGAGCTGAGGGAACCAAGAACAACCTAGTCGGACCTTTGGTGGTGGGCTGCAGCCACCACCAAAGGTGGTGATAGTGTGATGGGACCTGCTGATGCAGGGGAAGAGATGGCCAAACATGCAACTTTGGACTAGCTTTTCAATAAGCAAACAAGGTTCAAAATCCAAATTTCTTTTTGAAATTTAAGAACAGGCTACCAGAGATTGCAAATCACCAATTTTTTTTCTAGTTTTAACAGAACCAAACCCTACAGATACAATTGAAATCTTTCCTATTTTGACAGTTTGCACTTTTGACTTTTCTCTTTGATTGCAAGCTTTGATTAATTTGAAGTTAAATCCTATCTTAGTGAATGAAATTGATAAATTAAGCTACAATAAGACTTAAATAAGCTGGAACAAATAATTATGCAACAAAATTAAGGCTTAAGGACCCTAGCTGTCCAACAGTTATCTCAACTATGATTTTGGCACATGAATTTGACTTCTGATCATATGACACTAGCATTTATTTACTAAAATGAACTATGGCAACCTATTTTGAGTTATAGTAACAGCAAACCATAACCAAAACCACATTGAACATCCTGAAACAACTTATGCCAAACACCCCTATAAGCTCTAACTGATTTAAGTTTTCAAAGGGAAAATGTGATTCAGGCCAAGGTTTCTATGCAGACTTAAGAGTTAAGCTTAATGAACTATATTAAGACGAATTATCACTTAATTACCCTAAACAAACATAAAAACTTGAGTAAAAGCAAGTACTAAGCTATACTACAGTAAATACATGAAAATGGTAAATGAAGCTTACAAGTAGAAATCTGAGTAAACCAAGTAACCAGGGCACAACTCACATCCTAATACCTCCCTGAGGTTCTATACCATCACAATCCATGATGAGTCATACTCCAAGCATTCTTCTTCCTTATACACTTGTTTTTTTATTTTTCATGATTTTTGAGTGAATTTTGATTATTTTTTTTTGATTTATGACTGAACTAAATGGAAAGCTTTGAAAGCTTCTAAAAACTCATCAATAAGCTTAAAGGGACTTATTGAAACAGGTTTGAAAACAATTAACAAGATTTAAGCAGAATTGTCAATTTTGCTTAAAAATGCTAACCACTAATTCACACACAAGACTGGACTTTGATGAAATAGAGTTCATTTAACATTAAGACAACTGATTACAACAATTTTAAACTTAAAAACAAGACTGAAAAAGAAAGTACAAGAAAAACTAAAAACTACACTACTACACTACTTGCCCTCCTCTGCTTGCTTCCTTCATCTTATATTTTGATCTTTTGAGCTTGTGGGACCCACTGGAGCCTTTCCCATCAATCATCTTGACCGTAGGATGTACAATTTTTAATCCTGACCATTTGAGCAAATTGGCGCTAAAATGGAGTTTGGCATTTTCCTTGATTATTGGTGCCAGTTGGAGAGTTGGAGGTTTGTGTTTGTCTGGAAGTGCAAGGGGGAGAGTTTGAGTGTTTCAGAGGTGAAACAGGTATAGGGTGATGATGGGGAGGGCTTGGCTGGTAGCAGATAGTGGGGATGTGAGGTGGAAGAGGTGGGGGTCAACGAAGGTCAAAGGTTGGGGGAGTAGTATTAGTATACGGTTTGGTTTTGGTGGGCTTTGGTTTGAGTGGGCTTGAAGGGTAAGGTTGGGTGTGGGCTGGAAAGGGGGAGTAGTATTATTAGGTTTTGTGTTTGGGTTTGGTTTGGTTTATGGGCTAATATATTAAGCAAGGGTCCGGTTTGGTTTGTAATTGTAAAACAAGGACCAATCTTGTAATAATGCCGAAATGTAAGGGTTGAAATGTAATTTTTCCAAGTTGTCAAAAAGGATTAAAATTGCAACATATGAATAGTACAAGGGTATATTTTGATAAATTTCAATTTTTAAATACTCAGGGACTGATTTTGCCAATTTTGAAAACTTGGGGACCAAAAGTGTAATTTTCTCAAACTTTTCACCCAAGGATCGTTTTTTATAATATTTGACTTTTCTATGCCTTGGGTTGACTTTTCTTTCATTTTAAAACTTCAGAGACTAGTTTTGTCAATGTTTGAAACTTGAGGGACTAAAACTGCCAATTATGCAAACTTTGTTCATTTTTCATTTGTTTTTAAACATTTTGCATCTAAAACATATAAAACACACTTTTGGGATATTTTCAGTATTTTGATGCATTTCTGAGTGTTTTTGGATGTTTTGGCAGTTCAGATACGATAAAAATGATGATTATTTACACACTCATCATCTACCCATGATATGTTACTCCTTGCTAGCTATCCAATTCTACCTATTGAATTGTCACACCTTGTTTTAATTGACGGGTTGTATTCCTTAATACCATTCATGGGGTGGCGTACTTACTTTCCCAATTCTATAAGCTCCTACTTCACTCCTATGTCGAGCCGGCTAAGAAGCTCCTAACATGGGATCACTAGAATTCGCTCATGCATTAAATACAACCATAAAAACCTAGTACACATTGGCTCATGTTTCTTAAGACGTTCAAGCAAGTTACACAATGGAGATCTGCCAGTTTTCTTAAGCCTAACATCGAATTCATTCAATCAAAACAAGAATCAATAAGAAACAAGAATTATAAACTAAACCAACTAGATCTATTGAAGTTGTCACGCCTTAATTGATGGAGATAGACACACACATCAACAAGCCCTCATTGATGGAGATAGACACAAATATCAACAAGAAATCAATGAGATCTAATTAATTATACACAAGTTTCACACAATCATAAGTAGACACAAGGTGAATTAGCAAAACATCATCAAATAAGAGCAATCAACAATGATAATGGAAAACATAATTAAGATAGAATCAGCAAACCAATACATGATGTTTATGGAGTGATTGAAACCCTCTAAGTTGCTGGAAAAACATCTACCTAAACCCAGGAATCGACCTTAGGGTTTAGGGCTTACAAATAATGAAGTTATGAAGTTATATTTATAGGCAGTTTTCTGTCCGCACCGATCTGACGGTGTCACCTCTAAGGAGTGACGGCATCAAGAAGCCTTTTTCACCAAATTGTAGATATTTTTGTCCTCTTCGCGTGGGCTTTTGAATCACCTAAATCCGAGTTCGTATGCAAAAGTTATGACCAAAACAATATCAGCTACTCCGCGCGCAAGTTTTGACAAGTTAACACGTGACGGCATTAGGTGACGCCGTCACGTTCTCTCTGGGCCGTCACCACTTTTACTCTTGACGCCATCAAGATTTTCTTCTTGACGCCGTCATCCACTGTTCCCAGCAAGGAAAATTAAGTCTTTGCCGTTTTCTTCACTTTTATGCTCCAAAAACGTCCAAAATGCCTTCTTTTTCAGAATTCACTCCCAAAGTACCTAAAATCACAAAAGGAACGATTTAGGGCAATATTTGAACAAATAAATTCAATTCCGGGTTTAAATGACCCCCTAAAAGTGGTTCATTTTTCGCCTCATCACCAGTCCGCTATGAACGATCTCTTTCGGCCAGTTTTGCTAAAATTCGTACTTGTTTTCTTCGATGATATATTGGTATACAGTGATTCGCTGGAGACACATTACGGACACCTCCGTTTTTTATTCCAAACCCTTGTCGATAACAACTTTCACGCCAAGGCCTCCAAATGTTTGTTCGCTGCTACATCAATTCCCTTTTTGGGCCACATCATCTCCGCCAAAGGTGTGCAAGCTGACCCAGATAAATTAAAAGCAATCCAGGCCTGGCCCACTCCAACAATAGTCACAACCCTTAGAGCTTTTTTAGGGTTAACAGGGTATTATAGAAGATTTGTGCCGACGTACGCTCACATAGCCTCCCCCTTGACGGATATACTGAAAAAGTCGGCTTTCGCATGGAACGACGCCGCTGCCAATGTTTTCAAAAGTCTCAAGAAAGCGATGTCTCAACTAATTACCCTAGCCTTACCCAACTTCACCGAGCCATTCGATCTCACAACAGATGCTTCGGGCGTTGCAATTGGAGCAGTTCTATCGCAACACGACAGACCCATCTCATTCTTAGCAAGAAAGTATGCGATTGAATGCAAGGTAACTCCACCTATATCCGTGAATTATACACAACAACAGAAGCAATCAAAAAATGGCGCCAATACCTCTTGGGACGCAAGTTCAGAGTATACACCGATCACCACAGCAATCAAAAAATGGCGCCAATACCTCCCGGAACAACACAAGTGGTTAACAAAGCTATTGGGTTACGATTTCAAGCAACACTACAAACCCGGCAAGGAAAATCTGGTTGCGGATGCCCTAAGCCGACAGGAGCCAGCCACAATCATGGCTATTTCAAACCCAACAGCTACATGGCTAGATGACCTTCGAACCTATTACCGGGAGAATTCCGAGGGGCAGAAGTTGATTCAACAATTGGACCAAAACCCACAATCACTACCACAACACACACATCACGACGGATTGGTCTATGTCCAAGGCTACCTTTTTATACCTAACATTCCCCATCTTCGTCTTTTACTTTTGCATGAATTTCACACTTCAACGCAAGGAGGGCATTCGGGAATCCAAGCAAATTTTAGACGCATGTTGCCATCATTTTATTGGCCTTCTCTCAAAAAAGATGTCACCGATTTCATCAAGAAGTGCTCCATTTGTCAATCCACCAAATACCTCACACACAAATCCTACGGGTTACTCCAACCACTCTCGATCCCATCACAACCTTGGTGCGACATAACAAGGGACTTCATCACCCACCTTCCACCTTCCAACAGGAAAACGGCCATTTGGATCATAGTCGATCGTCTTTCGAAATTTGCCCACTTTATTTCCTTACCCACTAAATACACAGCCACCTCACTAGCCTTTACATTCCTCAAAGATATATACCGGCTCCATGGCTTACCCACTTCCATCACATCTGATCAAGACCCCATCTTTTTGAGCCATTTTTGGACCCAATTATTTAAACAATTGGGCACCAAACTACGCCACTCAAGTGCTTACCACCCACAGAACGACGTCCAAACCGAAGTTTTCAATCATTGGCTCGAATCATACCTCCGCGCATTCGTTCACAACGAACCACGCACATGGAATCGATACCTTTATTTAGCAGAATTTTGGTACAACACCACCTTCCACTCTTCCATTCAAATGACCCCTTTCAAAACTATGTACGGACGTGACGCAACAACCATTCACGAGTAAAAACCAGGCACCAACCAAACTGCTTCAATCGATGCATCATTACTGAAACACCAACGCCTGATAACACTCCTGAAAATAGCATTGGAAAAAACTAAAAAATGCAAGATCAAACAGGCCAACAAGAGCATAATGGAAAAACAGTTTCAAGTGGGCGACCTTGTCTACCTCCGCCTTCGTAACTATCATCAAACATCAGTCCAATCCAGAGAAAATCAGAAGCTTTCGAAATGTTTTTTTGGACCTTATCGCATTTTAGAGAAGATTGGACCTGTGGCTTATCGATTACCGCTACCAACTGCATCTCGAGTGCATCCGGTATTCCATGTATCGAATGAGTTCCCGAGCGAATGGCTAACGGATGCCCCATCTTATGAACCACAACCAGAAGAGTGTCCTTCAAAAACGGAAAGTAGGAATCGATACAGAGCTAATAATCAAGTGGAACAACCATGATATATCAGAGGCTACCTAGGAGAAACAACAAGAAATTACAACTCGTTTTCCAGATTTTATCGGACACGAGGACGAGTCCGCTTTGGAGCAGGAGGGAATTGATACAAACGAGCCCACTACACACGCAGCCCAACAGCCACTCAGGCCCAAGCGCACCATCAAGACGCCCATCCGCTACTTGGAATAGAGCCAAGTCAAAGCAGTTACCAGTTGTTTACCATTTCTCCTCAAGTTAAGCATGCATGCACGTAGAAGTAGGAAGCATATTGGCATTCACCCCATAATCTCTTTTGTCTTTCACGTCCCCTTAGACTAGGCTGCATTTTCTCTTTCTCATTAGTATTTAAATGCATTGTATTTGTATTATGAAATATATCAGAAAATTGCTCCAAAGTGTTCTTTCTCTTCTTAGCTTCTTGGGAGACTAACCCATCTCAAATCGGGTCCTAACACTATGCCTCATAATCTATGTCACCATGAGACCGAAACAACTACTTTATAAGTTTCCCAGTTTGGTTCACGAAATGTTCCACTATGTTACAATATATATATTTTCAAAAGATTTAGACTTTCTAGCTGACATCATCCCAATTGAACATAATTTAGCTAGTGATAGTCCTTCAATTAGACTCAAGGCTTATATTAATTAATGATTATATATGCAAATGATTCATTCTTAATTTGAGTAGTTTTCTATTGTAATCCAGCCCAACAGATGAAATGGTGGCTAGGTTTATTAAGCTCTCACACAAATTATGATCGGGCCTAGGGACACACAGATAACAGATTTGGAGCAGCATATGGACTTCGACCCATTTTGGACAACACAAAAGCTTGAAATCTCAGCCGCCTATTATGAAAGAAATGTTATACTCAATCCTAAGAACACACAGATTAGTGTAAGTAACACTCCAAGGAACTAAAAGCTAAGCGTAGTATAAACTTAGGAATTATAAATCCTGGATTTAAAATGATGAACTTGGAATGAAATCAATCTGGAAATTACATTTAGATGTTAATGCTAATTATAGGTGAGGAGCTAAACTATGAATACAACCAATTGTTACTACAGTGAGTTTGCTTGAAGTCGAGCGGCCATAGCTAGCATAGTAGAAAAATATGAAAATTTTATAAGAAAAACTTTACTCTGCTTGTATAGATTGGGGAGAAGGGATAATACAAATAATTTAAATTTTATGTTCGTGTACAACATGTATACGTGACATAGGTAATCCCCACCTAGAGCGAAGGTGTAGATGGAGAGCCAAGCTCTTCATTCCGGGTCCACGGGTGCCACATCACCCCAATACCTCTTCACAACTAACCTCTCCGCACCAAACAACTAACCTCAACTTACTCATTTGGGCCCACCATGTAACACCCCCATTTTTAAAGTTTGTCGCAGCGGAAAAGTAATTTGGGTGTTACGGTGAGGATCGAAGTTTTAACCACATAAAATGGTTTAAAAGAAACGTTTTGAAAGTTATTTATCATTTAGATAATAATTTTGATAAAAGATGAACCATTTGATTTAAAATCTTATGAAAAGATATAAAGACTTGTAAAAATGACAAATTTGATTTTTACACCATTTTAATTTATCAGAGTAATAAATGCCCACTCCGTGTCTTGTCCTGCTCCGTTAAATTACCTGAGATACACATGCTTAAAAGTGTCAACACAAAGGTTGGTGAGTTCATAGAGTTTTAGGAAAAACCCTTTATTTTGTTAGATTTCAGGAATATTTGATATTAATAAAATACAAACAGTAACGAAACAAGTTTCGAATATAATCACAAATAAATCATATAAATATTCAATCACATTCAATAAATCATCAATAATCTAATCATGAGCTGGAAACTCATGATACTAAATCAATCAGATAAACAATTCACATATGGTCAAACCTATACAGCTGTATCTAAATATATGTTGAATACATATATATTTCCTTTATAGATATTGCACCAAGCCTCATGACACGCAAGACGTTAACAGAAGGGGTGTTCTATCAAATCAATGATAGATTTTGCCCTCTATTCGTAGGTGATTTGCCAATTCTTACTTGTCTCAAATATAGTGTATCACTACTAATACGACTAACCACATGCATAATGGCATTCCGTCAAGTATTAGTGGGATCGGAGGTCAATCCAAACAGGTTTCGAATCTGTTCACTATATTCGCGCTCACGTTACGGTGATTAATGACTCATGATTGAGGGACTATATGGCGATAAGCTAACTTAGGCAATATCAAGGACACACATCATGAAATCAAGTATCGTATCACAGAAATCCATTTGAAAACAGTATCGTTTGAGTATCAGAAATTCAGTTGAAAAATATCATCATTTGAGTATCATAAATTCAGTTTGAAAATATCATCATTTGAGTATCATAAATTCAGTTTGAAAATATCATCATTTGAGTATCACAAATTCAGTTTGAAAATAGTATCGTTTGAGTATCACAAATTTAGTTTGAAAATAGTATCGTTTGGGTATCACAAATTCAGTTTGAATATTTCGCCAGTAACACATTTATATCACATACCACAATAATCGAATTGAGAGCACTTTCATATAAATAACAATATTTCAGTCAAATAATTCATCAATAAATATATATTTCTCATACCACAATAATCACATTGGAAACATTGATATAGTATAAATCACAAATTATATTATTTTAATATCAATTAGGAAATTGATTTGAATCATGTATTTTATTTTATTTCATATACTTATCAAGTTATCAAAGTATATGTAAGCATGTATCTCCCCCAATGAGTTAAAAACAATTATTTGAAATAGGGCTATGACTCACCTGGATTGATTTGGAAATAATGAAAAGTAAAGTAGAACGAGATTTATGGGAACGATTACAGAAACGTCTTTGATACGGAACCTGATAAATAAATTTATCAGAGAATATAACCAAATACTATTTGGTAAATACGAACGAATAACGAATAAACATTATTCGTTATGACGAATAGATGATGTGAAGTGAAATTATTATGCCATGCATGATATGAAAAATACTTTATTTAAAATATCCATCGTAGTTTTACCTTTTTAAATCGTAAGTAAAAAATATTATTTTTTTTTAAATATCGTTATATATATAGTTAACGTAAAAATAAATAATATGTATATAAAACGTAATAAAATGCATATGACGTGATGGTTGCCGTAAAATAGAAAATAAAATAAGAATGTCAAATAGATTATGTGTAGTCCTTGTCCTTTTTCCAATTTTACACTTTTTATACTAACGGCGTTAGCGTTACACCGTTAGTCCTTTTTATATATTATAGTCCACTACATGTCCAATATTACAATCTAAGCTTGAAAATTAATAATAAATCATTTTCTACCTTAATAATTCTGTTTTTTTACAGTTTTAGTCCTTAGTTTTCAAAATTTTCAATATTGGTCCTTCTAGGTGTCGTCGCGTTACATTTTTAGTCCAAACGTTCAAAAATTATGGGAAAAATTATCTTAAAATTTCTGGAGCTTATTGAAGCTTATTAAAACTTATTTCAACTGTTTATTTACGAAAATAGCTTATTTTTCAATAAATGGGCTTTAACGAGCTAATTTAAAGGCCCGTTAACGTTTTAAAATCCGTGAGCGTTGAGACAAGTTGGGCTTATCCCTAGACTCATTTTTAATGTTATAAAATCATATCAAAATAGCTTTTTGGTCCAACTTATACGGAGAGCTTATTTTCAGCTTATTGGGCTTTTCAGTCCATTAAGCTTTTATAAATAGTTTTTGAAAATGAGTTTTTGTGGTTTACTTTGGCCAATTTAAAGGGTCTAAACAAGCTTATTATTACCAAGTATAAACACGAAACTTGTAGCTTGTAGCAAGGAGAAATAGGTTGTGTAAAAATATTGGGTGGTTATTAAGTCGGATTGAGTTTTAAAGGGTCATTTTAGTCACGATCTGGACCTATTTTCTGGGTAAAAAGACAGAAAATTTCTAAGTGTTTTTGGTATATAGGAGTTTTGCAATTTACTTTGGTCGATTTAGAGTGTCAAGACGTGGTTATTTTTACATGTTATTTATACGAAAGTTGTAGCTAGCCATGGTGTCTATTAGATGATGTAAAAATATGACATGCTTGTTACGCTAAATTGTGAGATAAAAGACGGTTTTATAAGTGACTTGAGACGTATTTTTATTATTAAAAGACTTAGAATTATTTCTATGTTTTGTAACATTTTTATACATTTGATATATGTTTCAAAATGAGTTCATGTGATGCATGTAACGTAAAAATAAATGTGAAACAAGTGTGCTACGTGACTCCTAGGCCTTCCAAGATAGAGGCTAGTCACGTTTGTGGTGCTATATGTTTGTACGTACGTACAAAAATAAACAATAAAACTATACGTTCGAAAATTATTTATATGCGATGCATGGATATACAAAAACATGTGAAACGAATTGAGGATGATGTCAAATGACTTACAATGATTTCAGATGGATGATTGGACGAGTAAGAATGAGTAGAACAAGAGAATCAATCCCACGAATGGTTAGAACCAATATATGAGTTATATTAAACTCCATAACCTTCGAATGAGACCCAAAAGAAATAGAAAAGATTCCTGGTCGTTTTATGGTTTACAAATGATGAAAAGGAACTGAGAAACATGCAAGGGAGTTGTGTGGGAGAGGTGGTGATGGAGAAAGAAGTCATACGCATATATAAGTATACGTACGAGTTATATTTTGAGTTTTAAGGCATTCACACATGTTTCTACTATTTAGAAGTCAGAGATTGTTGGGATATTATTGATATTTTACTGTTAGAGTAGGACTTTAAGGGTTGTGAGATTGAAAGAAGGCAAAATGAGAATTGAGTTCAATATATATGTCGACTACATATATACATGTACACGAATTTTGTTTTTGGCATAGAACTTGGTTACAAGCTGATGAAACATGTTTACTAATATGAAAACATGATGGAATAATTATTAGGATCAATTAGAAACAATCCGGGTTTAAAACGGTTGTGTTTTGAATTTATTATATATCGATTGGGTTGGATTTTGGCCAAACACTTTGCCTCTATTAAACGTATCAAACGTTCGTCTTAGAAGCTAAAATTTGACGTCCTAATTCTTTGGTGGGTAGACTATTAGAAGGTACAAAAATATGTATGTGTTGTGTTCAAAAATCGAAAAATACAAGGGCATTTTGGAGAGGGTCTGCTCGATTGGAAAGCTGAAAATATGAAGAAAATTGGGCCCCTGGTGGGCTGATGAATAGTACGCAGGAAAGAAAAAAGGAAGTTGGGCTGAATTGGTTATTAAGGGCCCATTTTGGTTATAATTAATTAAGTTTAGTTAGTTTTGTAATTAGTATTAAGTTAGGATTAGATGAAATATTTATTTTATTAATTGTGTCGTGAACTTGTTTTGTCGTTTGACGAATTTGGCAATATCGTAATCGTGACCATTTTAATATACAAAGAAAATTTTAAATTTCCCCGTAAAAAAATGGTAATTACAATAATGACAGAGATTATTTATTTAATTAACCAAAGTTAATTATACAAATTTTTGCGAGGTTTTACACACCACTTACAACTTAGTTTTTTATATTCAAATTTTCAAATAAACTAAATTAATTTTATTCTAATAAAAAAATAAATAACATTTTTTATCAAAAAAAAAGTTTAAAAAACAGTAATACAAAAAACTTAACTTAAAAACCTTACCAATTATTTAACCCAAATTCAACCCATCATTACCCAGCCCACTTTCAACTACTACATATCATATCTACCCAGCCCACTTAAATAATAATAATAATAATAATAATAATAATAATAATAATAATAATAATAATAATAATAATAATAATAATAATAATAATAATAATAATAATAATAATAATAATAAAATCAAACGTTATCTTCTTCCTTGAAAATCTGCACAACCATTTTATAAATCGATCAAAGAAAATAAAAATGAAAAAGCTGACACAAGGTACAAACCACACCCTCGCCGTGCAGACGAAGAGGTGCCAAACGGCGAGGTTCGGCGAGGGGGTCATGGTGTGGCGAAGAAGAACGGGAAGGTTTCAGTACTTGGTAACAGGTATTGGGATGCTTAATCCTTAAAATTTGATGTCTAAATAATCATTGTGTTGTGAGGAGGATTTTTGTATTGCTATTAGTTGTATATTGCTGTATATTGTATATTTGTTGTCCACTAATACTTTTGCAGAGATTTAAAAGATAAACACTCAGACAGTGGTAAAAGTGATGAACAGTGGAAAGAAATTTTTTTATTCATTAAGATGATGTTCATTACACAGAAGTGCTTTATTACATCAGGACAACAAAAAACAACTACTCAAAACCCTAAAACTATCACTCCAAAGCTTCTTTGCCCTTTCTCTTGTAGCCAGGATGGTTTTGTGAACCCCTTTGGCTTGGTTCTGCATTGACAGCCATGTCTTTGTGCAGGGAAGACCAAGCACTTGTTTTGAAGGTTTTGTTAGAGGAACTGGCTTCTCAAGCACTGGTATCTTCTTCATTGATGATATAGCTGTCACAAGAGCTTGTGTCAAAGCTTTTGGCAACTCTTTTGCAAAGGTGTATGTTTCATCTTCATCAGAAGAGCTGGAAGAACTTGGTGTTTCAATCTTTCTCTTAGGCTTCTTGGTGAAAGAAGTTGATGCACAAGGAGGAAAGTAGTCTGACCACCCTGAAGATTCTGATTCATCAGATGATGAGTCAGAAGTGATTTCAATGATCTCTGGGTTGGAGCTCATTCTGTTGATGATTATGGTGATTGTTTGATGTATATTTGAAGGTTTGAAAGTTGTTTGTGGTATGAGATTTATGAGTCAAAGTGTTTATATAGGCCAAGTCAACCCTAGATTTCTACCCAAAAGAGTAATTGCTATTAACTGTCTGGTTGGTGGGTAAAATTAAATTTTAAAAGATATTTTCTTTAAAGGGTTGATTATACCAAAGATATTTTTAGAAACAGTAATTTTGGACATTTATTCTTAACTTTGGTTTGCCTATTCTTGGTTTTGGACTAACAATTGTAGGTTTGTAAGCATAATTGTGGTAAGAATTGATTCTATGGAGGTGTGTAACTAAGACACACAACAAATGGTTATTGATTCAGCATGTCTAATCCACATAAGAATCAACTAGTCCAGAGAAAACGAATACTGGTAAAGACTCATCAAATCCGTTTATGGTTGATAGTTTACCAAAAACTATATGGTTATCAACTCACCATATTCTGTATGATCAAGAGTTGGCTAGTCCATAGCAAACGGCTCATGGTAAAGACATATCAAATCCGTTGATAGCTGGTAGTTTGCTAAAAACTATGATAAGGGCAGTATTCTTTGATTTAATTTTTCCACTGCTCTTAGAAATTTTTGTGAAAATTTTACCACTGCTGGTTCACAGTTTTCACTGACAGTCCAAATTTTACCACTGTTGAACTAGCCATTGCAACTGTTGTGTCAGTAACTAATTTTTCAACTAGCCGTTTGAGTAAAATCTTTTAACCGGATTTCTAGGGATATATACAAAGGGGATTATCTTTTATTTGTTTAACATATTCTTTTCCGAAGATAATTACTTTCTAAAGATAATTCTTTCTTTGCGTATTTATCTCAAACCCTTGCAATCCATTCTTCTTATCTCAATTGGCTTGTTACTTATTCAATTTTTTTAAAGCAACGTTGTTTCTTATTCAATTAACATTCTTCTGATCATATTTTTGTCAAAATAATATATGGCTTCACTAGAGTTTGTTAATGAACACAACCAGGTTGCTTACTTGTTGAAAACAAGGGTCAAGGATGGACCTATTTTTCATGAGATTGTGGATTTTCTCAATGCCTCACACATAAGGTATGCTTTAACTTTAAACCCCACAATCTATGTTTCTCAAATCAAGAAGTTTTGGCAGACTGTTACTGTCACAACTATTGAAGAAGGAAACACACATTCACCTGTTGATGCTTTAAGTGCAACAGTGGATGCATCTTCAATTAATGTTACTGAATCATCCTTGAGAAGGCTTCTTCAATTGGATGATCAAAATGGTATCATTACATTACCTAATTCTGACATTCTCCAAAATATCTCTGCTATGGGGTATGATACATCCAATGGTAAACTCACTTTTAAAAAGGGATGTTTCTCCACAAAATGGAGATTTTTCATACATACCTTGTTACATTGCTTAAGTCATAAGAAAACCTCTTATAAACAGTTCAGTACTACCATTGCTTATCTTTTGGTGTGTTTGGCAACAAACATGACTTTTAATTTCTCAAAGTTTTTATTCAATAATCTGGTTGGCAATGTAACAAGTAATTACAAATTTTTGATGTACCCAAGGTTTATTCAAACAATTTTAGATGAATATGAGTTACTACCTCATAAACGCATTTACAAGACTCCTTGCCTTAAACCAAAAGTTTTTCAAAATATGAATAAGGCAACAGAGGGTTATAATGGGGTAGTTCATGCTCTTTTTCCACAAATGCTTGAAATAATTGCACAGGTACGGGGTGAAGGTATAGCAATCCCAGTTGCACCCCAACACACACCCACAATCACTGTTCCATCTATATCTTATACACCCCCAGTTACTCACACATATGAGAGGAGGCAAAAACAGCCGACTCCTCCCATCACAACACTACATGTGTCTTCACCTTTTGGTGTAGGTACATAGCAGTGGAGGTTTAGGAGTACTTCCTAGTCCAACTAGGAAGAAACTGAGCCAATGTCCCATAATGCACCTCTCTCAGCAGGTAACACAGCTGGAAGTGCTAAGGGCATGTGGTAACATTTCTGAAGTGATGGACAAATATACCAAATTGGAGGATAAGGTTCAAACCTTAGAAGATAAGCTCAAACAGACTAAGCTTCAATATCAAAATGATCTCTCCAAGCTTCAGAGCCAGCTACAAACTATGCAAGAAGAGATCAACTCTCTCAAAAAGAAAAGGACTGATCATCTTGTAATTTCTTCTCCATCCTCAGCTCATTATGGTGATTTTGAAGCATCAAGTGATGATATGGGTGATTCTCCCAAACAGGGGAGGAAAACAGATGCTAGGACTGAGGGGAGAAAACTGGATTTTTGTGACAACTGGCAATTTAGGGAGACATTTAAAACCCGCATTATGTTAAAGTTTGATTATAATTAAATATTTGGAATTTTGTTCGCAACGAATTTGTGAAATTTTAAACCGATGTTTTAAATTATGAAGTTTATGTGAAATTGAATTTGAATTATTGTTTTATTATGGAATTTATGTCATGAATTATTGTTAAGGCATCTTTTGGGCACTACGTCGACTCCGGCACTAGGAAAACCTAACGAACTTAAAAACTTTTGGATAACGGTCGCATCTATACATTAAACGAATGTTTTAATATTTAAAAGTTTCGGGAAAGTGTATTTGGAAATTAATGGCGACGTGTACAAATATTTTTGGCGACATTTAATACTTTTGTGAACGAGTAGTCGTGTTACGGGAAAAACCGATTAATAATATTTCCTAATAACCTAAGTTTTGTGGCTTATAATGAAAAGGGAAAACTAGAGGGACCATATGTGTAAAATCGGGTATTACCCTAACCCTAACCCTTCACCCTCATAATTTCATCTCCCCCACACCCTTTCTTCTCTCACTTGTCGCCGCCCCTGCAACTCCGGCACACCTTTACCACCGCCGGTCACCACCATACACCGCCACCACCAAAACACTTCCCACACTCACCTCCTACTTGTGTTGTACCACACGCGCCCCAAAAAGCAACGCCCCACCCGTTTTCTTGATTTACCGCCGCGTACACACCATCTCACCACCACTTACTTTTTGTTTTTATTGGATTTGAAGGTGAGAAACGCATTTTTATCCGTCGGGTTTGACAAATCCGAGTCAAACCCGGTTTAATTTGTTGATTTGGGTTTGGATTTACAAGATTTAAAAGGGTTTTGTTATAAAAAAATGATGGTATCCTTGTGGTGTCGACTCACGACCGTTTTGTGCTCGGTTTTGATTGATGGAGATCGATTGGGATGATGGTTGAGGCTCGATTGAGCTTAGCCGAGACCCTCGTGGTCTCGGTGTCTTGATTATTGGCTCATTTGAGCTTAACGCGACTTCAAGGGTCCGTTTGGTTGTGGTCTTGGGCTCGTATGAGCATGCCGTGACCCTAATGGTCCGATTGGTATGGTTTGGTGCTCGGGTTGAGCCTAACCGAGACCCTCATGGTCTCAGGGTTGGATCTTGTGGCTCGCAAAGTGAACCGAGACCCAAGTGGGTCTTCCAATTTGAGTTTGCTCGATGTTTGACCCGCGTACTATTACTGTTGTGGTTCTTCTTATTGTTGTAATATTGTTGTTGTTGTTGTTGTGTTTACTCTTGGGCCGAGAGGTGTAGAAAGGCCGAGACCTTGTGGTCTCGGCAATAGACTTTGATATTTTGTGGAGTTGTTGTCGAAGGATATTTCGGGACCGATTGTGAGACGGTCATTTAGTTTGACGGAGATAGGTTAGTCGGGTTCCGTAGTCGGACCCTATTGTTGTAGTTTGTGATATGGGACGAATGACGGAGTTGTGGTATTGACAATATTACTTTGGATTCATGGTTGTGCGAGTTGGAGTCACGTTGACTTTCTAGTCAACGGTTGACTTCGGCAAAACGCCTTAACATTTGGATTTGGACAATAAGCCGAGAGTGATGACTCGGACATGTGACTCATCTTTTTATAACTCAATACAAATTATAATCAAACAAACAAATAAAAACTCGTAATAACTTATGTTATCGATATAAACATTTATATAAATATATAAATGTGTAAACGTCTATATATTTACATAAGTGCATATATTATAAATAAGTGATTACGAGTAATAAAATAAATGATGTTGACGATATGTATTAGACTATGAAAATAGTATAACAAATGTCAAAAACCTAATTATAACTAAACTAATATAAATAGAAATATAAATATAATGTGAAATGTATTACGAAATAAAGTGAGCTTTTGGAAAATAAAACGAGAACTAACGAGTTATATGAGATTGAGGGCACTTGAATCCAAGTGGGCCATTTTATTAATTGTTGACTTTTGTGTTTGTCACGGATGTGTGACGTTAATAGAGTCATTTCATATAACTATATAACTTATTTAATCGACGGATTAAATGGGATCTATTTGGTTATATAAAAAGGGTTTATTAACGGGTATTGTATCCTACGACGCCTTTAGGTTGTGGTAAGAGTGCGGGATAATAAGCTACTAAATATCTTGTGAGGTTTACCAAATTGACGAATTTGGTAAGTTTGACGATATATTTAGGAAACTTATTAAACTTTAAAACTTACCATATAGAAATCTACGTGCTATGTGATTTAGGATTTGGTATGATCTTGAAATAATATATTAGGTAAATAAGTTGTGGAGGATTAGCGAGTTGACGGACTTGGTAAACTTCGATGATATATTTAAATAATATATTGGGCCAATATTAGACATGTAGATTGTTATTATTATTTTTTTTGTTGATGTGTTTCCTGGCTTGTGTTGAGTCGACCTTCCACCCACACGGATACCAAACGTCAAAACGAATATGAGAAACGGATTTTGAAAAGTAAAAAGGAATACGTTCGGGATTGGGAATATTTGATTTTTGATAAAATGATTCTGAGAAGAGTTTATATTATTAAGAAGTGCCGAGTCAGTAGTTGCCATCATTTGAGTTGTGATACTTCTTGATTGTATCGGTTTTTGTGCTGATATCTGGACTTGAGGTGAGTCATAGCCCCACTTTTACTTTTGAACTTTGTTTTCAATACTTGGGGTGAGAAACGTGTAAATTGTTTTATGTGGACTATCATTGTTATTTATTTAAAACTTGCTATGCTTATAGAACTAGGTAGGTTGTAGCGCATGTCGTATCCTTATGAATGCAAGAACATGTCGTATCCTTACGAATGTTGGGCATGTCGCATCCTTGCGAATTCATATTGATTTGATTGGTTTTGGACTATAGTATGCACCTATAGGTTGGTTTAGTGATTCGAGGCCTAGTCTAGCTAGCAAGCGTTTTGCGTATATGTCCACTTGATTGAATTAAGAATTTAAACCTATGATCTCACCAGCGAAAGCTGACTTTTAGCGCGTTTTCTCAGGTAATTAAGTGATGACTTGGGATGCTTGGTTTGGAAGGCTTGGTATGACAATCTGGTTTAAGGATCTATTCTCAAACTCTGATATGTTATTGTGGACCTATGTTTAATTTATTTTGGGCCTTACTTTGGATATTTTAGGATGAATGTAAACTCTAAAAACCCTGGTTGGTTTTGTTTTTACTTATGTTTACTTTATTTAGTTCTTTTATGGCTTGTGATGGATACCAATCCACGTAGCACCCCGAAAGCTTGATTAGTCTTCCGCTGTACCAAAATTTGGGGGTGTTACAATTTTGAACAAGGAATTGATGACTTTGAAGGTTTTGATCAGCCAATGAATGAAGGTTTTGAAGGTTTTGATCAACCACTAGATGCACATGTTTCAGATGATCAACAAACAAAAGAGTTGGAACAACAACAACAAATAGAAGAAATGGCTCAAGAGGTTCCAACAGAAATTATTAATTTGGATGATCAAGCTGTACCAGAAGATTTTTTAGATACTGCATCAAGTCAACCAAAGGTTCAAGTAGATGTAAATCCTGCATCAATTTCACAATCAGTGGACACTGCTTTCTTACAAGAACAAGAAGCAACTGATGCAGAATTTGAGAAAAGAAGTAAAGAAAAAGGAAAAGTTCATGTCATTGAAGAATCAACTGAGCAACCAAGAAAGGTTAAACCAAGAACTCAAGCTCAGATTGATATGGATAATGAATTGGCAAGGAAATATGAAGAAGAGGATGTAGCAAGATTCATGGAACAACAAAGAATCCAAAAAGAGATCACAGAACTTGAAGAAATTGTTCCCATTCCAAACACAGAAGGTGCTTATCAGCTAACTAATGAAGAGATTGAGCATATGATTGATTCAGACCCAATAATTAAGAAGAAAGCTATTGAGCTTATTGCTGATGAAAGCTTAACAGCAGAACAAATATCAACTCAACTAGCTAACTTTATCATGATGAAGAATGATCAGGCTTATGATTCCATGGTGGATTCAATCAAGAAGACTCAGAAGAAACCAAGACAACCATCCAAGGCTCAGGTTATTGCTGGAATGAAGAAATATTTGTGCCATGTAGAAGGATGGAAGCTGTATCAGCTTAAAGGAAGATCTTATGAAGAAATTGAAAGGTTGCATTATAGAGAATTCAGAAAAGATAAAGACTTTCTACCTATGCATTAAGAAGCTGAAGCCAAGAAATATAAAAGATCGGGAGTAAACAATGAGTCCAAAGAAGCTAAGAAATCAAAGGTTGAAGAAAAGCTCAATGAAGATCAGCTGAGTGGCATGATTATACTTGAAGAAGAAGACTTCTATGTTGAGCCTTTACAAGTTAGGCATCAAATTATTGATTGGGAAGTATTTACTGATGATTTTGCAGCAACATGGAAGATTACAAGATTAGGTGGTGAAACATTTTCCTCTATGCAGTTTGAAGATCTTATCAGATCATGTGACAGAGATGATCTTGATACATTAAGGAAAATGGTGAATGAATGGCTGGAAAACTTCAAGATGACAAGGAGAAAGAACTTTGGGTTCAATTTCAAAGACTATATGAACCTGACATCAATGATAGATTTTGGAAGTTTCAAGCTCATGATCAGAACACACTTTGGAAATTCTATGACTCCTACAACATTCATCATGTTTCAACACAAGAAGGAGTTGATGTGTTTATGTTTGTTGAAACAGAATACCCAATCAGAGCTGGAGTTTTGGATGTAATGCTTTCTGCAAGGATCAGGTGCACAGAAAGAACTGAAGTCGTAGATGATTTAGTTCAAAGAATCTACAGTCAGTGTAGAAGGGAATCTGCTGCATTGAGGAAATGATAAGTGTTTGGAAGAATCCCCCATCAACTTAGAAACTTATTGATTTGCATAGAAATCATAAGTTTAGGGGAGGATTTTTGGGAATTACACTAACAGTTACCACTGTTAAGCAAAGTTGAAGCCACTGCTGAAGAATGCACTAGCAGTGGAAACTCATTACCACTGCTAGTACATAATATTACCACTGCTATAGGATGATTGTTAGGAAACGTGTATTAGATAAGTATAGAAAAGATCTTGTGTATATTCTATCATTCTAGGTTTATACTTATCTTATAAAGGGCTCTTTGTGTCTTATAAAAGGATGTCCTAGGTTTAGGTTTACATACACGTATTCATTAGCTAAAGCTTCAAGGTTGTAACCCTAGTGATAAGCAAATATCACTCGTATTATTATCTTGAATAATATTGAAGCTAACCGTTTGTTTAATCCTTTGTTCATTCTGTTATACATACATACAATTCATACACATCACTTAAACACATCTTCTAAAGTACTTTGTAGTAAATTCCGCGTGCTACTAAGTATACACTCAAAGTATCTATCTAACAAAAGGTGTGTGTTTAGATCCATCAAAACCTCATTTCTTTACCTGTTTAAAATGATAACAAAACCACCTTGTGAAAAGATTTATTAAAGATTTATGCAGAGCTGCGATGATAATTTATAAATTTCCAAGTTTTCTTTTTAAACGATCAAACAATTATCTATTTTAATATACCAATGTCTTGCTTAGATTTAACGTTCACTAAATATATGTAATATTAAAAATTAACAACACCACCACCATGAACCAACATAAGCAAATATCTCAATAAAAGATAAACCACACCATCACCAGCCAACAATCCAACATACAAAATGACCAAAATCGTATGCTAACATATATACGAATACTTTTTTCTTTTACTCACTCAGGTTAGTAACAAGAAAAAGGAAAAAACATAAAACTAACCGACACTCCTAATAAACCTACCACGCATATCACACTAAAACACATGAATCTTATCATAATATGAAACCCACACATGCATTTAATTTCTAACCACAAATAAGAAAACAGTAAAAGAGTAGACATACCGTCTTTTGCTTTCCGTAACAAAAGATCATTGTCATTATATTCCATAAATAAACAAGTAAAAAAGATGCATCATGTTGCCACCAGTACCATTTCGTAAATTAAAGTTAGAGAAACCCAACCTACTAAAATCGCGTACATGTAAGTTTAACTGTATGATCATAGTCAAACTAAAAATAAATGACAAAAAGAAATAGGGTGTTATTTGTCGGAGAAGGCATTGCATGAAAATATAAATAAAGACGATATAGTCGGATGTTTGACTTTCAAGAGAGATTGAGTGAGTGCGTAAACGAAACGGTGTCTTTTTTACAGCCCTCGATAGACTCGAGACCCTTAATTATAATAAAGGTAGATTAATTACATTTGTTGGTAAAGATGGTACAGTATTAGTTAATTGGCAACTTATATTTATATCTCATAAGGTTGTATTAGTCTTAGCTTATTTTGAATGCACGAGCTTAAATTTTTATAAGTTTATTTTGATTGACTTATGAGTTTATTAACAGGAGCTTATCAGATGTTCAAGTTAATGAGTTATACAAAACAAGCTTATAAGTTTATCAAACTTTATGTAAATTTATAGATCTATCAAATAAATTGCCCAATTAATTTACGAATACGTAGAAAATATGCATCTACATTTCTATTTCACTTATCTTAAAATAAATGTCCATTTGATATTTCAAACAATTAAGAGAGCTAGACTTTAGTGGTAGAAATAATATTTGATTAATGAGTGTAATTGGTGATATTTTTTAAAAGTGTGATTTTTGTAAAAATAAATTATATAAGCTACCATAGTAGATTTAGTATTCTATAATTTATGTAATTTGATAAATGGTTTGTCTAACGGATGCCCTCAAGGTAAGGTTTAAAGTGACTATAAAAAGAAAGTTTGAGTTTATTTAATTAAACTTTAGATTTAATTATGGCAATTTATAAGTCTAGTTAATGAGTATTACATATAATTTGTAATACAAAGGAAAGTTTGTATTTAATATAAGCTCTTACACATCTTTTATTATACTTATTAAATACAATAAAAATAGCACATTTTCTTGAAAAGATGGGCATATTAGTTAACAGGCAGAAAGTAAACTTCCTATTAAAATAAATATTCACTGTCAAATTGCACAAAGTTTTAGAAAAGTCAATTAAAAACTAGCCAAAAGTTTTTTATAAATCTAACTTTTACCATAGAATCCATCAAGCAATCTTAGCCACTCATTCTTTTATCAAAATAAAAAAATAAACTTCCACCCTTTTTTTAAAACTTAAATATTTCACAAACCGTAAATCGTCAAGCTACAAAAAAATACCATCGCGACGAGAATTAAATTATCTTTCTATAGACATGCATTGTTATATACTCTCGACGAACTTTCTTTTCGACGAACTTTCTTTTTTTCGCATAGAAAAATCATATATAATTCGTAAGAATCATATATGATTCGATTTTAACAAGTCATATATGATTCTTACGAATCATATGATTCGTAAGAATCATATATGATTCGCAAGAATCGAATCATATATGATTTTTTACGAATCATATATGATTCTTTCTGGGCAGAAATTAAAAAAAAAAAATTCGTCGAAAGTATATAACAATGCATATCTATAGAAAGATCATTTAATTCTCGTCGCGATTGTCTTTTTTTTTTGTAGCTTGAAGATTTACCGTTTGCAAGATATGTTGTTTTGAAAAAAAAGATCGAAAAATATAAATGAATGGCTATAATTGATTGATAGGTTCTATGACATATATAAGTTCTTCATAGATCTCAACTCATTAAAACTATGCTCGTTGTCAATCAAATATTATTTTCTACCCGCTAAATATTTTTTGATTACTTGAAGTACACGGCGAACTTCTATTTTAAAACAACGCAAAACAATAAATGTGTAAAGTATAAGAAGCGGCGAAATCTTTAAAAAAACAAAACAAGCTAAATTTAACTTGTACCTTTCTAGCAGCTTCTTCCCATATATACATATATAATCCACTCCACTAGTGGTCTCACCAACCCACTCCCCGCACACAGCTTTCCCTTTTCAGATTTATCTTACTATAAACCCTCTTATAAAAACCCTAGCAACTTCAATGTCAAATTAAAGTGTTCAACCTCAAAACTTAGCAGATCCAGATATATGAAGTCACATTGTAAGCATTTTTAGTTAAGTTTAATGTTTATTTAACTCTACAGTAGCTTGCTAGGTGGCCAGGTTAATGATGAGTTGCTGTTTGACTCATCAAACACTCTGGTTTGGCTTTACTTTTGTTCTTCATGATCTCTTATCAATACATTGTTATTGTCAAAGGAAAAAATTTGGATAGTTAGGATTTAGGAAAGGTTTTAAGAAAATAATGTCGATTTTACCCGTTGGTGAAGAGGCGCAATTGTCTGAGTGTATCGAATTCAATTTTTCGGATATTTGGGAAGCGGCAAACTACTTTGATGAGTCATTGTTAATAGGCCAAGGGGGATCTAGCATAGTTTACAAAGGACGTATTACAGTTGGTGAAAATCGTCATAAGTTCGTTGCTATTAAGCGTCTGAAATCGTCTTCTCATCAAGGAGAAAGAGAGTTTTTGGCTGAAATAGGTATACAATCGAAGTTACGACACAGGCACTTGGTATCTTTGATTGGTTACTGTCAAAATGAGAAACAAGAGAGGATCATTGTGTCGGAATATATGTCGAAAGGAACTCTTGCGGATCGTCTTCATAGACGAGATTATCCTCCTCTAACATTGGTTAGAAGACTGAAAATACTGATAGGAGCTGCTCGTGGCTTAGATCACCTTCACACTGGTACAGGTATTAATCATGGGGTCATACATCGTGACATGAAAACTGAAAATATATTGTTAGACGATAATTGGGTAGCTAAGATATGCGACTTTGGGTTATCCAAAACAGGCCCAACGAATCAAACTTCAAATTATATAAGAGGTACACTCGGCTATGTTGATCCAGATTACCTTGAAACCTGCGTACCAACTCAAAAGTCTGATGTTTATTCGTTTGCCGTGACAATGCTTGAAGTTTTGAGTGGAAGAAAACCAATAGATGAAAGTTTTGATGATCAGAATCAACGGGTTCTGAGAATAAGGGCTCAGGAATGCTTTAGGAACAACACGCTAGCTGAGATAGTTGATGCTAATTTAGTACAAGGGACCGGGGCAATATCTACTAAATGTTTATATAGGTTTGTACGACTTGCTATGCAGTGTTTGCAATACATGGCAGACCAACGTCCTACTATGGCTTATGTTGTGACGGGTCTTGAAACTATCCTTGCTAAACAGGAAAACGCCAACAGAAAACGCATCAAATCTATGAAGAAAAAAATATTTGGTATTACGTCATCATATCTCGGTTCATTTACGAGGGAAAGAAACCCAGGTATCATTTATTATGTGTTTAATTTTCTTAATGCAGAACCAACATAGGTAGCATATATATTTATTCAGTTGGAAGATCACTTGTTCTTACTTAGTTCAACATGAATGATCCCCTGATTGTATAAAGACATCGATATTTTCTAATTGTTACTAGTTTGAAAGTGGTTAGTCAATCCTAGTAATTAATGAGTGTTAAATTTCCTTTTATGTAAAAACGAGTACTATAAATAAGAGTGACATGTGCACATTATCCCTGCTGAAAACTCCGTGTTGACATTTTCTAGATAAACACCTTTTTATTTTCCGCATCTCCTTTTTTGTTTTATCTCTATTGAACTTTACCAGTAATTGTATGCCGATCTGAACGGATTTAGACCTGAAGTGGAATGAATTATAAAGGGATAAGTAGATGGAATAGGCTGGGAGTTGTGGTAAATTGGGATTAAATCTTGTATGAGGTCTGGCCCAAGTGTATGTTTTTTGGTTTTATATATGATGTAAAAAAAGAGAGACTAGTAGATATGACTATATGAGTAGAATAGACTTTACGACCTTAATTAAGTGTGAATTTAATTTGGTTTTGGCACTTTGGGAATACTTCATTTTATTGCATTATTCATATACTCTTAGCTACTAGTTTTAATCCCATTCAACGCTCCAACATCTTAGTCTACCAAACTTGGAATGTAGGATGCTTCCATCATAGGATCTAATCTTCAATATCTTACTTTTTGTTTAATAATGTACGTCTTCTAACTGCTCTTTTGTTTGAACTTGTAGTTGGAGGTACAAGGTTAAATTCCTTGAAATTCCACCTCTATGCTGTTGGAGGTGAAAATCGAATATTACACGAGTTTGATATTAATACTATTAATGCTGCTTCTGAAAACTTCTCTATAGCTAATAAAATCTCGGATGATGAAGTTGGTACCATGTACAAGGTATATATCCATAAGACCATAACCATATATCTACTACATATATTTCAATCTTTCTGGCTGCTAGAACTCCAACTTGGTATCTTATTTCAGGGAAAGCTCCAAAATGGACAGGATATAGCAATTCATGGACCTTCTTCTGATACCCAGTATGAACTATACAAGAATGAGACGTCGATACTTGTAAACGTCGAACATGAGAACTTGATTCAGTTGCTTGGATATTGCATTGATGGAACAAACGTGTACCTTGTCTATGACTTTGCACCGTACACAAGTCTGGATCTCTTGATATCTGGTAAAATGACCTTACTTGAAATGTACATCTCTTAATTGAGGTAAATGCTCTGTTAAACACAGAGCATTTTGAAACTCTTAGGAACTCATGATGGAGTTGATTAGAGAGCAATTAGTTTTTTAAAATCTACAATTTAGGTTTTGCTAATCATTGCCCGCTGTTAAGCTTACCATGTTAAAAGTAAGCCCAAAGTTATACTGTAACTCGCTATTTCTATAAACAAAATTTCAACAAATCTGACTACAGAAAGTGAGTCTTAATAAGGATGTTTAACACTTTGTAACGAATTCAAGTTAGTTTATAATTTTAAACATGGTAAACGTATAACCATAGCAAAACCCCTAGTTTTTAACGGTAAGTATGAATCTTTTTTATTGATTATATCTAAAGTTCATATATTAAACCTTGTTAAACATGTGTTCTGTGATCTGTCTTTGCAGATCGTAGTAGTGTTCCATTTGAATGGAATCAGTGGTACAAAATATTAGAAGGTGTTGCTAGGGTGCTTCTTTACCTTCACAGTCATGCCCCTGTTCGGGTCATTCATTTTGATGTCAGACCTGGTAAAATAATGTTAGATGAAAGCTTGAACCCGAAACTGTCTGGTTTTTACTTCGCTAGATCTATAGCTATGATGGAGGCTGATTGCATTCAAATAGACGTGGCTCATCGGATCGCGTAAGTACATACCCCTTCCTTACAGATGCCTCAATCTACATCTCATGCTTGTTTGATTTTCTAAGAATACGTTACTCGTGGGTTGTTTCACATTAAAGTTTTTTTTGATAATACATGTGTCTTTTCTTTTCATTTGGGCATAGAAAGAAACAGAGAGATCTAACACATCCATCATCAAGAAATATCTTTTTGTCCTGTACAAAATATACTCAATCACGATAATTGTGTATAGACTAAGAATATCACAACCCTAATTAAGTTTATGATATGAAGTGAAAGAATCTGAGCAAGATAATCAAGAGATAACAATCAGATAGATTATGTTGAAATTTTGTGTACGGACATATGGCAACTTAGCCTGTTTGTAGTTGCTTTTAATATTTCAAGTTATTTTCATCATACAGTGTTGTAGGTTGCTTGTCTGATATATATATTATTTTTCTTGACAGAGGATGCTTGGCACCCGAATATATCTGTACAGATCGCCTGCTCTCTACCAAGTGTGACGTCTTTAATTTTGGTTTGCTGGTTTTGATAACTCTTACTGCGGAAAGAATACTAGAGCCATCCACTGCCGATTCTCTTGAAATTAATGTAAGTATGATTAGATTATATCCTGCCTAATCAAATCCATCGATCTCATCACTCGCCATACGCTTACATGACTTGCATTGTAACATATTTCTTATCAATCTGACAATAAAGTCTTAAAATTTATGGTACCATATATAAATATAGGAATGTATTTGTTACTCTGAAAGTCAGTCATGTTTGTTTTGAGGGTATGGGTATGACTAAACCAAAAAAATGACGGTTTGAGAGAAAAAACACATGTTACTGGACGAGTTAATAAAACCAATCTCATTATCCTATCTCTATTCAAAATATAGTTGCTTCTCGTTTTCTCACTTCCATTTTCTTAATTATGATACCAAACCTAAGCACAAACAAAGGGTGTGTTTTTGTTTTTTTTGTTATTTTGTTTTTTTTATATGAATTAAGTGGCTTCTAGATGAGGTCGTTATTAGCCTCTTAGAGCACTAGGTATAATAACTCCCAAGTTAAAACTTAACACAGTCCACGTCAGCGCCACATCAACTTTAACCTTTTCACATTAACCCAAAAAAAAAAAAAAAAAAAAAAAACAAAAAAAAACATTATCCTTAACACAGTCCACGTCAGCGCCACATCAACTTTAACCTTTTCACATTAACAAAAAAAAAAAAAAAAAAAAAAACACCCCTTATCATAACTCACCTTAACTCAACATCGGCAAATTTTTACAACCTACACCACCTATCTCACAAATTCAATCTCACATGTCTCCAACGAGACTTGAACCCACAACCTCTAGGTTGACGGGCCACTCACATACCGCTGGGCCAAGAGGCCTTTGGTATCTTTTCCAATTATTTAAACAAAATACAAATTAAAACAAATTGCATTTTTATTTAAACAAATAACTAAAAATAAAAATGTTATTTGCCAACCTCTATAAACCACAAGGACTAAAACCATAAGGACTAAAAGAAGAAAAATAAATAAGCACACACCAACCCCTTTCTTCTACCTCTCGAGACACATCGAAAACACACACACGCACACACCAAACCCATTATTAAAAAAAAAAAAAAAAAAAAAAAAACCTTCACGCAGCGTTAACTGCTTAACGCAGGGTTAAACTCACCCCTTAACGCGAGGCAGCGGTGTGGTAACGTGGTTTAACGCAAGTTAAATACTCCACGTCACCCTGTTGCGTTACCACACCCATTGCTCTTAAAGAGGAGAGAGGGGCTTGAGTGGGTCTCTCAAATAAGAGGAATTAATAGTTTTGGGCCCACATCATCCCCAAGTGGAAGTAAGAGAAAAAAAAAAGTTGACACTTTTTGTTGTTCTATGTAGCCAACGTAGCCAACTTTTTTTTTTCTAACACAATCTTTTCAAATTTCGTCTATTTCATGTATTTTGTGACTATTTTTCCCTTACTTTTTTCAAATTTGGAAGGGTAAAATGGTCATTTTACATGGCTAAATAGTCACAAAATACACACAATAGACGAAATTTGAAAAGATTGTGTTTTTAATAAGAAAAAAAAAAAAAAAAAAGTTGGCTACATTGAACAACAAAAAGTGTCAACTTGGATAAATTTACAAGTCATTAGCCCAAAAAAGAAACACAACCAAGGAATGTTATAAATTAAAACAAAATTCATACCAAAAGCTACCTCATAATTTTCTTAGCCTGTCTTGGAAGGTTACTTGTGTCGTGAGAAATCAAATGAGGGTCAACACACGCGTCACCCATACATGATCCATTTGAATAGATAACTTGTTTCATTTCATTAGCAGAAACCGAGTCTCTTTTTAAGTGGAACTTTGGGAGTATACTTACATATATGTTACACTAATTGTTGTAGGTTCGAAGAAAATGGTTGAAAGGAGATTATTCAATAAATACGGCTGAATCAGAGAAGATGAAAAGGTTTATCATGGTTGGCTTGTTATGCATCCAGATAGATGCAACACAAAGGCCAGCGATGGAGGAAGTTGTTGCCATGTTGATTGGAACCTCATATTCTGATGCCCTATTGTCTGATATACGAGCAATGAATAAACAAGAGTGGGAAATGCAAATAAACTCTAAAAAAAGTAATAGTGCTTGTTTAACTGATCATGCACCTGGTGTTAGTGGAAAGAGGGTGGATAAGGGAAAGGGAATTGCAGTTGATGAAGAAGGTTCACAAAAGAAACAACCCAGGAAGAAAGTCATTGTACTTGGCTAGTGTATGAATTTTACTTAGTAGACTATTTAGATGGTTGCTTGTATGCACCATAGACAATATTTAAGTATCTGTTGTATTAGACTTGTGTTTTGTGTTCTGGATGATGTTGGCTAATCTTAAGAATCTGATATATTGCTGATAATACAACAAATTTTCCCCAAAATGTTATGTGTTCCATTTGCTTGTTGAATTTTGGTTTGGGTCATATTTGGTTGGTTTTGTCTTTAATTTGGGTCATATTTAGATGATTTTGCCTTTCATTTGGGGTCATATTTGTATGGTTTAGACTTTAGACTTTAATTTGGATGGCTTTAAGTTTACCATAAGCTTCAGTCAACAAACACATTCATATGTTGTCTGTTAAATTTTGGTTTGGGTCATATTTGGATGGTTTTGTCTTCCATTTGGGTCATATTTGGATGGGTTAGACTTTAATTTGGCTGTGTTTAACTTTACCATAAACTTAACAAACACATTCATATCTATTTCAAACACACTGACTTTGGTCATATTTGGGTCATTTACTTATGTTTCAAACAAATTTTACATCTGTTTCAAATAGAGTAAACAACAAAGTTTAATACACAAGATAATATTCATTATATTATACTATATATCAATTGGTGAGCGAAACGACGTCGTTTTGATATTGGGCAAACTCCAAACAAGGTTTTCGTTCGGCCAAAGCGTTTTCGTTTTGTCGGGTAAGAGTTTTTTTTTTTTTTTCTTTCTAACATATATCTTCTTCCACATTCTAGAAGTCACCATCATCTACATAAATCCTAAACAAAGATTCTTCCAGGGAAATCATACATCAAACATCAAAAGGGGTCATAATTTCAGTTCGATCATTGACAAGATTCAAAGAAAGGGTGGGCCATTGAAGATATAATTTTAGTTTTAAGTCATGCGTCTGTCTCAAATACAGTCTCTTAGATTCGTGTCTTCAAAGCCATCTATTATTTATGACTTAAGCTCAATTACAATGTATTGGTTCACTTAAGATGGAGAAGAAACATATTATTGGTTTTGCGCAAATCAATTTTGTAAGTCTATTGATCCTAACCTAATATTATTTGGTGTTTTGTTTCACTATTGCAACCTATAACAAAAAACAGGTAATATATGTTTGTGTGTGTCGCTTAAATGATTGCAAATGGCCTTTTTAAAAAATAAAAAAAAAAATAAAAAAATTCTGTATCATTGACTATGAGTTTGCTGCAATGAAAGTAAGATGTTGGAAGAATGGAAGAGGAGGAGGAACTAAGGGTGCCTTTGGTTTGTATACGGGTTAGATATAGATTTGGTTTAGAATTTGGATTTCCATTCTTAAGTAAAAGTATGAGAGAACAAGCTGAAAGAGAATTAGTGGATTTACACTTGGAAAATGGTTTACACAGTGGTTATGAAAAAAATGTTATACTCAATCCTAGGAACACACAAATTAGTGTAAGTAAAACCCCGAGGAACTAAAACTCTAAAAGCTAAGCATAGTATAAATTTAGGAATTATAAACCCAGGATTTAGAATGATGGAGTTGGAATGAAATAAATTCGGAAATTACATTTAGATGTTAATGCTAATTATAGGTCAGGAGCTAAACTATGAATACAACCAATTGTTACTACAGTGAGTTGCTTGAAGTCGAGCGGCCATAGCATAGTAGAAAAATATGAAAACTTCAGAAGAAAAACTTTGCTCTGCTTGTATAGATTGGGGAGAAGGGATAATACAAATAATTTAAATTTTTTGTTCGTGTACAACATGTGTACGTGACATGGGTAACCCCCACCCACTCGTACCAGTTTCATGGCACTTGAGAGGTAAATAACGTAAACCGTCACAGATAAACATTGATGTTTGGACTACGACGCTCCGTCGTCCACATCTAGGCATAAATGGGTATGACTAAAATACGGGGACCAAAAAAATTATTTAAAAAAAAATATACAATGAAAATTAACTAACTCGAATCGAATGCAAAGTTCCTTAAAGCGCAATCAACAATTGTTTTTCCTCATTATTCCTTTTTTATTTCATAAATCATGAACCCAAGTGATTTTTTCTCGACACTAGATCCATTGCCATAATAGATTTCTGCTCAAACAAAAAACCTACCCAAAATTACACGCTTTCTGTCAAAGTCCGTACATTATCATATTACAATACAAAATTTCATCAACATGTATATAGTATGATCTCATACACTATCACACTATTTCGCTATCATAATCAGCATCAAAATCCTTTTTAATCGCCCATGTTGGCTCGTTTGGGACTGGCAGATCAATATTAGCGGAATATTATAGCAGTAGTATTAGGCCATTATCTTTATCATAACCCATGCATTGTTATTTACTATCGGGCTTAGCCCATGATACTTATCTTATCATGCAAGACATATGATGTATATATATTTGGTGATTAATGATATTTGATCACAGAGTTTTACTAAATCTAATATGGTATCACAGCCTAAATAGATCCTCCTAAAAAAAAAAACCCTAAACACCTTGTCGGTCCCCACCTTAAACACAGCCGAACAATTTTTTTCAATGTTTTTTGCTTGCTCTCTATTAATCTCCATGCATATTATATTTTAATTGCCGTCGCTGCGCTTTGCTTTGCTTTTAATATCCTTCGCTTGCTAGCCAACAATTGTTGACCACTATTTTAATTTTAAGCTTTCAATTTTTTTTTTTTTTTTTTTTTTTTTTCTTTCAGCATATAATACTTTAATCCCTATGGCTGGTCTCACATGCATTCCATATATGTGTTTTCAATATGGTGCTATTTCATCTCCTTTTAATACGGGACTACCATGCGTCAACCAGGCTTCCCAGCAACTCACGAATCAACAGTTTCAGTTGGGCCCAACACTTCTAACAATCCATCAAACCCAACCACCACAAGCTAATATGGTCACTGTTCCTCAGGCCCAATATCCGGTTACTATGCTTCCACAGGCATTTCATACTACTACTCTTCAAGACCCAACGTGGAATATGGATACTTGTGCTTCCTCACATTTGGCTGACAACACAGGTATACTCACTTCCATTAGTAATTCCAGCATTTATCCATCTGTATATGTTGGCAATGGCCAGTCTATACCTGTTACTCATTCGGGACATAGCTTGTTGTACAGTCCTCATAAACCACTACACCTTAATCATATACTTGTCACACCTCACATTATCAAAAATTTAATTTCCGTTCGCAAATTTACGCGTGATAATGACGTATCTGTTGAGTTTGATGCTTATGGTTTTTCTGTAAAGGATTACCAGACGGGCAGAATTTTGCTCCGTTGTGATAGCACTGGTGATCTCTACCCGGTTACACAACACTCATCAACGCATCCTCCTTTTGCTTTGCTTTCGTTTAGTCATACTACGTGGCATAGACGTCTCGGGCATCCCGGGGAAGACGTGCTTCGTCGTTTGGAGTCTAGTAATTTTATTTCTTGTAATAAGTCAAAATCATCCACTTTGTGCCATGCTTGTCAATTAGGCAAACAAATAAAGCTTCCATTTTATACTTCTGAGTCAAATGTTGTGTCTATTTTTGATATTATTCACTCGGATGTATGGACATCCCCTATTCCGAGTGAGAGTGGTATTAAATATTATGCTATTTTTTTAGATCATTTTTCACATTATGTTTGGGTTTATCCGTTGCATAAAAAATCTGACTTGTATGATTATTTTGTTCTGTTTCGGGCTTATGTCAATAAACAATTTGGTGTAGATATAAAGGCTTTACAATGTGATCATGGGGGTGAGTACGACAATGCCCGATTCCATGACCTTTTTCGCAAAAATGGCATTCAATTTCGTTTTTCGTGCCCCCACACGTCACAACAAAATGGCAAATCTGAACGTATGTTGCGTACCCTTAACAATCTCATTCGCACTTTGCTTTTTCAAGCACACATACCACCCTCTTATTGGGTAGAGGCTCTCAACATGGCTGCTTATATTTTGAATATCCTTCCATCAACCGCTATACAAAATGAAATACCCTTTACCAAGCTTTACCACAAACCACCCACTTACGACAACTTACGTGTTTTTGGGTGCCTATGCTATCCTTACATACATGTTACACATAAACTCGAACCTCGCTCTACTCCTTGCGTGTTTCTTGGCTACCCCGCAAACCATCGAGGATATAGATGCCTAGACTTATCTTCGAATAAAATAATACTCTCACGACATGTTAGATTTGATGAAGATATTTTTCCTTTTCAGAATTTCCACAAGCCTACCAACACCACCTATGAGTTTTTAACTCCACCTATCCCTGTTAAACATACACCTGCTATTCCACCCTCTGGCCCACTACCACACGCTGCCCAACCCAATATTCCTACACCGCCCGTTCACATCCATCAGCCTACTCCATCTCTATACATTCCTCCACATCAGCCTGTTAACCTTAACGAGCCTAATAACGCACTGCCTAACAATGAGCAGCTCAATACCCCACCGCCAGTAACACATCCGCAGCCCAATACACCACCCGTACAAGCAAATGTACCCGCTCCCATCGTTAATACTCATCCTATGGTCACACGTGCTAAAGTCGGTATATCTAAACCTCTTGAGCGTATGAATTGTCATGTCACAACCGTTTCTCCGCTTCCTCGGTCTCATGTTCATGCTCTTCGTGTTCCTCAGTGGAAACAAGCTATGTTAGATGAATACAATGCTTTAATTACTAACGGTACGTGGGTTCTTGTGCCCCGTCCAGCTAATGTGAATATTGTTCGTTCTATGTGGCTTTTCAAGCATAAGTTTCATGCAGATGGTACTTTAAGCAGGTATAAGGCGCGACTTGTTGCAAATGGTCGCAGTCAGCAGCAAGGAATTGATTGTGATGAGACTTTTAGTCCTGTGGTCAAACCAGCTACTATTCGCACTGTTTTGAGTCTTGCAGTGTCTCGTGATTGGCCTATTCACCAGCTTGATGTGAAGAATGCTTTTCTACATGGTCACTTATCTGAGACTGTTTACATGCATCAGCCACCTGGGTTTGTAGATTCTGTTCATCCAGATTATGTTTGTCATTTGCAGCGTTCATTGTATGGGCTTAAGCAAGCCCCTAGAGCTTAGTTTCAGCGGTTTGCAGGATTTGTTACTCGCATTGGTTTTCAGCATAGCAAAACCGATGCGTCGCTTTTTGTGTTTCATCGTGGATCTGACACGGCCTACTTGTTACTGTATGTGGATGATATTATATTGACTGCTTCTTCTACTGCATTTTTACAGCGTGTTATCACTGCTCTTCATGGTGAGTTTGCAATGACGGATCTTGGCTCTCTTAATTACTTCCTTGGTGTTTCTGCTACCCGCACACCATCTGGTATGTTTTTATCGCAATCCAAGTTTGCTGAAGAAATTCTTGAAAGAGCTCATATGCAGAAATGTAATCCGTGCCGCACTCCTGTTGATACCGAGTCAAAGCTTGGACCTAATGGTGACCCTTTTACTGATCCTACTTTATACCGCAGCTTAGCTGGTGCACTTCAGTATCTTACCTTCACACGCCCGGATATCTCATATGCGGTTCAGCAGGTGTGTCTTTATATGCATGACCCTCGTGAGCCACATTTCACTGCTTTGAAGCGTATATTACGCTATGTTCGTGGTACCCTTGATCATGGTCTTCAGCTGCATGTTTCCTCTACTGCTCAGCTTATTGCTTACACGGATGCTGATTGGCAGGCTGCCCGGTCACTCGCCGCTCCACTTCAGGTTATTGTGTTTTTCTTGGTGATAATCTTTTATCCTGGTCTGCTAAGCGACAGGTGACATTGTCTCGGTCCAGTGCTGAGGCTGAATATCGTGGTGTTGCTAATGTGGTGGCTGAGACAGCTTGGATTCGCAATCTGCTGCGTGAGCTTCATAACCCTTTGTCTACAGCTACTATTGTCTATTGTGATAATGTCAGTGCCGTATATTTATCGACGAATCCTGTTCAACATCAACGTACGAAACACATTGAGATTGACATTCATTTCGTCCGTGATTATGTTGCTTCAGGACAAGTTCGCGTGCTTCATGTTCCGTCTCGTTTTCAGTATGCTGACATCTTTACTAAGGGACTTCCTGCTGCTTTGTTTCTTGATTTTCGATCCAGTTTGAACGTTCGAAGGCCTCCCGTTCAAACTGCGGGGGTGTATTAGCGGAATATTATAGCAGTAGTATTAGGCCATTATCTTTATCATAACCCATGCATTGTTATTTACTATCGGGCTTAGCCCATGATACTTATCTTATCATGCAAGACATATGATGTATATATATTTGGTGATTAATGATATTTGATCACAGAGTTTTACTAAATCTAATAATCAATAGATGAGCTTCCTAGCAACATACCAATAACTTCCTCCATTGGTGGCCTCTCTGTCGGGTTTTCTTGAATACACAGCAAAGCAATGTGGATAAGTCTCGTCACAGAACTTAGATCGGCATAAATTCTAGGATCAATTATATTTAATGATGTTCCTTCCATCCAATTACTCCAAACCTACATTAGTTCAAAGGACATGTCAGAAACTCTAACTTTTTTTAGTAAAACTTCATTCCCACATTTCCATCAATGAAGAGATAGCATGATACGATCTAAACAATACTGAGTATTTATAGTCACACTTACATAATCTACCAAACGCTTGTTGGTTCCTGGAATGAACTTGTACGGTTTGAAGCCACTTATAATTTCCAAAACAACAATGCCAAAACTTAAGACATCAGCCTTGGTGGTTAAACAGTAATTATCCAGAAAACACTCTGGTGCCATGTGTCCCCTGCCGAAAATGCGGATATTAGAAACGTATAACACTGTAAATAATCATAGTTTAAACTAATGAAATTAAATTGCATTCAGAATTTCAAATGAACGGGTATGTACTTACAATGTCCCACAAGGCACAGTGTCAAAGCAACCAGGCTCGTTTGTTGCATAACAAGCTGCAATTGAAAAACATGATAGTCTGGGTTCAAAACTTTCATCTAGCAGAATATTACCCGGTTTTATATCACGATGAATGATACAAATCGGAGCATGCTTATGAAGGTAAAGGAGTGCCCGAGCAACACGTAGTATTATTTTGCTCCGTGAATCCCAGTCCAAAGGAGCTCGAGTATGATCTGCAAAAAGAGATCATAAAAAACAAAAACTATACTACATAGTTTTCGATCCAGATGGTTAACAACACTACTGTGTGTCGAACCAAACAATGATACTCAATCAAGAGGTGTACAATTTAAGAAAACAATTTTACCATAAATAAAGCAATCCAGAGTTCCATATGGCGCAAAGTCATAGACGAGAAAGACATCTGTTCCTTCAATACAATATCCGATCAATTGAACCAAATTTTTATGTTCAAGCTTTACAAGTATCGACACTTCATTCATACACAATTCATATTTGGTATCAGAATAAGGCCCAACAATTGATATATCTCGACCATCTTCTAGCTTCCCCTAAAGGAAAAAAAAGGTTGTAATTTCAAGGAAACAAAGGAAAAACCTAAAAAAGATCGTTTTAATGGATACCTTGTGCATGGAACCATATAAGTCCATTGAAATTAAGTTAGCTTCAGAGAAGTTTTCAGTTGCAATGTTGATAATTCTAAAACTAAACTGACGTAAAATTCGGTCTTCACCTGCAACAGTATAGAGGAATGTATCCAAGGATTTAAAACTTGTGCCTCCAACTAGAAGTTTAACAAATAACAAGTGGTTAGTTACAAATGGATCTGATGAAAGAAAGTATAAGAAATTTCAGAAAAGACTATAACATATATTTATTAGTCGAAGTGAACATATGCAAATATTCTGCTAAAAGAACATATACCTGAGTTTTCACGAGTGGATGGAAAGAGAAATTCAGGTACCTTTCTTTTTATTTTTCTACCATATATCTTTATTCTCTCAAGGTGCAATGAATTGTTAGTTTTTTCTTGTAGGGCTAGGATAGACTCAAGAACCACCACAACCTGGGACATTGTAGGACGTAGTCTTGGATGGTTATTCAAACACCGAGCTGCTAGTCGTGTAAACTCCTTTAAACATTTAGAAGATATTGTCCCCCTTAAATTAAAATCCACAATTTGCTTTAACATACCTTCTTTAATGGAGTCTTGAGCCCATGTTGCCAAACCACGATGCTCCTCATCAATACTTTTATCTACTGCTTGTTTCCCACAAAGAACTTCAAACAATACTACCCCAAAAGCATACACATCAGATTTTCGGGTCAGCCTACCCGTTAGAAAGTAATCTGGATCTATGTATCCAAATGTACCTCTCACTAAAGTGTTAACATATGTAGACGGCTGATTCGTCGGACCTATTTTGGACAACCCAAAGTCTGAAATTTTAGCTACCCAATTGTTATCCAATAGTATATTTGTGCTCTTTACGTCACGGTGAATAACTCTTGGCTTAATATTCGTATCTGTGTGAAGATAGTCTAAGCCACGAGCGGCCCCTATGCATATTTTGAGTCTTCGCACCCATGTTAGAGGAGCTCGACGTTTATGGAGATGATCTGCAAGAGTTCCATTGGGTACATATTCGTAAACAAGGATCATCTCGTTCCCATCATTGCAGTAACCAATTAAAGACACCAAATGGCTGTGCCTTAATCTAGAAAGCATCTTTACTTCAGCCCAAAATTCGGAGGCTCCTTGACTAGAAGTTGAATCGAGCCGCTTTATTGCAGCAGTCAAAAGACTTGCCCCGTATACGATGGTTCCTTGGTAAACCTTGCCAAATCCCCCATGGCCTATTACCAGCGATTCATCAAAGTTTTTGGTTGCTAGCTGAATTTCAGAAAAAGTAAACTGACGACATGGTTGATGTAAAGACTCAAAGGTCACGGAGGATTCAGCCTCGTGATCACTAGTAGGAAAGAACATATTCATAGGTATGAACTAGGTTACATTCATATGTGCATTACAATAGAATCATGTTATGTTCAAAGGATACAATTGTTTCTATTTTTCCTCCGTAAGGGAAATGAACAGCAGCATGCTTAAAATATACTCCCTCCGTCCCATAATTATTGTCCACATTTGACTTTTTTAGTCTTTAGCTTTCAACTTTGACCGTAAATATTTTTCTTTGTGATATATATTACTTGATGCAAAATATATAAATAGACTGAGTTGTAAATGTATTTTCATTCATATAATTTTTATCAAGTATTATATCACACAAATAAAAATATTTAAGGTCAAAGTTGCAAAATAAAGACTTCAAAAGTCAAACGTGGACAATAATTGTGGGACGGAGGTAGTATAAACTAAGAATGACAAGTCAAATATGGTGGTCGAAAGACTCATTGTTATAATAATTATTAACCAGCTGGTACCCTCGTGCTTCGTCAGCGAGTAACCTGTAAGTAAATATATTTTCAAGAAAATATTATACGAAAAACTGTGAATAATTGAATATGTATCATTTGTACAAGTTTTTGATGCACATGATACAATGATTTATAGGCGTGAAAAGATATATATATATATATATATATATATATATATATATATATATATATATATATATATATATATATATATATATATATATATATATATATATATATATATATATATGAGCTTTATTTTCAGAACCCTGTTAAGTGCAAGAACTGCGAGAACTTCAATTTTACATTATAAAACATGCATGTTCATATAAAACATGTATGTTTTCGTACATACACCTTAATACAAATACCTGCATAACATACATGTTCATATAAAACTATTTTGCATTGATATGTTGCATTTAACAGGGTTTTATATGAACATGTATGTTACGCAGATATGTGTATTAAGGTGTATGTAAGAAAACATACATGTTTTATATGAACATGCATGTTTTCTAATGCAAAATAAGAGTTCTCGCAGTTCCCGCATTTAACAAGGTTCTGAAAATAAAGATACATTATATATATATATATATAGGGGGACTTTCTTACGAGAACCATTTTATCTGCGAGAACTGAGAGAACCACAAAAAACATGCATGTACGCCTTTTAAAATAAAATAAAAATACATGCAAATCATCAATAATCGTAAGCATCCACCTATGTTCTTCAATATCATTACGAACTCATCATCTTTTTTCACAAAAACCTTACCCACGGTCGCAATATTGTCGTTGCAAGTCTTATAAGAACATACATGCACACCTTCAAAGAAAAAATTTGTATTTTTAATTTCTTATCAAATTCTTTAGAACAACTATGTTTTTTTTAAAACATGTGTTGTTTTTAAAACATATGTGCAAAAATACAATTATTGAAGACGTGCATGTATGTTTTTGGTGGTTCTCTCAGTTTTCGCAGTTAAAATGGTTCTCGTTTGAAAGTTACACTATATATATATATATATATATATATATATATATATATATATATATATATATATGTATATATATATGCAATTTTGCATATTTAGAGGGATATATATATACATGTTAAATATAACAACAAAATAAGTATTAGTACGGAGTATTATATAAACATGTACTAATATAATACTCAGGCAACGCGACAGCGAAATCAAATAGTCTAAGAGCAAGAACACGTGATGAATGATAATTTTATTAATAATGGTTGGATACTTTATAACATTGAAAACAGCATGCAATTATAGTAAAAGAATTCAAATATAAGACATAATTTATCATAAAGTGTCACATATTATTGCAAAAGTTACAAATATAATCTATCATTCAATTAATTGCATTAAATATGTTTGTATAATAAAAACATGTATTAAAAAGGTAGTTATGGTTTAAGATTGTTTATTTATTTATTATTATTATTTTTTTAAATCACATGATGGTAGTTTTTAGTAAAACATTTCTATAAAAAGTGCTTTAAAATAATGTGACTAATGCTATTATGTCGTAACTAACACAATTTCATAATAAGTAAATGTGTTAGGTAATACTACGTAACTGTTAAGAATTTCGTATTTAAAAGGTCCAAATAGTAGTATAGATTGCCGCCACTGTTGACTGATTTTATTTCTTCAATGGTCTTATTTTCAAGGGTTGACTATAAACACTCAAAAGTATATAAGTAGAATTTTCAACCCTTTGTTTGTGGTCAATGAAATAACAAATCGATCCAAAAGGGAATTGTCTGTCACGATTTATATATTCCTATTGACTAGAATTGCTCTACCAGTTTGCACGGGGACCGATTCCCATGCAAATGTGAAGACATCTTCTTATTTTCTTAGTTGATGTATGCATGCAGTCAAATAAAGCCAAACTTTAATTTTCTCGGTTTTCTAACGTGGTGGCTTATTTTAGCGATAAATGCTATATTTACAAAAAGTTTTTAAAAAATATCCATACACATGTGTTATGTTAAATATGGTAGATGAGAATGATAAAAATGTTAAATTGGTTAAACTTCTTTGTCATATCATTGTGTGGATCTTCTATTTTTTTTTTTTTTTTTTTTTTTTTTTTTTTTTTTTTTTTTTTGGGATATAACAATATTTCTCTATTTAGTAGGTCGGTGTCTTTCAAGTTCTCAATCTATACTACATATAATGAGTGTATCTCAAATATATTTTCCTTTGCAACAAAAAAATTTAATTGACCACAAACAAAGCGGTTGAAAAGTTTGATATATACGGGGTTGTTTGGTTTGAGGGTATAGCTACAAGGGAATGAGTTTCATTCCGTTTGGTTAGTGGGTTTAGTAATTGAAAATAAGAATAAACTCTTAAAAATAAGCATTTTCCAAACCCACTAAAGGTGATGGGTTTCAAAACCCATTCCAATTACTATACCCGTAGTGAGTCCACAAAGAAGAAAAAATCGTCCATCTCTAATTAGACTTGTAATAATCGTATTTTTATTGAAGTTCTCCACATAAAACTTTTATCATCGTTATTTTGTCCTCCTTATTCTAGGTGGTTAATTCTTGTATTTCGTTATTATTGTTGTTGCGTATCTAATCCTCAACAATTTTTCGTATAACCCGGCCTAACAACAGACGGACAATCACAATTCTGGTATTAAAAAAACGAAAAAGAAAATAAAAGTTTAGTATACAAATTTAAAGAGTGAATGCATAAGGTGGCAGATTTGTGAGGTTTTATGAAGATTGTAATTTAGAGGAAAATTCAATTGCATACTCATATTTTTGTACATACCAATAGACAAATCTCCACCCTCCATCCTTTTTGATCTAATGGCCTAGATTAATCTAAAATTTAATATGTTTAACCTTAATACTCTCAACTATATAAAGCCTCTTCTTTTTTCATTTCTTTTCATTCGCTTCATTTTTTACACACACTTTGTATGTGTGTTTCATCTGCTCTCATTCCTTCTATCCATAAATCAGTTATATTACCATTTCGATCATCATCACCATCACTATTCCGATCACCATCACTGTTCCGATCATCATCTCATCATCACCATCAATGTTCCGATCACCACTCCGATTACCATCAGTTCCGATCGACAGTTACCGTGTCTTTCATCATCACCGTTCCGATCATCATCACCAGCACCACTCAGATCACCATCACCGTTCCGATCATTATCATCATTTTTTATGGCTTCTTTTGATCTGAAATAAGTGTTTGTTTCAAAAGCAGATTTGATTGATATTGTTGCGGTTGATAATGTTGTTGAATCAGTTGATAATTATGTGAATCAAGTTGTTAATATTTCTTCTTATCAAGCTGCACACCAAATGTTTGATGAAATGTGTAAGTAAAAAATATTTGATGATTTTATTATCTGCTTTTTTAATTTTGCTTATTAATTAATTTGTTAATTGAAGTTATGTTTTTAACTGCATTTGAATGCTGTTTTTGTGTCTAATTGTGGTTTTGAATCTGCTCTGTAGCATACGTTTAGTATCACCAGTGATACTTTAAGTTGATGATTATAAGCTGGTTTAGTATCACCAGTGATATACGTTTAGTATCACCAGTGATAATTGTTAGTCTATTTATTTATAAGTTGTTTATGTTAAGATGTTTAATTTTCTTATATAATATTTTTGACATTTTGATGAGGATGAAAATATAAGTTTGTGAGGATAAGCTGTGAGTATAAGTTACTGATAAGTTATTAATTATAGTGTAATATTGCTTATTATTTATTAATTAAGGTGTAGCTTACAGTGTTTTGAAGTCTTTTCTGTGGTGCTCTATTTAAATGCTTGCACGGCTACCAAAAAAGCTTATGGAGTTCTTGGCTTTTTTCGTGTTGTTTCTGAGTTTAATGTTGAGTATGTAATGAAGATCATTATTGGATTTTACACTAAGGTATTAATTACGTACTTTTTGTGTACAAGATGGTTTTTGTACCTTTAACTGTAATAGACAAACACAATAAATGTTTTTGCTGATGGTATATGTGTAGTAGCACTAGTGATATGTTTGATATATGTGTAGTATCACCAGTGATATGCTTGATGTATGTGTAGTATCACCAGTGATATGTTTGATATATGTGTAGTATCACCAGTGATATATTTGATAATCTATTTTTTATTGTTGTAATTACTGATAAGCTGTCTATGATACTGGACTACTTTTGTAGACAACCTGAGAGAGCTAAAGTCAAAAGTTGAGACTGATTTGCCAAGTCTTCCACCTCGAAAAGTTTGTGATATTGTTCAAGATTTTATGGGTATAAAGAATCCTCCTAAAGGACATAAGAATGACCGTATTAAGGGTGGACGTGAGAAAGCTATTGAGAAAAGTAAGAACCAAAAGAAGGATTGTAATATTTTTAGTTTAATTGATCATAATAGACATACTTGTCCAAACAAGGGAAAAGTTTCAAATGTCAATGGGGCGGCGGCGTAGTTGAAAGTGGAGGCGGTTTCTCAGTCGCTGCAATTGAAGTATTTGTTTGTTGATTGATTGATTTTTTTACTGAATTGTTAGGTTTATTTTAATAGCATTGCTAATTTTATCCTGGACTTGTATATCATTTGTGATACTATTTTTTTTCCCTGAATTGTTAGGTTTACTCAATAGCACTAGTAAAATAAAGCTTAACAACTAAACAAAAAAACCTATAAAATATACAAAATTTCACAAGTGATAATACAAATATCACTAGTGATAATACATATATACAGTTCAACTTTAAATATCACTGGTGATACTACAGGTATGACACTTTTCACTTTTCACAATACCATATTAAACTAAATACCACTCAAAACTTTATCAAACAAATATTCACAAATCAAGATGGATTAAACAATTGCTCACTATGGCCCATTTCTGTGAGTTTGAATCTCTTGTGACAAATAACATGATTCAGTCAAACTAAATACCTACTATTGACTTCCAACTTGTCAACTATACACATTTATTTATAACTGTATAGATTAAAATGTAACAACGCAGCGCAACTGTTTTCATCAACTTGATTTATTTACTTTTGTTCTTAAACAATCGTCATCTTCATTGGTTCATCAACCAACACCTTCATTTTATTCCCAGATGCTTTTGGGAGAACCTTTGATATCACATGTGATCACATATCACATGTGATATCACAGGTGATACCACCTGTGATATCACAGATGATACCACCTGTGATATCACAGGTGATATCACTGGTGATATCACATGTGTGTCAGCTTTCTTCTATTTGTTGAATCAATTGTGGTGATGGAGGAACTTGTGATATCACAAGTGTTTGAGCTTCTTCAATTTGGTTGTGGAGATGTTGTGCTTTCTTCAACGACAATTGCACTTGTTGATTTTTTTTTTTTTTTTTTTTTCGTTTGATGAGGCTATTTTTTGCACAGGTCTCATTCAAATCTGCATCAAAATATTTTTATAATTTTTGTTAGTGTAAGAATAATTCATTTGTTTTCAATATCATATGTCAACCAAATAACTATTTGTTATCACAATAGATATTCTACCAATCAACAATAATTTAACTTTTATATCACATGTAATACATTACCAGTCAATATTGTTTTCAAATACCACGGTAAAACCTTTTGAAAAATGCATAATCATTAAACATACAAATCCACCACAAATCAAACAGAAGCATCACAACATATCTTTTGTTTTGTTAAACCTAACTTTTAATCTCTCATATTATCACATAAATCATCACAATATCACAAATTATCAAAAATTAACTAGTAAAACACACTAATAATGATTCTATAACAGTAAAAACTAAAGTATTCGTTGTTTTAGATGTTGATTGTCTCATTTTCTGTGTGCTTTATGTGATTTGCACGGTTAAGTCAAATACAAATATCACTAGTGATAATACACATATACTGTTCAACTTCAAATATCACTGGTGATACACACGTATACAGTTCAACTTCAAATATCACTGGTGATACTTTTCAGTCACACATTTCATCAAACACTTGGTGTGCATCCATGTATACAAAGGTTTTTACTCAGAAAAACTCAACCAAATGTAAACACTAAAAAACACAACCAATAAAACAACTAAATAACTAGTCAGAAGCATCATACCTTCATCCCGAGATTCAGTAGGTTCATTTTGAACCGGTTTTTTCATAGATCTGCTTGTGCACTCGATGATTCTTCCATTTTTGTGTTTTATTGATGATTTGAACGGTTAAAAAGTTGTTATTTTTGATTTGTTATAGTGGTTTTTGATGAAGGTTAGAGAGAGAAAGTGGGTTTTTGTGATATCTGATGTGTGGAAGATGAGAGGTAGGGGTGGGGTTGGTGAGGTAAGTTTGGTGAGTTGGCAAAAATGGTCCTTCCGTCTTTTTTATTATTAAATATTGTTTTTCTAAATGGAGGCTTCTGATTGGTCCATTGATATGTGAGGGTTTTTGAGTCTCCAAAATAAAACGCCTCTTGTAATTTAATCTGAAAGAGAAAGGTTTTCTTTGAAACAGGCAAAACAAAATACTAAACTCGAATAATAGATCTATAACATTTACTTGAATATGCCAACTAAGGATTTGATCTTGTCCCTATCTATAATTTGATTAACAATTACATACATGGTATTCTAAGAAAAGGTATGGAACCTAGGAATTTATATGGTTGAAAAATTCATCCATATATTCCTAGCTAGGTTCCATACCTTGCTTATCTCGGGCATAAATCAGATATAAACTCTTCAACTGCGCTAGTATCATAATCGTCAACCGGATCATTAATACATTTTGAATGCTCTCTTATCATCATCCTTTCTCGCATTTCTGACACATAGAGAGTGAGAGATAAGTTGTGTTGATATAAATAATGCGTAAAAACGTTATTAATATTTTTCGATATCCTTATGTTTTGACGATCACAAAATCTAAAATCATTAAACATAAAATCATTACGTAAATAAGTATTTAGTGACAAAATATCATTATATCCATCTAATTCACTTAAGGTATGAATAAACAAGTGCCTAATACATTTTATGATCAAAGGAAGGTTTATTTACTAATTACAAATTATATAAAATGGTATAAACATTTTATATATTTAAGAAAAACACTTTTGGTAATTAAAAAAAAATGTTTATTTCATAATAAATATATGAATTCAAAATTTTAACCAAATTCAGTTAAATTTTAACCAAATAAACTTTCCCCAGAAAAAGACAAAGAATCTGGCCGTTTCACATGGGCGGCCCCCTTAATTTTAAGGGGCCGACACACAATTAAGCGGGCCGGCATACGCTCCTGTGTCAGATTTCTTTGCCTATAAATATTGGTACAAATCTGAATTTTTTCCTCACCTTTTGCACTAAAACTTTCTGTTCTAATTCACTCAAATCATCTTCCTAAATCCTTTGATCATAAACACATTAGTTCTTGTTTTCAAGTGATTCTATCCATCCTCATTCAAAGTGCAAGAGAAGAATACTCCTTTCATCTCAAACCAAGAAGTGTTGAAGATTAGTTGTGTAACTTGTATTTATTGTATAGTTGTGTAGTGATTGTAATTGATAGATCTAGGTGGGTTAGTTGTTGTGAATTGAAGTAGTGAAGAAATAGTTGTGGTGTGAAGAAGAAGTTGTGAAGGTGTGAGAAGTAGTGTAGTAGTAGTGTTGTGTACAAGTTGTGAAGAAGGCGTGTAGTGATGTGAGATTGGTTCTAGCTACTATTAGGACTCGACATTTAGCTTATTGTCGTTAATTGGTGTAAGCGAAAGTTGTGTAAGGTTTCTCCGCCAAAAAGGGAGTTTGTTGACATAGTGAAGAAAACTCTCGATTAGGTGACTTGAGGAGTGGAGTAGGGCGAAGAGGTGCTTCGTAGCTGAACCACTATAAATATCGTGTGTTGTGGTTTGATCTCTCTATCTCTATCTTTTCATTACTTTCATATTTACGTTATCATTATTTAGTTAGTTAGATTAAATTGTTTGAGTTGTGCAAGTGTTGATATTCACATAAACAAGAATCGAAGTTTTTATCAAACAAAGTTTTTAAAATATAAATTGACGTAAAACTATTCAACCCCCCTTCTAGTTTTCCACAATTGGCATCAGAGCTACGTTAAACAAGATTTTTAAAATAAACTGTATTTTAAAACTTGAAATGATCTATGAAATCTGAAAAATATTTAGAAGGTCAATCTATGCAAAGACCACCACTATTTGAAAATGATGGTTTTCTTTATTGGAAAAATCGATTCGAAACTTATGTGAAATCAGAAGATCTAGATCTTTGGCATGTTTACTAGTGGTGATTTTCCTCCTATACAAAATAATCCCGAAACCAAAAGGGATGAAATTGTACCTTTTGAAAAACAAAACGATGATTTGAAAAAGAAACTTGCTAAAAATAATGAGGTTAAAATGGTTATTTATAATGCGTTACCACGCAAAGAATGTGAAAGAATTTTTATGTGTATAACCGAAAAAGATATTTGGAACTCTTTACTAATCACTCACCAACGTAATAGTCAAGTCAAAGATGATAAAATAGATCTTCTTATACAACAATATGAACAATTTACGATTCCTGAAAAGGAATCAATTGATAATGCTTTTGCTAGATTTAACACTATCATCACAAGTTTAAAAGCACTTGATGTGAATTTTTCTAGCAAGAATTTTGTAAGGAAATTTCTTAGGGCTCTCCAACCGAAGTGGCGTGCTAAAGTGACGGATATTGAGGAGTCAAAGAATCTATCAACTCTACAACTTGACGAGCTAATTGGAAACTTGAAAGTGTATGAGGTGATAATAAAGAAAGATTCCGAAATGGTCAATGGAAAAAGGGAGCAAACCAAGTCAATCGCATTGAAAGCAAAATAGGACTCTAGTGACGAAGAATACTCAACCTCCGAAAGTGAAGATGAAGAGTATGCCATGGCCGTAAAAGACTTCAAGAAATTCTTCAAAAGACGAGGAAGATACGTTAGACAACCATTTGATGAAAGAAAAACATTCCAAAGAAACAAGGACGACAAGACTAGCAAGAATGAAAGAAAGTGCTTCAAATGTGGAGATCCAAATCAATTTATTGGAGAATGTCCGAAATTATCAAGAAGTCAAAACCACAAAGCCTTTATAGGAGGAGCATGGAGTGATAGTGACAACAATGAAAAAGACACAACAAAAGAAGAAAAGTGTCTTATGGCAAGATCTTCCGATGAGGTACGTTCCGAAACCAAATACTATAGTGATGATAATTTATCGTTAGATGAAAAAGATTTAGATAGCGAATATAGTAGATTATGCAAACTAGGAAAAAAAGTCATAGCTAAAAATAAACTACTAAAACACACCAATAATGAACTAAAGGATGAAATACTTGAGTTAAAAATAAAACTACAAAAGCTAGAAAAAGGAAAAGAAAGTATTATAGAATGTAAAGAATGTCTAGTTGTTAAAAATGAGAATAAACAACTTAAGGAAGAAATTATTAGATTTGAGAAATTTGAAAATAGTAGTCAATCACTTAGTAAAATAATTGGCTCTCAAAGAATTGCCAAAGATAAAACCGGTTTAGGATACGACTCAATCGAAGCATCAACTAGTAAATCTAAAAATGTAAAGTTTGAAAGTGAAACTAGTGAACTAAAGCCTTTAGAGTTAAAACCAACGTATATACTTTTGAAAGATAGATTAGTACCTATTGCAAGTTATGAAGAAATTAAAAGCTTTCATAAATCATCTTTAAAACCCGAAGTAGAAACCCCTAAGCTAAAAATAAGATCTAAAACTCCACCACCTAGAAAACCAAATAGTCCTCATCCTAGGTATAAAACTCCTCAACCTACAGTAAACCAAAATAGACGAAACTTTCACAATAATCATCAAATGTGGAACTTCAATCCTTGGGGAATGAGTCCACCATACATGCATCCAAGTCAAATGCATAACGTCTTTGGACCAAATAACTTTGGTCAAATGAGACAATGAGGACCAACAAGATGAATTCGTCATACCTTGGCAAGCTTGGTTTTCTATCCGCTTTCACATGGTCATGAAATCTCTTGAAGATTTTGAAGATTTGCTTGTTGAAGACAAAAAGGTACACGTCTCTTTTGAATTTCCATGTCAAGATTGCATGCTTAGTCTAGTATCTAGTTCATTGTTGCTATAGCTTTTTCGTAATTTCTCTTAGCTAATTTTCTTGTTTATATATATACACATATTTTCTCTTATATATATATATATATATATATATATATATATATATATATATATATATATGTATGTATATATGTATATATATATATATGTGTATATATATATGTGTATATATATATATATATATATATATATATATATATATATATATATATATATATATATATATATATACACTTATACATACTATATGCCTTTATAACCTAGAAAACTCATTAGTTGATTTTCTAGAACTAGAAATCGTTCGTTTACGAACCTTTTCTTTTCCCCTCTTTTGGCCTTCTTGAACTTTAAACGTTCAAACATACTCATGTTGATGTAGAGAAATGAGTTGAAGAACCTATGAATGAAACAAACTCCCGTCACCTTTTGCATCCGTCTCCCTCTCTTTTTCTCGTCTTATAAACCCATACTATTTACATATATATATATATATATATATATATATATATATATATATATATATATATATATATATATATATATATATATATATATATATATATATATATATATATACTTATATACCTTCCACAACCCTCTCGTCCACTTGACAACTTGATTAATTTTATCCGAAATGATCAAGAAATTTTAATTGACGAAATGTCAAGTAAAAGTGTCGAGTAATTCCTTTTGTGCGAATACTCACCAACGTATTTTTGATTAAATATAAATCTAATATATATATATATATATATATATATATATATATATATATAAATATTTTCTTGTTCTTTTCAGAAACAAAAACCGCAAAAAAAAAAAAAAAATAAAATTTGGAGGGCGGCTCCCTTAAAATTAAGGGGACCGACTGCCAAAATAAGGGCGGCCCCCTTAATGTTTAAGGGGGCCGGCCATCTGATTGTTCCAATTCGTTTTTCCTCTTATTTCTTTTGCCAAACACTCTACTTTCTCATCACCCCCATTTTCTGCTGCTGCAGTGACGAAAATCTAAACCCCAAAACATCTAAAACTACTTTCAAATCACATAATTCGGGTTATTTCGCAAAGGGCAAATTCATCTAACACGATTACCATTACTTATTGTAAGTTTTTCATAACACATTTCGTTTAATTTTATCAAATTTGGTCATAATCATGATTTAGCATTTTATTTCGATTTCTTCAATTTCATCTTTTCTTTCAAATTGAGTCTAGGAATTCAATAACTAAATGCTTCCATTAGGATTAGAAAGTATAATTAACACTAGAAACCAATAATTACAAACCCTCTGTTGAAATTTTTTTGAAAAAGTTCATACTCATTTTCAAAATTTTGCTTCTACATTGTTGAATAATGCTTCAAAAACTTGCTAAAACATATCACATTATGATTTTATAACCTATTTACCACAAAAACAAATTTTTCGGTGAAGTAAAATTTTTTTTTTTGATAAGAGGGTGTTTGGATCATGAATATAAGTATAAAACTAGCATTTTAAGTTGTCACGATATATATATATATATAAATATATATATATATATATATATATATATATATATATATATATATATATATATATATATATATATATATTGACATTTGGTAGTAAATTTTCTAGATAAGGAAGCGTTTGGTTTAACTAGAAAAATAGTATTTTTGAGTCAAAATATAAACTATTCTTTTCGAAACAAATCATTTGCATAAGAAACTTGTTGGAAATAGCTAGTTTACAATCTAATGTACATCTAGCGAATTTTCATGATATATTAAGATGTTTAAAGGGGCGTTTGGATTATCCCATGACAACTTGATAAACATCGTAAAATATATCTAATACAAGTTAAAAATAAAATAAGGAGCATGGTAAACTACTTCTTAAGTTAAAGGTCTTTAGAGTCGAAGTACGTTTACGTTCCACATATGTTATAAAAATATAAGCATCATATTTTAACGTTAACTTTACTTTAATTTTATTTTTGTTGTTATTGTGTTTAGGTGAAAATGCCCAAAGTTATTACCGAAGATATTTCCTTAACCCAAAGTTTCGCAACTCCCTACCACCTCTCCTTCCATTGCTCATTTCTATCATCAAATTGAAGATAGAAATATTCATGAAGGTCGTATCGTACATCCCACTTACTATCAATCCGATTTCATCGATCGTATATTCACAAATATCCGTTTTGAATGTCTCTTCCAAATAAATGAACCCATTATTCCTCGCTTCATTCTCGACTTCTATAGCTAAGTCAAGGTCCAAATATGATTTTGGTTCCATTCTCATCTCATTCATGATCCAACATGAATTCATTACTCTAACTCTTGCACAATTCGGTCAAATCCTCCAAATTCCTTTCATCGGTCAATCCGTTTTCTCAAACGAATGGGATCTTTGTTCGCTTCAATATTCTCGTCCAACCTTTGGTCCTTATTTCTCCGAAATTCCTTCTCCACAAGAAATTCGTCAAATGCTTGGGTTAACCCGTGAAACTACCACTCGAAAAATCAAATCCAAAAATGTCGATATTACCGAAAACCAAATTCTACTCAAAGAATTAAGCCCCGACATGAAGCGTTGGGAAGAACTCATTCGTGAGAATGCGTTTGGTACCGGAGGCCACCGTGACCATCTCCCGGCTAGCCTCGCTCATATGTTGTATTCTATTGTTGCCGAACAACATTACAATTTGGCTTATTTCTTTATCAAGCGCATTGAACGTGCAAGAGCTACTCCTAATTAAAGCCAATCTTCTGTATGAAATGTTCCTCACTCGTCTCTATCGTCATGTTATCCAACACTATCCCGATCTTGATGGTAGCATCTATGAGTCCATCTATCCGACCTTACATCCTCTCGTTCTTAAACAAACCCGTAAACCTCGTAGTGATAAGGGTAAATCTCGTCGTCACAGTTTCCATGGCTCATCATCTCGTCGAGAGGATGACGAAGAGGATGAATTTATTCATCGTGCTCCCTCTCCCAATACGTTTCTTGAAGACTTGGAAGAACTTGAAGAAGACGACTACCTAGTGCCATCTCCTTTGTCTCAAACTAACCAAGTGCTATTTGAGCGACAAACCGATTTGCTCAATCAAAACCGAAGGATACGCGAGGAGATGCGAGGAGGCTTCAAATCTATTGCTAAGACGATTGGAGGATTGTTCAAGCAGAAGAAGTGATGGGGTCTTTTTATTTGCTTTGGATGATCATGTTTGTTGAACTATTAGTTTGTTACTTTTGTTGAATAATTGTTTCTTGTGTGCTTTATTTCCGACATATATTCGGAAATTAATATTTGTTGTCATGATTTTAGATACATTTAAACTATGTTATTAGTTAACTTATTATTATTAGATGCTCTACATGCATGCTTGTTTTTATACTTGTCTTTAATCTATGCTTGCATGATTTATTTATGATTATATATATGCTTCTTTAATATACCAAAACTAAAATAAAATGTTTCAATAGAGCTTGCTGCAAACACAAAACTAAAATAAATCACTTTTAGAAATTTTTTGAAATTTGGTCTTCTGGGAATTCACTAGATGGGCGGCCCCCATAATTCACACGGGCGGCCCTTTTAAATTTAAGGGGGCCGACCTTGAATTAAGGGGACCGGCCATCTGGAACAGTTTTTACACTATTTTCTTTTGCAACTTGTGACTTCTTTTGCTAGTCCCAGCTACTATTTCCCTTAAAAACTAAACTAATTTTGGAATTTAACAATGCAATTTCAAATTAATACCATTTCTAAACATGATTTCATGCTATATAACCCTTTACACCTTCATCCACACTCCATTATCATCATCAACCTCAACCAATTCATCATGTCATCACCAAAAACCACCACCTCCAACAAAGCCAAGAAACAAAAACTTGTTATCATCCTACCAAAACAACTCTTTATTGATCTCACTAATGAAGACAATACCACTCCATCACCACCACCTCAATGCTCATCTCCTAGTGCTCCAAATGCACCATCCAAAACACCATCAACACATGGAACCTCCACCTCTTCCATACCATCATCATCATCCATCAATGACTACATCAACACTTACCTATCACCTCCACCAAGAATTCCACCACCACCACCTCTTGAAAACGCAACCTTAGACATAACACATTCATTGTCACCCATTACACCTCTTGATGCACAATTTTCACCATCACCACTCAATCCACCAAATTACAAGCCCATCCCATGGAGCTTACTTAAAGCCCATGGTGATACTTGCCTTTGTTGCATCCATAACCGAACCATCATCTTTGGATTAAGAGATGAAATCCACTACATGTTTTCATACCTTGAAAGCTTGTTCCCTCAACCTCAACCAACAACATCCACAACTCCACCACAAACATCAACCACACCTCCACCTCCATCAAACACACCTCCATCAACTCCATCATCTCCACCTACAACTTTGCTCCTCCCAAACTAAGCATGGATCATGGTGGAAAATAAAATTGTTTTTAACCATTTTGATGAACAAGCTCTAGGAAAAACATTTCTATTAGAGTTTTGGTTGATTGCAAGCCCTTAAGGCTTTAGTTTATTAGTTGAATTATTCATGCATCTTGGATGCATGTTGCTTATATTTTCATCCATATTAATGAAGTGTTTCCTTCCATGCTTAGATTGCTTGTTCTTTTCTTTTCATATATATAATTGTTGCATGCATATATATTGTATGTTCTAAATATTTTTGCAAGCATTCCATATCTCGACTTGTCTTGTAACCTTAAAACGAGAGGGAGTACACATCAAGGGGGAGCTCATCCAAATTCGGAACAACCTTTTTGATGTTTACAAAAAAGGGGAGAAGTGATATAAAACTTACTAAATACTTGCATATATAATAATTTTTGATTTAATGAGTTTAGATTTTGTAATCATCAAAAATGGGGAGATTGTTGATATAAATAATGCGTAAAAACGTTATTAATATTTTTCGATATCCCTATGTTTTGACGATCACAAAATCTAAAATCATTACGTAAATAAGTATTTAGTGACAAAATATCATTATATCCATCTAATTCACTTAAGGTATGAATAAACAAGTGCCTAATACATTTTATGATCAAATTTTTCTTTATTTACTAATTACAAATTATATAAAATGGTATAAACATTTTATATATTTAAGAAAAACACTTTTGGTAATTAAAGGAAAATGTTTATTTCATAATAAATATATGAATTCAAATTTTTAACCAAATTCAGTTAAATTTTTACCAAATAAACTTTCCCCAGAAAAAGACAAAGAATCTGACCGTTTCACATGGGCGGCCCCCTTAATTATAAGGGGCGGCCCCCTTAATTTTAAGGGGGCCGACACACAATTAAGGGGGCCGGCATACGCTCCTGTGTCAGATTTCTTTGCCTATAAATACTGGTTCACATCTGAATTTTTTCCTCATCTTTTGCACTAAAATTTTCTGTTCTAATTCACTCAAATCATCTTCCTAAATCCTTTGATCATAAACACATTAGTTCTTATTTTCAAGTGATTCTATCAATCCTCATTCAAAGTGCAAGAGAAGAATACTCCTTTCATCTCAAACCAAGAAGTGTTGAAGATTAGTAGTGTAGCTTGTATTTATTGTATAGTTGTGTAGTGATTGTAATTGATAGATCTAGGTGGGTTAGTTGTTGTGAATTGAAGTAGTGAAGAAATAGTTGTGGTGTGAAGGTGTGAGAAGTAGTGTTGTGTACAAGTTGTGAAGAAGGCGTGTAGTGGTGTGAGATTGGTTCTAGCTACTATTAGGACTCGACATTTAGCTTAGTGTCGTTAATTGGTGTAAGCGAAAGTTGTGTAAGGTTTCTCCGCCAAAAAGGGAGTTTGTTGACATAGTGAAGAAAACTCTCGAGTAGGTGACTCGAGGAGTGGAGTAGGGCGAAGAGGTGCTTCGTAGCCGAACCACTATAAATATTGTGTGTTGTGGTTTGATCTCTCTATCTCTATCTTTTCATTACTTTCATATTTACGTTATCATTATTTAGTTAGATTAAATTGTTTGAGTTGTGCAAGTGTTGATATTCACATAAATAAGAATCGAAGTTTTTATCAAACAAAGTTTTTAAAATATAAATTGACGTAAAACTATTCAACCCTCTTCTAGTTTTTCACAAGTTGTCAAGCAATATGTCAATAATTTCCTCCATTGTTGGCCTATCAGCTGGCTCTCTTTGGACACACAATAACCCAATCTCCACGAATTTTGTCATTGAACTAGAATCGACATTAATTCTAGAATCAATTATATTTGAAGATGTACTACAAAATGGACCTAAGGCAACACTCATAAAGTGTTGCATTACGCCTTGAAAGTGTTGTATTATGGATAATGCGACACTTTTTCAAGTGCTGCCTTAGGCTCCGTTGCCTTAGGCCTAAAGCAACACTTTTCCTAGGATATGCAACACTTTTTTAAAGTGTTGCCCCTGTTCATCAAATGCAACACTTAAAGTGCAACACTTTTGAGACACAAATGTAACACTTTGGATACTCTAAAGCAAACACTTTTTAGATTCAATGCAATGTTTTTCACAATCAAGAGCAACACTATATACCAAGCAATAACAACACTTTTATTTGTTTAGTGCAACATTTCACGACATCTACTGCAACACGTTTTACACATTAGAAAGTGCTATGTACTGCAGTTTCTTAAAAAGTATAATTTTCAAGTGAGCTAATAAATCTCATATTATTTCGAGAGTAACAATAAACTTATCACAATAATATCATTTTGTACATTAGTAAATACATAAAATGTCAAAGCAACTACAAAAAATGGCATAGTTAAAATAAATACGCTCAGTTACAATCAAAGTTATATTGGAACGCCCGTCACAAGTCTCTACCCATAAAGAACCCCTTTCTTCCTTTCTTTGACTTTAAAAATAATCGGCACACATGATAGATATTCAAACCGGTGAACTAATCAACAACAGAAAACGCCACTTGACTAGCCTTGTTTATATAAACTATCAATACACACCCTTTACCTCTGTGTACACACTAGCAAAACCACTTAAAAGTGCCATGACCTGCAAAAGAAATAATCGAGCGCACATACATTAGAACGATCCTTAGTTGAATGAACACTTTGTTCGGTAATATAAAGAAATAGGCTAAAAAGTCTACTCACAATCGCCATCATCCAGCCTAGGAAAGGAGTCTGAAGAACATGATCAGAACTGTAACAAAGTGAAATGCCGTGTAAAAGAAGAGCCAATAAGTAAAATATAAATAGCCGCAAAAATTCATAGACAACTCAGTTCCCCTGTCTTTACACATACTGTTAAAAAAACATGGTCAACGACAATGATAAAACTATGATAAGTTTGAAACTAATAAGGAACCGAATAACAATGAAGTGTTTGCTAATGCGCCTATTCTAACTTATGGAAAATGCACATATATAAAGCAATCTGATTCAGAAACAACACGGGTATTATTAATGTTGTAATATGGAGATATTCAAACAGACTTACAAAGGATTAAGTTGCGCTGTTGTGCACCCCGCACAAAGTAAAATGAAAGCAGCCCACTGGATCTCACCTAACCTATGCAAAGTTATTGTAATGCAACATTATTATTAAAAAAAAACATGATCAGAAGATGGTGTAATATAGTGGTAGAGTTGATCTTTAAAGGTAAGAGCACATACTTCCTTTTGAGAATTATGCGGTACAAGACACTGGTACTGATAATATTGAGGTTTTTGAGTATCTGATACACTGGTGCATCCATATACGCAAAGATATAGTACTGCCAACACGTGTCTTAGAGAGATATACTAAACTAAAAAGCCATTAAAAATGTAGAATTAACTAACGATAAACAACAACCTGGAGCAAATTCTTAACAAGGTAAAGCGATGCTGGAATGGGGTAAACACTAACTTCGTCGACTGTTGTACTCAACCTGACACCAAACAACAGAACTAAAAGGTTAAGAGACGACTTCAAGCTTCTTGGACTTTTTCCAAATATGCAAGACAAAAGGAAGTAACTAGAAGAAGCCTTGATACCCGTATGCATTTGCAATGAGAAACGGCACACATGACAGATATTCAATTGTGCTCTACCCACCACTTTAGCCTTCTGCTACACCAAATCAACATGGCCTGAAAAATATACAATTGATAAAGAATATGGTTAGTATTTAAAAAAAAAAAAAAAGTTGCTTGAAATGCATTTAGTAATTAAGATTTGATAATTTTTAACATTACATACTACTTATGTTCAATGGATAGGTTTGGTCGGATCATATGTATTGGTTTGTTTCAGTCGTAACAAGTCCAAGTCCTTACTTGTGCTTACTTTTAAATATAATAATAACAAATAGTATAACACGCTGAATGAGAATTAACAACTTATGTGCAAGTAAAAATCTAGAAAGAAATAGGCAGGTTAGGCAACTTATCAAAGTGAGTTCAGGTCTAATGGGTCACATTGTGCTTTATTGAAAGATGTCTAGCTTATTATGTTTACCTTTATAGTTAACTTCTGTTATCAGGTCGGTTTAAATCGGGTTGAAATATCATGTTGGGTTGTTTTGACCCGAACCCGATAACTCGATAGTGTTATCGGGTCGGGTTCGGGTTAAATAATTAATGTTATCGGGTTAACCCGATAAGACCCGATAATCAATATTTAATTTTTTTTCCTAATCTTTTTAGGATGTTATCCTACTTTAATGGCTCGTATATGGAACACTGATTTGCATGTTTAAGATATTCAAATTGTGCTTTGCATTTTGTTGCTTTGCCCTTTTTTAAGATATTCAACTTGTTTAGTTAGGAATCCTTGACATAACTAAAACTAAAAATGCTACTGTAATAAAAATTAGTGTTTAACATATTTTACTCTCTACTTGCATTCTTGCATTGCCTACTGTAACATACATCTTGCACTATCTAGTGTCTACTGTAATGTCTTCTAAATGATTTTGTAATTCATACATTTCGCACTGCCTTCACTAAGATATTCGAATACAACATATTGTACTATTTGCCGTAACATATTGTTAATCATTTTTTAGCTATCAAATATTAAATGTCAATGACCAACGTTTTAGCTAGAATAATTTTTTTTATCAAATTAAATAAACCAACCGGATTAACCCGAATCACCGGACCCGACAACACCCGACCAGATACTAACCCGAACCCGACTCCTTATCGGGTCGGGTTGCGGGTTAGTTTTTTCTTACCAAAACCGACTCAACCCGACCCGATAACACCTGGTAGCGTCATAAATTAACAATAAATAAACAAAATACTGAGTCTAATACAATATTTTATAGAGCTTCAAAGAACAGTAAAACAACCCCTATATCTATCAATTTCGCACATAATAGATCTCATGGCAATACATCAACGAAAAGGAAGTAATTTTGTTACCTTGATTAGGGCGTCGGAGTCGAGAAAACTTGTCTGCAAAGCCGATTGCATAGTAACAACATTGGTCACGAATCACGAAACAACAAAGTGGTTAACGAGAGGCCACCAATTTACAAAGGATTAATTGAAGATTTAAAATCGATTTACTAAGGATTGAATGTAAATAGAGAAGTGAGGATCGATGGGAAATGGTTAATAGCAATTGGATTTTTCTAATTTTGGCTGAGAAAGAGGGAAAGCAGTTTGGGGGAATATAATTTTTAGATGGGCGGGGAAAGTTAACCTAATTTTTATTTAGGGGTGTTTGGGCGGTTGTTCAAAATTTTTAGTTGCTTAACAAGATTAAAAGATACCCGCTTCTTTAAAAATTTGCAACACTTTGAGAAAAATGTTGCCTTAGACCAACAAATGCAACACTTGTTTTAAAAATGTTGCTTTATATTCAATGTTCTCTAACAAGCAACGCTTATAAAAAGTGTTGCTTATAAAGTGTTGCATTAGCCATGTTTTGTTGTAGTACTGTTCCTTCCAACCAATTTCTTCGGACCTACAAGAATTCAAAGAGTCTGTAATTGTTCTCATAGGATGTGTTTATGTTTTCCAAATTAAACAAGTTTCTGTTCTTGTAAGTTGAAAAATGTCTGGTATACTATATACATTGATAGTATCTACCATATGTTAATCATGTGTTTAGAATTGTTAAGTTTTAAAATGAGAAGTAGAGACGCGTCTAATTTATAAGGATATATATATTACGCACACACAAACTGGCCATAATATATAGGATAAATCATACTTACATATTCTACTAAGCGTGTGTCACCTCCGAGACTAAGATCAATTGTTATATGCCCAGTTATAGTTTCCAAAACCAACACACCAAAACTATAGACATCTATCTTGGTCGACACATCATACTCAGGTGCTATGTAGCCCCTGTCACCATGAAAATTACAAATTATCAGAACTATAAAAAAGGTTCATAAGAATAGAAATCCAAGCTAGCTAGTAGATGGAAACCTTAAACTTACAGGGTCCAGCTGCGAACCGTATCAACGAGAATACAGCCAGTCTCATTGATCTCCGTTGCAATCCCAAAATTTGAAAGTTTGGGGTCGAAACTTTCATCTAAAAGAATGCTTGCAGAATTTAAATCACCATGTATGATCCTAATGGGAGCGTGCTTGTGAAGGTAAAGAAGCACCCTTGCAATACCCAGTATTATTTTGTACCGTTTATTCCAGTCCAAAAGATTAGACGTAGGATCTACAAATACATGTCACAAAATGAATGTTTCTGTGGATATAATCCATCAAGTTTCATAATGTTTAGATACATAAAGATTAACATCAAGCATTAATGCATGATATGTATATTTGGAATAAAAATACATACCAAATATCAAGTGATCCAGGCTTAAATGTTGTGCAAACTCGTACACGAGGAACAAATTCATTCCTTCAATGCTATATCCAAGCAATGTGACCAAATTCTTATGTTCAAGCTTTACCAGTATTGATGCTTCATGTATTTTATATATTTTATATGCACTGGAAGAAGCTAGAGTTACTGCTATATCTGGTCCATTCTGTAGCCTTCCCTGAAAAGAGAAACCAGGTTGAAGTATCTGGGAGACAATTTAAATAAAGAAACATGTAATTAATACCTTGTACATGGAAACATATCCGCGATCCAAAAACTTATTAACTTCAGAGAAGTTTTCAGTTGCAACATTGAGTGTGTTAAATTCAAAACGACGAAATATGTGGTTTAATTCCAAAGTTTTTAAACATTTAACATCAACTACAATTCAACAAAAAGTGCAAGTTGTTAGATATACATGGAGAAGATAAAAATTATGGTAAGCTATAAGAAATACTTGCTAGTACATGTTTGTTTCAAAAATAAGAAGGTAAGTTAATCACAGATAACTTTAAAAGAATATGATACCGTACCTGAGTTATCCCCGTTGGATGAAAAGACCAACATGGGTACCTTTCTACCAAAGATTGTCATGCCTACATGCTGCAATGCAGAGTTGGCTTTTCCTTGTAAAGCAAGGATAGACTCAAGACCCACCACAATCTCAGCCATCGTTGGACGATGCTTCGGATGGCTATGCAAACATCGGTCTGCTAGCCGTGCAAACTCCTTTAGACATTTAGGTGTTATTTTCCCACTTATTCTAGAATCGACAATTTGTTTTAGCCTACCTTCTTTGATAGAGTCTTGAGCCCATCTTGCCAAACCCCACTGCTTAGCGTCAAGACTTTTATCCACTGCTCGTTTCCCACACAATACCTCAAATAGTACAATCCCAAATGCATACACATCAGACTTTCGGGTCAGCCTACCTGTTTGAAAGTAATCAGGATCTAAATATCCAAAAGTACCTTTAACCAAAGTACTAACATAAGTGGAAGACTGATTCGTTGGACCTATTTTAGACAACCCAAAGTCCGAAATCTTAGCTACCCAACTTTCATCTAACAGTATATTCGAGCTCTTGACATCACGATGTATAACTCTATGGTGAATACCCATACCAGTGTGAAGGTAATCTAAGCCACGAGCAGCCCCTATGCATATTTTGATTCTTGTCACCCAAGATAGAGTAATTCCACGTTTATGAAGACGATCTTCAAGGGTTCTGTTGGGCATATATTCATAAACAAGGATCATCTCTTGTCCATCATTGCAATAACCAATCACCAAGTGACAGTGTCTCAAGTTAGAAAGCATCTTTACTTCAGCCCAAAATTCATGTGCTCCCTGATTAGAAGTTAAATCCAACCGCTTTATGGCAGCGGTCACACGACTTTTCCCACTTGTAATCGTTCCATAATAAACTTTGCCAAATCCACCACGGCCTATTACCAATGACTCATCAAAGTTTTGGGTAGCTAGCTGAATATCGGAAAATGTAAGCTTACGGCAAGGTTGTGGTGATTCTAAGGATGAGGAAGATTCAACTACCTGACCCCTAACCATGGCCATAGACATGAAGCAGGACAGGAGTGTATATAGTATCTCTAAGCGAGTATAAAGTCACATACAGATTGTGAAAATAATAAGGATTCCTGTAGCTTGTTCGATTCATATATATACCAAAAAAAACAAAAAACAAAATTGACTCTTCTTCCTTGTAAGAGAGAATTAATTGGTCCAAAACTCTTGCATGCAAAGTCAAACTGAAGGTTGGCTTCAGAACACGGTTTGGACATCTGGCTATACTTGCCTCCACGCGGAGGTACATTAATTATTGTCAATTAAACATTCCTAGTTTTGATCAATGAAAAGGAGGAAAAACGAGTAAAAATCACTTGAAGATGATACATTCCTTTATCGGCGAAAAAAGGAATTTTAAAATATTTTTATTCATTTTTCATTCCATTTTGTTGTGAATACTTTTTCAACTATGTCCATGTGTGGTGTTATCTCAAGCTACTCTCTTGTCTGAAAGGGTTGTTACATGCATGGCAATATAACCTTTTTTTTTTTTTTTTTATTATTTTATTTATTTATTTATTTATTTATTTATTTTTTAAAGCTAACACCATATATAAAACCGACATCTAAATCTTTTTATAGATAACAATATGATCACTAATTAATGTTTTAGATACCTTTTTAGTACCTATCAAAGTTGACTACGTAATAACTGAAGGGTTACTTATTACTAGTAGTAAAGATGACATGCATGGAGGAGTATAAAACGTAGATTGGAAGTCAACCCTAGAAGCCAAGGCAAGGCATAAAGGTAGTTTCATTTGGGGTCACATAGTTTGAATTACTCCGGTGTTTTATATAACCGTGAAGAAAAAAAAAAAAAAGAATTTTAACAACTACTAAAATGAATGATTTGTTCGGTTAACATTTTTTTTTTTTTTTTTTTTTTTTTTTTTTTTTTTTTTTTTTAGGCCAGGAGCCCGGAACCACCTTGATTTTCGGGCAAGAATTGCAACTATCAAAAGCCGACCCAAATTTGTATGCTTTTATTTACTGTATTAGATTTCTAAGTTCATACTTTAGCAGATCATGATAAAAAATTGATCAGCATGTACTTTGTATGCTTCTCAAACACCATTAGATTCACTAGCATATACATCATCTAAATCATTTGTTATCGCCCATCTTGGCTCGTTTGGGATGGGCAGATCAATAGATGAGCTGTCCAGCAACATGGCAACAACCTCGTCCATTGTTGGCCTCATTGTCGGTTTATCTTGTATACACAGCAAAGCAATGTGAGAAAATCTTTTCATGGAACTTGAATCGGCATCAATCCAAGGATCAATTATATTTGTATATGTTCCTTCTATCCAATTCGTCCAAACCTTCATTAGTTCAACAAACATGTCAAAAGCTATCGCTATAGTCCCATAACTTCAAACAAATTAACACAGTTGAAACCTTCATTCTCAATATTTAATAAAGTAACCATCAATAGTCACACTTACATAATCTACTAACCACATGTTGGTCCCCGGAATTTCATTGTATATTTTATAGCCACTAATAGTTTCCAAAACAGCAATGCCAAAACTAAAGACATCAGCCTTGGTGGTCAAACAACCATTCTCAAGATAAGACTCCGGTGCCATGTGACCCCTGCCAAGAAATGCAGATATCAGCAACGGCTAACACTATAGATAATCCAAATTTTTTCTAGAAAATATAGAAGCTTGGTAAATTACTAGCCATCATCAATAACTCTGGATTATATGGCTAGCTAGGGCGGGTGGCCCTGAGGAGCCGCAGCTTACAGGAGTCGAAATTGGGATATGATATTGGGACTCCCAAACCTTTATCGCCAGGCTCCCCCCTTTTCGTTTCAGAATGGAACTACAGTAAGATATGTATTTTGAATCCAATGAACTCCTTAATTTTAAAGCTAAATATATAAAGAGTTCAGTAAAAAGTGCATGTATTGGGACTTGATCTGACAGTTTTCGAACAAATGGGTATTCACTTACATGGTCCCATAATTAACAACATTAAAGCAACCAGGCTCGTCAATTTTGTGACAAGCTGCAAGTGAGAAACATGACAGTTTGGGTTCTAAACTGTCATCTAATAGAATGTTATCAGGTTTGACATCACGATGGATGATCCGAATTGGAGAATGCCCATGGAGGTACACAAGTGCCCGAGCAACACCAAGTATTATTTTACATCGGGAATCCCAGTCCAAAGGAGCATAATTACGATCTGCAAAAAGAGATCACAAAGCACATTAAGTATAAACTAAAAACTATCTCAGTTGTACTACAGTATATAATTTCGATAAACAACGTTAACAATACTGTTATCTGTTGAACAACACATTGATCCTCAGTCAAATGGAGTACATTTCAAAACAACAAACCATAAATAAGGCAATTGAGAGTTGAATACGGTGCAAAGTCATAAACGAGGAAGACATTTGTTCCGTCTATGCAATATCCAATCAACTGAACCAAATTCTCATGTTCAAGCTTTACCAATATAGACACTTCGTTCATACATAATCCATGTTTGGTATTAGAATAAGGCCCAGCAACTGTTATGTTATGACCATTTTGTAGCTTTCCCTGAAGGAAAAAAGAAGTTGAATTTTCAAGGAAATAAAAGTATATTTAAACTGAAAAACAGTGTAAAACAGATACCTTGTGCATAAAACCAAATATGTCTTCTGAAATTAAATTAGCTTCAGAGAAGCTTTCGGTCGCAACTTTGATAATATTAAAATCAAACCGGTGTAAAATCCGATCTTCACCTCCAACTTTATATAGGTACGTATCCAAGGATTTTGAATTTCTACCTCCAACTACAAGTTTAAAAGCTCGAACTGTTAACGATGAAAATATATAAGGCAAAAGAATATATATGTAACGGAAGCGAAAATGCTTGTAGTTAAATAATTTGTATAAAATGGAAGCGAAATTCCTAATACATACATTATCCAAATTCCCTTTAAAGAAAAACTTATTCAGCTAATAAGTAATATGTAAAAAATGGACAAGAAAAGTGTCTGACAGCTAAACCAACCCCTACCGTTTTACATTGCACCAAAAAATGACCCGCTTTAACACGAACCTAATTTGACCCATTACTAAACACGGGTGACATGCTCATTATTTACATTGTCCACATTAGAATCACAATATATTTATTCATATCTGTAAAACAAAGATCTTTTTAACTTCAAGCTATCATATATATATATATGTTCGTTTGTGTGAATGTTATTGCATATTAATTTTTAGCCAACATTTGTTTAAAGTGAAGATCGAGAAGTAAATTAAACACAAAAAGTACAGAATATGTCAATACCTGAGTTTTCCCTACTAGATGGAAAGAGAAATGCAGGTACCCTTATACCAAATATTTTTATGTCCACAGGAAGTAACGTTTTGTTATATTTTTCCTGTGAGGCTAGGATAGACTCAAGGCCCACCACAACCTCAGCCATTGTAGGACGTTGTTTGGGATGGTTATGCAGACACCGGACTGCTAGTTGCGCAAACTCCTTTAAACATTTAGAAGATATGGTTCCCTTTAAATTAGAATCAACAATGTGCTTTAGTTTACCTTCTTTAATGGAGTCTTGAGCCCACGTTGCTAGACCCCAATGCTCCTCGTCAATACTCCTATCTACTGCTTGTTTGCCACAAAGGGCCTCAAACAGTACTACCCCAAAGGCATACACATCAGACTTTCTAGTTAGCTTACCTGTGTGAAAGTAATCTGGATCTATATATCCAAATGTACCTTTCACTAAAGTCTTAACATAAGTTGACTGCTGGTCAGTTGGACCAATTTTGGACAACCCAAAGTCTGAAATCTTAGCTGCCCATTTGTTATCTAACAATATATTGGAGCTCTTGACATCACGATGTATAACTCTTGGCTTGATACCCATATCAGTGTGAAGGTAGTCTAAGCCACGAGCTGCCCCTATGCATATTTTGAGTCTTCGGACCCAAGTTAGAGGAACTCGGTTTTTATGGAGACGATCTGCAAGAGTTCCATGTGGCATATAGTCGTATACAAGGACCATCTCTTGCCCATCGTTGCAATAACCTATCAAAGACACCAGGTGAGAGTGCCTTAACTTAGAAAGCATCTTAACTTCAGCCCAAAATTCAGATGCTCCTTGATTTGAAGTTGAATCAAGCCGCTTGACGGCGACAGTCAAATGACTTGCCTTATATATGATTGTTCCTTTGTAAACCTTGCCAAATCCCCCACATCCGATGACCAATGATTCATCAAAGTTCTGAGTTGCTACCTGAATCTCAGAATAAGAAAACTGACTGCACGGTTGCATCGACTCTAAGATTAGGGATGTATCAGCCTCATGAGCGGTAGGATTGAGCATGGTTAAAGTCTTATAGAATTGAATAGTCGGGATAGTATCTTCAGAACATGATCAGGGTACACATACATGCACACAAATTGGTACTACTATATTTTTTTCTTCCTTGAAAAAGAATACCAGTAGCCTTATTTGACATCAAAACAATCAAACAACGTTGCTTTAGGGGGGTCTACATGACAAATAAAATTTAATTAGTCGTTGAAAAACTTTTATGAATTAAAAAAAGATAATTCTAATATGCGTCGACTGCCCAATTGATTTGCTTTTTTCCCTCATAATTCGGTAGTTTTTGGGCAACAAATGACAAGTTTCATTTTTCGGATTATTTTTTTGGCAACTTATGTACTTTTGGGCAACTGGCGGCCCTCATGTCAGACACTTAGCGTCATATGGGTCAAGTTGCCCAGTCTAAATTAAGAAACTCCGAATTCTGGGGCACGTGCCTGCCAGTTTTATGAAAACTTAATCCTATGACCGACACGTGCCTGCCTGCCAAGCTGATCCCTTGCGTATAATTTTGTTTGAGGATGAAATCAATTAGATGATTGAGGATATATGGATAAGATATTGAATGATAGGTTTGACGAGATATTTGATGAGATGATTAATGATATAGTTGGCGAATTGTTTGATGATGTATTTGTTGATATGTGTCTCTATCTAGTGGATGCTTCAAATCCACCAATGGTAGCTACTCACTATAAGCATTTCCACATCCTTATGCACACACCGAACCTGTCGCGGAGTTACGCTATTTCCTTGTGTAATCTCATGTATTGAATTTGAGTTTTGGACACTTGTCATGGTTTTGGGAATGATTTCGGATATAAAGGACATATTACTAGTATAACTAGGCTGAGTATTTCAAAATTCATTGAACCTCGGGTGAATATTTACTAATCACCTATATTCAACCAGGGACAGTGGGACATAGCCTGATCACCTATGTCCGACTCAGAGGTGAATTTTGCGATACTGGGAGTAGTTATAGCAGCATTATGTTCGGGTTGACTTTTGATTTTTGGAATGGTAAAGTTTTGCGTGTGTACACGGGCATTGAATATTGCCTCCACACATACACGACACACTGGCATCACAACATCTCGTACTCCTGGCGCAGTTATACACCTTCATTTATATGGAATTCTCGTTTGCCTTCATTTGACCGCAGTTCGCATCGGGTCGAGTTAGGACCGATTGGCATCGTTTGAATCTAAGTTGCTTATTTATAACTCCTCGAGATTTTAATAAGCCCATTTGAGCTTATTGGAGCGTTTGGAATTGATTGATGGATTTAATTTTTGGAACGTTTGGATTTGGCTTTGACTAATTTGAATTTGATTTTTTAGCGTTTGGAATCAATGGTTGGATTTGATTTTTGGAAAGCTTGAATTTGGTTCTGACTATTTTGAATTTGATTATTGGAATGTTTTGATTCAATTTCGGCTACGTTTTGATAAGATTTTGGCTATCGTTTGGAATTGATTTTGGCTACGTTTGGATTTGGTTTTGGATATGTTTAGATTTGATCTAGAATCCGTTTGGATTTGACTTTGGATACGTTGGATTTGATTCTGATTAAATTTGGATTGTTGGATTTTGTGATATTGGACGTCATCCTGGAATCGGATTTGATAGTCAGCCTTGCTTTGTTGGTGAACTTGTTACAATCACCTTTATCTTGAGCTCTAGGCTCAATCGATGATGTTCATTTCCTTGATCATGGATGATCATTTTTCCGAACGATTATGTTCAATTAGTGTTGTTTTCTTGACGATGTTCAATCAAGGTTGTACTTTCCACCTCCACTCTAAGTATCGTTCTGAGTCAATCGACTTCGACTGATTGCTAGTAGCAATCAACATTTTTCTTGTAGAGTCTTACTCTGAACTTGCTAAACTTCTCGTTCAGTAGAGATTCCGTGACCAACGAAATTCTCAATACTCTAAGGAGTAACCTGAACCGTGTTCCTTGAACAACCGTTGTCCTTGTTATCTTTTCCGTTAATAAACTATGTTGTTAACGAGACCTTGGAGGTAAATCCTGCATCTCTAATTGAGTAGTTGTTGATGATCCCACCTAACCTATTCACCTCCCGCTAGTCAGCAAAACAGAAAGTATGAGCGACTTGGCTCGTTCATATGTGAAGGAGATCGTTATGTGGCTTGGAGTGCCGGTTTTAATCATTTCAACCATTACAATGATTTCACACTCGATTTCAATTGTGACAGTTATCTCACATACATACTTTTGTCAATCACTTCCAAGGGCCATGAGTACAGGTCTGGAAATGAATATTGTGTATCACTTCCAGACTGATGGTTGAAGTGAAGAAACCATTCAAGCGTTTAAGGATATATTGTGTGACTACGAAATTGAGTTTGACAATGGTTGGAATAGACGCCTCCCGTTGGTCAGATTCTCTTATTACACTTCCTACCATTTCAGTATTTCAATGGCACTCCAATAGACCCTCTATGGTCGCAAGTGCCGATCGCCGATTCGTTGGGTAGAAATGAAGATACCCAACTCACTGACTCTGAACCTGTTTATGAAAATAACAGGAAGATCGTTCGAAGGTGGAATGGAGATGTAACCTGCTCGCGAATCGTTAGCAACTATGATAATGTAAACCTCTCGAATGCCTCGGATAAAGCCTAGATTAAGCTTAAAGATTCACCATGAAAATGTGTGAAGCGTTTAGTAAACGTGGAAAGCTTAATCCTTGCTCTATTGATCCTTTCAAATCCTTGTTAGAGTTGAATCGTTAGCTCGCAGACTCGAGCTACCGTGAGAACTCAGTAGTATTCATGACGTTTTTGTATATGTATCTTGAAAGTGATGACTTGCTGATGAGACAATTGTTTTTCCTCCGGGAAAGATCCAGATGGACGAAAATCTAAACCTTGTTGATCTATCAAAATCGTAGACCGTGGAATCAAGCGACTTCAGTAAATTCACATCCTTATCGATGAAGTTTGTTGAAACTCACGACAAGATCCAAAAATTTACGTAGGGAACGTGAAAAGAAATCTTCGTACGTATGCACTCATTCCTTTTAAACCTTAACGGGTACTCGAATTGAATCGCGAGGACGCGATTCTGTTAAGGAGGTGAGTCTGTAACCACCCGCAAATTCCCGTCATGTTCTATTTTGAGAAATGACCATTTATTTTGAGTTTGGTATCATTTACGAGAAACGAGGCCTATTTATACTCGTTTTATTGGAAATAATATTTACAGAGCAATGGCGAAACTTAAAAGTTCTCGGGAAATATTTATGACACATTGGGTCTCGATCTCGTTCCGTTAAAAATAAAGGGAAATATTGCAATTAAGTCCCTAAGGGCACTCTAGGGTTGCACCACTAGTCCCAAAAGGGTTTCCGTATATATATATATATATATATATATATATATATATATATATATATATATATATATATATATATATATATATATATATATATATATATATATATATATATATATATATATATATATATATATATATATATAACCCATCTAGGGTTTGTTACCTTCTTCTCCAAAACACAGCCGCACCCCCCACTCCTCTCTCATCATTTCTGGCGAGAAAAACCAGCGAAACACCGTCACCACCTCGAGTGGTAACACACCTCCACCACCATTCCTTATTATTTTTGATCCCCTATCATTTGAGCTAGGCCACGCGCCATTAAACCCACCCAAACACCTCATTTGCTCAAGTTTTTCCACGAATCCGACACCACCTTCAACTCTTCTCATTTTTCTTGATATCCGAAGACCGAGGAGGGTGTAACTCGTCATTATTAGGGCGTTTGTGCCTCGAACCGATCCTCAAACCTAAGGGTTTCAAGGATTTCATAACTATAACAAGATAAAAATGATTATAACAAGCTTAAATCGTGTTTGGTATCATTTTGTTTTTTGTGTTGTGTTGTTGGTCGAGAATAGATGAAGCCATGAGTATCAGACTCACGACATAGGTGGTATTTCTTGTTGATTGTTCTTGTTTGTGCTTGATACTGGATGTGTTGAAGTCTAAGGTCAGGTTAGGATTGGACTTGTGATTTAGCCGAGAGTTTGGTTGGTTTAGGGAAGAGGTTTTGGATGTTGGTGTGGTGTTGGGATATTGTTGATCTCACGGCCATTGACCTTGTTGTTATGGTGTTCTTGTCGAGATGATGTTAATCTCGTGGTTGTTGTTTTGGTTATTGTCAGATTTGTTACTGTTGTTATTTTCCTGTTGTCAATATTGTTGTTGTTTGTGGTCCAGTCACGTGAGTTTGGCAGTCAAATGGTGATGAGGCGAAAAATGAACCACTTTTAGGGGGTCATCTAAGCCCGGAATTGAATTTATTTGATCAAATATTGCCATAAATCGTTCCTTTTGTGATTTTAGGTACTTTGGGAGAGAAATCTGGAAAAGGAAGCAATTCGGACGTTTTTGGATCATAAAAGTGAAGAAAACGCCAAAGTCTTAATTTTCCTTGCTGAGAACAGTAGGTGACGGCATCAAGAAGAACATCCTGATGGCGTCAAGATTAATTTGCATGACGGTCCAGTACAAACGTGAAGGCGTCACAAGTAGAGCGTCAAGAGTAAAAGACGTGACTGCCTGGAAAACCATAACACGTGACGGCGTCAGATGAAGATTAAGGCAGTCCAAGAAGTATTTTGGCGGCGAGATGACGGCGTCACCAATTTGGTCTTGACGCCGTCAGCCTCAATTTCCTATATATAGTTTTCTAATTTTCATTCATAAAAAGAGAAAAGTTTTGGAGAAACCCTAAGGCCGAACTTATTACGAATTTTACAGGTTTTTCAAGGGTTCTCAGCCCTTGAGCCCTTTCATGTGTAATTGAGATAAGTATTCTTTTAATTCAATCAATATGTCTATGTGTTGGTTGTCTATATCTTGTTCTTGTCTTAATTCCATCATGCTAGGCTAGATCTATCTTGTGTTTGCTTAGATCTAATGAATGGTATTAAGGAATACAATCCGTCATCCACGCAACTATAACAAGTAATTAACGTGTAAAAGATATCTAGGGAGTAGTGAAATCTAAGTAAACACAATTTCTCCACTTATTGCTCACAACCTTAGTTAATTTAGTTTATTTTCATTTCTAGTATTTTATTTTGATTGCATATTTAGTATTGGGTTAGTTGACTAGCAACTAATTCCGCCCAAATCCTTAAAACCCGAGATTTTTTACTTGCTTTCTAAAAAAATATAAAAATACAAAAATAATCATCCTTCATCTCTAGAACTAGTATTTAGGTTTTCTAATCCTAGCGACACTATTCCTAGCTGAACGATCAGTCCCCCGATACTTGTCACTATACTATACTACAACGATCAGGTACACTGCCTGGTGGGGGTTGTAAGCTTCTCAAGATCCCTTGAGAGGTAAAGCCTGGTGCGATTCCCACGCATCAAGTTTTTGGCGCCGCAGCCCGGGGAATAGTTATTGTCTAGGTTAGAATCTCTTTTTATTAGGTCTACTTGCTAGATTCCTTTCTAGTAAGATTTAATTTTTATTTTTAGGTTTTCTTTAGTCTATCTTATTTCTTTGTGGTCTTGTTCGTAACTCTTCACCACCCGACATCATGGACGATGGGAACATCTTTGAACCCGTCATCCCACCATAACAAAACCCACCACTAGAACCTCTTAGGCCCCGAACCTTAGGAGAGTATTCCCGACCTAGCCACCAAGGCTACCGAAACACCATTGAGCTCACCGGAGCCAATGTGACCCCCTTGCGATCCGCACCATCCGGTTGGTGCAAAGCGGATGTGCATTCCATGGACTTCGTTCTGAAGATCCAAACCAACATCTAAAGGACTTCCTTAAAATCGTAGATTCCATAGACCTAGATGTTGAAACTAGAGAGACAACCCGATTACGCCTATTCCAATTCTCTCTACGGGATCAAGCTAGTCAATGGCTTGAGCGTTTACCCACGGGATCCATCACCACATGGGATGATCTCACCACTCATTTCCTTGCTCAATTTTTCCCACCGGGGAGAACTACTAAGCTTAGAAATGACATCTTGATGTTCCAACAACGTCAAAATGAATCTCTTTATGAAGCATGGACTCGTTTCAACGACCTACTCCAAAAAGTCCCTCATCATGGCATAGATCTTTGGCTCCAAGTCCAAATCTTTTATGACCATATTGATCTCTCCACGAGGCGAGCCATTGACCAATCGGCCGGTGGGAAGCTACGTTGTAACACCCCCAAAATACCGCAGCGGAAGACTGTGTCATAGGGGTGCTACTTCATAATACAAAGTACAAGTTATAGAAAACGAACTCTAAATGAGACGTTTTGAAAAGTTTCCATTCGATTAATGAATTCAAAGTTACAAACATGAGATTCCAAAGTATGATACATAAATGTATACAAAATGTTTTGAATGGTAAATGATAAAAGCGTAAGTCTTCAGAATATGCAGCTTGACTCTAAGTTCCACGCACTAGCTATCGCCTTACTAACCTGAGATAAACATGCTAAAGTGTCAACACAATGGTTGGTGAGTTCATAGAGTTTGTCTTAAAACAGTTGAAAAAGCCTTAAAGAATGATCACACAGCAAAGGCATCGTGAATCCACTCAGTTACAAGTCCCGCCATAAGAGACTTGTAACCTGTGTGTTCACAACCCACTGCTAACATATAGTATAATAAAGACATGTATAAGTTCATCAAGACAATTAAGCAATTAGTAGTGAGTCTCTACTTCATCTCCGAAGACCTCACTTGGGAGCCAATTCCCAAAGACAACTGGGAGCCACTTCCCAAAGAAAACTGGGAGCCACTTCCCAAAGATAAAAGTTTGCTGGGAGCCACTTCCCAAAGAAAACTGGGAGCCACTTCCCAAAGTATAAAACAGTCATGTATGTATGAAATCAAGTATAATGCAATCAAGTATAACACAATCAAGTATAAAGCAATCAAGTATAAATGTTTTGAGTATTTGTACAAGTAAGCAAGTAGTTGAGCATGTATCCCCCCCAAGAGTTAAAACAAGTATGAAAAGAGTAGGGGCTATGACTCACCTTAAGCTTATGTAATGAGAAATGATAGTGATAGTCGAATCACGAAAGTCTCTAAGAGCAGCCTATAATAGAATGTTGCGACTTAGGTTTGGAGTAACATCTAAGAATACGAAGAATTGCCAATATATGTCTTGCATAATGTTCATGATGTAGTACTTTAGTATATAGTGTAAGTCTTTGAATATAAATGGTTTATGAATCATGTATAGGTTGTATATCTCTTACTACCGTTCGGACCGACATAATTCAGAAGTCATGGAGTAAACGTTCGAGGAGCCAGGACACTTTAACTCGTAAATCCACAACTCGTCTCGACGGCTTACTTAATGAACTCCTCACATGAGGCTCCCTACTATTGTAGTATTCGATAACATATATATAAGCTTTTTGATCTTTAATAGTTATATGGTCTTTAGCCGTGGCTTTGCCGTGACCTTGGTCATTGTTACCATGATCTTGAGACTCAACCTTGGCTTTAGCCATGGTTGTGGTCTTGGCTTTAGGTCATTAGACCTCTTGGTCTCATCTAATTATAACCATTATATAGTTACTTTGGTCTAAAAATGGGCTGTTAAGAATTTGAAGAAATTATCACTCGGAAAGCGTTTTCAGGGCTCAAGTTTCTTTGTTCCTGAACGAAAACGTCGTTCCGGACAACTTTCGTGTTTTAACTTTTTGATGAATCAGACCAGAAGTGGGACTTTCAAAATCATAATTTGATCAGAATGCTATTTAGGCAGTTTTGCCGTTTTGGTTTCGCTAACTTCAAACGGTCATAACTTTTGACTCGTGTACTCGTTTTGGGTGATTCAAATTGCTATGTTTTCCTTGTTAAGTCCTCTTTAACAATAAGTAATTGTCAAATATCAAAGTTATACTATTGTGGTTGTGGTTTTCCATAAAAATCACTAGTTTGCTTGTTTACTTGTCATAAGTTAGCATATGTATATCAATACTCGTTTTATCCATTTTTAAACATCATGAACACAATACAAAGACCATATATAGCATGAATGAAACATAATAAGCATGAAATGATATTGAGCAAGAAAGTGTATAAGGGTTTCTTACAACTTTTGGCTTTCTAAAGAAAGGAAGTCAAGTATAGAACTAGGACACTAAACCTAAGCTTGTAAACCCTTCACCATAACTCTTGTAACCATTGATAGACTTGATATAGACCTTGTGAAAACCCATTAACTTCAGCCCCTAATCACCTTGTGTAGCTCCTAATTCAACCATGGAATCACCAAACAAACTTAAGTACTAGGTAGAGAATACTAAGACCTTGAACTTTGTAGTGTAACTTGTATATTGAAGATCAAAGGATCATGATGCTATGATATAAGGGTGTGGCGTTTTTGTGGTGAAGAAAGGAAGAAGAATGAGCTTGTATTTATACTATGAATGAGGAGGTTAGGAAGGTGGCTAGGAAAGTGCTATAACTTGGTGACAAAGTTGTAATTAAGTAAGATCTAATGGCTAAAGTCAAGATTTAACCACACATGGTGACTCCCCCCCTCCTAAGTCGTTTTTCCAAGGATAAGGGTGACTAGATGAGTAGTCATGGTCTTTGGATGATAATATCCTAAGTATGTAGCTAGTTTTGACTCCGTAAATCGCTAACCGTAAGTTTTTAAGTCACGAAACGTAAAACCGGGTATCCTAAAAATATGAAACTTATAAATATGGTTAAACATGTCAATATAGTCCATAATAAAATATAAAATGAGTGGTAGGTTCTATCGGGTGCGAAAACCCTGCTAAAAACTGGAAACACGGGTCTAAAACGCGCAATTCGCGTAAAACGCTGAACTGAAAAACGTAAAATTCCAAAACTTTTGGAATTGTCATAAAATGAGAGAAAATCATATTTCTATTGTTTATAATGTTTTATGGATATATCGGGATGCTGGAAGGACGTTTAAACCTAAAAGTAAATCTCGGACACGGCTTTGTGATTTTTGCAGAAATGATCCGACGAGCGTCAAACTCTCGGATTATCGGTAAAATAGTTTAACTTACGAGAATATGAAATAAAAATTTCTGAGATGAATAGTGAAAAGTGAATAGTAAAAAAGTGAATAGTGAAATTTTCGGGAATAAAAGTTAACCTGAAATTGCGAATTGTTACAGTCTGTACCCCTTAAGGAGAACTTCGTCCCGAAGTTCAGTTGATGTTAACTACTTACAGTGTGTCTAAGAGAATTCGGGATCTCTAATATAGTGGTGTTTACTCTGATTCGTCTAAGGTTCTGGTTAAGGAGTTGTATCGGCTACAATTAAGCCCACTTATTTATAACACATTACTTACATAAAGAAGCGTCCAAATTTATGTAAGTAAGGTCTCATAAACTTATGGTTCGGTGATTTACAATTTCTTTATTTAACTGAAGAGGCGTCCCAATCCATTTAAATAAGGAGATTCTAAATCATCCTACTTAAGAATTTCCGACATAAAATCCGCCTTCTGAGGCCGATAGTAAGATAATCAAGTCATCAAATCCCTAAAGCTAAGCAATAATATTATTTAACTCAAATCTTGTGTCTCATCAAACAAGAACTGTCACAAGATCAAGTTAACTAATTAGTTATTACTGAGCTCCATGTTTTTAATGACTCGACGAATCTCTGGGGCTCCTTATAATACTAAAGTCACATCATCTAACAGCGTGGAACTAAACCAACAACTACCAAAAAGCGTATGTGTATGTATTGTGTGTAAGGCAAATAAAGAGGAAGGTCCCAACGTATATAGCAGTTATAGTCTAGGCACTAAATGCAACCTAGTTCTCTATAACCTGGCTCTGATACCAATCTGTAACACCCCCAAAATACCGCAGCGGAAGACTGTGTCATAGGGGTGCTACTTCATAATACAAAGTACAAGTTATAGAAAACGAACTCTAAATGAGACGTTTTGAAAAGTTGCCATTCGATTAATGAATTCAAAGTTACAAACATGAGATTCCAAAGTATGATACATAAATGTATACAAAATGTTTTGAATGGTAAATGATAAAAGCGTAAGTCTTCAGAATATGCAGCTTGACTATAAGTTCCACGCACTAGCTATCGCCTTACTAACCTGAGATAAACATGCTAAAGTGTCAACACAATGGTTGGTGAGTTCATAGAGTTTGTCTTAAAACAGTTGAAAAAGCCTTAAAGAATGATCACACAGCAAAGGCATCGTGAATCCACTCAGTTACAAGTCCCGCCATAAGAGACTTGTAACCTGTGTGTTCACAACCCACTGCTAACATATAGTATAATAAAGACATGTATAAGTTCATCAAGACAATTAAGCAATTAGTAGTGAGTCTCTACTTCATCTCCGAAGACCTCACTTGGGAGCCAATTCCCAAAGACAACTGGGAGCCACTTCCCAAAGAAAACTGGGAGCCACTTCCCAAAGATAAAAGTTTGCTGGGAGCCACTTCCCAAAGAAAACTGGGAGCCACTTCCCAAAGTATAAAACAGTCATGTATGTATGAAATCAAGTATAATGCAATCAAGTATAACACAATCAAGTATAAAGCAATCAAGTATAAATGTTTTGAGTATTTGTACAAGTAAGCAAGTAGTTGAGCATGTATCCCCCCCAAGAGTTAAAACAAGTATGAAAAGAGTAGGGGCTATGACTCACCTTAAGCTTATGTAATGAGAAATGATAGTGATAGTCGAATCACGAAAGTCTCTAAGAGCAGCCTATAATAGAACGTTGCGACTTAGGTTTGGAGTAACATCTAAGAATACGAAGAATTGCCAATATATGTCTTGCATAATGTTCATGATGTAGTACTTTAGTATATAGTGTAAGTCTTTGAATATAAATGGTTTATGAATCATGTATAGGTTGTATATCTCTTACTACCGTTCGGACCGACATAATTCAGAAGTCATGGAGTAAACGTTCGAGGAGCCAGGACACTTTAACTCGTAAATCCACAACTCGTCTCGACGGCTTACTTAATGAACTCCTCACATGAGGCTCCCTACTATTGTAGTATTCGATAACATATATATAAGCTTTTTGATCTTTAATAGTTATATGGTCTTTAGCCGTGGCTTTGCCGTGACCTTGGTCATTGTTACCATGATCTTGAGACTCAACCTTGGCTTTAGCCATGGTTGTGGTCTTGGCTTTAGGTCATTAGACCTCTTGGTCTCATCTAATTATAACCATTATATAGTTACTTTGGTCTAAAAATGGGCTGTTAAGAATTTGAAGAAATTATCACTCGGAAAGCGTTTTCAGGGCTCAAGTTTCTTTGTTCCTGAACGAAAACGTCGTTCCGGACAACTTTCGTGTTTTAACTTTTTGATGAATCAGACCAGAAGTGGGACTTTCAAAATCATAATTTGATCAGAATGCTATTTAGGCAGTTTTGCCGTTTTGGTTTCGCTAACTTCAAACGGTCATAACTTTTGACTCGTGTACTCGTTTTGGGTGATTCAAATTGCTATGTTTTCCTTGTTAAGTCCTCTTTAACAATAAGTAATTGTCAAATATCAAAGTTATACTATTGTGGTCGTGGTTTTCCATAAAAATCACTAGTTTGCTTGTTTACTTGTCATAAGTTAGCATATGTATATCAATACTCGTTTTATCCATTTTTAAACATCATGAACACAATACAAAGACCATATATAGCATGAATGAAACATAATAAGCATGAAATGATATTGAGCAAGAAAGTGTATAAGGGTTTCTTACAACTTTTGGCTTTCTAAAGAAAGGAAGTCAAGTATAGAACTAGGACACTAAACCTAAGCTTGTAAACCCTTCACCATAACTCTTGTAACCATTGATAGACTTGATATAGACCTTGTGAAAACCCATTAACTTCAGCCCCTAATCACCTTGTGTAGCTCCTAATTCAACCATGGAATCACCAAACAAACTTAAGTACTAGGTAGAGAATACTAAGACCTTGAACTTTGTAGTGTAACTTGTATATTGAAGATCAAAGGATCATGATGCTATGATATAAGGGTGTGGCGTTTTTGTGGTGAAGAAAGGAAGAAGAATGAGCTTGTATTTATACTATGAATGAGGAGGTTAGGAAGGTGGCTAGGAAAGTGCTATAACTTGGTGACAAAGTTGTAATTAAGTAAGATCTAATGGCTAAAGTCAAGATTTAACCACACATGGTGACTCCCCCCCTCCTAAGTCGTTTTTCCAAGGATAAGGGTGACTAGATGAGTAGTCATGGTCTTTGGATGATAATATCCTAAGTATGTAGCTAGTTTTGACTCCGTAAATCGCTAACCGTAAGTTTTTAAGTCACGAAACGTAAAACCGGGTATCCTAAAAATATGAAACTTATAAATATGGTTAAACATGTCAATATAGTCCATAATAAAATATAAAATGAGTGGTAGGTTCTATCGGGTGCGAAAACCCTGCTAAAAACTGGAAACACGGGTCTAAAACGCGCAATTCGCGTAAAACGCTGAACTGAAAAACGTAAAATTCCAAAACTTTTGGAATTGTCATAAAATGAGAGAAAATCATATTTCTATTGTTTATAATGTTTTATGGATATATCGGGATGCTGGAAGGACGTTTAAACCTAAAAGTAAATCTCGGACACGGCTTTGTGATTTTTGCAGAAATGATCCGACGAGCGTCAAACTCTCGGATTATCGGTAAAATAGTTTAACTTACGAGAATATGAAATAAAAATTTCTGAGATGAATAGTGAAAAGTGAATAGTAAAAAAGTGAATAGTGAAATTTTCGGGAATAAAAGTTAACCTGAAATTGCGAATTGTTACAGTCTGTACCCCTTAAGGAGAACTTCGTCCCGAAGTTCAGTTGATGTTAACTACTTACAGTGTGTCTAAGAGAATTCGGGATCTCTAATATAGTGGTGTTTACTCTGATTCGTCTAAGGTTCTGGTTAAGGAGTTGTATCGGCTACAATTAAGCCCACTTATTTATAACACATTACTTACATAAAGAAGCGTCCAAATTTATGTAAGTAAGGTCTCATAAACTTATGGTTCGGTGATTTACAATTTCTTTATTTAACTGAAGAGGCGTCCCAATCCATTTAAATAAGGAGATTCTAAATCATCCTACTTAAGAATTTCCGACATAAAATCCGCCTTCTGAGGCCGATAGTAAGATAATCAAGTCATCAAATCCCTAAAGCTAAGCAATAATATTATTTAACTCAAATCTTGTGTCTCATCAAACAAGAACTGTCACAAGATCAAGTTAACTAATTAGTTATTACTGAGCTCCATGTTTTTAATGACTCGACGAATCTCTGGGGCTCCTTATAATACTAAAGTCACATCATCTAACAGCGTGGAACTAAACCAACAACTACCAAAAAGCGTATGTGTATGTATTGTGTGTAAGGCAAATAAAGAGGAAGGTCCCAACGTATATAGCAGTTATAGTCTAGGCACTAAATGCAACCTAGTTCTCTATAACCTGGCTCTGATACCAATCTGTAACACCCCCAAAATACCGCAGCGGAAGACTGTGTCATAGGGGTGCTACTTCATAATACAAAGTACAAGTTATAGAAAACGAACTCTAAATGAGACGTTTTGAAAAGTTGCCATTCGATTAATGAATTCAAAGTTACAAACATGAGATTCCAAAGTATGATACATAAATGTATACAAAATGTTTTGAATGGTAAATGATAAAAGCGTAAGTCTTCAGAATATGCAGCTTGACTCTAAGTTCCACGCACTAGCTATCGCCTTACTAACCTGAGATAAACATGCTAAAGTGTCAACACAATGGTTGGTGAGTTCATAGAGTTTGTCTTAAAACAGTTGAAAAAGCCTTAAAGAATGATCACACAGCAAAGGCATCGTGAATCCACTCAGTTACAAGTCCCGCCATAAGAGACTTGTAACCTGTGTGTTCACAACCCACTGCTAACATATAGTATAATAAAGACATGTATAAGTTCATCAAGACAATTAAGCAATTAGTAGTGAGTCTCTACTTCATCTCCGAAGACCTCACTTGGGAGCCAATTCCCAAAGACAACTGGGAGCCACTTCCCAAAGAAAACTGGGAGCCACTTCCCAAAGATAAAAGTTTGCTGGGAGCCACTTCCCAAAGAAAACTGGGAGCCACTTCCCAAAGTATAAAACAGTCATGTATGTATGAAATCAAGTATAATGCAATCAAGTATAACACAATCAAGTATAAAGCAATCAAGTATAAATGTTTTGAGTATTTGTACAAGTAAGCAAGTAGTTGAGCATGTATCCCCCCCAAGAGTTAAAACAAGTATGAAAAGAGTAGGGGCTATGACTCACCTTAAGCTTATGTAATGAGAAATGATAGTGATAGTCGAATCACGAAAGTCTCTAAGAGCAGCCTATAATAGAACGTTGCGACTTAGGTTTGGAGTAACATCTAAGAATACGAAGAATTGCCAATATATGTCTTGCATAATGTTCATGATGTAGTACTTTAGTATATAGTGTAAGTCTTTGAATATAAATGGTTTATGAATCATGTATAGGTTGTATATCTCTTACTACCGTTCGGACCGACATAATTCAGAAGTCATGGAGTAAACGTTCGAGGAGCCAGGACACTTTAACTCGTAAATCCACAACTCGTCTCGACGGCTTACTTAATGAACTCCTCACATGAGGCTCCCTACTATTGTAGTATTCGATAACATATATATAAGCTTTTTGATCTTTAATAGTTATATGGTCTTTAGCCGTGGCTTTGCCGTGACCTTGGTCATTGTTACCATGATCTTGAGACTCAACCTTGGCTTTAGCCATGGTTGTGGTCTTGGCTTTAGGTCATTAGACCTCTTGGTCTCATCTAATTATAACCATTATATAGTTACTTTGGTCTAAAAATGGGCTGTTAAGAATTTGAAGAAATTATCACTCGGAAAGCGTTTTCAGGGCTCAAGTTTCTTTGTTCCTGAACGAAAACGTCGTTCCGGACAACTTTCGTGTTTTAACTTTTTGATGAATCAGACCAGAAGTGGGACTTTCAAAATCATAATTTGATCAGAATGCTATTTAGGCAGTTTTGCCGTTTTGGTTTCGCTAACTTCAAACGGTCATAACTTTTGACTCGTGTACTCGTTTTGGGTGATTCAAATTGCTATGTTTTCCTTGTTAAGTCCTCTTTAACAATAAGTAATTGTCAAATATCAAAGTTATACTATTGTGGTCGTGGTTTTCCATAAAAATCACTAGTTTGCTTGTTTACTTGTCATAAGTTAGCATATGTATATCAATACTCGTTTTATCCATTTTTAAACATCATGAACACAATACAAAGACCATATATAGCATGAATGAAACATAATAAGCATGAAATGATATTGAGCAAGAAAGTGTATAAGGGTTTCTTACAACTTTTGGCTTTCTAAAGAAAGGAAGTCAAGTATAGAACTAGGACACTAAACCTAAGCTTGTAAACCCTTCACCATAACTCTTGTAACCATTGATAGACTTGATATAGACCTTGTGAAAACCCATTAACTTCAGCCCCTAATCACCTTGTGTAGCTCCTAATTCAACCATGGAATCACCAAACAAACTTAAGTACTAGGTAGAGAATACTAAGACCTTGAACTTTGTAGTGTAACTTGTATATTGAAGATCAAAGGATCATGATGCTATGATATAAGGGTGTGGCGTTTTTGTGGTGAAGAAAGGAAGAAGAATGAGCTTGTATTTATACTATGAATGAGGAGGTTAGGAAGGTGGCTAGGAAAGTGCTATAACTTGGTGACAAAGTTGTAATTAAGTAAGATCTAATGGCTAAAGTCAAGATTTAACCACACATGGTGACTCCCCCCCTCCTAAGTCGTTTTTCCAAGGATAAGGGTGACTAGATGAGTAGTCATGGTCTTTGGATGATAATATCCTAAGTATGTAGCTAGTTTTGACTCCGTAAATCGCTAACCGTAAGTTTTTAAGTCACGAAACGTAAAACCGGGTATCCTAAAAATATGAAACTTATAAATATGGTTAAACATGTCAATATAGTCCATAATAAAATATAAAATGAGTGGTAGGTTCTATCGGGTGCGAAAACCCTGCTAAAAACTGGAAACACGGGTCTAAAACGCGCAATTCGCGTAAAACGCTGAACTGAAAAACGTAAAATTCCAAAACTTTTGGAATTGTCATAAAATGAGAGAAAATCATATTTCTATTGTTTATAATGTTTTATGGATATATCGGGATGCTGGAAGGACGTTTAAACCTAAAAGTAAATCTCGGACACGGCTTTGTGATTTTTGCAGAAATGATCCGACGAGCGTCAAACTCTCGGATTATCGGTAAAATAGTTTAACTTACGAGAATATGAAATAAAAATTTCTGAGATGAATAGTGAAAAGTGAATAGTAAAAAAGTGAATAGTGAAATTTTCGGGAATAAAAGTTAACCTGAAATTGCGAATTGTTACAGTCTGTACCCCTTAAGGAGAACTTCGTCCCGAAGTTCAGTTGATGTTAACTACTTACAGTGTGTCTAAGAGAATTCGGGATCTCTAATATAGTGGTGTTTACTCTGATTCGTCTAAGGTTCTGGTTAAGGAGTTGTATCGGCTACAATTAAGCCCACTTATTTATAACACATTACTTACATAAAGAAGCGTCCAAATTTATGTAAGTAAGGTCTCATAAACTTATGGTTCGGTGATTTACAATTTCTTTATTTAACTGAAGAGGCGTCCCAATCCATTTAAATAAGGAGATTCTAAATCATCCTACTTAAGAATTTCCGACATAAAATCCGCCTTCTGAGGCCGATAGTAAGATAATCAAGTCATCAAATCTCTAAAGCTAAGCAATAATATTATTTAACTCAAATCTTGTGTCTCATCAAACAAGAACTGTCACAAGATCAAGTTAACTAATTAGTTATTACTGAGCTCCATGTTTTTAATGACTCGACGAATCTCTGGGGCTCCTTATAATACTAAAGTCACATCATCTAACAGCGTGGAACTAAACCAACAACTACCAAAAAGCGTATGTGTATGTATTGTGTGTAAGGCAAATAAAGAGGAAGGTCCCAACGTATATAGCAGTTATAGTCTAGGCACTAAATGCAACCTAGTTCTCTATAACCTGGCTCTGATACCAATCTGTAACACCCCCAAAATACCGCAGCGGAAGACTGTGTCATAGGGGTGCTACTTCATAATACAAAGTACAAGTTATAGAAAACGAACTCTAAATGAGACGTTTTGAAAAGTTGCCATTCGATTAATGAATTCAAAGTTACAAACATGAGATTCCAAAGTATGATACATAAATGTATACAAAATGTTTTGAATGGTAAATGATAAAAGCGTAAGTCTTCAGAATATGCAGCTTGACTCTAAGTTCCACGCACTAGCTATCGCCTTACTAACCTGAGATAAACATGCTAAAGTGTCAACACAATGGTTGGTGAGTTCATAGAGTTTGTCTTAAAACAGTTGAAAAAGCCTTAAAGAATGATCACACAGCAAAGGCATCGTGAATCCACTCAGTTACAAGTCCCGCCATAAGAGACTTGTAACCTGTGTGTTCACAACCCACTGCTAACATATAGTATAATAAAGACATGTATAAGTTCATCAAGACAATTAAGCAATTAGTAGTGAGTCTCTACTTCATCTCCGAAGACCTCACTTGGGAGCCAATTCCCAAAGACAACTGGGAGCCACTTCCCAAAGAAAACTGGGAGCCACTTCCCAAAGATAAAAGTTTGCTGGGAGCCACTTCCCAAAGAAAACTGGGAGCCACTTCCCAAAGTATAAAACAGTCATGTATGTATGAAATCAAGTATAATGCAATCAAGTATAACACAATCAAGTATAAAGCAATCAAGTATAAATGTTTTGAGTATTTGTACAAGTAAGCAAGTAGTTGAGCATGTATCCCCCCCAAGAGTTAAAACAAGTATGAAAAGAGTAGGGGCTATGACTCACCTTAAGCTTATGTAATGAGAAATGATAGTGATAGTCGAATCACGAAAGTCTCTAAGAGCAGCCTATAATAGAACGTTGCGACTTAGGTTTGGAGTAACATCTAAGAATACGAAGAATTGCCAATATATGTCTTGCATAATGTTCATGATGTAGTACTTTAGTATATAGTGTAAGTCTTTGAATATAAATGGTTTATGAATCATGTATAGGTTGTATATCTCTTACTACCGTTCGGACCGACATAATTCAGAAGTCATGGAGTAAACGTTCGAGGAGCCAGGACACTTTAACTCGTAAATCCACAACTCGTCTCGACGGCTTACTTAATGAACTCCTCACATGAGGCTCCCTACTATTGTAGTATTCGATAACATATATATAAGCTTTTTGATCTTTAATAGTTATATGGTCTTTAGCCGTGGCTTTGCCGTGACCTTGGTCATTGTTACCATGATCTTGAGACTCAACCTTGGCTTTAGCCATGGTTGTGGTCTTGGCTTTAGGTCATTAGACCTCTTGGTCTTATCTAATTATAACCATTATATAGTTACTTTGGTCTAAAAATGGGCTGTTAAGAATTTGAAGAAATTATCACTCGGAAAGCGTTTTCAGGGCTCAAGTTTCTTTGTTCCTGAACGAAAACGTCGTTCCGGACAACTTTCGTGTTTTAACTTTTTGATGAATCGGACCAGAAGTGGGACTTTCAAAATCATAATTTGATCAGAATGCTATTTAGGCAGTTTTGCCGTTTTGGTTTCGCTAACTTCAAACGGTCATAACTTTTGACTCGTGTACTCGTTTTGGGTGATTCAAATTGCTATGTTTTCCTTGTTAAGTCCTCTTTAACAATAAGTAATTGTCAAATATCAAAGTTATACTATTGTGGTCGTGGTTTTCCATAAAAATCACTAGTTTGCTTGTTTACTTGTCATAAGTTAGCATATGTATATCAATACTCGTTTTATCCATTTTTAAACATCATGAACACAATACAAAGACCATATATAGCATGAATGAAACATAATAAGCATGAAATGATATTGAGCAAGAAAGTGTATAAGGGTTTCTTACAACTTTTGGCTTTCTAAAGAAAGGAAGTCAAGTATAGAACTAGGACACTAAACCTAAGCTTGTAAACCCTTCACCATAACTCTTGTAACCATTGATAGACTTGATATAGACCTTGTGAAAACCCATTAACTTCAGCCCCTAATCACCTTGTGTAGCTCCTAATTCAACCATGGAATCACCAAACAAACTTAAGTACTAGGTAGAGAATACTAAGACCTTGAACTTTGTAGTGTAACTTGTATATTGAAGATCAAAGGATCATGATGCTATGATATAAGGGTGTGGCGTTTTTGTGGTGAAGAAAGGAAGAAGAATGAGCTTGTATTTATACTATGAATGAGGATGTTAGGAAGGTGGCTAGGAAAGTGCTATAACTTGGTGACAAAGTTGTAATTAAGTAAGATCTAATGGCTAAAGTCAAGATTTAACCACACATGGTGACTCCCCCCCTCCTAAGTCGTTTTTCCAAGGATAAGGGTGACTAGATGAGTAGTCATGGTCTTTGGATGATAATATCCTAAGTATGTAGCTAGTTTTGACTCCGTAAATCGCTAACCGTAAGTTTTTAAGTCACGAAACGTAAAACCGGGTATCCTAAAAATATGAAACTTATAAATATGGTTAAACATGTCAATATAGTCCATAATAAAATATAAAATGAGTGGTAGGTTCTATCGGGTGCGAAAACCCTGCTAAAAACTGGAAACACGGGTCTAAAACGCGCAATTCGCGTAAAACGCTGAACTGAAAAACGTAAAATTCCAAAACTTTTGGAATTGTCATAAAATGAGAGAAAATCATATTTCTATTGTTTATAATGTTTTATGGATATATCGGGATGCTGGAAGGACGTTTAAACCTAAAAGTAAATCTCGGACACGGCTTTGTGATTTTTGCAGAAATGATCCGACGAGCATCAAACTCTCGGATTATCGGTAAAATAGTTTAACTTACGAGAATATGAAATAAAAATTTCTGAGATGAATAGTGAAAAGTGAATAGTAAAAAAGTGAATAGTGAAATTTTCGGGAATAAAAGTTAACCTGAAATTGCGAATTGTTACATACGTGATCTAAGTGCGGAACAATCATGGGAACTCATAGAAGATCTTGCTCTCTATGACAACGAAAGTTAGAATGATCCCCGTGATTTGAACAAAACGGTCAAGGCAATATCTTTGCCTTCGAACAACTCTAGCACTCCCGACCGTAGGATCATGGAACTTGAGGACCAAGTCAAGTTTCTCATTAAATCCTATGAAGCTCCTAAGCCTTCAAGCCAAGTGAACAAAATCACTTCTTCATGCGAATTATGTAGTGGTCCCCATGACACTCGTGATTGTGTGGAACTCCCCGGAACAGCTTTTGCGGACTACGCATCCACGCGTTCCGACGAAGCGGGAGATAAGTGGTACACTTTCAAGCCCGAGCCAAACCCTTACGGTGATTCATACAACCCCTCTTGGAAAAATCACCCAAACCTTAGGTGGAAACAAAGTCTACCCAATTCTTCCAATCCGCCTAATCGTTACCAACCAAATGGTCCACCCTCCAACCGTACTTTCAACAACAATCCTTCTAACAACTATGGTAGTACCAACAATCTTGAAGGATTGATGTCTAAGTTCATGGCATCTCAAGAAGCTCGCAAAGCTAGGTTTGAAACCGAATTCAACCAACAACAAACGGAGATGACCAACAAGATTGACAACTTGTTGAAAGCCCTCAACAACCAAGCGTTAACTACACCTAGGAAGGACACTAGGGGCACCTATAACGGAATCCAAATTAAGGACCCCTCATCATCTAAACATGTCCACTTTGTCAATGTTGTCACCATGAAGTTGGAGTAGAAACCGAAAGTAGGGATGAAAGTAGGGAAGTTGAGGTTAATAAGGGAAAGGAGTTAGAGGAAGTAGAAACTATAGAGAAATACTTTGATAAGTTGCCCACCAAGGAAGAACGGGAATACCATAAGGATTTATTCGATAGTCCCGAGAGACCATATATCCTTGGCACACCCCTTATCAAAATGGGAGACCCCTCTAACATTAACATACCGTGCAATATCAGGCACATGCATATATGGAAAGCTTACATTGATCCTAGATCTCCTGTTAACATCATGACTAGGACTTATTACAATTGGGTGATGAAGAAGCAACTTGATTTTAGGATGATGCCCAATAGGAATTTGATAAGTAATTTTGTAGGAAGAGTAAAGGGATTGCATGTGATAATAGGCAATCTCACTTATGAGATCGATTTTATGATAGTGGAAGACAGTCGTCTGGTGATAGATGCTTGCCTAAGCCAAATAATATTTGGAAAACCATTTGTTGAGGCCACTAGGATGAGTTACGATCCGAATTTAGGGATAGTTAGATTCAAGGAAGAGAATGATGAGATTGCCTACCAAATGCCCTACAAAATTGAGCAATACAGCTTTCTCTCTAATATCGAAAAGGAACACAAACAAGCGGCTTATTATAGGAATGATGAGGATAAACATAGAGGAGTAGAGTATGTGAAGAGTAGGATGCTTGGTTTCTACAAAGAATGCTTGCAACTAGGTCCGGAATACAAAACTGGTTTAGAAGACGACCTAGAGAGTGAAACCAACGATGAGGTCACGTAGTAACGCATGACCTTGAGTCTAGCTACTAGACTCGTAAATAAAGAAAAGCGCTTCTTGGGAGGCAACCCATGCTTTGTGTGATTTTTATTTTGTTTGTTTGTTTGTTATTTGCTTTCGTATGCATGCTTTATTTTTATTGTTGGTAGATCATGTTTCTCAATTAAATAGTGGAAATACTTTACTTTGTTGTTTTGGCCTAGTCTTAACTACACCTAAAAGTATTTTTTTGCAAAAGATAAGTGTAAGGGGAAACCCCAAATATGTTTTTAAGAAACAAACCGATCATGATTCTCCACAATATTAAGTGAACATGTATATTCGTATTTGTTAGAGTCAAATGCTTGTATTGAGTCATAATGAAGTTTTGCAGGATTTTCCAGGAAGTAGGACCAAGTTTTTCCAGAAATTTTCCGGAAACTTAACATAAAAATTTCTGCAGATCACTTCTGACGGCGTCATGAGATTACTCTTGACGGCGTCACGTGTAAAAATCTGGAAATTTTACCAGTTTTTTTTTTCTAACGGAGTCTTATGGTTTTTGTGAATTATTAAGTTTTATAATCTCCAGGAAATCTGCAAACTTCATTCCACAAGCATTATATCTTACTTTGTTTTCTAGGATTTAGTAACTTATATAGATTGCCGCCGATTTTACGCGAGGTTGCCTTATTTGTTTTCTCAGATTTACAAGTTATGTATGACAAGAAGATGATTTATATTCTGGAAGGGAAGCTTTGATTGTTCATTTTCTTGGAGGAAGATTTAACCTGGCCACCTTATTATCAATTCCGAGCGAATCAGGGGAGTATTTGATTTCATTCTTTTTACTTTTTCACTTTTACATTATTTACTTGAACATTGGGGACAATGTTCATCTTAAGTGTAAGGGGAGGGTAAAATGATGATACCTTACATGTACACTTTCGCTTGAGTTTGTTTTGTTTAATGGTAGATGTGTAATAAAACTATGAGAAATACTTGTTAGTGCAATTTTAGCGCCAAATTTAAAATTTTTTACAATATTTAGGAGTGAAACTTTAGCCATAGCAAGTGTCTCATGGATAGGGGATTGTATGATTAGCACATAACCATACTTTCAGAAAAATTTTCACCCAAATATGTGAGGTTCGCCTTTAGATTTGATAGGAAAAGCATTTATTATTAGTGCTTATGAGTGTGCCGGTAGCATTTAGATTCTAGAACTTGCGTTAGTGATGCATCCCGAGACCGCTAGTGAGACTACATTCGTGTAGTAGGATTTACTACATGATAAGAGGCATTAGGATCACCCTTGTGTTAAACCCGTATCATAATTACTTGACCATTTAAGGCATATTACTTGGCTAGTTAAGTCAACTAATTTTTCCCACACCCTTAGCGTTGTACTCATTTTTAGTACACGAAACCCCTAGTACACCCTTTCGAGCCTATCTTTTTGTTTCTAACTTTAAGCATACTTAAAGGAAGAATTTGTTACACCCCACTTGAATGTACACCCAAATCGCCTTAGCCTTCCATGTATGCACTTATCTTTAGTGCATTATTGTTATTTGTTAAACCCTAATTTAACTATCTAATTGATTACATGGTTGCTAAGTCGAGTCATATCCTTGAACATATTGTTTTGGGACGATTGGGACTCATGGGTAAAGTACTTATTTTATGGAGTAATGGGGAAGAACATCATTTTATTACCCCCATATGTGCGTTAATCTTAAAAGTACTCCAAGTGTTTTGATTTTCTTAATTCGAGTCATTAGATTAGTTTATTGTAAAGTATGTAAAAATTCAAGTGTAAGGGGAATTTACATTCCCTATGATGTATTATTTTGGATGGTAGGGTAAGAGTGTATGCAAAAAAAAAAAAATAAAAAATAAATAAAAAAAAAATCAAGATAAAAGGAAAAAAAAAAAAAAAAAAAAGAGAAAAAACATACGGACTACCATCCCGTTTCCATTCTATGTTTATTTTATGTTTTTGTTATTTTTCATTTATTAGCTTAAGTCGAGTCTAGTCTTGGCTTAGCAACGCCATATTGTACAAGTAATTAACCAAGATTGTTAACTCGCCTCCAGTAAAGACTGCCTATATCCAACAAAACCGTGTATTTCATATCCCTACACCTAACGTTACAACCCTTTTTAAAGACCTCTTTGATAGTTTACCCTAGGTGCTTACGCCATGTGGTGGAGGTTTGATCCTTTCCCAAGCCTATGGTAATCTATTTTGCTATGACAGGTAGTGAGAGATATCTTCCGTTTCCATATTGTAATTTATACTTTATTACACCCGAGAGATGTGAGTATCTAAACACTATTTGTGAGGTGCTAGTGTATGACCTCCGTGCTTGTCTTTGGTCTTTAGTGGAACGATTATTTGTTGTAATTACTTTTATATTAGTGTTAAATGACCCCAAACTTGTATTTTGAGTAGAATAAAAACGCATTTGCTTGAGGACAAGCAAATCTCAAGTGTAAGGGTATATGATGAGGCGAAAAATGAACCACTTTTAGGGGGCCATCTAAGCCCGGAATTGAATTTATTTGATCAAAAATTGCCATAAATCGTTCCTATTGTGATTTTAGGTACTTTGGGAGAGAAATCTGGAAAAGGAAGCAATTCGGACATTTTTGGAGCATAAAAGTGAAGAAAATGCCAAAGTCTTAATTTTTCTTGTTGAGAACAGTAGGTGACAGCATCAAGAAGAACATCCTGACGGCGTCAATGCATGACGGTCCAGTACAAACGTGAAGGCGTCACAAGTAGAGCGTCAAGAGTAAAAGACGTGACGGCTTGGAATACCATAACACGTGACGGCGTCAGATGAAGATTAAGGCAGTCCGAGAAGTATTTTGGCGGCGCGATGACGGCGTCACCAATTTGGTCTTGACACCGTCAGCCTCAATTTCCTATATATAGTTTTCTAATTTTCATTCATAAAAAGAGAAAAGTTTTGGAGAAACCCTATGGCCGAACTTATTACGAATTTTACAGGTTTTTCAAGGGTTCTCAGCCCTTGAACCCTTTCATGTGTAATTGAGATAAGTATTCTTTTAATTCAATCTATATGTCTATGTGTTGGTTGTCTATATCTTGTTCTTGTCTTAATTCCATCATGCTAGGCTAGATCTATCTTGTGTTTGCTTGGATCTAATGAAACCTAGATGTTAATTATGTGTTGATTACTTGTTTATGGTTGTATTGGATGAATGATTTCGATGTTAGGCTTAAGAAAACTGGCAGATCTCCAAATGGTAACATGCTTGAACGTCTTAGGAAACATGAACTGACGTGCACTAGGTTTTATTGGTTGTATTTAATGCATGAGTAAATTCTAATGATCCTATGTTAGGAGCTTCTTAGCCGGCTCGACATAGGAGTGAAGTAGGCACTCATAGGATTGGGGAATTAAGTGCGCCACCCCATGAATGGTATTAAGGAATACAATCTGTCATCCACGCAACTATAACAATTAATTAACGTGTAAAAGATATCTAGGGAGTAGTGAAATCTAAGTAAACACAATTTCTCCACTTATTGCTCACAACCTTAGTTAATTTAGTTTATTTTTATTTCTAGTATTTTATTTTGATTGCATCTTTAGTATTGGGTTAGTTGACTAGCAACTAATTCCGCCCAAATCCTTAAAACCCGAGATTTTTACTTGCTTTCTAAAAAAATATAAAAATACAAAAATAATCATCCTTCATCTCTAGAACTAGTATTTAGGTTTTCTAATCCTAGCGACACTATTCCTAGCTGAACGATCAATCTCCCGGTATTTGTCACTATACTATACTACAACGATCAGGTACACTGCCTGGTGGGGGTTGTAAGCTTCTCAAGATCCCTTGAGAGGTAAAGCCTGGTGCGATTCCCACGTATCAAATGGCAATGGTCCTTGTCGATGGTAGTTGTCGCTAAGTTGTTATAACTATTGATGAGGTAGTGGTAATAGATTGACGGAGATTAGGATAGTGACGTGCCGTAGGATCGGCCGTCATTGTTGAAGTTGTGATTGCAAGAAAATGGATTTTTTGGTGGATAATTGTTTATGCTTGTGATGATTTGAGCGTGTCGAGTGTCATCGAGACTTTCTAGTCCCGTGTGATCTCGACGAGCCAAAATGGACTTATTATATGTTGTTGACTATTTGACCCGTGATAAATATGGCTTGAAACAAATATAACGCGTGAAAATATAATAACGGTTAAATATTAACGATTAGAGTTTTATTATATATAGATAGAATTAACTTTTAAATATTTAGTAACGACGTATAATCGTTATTTCATATTTATAAGTTAATAATAATAATAATAATAATAAATATTGAGATACAATAAGTACGTTATACAACGTTTGCAAGATTAATAAGAAATATTAATAAACGTTTAACACGTTCGTTAGTTTTCTAAATTAATACGAGATCATTAAGTAATGACGAATACGTTATCTAATAATTATTAGTAGAAATAATAAATGCAACACGGTTGAATATGAATCCGGATGGGTTACTAATCGTTTCGAGGGCACGTTTATCGAGATATACCATTTGTAGGATCATCGAGGTTTAGATCAAATTGATGACAATAGGGTTGACTTAGTAACCGTATAGGTGTGATCGTTTTGATGTGGTCTACGTAGTTTGACCCAATCATCTCGTGTTAAGTTTTGCCTCGTTTCTTGTCAATGTTGTCAATTATTCGTCTCTTGGCGTGAGTACTCTTGAGTCTTGTCTCGTTCGCGTTGATTTCGCTTGTTTATTATTGGTGTGAGTTCACTTGAGTCTATGTCGTGTCCTCACTGCACACACAATGATACCAAACACAAGTTAATGGATAATGAGAGATTTGGAGATTTAAGAATTGGTATGGTTTGGGAGTAGTTAGCTTATGGAGGATTTGGTTCATCGCTGAGGATCTCGTATTAGAATAAGTCTTGCATATAGAAGGCTTCACCGCTTCCATATCGATGTACCACCTCTTTGTGCTGTTGTGAATCTGTTAGATGTTAGTCGTGTATATTGCATTGCTGTGGCCCAGGTGAGTTCATAGCCCCCTCAACTTTTACTGGTTTTTAAACTATTTTTGGGGGAGAATACATGCTCGCTTTCAATTAAACTCAAGTTTGTTTATTTGGATACGTGAATTGTTTACTCAAGATTTGTTGATCCCAGTTGAGCTTAAACGATTTTGTATAGAAGTTAACTTGATTAAACACTTAAGCTAATATGCGGAATATAAAAGCTTAACTTAAAAAGAATAATGATTCTCTTTCAACACTTCAATATTATTAATACGAGCACTAAACAATGCTAGGGTTTTACAACCTTGAAGTGAATAATAATACGTACATAAACTAACCCTAGGATCCTCCTTTTATAGACTAAGGAATCCTACTAGGTTTACAATACCTTTCTCTACACGATAAGTATATTCTAGATAAATATAATATTTACACAATCTATTCTGTATTTATCTAAACCGTATACATCCTTATCCCATCAACAGTAGATTCTGTCAACAGCATTTAACCTCAGCAGCACTTTGACATTAGCAGCAGAATCATTACCACTAGCAGCAGTTTCGTTCATAGCAGCAGTTTCAGACCCAACAATCCTCCCCTAAACTTATTATTTATTACTAAACAAGTAAGTTTCTTCTAAGCACAATTAATCACTAGGAGGATGCTTCCAAACACTTCAAACCTTGAGAATCCAGTTTGATGGATCTAAACACCTTGAACTTGTGTTAGATTGATACTTTGAATTATATCACTAAGTATGAGGAATCTACTTAGTAACACTTAGAAGTTTGATTGTGAGTAAAACAGTTGTATATGAACAATGTATATAAACAAACTATTAGCTCCAATATTATTAATGATAATAATACGAGTGATCTTGATATCACTAGGGTTACACCTTGAAGCTCTATAAAACGTATATGACAACTGATGTTAAACTTTTAACCTAGGATCTCCTTTTATAATACAAGGAGTCCTCTTCTACAAGATAAGTATAAAACTAATAGAATAAGATATACACAAGATCTATTCTATATTTATCTAGACGCGTTTCCTAATAGTTATCTAATAAGCAGTGGTAATATATTGTTCTTGCAGTGGTAATGAGTTTCCACTGCAAGTACAATCTTCTGCAGTTGTAACATCTTCACTATCCGTGGTAACTGTTAGTATAATTCCCAACAATCCTCCCCTAACTTATGATTAATACATAAATCAATAAGTTTCTTCAAGTATTCAGTAAACATGAGGATGTGGGAATTCTTCCAAACACTTATCTTCTTCTTAATAACTCTTTATCGGCTTTCAAACTTTGATCATAAATCCTTTGTATCAAATCATCTATGACTTCAGTTCTTTCCCAACATCTAAGCTTTTCTGTCAACATCACTTTCAATACTCCGGCTCTCAATGGATATTCTTTCTCAGCCAGCATAAAGACATCAACCCCATCTTGAGTAGAAACATGATGCACAGAACTTGAATCATAGAATTTCCACAAAGTTCTTGTACCATGAGCTTCAAATCTCCAATATGTCACAACTCGTAATTTCCGGTCATTTTCCAAACTTCGACAATCTACTATTCATCAATTACTATTCATCGATCACTATTCATCATTTTACTATTCATCATTTTTGAGGTCAATTTGATATTCCGAGAAACATTCAAAAATTTCACTATTTACATGACACTATTCATTTCCGAGAGAAAACCACTATTCATGTGCATTACTCATTTCATCGTAAACTTAGTTTACGGGTATTCAAAATTCGTGTAACCGTATTGGTTCAGGAGCGAATTCATGCATTATCATTTGGGACATTTCATTCAGACTAGAAATAGTCTGCATATCATCATTATGGCACTTGCATACTATTCTACTCGTAGGATATTTAAATTAGTACTTTTGGTATAATTAACTTTTACGTATATTTATCTCTAAATAAACGTTAACACGCGTCCAATAATGTGACTAACATGTCCGACACTCCCGACTATGATCCCAATATATTTTTATATTCATTTTAATAATATAAAAATTATAATATTAATTTACCCGGTATTTTGGAAATTTATTTATTTCGTATCGTACGTCTAATATAATTACGACGGTTTTCTTAAAAACTAAACGATAATCATCCAAACACTCAATACTTGTACCCAACATATTTTCACAACTTTTATGACTTTATTATGTCCCGATTAACTTCGTCATATTTTACTTCAACTCGTCACGATTTATTTTTAGTTAACTCGGTACCCGGTAACACCTAATATACGAAATATCTAACTAATACTTGCACATTGGGAGACAATAGCTTTAATGAGCCAACCTCCCTCCCCCTTTTCCCTAATTGCCGCCCCTTGCCCCCCTAGGTCCAAGATTCACTTGATTTTCTTTTGACTCAAATATCTACACCAAGACTTTATGTTACTACTTCATTCTTGCACATTTTCTTAACCAACAAAGCAAGCAAATATCTCTCTCTTTTTCTCTCTAATATGTTCGGCCAAGGCAAGAAAAACAAGAAGAAACCATAAAATTTTGAAGTTCAAGTCTTAATCTAGTCTCATTTGTACTCCTAGTTAGGGTTTTGAAATAAAAACCCCAAGGATACTTAAGTATTTTTCTCCAAAACTCATCAAATCTTTCAAGTAAGTATGTCAAACTAATTTTCCTAATTTTATCAAGTTCTTATTATGTTCATATGGTTTTTATACAAGATCTACATGCATAGCTAGTTACACTACTTTATTTTGCAAACTTTTAACTTTGAAAGCCTAGAAAGTGATTATAGTTAGATCCTTGTTAGATCCACTTGGTTTATGATGTTTAGGAACCCATGACACCCTAAGAAGGTGTATGGTAGGATTAGACTAGTTTTGTGGTGATTGAAAGTGGTTTGGTTGAAGTTGGAACAAGTTTGAAACTAGGAAAATGATTTTGGAAAATATATATTTACCTACTGTCACCATTTTTAAAACGTGGGAAACTCAGTAGGTGATGGGTAAATTTTGACCAAAGATTTAGAAAATACTTTTAAAAACGAAACTTTTGGCGAAAGAACGGATTAAAACGAGCTTATAACGAAGGAGATATGATTTTTGTAAATTTAACGACGAAAACTATTTTTCTGAAAAACTGCATGCTGTTTGACAGTTTTCGACGGGCAAATAGAGATGTTAGACGTAACTTAGAGGAGTCGAGCTATCAAAAATATATTAGTATATACTAAAACGAATTCGTGGATATAAAGAACGAGTAAAATGAGCTTAAAACGACCAAGTTATACGCGTTTTAAAAATCGTCAAAACTATATATATATATTTAGTCACTACTAGAAAATAATATAACTACGTACTAAATGATATATTTTTTAGATTTCTTATTCAAGGAGTTTATTTTTTTTACTAACGAAGTACGTACGACTCAAGGTTTATTACGCGACTACTAGACATTATTTTAAGGTTTTCGAGACGAGGAATATAACCCTAACATTTTTTTACGATATATTACGACAAGTTTTTATAACTCTATTTGGACTTATTTTTCCTAAGTATGGAAAGTATTTTATTTGACAATAACTAGTATTTCCAAGTTACGAGTGGTATAGGTATCATGTGCATGTGCATTCATTACATCACGGCATGATCTAAATTAGATCACGATTACTCATTTAGGTTGCGGCTAGTGTTCGCGCCTCATTGTCCCGACTACTTTACCATCATTGTACCATCTTTGTACTATCACTCCAGGTGAGTCTTCATAGCCCCGTTTTAATCACTTATTTGATTTCAAATCCCACGGGGGAGAATACATTGCACAATTATTTTTGTACATGCCCAAGTATTAAATTTCATACATTGCTTAAGTTGTTAGTACTACCACTTCAAGTCCCCTTTATTATCATGGACCGTTAATTATATTGCCAAGCGAGAGTGAATGAATAGATCTATTGAGGGTGACTCCTCCATTCGTGTTTGGGTTGCTCCATAAGGAAAACGAATGCATTTCATGTCTAATATTTGAGTGACTGGTAACCACTCCTTTGGGGCCAATTTTAGTACGTTTAGCTTCGGGGCCATGAGCTTAAGAGACAATGTAGCTTTTTGACATTTTGTCACCTTACTTTATACTTGTGGTTATTGTACATACGATTTACTTATAAACCTATGATTATTCACCAAATTTATGTTGACCATTTTTCGCAATGTATTTCTCAGGTTATTAAGGTAGCTCATGTTGCATACATTTGGACCTTCATGGAGTCGCGGAGTCGACGCGTCTCACCTTATATTTTCTGCACTTATGAAACGTTTGATCTTGTTGAACTTATTTTATCTAAATTGGCAACATCTTTTGGGACCTAAGTTTTGTAAACTCTGAATGTTTTAATGATCAAGCGATATATTTTTCCAAACGACACTTTAGGTCGTTCAATATGACTGTAACTGTGGTGCTATGACAGTCACCCCCAGGTATTCCATTCCGCTGCCATACAGGTAAATTGAGGGTGTGACAGATTGGCATCAGAGCTAAGGTTATAGCGAACTAGGATGTATCATGGACCCTAGACTATAACCACATCATCACAGCATCTCATCATTTCATCATAGGTGCATATTCATTATACATGTTGTTTCATGCATACACTGTGCGAGTTATTTATACCTATACTCATATATATATATGATTATATTGACCTGGTTCACAAGTGACATGTCTTCAGATACTCACCCTATTATCCTTTTATCGGATTTTGACATTGAAGATGCATTGTCATCTTCCACTACCATTGTACTACCAGTTACACTTACGCCGCCATTAGCACCATTGAATTGTTATAGGAACAAGGTTTTCCTATCATTCAGCCCATACTTAGATTTCCGTTTGGCAGAGTATTCAGACTTAATTTTAATGGACTTATCAGGATGCTTATTGCAAGGGAGATAATATGTTTTCTTTCCTCCACTAGTAGGACGCTTACTACTCAGGTACTACCACCACCGTCAGTTACTTATTTCACTATTGGTCGTCCCATAGTGCGTACTTCAACTTTACCTCTTAGATGCCGCGAGATAGCGCGAAAGAGGGTAGTATTCCATTCACTATTATCACCATCGCCTCTTAACTCGTCACTAGGATTTCATCGTCATCAATGTTATTCTCATCCTTTAGAATACCACCATTGTCATTTCTCTTTTACAATTCCACTTGCCATGAATTAGATAACACCTTGCGAAAAATACCAAGACCACGGACTCAAGAGGAACCTCCGCAACACCAGGAAGTCTTTAGACTAGACTTATATCTTTACTAGCTTTTACTATTATCCTAGCCATGAGAGGTGTGGCATAGTTCGAAGAAACTAGTGGTATTTTGATTGTTGTACAACGGAATCACCAAGTATTGACTCTACTATAGGGGAATGGTTGTGCTATCTATGATATTGGTCCATATAGACCAAAACTTTCATGTGTTATGAATATGATGATTTTTATTACCTATAGATTCTCATGGACTCTTATGATTTGATGGAAATAGACTTAAGCAAACAACTCCAAGCATGACGCAAGCTGCTGTTGGACAATCCATTGCCAGGAACGTAACTACCGCCCTCACCAAGGAACTTACTCACGTGGAATTTATGGGTTGTAATCCCTCCTCCTTTAGCGGAACTATAGATACAAAGGAATTTCTCAAATGGTTCGAAGAAATAGAAACAATATTTCAATGTGGCGACTGCCTTAAGGAAGACAAGGTTAAGTTCGCCACTTGCACTTTTCAGGATCATGCCCAGAAACGGTGGACTAAGTATGTCCAGGTAGTAGGAGTTGATGCTGCTTACTCACACTCTTGGGAGAAACTAAAAAGGATGATGAGTTTGAAGTTCTGTGTGAAAAGCGAATTACGAGCAATTGAACATGAAACACTAAACCTTACCATGGTAGGAGATGATGTTGTCAAGTATACTGCTCATTTTATGATTTAGCTCGACTAGGCTCTACAATGGATGAGCCGGAAAGCAAGAAACTTGAAAGGTACATAGGAGGACTTTCTCCTGAAATTCGTATGTTGGTCATCTCATTGGAACCCGATACCATGCCTAAAGCTATCAGAATGGTAATCGAAGCAAAGGAACGCATAGCTCACATCAAGATTTTAGGAGGCAATGGTAGCAACAAGAGAAAGTGGGTCGGTAATCTGGATACTAATGCTTCTCAACAACCATTTAAGATACAACAAGTGGTGGAGACCTGTGCTGCTGGGTCAAGCCAAAAGAAAAGATATGTGGGTAAATTACCCGAGTGCAACAAGTGTCAGTTTCATCACAAAGGATCTTGCCCCTCTCAATGTAAAAACTGCCAAAAGCTCGGACATGAAGCCAAGGATTGCAAGGCTCCCACCCTCGCAAAGCATCAGAAACTCACGGTAACCTGCCGCGAGTGTGGAGTAGTGGGACACTTCAGGAGTGAATGCCCGGAGTTGGGAAACCAAAATTGGAAGAAGAAGTTTATGTTTTAATTATATAAACCGTAGTTTGAGCCCTCTAGGGTTGTACTTTTCTTTTGGTACTTTCCATAAGTACGTTGGTGTAACCTAGTTGTATTAAGCACTTTCCTATCTAATGTACTGACTATCTTTTGTTATCTATGTGGTAATCGTAACCTTTGTTTATTCCATTTTCTATTGCAATTGTGCAATTTTCAATCGTTTCGCAACATTATGTCACTGTCTTACTAGAGATTAGGCCGATTTCGTTTTTAACGGATTAGTAGACTATTACCATTCCATAAGATTCACCCATGTATCCAATAAACCATTTAACGAATTTTATCTCAAGATATTTTACTACCAAATGGGGAAATTGTTTTACGGAATTATTAAAAGAAACTATTTTATTACCACCCTATAAATTGATTTTTCCGTCATTGCGTCAAGTATTTACTATTAGTATACGAAACAATTTTCATATTACTTGAAAGGAAATGACTAGAATACCATTTTTCAAAACAAAACGTTGAACACCATCTAAAACTTTTGAGAAGAATAATGCTATTTTGACTAACTCAACCATTGCATCATTAGTCCTCAATTATACATAGCCTGATCACCTATGTATAATTCAGGAACGATTATGCTATGAAGAAAATAATTACTTTTTAGGGATTGTTAATAACAATCTTCATTCCAAAGCATTGTAAACAAATAAACTTTTTCATAAACATCTCTTTTTGACAAACCCTCCCTGGATACTTACCCCACCTGTCACCCACTTAGCCATTAAGTTGGATTGTTCCATTGACTTCTTTAGGAGAGACTTTCCATATCAAGTACTAGGAGGACTCCTCGATACAAGAAAAACACTAAAAGGATTACGGAACTATTAAACCTAGACTAAGAAAATTCATAACCCAACAACAATCCTAAGGTACCACGATACCATCCGAATCACCTTCTCTGACCTAGTTGTCAAATTGTATTATTCAAAGGTACTAGCTAGATTTAGTTGCAGGATCGAACACACTGTGAAGGTGCGTTATGCAACACTATAGAGAGAGACCAATCCCAATAGGCAAAGAATGACACATGTCTTAGCAATCCATTAGACCAAAACACAAGGAATCAAAGATTGTTACCCATATTCTATCCCCTTTAAGTGACGCTGAGTTCGAAAGACGTAACGTTGAGGAATTAGTCACAAGATTTATTGTATCTATTTCAATTGCTCCTGATAAAGGTGATCGAATCACCTCAGACATCTAGCTATCATTTTAAGACTTCCTTCGGGACCCCAATTAGATGTAAACACCACCTATTATCCTCAGACCGATGGTCAGAACAAGAGAACGATTCAAACATAGGAAAGTTACACTCAGGGTATGAGTGATTGACTCTAGAAATGGTTGGACTAACCATTTATCACAAATCAGATTCAGTTACAGCCATAGTTATCGCATGATTGTAGAGACTACACTATTGGAGGCACTGTATGGTTAAAGTGCCAATTACCCATTTACAGACCGAAATCGGAAAGTTAAATTCACTGGTCTAGAACTAAACTATGGAACCACAAAGGAAATTTCACAAGTCAAGAACCAGTTACAAGCAACGTGAAACTGGTAGAAGTTAGGTTGGTACATGACACACATCATGCGGATTGGGTATCCCTGAACAACAAACCAACTAGATTCAAGTGGGAGAACGAACTAAGTTGAAAGCTTTGCCTTGAAGAGACATGATGCAATTTTGGTAACACGAGAGATTGAACCTCTAGTATATTAGACCATTTAAGATTCATTTTAGAATCGACCAGCTGACATATAAGATTTGAGTTCTGGCAGTGTTCAGCAACATATATTACCCATATTACCTTATAAACCTGAAGAAGCACTGATCATCTATTGACGAACCAAACTCGGAAAAAAAATCCTAACTCACTAGTCTAGTAGGCATTCATGAGATAACCAGAAATTACTTGCAAGTCAAGAATCAATTACAAATTCTATAAGTTGTAAGCCATTAAAACTTCAAGTTGGTAGCCAGATCATGTTGAAAGTTCTGCCTAGAAAAAGGCATGATATTATTTCAGAAAAATTTGGAAAGTTAAAACCCGATATACACTGGACAACGTAATATTTCAGACAGAGTAGGCCTAGTGGCCGTCAGACTTGAGCCTTGTTAGAGAACAACCGGATTACACAACCATGTTTCATCTATTCAAATCCTAGGAAATGACTTCCAGATTAGTCACTCATAATCCCATTTGGAAAGGAATCCAACCCAAAGACAAATGTAAACTTGGTAAGAACAAATAGAAATCATGGACTGTTAGGTCGAACGATGAAGCAGAGTCGAATTCCTATCATGAAAGTTCGCCGGAGTTCTCAAATATTATCACCTTTTCACCAATACCACTCCAGAGACTAACACAAACTGAACTTCGGGACGAAGTTCCTGTTAGAGGGGAAGACTGTCACAACTCGTAATTTCCGGTCATTTTCCAAACTTCGACAATCTACTATTCATCAATTACTATTCATCGATCACTATTCATCATTTTTGAGGTCAATTTGATATTCCGAGAAACATTCAAAAATTTCACTATTCACATGACACTATTCATTCCCCAGAGAAACCACTATTCATGTGCATTACTCATTTCATCGTAAACTTAGTTTACGGGTATTCAAAATTCGTGTAACCGTATTGGTTTAGGAGCGAATTCATGCATTATCATTTGGGACATTTCATTCGGACTAGAAATAGTCTGCATATCATCATTATGGCACTTGCATACTATTCCACTCGTAGGATATTTAAATTAGTACTTTTGGTATAATTAACTTTTATGTATATTTATTTCTAAATAAACGTTAACACGCGTCCAATAATGTGACTAACATGTCCGACACTCCCGACTATGATCCCAATATATGTTTATATTCATTTTAATAATATAAAAATTATAATATTAATTTACCCAGTATTTTGGAAATTTATTTATTTCGTATCGTACGTCTAATATAATTACGACGATTTTCTTAAAAACTAAACGATAATCATCCAAACACTCAATACTTGTACCCAACATATTTTCACAACTTTTATGACTTTATTATGTCCCGATTAACTTCGTCATATTTTACTTCAACTCGTCACGATTTATTTTTAGTTAACTCGGTACCCGGTAACTGTCACAACCCGCTATTTCCCAGGTCAATACTATTTTCTAAACTCGAATTTAAATTCTTGACTTTTAATTTGAAACATTTTACGTGAGCCCTTTTACTTGAATCGACGCGAATTTCTAACTAAATTCTAAGTACTCTAGGACTTAGGCTAATTCTAGTCCACAATGCTCCGGTACCTTGCTCCTTCCCCAATTCACAATTTTATACAACAAAACAAATTTCTATTCTTTAAATACTTACGGTTTTTAAATTCAACATAACGTTAATTTTTATTCAAGAATGTAACACTCGACATACCCGACTTTCTCAACAATTATTTTTAGGGTATTTTTATACTTCTAAAAATTATTACAAAAGTCCTAAAAATATTTTCCGATGTCCAAGATAAATTCTTTATATCTTACGTTTAATTACGTATAACTTCCGTTAACTACCAAACTAATACCCAATACATATTTTTACTACCCAATACATTTAATATATACATTTTATAAAAATTACATCCATTTTTCTTCCAATTTTTCCCTATGGCCGCCCCCCCCCCCCCCCCCCAGTTCAAAATTACTCACTATTATATTTTTTTCTACATGTAACATAATCCATGAAACATGGAATTTAATTTAGGAGGCTAGAGCCCCATTTTTGTCCTCTTTTATTCCATGAAATACGGCAAGACCACAAGACCAGGACATTAGGCACTTTTGACCACTTGACCTCATTTAACTATATATACATGCACAAACTTAGTACTCCTTTATCATTACAAGAAAAGAAAATACAATCACTTCTCATCTATATATAAATTTCGCCACACCTAACGAGCAAGGGAAGGAAGGATAAAGTGAGCTTGTGGGTAATTACAAGAGTACTTAGGGTAGTTTATCAAGGGTTGGATACTAATCTTTGGGGTTACACAAGTGTTTTACCAATCTCATCTCACTAACCTCTTTGTAAGTGATTCTTACACTACCTATACTTAATGATTTTTCATGAGTTTCATGCTTGTCTAGTATATATACTTGGTTATCACTTGGTACATGTTGAAAAATCTTTACATCCACTTTGATCTCTTAGCAAGAAAATATGTTTTGAACAAGTTTTGATTACAAGAAAAATTGTTAGTAAAAATCTTTACAAGTAAAATAATAAAAACTTTTTATATATATGTTAGTAGATATATAGTTTTATATATTTGGATGATCTTGTACATGGATCTTGAATATTGTTAAGTTATGTTTAGATCACCATATACTAGTTGAGAAGTTGATGGATGGACTAGGACTAGATTTGGAGTTGTTGTTAAGTGGTGATAATAAATAAAACACTAGGAAATATAGTTGACATTATTTATATTGGATCTGTCCTATTCGACCCTTCACAGAAAAATCAGTACCTTGGTGGCCACATTAGTCTATAAATATAGAAAATAGACTTAATAACGAAAACATAGCCGCTTGAACGAGTTAAAACGGACTTATAACGAAAAAGATATGCTATTTCCAAGATTGACGAATAAAACTATATTTTCTGAAAAATGGATTCTGTCCCGATTTTTGAGCTAGGAAAACTAAGGTTAAATGAAATCTAGACTAGCCGAGACCTTGAAAAACCCAAAGTATACTTGAATACCTTCGCGGGAATATATAGAACTTGAAAAACGGAACTACGACGCAAAAGTTATGGCCTAGGAAAGTTGCGACGAAACATTAAATTTTGACAGCTTTGTTCAAATATTAAAAGCTGATGGAATATTTAAAATTGACTTTTGGACATTTTAGAGTATAATTTGGCTAAAATGACGTATATAAAAATGGTAGAACATTGTGTATACTTATCAGGTGCGTTAGAGTTTTTCAAAATATATATTTACAAGACGACTAATATTTGGTCGTGAGATTTACAAGCTACGTTTTCTAAAATGGTGGATGACTTAAATACGAGATTACTTTGATTACCTACATTTTTGACAATAAAAATTTCAACAACATGTACAAGTGATAATATAGTGTATGACTTGCATGCTTGACCTTGTTTTCGAACCTAAGACATATGCATTATTTAGGTCGCGATTAGAGTACCTGGACCTTATTTCTAACTACTACTTTGTCTATCGGATATTGCTTTTGCTAAGGTGAGTCTTCATAGCCCCGTTTTAATTACTTATTTGATTTCAAATCCCACGGGGGAGAATACATTGCACAATTATTTTTGTACATGCCCAAGTATTAAATTCCGTACATTGCTTAAGTTGCTAGTACTACCACTTCAAGTCCCCTTTATTATCATGGACCGTTAATTATATTGCCAAGCGAGAGTGAATGAATAGATCTATTGAGGGTGACTCCTCCATTCGTGTTTGGGTTGCTCCATAAGGAAAACGAATGCATTTCATGTCTAATATTTGAGTGACTGGTAACCACTCCTTTGGGGCCAATTTTAGTACGTCTAGCTTCAGGGCCATGAGCTTAAGAGACAATGTAGCTTTTTGACATTTTGTCACCTTACTTTATACTTGTGGTTTATGTACATACGATTTACCTATAAACCTATGATTATTCACCAACTTTATGTTGACCGTTTTCGCAATGTATTTCTCAGGTAACTAAGGTATATTCTCATGGCATGCATGGAGTCATTTTGTGTAACAAGGATGACGCGGCTCATTCGGACTTTCTTGCACTTATGTTTAAATGTCGTTTGATTGTATTGAACTTGTTTCCGTAAACTTTTCCAACTTTTGGGACCTATGTCTTTATAACTCTGAATATTTTGAATGAATCAAACGACGTATTTTCAAAACGACACTTTAGGTCGTTCAATATATCCTTGTTGTGATGCTATGACAGTTACACCCTCAGGCATTCCATTCCGCTGCAAGTCAGGTAAATTGGGGGTGTGACAGATTGGCATAAGAGCTAAGGTTATAGCGAACTAGGATGCATCATGGACCCTAGACTATAACCACATCATCATAGCATCTCATCATTTTATCATAGGTGCATATTCATTATACATGTTGTTTCATGCACACATTGTGCGAGTTATTTATACCCATACTCATATATATATATATATATATATATATATATATATATATATATATATATATATATATATATATATATATATATATATATATATATATATATATATATATATATGATTATACTGACCTGGTTCACAAGTGACATGTCTTTAGATACCCGCCCTGTTATCCTTTCATCGGATTCCGACGTTTAAGATACCCTGTTATCTTCCACTACCATTGTACTATCAGTTACACTTACGCCGCCATTAGCACCATTGAATCATTATAGGAACAAGGTTTTCCTATCATCCAGCCCATACATAGAATACCGTTTGGTAGAGTATTCAGATTTAAATCTTAATGGACCTATTAGGATCCCTGCTATCCCTACAGTACCTACACCACCACCAGCCATAACCGCTACTACTTCTATATCTACCTCACTCTTGCCGCTCAGGAAGCGTGCAAGGTTTACCACCCCAGATTCACCTACCACCGAGACTGCTGACCCTCCACCACCACCGGTATACCACATAGGTGAGAGTTCGAGAGCAGCTGCTGCGAGAGGGCCTACAGCTCTTACCTTAGAGGATCAGTTAGGGGCTCAACATACATGTTGTGGTTGTATCTATACATGTCGTGGATGTATTTATACTTGTCGTGGTTGTATATATACATGTTGTGGGTGTATACCTTTGGTACGATGACTATTTCTATTATGATTTTTCTCATGGTTATTTTCCATTGTGATTTATCAGAAGTATGGCACCAAGGAAGGGTAAGGCTACACCAGAAACACCCGCTATGACTCAAGCCGCTATCCGCAAGTTGGTCAGGGATAGTATAGCAGAAGCTCTGGAAGTCGAGAGAGCCGAGGTTGCTGCTAGGGCTGCTGAGGCTGCTTCTAATACAGATGCCGTTGAACCACCCACTGCTAGGCGTGAATGTACATGGAAGGATTTCAAGATTAGTGATCCTATCAAGTTTAAGGGCACTGAAGGCGCGGTTGCTTTGATCCGCTGGTTTGAAAAGACTGAGAATGTATTCCTCATGTGCGGATGCCCGGACGACAGCAAGGTAAAATTTGCTACAGGTATGCTTCTTGATGAAGCTATGTCTTGGTGGAATTCTTATGCTCAGCCTATTGGTATGGGGAATGCCTACAAGCTCACCTGGGATCAATTCAAGAAATTGATGACAAAGAAGTTTTGCCCTCGTACTGAGGTGCAAAAGTTGGAAACAGAATTCTATGAGCTGGTAACTATAGGCGATGACATCGAGACCTACATCAGGAGGTTTCAAGAGTTGGCTGTACTATGTCCAACTATGGTTACTGACGATGAGAAAAAGATGGAAAACTTCGTTGGTGGACTGCCTGAAAGTATTCGAGGGGATGTGATTTCTTTTGATCCTCAAACAATGGAAGAGGCTATCCGAATAACTCAGAAACTCATGGTTCAAGTGGTAAAAGGAAAATCTGCTGTCAACAACAATAACCATTCAAACAACACCAACTACAACAACACTCGAAACAACAACAACTATAACAACAATCGAAACCGCAACTATCCCAATAACCGAAACAACAACCCAAACAATAACAACAACAAGAGGAGGTTTGACTACAACCAAGGTGGAAATGCTATTCAGCCTCCACCTAAGAGGCAAGAAGTGGCAAGGGCCTATGCTACAGGACCAACTGAAAGGAAAGGATATGAGGGTAATCTACCCAAGTGTGAAAGGTGTCAGAAACATGATAACCCAGGACGTTGCCCAAATCCATGTGGTAACTGCAAGAAGATTGGTCACCACATCAAGGATTGCAAATTTCCAATCTTGGGTGACAATCAGAGGCCACCTGTAACATGTTTTGGTTGTGTAGAAATTGGACACTTTAGGGGTGATTGCCCACAGAAAAAGAATCAAGGAACTGGAAATCAAGATGGAAGGGCTCGAGGAAGAGCTTATGTTATGGGAGGAGAAGATGTCAAAGAAGACCCGAATGTTGTTGCGGGTACGTTCCTCGTTAATAATCGTTATGCATCCATTTTATTTGATTCAGGAGCGGATAGAAGTTTTGTTTCTATTGCATTTGCACCTTTACTTAACATAGAACCAACCCCATTAGACATTTCCTTTATCGTTGAACTAGCCGATGGGTCTTTAGTTAACACCAACACCATTGTTCGTGGTTGCACTATAAATTTCCTAAACCATCCATTTAATATAGACCTTATGCCCGTAGAACTTGGAAGTTTCGACGTTGTTATCGGTATGGATTGGTTATCCCGACATCGAGCGAGAATTATTTGTGATGAGAAAGTTGTTCACCTTCCTTATAAGAGTGAGACTTTGATTGTTCATGGAGAACGAAGTGGAACTAGACTCAGTATTATATCATGCATTAAAACCGAGAAATACATAAAGAAGGGTTGTTATGCATTCTTGGCTCACATCACAGAGAAGAAGTCGGATGAGAAACGACTTGAAGATGTGCCAATTGTTAAGGAATTTCCAGAAGTTTTTCCGAAAGAATTGCCAGGACTACCGCCTACACGCCAAGTTGAGTTTCAAATTGAATTGGTGCCAGGAGCTGCACCAATTGCACGAGCACCGTATCGACTTGCACCTTCGGAGATGCAAGAATTGTCGAACCAATTACAAGAACTTTTGGACAAAGGATTCATTAGACCGAGTTCCTCGCCTTGGGGAGCGCCGGTTTTGTTTGTGAAGAAGAAGGATGGAACTTTCAGAATGTGCATCGACTATCGTGAGCTGAACAAGTTAACAGTGAAGAAGCGTTATCCACTCCCTAGAATCGACGACTTGTTCGACCAATTACAAGGTTCCTGTTTTTATTCCAAGATTGATTTAAGATCCGGTTATCATCAACTTAGAGTTCGGGAAGAGGATATCCCGAAGACGGCATTTAGAACACGCTATGGTCATTATGAGTTTCAAGTAATGCCGTTCGGATTAACCAACGCACCTGCGATATTTATGGATCTCATGAATAGGGTGTGCAAACCGTACCTTGATAAGTTTGTGATCGTATTCATTGTCGATATCTTGATTTATTCCAAGAGTAAGGAAGAGCACGAAGAGCATCTCAGAACAATTCTGGAACTACTCAAGAAAGAGCAATTGTATGCCAAATTTTCAAAGTGTGATTTTTGGATACGAAGAGTTCAAATTCTTGGCCATGTTATTGATAGCCAAGGTTTACAAGTCGACCCAGCAAAGATCGAGGCAGTTAAGGATTGGGCTACGCCCAAGTCTCCTACGGAAATTCGTCAATTCCTAGGACTTGCCGGATATTACAGAAGGTTTATTGCAGGGTTTTCTAAGATAGCGAAGCCATTGACGAAGCTGACTCAAAAGAATCAAAAGTACGAGTGGGGAGAGAAACAAGAGTCCGCATTTTAGTTATTGAAACAGAAGCTTTGTAGCGCACCGATTTGTCATTACCAGAAGGTATTGAGAACTTTGTGGTATATTGCGATGCTTCGCATAAAGGACTTGGAGCTGTGCTAATGCAGAACGAGAAAGTGATAGCTTATGCATCTAGATAGCTCAAGACACACGATAAGAATTACACTACGCACGACTTGGAGTTGGGTGCGGTAGTTTTTGCACTCAAGATTTGGAGACACTACCTTTATGGTACCAAGTGCGTAATCTTTACCGACCACAAGAGCTTACAGCATATACTTGATCAAAAGGAACTCAATATGAGACAACGTCGTTGGCTAGAATTGTTGAGTGATTACGATTGTGAAATCCGATATCACCCAGGAAAAGCAAATGTTGTAGCAGATGCACTTAGCCGAAAAGAACGACTCAAACCTTTGAGAGTTAGGTCATTAGGAATGACTATCATTTCACCACTACCATCAAAAATTCTACAAGCTTAGATTGAGGCTCTCAAGGAAGAAAATCGACCACAGGAGAAACTTTATGGTATGCCTAAGAACAAAAATGGCTTTGTAAAAAGAGCAGATGGAGTGTTATGCTTCAACGATCGAAGTTGGATACCACTCTATGGTGGAGTACGAGAATTGATTATGCATGAATCACACAAGTCGAAGTACTCTATTCATCCCGGTTCTGATAAGATGTATCAGGATCTCAAAAAGCTTTATTGGTGGCCGAACATGAAAGCAGAAATAGCTACGTACATTAGCAAATGTCTTACTTGTGCTAAAGTGAAAGCCGAGTACCAGAAACCGTCAGGATTACTTCAACAACCAGAGATTCCACAATGGAAGTGGGAATGTATTACAATGGACTTTGTCACTAAACTTCCCAAGACATCAGGAGGTTACGATGCTATTTGGGTAATTGTTGATCGTCTTACAAAATCAGCACACTTCATATATTAGAGAGACTTATTCCATGGAACAACTTGCTAGACTTTATGTCAAGGAAATAGTCTCAAGACACGGTGCACCAGTTTCCATTATTCCCGACAGAGATAGTCGTTTTACTTCAAACTTTTGGCGGTCATTACAAGATTGGGTAATTGTTGATCGTCTTACCAAATCAGCACACTTCATACCCATTAGAGAGACTTATTCCATGGAACAACTTGCTAGACTTTATGTCAAGGAAATAGTCTCAAGACACGGTGCACCAGTTTCCATTATTCCCGACAGAGATAGTCGTTTTACTTCAAACTTTTGGCGGTCATTACAAGATTCTTTTGGATCCAAGTTAGACATGAGCACTGCTTACCATCCTCAGACCGATGGTCAGAGTGAGAGGACTATTCAGACACTTGAGGACATGCTGCGAGCATGTGTGATTCACTTTGGAAATGGTTGGGCTAACCATTTGCCATTGATCGATTTTTCCTATAACAACAGTTACCATTCAAGCATTAAAGCAGCACCATTCGAGGCACTTTATGGTCGAAAGTGTCGATCTCCAGTTTGTTGGGCCGAAGTCGGTGATGTACAATGTATTGGCCCGGAAATGGTTCAAGAAACAACGGAAAAGATAATTCAAATTCGAGAGAGACTCGAAACTGCTAGAAGTCGACAGAAAAGCTACGCAGATGTTCGACGCAAACCATTGGAATTTCAGGTCGGAGACAAAGTCATGTTGAAAGTCTCGCCTTGGAAAGGCGTGATACGATTTGGAAAACGCGGGAAGTTGAACCCGAGATACATTGGTCCATTTAAGATACTGGAAAGGATTGGTCCGGTAGCTTACAAACTTGAACTTCCGTCAGAACTTAGCAATGTACACAACACGTTCCATGTCTCGAACCTCAAGAAATGTCTTTCAGACGAGTCTGCCATTATACCATTAGAAGAAATACAACTCGATGACAAGCTTAACTTTATTGAAGAACCAGTTGAGATAATGGATCGTAATGTCAAGCAGTTGAAACATAGTCGAATTCCTATCGTCAAGGTTCGCTGGAATTCTCAACGAGGTCCCGAGTTCACCTGGGAACGAGAAGACCAGATTCGTCAAAAATACCCCCACCTCTTCACCAATACCACTCCAATGACCAACGCTGACTGAATCTCGCGGACGAGATTCCCTTTTTAGGGGTGTAGAATGTCACAACCCGCTATTTCCCAGGTCAATACTATTTTCTAAATTCGAATTTAAATTCTTGACTTTTAATTTGAAACATTTTACGTGAGCCCTTTTACTTGAATCGACGCGAATTTCTAACTAAATTCTAAGTACTCTAGGACTTAGGCTAATTCTAGTCCACAATGCTCCGGTACCTTGCTCCTTCCCCAATTCACAATTTTATACAACAAAACAAATTTCTATTCTTTAAATACTTACGATTTTTAAATTCGACATAACGTTAATTTTTATTCAAGAATGTAACACTCGACATACCCGACTTTCTCAACAATTATTTTTAGAGTATTTTTATACTTCTAAAAATTATTACAAAAGTCCTAAAAATATTTTCCGATGTCCAAGATAAATTCTTTATATCTTACGTTTAATTACGTATAACTTCCGTTAACTACCAAACTAATACCCAATACATATTTTTACTACCCAATACATTTAATATATACATTTTATAAAAATTACATCCATTTTTCTTCCAATTTTTCCCTATGGCCCCCCCCCCCCCCCCCCCCTAGTTCATAATTACTCACTATTATATTTTTTTCTACATGTAACATAATCCATGAAACATGGAATTTAATTTAGGAGGCTAGAGCCCCATTTTTGTCCTCTTTTATTCCATGAAATACGGCAAGACCACAAGACCAGGACATTAGGCACTTTTGACCACTTGACCTCATTTAACTATATATACATGCACAAACTTAGTACTCCTTTATCATTACAAGAAAAGAAAATACAATCACTTCTCATCTATATATAAATTTCGCCACACCTAACGAGCAAGGGAAGGAAGGATAAAGTGAGCTTGTGGGTAATTACAAGAGTACTTAGGGTAGTTTATCAAGGGTTGGATACTAATCTTTGGGGTTACACAAGTGTTTTACCAATCTCATCTCACTAACCTCTTTGTAAGTGATTCTTACACTACCTATACTTAATGATTTTTCATGAGTTTCATGCTTGTCTAGTATATATACTTGGTTATCACTTGGTACATGTTGAAAAATCTTTACATCCACTTTGATCTCTTAGCAAGAAAATATGTTTTGAACAAGTTTTGATTACAAGAAAAATTGTTAGTAAAAATCTTTACAAGTAAAATAATAAAAACTTTTTATATATATGTTAGTAGATATATAGTTTTATATATTTGGATGATCTTGTACATGGATCTTGAATATTGTTAAGTTATGTTTAGATCACCATATACTAGTTGAGAAGTTGATGGATGGACTAGGACTAGATTTGGAGTTGTTGTTAAGTGGTGATAATAAATAAAACACTAGGAAATATAGTTGACATTATTTATATTGGATCTGTCCTATTCGACCCTTCACAGAAAAATCAGTACCTTGGTGGCCACATTAGTCTATAAATATAGAAAATAGACTTAATAACGAAAACATAGCCGCTTGAACGAGTTAAAACGGACTTATAACGAAAAAGATATGCTATTTCCAAGATTGACGAATAAAACTATATTTTCTGAAAAATGGATTCTGTCCCGATTTTTGAGCTAGGAAAACTAAGGTTAAATGAAATCTAGACTAGCCGAGACCTTGAAAAACCCAAAGTATACTTGAATACCTTCGCGGGAATATATAGAACTTGAAAAACGGAACTACGACGCAAAAGTTATGGCCTAGGAAAGTTGCGACGAAACATTAAATTTTGACAGCTTTGTTCAAATATTAAAAGCTGATGGAATATTTAAAATTGACTTTTGGACATTTTAGAGTATAATTTGGCTAAAATGACGTATATAAAAATGGTAGAACATTGTGTATACTTATCAGGTGCGTTAGAGTTTTTCAAAATATATATTTACAAGACGACTAATATTTGGTCGTGAGATTTACAAGCTACGTTTTCTAAAATGGTGGATGACTTAAATACGAGATTACTTTGATTACCTACATTTTTGACAATAAAAATTTCAACTACATGTACAAGTGATAATATAGTGTATGACTTGCATGCTTGACCTTGTTTTCGAACCTAAGACATATGCATTATTTAGGTCGCGATTAGAGTACCTGGACCTTACTTCTAACTACTACTTTGTCTATCGGATATTGCTTTTGCTAAGGTGAGTCTTCATAGCCCCGTTTTAATTACTTATTTGATTTCAAATCCCACGGGGGAGAATACATTGCACAATTATTTTTGTACATGCCCAAGTATTAAATTCCGTACATTGCTTAAGTTGCTAGTACTACCACTTCAAGTCCCCTTTATTATCATGGACCGTTAATTATATTGCCAAGCGAGAGTGAATGAATAGATCTATTGAGGGTGACTCCTCCATTCGTGTTTGGGTTGCTCCATAAGGAAAACGAATGCATTTCATGTCTAATATTTGAGTGACTGGTAACCACTCCTTTGGGGCCAATTTTAGTACGTCTAGCTTCGGGGCCATGAGCTTAAGAGACAATGTAGCTTTTTGACATTTTGTCACCTTACTTTATACTTGTGGTTTATGTACATACGATTTACCTATAAACCTATGATTATTCACCAACTTTATGTTGACCGTTTTCGCAATGTATTTCTCAGATTATTAAGGTAGCTCATGTTGCATACATTTGGACCTTCATGGAGTCGCGGAGTCGACGCGTCTCACCTTATATTTTCTGCACTTATGAAACGTTTGATCTTGTTGAACTTATTTTATCTAAATTGGCAACATCTTTTGGGACCTAAGTTTTGTAAACTCTGAATGTTTTAATGATCAAGCGATGTATTTTTCCAAACGACACTTTAGGTCGTTCAATATGAATGTAACTGTGGTGCTATGACAGTCACCCCCAGGTATTCCATTCCGCTGCCATACAGGTAAATTGGGGGTGTGACACAATACCTATCACTTGGGTCAGGTTCATATAGTCTTCTGAAGTGAACCCATAACTCCTTAGCTTTGACATCAACAAGTTCTTCCTTCTTAAACTGATCTTGAACAATTTTCCACAAAGTATCCAAATCTTCTCTATCACAACATCTAACAATATCTTCAAAATCTCTGCAAATGTTTGTGACACTTCCAGTTCTGATGATCTTCCAAGCAACACCAAAACTATCAGAAAAGATCTCCCAATTAACAACTGGATAATTTGCTTGTAGAGGTTCAATATTAAGTACATCAGTCTCTATAAACAACATATTTGAAACTTGCTCTTCAGTCAACTTGCTAGGACCCTATGTTGCTTGAGACAATCTCTGAGTCTTCAACTTCTTTGTGTCTTTAGATTCAAGACTCACTCCAGTTCTTTTTGTCTTCATAGATAATGGTTCTTGATCCATTGGAATGAATTTACTATCTTGTCTTTTGATTCTGTAGTAAATACCTTCAACCTGTTCATGTGACATTCCTTTGAATTGAGCCATCTTCATGTTACCAACATGACAACAAAAAGTCTTCATCTCAGCAATAATCTGTGCCTTTGTAAGCTTTCTTGGCTTCTTATGACCTTTTCTAGCATCCCCAATGATTTCATCAAGAGCCTGCTGATTCTTCATTTGAATGAAATCTTTAAGTTGTGCAGACCTTTGTTCTTCATTCAAGGTTGTATTTGCAATAAGTTCAATAGCCTTCTTCCTGATTACTTGATCATTGTTAATCAAATATCCAATCTCTTCTTCTGTAGGCACATAAGTGAATAATGGAGGTTTCTCATGTATGACAGTTGGTGAGATACTTGAAATAGGTTCTGTCATAACAGCTTCAAGTTTATCCAACCTAGTTGCTTCCATAAAGCTAGCAACTTCATCTTCCTTAATCTTTTTCTTTCTTTCATTCTCTTCAACTTGTTGTTGCTCTGCTAATCTTGCATCAAAGTTGATCTGAGCTTGTTCTTTCTTAGAAATCTTTCTTATTTGCTCTTGATCTGAAGCAACCACAATAGCTTTTCCTTTAACTGATCTTATTCTGGCAGCTTCTTCCTCTGCAGTGGTAAGTTCTTGAGTAGCAGTGGGAACATTTTCACTTGCAGTGGTAATTTGTTGATAAGTGGGAACTTGTTCTGCATTAGTGGAAATTGGTTGAGCAGTTCTAACTAAATCATCAAAGTTAAAACCTGCATCAGCATCCATATCTTCAAAATCCAATTTCCTCCCCTCAGTCTCAGCATCATCAGAATCACTTAGCTCAGCAAAGTCTTTTCCAAAGTTTTTACTCCTCCCCTTAAGCTCTGCATCTATTTTCCTCCCCTGTTTGGAAGAATCTCCCAAAACTTTAGTAGAACTTACAGAAAACTCATCTTGAGGTGAAGATGATGATGATACAACCTGAGATCTTTGCTTCTTGAGATTCTCAACTTCATTCTGCAATTTGTAAATCTCATCCTTCAATGTCTTCAGCTCTGTGGCATGTTGTTCTTTAGTCTGTGCCAGATCTTTCTCCAGAGCTTGAACTTGCTTGACTAACTTGGTACAAATGTCCATCAATTCATTTTGTTGCACACTACCTTCATCACTTCCAACTGTGTAACCTGCTGGGAGAGGTGAATCATGAGGCATGGTTTCAGGCTCTTCCCTAGTTGGACTAGGATTAAGCCTTGAACCACCACTGCTGGTTCCTAAACCAAAAGGCTCAGCAACATGCAATGTTGAGATGAGAGAAGTTGGCTGTTTAGACCTTCTCTCATAAGTGTGAGTGACTGCAGGGGTATGTTGAATTGGTGGAACAACAATATTGGGTGTGTTTTGAGATGCAGCTGGGATTGGTGCATCCTCACCCTGTACTTGAGAAATTTTAGCAAGCATTTGAGGGAAAAGTGGAGGAACCTGCCCATTCCAAAGTTCTGAAGCCTTAGACATATTTGGAAAAAATTTTGGCTTAAGAGTGGAAGGTTCATAAATTCTTTTGTGAGGGTGCAGTTGAAACTCATTTAACACTGTTTGCACAAACCTTGGATACATCAAAAATTTATATGGACTCTTTACATTGCCTTTCATATTATTGAAAATAAACTTTGAAAAATTGAAAGTCCTATCTGTTGCCAAACAAACCAAAGGATAAGCCATGGTTGATGCAAATTGTTCATAAGATGTTTTCTTAGGACTTAGACAATGTAAAAGAGTATGAATTAAAAATCTCCAATGGGGACAAAAACACCCTTTTCTAAAAGTGACTTTTTGTTCAGATGTATCATACCCCATTAAAGCAATATTAGTGAAAATTTCTGAATTAGGTAATGTGATAATACCATTGAGATCATCCAATTGGAGAATTCTCCTCAAGGATGACTCAGTAACATCAATAGTTACCCCATCAACTGTGGCTCTTAGAGCATCCACAGATTCTTGTGTGTCTCCCTGTTCAAGAGTTATGGACTCCACAGTGTTCCAGAACTGTTTGATATGAGAGACATAGATTGTGGGATTAATAGTTAAAGCATACCTTATATGAGTTGTGTTTAGAAAATCCACAATCTGATGAAAAACAGGGCCACTCTTCTCGTTTGACTTTTGTAAGTAGGCCACTTGGTTGTGCTCCTTGACAAATTCTAGAATTGCCATGATGTTTGTGAAAAAGAGAATGAAAGTGTTAGTAATCAAGATAAAAAGCAAGCTGTATAATAATCAATTTATACTAATAGGGTTTGAGGAGGTTGCGCAATGTGAATTATCTTTAGTAAGAATTATCTTTGGAAAAAGAATAATTTAAAATAAGTAAGTAGATAATTCACAAAAGATTTTACCCTATTAATAAGGAATGACGGTTATTTTTACAACGGCTAGTAAAAAATAGATTACTGACACAACAGTTGTAACGGCTAGTCATCAGTGGAAAAAATTACTCTTGCAGTGGTAACTGATGAACTAGCAGTGGTAAAATTTTCACAAAAATATCAAAGAGCAGTGATGAATAAAACATGAAAATTTGCTGCTCTTATCATAGTTTTTAGCAAACTAACAGCTATCGACGGATTTGATATGTCTTTACCATGAGCCGTTTGCTATGGACTAGCCAACTCTTGATCACATAGATGTATGGTGAGTTGATAAACTAGTTTTTGGTAAACTATCAACCATAAACGGATTTGTTAAGTCTTTACCAGTAGCCGTTTGCTCTGGACTAGTTGATTCTTATGTCGATTAGACATCGTGAATCAATAACCATTTGATGTGTGTTAATGATACACACCTTATTACTCCAATGATATGGGTTGAATACTGCAACACAAGATAAACCTCAACTTAACCCATATAGATTAACCCAAAGTAACTTTTTAACCAAGTTACTATTCACAAAAAGATCTTCCCAAAAGTCAACCAAAATTTACTCCTCCAACCAACCAAAACAGATAGAAGTAAATATCCTTCATTAATTATCATAACGCCTAACCTTGGCTTATATAATCACCCCCAAACTACACATCTCAGACACCAATTTACCCCAAATTATCTTTCAAACCCTAATTTCCCAATTAACCCAATTCTCCACCAAAACCATGTCATAAAACCCAGAAACCTCTGATAAAAAATCTTCTTCTTCATCATCAGAAGAAGAGTTACCACCATATCCATGGGGGCTTGAGAATTCTGACTATGAGAGAGAAATGGAGAGACGATGGGATGTACAAGAAAGACAATGGAATGCACATAGGAAGGGTGAATCAAGCCATGTTCCTAATCCTGCTGAGAGAGAGCTTGTCTCTCCCTTCATCTGTACCTCTGATGAAGACTCTTCAGAGGAAGAAAATGAAGATCCAACCTTTCTTCCTCCTTCCACACCAGAGAGATCTCAATCAAGATCAAGTAAGAGAGATCCATCTCTCCCAGCATCATCAAATTTGGTGTTGGATCTTCCTGCTCCCGAACCTGGTCTACCTCATCAAGGACATACTGGACAGAGCAAGAAGGCTGAGAGCATACGTAAGGGAAAGGAGAAGCTGAAATAGATGATTGAGGAATGTTGCCATAGACCAAAGTTCTTGAGTATTTTCTTGACTTTGGTACTTGAGCATTTTCACAGTCTTCCTTCTCTTCTTTTTCCATTTTCATCTTCAGCTTCATTATTGTACTTGTCATAGCCTCAAGTATTTTGTAATAATTGATAGAAGCTAGGAGTACTTAATTAGCCAAATGTTTAGGAATGGTCTTTGTAATTCAGTTGGAACTTTGAATGTAAGATGTAACTTGTTTTTTTTTGAATAAAAAGATCTTCTTTAATTAATCAATTGTGTAAGGTCTTCAGCATAATTATCTTATCAGTAGAAACCATGTTCAACATACTTGACCACATTCCCTTGGCTATGGCACTTGGTGACTTTAACATACAACTTACAATCTCATAACATTTGCAAAACAGACATAAAACATACACATACACCAAACAACTTGCAAACATATTAATGGGACAATGTTAAAACTCAAAAAGTATATAATAACCAAGTCATTCACAATATTGTTTAACATTAGTAGTCTTTGAATGTCCCTGCACACAAAATAAAGGAATTAGTTCTTTTTGGAGACCCAAGCCACAAATGACTTGGATCTGCCTCGTGTATCAATATAATTATATCTATCAAAGGTCATTGATACACCATTGGGATTGTTTGAGGTGATGGTTCATTTTGGTTTCCATTCCCAACGAGCTGAGGCCTTAACAACATTTCCCACATTTACCCTTTTCTTGTTAACAGACCTACCAGTGGTAACCTTTGGCCTTGCAGTGGTAACTGCTGCCTTAGCAGTGGAAACTGCTGGCTTAGAAATTTTAGGTACCCACTTCTGATTATGGTTAATTTTCTTTTCTAAATAGGTCTTTTTCCCTGTTTGAGTAGATTTAACAAAAGTAGTATCAGGGGGCTTAGGGTAAACTCTGTTTTTATTTCTGGCAGTGGCAATTGATGGTCTAGCAGTGGAAATTTGTTTAATGTCAGGGTGAAGCAAAACAGACCTGGGAATCATCTTGCTAAATGGATTTGGGTGAGTTAAGTTATTAGCATTGTTTCTATTCACCCAAGTATTCCCAAACACTTCCCTTCTTCCCAAGTGGTAGGTACAACCTTTAGCTAAATGGTCAAAGCTACCACATATATGACAGGGTTTGTTATTGAACACAAAGTCACTACCAAATTGCCTAGATTTAACATGATTCCAACTCCTCATATTGCCTCTAGGAGTTGGTGACCTACTTCTGTACATCTCAGCATATCTAGTAGTGGGCCTAGTGAAATTAGGTTGTGACCCAGGCTTCTCTTTGACAACATCAGGAATACGTCTTTTAACCTCCACTTTAACATTTTCAGGAGTACTAGGTTTAGACTCAACATTCAAATTATCATCTTTAAGAGATGAGTCACTAGCACTATCAAATACATCAACCTCAACCTGAACCTTTTCAATTTCAATTGGTTTAACAAACTTTGGTCCATAGGTCATAGGTAGATCCTGAAATTCTTCTAAACCTGTGTGAGCTAAGTCAATGCCAGGAGGTGCTGGAACACCTCTTAAAGGTGGTGGAACAATTTTGTATCCAAGACCTGATTTAGCTTTGCTCACAATTTGGGTTTCCCAAATTTTATCAATACACTTGGATTGATGATCCAGTGTTTGCTTGGTTATCATTATATTCTCACTAGCCACTTTAACCTTTTCTAGTTCTTCTCTAAGAACCTTATTAACAGCAACCTGATAATCTAAGTCTCTTCTTAATACTGCAATATCATCATTGAACTTAGATTCATTTGCCCTATAATGCTCTAATTGAGTTTCTAAAACACTTAGGCCTCTTTTATGATTTGATAAGTTATAATTAGTATGAGTTAACTCTATTTGTTGCTCATTAAATTGTGCTTTAAGTTTCTCATACTCTTTTAAGGCCTTACAAGATTTAGAACAAGCATTATCAGTTTGTACCTCAGAGTCAGAAAAAGCCATTAGTGCAACCATTGCAGAATCTGAATCATCTTCCTCTTCCTTAGTCATAAAGCTCCAATCAAAGCTCACTCCATCAATGGCCAACAGCCCCTTTGGCTCATCAGTAGTAGGTTCCTTCTTCTTGTCCTGCTTGTACCAAGTTGACCTGTTGTCAGACTTCCTTGGCTTCCTACACTCTCTGGCAAAGTGCCCCTTCTTATGACAATTGTAGCACTCCACCTTCTTTTTGTCAAAACCTACTGTTTCATTGCCACTGATGTTGATCTTTCTTCCAGTCTTCTTCCAAAACTTCTTTGTCCTCAAGCTTAGTAATGCCACTTGCCATTTAATGTCCATCTCTTCCATATCATCTTCATCAATTTGATCCAGATCCTTATGATTGAGGATTGAACCACCCACTTGACTTGATATAAAAGCATAAAAGGTAGTATCACTAAGCCCTGCAATCTGTCTCTTTGAGCTACCAGTGGAAACACTTCCACTACCAGTTGAAACAACAATGTTAGCACTGTCATCATCACTATCACTTTCTTCATCTGAACTATCATCAAGAGATGATGATATAAGTGCTACACTTCCTGAACTTGAGCTTATTTTGCCAGCTTTCTTCAATCTTTGTTCAATAACCTTGAAGTTATTGTACAAGTCATTAAGTTTCATGGTCTCCAACTTTGTCTTATCATCCCACACAGCAACATTGGTTCCAAACTCAGAGGGTAGGCTTCTTAAAAACTTTAGATTGAGGTCTTCCTTTTCCACCTCAATTCCAAAAACAGTGAGTTGAGAAACAATCTTTTGTAGCCTTGTGAAGATGCTATCAAGAGATTCATTACTTGATGAACCAAAGATTTCATAAGTTTGCTTCAGCAGAGTATTTTGAGTCTTCTTGGTAGAATCATTACCACCAAAAACTTCACAGATCTCATCAAAGAGAGTCTTTGCAGTCTTGAACTTGCTGAATGCTACAACTTGATCTCTTGGACGTGTCATCAGCAACAGACCTATGGCCTTCAAATCATTCTTTAGTTGAAGTCTTTCATCATTAGTAACAGGTCCAGTGTTGACCTTAATTACTTCCTTGCCACCAACCATCTCTGAAGTAGAGCTTGGTTTGAAAGAATTTCCAACCATGATGATCTCCCAAAGTGTGTAATCTTGGACCATAAAGAATTGTTCTATCATTAGCCTCCATGATAAGTGTCTAAATACTCATCATTTTATACCAATCTGAGCTGCCAAAACATACAAAAACACTCAAAAATGCATCATAATACTTAAAATATCTTAGAAGTGTGTTTTATATGTTTCAAATACAAAATATGCAAAAACAAATGAAAAACGTACAAAGTTTGCATAATTGGCAGTTTCAGTCCCTCAAGTTTCACAAAGTGTCAAAACTAGTCCCTGAAGGTTTAAAATAAATGAAAAGTCAACTTAAGTCCTTGGGAAACCAAAAATATTCACAAATGATCCCTGGATGAAAGTTTACACAAACTGGCAACTTTTACCCCTCAAGTTACAAAATTGGCAAAAATGGTCCCTAGGTATTCAAAACTTGGAAATTTACAAATAATACCCTTGTACTATGCATGAATGACAAAATGGAACAATTTTGATAAACTTTTGAGAAATTACAACCACAGTCCCTTAAAAATCCAAATTTACATAAATGGTCCCTGGAGTTTGAAAAATTACAGAAAAGGTCCCTGGATATTTTTAAATGAAAAAAATAAATAAATTGGTCCTTGGTTTATCATATTTGGCAAAAATAGCACTTGAAAATACTTTGGGAAAATCACATATTCAGTCCCTCTATTTTACCCAAATTACATTTTTGGTCCTTGTTTACACTTTAACTAAACCGGATGATTGATGCCAAACCACCTAACTTAAATTAACCAAAGAATGGTCAACTAAGTCAAATAGCCTAGATCAATGCTCCGGGTAATATAATGTATCACCGGGTCGTAAAATCCCGTTGAGGTGTGAAATGTAACTATAGCGTGTTCGTAATCGGGTGTTATTCACAGAAAAGGGGTTATTGTGAAAATTATTTGGAATATATAAACAAAAATAGCTTAGGAAAGCTATGTGAATGGTTACGGGAATTTGGAGTACGAAGATTTGAGCTAAACCTAAAAAACGTACGTTTCAATTAAAAAACGTATACAGACGAACAAAACGAAAAGTACAACTGGAGGACCAGGAGGGTTAAAAGTGTAAATTTGTATTTTTACAATCCTATTAATTAAAGAAAATTTAAAGAAAAATAAAAATTATTTTTATACTATTTAATTATTTATAATTAATTAATTACTAATTATCTATTTAATACTAATTAAACTAATTAGAGTTATTAAAAATACTTAAAAGACTTAGAAAATTAAGAAAAATTTTATAAATCTAATTAACCATTACAGGAATCCTAAAAAATTATAAAAAGTTAATTCTAAGTATTTTTAAGCTAATTAACTAATTATTATACTATTTATTAATTAATATCTAATTAAACTATTTAAATTATGAAAACTATTAAATGAACAGTAAAAATTCTAGAAAAATTTATAAAATTATTTTAACTAAAATAGAAGCTATAAAAATTATAAAAACTAGGTTATACTATATAAAAACTAATTATGCTATTTAATTGTTTAATATTAATTAAAACTAAATTAAACTAAAATTAATTAGAAATACCACTAAATGACAAAATAAAAATCTGGAAAAATTTGTAAAATTATTTTAACCTAAAATATAATTTCTAAAAATATAAAAGTGATATATTACTTAGAAATAAATAAAAAAGTAAAATAAATTAATAACTCCTATTAAATAGAAGCTATCACTAAAGTTAAAATTGGTTTTTTTTGGATTTTTTCTTTTTCTAAACTGATAATAAGATAAAAACAAGCACTTTTAATTAAGACACTTTTTCTACACCCCTGGAAATAAGCACTTGGAGTGCTTATTCACCTCACAGTTGACTTTTGTTGACTGTGAAGGTTAATAAGCTCAAAATGGAAATGTGGGGTCCACAATTGAATTTCTTGATTCTACTGAGTATAAAGAACAATAATAAGCAACTATTAAGCTACAAGTGAACCAGAATAAGCCAAAAAGGGTTCAAATAAGCACTTAACAAAATGGACTGATGCAGTTTGGGGACAAACTTAAGGGTCCAAGCAAGGTGGGGTCCACAGGCCTAGGGTTCAAATAAAAGGTTCACAGACACTCCTGGGTAGGAGGGGGGTTGGGAGAACCAACTATTTCAGTGTGGGACCCACTGGATCAACCACAATAGGCCACAAAAGTGTGGTGGTGAGCTGAGGTACTGATGTGCAGGGCAGGGGTGTTGCCCTGCAGCTTACTTCAAGGGTGTGTAGGACCCACCAAACAAAATTTATAAAATCTGGAAAAATTCACAAAAATGTACAAAGTGGCAAAGATTAAACTCAACAAATTTCAGAATCTAACACCTAGGATACAACAAGTTACAAGCTTTCAAAGATTGATCAAAATCTGAAACTCAACAATTTGACTTTTCAAGAAATTACAAAGTTTGACTTTAGTGAACTTGGGCAGCTGATTTAATGATCAAATAAGCTGAGATAAGTTATATAAAAACTAAATTAGGTAAAACTTTAACTTTTGAAAAGGATTTGTGGGATTTGGACTTCAAAAAATCACCACAGTGGACTGTGGTGATTATTGTCTTGTAATTTTGACTTTTAAAGGGTTTTGCACCAAAGTACTTGTTCCTCTGAGCTTAATTATGCACAACAAACTGTTACAAACTAATAGATACTCAGAATAACAATCACAACACACTAAACAAAGCACAACCAAACACCCTCTTAAAAACAGCTATAGAAGAGTTTTTCACTTAAACAAATATTGAACACAAACATATGATTACAACTAATCAATAAGCTATTAAATAACTGTAATGAGCTTAAATTAACAACCTAAACTGATTTAAGAGTAAAATAAAAAAGTAAGTAGCTTACAAAAGCCTTCCAATGCTACTGATTAGGTACCAAGGATCAAACCAAACAATCCTATGTGGTTTCCACAAACCTCTAACCCACAGCCATCCTTGTTACACTGTGCTCCTTGCTCATTCCAAATGATCACAACTTTTTTATTTTCATTTTTATTTTTCCTATTTTTTAGTAGATATTTAAAACTGAGCTTAGTGTTATCTTGAAAGCTTATAAAGCTTTCCAAAACTTGTTTTTAAGTTTAGATAAGCTACTGAATGACATGAACTAACATTAGAAACTTTTGATTAGAACTTGGAAATTCAAATTGAGACTTTAAAAAGTGAAAAAGAGAAATAAGCTTCAAACTGAATTTGCATTAATAAAAGGAGTTACATTACATTGAAAATGAACTGAAAATTACAAATTAACTAAGAAAATTACACATACAAGCTTCTATGAGCTTTTCCTTATATAACGACCTAAAAATACTAATGCTAAGCCTTCCACATGGGACCTTTTTGAAATCTGACACTCCCAAAGTCTTTGTGATGACTTCTTGACCAAATCCCATCCATTGAATTGCTGTGAGACCATTCTAAACCTTTGATCATGATTTTGGCGCCAAAATGGGGTCGGGGTTAAATAAGTGGTTCTGGTGAGGGTTTTAGGGGAGCATTTATGGTGGTGGAGATGGTTGGTGAGGGGCATTAATGGTGGGGGGTTTAGTTGGTGAAAAGGCGAGGGGGGGGGAATGAGTCACCCTGGTTTTGTGGGATGTGTTGGGGGGAAGAAGATAGTCGGGGTGGTGAGGGTTGACCGAAGTCAACACCCAGGTTTATTAAAAAAAAAACAAGGTGGGCTTTGGACTGGGCTTGGGGTGTTTAGGGGTTGGATTGGACCGAATAACAAAAAGGGTTGGTTTGGTTTTGGGTTTAGCAAAAAAGGGTCCGGTTGGTATAAAGTTAACACAAGGACCATTTTGCAATTTTTTCAAAACCTTAAGGACTGAAATTGCCAAACTCCAAAAGTTCTCATAAGTGTTATTTTTTTCACATGCCAATAATTCAAGGACCAATTTTGTATTTTTCCACTTTTTCCAATTTCAAAAACATCCCAGGGACTACTTTTGCCAACTTTGGATTTTCAGGGACTAAATATGTAATTTTTGAAAACTTGCAACCCAATTATGATATTTTGACTTTATTTGACTTTTAAGACCTTGGGTTGACTTTTCCTTAAAAATAAATGCATAGGGACTAAAAGTGACAAGTTTTGAAACTTGGGGGACTGAAACTGCCAATACTGCAAACTTTGTACGTTTTTTTCTTTGTTTTTGCACATTTTGCTTTTAAAACACATAAAACACAATCCCTGGGATAATTTAAGTGTTTTGATATCTTTTTGATTGTTTTTGTGCGTTTTGGCAGTTTAAATATATCGAAAACGATGAGTGTTTGAGCACTCATCAATCCCCCACACTGAACTATTGCTAGTCCCTAGCAATCTTTTTAGAAAACTTGATGGATTTTAAACTCTTTACCAAAAGCCATCACTTCTGGAGTAGCCAGGTGTAAGAACTGTGGCACACCTGATAACCGTGTGATTTTGAGCAAACCACCAGCTTCCAACGGATTTGATAAGTCTTTACCAAGAGCCGTTTGCTCCTGGACTAGCCAACTCTTGATGGACCTAGTCAACATCTTGGTGAGCTGATTACCAATTATGGATTTTTCCACGGCCTTTACCACAAGCCATAATCTTGCGGGCTAGCCAACTCATTTGTTTTCGGGGAGTTGATGAACCACACAATTTTGGGCAAATTGCCAGCCGTCAACGGATTTGAGTTGTCTTTACCAAGAGCCGTTTGCTCCTGGACTAGCCAATCCCTTTGTCATTTAGACTTTGGCGGACTGATTACCACAAAAAAAAAAAATTTTTTAAATAAAGTGAAAAAATTTTGAAAATTTTTGCCAAAAACGGGGGTACTTGAAAGATATTTGTTAAAATTTGTTAGAATTTCCCCCCCTCACTTAGAAATGAATATTGTCCTCAATATTCAAAGTCCCGGCTATTATGCCGAAGCTATGAACGTAAAAAGCCAAGATTTGAATCTAACTGTGGAAATACCAATTTCACTTTATTTCTATATATATACAACTTTTTTTTTTTTTTTTACTTATATACATATATACATTTTTTTTTCAAATAGCAGGGGGGTTGGCCATTCCCCCACACTCGGTGGTAGAAAATAGAAAGAATCAGAGATACGGGTGAAAACCCGTATTGTTGCTAGTTTTTGGTCATTGAGTCGCTAGCTTGACTCTATCCCCGAATTCAATTGTCCTTGGGGAAAGTTTGGAGATCCGGGACGACCATGGATGGTACGTCCTCTCCAAAGTAGTGCTTTAACCGATGTCCATTCACTTTGAAATTTGGACCGTCATTTTGAGATAATTCGACGGTACCATAGGGATAAACTTTTGTAATGGTGAATGGACCAGTCCATCGGGTTTTGAGCTTTCCCGAGAAGATCTTGAGTCTAGAATTGAAAAGAAGGACTCGATCACCAACGTTGAAAACGCGGTTTTTGATTTTTGAGTCATGAATCTTCTTTGTCTTTTGTTTATAGATCAAAGAGTTCTCGTAAGCTTGATCACGAAGTTCGTTTAATTCATTGAGTTGAACTTTTCTGTGATCACCCGCTGTTCTGAGGTCGAAATTGGCATGCTTGAGGGCCCAATAGGCTTTATGCTCAAGCTCGATCGGAAGATGGCACGCTTTCCCGTACACAAGTTTATAAGGCGTACACCCAATGGGTGTTTTGTAAGCCGTACGGAAAGCCCAAAGTGCATCATCTAATTTGTCCGACCACGATGCACGATTTTCACCTACAGTTCTCTCCAATATTCTTTTAATGCCCCGATTGGACACTTCGACTTGTCCACTTGTTTGAGGGTGGTACGCAGTGGAAAGACGGTGAGTCACACCGTATTTTTGCATGACTTTGTCAAACTTGTCATTACAAAAGTGCGTACCACGATCACTAATAATAGCGCGTGGAGTTCCAAATCGGGCAAAGAGAGCTTTTAAAAATTTCACCACTACTCGGGCATCATTTGTGGGTAAGGCTTTTGCCTCAACCCATTTTGACAAGTAGTCAACTGCCACGAGTATGTATTTGTTACCGTGAGAAGATGGAAATGGCCCCATAAAGTCGATGCCCCAAATATCAAAGATTTCACAAACTTGAATTGCATTCTGAGGCATTTCATTCTTTTGTGAAATATTCCCGTGGCGCTGACAAGCGTCACAGGACTTGACCAATTCTTGGGCGTCCTTGTAGATCGAGGGCCAATAAAAGCCGGAATCAAACACCTTTTTGGCAGTGTAGTTGGGATTGTGGTGGCCCCCCGTGGGACCAGCATGGCAAGCCTTTAAGATTTCAGCGGCTTCCTGACCATACACACACCGCCGGATGACTTGATCCGCGCATATCTTGAACAAGTAGGGGTCGTCCCAAAAGTAATGTTTGACATCTTTGAAAAATTTATTTTTTTGTTGGGACGACATCCCTTTCACAATGAAGTTACCCGCAAGATAGTTTGCAAAATCGGCAAACCATGGGGTAATCGAGTCTCCACGAAATGAAACCACATTGAGGGTCTCGAGAGGAAATGTTTCATTTATTTCCTTTTTCTCGAAAGCATTTTGGTGAGGGTTTTCAAGACGGGAGAGATGATCAGCAGCCAGGTTCTCAGCTCCTTTTTTATCACGAATAATGATATCAAATTCCTGAAGGAGGAGAACCCATCGGAGGAGTCTCGGCTTTGCATCTTGTTTTGCAAATAGATACTTCAAAGCCGAATGATCCGTATACACTATGCTTTTAGTCAGAATCAAGTATGGCCGGAATTTTTCAAAAGCATACACCACAGCTAATAATTCTTTTTCAGTGGTGGTGTAATGACTTTGTGCCTCGGTCATAGTCTTGCTGGCATAGTGTATAGGCTGAAAATGTTTTGTTTTGCGTTGCCCCAAGACTGCCCCTATAGCATAATCACTAGCATCACACATGAGCTCGAAGGGCAAGTCCCAATCGGGGGCAACAAGAATCGGTGCCTCGGTAAGCCTTTTCTTTAATGTTTCAAAGGCTTCGATGCACTCAGGGGAGAAGACAAAAGGAGCATCCTTCTCGAGGAGATGGGTCATGGGCCGGGCAATTTTTGAAAAATCTTGAATAAACCTACGATAGAAACCGGCGTGACCCAAAAAGCTCCTAACACCTTTCACAGTCGTAGGAGGAGGCAATTTTGCAATGACGTCCACTTTGGCACGGTCAACCTCCATCCCATTTTTTGAAATTTTATGGCCGAGGACAATGCCCTCTTTGACCATAAAGTGACTCTTCTCCCAATTTAGACATAACTTTGTGTCTTCACAACGTTTTAGCATGCTGTCTAAATGGGAGAGACATGTTTTAAACGAATCCCCAATGACCGAGAAATCGTCCATAAAGACCTCCATACTTTTCCCGATCATGTCGGAAAAAATGGCCATCATACATCTTTGAAACGTGCCCGGAGCATTACATAGGCCAAATGGCATACGTTTATATGCGAAGGTTCCATAGGGGCACGTAAAAGTGGTCTTTTCTTGGTCTTGCGGGTCAATGGGAATCTGAAAGTAACCCGAGAAACCATCGAGGAAGCAATAGTACTCATTCCCCGCTAATCTCTCGAGCATCTGATCCATAAAGGGCAGAGGAAAATGATCCTTACGGGTGGCGTCATTCAATTTACGATAATCAATGCAGACGCGCCAACCCGTAACCAAACGAGTTGGAATCAACTCATTCTCCTCATTTGTGACAACGGTAATGCCACCCTTTTTTGGAACACAATGGATTGGGCTGACCCAAGGACTATCTGAGATAGGGTAAATCAATCCGGCATCAAGAAGTTTCAAAACCTCTTGTTTGATAACCTCGTGAATTTTTGGATTCACCCTTCTTTGATGTTGGACCGCAGGTTTGAAGTCATCCTCCATTAATATCTTGTGAGTACAGAACTCAGGGTCGATACCCTTGATATCGGAAAGACGCCAAGCAATTGCTCGCTTATGAGACTTCAAAACCTGTATAAGAGCAGCCTTTTCCTCAACACTTAAGTCTTTAGCAATAATGACGGGCAATTTATCATCACCCTCCAGAAATGCATATTCAAGATGAGGCGGCAAGTCCTTAAGTTCAACCGCGGGAAAGTCATCAGTTTTCTCAACATTTTTGACTTCCTCTTTATGAAGTGTTTGTGGTAGAACAGGAAGATGAGAGGGATCTTCATTTAACAATTTTTCCAGCAGGTGAATATCCCTCTCGAGGTCGATCTCTTGGTAGTCAATTCCATCGGGAATCAAATCACTTTTGAGAAAGGCCTCAATTTCTTCTGAGAAGATGAAGTCACTTCCCTCAAACGGAGTGAGGGAAGGAGAAGAATTGGCAATAATGGGGTGAGAAGATGGAGTGAAGTTTTCACTCGGAGAATCATCGACAAAACCTAAAACCTCTTGAGCGTACTCCTCAGACGCGACATCAATGACATCAATTCGGTTAACCGTTTCGGCGTCATAGTTAGAGGAGTACCTCGAAGTTTGATCGAGGTTAAAGGTTACAGCTTCATTACCAACACGAAGAGTTATTTCCTCTTCGTGCACATCAATTAACGCACGACCCGTCCTTAAGAATCCTCTCCCAAGAATGAGAGGAACACGTGGGTCAGCATCGAACTTAACAACAACGAAGTCAGCGGGGAAATGGAACTTTCCTACTTTCACGAATACATCTTCGGCAATGCCGAGAGGATGTGAGATTGAACGGTCGGCAAGCTCGAGAGTCATGCACGTAGGAGTAAGTTGAGGAAGAGAGAGTTTCTCCCACACTGAGTAAGGCATCAGGTTGATGCTAGCGCCAAGATCAGCTAAGGCGAAGCACTCAACCATCCCAGGGAAAACACATGGAATGAGAAATCTCCCAGGGTCTCCAAGCTTCTTAGGAAGCTTCTTTAAGATAACCGCAGAGCAGTTTTCGTTCAGAGGAGTCTTTGCCATTTCGTACAATTTTTCCTTGTTGCTTAACAAGTTCTTGATCATCGATGCGAATTTGGGCATCAGGATGATAGCATCCGCAAGGCTAACGTCAAAGTGCAAATCTTGAAAGATTTGATAAAACTTATCCATTTGGTAACTAGCCTTTTCGCGGAGCTTTTGCTCATTAAGTCTTGACGGGTATGGTAGTGAAGGTTTGGATTTAGGGTTCTCTTCAGGAGTTGTTGATGGTTCAAATACAACTCCCGGTTTTGGTACAAGTCCAGATTTTGGTACAATTTCCGGAACAACCTGAGGGTGGACGTGTGCGGTACTTCGTGGGCTAGTAAATTGCACCTTGTCCGTGGTTGCCTCAGGCTCAATTTCAACTTCCTCAGAATAAAGAGGAGGAGGCATAGGTGGAAGAGGAGAAACAGGAGGAACTGGCGGCTCTTCATAAGCTTTACCACTTCGTGTAGTAATAGCTTTGAGTTCACCCTTGGGGTTAACAATTGTATTAGCCGGAAGACCTCCTGATGTAGAGGGTGGAGTGAGATGATTCATAAGACTGGCAAGCATATTTTCAATCTTGCCTTGATTTTGATCAATTTTGTTGTTTGTTTGCATCAACTCACTCTTCAGCTCTTGACCCTGTTTGGTTATTGCTGATTGGAAATCATTTTTCAAATTTGAGATTTGATTTTGCATTGCCCTCATTTTGGTCTCATTAACTTTGATATAGTTATTGAGCTCGTTTGGGAGGGGATCTTGATAATTTGGAGCTGAATACCCTTGATTACCCCTTTGGGGTGGGTACTGATTGACGGGGGCAGGATTTTGATTTTGCAAATTAGGCCCCCTTGGTGGATTAGGATTAAACCTATTTGGATTTTGAGGAAAACCGGGTGGTCCACCCTGATTGCTAGCCCGGTAATTTGGATCCACTTGAGGACGGTATTGGTTACCTCCTTGGTTGGAATTGCCGGCTATTGCATTTACTTCGAAGGGATTGCCTTCGGTGGCAGGGCAATTATAATAGGAATGTGGACCACCACAAGTGACACAAACTTCTATTTTTTTGATTTCAGCTTGTGGAGAAGGAGAAGAATCTTTCTTGCTTTGGGCGAGAACAAATGCGTGGACGGCTTCCGTGAGTTGATCAAGTCTAGCATCGGTGCTAGACTGAGCCACGGTCGATGAGGAAGAAGGAACAACATCCCTTTGGGAACAAACTGATCTGCTTCGGGGAATGCGAACCTTAGATTTATTCTCAATGATTTCTAAAGCATCCTTTGTGGTGCGATTCAAGAAGTTACCTCCAGCGGAGGCATTCAGAGAGTCTTGATCAGATTGGCTTACACCATTGTAGAAAGTATCAAGTGTCATGAGATCAGAGAAACCGTGGTGAGGGCATTTTCGGAGCAATTCCTTGTAACGATCCCATGCCTCACTAAAGGGTTCATCAAATTTCTGCGTGAATTTCATGATATCGTTCTTGAGACTTGTGGTTTTGGAAGGAGGAAAGAATTCATTCACGAACTTTTTCACAAGATCTTCCCATGTCTCAATAGATCGTGGAGGTTGTTTTTCAAGCCAAACCCGGGCTTGTCCCTCCAGGGAGAATGGGAAGAGAAGAAGTTTGATTGCTTCAGAGGGGACATCTTTGCATTTGATGGTGTAAGTGATTTTATTGAACCATCGAATGTGATCTTGAGGATCGTCCCTCTCATAACCGTAGAATTGACGTGATGTGGCCAGATTTATTAATCCTGTTTTAAGCTCAAAATTATCGGCCATGATTGTTGGAACAACGATAGCATCTCCGTAACCCTCGACGGGTGCTTGGAGAAGCTCGTTCATAGTGGGTTCAGCTGCCATGATGACAGCTGGAGGTGGAACAGTACGGATTTCAGATCCGACTGATGGTGCAGAACGTCGACGAGGTCTTCGAGGTCTCTGAACCAGCTCACGTAATGGGCTAGTGGACCTTGAAGAACGAGTGCGCATGCACTAAGGATAAAAACTTTTTGGACAATATTTTTGTTATCGTCCCGTAATCCAGATTCGTTTCTCTTCAAGAATCACCTTAAAAGAAAACCGAATCAGAAAACGTTACGATATGTTTTGTTGGTTTTTTACTTTTTTTTTTTTTTTTTTTGGTGCTTCAACACTTTAGGAAAAGTGTCAATGACATTTTTAGATTTTGAAAATATTCACAAGTGATGGTATTTGTACAGTGAGTGAGGTGAGATAACACTAATCTCGAAAAACGCTACAGAAACGCGCACACCTCCCCGGCAGCGGCGCCATAAATTGATTGATGCCAAACCACCTAACTTAAATTAACCAAAGAATGGTCAACTAAGTCAAATAGCCTAGATCAATGCTCCGGGTAATATAATGTATCACCGGGTCGTAAAATCCCGTTGAGGTGTGAAATGTAACTATAGCGTGTTCGTAATCGGGTGTTATTCACAGAAAAGGGGTTATTGTGAAAATTATTTGGAATATATAAACAAAAATAGCTTAGGAAAGCTATGTGAATGGTTACGGGAATTTGGAGTACGAAGATTTGAGCTAAACCTAAAAAACGTACGTTTCAATTAAAAAACGTATACAGACGAACAAAACGAAAAGTACAACTGGAGGACCAGGAGGGTTAAAAGTGTAAATTTGTATTTTTACAATCCTATTAATTAAAGAAAATTTAAAGAAAAATAAAAATTATTTTTATACTATTTAATTATTTATAATTAATTAATTACTAATTATCTATTTAATACTAATTAAACTAATTAGAATTATTAAAAATACTTAAAAGACTTAGAAAATTAAGAAAAATTTTATAAATCTAATTAACCATTACAGGAATCCTAAAAAATTATAAAAAGTTAATTCTAAGTATTTTTAAGCTAATTAACTAATTATTATACTATTTATTAATTAATATCTAATTAAACTATTTAAATTATGAAAACTATTAAATGAACAGTAAAAATTCTAGAAAAATTTATAAAATTATTTTAACTAAAATAGAAGCTATAAAAATTATAAAAACTAGGTTATACTATATAAAAACTAATTATGCTATTTAATTGTTTAATATTAATTAAAACTAAATTAAACTAAAATTAATTAGAAATACCACTAAATGACAAAATAAAAATCTGGAAAAATTTGTAAAATTATTTTAACCTAAAATATAATTTCTAAAAATATAAAAGTGATATATTACTTAGAAATAAATAAAAAAGTAAAATAAATTAATAACTCCTATTAAATAGAAGCTATCACTAAAGTTAAAATTGGTTTTTTTTGGATTTTTTCTTTTTCTAAACTGATAATAAGATAAAAACAAGCACTTTTAATTAAGACACTTTTTCTACACCCCTGGAAATAAGCACTTGGAGTGCTTATTCACCTCACAGTTGACTTTTGTTGACTGTGAAGGTTAATAAGCTCAAAATGGAAATGTGGGGTCCACAATTGAATTTCTTGATTCTACTGAGTATAAAGAACAATAATAAGCAACTATTAAGCTACAAGTGAACCAGAATAAGCCAAAAAGGGTTCAAATAAGCACTTAACAAAATGGACTGATGCAGTTTGGGGACAAACTTAAGGGTCCAAGCAAGGTGGGGTCCACAGGCCTAGGGTTCAAATAAAAGGTTCACAGACACTCCTGGGTAGGAGGGGGGTTGGGAGAACCAACTATTTCAGTGTGGGACCCACTGGATCAACCACAATAGGCCACAAAAGTGTGGTGGTGAGCTGAGGTACTGATGTGCAGGGCAGGGGTGTTGCCCTGCAGCTTACTTCAAGGGTGTGTAGGACCCACCAAACAAAATTTATAAAATCTGGAAAAATTCACAAAAATGTACAAAGTGGCAAAGATTAAACTCAACAAATTTCAGAATCTAACACCTAGGATACAACAAGTTACAAGCTTTCAAAGATTGATCAAAATCTGAAACTCAACAATTTGACTTTTCAAGAAATTACAAAGTTTGACTTTAGTGAACTTGGGCAGCTGATTTAATGATCAAATAAGCTGAGATAAGTTATATAAAAACTAAATTAGGTAAAACTTTAACTTTTGAAAAGGATTTGTGGGATTTGGACTTCAAAAAATCACCACAGTGGACTGTGGTGATTATTGTCTTGTAATTTTGACTTTTAAAGGGTTTTGCACCAAAGTACTTGTTCCTCTGAGCTTAATTATGCACAACAAACTGTTACAAACTAATAGATACTCAGAATAACAATCACAACACACTAAACAAAGCACAACCAAACACCCTCTTAAAAACAGCTATAGAAGAGTTTTTCACTTAAACAAATATTGAACACAAACATATGATTACAACTAATCAATAAGCTATTAAATAACTGTAATGAGCTTAAATTAACAACCTAAACTGATTTAAGAGTAAAATAAAAAAGTAAGTAGCTTACAAAAGCCTTCCAATGCTACTGATTAGGTACCAAGGATCAAACCAAACAATCCTATGTGGTTTCCACAAACCTCTAACCCACAGCCATCCTTGTTACACTGTGCTCCTTGCTCATTCCAAATGATCACAACTTTTTTATTTTCATTTTTATTTTTCCTATTTTTTAGTAGATATTTAAAACTGAGCTTAGTGTTATCTTGAAAGCTTATAAAGCTTTCCAAAACTTGTTTTTAAGTTTAGATAAGCTACTGAATGACATGAACTAACATTAGAAACTTTTGATTAGAACTTGGAAATTCAAATTGAGACTTTAAAAAGTGAAAAAGAGAAATAAGCTTCAAACTGAATTTGCATTAATAAAAGGAGTTACATTACATTGAAAATGAACTGAAAATTACAAATTAACTAAGAAAATTACACATACAAGCTTCTATGAGCTTTTCCTTATATAACGACCTAAAAATACTAATGCTAAGCCTTCCACATGGGACCTTTTTGAAATCTGACACTCCCAAAGTCTTTGTGATGACTTCTTGACCAAATCCCATCCATTGAATTGCTGTGAGACCATTCTAAACCTTTGATCATGATTTTGGCGCCAAAATGGGGTCGGGGTTAAATAAGTGGTTCTGGTGAGGGTTTTAGGGGAGCATTTATGGTGGTGGAGATGGTTGGTGAGGGGCATTAATGGTGGGGGGTTTAGTTGGTGAAAAGGCGAGGGGGGGGGAATGAGTCACCCTGGTTTTGTGGGATGTGTTGGGGGGAAGAAGATAGTCGGGGTGGTGAGGGTTGACCGAAGTCAACACCCAGGTTTATTAAAAAAAAAACAAGGTGGGCTTTGGACTGGGCTTGGGGTGTTTAGGGGTTGGATTGGACCGAATAACAAAAAGGGTTGGTTTGGTTTTGGGTTTAGCAAAAAAGGGTCCGGTTGGTATAAAGTTAACACAAGGACCATTTTGCAATTTTTTCAAAACCTTAAGGACTGAAATTGCCAAACTCCAAAAGTTCTCATAAGTGTTATTTTTTTCACATGCCAATAATTCAAGGACCAATTTTGTATTTTTCCACTTTTTCCAATTTCAAAAACATCCCAGGGACTACTTTTGCCAACTTTGGATTTTCAGGGACTAAATATGTAATTTTTGAAAACTTGCAACCCAATTATGATATTTTGACTTTATTTGACTTTTAAGACCTTGGGTTGACTTTTCCTTAAAAATAAATGCATAGGGACTAAAAGTGACAAGTTTTGAAACTTGGGGGACTGAAACTGCCAATACTGCAAACTTTGTACGTTTTTTTCTTTGTTTTTGCACATTTTGCTTTTAAAACACATAAAACACAATCCCTGGGATAATTTAAGTGTTTTGATATCTTTTTGATTGTTTTTGTGCGTTTTGGCAGTTTAAATATATCGAAAACGATGAGTGTTTGAGCACTCATCACCGGACCCTTTTTATTTAATAAACCCAAAAACCAAATCCAATCCAAACACCCTCACCCAGCCCACCTATTCCCAAGCCCAAAACAAGCCCAGTTAAAAACCCCCCTTTGTTATTTAAAACGGGTTTGACCCCGTTTGACCACCCCCAATACCGCCAAACCACCAATACTATACACCACCCTCACCACCACCTGCAAACACCAAAACCAGGTGGTATTCCACCACCACCTCACCTCTCCACCTCACCCCCTACTCCCCTAAACCCTCCTTTCCACCTCACAGCAAACCCACACCTCAATTAATGCATTTCTCACCAATTTTCACCCCAAACTCCATTTTGTCCTCTGTTTTCATCATATCAGCCCCAACTTGCATAAAAAATATCCTAATTGTCTCCTGCCACCTCCACAACAATCCACAATTCTTTAATTGCAGAACGTTGGCTCCAAGTTTACTTGGAGACTTTTGGCGCCAAAAAGAAGATTTGAAGGTCAGGATTGATTCAGACAATTCAATGGTCAAGATGTGCTCAGAAGGTGTCCTGGAACCCTAATGTGGGCTTATAAAAGGAAAAAGAAGCAGAGGAGTATCTATCTAGTTTAATTTTAAAAAAGTGTATGTCGTTTAATGCAATTTCCAATTTCTAGTGTAAACTTAAGCTTCTAAGCAGTGTTCTAAGTATTTTCAGTGTATTGTAACTCTTTCTAAATAATAAATTTCAAGTTTCTGTGAATGTTCAATCTTATGCAATTTTAGTTTAATTTTCTTAAATTTCAAAAGATCAATTGTTGTTACTGTGAAGTGTAGTGGATCCTTAAGCTCACTCAAGCTCCTAGATAGTTTATAAAAGCTATTAGAAACCTTTAAAAGCAGTTTAGTAATAAAAACTCAAAAATATCAAAAAAGTCAAACTGATAAGCTATTGGTGATAAGCAATGGAGCATGGTTAATTTTGGAAGGCCTTGGGTTAGTGAATCTGTAGAGATTCTTTAAGATTGTTCTTGGTTCATGGTTTGAGCAGGAAAGTTTATTGTAAGTTATCAAAATTCTCATTTCTGCCTTTGTACTATTGCTTTGCTTATTGCTTGCTTTTTCAGTGTTTTATGCTTATTCAGTCTTAAATAGTAATAATATAACATAAAAATAGTATCTTGTTTGTTGGAATTAATAGTTACTAAAAAATAAAAAATCAAACAGTCAACATAGCTTATTTTGTGTTCTTGTGTATCTGTGGTTAAAACTTGTTTCTAAGTGCTTAAAAATAATTACCATAACATAATAAGTCATGTTGGATCAGTAGAATAAATTCTTATAGCCCTTAGCTACTTAAATCTCAAAACAGTCTAGATTACGGAATGTTTGGAATAAGCTTGTGAGCTTAGCTCTTATTGTCATTTGGTGTTTATCTGTATTTCAATAGTTTGCAGTAGTGTCACTTAGGTTAATTAAGGCATAAAAGTTTAGGTCTAAACCACAAATAGTCAAAATCATAAGTAATACATCACCACAGTTAACTGTGGTGATATTGGAGTCCAAAACTCATTAAGTCCACTCATAAGTTAGTAATTTAGTTTATTTTAGTCTTAGTATAGCTTGTTATAACCTAATCATTCAGGAAATTAAGGTAGAGTTTCATTAAAGTCAATTGGATGCATAATCTTAAAAAGTCAAAAAGTTCTTATGCAGAAAATCTCCAAATTAGCATGAATAATTGTGATTTTTGTGTTATGATCTAGGGTCTGAATCTTGTTGTGAGTATAACCTACCAGCTTAACTTTAGTTTCCCACATCTATTTCATTTTTAAGATTTTTATTGAGCAAGATAAGCTCAACCAACAACACCTGCAGGGCAAGGTAATTGCCCTGTCTCAGCAGACCCCAGCTCACTCCCCACCTTTGGTGGTAATTTGTGGATCACTCAGTGGGTCCCACACCTTACAATTGGGTTCTTACAACCCCCCTCCTACCAGACTTGAACCCTTGACCCTTGTTCTGACCATTTGACCACTGGGCCCCACTTGAAATCAGCTTGGAACTTTGTCCCACTTCTGAGTCAGAAAACAAATAAGCAAGTGCTTATTTGAGCTTTCCAGCTTATCCTAGGAGCTTATCTCATTAAATCTAGCTTAAATAGGTATAAGTAACTTAGGTAAACCAGATTTCACCATAGTGGACCCCACATAACCTCAACTTAGCTTATTTCTTAGTTTGGTCAACCATAGTCAACTGTATAAGCTTATAAGCACTCTCAGTGCTTATTTTAAGGTTCTAAAGTAGTTTCCTTTGTAAAAGTTTCTTAATTTAAGTATTTAAGTAGTTTTATAAAAGAAAAACCAGAAAAAGCAAACATAAAAATAGTGATAGCTTCTATTTAATAGAAATTATCTAATTAATTTTCATATCAGCTTATTAATAAGCACTTGTCCAATTTTATAATTTTATAAATTACTTAGTACCTTAAAGTAGTTAAAATAATTCTCTTAGAATTTTCCTAAGCAGTTTACTATTTATTAGATTTAAAACTAGTTTAAATAATTAAATAGGTAATATTAGTAATTAAATAGATTTCTTTAATTTTAATTAACTAAAGTAGAATTTTATATTTTTCCTAAGTTTTATAAAGTAGTTAAGACTTTTAAAAAATAGTTTCATAATTTCCACTGTCCATTTTCTAATTTTCTTATTTAAATTAATTAAATTAGCTTAAAATTACTTAATAAGTAATTAATTAGTCAATTAGCTTAAATATAATTTTTAGCAATTTTTTATAATTTTGTAGTATTCCTGTAGTGATTAAATAGTTTTATAAATTTTATCATAATTTTCTAAGCTAATTTAGTATTAATAGTAATTTAAAATATTTAAAATAGTTTAATTAAGTTAAATAGTTATTAATTAATAAAATACTCATAAAAAGACAAAAATATTTATTTTAAATTTTTATACTTTCTTCAAGTTCTTATTTAGGTTTAGAAATTATTTGTGTAAGTTTTTTGGTAAATTTGTAATACTTATCATTTTTAGTTAAATTAAATTAAGTTTTAAATTAGATTTTAAATAGTTTTATTAATTAAATAATAGTTAAATATTATAATAATTACTTTTATAATTTCAATTTCATTTTTCCATTTTCTTTAATATTAAGTTTTCAAAAGTTTCACTTTTTACCCCTGTAGTTTGTAACTTGTTAAATACCATTTTTCTCTGTCTGTTATCTGATTATCTGATTTGTACTTTTGTGTGTATCTTTGTTATTGTTTATATTATCCAAATACCAAGCAATCAGTATTATAATCAACCCTCAAATCATCTTTGTTACTGTCCTCAGTACCACTCACTCTCCTAACCGTTTACAAATACAATTTCAATCTCGTTGGGACTTAACGACCCGGGGATTTCCCTGTACTTCCACGGTCAATATTAACTTGCACTTTCTCCCAGGTGGGCCTAACAGCTGCACACGGCTGACTGGTTGGTTTGGGAGGAGTCAAAATTTGGCGCCGCTGCCGAGGAGGTTGTTGCGTATTTCAAAACGGTAAAAGTTTAGTGGTTTTCAAAAACCCTCCTGTACAAATACCACCACTTTGTAAATTTTTAAGAAAAGCAAAATCATATCTGAAAACGTTTATTAACATTTCTCCTGAAGTGTTAAACAACACCAAACAAATCATAAACAACAAAACAAACTGTGAAGTTAAATTACTTCGTTATCTTTAAGATTACAACCTATACAGTTGGTTTAAGGTAAGTTCTGACATTAAATTGCGAACTGAAGAGGAATCCATTTATTTCCTCCCGCCGATCTGCGAGTAATCTTAAAGGAACGATTTCGGTTAACGAATCAGTTCCAAAAATATTTTCCAAGTTTTTTCACCCATACACGAAAAGCCAAAAACATTTTACTGTGAATATAAATTACATAAAAGTTTACCACCGCAAACCAAGGCAGAACACCTACCAACTGGGGGTGTGAACATAATAAGTTCCCAAACCTAAAAGATTAAAAACTTACCATTGTATCCTTGTGAATAGTGTACCTTTTTTAAAGGAGCTGTTCATTTGTGATTATTGGGTTTAAGTTCACTGTAGTTTTGCCTCGATCTTGTGTTGAAAACTAATTTTTGTGCATGCGCACTCGTTCACAAACAAAGAATAAAAAGAAGAAAAACGTACCCGAGTTACGTATTGTTGAAGAAGAACATACAATAAAAATGAACGACGAGCCCCCATTCCTTCCCAAGGATGAACCAGTTCCTGACACCCGAACTATGGAGGAACTGTGTCAACCTACCATGCAGGGGAGGGGTGGACCAATTGCACCACTCACTATTGGAGCCACGAATTTTGGATTAAAACACCACATGATACAACAAATCCAGAATACGTGCCAGTTCCACGGATTGCAAGGAGACGATGCCAATAGGCATCTCGACAAATTTTTAACTGTCACCCAAAGCATGAAACAACATGGCGTCGCCGAAGACAGCCTACGTTTATACTTGTTCCCCTATTCTCTCACTCATCATGCGACTTCATGGTTCGATCGACTTCCAAAGAATTCGATCCACACTTTTGATGAGATGATCACTAAATTTCTGGCCAAATACTTTCCACCATCTATGGTCACAAAGCTGAGGAATGATATCAGCAACTTTAGACAGCTTCCCGAAGAGTCCTTATTTGAGGCATGGGAACGCTACAAACTTGCCATTGATAAGTGTCCCAATCATAACATGCTTCTTGTCACCATTATTGACACCTTTTATAATGGTTTGACACTCCGTCATCGTGACACCATCAATGCTGCTGCTGGGGGCACCTTTATGAAAAGAACCCCTGAAGAGTGCTATGACTTAATCGAAAACATGCCTGCCCATCATAATTTTTGGGACTCCTCTGCTGAGAGGAACGAATCCTTTAAGTCAGATACTCCGGCAAGCAATGAAATATCAATCCTAGCTAAAAGGCTGGATGATTTGTCTACAGCAGTTTTGTGTATCCATCAGAATAATCCTAATCAGGTCAAAACTGTTAACCCAAGTTGTGAAACTTGCGGTGGTCCACATAAGTACACAGATTGCCCAGCTTCCGGTGGCTTTTCTCGTGAAAACGTGTCTGCAACTCAAGGTTCCTATAACACGGGAGGTAATTCTTACCAACCGCAAGGGGATCGAAACCTTTTGAGCTATCGATCTAATAACTATATCGGACCACCAGGGTTTAATCAGCCTCAAAACAGGAACCAGAATTTTAACAAGAATCAGAACCAGAACCGAATGAACCAAGGTTATAACAACCAAGGGAATTTCATCTCTAGTCAAAATCAGTTTAACCAAAATCAGAACCAAGGGAACTATAACCGTAATCAAGGTCAGAACAATTACCCACAGGGTAATTTTCAATAAAAAAACCACTTCCAAGGTAACAACAATCAGCAACATGGGAATTTCCAGAACAATCGGGCTCAAAATTTTCCAAACCAAAATCAAGCCATTGTTCCAACTGGACCATCACATGATGAGTTATTAAAACAATTTATGAAATCCCAAGAAGAACTGAACAGAATGCTGGTTAGTCAAATGTCTAATTTCCAGAAGTCTTTAAATGATTGACCCTCGGGCTCAGGTACAACTTTACCTAGCAACACGATCACTAATCCGAGGGGCGATGTAAAGGCGATCACCACAAGAAGTGGAGTTTCTTACCAAGGACCTACAGCTCCCTCTACCTCATCTCCTATCCCTGTAGAGGAATGTGAAACTGAGGATACTACGGATACGGTACTTCCTAATAATAACGGAGGTACCAATGACATCCCTCCTCCAGTTATCCCGGTCCCGACTCCCCCTAAAAGGGTCGTGTTTGAAACTACCGAAGGTCCTGTTGAAAATTCAAAAGCCAACCCAAAACCAACAATTCCATATCCCTCACGATTGCAAGACCAGAAGCTCCGTGAAAAAGCTAATCATCAGATGGAAAAATTCTTTCAGATTTTCCAAGAACTACACTTCGATATTAGTTTCGCGGATGCTCTTCTTTTAATGCCCAAATTCACATCGACAATCAAAAATCTGTTGAGCAATAAAGAAAAACTATTTGAGATGGCACGAACTCCACTCAATGAGAACTGCTCTGCAGTTTTGTTGAAACAGCTTCCCGAGAAGCTAGGAGACCCCGGGAGATTTCTAATACCATGTACTTTCCCGGGTATGGTTGAATGTTTTGCCTTGGCCGATCTTGGTACAGGCATCAACTTAATGCCTCACTCAGTTTGGAAAAAGCTCTCTCTTCAGGCACTTAGTCCCACATGCATGACTCTCGAGCTTGCAGACCGTTCAATTTCACGTCCCCTCGGTATTGCCGAGGACGTATTTGTGAGAGTGGGAAAGTTCCATTTTCCGGCAGACTTTGTCGTTGTTGATTTCGATGCAGATCCAAGAGTTCCTCTCATTCTTGGGAGGGGATTCTTAAGAACGGGACGTGCATTAGTCGATGTTTTCGATGAGGAAATCACGTTACGAGTTGGCAATGAAGCGATTACGTTCAACCTTGATCAAACCTCGAGATACTCCTCGAATTATGATGCTGAATCGGTCAACCGAATTGATGTCATTGACATTGCATCCGAGGAGTATGCTCAGGAATTCCTTGGATTCGCTGATAATTTTCCGAGTGGCAATCCCACTATTTCTTCTGATCCCATAATCGCTAATTCTTCTCCTTCCCTCACTCCGTTTGGGGGAAGTGATTTCGTCCTTGAGGAATTAGAGGCCTTTCTCAAAAGTGATTCAGTTCCCGAAGGAATTGATTACCAAGAGATTGACCCGAAGGGGGATATACTTCTCCTTGAGAAGTTATTGAACAAAGATCCTTCTCCCATTCCTGTTCTACCTCCACAACTTCATAAGGTGGAAGTCAAATATGTTGAGAAAAATGATGGCTTTCCCGAGGTTGAACTTAAGGACCTGCCTCCTCATCTTGAATATGCATTCTTGGAAGGTAACGATAAATTACCGGTCATTATTTCAAAAGACTTAAAGGATGAGGAGAAAACCGCGCTGCTCAAGGTTTTAAAGTCCCATAAGCAAGCAATTGCTTGGAAGCTCTCAGACATAAAGGGTATTAACCCGGATTTTTGTACACACAAAATCCTAATGGAAGAGGACTTTAAACCTACCGTGCAGCATCAACGAAGGGTAAATCCAAAAATCCACGAAGTTATAAAAGCTGAAGTTATTAAACTTCTTGATGCGGGATTGATTTACCCCATACCAGATAGTCCTTGGGTTAGCCCAATACATTGTGTTCCAAAGAAGGGTGGTATCACGGTTATCACAAATGAGGACAACGAGTTGATACCAACTAGTTTGGTTACAGGGTGGCGAGTATGTATTGATTACAGAAAGCTTAACAAAGCCACCGGTAAAGACCACTTTCCTCTACCCTTCATGGACCAAATGCTCGAAAGACTAGCATGAAATGAGTATTATTGTTTCCTTGACGGCTTCTCGGGTTACTTCCAAATTCCAATTGATCCACAGGATCAAGATAAGACTACCTTCACATGCCCTTACGGGACATTTGCTTATCGTCGCATGCCTTTCGGGTTATGCAATGCTCCGGGCACTTTCCAGAGGTGCATGATGGCTATTTTCCATGACATGATCGGAAAAACCATGGAGGTATTTATGGATGACTTCTCAGTCATCGGGAATTCTTTCGACTCGTGCCTCTCCCACTTAGAAAAAATGCTTCAACGTTGTGAAAACACTAATCTTTGTCTAAACTGGGAGAAGAGCCATTTTATGGTTAAAGAGGACATTGTCCTCGGCCATAAAATTTCAAAAAGTGGGATTGAGGTCGCTAAAGCCAAAATTGATGTTATTGGTAAACTGCCTCATCCCACCACTGTTAAAGGAATTAGGAGTTTCCTCGGCCATGCAGGGTTCTATCGGAGATTCATTCAGGTTTTCTCTAAAATAGCCCGGCCTATGACTCATCTTCTTGAAAAGGATGCTCCTTTTATCTTCTCACCAGAGTGCATCGAAGCCTTTGAAATTTTAAAGAAAAGGCTTACCGAGGCACCAATCCTTGTTGCCCCCGACTGGGACTTACCCTTTGAACTTATGTGCGATGCTAGCGATTTCGCTATTGGTGCAGTTCTGGGGCAACGCAAAACCAAACATTTTCAGCCAATACACTACGCAAGTAAGACCATGAAAGAAGCTCAAACACACTATACCACCACAGAAAAAGAATTATTAGCTGTGGTATATGCCTTCGAAAAATTTCGGTCTTACTTAATCTTAAACAAAAGCGTGGTGTATACGGATCTTTCGGCTCTGAAATACCTGTTCACTAAACAGGATGCAAAGCCAAGACTGTTCCGTTGGGTCCTGCTCCTCCAGGAATTCGATATTCTCATAAGAGATAAAAAAGGAGCAGAGAACCTTGCAGCTGATCACTTGTCACGGTTAGAAAATCCTCATCAGGATATTCTCGAGAGAAAAGAAATTAATGAAACTTTTCCTCTGGAGACTCTAAATCTCATCTCTAACCGGGATGATGCCACCACCCCATGGTTTGCCGACTTTGCAAATTACCGTGCGGGAAATTTCGTTGTGAAAGGGATGTCGTCCCAACAGAAAAGAAAATTCTTTAATGATGTAAAACATTACTTCTGGGACGACCCCTACCTGTTCAAAATATGTGCGGATCAAGTCATCCGACGGTGTGTCCATGGCCAAGAAGCCATGGAAATTCTTAAAGCTTGTCATGATGGACCCACGGGGGGACATCATAACCCAAACTACACCGCCAAAAAGGTGTTTGATTCAGGATTCTTTTGGCCCACGATCTATAAAGACGCCCATGAACTTATCAAAACCTGTGAGGCTTGCCAGCGTCACGGGAATATTTCTAAAAAGAATGAGATGCCGCAAAATGCCATCCAAGTCTGTGAAATATTTGATATGTGGGGCATTGATTTTATGGGGCCATTCCCATCTTCACGAGGGAATAAGTATATACTCGTGGCTGTCGACTATCTGTCAAAATGGGTTGAGGCAAAAGCCTTACCCACCAATGATGCCCGAGTAGTTGTTAAATTTTTAAAGTCTCTCTTTGCCAGATTCGGGACTCCTCGTGCCATTATTAGTGATCGTGGTACTCACTTTTGCATTGAACAATTTGCAAGAGTAATGCTGAAATATGGTGTAACTCACCGTCTTTCTACAGCATACCACCCCCAAACAAGTGGGCAGGTGGAGGTCTCAAATCAGGGTATTAAGAGAATTCTCGAGAGGACGGTTGGTGAAAACCGTGCCTCTTGGTCGGATAAGCTGGACGATGCATTATGGGCTTTCCGAACTGCTTACAAAACACCCATAGGGTGTACTCCATATAAGCTAGTGTACGGGAAAACATGTCATCTTCCGATCGAAATAGAACATAAGGCCTATTGGGCCTTAAAACATGCAAATTTCGACCTTCAGACAGCGGGTGATCACCGTAAAATTCAACTAAACGAACTAAATGAATTACGTGATCAAGCTTACGAAAATTCCTTAATCTATAAAGAAAAGACTAAGAAGATACATGACTCTAAAATCAAGAACCGCGTTTTCAACGTTGGTGACAGAGTTCTTCTTTTCAATTCAAGGTTAAAAATTTTCTCGGGTAAACTAAAAACCCGTTGGTCTGGACCATTTACTATAACAAAAGTATACCCATATGGAACTGTTGAGTTATTACAACCCGACGGTCCCAATTTTAAAGTAAATGGTCATCGGTTAAAATACTATTTTGGAGGGGACATACAACCAATGGTTGTCCCGGATCTCCAAACTTACCCCATGGACCAATAAATTCGGGGTTGAGTCAAGCTAGAGACTCGGTTAACAAAAACAAGTTTCCCCAAGGACAATTTTAATTCGGGGTCGAGTCAAGCTAGTGACTCGGGAATCAAAAACAAGCTACCTCATGGACAATTCAATTTGAGGTCGAGTCAAGCTAGCGACTCGGTAATCAAAAACAGTAGCAATATGGGTCGTCACCCATATTTCTTTCTCATCCCTTTCTAACACCCTAGTGTGGGGGAGACGAACCACATGTTGTACATATGTAAAATATTTTTTTCAAAAAAAAAAAAAAAAATGGTATAAGACAAATAAAAAGAAAAAAGTGAGTTTGTATGTAAATAGAGTAAAATAAAAAGGTTAATAGTATTGCCTCCTTACGTTCTAAGTCTTGGTGGGACACCAAGTACTGTGAATATTGAGGGCAATATTCAGTTCTAAGTGTGGGGGAGCGTTCTCACGAATGCAAAACACAAGTTCCATCAAGAACCCCCATTTGATCAAAATTATCAGTTTTTTCACACTTAGAAATGCAAATAATGGCATCAATCCTCCATGTCTAACCCACAACAGGATTGGCTAGTCCAGGAGCAAACGGCTCTTGGTAAAGACATCTCAAAACCGTTGATGGCTTGCAATTTTCCAAAAATTGTATGGTTCCTCAACTCCCCATTATCCTCAAAAGCTAATGAGTTGGCTAGCCCGCAAGATTATGGCTTGTGGTAAAGGCCGTGGAAAAACCATAATTGGTAATTAGCTCACCAAGATGTTTACTATTCTATCAAGAGTTGGCTAGTCCAGAAGCAAACGGCTTTTGGTAAAGACAAATCAAATCCGTTGACAGCTGGTGGTTTGCTCAAAATCACACGGTTATCAGGTGTGCCACAGTTCTTACACCTGGCTACTCCAGAAGTGATGGCTTTTGGTAAAGAGTAAAAATTCATTAATTTTTTCTCAAATAGATTGCTAGGGACTAGCAATAGTTTAGTGTGGGGGATTGATGAGTGTCTAAATACTCATCATTTTATACCAATCTGAGCTGCTAAAACATACAAAAACAGTCAAAAATGCATCATAATACTTAAAATATCTTAGAAGTGTGTTTTATATGTTTCAAATACAAAATATACAAAAACAAATGAAAAACGTACAAAGTTTGCATAATTGGCAGTTTCAGTCCCTCAAGTTTCACAAAGTGTCAAAACTAGTCCCTGAAGGTTTAAAATAAATGAAAAGTCAACTTAAGTCCTTGGGAAACCAAAAATATTCACAAATGATCACTGGATGAAAGTTTACACAAACTGGCAACTTTTACCCCTCAAGTTACAAAATTGGCAAAAATGGTCCCTAGGTATTCAAAACTTGGAAATTTACAAATAATACCCTTGTACTATGCATGAATGACAAAATGGAACAATTTTGATAAACTTTTGAGAAATTACAACCACAGTCCCTTAAAAATCCAAATTTACATAAATGGTCCCTGGAGTTTGAAAAATTACAGAAAAGGTCCCTGGATATTTTTAAATGAAAAAAATAAATAAATTGGTCCTTGGTTTATCATATTTGGAAAAAATAGCACTGGAAAATACTTTGGTAAAATCACATATTCAGTCCCTCTATTTTACCCAAATTACATTTTTGGTCCTTGTTTACACTTTAACCAAACCGGACCCTTTTTATTTAATAAACCCAAAAACCAAATCCAATCCAAACACCCTCACCCAGCCCACCTATTCCCAAGCCCAAAACAAGCCCAGTCCAAACCCCCCTTTGTTATTTAAAACGGGTTTGACCCCGTTTGACCACCCTCAATACCGCCAAACCACCAATACTATTCACCACCCTCACCACCACCTGCAAACACCAAAACCAGGTGGTATTCCACCACCACCTCACCTCTCCACCTCACCCCCTACTTCCCTAAACCCTCCTTTCCACCTCACAGCAAACCCACACCTCAATTAATGCATTTCTCACCAATTTTCACCCCAAACTCCGTTTTGTCCTCTGTTTTCATCATATCAGCCCCAACTTGCATAAAAACTATCCTAATTGTCTCCTGCCACCTCCACAACAATCCACAATTCTTTAATTGTAGAACGTTGGCTCCAAGTTTACTTGGAGACTTTTGGCGCCAAAAAGAAGATTTGAAGGTCAGGATTGATTCAGACAATTCAATTGTCAAGATGTGCTCAGAAGGTGTCCTGGAACCCTAATGTGGGCTTATAAAAGGAAAGAGAAGCAGAGGAGTATCTATCTAGTTTAATTTTAAAAAAGTGTATGTCGTTTAATGCAATTTCCAATTTCTAGTGTAAACTTAAGCTTCTAAGCAGTGTTCTAAGTATTTTCAGTGTATTGTAACTCTTTCTAAATAATAAATTTCAAGTTTCTGTGAATGTTCAATCTTATGCAATTTTAGTTTAATTTTCTTAAATTTCAAAAGATCAATTGTTGTTACTGTGAAGTGTAGTGGATCCTTAAGCTCACTTAAGCTCCTAGATAGTTTATAAAAGCTATTAGAAACCTTTAAAAGCAGTTTAGTAATAAAAACTCAAAAATACCAAAAAAGTCAACAAAAGTCAAACTAATAAGCTATTAGTGATAAGCAATGGAGCAGGGTTAATTTTGGAAGGCCTTGGGTTAGTGAATCTGTGGAGATTCTTTAAGATTGTTCTTGGTTCATGGTTTGAGCAGGAAAGCTTATTGTAAGTTATCAAAATTCTCATTTCTGCCTTTGTACTATTGCTTTGCTTATTGCTTGCTTTTTCAGTGTTTTATGCTTATTCAGTCTTAAATAGTAATAATATAACATAAAAATAGTATCTTGTTTGTTGGAATTAATAGTTACTAAAAAATAAAAAATTAAACAGTCAACATAGCTTATTTTGTGTTCTTGTGTATCTGTGGTTAAAACTTGTTTCTAAGTGCTTAAAAATAATTACCATAACATAATAAGTCATGTTGGATCAGTAGAATAAATTCTTATAGCCCTTAGCTACTTAAATCTCAAAACAATCTAGATTAGGGAGTGTTTGGAATAAGCTTGTGAGCTTAGCTCTTATTGTCATTTGGTGTTTATCTGTATTTCAATAGTTTGCAGTAGTGTCACTTAGGTTAATTAAGGCATAAAAGTTTAGGTCTAAACCACAAATAGTCAAAATCATAAGTAATACATCACCACAGTTAACTGTGGTGATATTGGAGTCCAAAACTCATTAAGTCCACTCATAAGTTAGTAATTTAGTTTATTTTAGTCTTAGTATAGCTTGTTATAACCTAATCATTCAGGAAATTAAGGTAGAGTTTCATTAAAGTCAACTGGATGCATAATCTTAAAAAGTCAAAAAGTTCTTATGCAGAAAATCTCCAAATTAGCATGAATAATTGTGATTTTTGTGTTATGATCTAGGGTCTGAATCTTGTTGTGAGTATAACCTACCAGCTTAACTTTAGTTTCCCACATCTATTTCATTTTTAAGATTTTTATTGAGCAAGATAAGCTCAACTAACAACACCTGCAGGGCAAGGTAATTGCCCTGTCTCAGCAGACCCCAGCTCACTCCCCACCTTTGGTGGTAATTTGTGGATCACTCAGTGGGTCCCACACCTTACAATTGGGTTCTTACAACCCCCCTCCTACCAGACTTGAACCCTTGACCCTTGGTCTGACCATTTGACCACTGGGCCCCACTTGAAATTAGCTTGGAACTTTGTCCCACTTCTGAGTCAGAAAACAAATAAGCAAGTGCTTATTTGAGCTTTCCAGCTTATCCTAGGAGCTTATCTCATTAAATCTAGCTTAAATAGGTATAAGTAACTTAGGTAAACCAGATTTCACCATAGTGGACCCCACATAACCTCAACTTAGCTTATTTCTTAGTTTGGTCAACCATAGTCAACTATATAAGCTTATAAGCACTCTCAGTGCTTATTTTAAGGTTCTAAAGTAGTTTCCTTTGTAAAAGTTTCTTAATTTAAGTATTTAAGTAGTTTTATAAAAGAAAAACCAGAAAAAGCAAACATAAAAATAGTGATAATTTCTATTTAATAGAAATTATCTAATTAATTTTCATATTAGCTTATTAATAAGCACTTGTCCAATTTTATAATTTTATAAATTACTTAGTACCTTAAAGTAGTTAAAATAATTTTCTTAGAATTTTCCTAAGCAGTTTACTATTTATTAGATTTAAAACTAGTTTAAATAATTAAATAGGTAATATTAGTAATTAAATAGATTTATTTAATTTTAATTAACTAAAGTAGAATTTTATATTTTTCCTAAGTTTTATAAAGTAGTTAAGACTTTTAAAAAATAGTTTCATAAATTCCACTGTCCATTTTCTAATTTTCTTATTTAAATTAATTAAATTAGCTTAAAATTAATTAATAAGTAATTAATTAGTCAATTAGCTTAAATATAATTTTTAGCAATTTTTTATAATTTTTTAGTATTCCTGTAGTGATTAAATAGTTTTATAAATTTTATCATAATTTTCTAAGCTAATTTAGTATTAATAGTAATTTAAAATAGTTAAAATAGTTTAATTAAGTTAAATAGTTATTAATTAATAAAATACTCATAAAAAGACAAAAATATTTATTTTAAATTTTTATACTTTCTTCAAGTTCTTATTTAGGTTTAGAAATTATTTGTGTAAGTTTTTAGGTTAATTTGTAATACTTATCATTTTTAGTTAAATTAAATTAAGTTTTAAATTAGATTTTAAATAGTTTTATTAATTAAATAATAGTTAAATATTATAATAATTACTTTTATAATTTCAATTTCATTTTTCCATTTTCTTTAATATTAAATTTTCAAAAGTTTCACTTTTTACCCCTGTAGTTTGTAACTTGTTAAATACCATTTTTCTCTGTCTGTTATCTGATTATCTGATTTGTACTTCTGGGTGTATCTTTGTTATTGTTTATATTATCCAAATACCAAGCAATCAGTATTATAATCAACCCTCAAATCATCTTTGTTACTGTCCTCAGTACCACTCACTCTCCTAACTGTTTACAAATACAATTTCAATCTCGTTGGGACTTAACGACCCGGGGATTTCCCTGTACTTCCACGGTCAATATTAACTTGCACTTTCTCCCAGGTGGGCCTAACAGCTGCACACGGCTGACAGGTTGGTTTGGGAGGACATCTCAAAGTCATTCAACTTAAGCTTTGGAAGCTTAGCAACAATGTTTGAGTTACTGGTTTCTGTCTCCATTGAATCTTCTTAGTGAACTTGAGTCTTCTAAATCAAAGTATCAAAGCCTGGCTCTGATACCACTTGATGGATCTAAACACCTTGAACTTGTGTTAGATTGATACTTTGAATTATATCACTAAGTATGCGGAATCTACTTAGTAACACTTAGAAGCTTGATTGTGAGTAAAACAGTTGTATATGAACAATGTATGTAAACAAACTATTAGCTCCAATATTATTAATGATAATAATACGAGTGATCTTGATATCACTAGGGTTACACCTTGAAGCTCTATAAAACGTATATGACAACTGATGTCAAACTTTTAACCTAGGATCTCCTTTTATAATACAAGGAGTCCTCTTCTACAAGATAAGTATAAAACTAATAGAATAAGATATACACAAGATCTATTCTATATTTATCTAGACGCGTTTCCTAACAGTTATCTAATAAGCAGTGGTAATATATTGTTCTTGCAGTGGTAATGAGTTTCCACTGCAAGTACAATCTTCTGCAGTTGTAACATCTTCACTATCCGTGGTAACTGTTAGTATAATTCCCAACACAGTTGATCAAATATCTTCTTATACTTTGACAGCAAATTGAATGCTTGATCATCAGAATCATAGTCTTTCTGCAACTTAAGTGATTTATCACCATTCACCATCTGATTGACAATATTCCAGTATCTTACCACTGGGTAATCCATTTCAGCTAGCATATACAAAGTAATTGGTCCAATATCTAACACATGAACTCCAGAATCTTGAAAGAGTCTCCATTTTCTTACTTTGTAATCTACTATCTCTGTCCATTCAGAATCATCCATTGAAGGTTCAAACATAAGTTTAAGAGCTCTCCACATAACATTATCAGAAGAAGTTATGATGTGATCAATTTTATCTATCTCATACTTTTTACCATCAAACTTCTCAGCTCCAAACTTTGCCTTATATAACTTCCACAAGTCTTCAACATCCTCTCTATCAAAGTAGTGTAGCATCTGTTGAAATCTAAGAAACCTGTGAGTTTTACCATCAGATCTCTGGACATCATGAAATGCTCCAATGTTAGCATCATATCCTGTAGTTACTTTGATAATAGGATATTTAACTCCTAATGGTTTGGCATCAACTACTTCAGGATCTTCCATCTTACCAACCATAGTGTGAACCTTCAATTGTTCTTTTAGATGCTCAGAAGGAATGTGATCAAGATCATGTTTAAACTCATCTCCTTCAGGCATAGAACTGCTTCCTTCCCCAATCTTTCTCTTCTTCTTTGAAAATGACTTATGAATAACACCTTTTCTTTTATCAACTTGCACAGAAGAAATAGTCTTTGCTGCATCAATATCAAGCTGTTTAACAACATCAGCTTCTTGAATATGCTCTACTTCAGCTACTTTTTCAGGTACCAACTTCTTGTTCATCTGAGCAATTTGTTCCAAATCCTCAGCACATCCCATAGCATAAAAAGTATCTGTTCTCCTCTTAGCTTGTTGATACAAGTCAAAAACTTCTTTATCAGAATAAGGTTTCAACTGTACCAATGTCCATCCAGCCATATTCTTTAGATACCTTTCATATTCTTTTCTTTGTTGTTTAACAGTTGGACCTTTAAATATCTTTATCTTTCTTCTAGCAGTAGCATTTTCTTTTCTTTTCTTTGTAGTAAACTCTCTGTACCAAGATTGCACATTAAAAGTTGGAACTTCATTTTCTTCAATCTTGACCAGCTTATTGAGTTCAATATCAGCAGCTATTCTGATCTTCTCATTTATCCATTCATCATACCTCTTTAAGCCTTCAGCCTCTTTCTCAGCTAACTGTTGTTCTTCCATATCAATCAACTCTTGTTCTCTAAGTGCAGCAGCTGTATCATGTTCAACTTGTAATGCCTTAGGCCAAGACTCAAATGGTACATTAGTGAAATCAATTCCCTTATACATAATCCTTGGTTTTTCAACTTGCTTGCCCTTGCCTTCATCAGTAGAAGATGAAGAAATAACCTTCTTTTGTTGAGCAGCAGGTTCTTTAATAACAATCCCTTTTTCAGGTTTTCTAGGTGCTGATGATTTGATTGTTGTTGTTGTTTGTTGTGGTAGTGAAGGAGTTGATAATAGAGTAGTCTTCTTGCTCAACAATACCATAGCTTCAGCAGTAGCATTGTCACCAGACCAAGCAGCAGACTCTTGTGCATCAGCAGATCCACTAGCAGCAGAGTTAGTAATTTCCTTAGCAGTAGATTCTTGAGCAGCAGAGTCAAGACTTTTGTTTTTCACCAAATCTCCCAACTTCATCAATGTTTCACCCATCACCCCTGTTGCCTTAACTAATTGCTCAGGCTCCAAAGTTGTAAGTTGTTCTACCACCTTCTCTTGTGTAGCAATCACCTCTTCCATAACAACCTCATTCCCTGATTTATCAGCAACCACAAAATTTCCAGCATCCTGAGGACTTTCAACATCCATATCACCAATCACTGGAACCTCCCCTGAAACCATTCCATCATTCATACCCAGAGCACCACCAATCTTTTCCAAATTTTCCTCCCCTGAACCCATTGCCTCTTCATTCCTCCCCTATTTGGAAGCATCCTCTTCCAAGTGAGTAGAGACATCAGGAGAACTAACAATCTGAGAAGTGCCCACTTTCTTCAATCTTTTCAAAGAGGTTGAAGATCTTGATTTCTGAAAGTTCTTAATCTGTTTTTGCAATTTGATGATAGTCTTGTCCTGATCAGCAACAACAGATGAATGATTAAGAACTTTGTCCTCCAAGGTAGTACATTTCACCCTCAAGTTGGTACAAGTAACCGTCAATTCCTGAATGAGTTTCATAATAGTCTCATCACTTCGACCTGTGTTACCTGGTCCGAGAGGTGAATCATGGACATTGTCATCATGTGCAAGATTTTCCGTCAATTCATTGGTTACTGGCCTGTCCTCATCACTTCGACCTGTGTAACCTGGTCCGAGAGGTGAATCTTGGGACATAAACTCAGTATCAAACCTAGTTTGATCAGCTGAGCCCCCTGTATTTGCCATTTGGCTAGGGTTACCATCCTGAGAATTTGATTCAAAAGAATCATCATCTCTAGATGTTGCCTTGGTTTGGGTCTTAATGATGTTATCACTATCCTGCTCTGCTGCTAAGCTAGAAGCAGTAGTGACAGCCCTTGCCAACATGTCCTCTTCATCACCTAGGACAGCCTCATCTGGTACAGCCATACTAACACTATCCTGAGGTAGATCAGTGTTCTTTTTAGTGTTCCTACGGGTATAGAGTATTTTAGGTTGTGTAGCAGATGCACTAAAATTGGGTGTGTGATGGGAGTCAGTGGGAATTCCTGATCCTTCACCATGATTGTTTTGCACAAGTTGCACCATGTGAGGTGTAAGATTTGTATGTGTGCCTGAAAAACCTTTTCCATGTTTAACCAAGAAAGTAAAGGTTTTAGAAACCAATTTTGGAGCATCATAAGTAGCAACATGGCCTCTAAACTTTGTAAGTTGACTTTGAACAAAGACTTGTATAAACCTTGGATAAAGCAAATATGAACCAGACTCTTTAATACTTTGAAACATCCCTTCCAAAATCATTCTTGAAAAATTGAATGGTTTACCTTTGCTTAGGCATACCATTGCAGAAGCAATAGTAGTACTAAACTCATGCCATCCAGAAGTTTTAGGACTCAAACAATGAAGAAGAAGATGTATCAAAAACTTGTATTGAGGACAGAGGAGAGATTTTTGAAATTTTAAATTTGTGTGATTCCCTCATATCCCAAATCTTTTAACCCAGCAAAAATAGCAGAATTGGCCAGGCAAGTGGTCTCTGTTTCATCATCTAAGAAAAGGGTTTCTCTTATTAATGATTCAGATACACGAACCTTTTGCCCATCTACTAAGGCACTAACATGTTTTTCCCCATTCATAGTTTTGATTTTAGCGGTAAGCCAAAACTGTTTGACGTGGGAAACAAATATAGTAGGATTCACAGTGAGTGCATACCTAAGAGAAGTAGCATTCAAAAATTTTACCATGTCTGTGAAATCTTCATTAACTGATTCAGCATCCAAAACGACCACACTATTGTGTTGCTTTGCCCAGGTACGAACGCAATCCATGAGTTAGGGTTTAGGGAAATTGGGAATTTTTGACTTTGAGAGAGATGAAGTGTTAGGTTTTGTGATAACTTCAATTTGAAACATGAGAAAACCAATTAGGAAGATCAATTGGGTTTTAAACTGATTGAAGAAGTTACACATCCCACCTTCACACTTTCAACCGTAGCAGCACAATAACACTAGCAGCAGAGTTATATAACTAGCAGCAGAGTGAAATAATCCAGCAGCAGAGTTGACTAAATAAACTTGGTCAAAAAGTCAAGAATCCTTAGTAATTAATGTGACGATATGCCGTAATCCCTATAAAAGCGGACTAAATATTTTACCTAAATCAACACAATCAAACCCTAATCGCAATCAAAACGCCAATCAACCAAATCAAAACTTCAATTAACCCAAATCAAATCAAATAATCATGAAATCAACACCCGAAATCATCAATATCTCTTCCGATTCATCATCTGAAGATGAAACCCCATTTGAAACATATGTGCCGCCCTTCCGTCCTCCTTATGATGGTTGTAGAACCAAAGAGCAAGCCAAAAAGAGAAAACATGATCTCCCTGTGTTCAAAGATCTTCTGAATTTAAATCAAACCCCAAGCACATCCAGGGGTAAAGCTGTGATGTCCCCAAAATCTCCATCGTCTTCAGAATCATCAGAAGACCCAGCGTGGATCCCTGTCAGGCAACCATCCCCAAGGGAGCTTGTGTCCCCGTTCATCTACACATCATCAGATGAAGATGAGCCTCCAAATGAACCACCTTCCACTCCTGAGAGGCCTCAGACATCAAGGCCACGACCAAAGAAATCCACCAAGACAAAGAAGACAAACTCTCTTCTCCTTAAAGAAAGAAAAATTGTTCTTGGACTTCCATGCCCTAGGAAGTAGTGCTTGTAGGCTCTAATTTCATCTTAGATTGTTGCACTCTTTTGTGGTTTCAGAAGTAGTCTTAGTACTTTCTCTTTTGATGTATGAACTTCTGAACTTGATGAATGTTAAATGATAGATGTTCTTCTTTTGTTGTCATAATATTGTTATTGCAAATCATCATTTAGACTTATTCCTGCACAATATTAGACCAAACACAACAAAGCAAACAAACACATGTACTAGCAGTAGAGTTAGAAATAGCAGCATAGTACATTCCATCACAAACATATGCTTTAAGATAAGCAGCAGAGTAACAAGCAGCACAATGCCTTTACACACTTGTACAAAAACAAAGAGATAAGTTTTTCAAAGATTTATCATACCAATGTTTGCAATTAAAAATTGAAACCTCCCCACATCAAAGTGTTTAGTGAGAAGATCAACAACATTGTTATCAGTATGAACTTTAACAATTTGGATCAACTTCTTTTCATAGCAATCCCTGATAAAGTGATGTCTTATCTCAATATGTTTTGTTTTAGAATGAAAAACAGGGTTTTTAATTATGCAAAGTGTGCTGTTGTTATCAATATGAATTTTGGTATTCATGAAATTGTACCCATAATCCAATAATTGATTCTGCATCCATAGAACTTTTCCACAACAACTTGAAGCAGCCACATACTCAGCTTCAGTTGTAGAATTAGCCACCACTGTTTGCTTCTTGCATTGCCATGACACCAATCCGCTTCCTAGAAATTGACAACCCCCTGTTGTAGACTTTCTATCCAAAGAAGCTCTAACATAGTCACTATCTGAATAGGAGACCAAATCAAATGGTGAATCCTTAGGATACCAAAGGCCCAATTTTGGTTGATGTCTCAGATATCTAAAAATTCTCTTCACTGCATTGAGATGTGATTCCTTGGGACACACTTGAAATCTTGCACAGGTACACACAACAAACATGATATCAGGCCTTGATGCTGTAAGATACATCAATGAGCCAATCATAGACCTGTACAAGTGTATATCCACTTCCTTTCCATATTCATCCTTCAGCAATGGTTTATTGGTTTCCATGGTAGTCTTGGCAGGTTTAGCATCTTCAAAACCAAATTTCTTCAAAATATCATTGACATACTTATCCTGACTGATAAATATACCATTTTCTTTCTGTGTAACTTGCAGACCTAAGAAGAAGGTGAGTTCTCCCATTGAACTCATAGCAAACTTGTCCTTCATAAGCTTCTCAAAACTAACACACATAGCTTTGTTTGTAGACCCAAAGATGATGTCATCAACATAGATTTGAACCAGCAAAATATCATCCTTTTGTCTTTTGAGAAACAGAGTTTTATCAATCTTTCCTATGCTAAATCCAGATTCTAGCAAGTATGTTGACAAAGTGTCATACCAAGCTCTAGGAGCTTGATGTAGGCCATACATTGCTCTATTTACCTTGTAAACTTTGTCAGGATGATCAGGGTCTTCAAAGCCTGGTGGTTGAGACACATAAACCTCTTCTGTAATGGTCCCATATAGAAAAGCACTTTTCACATCCATTTGATACACTACAAAATCTTTGTATGAAGCATAAGCTAAGAATATTCTAATTGCCTCTATTCTTGCCACTGGAGCAAATACCTCATCATAATCAAGGCCTTCTTGTTGTGTGTATCCCTGTGCTACTAACCTTGCCTTATTCCTTATGACAATTCCTCTCTCATCTCTTTTGCATCTGAAAACCCATTTTGTGCCAATCACTCTTTTTCCATTTGGCAGTTCAACCAAGGTCCAAACTTCTTGCAGCTTAAATTGTAGAAGTTCATCTTGCATTGCTTCCACCCAACTTGCTTCTTGTAAGGCTTTGTAAGTGTTTTTAGGTTCAATTTGAGAAAGAAAACATGCAAACAGGCAATTTTGAAGATCTTTATGACTATTTCTTTGATGTAGAGATCTGGCAAAGAAACTTTGATGTTGAAGATCTTTCAGTGCTTTAGTCATCTGCCTAGTTTGAATAGATGATTATGGATCACTTAAAATTTGATCTTTGGGATGATCCTTGTGTACTCTTGTTGTAGTTGTAGGACTAACAGGAATATTGAGTTCCAAATTAGTAAAATCTGCAGCAGCTCCAAATAACTGACCATCAAGTGCATCATCATCTATGTCATAATAAATATTCTCAAGAGGAGGCATATTTGGATCATCAGGATAGATAGAATCAGCAATAGGTCTACCCTGAGAATCCAAATTAGGAAACATTGAAGTAGCAGTAGAGTTAGTAGGCTTGGAAGCAGAATGTGGTGGAGCAGTAGTTGTATCTTTTGTCCTAGCAGTAGAGTCTGGTGAGTCAGCAGCAGAGTCTTCTGGTTTTGTAGGAGAGACATCAATAACTACTTTGGGAACCCCATTAGTTTCTTTTTCTGCTTCAATAGGTATTTCAATGCCTTATTCAGTTTTCTTAGGTTTTTCTTGAGTAACAACATCTTCTTTAGGACCTAGATCAGTCTGAAAGGGTAGTAGAGTAGGACCAACCTTTAGTTTCTCAACCAAAACAAATTCTTCTTGTGGTTTGTCAACACTGGCAATAACTGGTACATAGTTCATTGTTTTGGTAAGCAAATCAACATTAAACAGCCATTCTGGTCCTTTTCCTTCAGGATTAGATGTGTTTTCAGAAAATTTGATATGCAAATTTTCCTCTACATGTTTGGTTCTCTTGTTGTATACTCTAAAAGCTTTACTAATTACAGAGTAACCAACCAAATTTCCTTCATCAGCTTTTTCATCAAATTTGCCTAGCTGATCCTTAGTGTTCAAAATTGTAACAGGACATCCAAATGGTTTGAGAAAATGAATCAGTGGCTTCTTTCCATGAAATAACTCATACGGAGTCTTATTATGAGGCTTGACTACCTTACTTCTGTACAAAGCATGCAGTGTTCACAGTTTCAGCCCAAAAAGGAATAGGTAGTTTTGAATCAGATGACATTGTTCTTGCAGCCTCAATAAGTGTCCTGTTTCTTTTTTCTGCAACACCATTCTGTTGTGGAGTTCTTGCTACACTATACTGTCTAAGAATTCCTTTCCCCACACAGAATTGATTCATCACACTGTTCTTGAACTCAGTACCATTGTCACATCTGATTATCTTCACCTTGTGATTGTACAGGTTTTCAACTCTTGTAATAAATGCCTTGAGTATTTCTGGAGTTTCATCTTTAGTGGCTAGAAAGAATACCCAAGTAAACCTGCTAAAGTCATCAGTGACAACAAGACAATATGACTTCTTGTTCAAGCTTTTGACAAATACAGGCCCAAATAAGTCCATGTGCAGTAGGTGTAATGGCTCAGTATTTGTATTCACAGTCTTGGACTTGAATGAAACTCTGTGTTGTTTACCCTTTTGACAAGCAACACAAGTTTCACAATTTTCAAAAGTCTTTGTAGGCATTCCTCTGACCAGATTTCCTTTTACCAATTTGTTCATGGTCTTGTAGTTTAGATGTCCCAATCTCCTATGCCATAATTTGGACTCATCAACAGTGGCCTTTGCAATTAGACAAGTCAAAGCCCTCTTAGGAACAATGTTCTTAATATGGTCACTGTATATATTATCGTTTCTAGGGACCTTCAAAAGCACAGATTTGTCATCTGGCAACTGATAGTCAGGAGAAAGAATCATACACTCAGTGTCTGTAAAAAGAACAAAGTTCTTTTTGTCACACATTTGTGAGACACTAAAGAGGTTAAACTTAAGTCCTTTCACAAGAAACACCTTCTCAAAGTCCAAATTTCCAGTTTTTAGAGTTCCTCTTCCAACAATCTTTCCACCTTTTGGATCATTCCCAAAAGCAACATAACCACCATCAAAAGCCTCAAAGTCTTCAAGTTGAGACTCATCTCCTGTCATGTGTCCAGAACATCCACTATCAACAATAACCATATCCTTAAGCTCATCCAGTAGATTGACCTGCACATGAAAAGTAGAGACATTAGTTCCTCTGACGACCCAAGCCATTACTGACTTGGATCTGCCCTGTGCATCAACATAATCAAATTTCTTTAAATCACTTGATGCACTACTATTCTTGGCAACAGAATTTGAACCAATAGTTTTTGGTTTCCAAGTCCAGCAAGCTGAGGCCTTAACAGCATAAAAGTGATTACCAACAACTGTATTTGTTAAAACTTTTGGCCCAGAAGTAGAAAGTTTTGTACTAGTAGCAGGTTGCTTACTAGCAACAGAGTGCATACTAGCAGCAGAATGCTTACTAGCAGTAGAGCCAGTAGAAGAACCAGTTGTGGTTTTGAACACACCATTTGATTTAGCAGCATAAATAGATCTAGTTGCACCAGATCTCAATAAAACAGCTCTTGGAACCATATTTCTATTAGGATGTGGGTGAGTTTGTTTAGTTACATATTTGTGATTCACCCTAGTGTATTGATTCCAAACAGGCTTTTGGTGTTCAGGACATCTAACAATCAAGTGGTTAAAGCTACCACACTTATAACAAGCCTTCTTTTGTAATTGAAACTGATTACCTAATCTGTGTGAAACTAGGTTATTGAAGTTTCTCTGGTTACCCCTAGGCTTATTATTGAACCTTTCCATTTGTTCTCTAGGTACCTCATTGTATTCTACCATTTTCCTAGAGAAGTTATTTCCTAACACAGGTTTGACAAACTTAACCTGTTCAATTTTAGGTTTAAACTTTGTAGGAATTTCTTCCTTTTTCACACTTTGTTCTTGTTTAACCTGTTCCTCATCACTATCACTATCAGAATACCAATCTTCTATAATAGGAGCTTCAGGAAATTTACTAGCCTTAACCTTAGGTGTTTCATTAACACTTGTGCTACATTCACCTACAGGTTTTTCAATATTTAGCTCACTAATGAAGGATAGTTCTTTTCCTGGTGGAGCAAAAGCACTTTTGGCTGGAGGTGCCACTACATTATACCCAATTCCACTACTTTTTTCATCAAGTTATTCTCTATAGATTTATGAACCAAATCAGAAGCATATTGTTGTTTTTGTACTCTTAGTACATGTTTATCTTTTTCAGCAAGTGCTTCCTCTTTTTCTTTTTCAGCTTCTTCTAACTTATTTTTAAGAACTTCTACTTCACTGTTTTTCTTAAAAATTTTTATATCTCTGAGATTAAGTTGATCTACATATTCCTTCTCACACTCTTTGAGATATTCTAACCTCCTTTCAACATTTTGAATACCTACTTTGTAACCTAAGTTATCAAGTTTTAGGTGTTCAATTTCTCTATTTAAACTCTCATTCCTAGACTTAAGTTCTTCTATAGTGTCAGCACAAGATTTAAAAGAACACACAGATAAGTCGGAATCATTTGATACCTCAGAGTCAGATCCTGATGATGAACCATAGGCCATAAGTGTAAAGTTCTGCACCTTGGGTTGAGCAACAGCTACCAAAGAGAAATTTGGTTCTTCTTCAGCCATATCACTCCAATCATAATCTCCCAGTCCATCACAAGATACCAGTGCAGTCTTTGATTCTTCAACAACCTTCTTTGTAACATCAGCATTCTTCTTTGGAGCTCTACACTCCCTAGCAAAATGTCCCTTCCTATTGCAATTGTAGCACTCTATCTTTGATTTGTCGAAGCCTGGACTATCCTTAGCTTTATACTTGACTTCTTTTCTAGTCTTCTTCAAGAACTTTCTTGCCCTCAAGGTTAACATAGCCATTTGCCATTTAAGATCAATTTCTTCAAGATCATCAGGATCAATATAATCCAAGTCTTGATTAATGACATGTTACCTTATAGTAGTTGTGAGCTCAGCCAAGAATGCACACAAAGCAATATCACTGGTAGAAATCTTATCACTTGAACTAGCAGCAGATCCATCAGCAGTAGATACTCCATAAGCAGTAGAATGAGCAGCAGAGTGAGATTCTTGAGATCCTTTTCCTTTAGAGGATACAAAGGCAAGATTTTGAGTACCAGAAGATGAAGTAGAAGATGTAGATAGTTCTGATTCATACACTCTTAAATTGTTGTAGAGACTCTCCAACTTCATAGTTTCAAAATCAGGCTTATTCCTCCACACAACTGTGTGCATACTCCATTCAGGTGCAAGACTTCTAAGAAACTTTAGGTTTACATCTTCTTGTGGAACCACATAGCCAACAAGCTTTAGATGACTAACAAGTTGGTTTAGCCTGTTGTATGTGCCAATTATCTTCTCTCCACTTTCAGAAGTAAAATTCTTAAACTGATGCTTCAGCATGTTTTTCCTTGATTTCTTAGTAGCATCATTCCCTCCAAACCTGAATTCAACAGCATCCATCAATTCTTTTCCAGATTCACAGTCATCAAAGTCCATTTGGAATTCATTAGGTATTCCCATTAAGAGAATACTATGTGCTTTGATTTCCATCTTCCTTACTGTGTTGGCTTCAGCAGACTTAATTGGTATCTCCTTCCCATCAGCACTCTTCTCAGGTACAGAATCACCATTAACAATCACATTCCACATGTTGAAATCAATCATGCGAATGTACTATCTGATCCTTCTCTTCCAAAGCTCATACTCAGAAGGATTCAGCATGGGTACCCTTGAAGCAGTCACCGTATGAGTTTCATCACCCATCTTAGCAGTAGATTTGGAACAACAAACTCTTAAGAAACAAAATCTTCTTGATAATAACTTCTAGATCACAAGCTCTGATACCACTTGTTGATCCCAGTTGAGCTTAAACAATCTTGTATAGAAGTTAACTTGATTAAACACTTAAGCTAATATGTGGAATATAAAAGCTTAACTTAGAAAGAATAATGATTCTCTTTCAACACTTTAATATTATTAATACGAGCACTCAACAATGCTAGGGTTTTACAACCTTGAAGTGAATAATAATACGTACATAAACTAACCCTAGGATCCTCCTTTTATAGACTAAGGAATCCTACTAGGTTTACAATACCTTTCTCTACACGATAAGTATATTCTAGATAAATATAATATTTACACAATCTATTCTGTATTTATCTAAACCGTATACATCCTTATCCCATCAGCAGTAGATTCTGTCAGCAGCATTTAACCTCAGCAGCACTTTGACATTAGCAGCAGAATCATTACCACTAGCAGCAGTTTCGTTCATTGCAGCAGTTTCACTCAGCAGCAGTTTCAGACCCAACAAGATTTGACTGTTTGGTTGGAATATTTGATTCGGTTATTTGAATGCATTATGTGGTTACTTGTTTATCTATGTGGTATGAGATTTGTGATTGTGGTTTAGGAAACTGTTACATGAGCTGGCTAAGGACGTATGAATGATTATTGGAAGTTATATTAACCCTAGTCGCACACAGCAAATCATGTTATTGCATGGGGACTAGATATGGTTAGATAATATGAATGGTTATTGTATGAGATTATGTGTTAGATTATAGTGTGCACCTATAGGGAATTCGTTGTATGGTTTGACTTAGCTAGCGTAACAGGGTACTCTGTGTGACTCTATATGAGTGTAGCATCTATGTGATTGATTGTGGTTCAAGTTGTTTGATCACGAGTTGATTGTGGTTATTTGATTCGGTATTGTGACTTAGGCAGTGTAAGCCTACCTTAAATTTGACTTGTTGTAAAGGATGATTTGAACTCGAAAACCCTTTGGTTCAACTATAATGTTTTTAAACTAAAACTATATGGACTCACCAGCGTAAGCTGACCTTTAGTGTGTATTCTCAGGTTTAAGGCGATAGCTCACTATTGGAAGGCGCTTGGCAAGGGGAATGGTCATAGGCGACTGCTTTAACTTCTTTATGGGCCTTTTTCCGCACTACTTTTCTATAATGTAAACTTATCATTTTTGATAAGGAGTGTATTTTAAATGATTTTAATAAAAACCATTCTTTGTACCTTATGTTATGATAACAATTTTCGTAGCACCCTGATGCATATATGTTTCCGCTGGACCCGAATTTTGGGGGTGTTACACTCAATCTGATCTTACGATCTTGATCTTGCAAAAACGGAAACGGTCTTAAGTAGTAATAAAAGTTTACCAGGGTAGTTTCACCCTTTTACCCAATAAAATAAAATAATAGCATGCATCAGTTAAACCAAAATATCGTAGTCGCTATTCAACTTGGGGGTTGAGGTTTAAGAATCAACACCGAGGAAGAATAGATAAGAACAAATAATAGCAGCTACATCTTCCCAAGTAGCATTTATAACAATTTCTTCAGTTCATTGAACAAGCCATTCCATCAACATCCTGTTATTCCTCTTGCCAGTTCTAATTTCCAGCACATTTCCAGGCTTCTTGATGTTATCACTAGAGTGTGGTTGGTAAAGTATTAGAGGGTGTCACAGTGCCACAATGTCTTTTTAGTAAAGATACATGAAAGGTAGGATGGATTGCAGCTGATGATGGTAAATCTAGTGTATAAGCAACTTTCCCCACTTTGGCTAATATATTATAATGGCCATAGAACTTTGCAGCTAACTTTGGTTACTCTTAAACTCCACATTAGATTGTCTATTAAGTTGTAACTTTAAGAATACCCAATCACCTACTTGGAAACCTTTTCACTTATATGTTTGACTGCTTGTTGTTTCATTCTTTGTTAAGCTTGAGTCAAAATATGCTTCCTCAAATGAATAGTCTACTCTCTTCGCCCATAAAATTAAATCAACAGCTTCAATCATACTGCGCACCTGCCCATGGTTGAAGACTCCTACTGGTGGCTGAGTGCATTCTGACCCAAAATGATAAAATAAAAGTTGTAGCACTTTATCTTCTCTTTCCACGGCCTTTTGAATCAAGTCAATCCGAGTTCGTATGCTCAAGTTATGGCCAAAGTGTCGGGAAGAACAAGACTCCGAATAATTCTTCATTTTTGCTTTTTTTTTCTTCACTTTTTCCTCGTTTTCTGTCATGTGAGTTTCCATGAACCTAAAATAGCAAATTTTCTTCATTAAGTACTGTAAGGTCATAAAAATCACCAAAATAAATGCATAAAAACCATGATAACGCTCCTAAAACATGTTACTTTTGAGCGTTATCATACACTTAGAAAGTACGTTGCAACAACCAATAGGTCTAAATTCAGAGATTTTAGCAGGTTGACTAACTTTAGGAATAATGGAGATTAGAGTAGCATTTACCTCCCCAAGAAGTTTGCCATTGCTAAAAAAAATCTTTAATGGCACTGCATACATCCTCTCCAACAATCTTCCAAGAGCTTTTAAAAAAGGCTGATGAATAACCATCTGGTTCACAAACTTTAACATCACCAACATCAAAAAAAAAAAAAAAAAAAAAAAAAAAAAAAAAAAAAAAAATCTTTATTTCAGCATTAGTTACTCCTCTAACCATATCCAAAGCCTCATTATCTTCCAACTTAGAGCTAACCAAATTATTAGAATCAACTAAGGGACATACATTATCCACAACACCAACAAAATCATTAAAATGCTTTACAAATTGTTAGCAACCGTATTTTCCTCAAATAGTCCCTTCTTCATTACAAATGCTTGCAACTTTATTATAGTGTCTTCTACTCTTGATCACTTTGTGGAAAAACTTACAGTTTTTATCACCATATTTCAACCTGTCAATCTTTGCCTTTTGAAAAAGAAACTTTTCTTCATCAGCAACAACTTCCATATATTTTGCCAATCACTCTGCTCCCTTCTTTTTTAAACTAGAATCATCAGGAAAACTCTCCATTTAGATTTGAGACAACTTTAATTCTTCTTTTAGATTAACAACCTTCTCAAACAAGTTCCCATTTTTCGAGTTCATCAACTTATTCATAAGGCTCTTCAAAGCTTTTAGTTTCTTAACTACGTACTATAAACATGTGGCATCCACTAACCTCCATATCCCATCCATTCTTAAGAACAAAGCTAAAATAAACTTTATCCATAATGTAGTTAGCAAATCTAAACGCTTTGAATTTCTTGGGACAGTTAGAACAAAAATACTATGATTTGAAGTAACAAAAGGCAAAAACTACCCATGAGCCTCTACAAACTTAGATATGAAACCTTTATTTATCATCATTCTATCAAGCTTTTTCATAATACTTGAACTAGCTTTTTAAGGAGATTTGATCCAAAGGAAAAACATACCAGAACTACAAATATCCTCAACCTCAATCTCATTCACACAATCAATAAAGTCTTGCATATCATTAGTCATAGTTGAAACACCAGCAGAATGTTCACCAATTATAAAAGTAACATTAAAGTCATCAGCCAATATATAAGGCGAATCATTAATGATAGTCTTTGCAGCCTTGATGTCTCTCCATAAGTTCTTCCTTTCAACTCCAGTATTAGTAGCATACACAAAACTACAAAAGCATTTAACATTACTATTCAACACTTCAATTTGACATATAACAGTCTGTTTAGAGCAGTGCATAACCATCACATTCACTATATCCTTGTCCCATCCAATCAAAATTCTACACCCATACTGACTATAGGCAATGTTAGAACACCAATTTCAGTTTCCAAAAACCTTCATGGCAATTGCATCAAGCTTTTTACGTTTCACATGAGCTTCAATGACTGAACAAATATTAATTTTTCTCTCTCTAATAAGTTGAGCTACTTCATTATGATTTTTCATTTGATTCATACTTCTTGTATTCCAAACTGCAATTTTGAAATCCATTAACACCTATATATATTGAAAGACAACAGTCAATTTAGAACACTCGTATACCCTCCCCTAATTTCATCAGCTACTCGGCTATGGCCAGCTTGATTTTCTTTTTCCATAACATCTTCAATATTCTCATCTACATTACATTGTTCCTTCCTCCTGTCCTCTTGATGCGTGGAATTGCGCCCTCGCAAAAGGTTTTACCTCTCGAGGGATCTTGAGAAGCTTGCAATCCCCACCAGGCAGTGCACCTGTTCGTTGTAGTATAGTATAGTGACAAGTACCGTGTAACAACCCGCATTTTTAGGACATTTCTCTTATTCACTATTCATCAGTTACTATTCATCATTTACTATTCACCGGTCACTATTCATCATTTTACTATTCATCATTTTTCGGAATCAGCTTGTGATTCCGAGAAGCGTTCAGAAATTTTACTATTCATGTGACACTATTCATTCCCGGAAGGAAATCACTATTCACGATTGCCGTTCATTTCATCGTAAACTGAGTTTACGAGTCTTCAAAATTCGTGTAACCAATGTGGTTTCGCTGTGAATTCATGCATCATTCATTAACGACACTTCATATAGACTGGATTAGTCTATACATCATCATCACATTTTAGGCCCTACACGGATATGCATTATTTCTATATACGTATGCTTAATTTGTAATTAACGTTACCACTCAGTTTTTACTACGAACGTATACCCAATACTCCCGATTACGATCCTAATATATTTTCATACTCATTATAATAATAAATAAAAATATTATATTATTAATTTACCCGGTGTTTTGAAATCAATTACTATATTTCACGGTCGGAGCTTATAACTCTGTCGGTTTGCGAAATTTCAACACGATAATTATTTTAACACCCGATTATCATCAGGAATAATATTTCACAACTTTTACAACTTCGTCATATTTTATTTTATCGCGTCATGATTTATTTTTAGTTAACTCGGTACCCGGTCTCTTCCCTTCTCACCATTACTATCATTTCCTTTCCCCACCCCCATATATATATAAGGAATTAGCTAACACTCTATAGATTCCGATGTCACTCATCCCTCACTACTCCTTATATTGATAAGTGGATATTATCAATGACCTCCCTAGGAAAGACATTGCATACCTTCTATAAGGATGATCCCTCGGTACATTAAGATCATTCATAACTCAATAGAAATCTCAGGATATCACAAAACAATTCGAACCACTATCACTGGCCTGATCGCCAAAATTCTATCATCTAGAAAGTATTGGCTTGACTGAATTACAAGATTCATTTAGATACGAGTGCTCACTAAGCAACACCATAGAGATAAATCCAACCTCTTAACCAAGACTATAAATTGAACATGACCTCACCAATAGACTTTATTCGAACATGTTAGACACCTATGCATTTGTGCAGACGTACATACCTGGCTATTTTATCCTCTTAATACTTTCATTTTAAATGGATTTTCTCCAAACTACCGCTATACAAAACATATATCTTGTAAGAAATACTTTTCTGTTGCACTTATTTGGACAAGCAAATTCCTTTTGGCTAATCTTTTACAAAACTATTGAATGTTACAAAATTTTAAACATTGATCTTTAGTAAACCATATTATCTACCTTATGTTGAAAATTTTCCTATATTGCATAACTACTAAATTTTGAAACATCAAGAAGGATGTTACCTAAAAAGCCGTTTACTTAAACTTGTAGATTCATTTATTCGGGGAAGGTTTATGAACAAAACACACAATCTCAAAACAAACTTTGAAAATCAATCACTATATTACCTCACTTATACCTTTAGGAGTTTGTGAGTTGATGACCTATAACTTGGGGAAAATCTTAGTAATGGAGACTAAGCACCGTAGGTGGAGAAAGACTCAATTCCTGACATCCTGCGGAGGATCACAACCTTATCCTAATCTATTATTGTCAACAACACCCTTTTACGGATTTAACCCTGTAAGTCTTTCAAAACAAGATTCATGATACCCATTTCAATTATTCCTAATAAAGGAATTTGATTCACCTCAACTCCTAGCGATTTCATTAAGATCTCTTTGGAACCACACCACCTATCATCTGTAGACCAATGGTCAGAATTTGAGATTGATTCAAACCTAGGGAGATATGCCCAAATCGGGTGTGATTGACACTAGAAATGGTTGGATTAACCGTTTGCCATAAATCAAATTCAGTTGCAACCATAGTTATCGCGAGAGCGTAGAGACTACACCATTTGAAGCACTCTATGGTTGTAGTGCCAACATCCATTGACGGATCAAAACTTGGAAAGGCCCAACTCACTAGTCCCGTAAGCATTCATGAAATAACCAGGAATTTCCTACAAATCAAGAATCAATTACAAGTTCGATAAGCGGTAAACCACTAGAATTTCAAATTCGTGGCATGATTATGTTGAAAGTTCTGCCTAGGAAAGGCATAATACCATTCAGAAAACTTCATAAAGTTAAACCCGATATACACTGAACCATTTACGATTTTTGACAGAGTAGGCCTAGTGGCCGTCAGACTTGAACCTTGTTAGAGCTCAGTAGCTTACACGATTATATCATCATCTTTTCACCAATACAACTTCAAAGACCAACACAAACTGAACTTCGGGGCGAAGTTCCTTTTAAGGGGGTGAGACTGTAACAACCCGCATTTTCAGGACATTTCTCCTATTCACTATTCATCAGTTACTATTCATCATTTACTATTCACTGGTCACTATTCATCATTTTACTATTCATCATTTTTCGGAATCAGTTTGTGATTCCGAGAAGCGTTCAGAAATTTTACTATTCATGTGACACTATTCATTTCCGGAAGGAAATCACTATTCACGATTGCCGTTCATTTCATCGTAAACTGAGTTTACGAGTCTTCAAAATTCGCGTAACCAATGTGGTTTCGCTGTGAATTCATGCATCATTCATTAACGACACTTCATATAGACTGGATTAGTCTATACATCATCATCACATTTTAGGCCCTACACGGATATGCATTATTTCTATATACGTATGCTTAATTTGTAATTAACGTTACCACTCAGTTTTTACTACGAACGTATACCCAATACTCCCGATTACGATCCTAATATATTTTCATACTCATTATAATAATAAATAAAAATATTATATTATTAATTTACCCGGTGTTTTGAAATCAATTACTATATTTCACGGTCGGAGCTTATAACTCTGTCGGTTTGCGAAATTTCAACACGATAATTATTTTAACACCCGATTATCATCAGGAATAATATTTCACAACTTTTACAACTTCGTCATATTTTATTTTATCGCGTCATGATTTATTTTTAGTTAACTCGGTACCCGGTATCACCTAAACTACACAATATCTATCAATAATACACCAAAGCCAAGACTTTGCTTGCAAAAGTCTTCCAATCCCCTAAAAACATGGATCTTGTCCCCTAGTCCATATATATATACTTCACCCTTTTCATTTTCATTCAACACAAAACAAAACAACTAGCACAAAAACTCATTTTTGCTCTCCTCCTTTGTGTGTGAATCGGCCACCATCAAGAACCAAAGGAGAAACCATAAACTTTTCAAGATCCAAGTGTTTATAAAGTTTTAATCATGATCTAGTTGGGGTTTTGTGGTAAAAACCCTAGGTTATTATACATTTTCTCCTCAAATCACTCAAGTAAGTTACTAATAATCTTTCCTACTCATTTAAACATCTATTTTATATATTTTCATGATCTAGTAACAAAACATGCAAGTATGTATGATCCATACCACTTATTACTCATTTCTTTTCTTTATAAACATAGATCTACAATTTTTACTAGCAATCTCATTAGATCCACTAAGATTGGTGATGTCTAGGAACCCATGACACCCTAAGAAGTTGTATGGTAGGATTGGGTACTTGTGGAGTTGATTTGAGGTAGTTTGGTAAAGACTTGAACAAGTTACAAACTAGGAAAATCGATTTTTTGAAACTATATATTACCTACTGTCCTTATTTTTGAAACGTGGGAAACTTAGGGTCTAGGGTGTAACTTTGGACCAAATATTTAGAAAATACATTCCGAGACGAAACTATGGCCGAACACGGGGATAAAAACGAGTTAATAACGAAGGAGATATGATTTTCCGAATATTAACAACGAAAAATACTTTCAAATATAGGTTCTGTCCCAAATCGCCAATTTCTGAAAACTTAGGGGTTTCCGGGTAACATTGGGTTAGATATTCAGAAAATACTTTCAAAAACGAAACCGTGGCCGCTTGAACCACTAAAATCCGAGTTACGACGAAAAAGATATGCCATTTTCAATTTTAACGACAAAAACTATAATTTCTGAAATATGAATCTGTCCCGATTTTCTAGTTAAGAAAAACTGAGATCTAATGACATCTAGACTAGCCGAGACCTTGAAAAACCTAAAGTATACTTGAATACCTTCGCGGGGATATAAAGAACGTAGAAAACGAGCTTATAACGAAATAGATACAAGCGTTTGAACTTAGACGATATATATATATTTCCATCAGCTTTCTATTATTATTTTTGCCGCAAAACTGTATTTGCGAGACATCACTTTCTCGGCTGTTTTTCTTCATGATCGGATCAATTTGAGTCCGAGCCGTAGTTTTATGAAATCAAGATCTTCCAACAAGCTTTTCAAATCATTTGGCCGTTCGTCGAATAGACTTATAACGAATAAACTACGACCTCATCTATATACCCGATAAACTATATATATTTTGACAGCTTTTACTATAATGAAATTTTCTAAGTATTGAACATAATACTTTCAAGTAACAACAATAAGAGTCGATTTTCTCATCGATCGAGACCCGTATCGCCAAAAGTTAAATGACACGACTTCTAGATATTGTTACAAGGTTTTCAAAAACGCCGAGCTTGACCATTAACACTTAACGTACAATATTTCGCGACTAGTTTTACGAGGCCATATTGGGCATATTTTCAAGTAACGAAAATGCTATTTTTGCGACGAAAACCTTATATCTTCCGATAAGACACCAAACAAGGATCGTGGAGTACCGTCTCAACCTATTTCCATGAAAAGTGGTTATTAACCTAACGAGACGTCAAAAACGTATTTGTCGACGATAAACGTTATTTTCAAAACTAATGAGTGGTATCGATAACATACGTATTTGCATGTGTAGCATTACTTCATTTCTTACATTAGATCATATCATTCATATTAGGTTGCGGTTAGAGATCGTGCCTCATTTCTGTGTATTCATTGTTGTCATCGTAGCTATTGCACCAGGTGAGTTCATAACCCCTACTTTTACTTGTTTCACAACTGTTTTGGGGGAAGATACATGCTCCTTATTATTTAAATTCAATGCTTGTTTTACTTGAACGCGATTCATTTTCTCAAACATTACTGGATGGTTGAAATACTTGATTGAATACTTGAATACTTTATGAATTACTTATTCCATCCTTGATTTCTTTCTTATGAACGCAAGTTCTTGCTTTTGCGGACATAAATATAAAACTGTTACTTTGCCAGAGTTACCTATTACTGCCACTGAAGTCCCCTTTATCATGAACCATTAATTAGATGCGTGTGAGCGCGAATGCTGTGGATAGATCTATTTGGGTTGACACCCCATCCGAGTTGGTCGCGCCAACCTGTTAAACAGACGCATATCATTCGGATTACTTCCGAGTGTTTGGCAAACACGTACTTGGGGCATTTTATGCTTGATTGCATACGATTACGTCGAGCTTCGGGGTCATGAGCTTTAGGCACTGTATACCTTATTTTTAGCTGTGACATTGTATTTGTTATATTGTCTTGCTACTGAAAATCTCGTGTTCCGCAAATGACTTGTTTACTTAAACATATTACTTTTGGCAGTGGGTTGTAAACACACAGGTTACAAGTCTCTTATGGCGGGACTTGTGACTGAGTGGATTTACGATGCCTTTGCTGGGAAATACTTGATTTCTGGAAACACTTGTTTACGGGAAATACTTGTTTACTTAAAACTATGAACTCACCAGCTTTATGCTGACGTTTTAGCATGTATTTTCAGGTTTTAAGCAATGGCACGCTACTTGAGGTTTTGGCAGGGCATGGCATGGTCATAGAAGACTCGGATATTCATTTAAGGACCGTTTTAAAATTATTTTAAGGGCCTACTTCCGCAAAAATTTTAACAATGTAAATTCAATACTTTTGATTAAGCTATTTTATTCTAAATGATTCAAGTGAAAACCATTTTTGAACTTGTGTTGTAATACCAATTGAGTTACACCCCAGCTACATGTATGCTTCCGCTGGACCCGATTTCTGGGGGTGTGACAGATTGGTATCAGAGCTTTGGCTATAGCGAACTAAGTGTTTTTAAAACCTAGACTATAGCTACTTTTACGAAAACTTAACCCTATGACCGTCACGTGCCTGCCTGCCAAACTGAAGCCTAGTTTGTGGTTAGTTGCTGACATAGGTGATGAGATTGTTATCTCATTATCTGGTATATTATATTCATTTATTATAGTTGATTACTATAATTGTCTTTCATATAAGCATGCTCACGTATCATATATGTCACCGTTTTATGTTTTTCCTTGCATAGTTTCATCATTTGACCTCGAGTTTGGTCACCTGCTTTTGTCTTTCAGAACGTCTTGGTATTTGTGAAGGACATGGTATTAGTATAACTGAGCTGAGTATTTCAAAATTTATGGAACCTCGGTGGAATGTAGACTGGTCATCTACATTCGACCCAGGATAGTGAGATATAGGCTGACCACCTATGTCTGACTCAGACATGAATTTTGCAACACTGAGAATGGTTATAATAAGATTATGTCTGGATTGAATTCCCTACTCAATTTCCAAATGTTTCATTCATGTGTGTGTATACTCTCGTTGTTGGAACCTTCACACTTTTCATCACTTCGTAAACCACCGATTGGAAGCACGTCAGCTAGTCTTTTTATTTGATGAACTTTCATATTTATGCACGATACACTCATATCACAGTATTTTCTTTTGTCACAATATCATTTTGTTGCAGTTGTCACAGTCTCTTCCCTTCTCACCATTACTATCATTTCCTTTCCCCACCCCCATATATATATAAGGAATTAGCTAACACTCTATAGATTCCGATGTCACTCATCCCTCACTACTCCTTATATTGATAAGTGGATATTATCAATGACCTCCCTAGGAAAGACATTGCATACCTTCTATGAGGATGATCCCTCGGTACATTAAGATCATTCATAACTCAATAGAAATCTCAGGATATCACAAAACAATTTGAACCACTATCACTGGCCTGATCGCCAAAATTCTATCATCTAGAAAGTATTGGCTTGACTGAATTACAAGATTCATTTAGATACGAGTGCTCACTAAGCAACACCATAGAGATAAATCCAACCTCTTAACCAAGACTATAAATTGAACATGACCTCACCAATAGACTTTATTCGAACATGTTAGACACCTATGCATTTGTGCAGACGTACATACCTGGCTATTTTATCATCTTAATACTTTCATTTTAAATGGATTTTCTCCAAACTACCGCTATACAAAACATATATCTTGTAAGAAATACTTTTCTGTTGCACTTATTTGGACAAGCAAATTCCTTTTGGCTAATCTTTTACAAAACTATTGAATGTTACAAAATTTTAAACATTGATCTTTAGTAAACCATATTATCTACCTTATGTTGAAAATTTTCCTATATTGCATAACTACTAAATTTTGAAACATCAAGAAGGATGTTACCTAAAAAGCCGTTTACTTAAACTTGTAGATTCATTTATTCGGGGAAGGTTTATGAACAAAACACACAATCTCAAAACAAACTTTGAAAATCAATCACTATATTACCTCACTTATACCTTTAGGAGTTTGTGAGTTGATGACCTATAACTTGGGGAAAATCTTAGTAATGGAGACTAAGCACCGTAGGTGGAGAAAGACTCAATTCCTGACATCCTGCGGAGGATCACAACCTTATCCTAATCTATTATTGTCAACAACACCCTTTTACGGATTTAACCCTGTAAGTCTTTCAAAACAAGATTCATGATACCCATTTCAATTATTCCTAATAAAGGAATTTGATTCACCTCAACTCCTAGCGATTTCATTAAGATCTCTTTGGAACCACACCACCTATCATCTGTAGACCAATGGTCAGAATTTGAGATTGATTCAAACCTAGGGAGATATGCCCAAATCGGGTGTGATTGACACTAGAAATGGTTGGATTAACCGTTTGCCATAAATCAAATTCAGTTGCAACCATAGTTATCGCGAGAGCGTAGAGACTACACCATTTGAAGCACTCTATGGTTGTAGTGCCAACATCCATTGACGGATCAAAACTTGGAAAGGCCCAACTCACTAGTCCCGTAAGCATTCATGAAATAACCAGGAATTTCCTACAAATCAAGAATCAATTACAAGTTCGATAAGCGGTAAACCACTAGAATTTCAAATTCGTGGCATGATTATGTTGAAAGTTCTGCCTAGGAAAGGCATAATACCATTCAGAAAACTTCATAAAGTTAAACCCGATATACACTGAACCATTTACGATTTCTGACAGAGTAGGCCTAGTGGCCGTCAGACTTGAACCTTGTTAGAGCTCAGTAGCTTACACGATTATATCATCATCTTTTCACCAATACAACTTCAAAGACCAACACAAACTGAACTTCGGGGCGAAGTTCCTTTTAAGGGGGTGAGACTGTAACAACCCGCATTTTCAGGACATTTCTCCTATTCACTATTCATCAGTTACTATTCATCATTTACTATTCACTGGTCACTATTCATCATTTTACTATTCATCATTTTTCGGAATCAGTTTGTGATTCCGAGAAGCGTTCAGAAATTTTACTATTCATGTGACACTATTCATTTCCGGAAGGAAATCACTATTCACGATTGCCGTTCATTTCATCGTAAACTGAGTTTACGAGTCTTCAAAATTCGCGTAACCAATGTGGTTTCGCTGTGAATTCATGCATCATTCATTAACGACACTTCATATAGACTGGATTAGTCTATACATCATCATCATCACATTTTAGGCCCTACACGGATATGCATTATTTCTATATACGTATGCTTAATTTGTAATTAACGTTACCACTCAGTTTTTACTACGAACGTATACCCAATACTCCCGATTACGATCCTAATATATTTTCATACTCATTATAATAATAAATAAAAATATTATATTATTAATTTACCCGGTGTTTTGAAATCAATTACTATATTTCACGGTCGGAGCTTATAACTCTGTCGGTTTGCGAAATTTCAACACGATAATTATTTTAACACCCGATTATCATCAGGAATAATATTTCACAACTTTTACAACTTCGTCATATTTTATTTTATCGCGTCATGATTTATTTTTAGTTAACTCGGTACCCGGTATCACCTAAACTACACAATATCTATCAATAATACACCAAAGCCAAGACTTTGCTTGCAAAAGTCTTCCAATCCCCTAAAAACATGGATCTTGTCCCCTAGTCCATATATATATACTTCACCCTTTTCATTTTCATTCAACACAAAACAAAACAACTAGCACAAAAACTCATTTTTGCTCTCCTCCTTTGTGTGTGAATCGGCCACCATCAAGAACCAAAGGAGAAACCATAAACTTTTCAAGATCCAAGTGTTTATAAAGTTTTAATCATGATCTAGTTGGGGTTTTGTGGTAAAAACCCTAGGTTATTATACATTTTCTCCTCAAATCACTCAAGTAAGTTACTAATAATCTTTCCTACTCATTTAAACATCTATTTTATATATTTTCATGATCTAGTAACAAAACATGCAAGTATTTATGATCCATACCACTTATTACTCATTTCTTTTCTTTATAAACATAGATCTACAATTTTTACTAGCAATCTCATTAGATCCACTAAGATTGGTGATGTCTAGGAACCCATGACACCCTAAGAAGTTGTATGGTAGGATTGGGTACTTGTGGAGTTGATTTGAGGTAGTTTGGTAAAGACTTGAACAAGTTACAAACTAGGAAAATCGATTTTTTGAAACTATATATTACCTACTGTCCTTATTTTTGAAACGTGGGAAACTCAGGGTCTAGGGTGTAACTTTGGACCAAATATTTAGAAAATACATTCCGAGACGAAACTATGGCCGAACACGGGGATAAAAACGAGTTAATAACGAAGGAGATATGATTTTCCGAATATTAACAACGAAAAATACTTTCAAATATAGGTTCTGTCCCAAATCGCCAATTTCTGAAAACTTAGGGGTTTCCGGGTAACATTGGGTTAGATATTCAGAAAATACTTTCAAAAACGAAACCGTGGCCGCTTGAACCACTAAAATCTGAGTTACGACGAAAAAGATATGCCATTTTCAATTTTAACGACAAAAACTATAATTTCTGAAATATGAATCTGTCCCGATTTTCTAGTTAAGAAAAACTGAGATCTAATGACATCTAGACTAGCCGAGACCTTGAAAAACCTAAAGTATACTTGAATACCTTCGCGGGGATATAAAGAACGTAGAAAACGAGCTTATAACGAAATAGATACAAGCGTTTGAACTTAGACGATATATATATATTTCCATCAGCTTTCTATTATTATTTTTGCCGCAAAACTGTATTTGCGAGACACCACTTTCTCGGCTGTTTTTCTTCAAGATCGGATCAATTTGAGTCCGAGCCGTAGTTTTATGAAATCAAGATCTTCCAACAAGCTTTTCAAATCATTTGGCCGTTCGTCGAATAGACTTATAACGAATAAACTAAGACCTCATCTATATACCCGATAAACTATATATATTTTGACAGCTTTTACTATAATGAAATTTTCTAAGTATTGAACATAATACTTTCAAGTAACAACAATAAGAGTCGATTTTCTCATCGATTGAGACCCGTATCGCCAAAAGTTAAATGACACGACTTCTAGATATTGTTACAAGGTTTTCAAAAATGCCGAGCTTGACCATTAACACTTAACGTACAATATTTCGCGACTAGTTTTACGAGGCCATATTGGGCATATTTTCAAGTAACAAAAATGCTATTTTTGCGACGAAAACCTTATATCTTCCGATAAGACACCAAACAAGGATCGTGGAGTACCGTCTCAACCTATTTCCATGAAAAGTGGTTATTAACCTAACGAGACGTCAAAAACGTATTTGTCGACGATAAACGTTATTTTCAAAACTAATGAGTGGTATCGATAACATACGTATTTGCATGTGTAGCATTACTTCATTTCTTACATTAGATCATATCATTCATATTAGGTTGCGGTTAGAGATCGTGCCTCATTTCTGTGTATTCATTGTTGTCATCGTGGCTATTGCACCAGGTGAGTTCATAACCCCTACTTTTACTTGTTTCACAACTGTTTTGGGGGAAGATACATGCTCCTTATTATTTAAATTCAATGCTTGTTTTACTTGAACGCGATTCATTTTCTCAAACATTACTGGATGGTTGAAATACTTGATTGAATACTTGAATACTTTATGAATTACTTATTCCATCCTTGATTTCTTTCTTATGAACGCAAGTTCTTGCTTTTGCGGACATAAATATAAAACTGTTACTTTGCCAGAGTTACCTATTACTGCCACTGAAGTCCCCTTTATCATGAACCGTTAATTACATGCGTGTGAGCGCGAATGCTGTGGATAGATCTATTTGGGTTGACACCCCATCCGAGTTGGTCGCGCCAACCTGTTAAACAGACGCATATCATTCGGATTACTTCCGAGTGTTTGGCAAACACGTACTTGGGGCATTTTATGCTTGATTGCATACGATTACGTCGAGCTTCGGGGTCATGAGCTTTAGGCACTGTATACCTTATTTTTAGCTGTGACATTGTATTTGTTATATTGTCTTGCTACTGAAAATCTCGTGTTCCGCAAATGACTTGTTTACTTAAACATATTACTTTTGGCAGTGGGTTGTAAACACACAGGTTACAAGTCTCTTATGGCGGGACTTGTGACTGAGTGGATTTACGATGCCTTTGCTGGGAAATACTTGATTTCTGGAAACACTTGTTTACGGGAAATACTTGTTTACTTAAAACTATGAACTCACCAGCTTTATGCTGACGTTTTAGCATGTATTTTCAGGTTTTAAGCAATGGCACGCTACTTGAGGTTTTGGCAGGGCATGGCATGGTCATAGAAGACTCTGATATTCATTTAAGGACCGTTTTAAAATTATTTTAAGGGCCTACTTCCGCAAAAATTTTAACAATGTAAATTCAATACTTTTGATTAAGCTATTTTATTCTAAATGATTCAAGTGAAAACCATTTTTGAACTTGTGTTGTAATACCAATTGAGTTACACCCCAGCTACATGTATGCTTCCGCTGGACCCGATTTCTGGGGGTGTGACATACCGGGAGATTGATCGTTCAACTCGAAGAATAGTGTTCGCTAGGGTTAAAACTCACTAAAACTAGGTCAAGAGGTGAGGGATGATTCTTTTTGTATTTTTATATTTTAAGAAAAGCAATTAAAAATCTCGATTTTGGAAGGAGTGGGCGGAATTAGTTGCTAGTCAACTAACCCAATTAACTAAAGATGCAATCAAAATAAAATAAACTAAACTTAAACTAATTTGTGGTGTAAACAATAATGAGAGAAAATTGTGTTTACTTAGATTTCACTACTCCTTAGCTATCTTTTACAGGTTGATTAGCTTGTTAAAATTGCATGGATAACGGGTTATATTCTTTAATACCATTCGTAGGGCCGTGTACGATCTTCCATAACTCTATAAGCTTCTACATCTTCCTATGTCGAGCCGACTACTAGCTCCTAACATGGGCTCATTAGTAGTTACCTACGCATTAAATACAACCAATATATCGTAGTACACCTCTGATCATGTTTCTTTAGACGTTCAAGCAAGTTACCAATTGGAAGTCTGCCAGTTTTCTTAAGCCTAACATCGAATTCATTCATTCACAACAATTATAAACAAACAACCAACCCATTATCAATATCTAAGTTTTATTACATCTAAGCAAACACGAAGAAAACCTAGCCTAGCATGTGAAAGAGAAGACAAGCGTAAGATATAATCAAACAACACATATACATATTGAATTGTTTGGTAAAGTACTTATCTTCAATTAAGCATGGAGGAAACAAAGGGTTGAAACCTTTGAAAAAGCTGTAAAATTCGTCTAGGTTTTTATTCCCTCAAAGTTGCACACCATGAATGAAAACAAGAAAACTATATATAGATTTTATCTCATGACGGCGTCAAGAGCAATGTGTGACGCCGTCAACTCGCCGCCAAAACAAACTCGTATTGCCTAGATCCAATTCTGACGTCGTCACACTTTATGGGTTCTGGGCCGTCACACTTTGCAGCTACTCTTGATGGCCTTGACAAATTTGTACGTGACGCCATCACGTCCCGTTCACAAAACATTCTGGCGCGTCATGTGTATTTGATTTATCCACCCTTTTGTCAACTCATGACGCCGTCACTAGCAATGTGTGACGCCGTCAAGTGCAATTTCCAGCATGCTTTTGAGACTTTGTCATTTTCTTTACTTTTTCGCTCCAAAAACGTCCAAAATGATTCCTTTTGTAAAATTCCTCTCAAAAGTACCTAAAATGACAAAAGGAACAATTTAGGGCAATATTTGTGATACGTGGGAATCGCACCAGGCTTTACCTCTCAAGGGATCTTGAGAAGCTTACAACCCCCACCAGGCAGTGTACCTGATCGTTGTAGTATAGTATAGTGACAAGTACTGGGGGATTGATCGTTCAGCTAGGAATAGTGTCGCTAGGATTAGAAAACTTAAATACTAGTTCTAAAGATGAGTGATGATTATTTTTGTATTTTTATAATTTTTTAGAAAGCAAGTAAAAATCTCGGGTTTGAAGGATTTGGGCGGAATTAGTTGCTAGTCAACTAACCCAATACTAAAGATGCAATCAAAATAAAATACTAGAAATGAAAATAAACTAAATTAAACTAAGGTTGTGAGCAATAAGTGGAGAAGTTGTGTTTACTTAGATTTCACTACTCCCTAGATATCTTTTACACGTTAATTACTTGTTATAGTTGCATGGATGACGGATTGTATTCCTTAATACGATTCATGGGGTTGCGTACTTAATTCCCCAATCCTATGAGTGCCTACTTCACTCCTATGTCGAGCCGGCTAAGAAGCTCCTAACATGGGATCATTAGAATTTACTCATGCATTAAATACAACCAATAAAACCTAGTGCACGTCAATTCATGTTTCCTAAGACGTTCAAGCATGTTACCATTTGGAGATCTGCCAGTTTTCTTAAGCCTAACATCGAAATCATTCATCCAATACAACCATAAACAAGTAATCAACACATAATTAACATCTAGGTTTCATTAGATCCAAGCAAACACAAGATAGATCTAGCCTAGCATGATGGAATTAAGACAAGAACAAGATATAGACAACCAACACATAGACATATTGATTGAATTAAAAGAACACTTATCTCAATTACACATGAAAGGGTTCAAGGGCTGAGAACCCTTGAAAAACTTGTAAAATTCGTACAAAATTCGGCCTTAGGGTTTCTCCAAAACTTCTCTCCTTTAATGTGTAAAAATTAGAAAACTATATATAGGAAATAGGGTCTGACAGCGTCAAGACAAAATCGGTGACGCCGTCATCTCGCCGCCAAAATACTTCTCGGATTGCCTTGATCTACTTTTGACGCCGTCATGTGTTATGTGTTTCCAGGATGTCATGCATTTTACTCTTGACGCCCTACTTCGTGACGCCTTCAATTCTGTACTGGGTCGTCATGGAAATTACTCTTGACGCCGCCAGAAATTCCTTCTTGACGCCGTCACCTATTGTTCCCAGCAAGGAAAATTAAGACTTTGGCGTTTTCTTCACTTTTATGCTCCAAAAACGTCCGAATTGCTTCCTTTTCCAGATTTCTCTCCCAAAGTTCCTAAAATCACAAAAGGAACGATTTAGGGCAATATTTGATCAAATAAATTCAATTCCGGGCTTAAATAACACCCTAAAAGTGGTTCATTTTTCGCCTCATCATATACCTTTACACTTGAGATTTGCTTGTCCTCAAGCAAATGCGCTTTTATTCTAATCAAAATACAAGTTAGGGGTCATTTAACACTAATATAAAAGTAATTACAACAAATAATCATTCCACTAAAGACCAATAGACAAGCACGGAGGTCATATACTAGCATCTCACAAATAGTGTTTAGATACTCACATCTCTCGGGTGTAATAAAATATAAATTGCAATATGGAAACGGAAGATATCTCTCACTACCTGTCATAGCAAAATAGATTACCATAGGTTTGGGAAAGGATCAAACCTCCACCACATGGCGTAAGCACCTAGGATAAACTATCAAAGAGGTCTTTTAAAGGGTTGTAACGTTAGGTGTAAGGATATGAAATACACGGTTTTGTTGGATAAAGGAAGTTTTTACTGGTGGCGAGTTAACAATCTTGGTTAATTACATGTACAATATGGTGTTGCTAAGCCAAGACTAGACTCGACTTAAGCTAATAAATGAAAAATAACAAAAAACACAAAATGAACATAGAATAAAAAGGGATGGTAGTCCGTATGTTTTTTTCTCTCTTTTCTCTTTTTTCTATTTTTTTTTTATTTTTTTTTTTTTTTATTTTATTTTTTTTTTTGCATACACTTTTACCCTACCATCCAAAATAATACATCATAGGGAATGAACATTCTCCTTACACTTGAATTTTTATATAGTTTACAATAAACTAATCTAATGACTCGAATTAAGAAAATCAAAACACTTGGAGCACTTTTAAGATTAACGTACATATGGGGGTAATAAATGATGTTCTTCCCCATTACTCCATAAAATAAGTACTTACTCATGAGTCCCAATCATCCCAAAACAATATGTACAAGGATATGACTCGACTTAGCAACCATGTAATCAATTAGATAGTTAACTTAGGGTTTAAACAAATAACAATAATGCACTAAAAATGAGCGCATACACGGAAGGCTAAGGCGATTTGGTTGTACATTTAAGTGGGGTATAACAAATTCTTCCTTTTAGTAAAATGCTTAAAGTTAGAAACGAAAAGATAGGCTCGGAGGGGTGTACTAGGGGTTTCGTGTACTAAAAATGAGTACAACGCTAAGGGTGTGGGAAAAATTAGTTGACTTAACTAGCCAAGTAATATGACTTAAATGGTCAAGTAATTATGATACGGGTTTAACACAAGGGTGATCCTAATGCCTCTTATCATGTTGTAAATCCTACTACACGAATGTAGTCTCACTAGCGGTCTCGGGATGCATCACTAACGCAAGTTCTAGAATCTAAATGCTACCGGTACACTCATAAGCACTAATAATGAATGCTTTTCCTATCAAATCTAAAGGCGAACCTCACATATTTGGGTGGAAAATTTTTTTGAAAGTATGGTTATGTGCTAGTCATATAATCTCCTATCCATGAGACGCTTTCTATGGCTAAAGTTTCACTCCTAAATGTTGTAAAAAATTTTAAATTTGGCGCTAAAATTGCACTAACAAGTATTTCTCATAGTTTTATTACACATCTACTATTAAACAAACAAACTCAAGCGAAAGCGTATCTATAAGGTATCATCATTTTACCCTCCCCTTACACTTAGGATGAACGTTGTCCCCAATGTTCAAGTAAAGAATGTAAAAGTGAAATAAGTAAAACGAATGAAATCAAATACTCCCCTGATTCGCTCGGTATGGATAATAAGGTGGCCAGGTTAAATCTTCCTCCAAGAAAATGAACAATCAAAGCTTCCCTTCCAGAATATAAATCATCTTCTTGTCATACATAACCTGTGAATCCTGAGAAAATAGACAAGACAACCTTGCATAAAATCGACGGCAACCTATATAAGTTACTAAATCCTAGAAAACAAAATAAGATATAATGCTTGTGGAATGAAGTTTGCAGATCTCCTGGAGATTATAAAACTTAATAATTCACAAAAACCATAAGACTCCGTTAGAAAAACAAAACCGGTAAAATTTCCAGATTTTTACACGTGACGCCGTCAAGAATTAACTCATGACGCCGTCAGAAGTGACCTGCAGAAATTCTTATGTTAAGTTTCCGGAAAAATTTCTGGAAAAACTTGGTCCTACTTCCTGGAAAATCCTGCAAAACTTCATTATGACTCAATACAAGCATTTGAGTCTAATAAATACGAATATACATGTTCATTTAATATCGTGGAGAATCATGATCGGTTTGTTTCTTAAAAACATATTTGGGGTTTCCCCTTACATGTTCATTTAAAAATACTTTTAGGTGGAGTTAAGACTAGGCCAAAACAACAAAGTAAAGTATTTCCACTATTTAATTGAGAAACATGATCTACCAACAATAAAAATAAAGCATGCATACGGAAGCAAATAACAAACAAACAAAATAAAATCACACAAAACATGGGTTGCCTCCCAAGAAGCGCTTTTCTTTATTTACGAGTCTTATGGCTAGACTCAAGGTCATGGGTTGCTACGTGACCTCATCGTTGGTTTCACTCTCCGATTGTAAATATTCTTTGTAGAAACCAATCACCTTTTTCTCAATCGCCCATCGACTTTATACCTTGGTCCTAGGGCCAAGCAATCTTTGTAAAAAAGACTCCTCTTTTCCCATACATAATCCATGCCCTTTTTCTTATCCTTTTCATTGATGTCCTCAAAAGCACCAACGTTGTCCTTATCAAATCGGGATATAAAGCGAAATTCTTTCATCCTATTAGGCATCCTATAAGTGATACTATCGGTGTTACTTGCAAATCGGATTGTCCCTTCTATCTCATCATATTCCAACTTAGACTCCTCAACAAACGGTTTGCCAAACACAACATTGGATAATCGACAATCAATAACATTAGCAAGATCCTCCACAATCATAAAGTCGGTGACAAAAGTGAAATTACCAACAAAGACATGTAAACCTTTAACTCTCCCGACAAAGTTACAAACTCCACCGGGGTATTTGGGATCTCTTCTAGGTTCAAGTCTTGTTTTCACAATATCATTATAAACATTTGAGGACATGATGTTGATTGGGGATTTAAAGTCAATGTAAGCATTTTCAACGTATCTGTACCCAATCATACATGGTATTTTAGCATTCTTAGGATCGCCTCTCTTTATCTTAGGTTCGATTATAGTGAAAGGAGATCGCGGGTTATCAATAAGATTATTATAATATGCAATCTCCTACTTAGTGGGGTATAGATTAAAGTAATCATTAAGCTTCAGATCTATTTCCCCTTCTTCTAGTTCCTCAACAACATTCACAAAATCATTAGGCCCTAAGTCCTCATTTGAATACAAGGCGGTCGCTAGGTCACTAAATGCCTGGTCGAGCTCAATCTTAATCAGCCTATTAAGCTCCCTAAGTTCCCTAATCTCACTCTCAATTTGTTCACATAACACAGCCACTTCTCTAGGGGAAAGGGGTGGAGTCGCATTTTCCATAATGGTCAACGGAATAGTCAATGAATTTAATTTACTAACAAAGGCACAAAGAAAAAGATAGACTAAATAACTCCTAAAAATAAAAATAAAATCTTACTAGAAAGGAATCTAGCAAGTAGACCGAATAAAAAGAGATTCTAACCTAGACAACCCCCACCAGGCAGTGTACCTGATCGTTGTAGTATAGTATAGTGACAAGTACCGGGGGATTGATCGTTCAGCTAGGAATAGTGTCGCTAGGATTAGAAAACCTGAATACTAGTTCTAAAGATGAGGGATGATTATTTTTGTATTTTTATAATTTTTTAGAAAGCAAGTAAAAATCTCGGGTTTGAAGGATTTGGGCGGAATTAGTTGCTAGTCAACTAACCCAATACTAAAGATGCAATCAAAATAAAATACTAGAAATGAAAATAAACTAAATTAAACTAAGGTTGTGAGCAATAAGTGGAGAAGTTGTGTTTACTTAGATTTCACTACTCCCTATATATCTTTTACACGTTAATTACATGTTACAGTTGCGTGGATGATGGATTGTATTCCTTAATACCATTCATGGGGTGGCGCACTTAATTCCCCAATCCTATGAGTGCCTACTTCACTCCTATGTCGAGCCGGCTAAGAAGCTCCTAACATGGGATCATTAGAATTTACTCATGCATTAAATACAACCAATAAAACCTAGTGCACGTCAGTTCATGTTTCCTAAGACGTTCAAGCATGTTACCATTTGGAGATCTGCCAGTTTTCTTAAGCCTAACATCGAAATCATTCATCCAATACAACCATAAACAAGTAATCAACACATAATTAACATCTCGGTTTCATTAGATCCAAGCAAACACAAGATAGATCTAGCCTAGCATGATGGAATTAAGACAAGAACAAGATATAGACAACCAACACATAGACATATTGATTGAATTAAAAGAACACTTATCTCAATTACACATGAAAGGGTTCAAGGGCTGAGAACCCTTGAAAAACCTGTAAAATTCGTACTAAATTCGGTCTTAGGGTTTCTCCAAAACTTCTCTCCTTTAATGTGTAAAAATTAGAAAACTATATATAGGAAATAGGGTCTGACGGCGTCAAGACAAAATCGGTGACGCCGTCATCTCGCCGCCAAAATACTTCTCGGACTGCCTTTATCTACTTTTGACGCCGTCATGTGTTATGTGTTTCCAGGTCGTCATGCATTTTTCTCTTGATGCCCTACTTCGTGACGCCTTCAATTCTGTACTGGGTCGTCATGGAAATTACTCTTGACGCCGTCAGAAATTCCTTCTTGACGCCGTCACCTACTGTTCCCAGCAAGGAAAATTAAGACTTTGGCGTTTTCTTCACTTTTATGCTCCAAAAACGTCTGAATTGCTTCCTTTTCCAGATTTTTCTCCCAAAGTACCTAAAATCACAAAAGGAACGATTTAGGGCAATATTTGATCAAATAAATTCAATTCTGGGCTTAAACGACCCCCTAAAAGTGGTTCATTTTTCGCCTCATCAATTTGATCAAATAATCTCGACTTTGGCCTTAAATGACCCCCCAAAAGCGTTACACTTTTTGCTTCTTCAAATACCCTTACACTTGAGATTTGCTTGTCCTCAAGCAAATGCGCTTTTATTCTAATCAAAATACAAGTTAGGGGTCATTTAACACTAATATAAAAGTAATTACAACAAATAATCGTTCCACTTCAACAAAAAACAAGCACGGAAATTATACACTAGCACCTCACAAATAGTGTTTAGATACTCACATCTCTCGAGTGTAATAAAGTATATATCACAATATGAAAATGAAAAACATCTCTCACTACTTGTCATAGCAAATAGATTACCATAGGCTTGGGAAAGGATCAAACCTCCACCACTTGACGTAAGCACCTAGGATAAACTATCAAAGAGGTCTTTTAAAGGGTTATAACGTGAGGTGTAGGGATAGGATAAACACGGTTTTGTTGGATAAAGGAAATATTTACTGATGGCAAGTTAATCATCTTGGTCAATTACATGTACAATTTGGCGTTGCTAAACCAAGACTCAACTCAACTTAAGCTAATCATAAACTAACAAAAACTTAAAACAAACATAAAAGGAAATGGGATGGTAGTTCGTATGTTTTTTCTCTTTTCTTTTTTTTTCTCTCTTTTTATTTTATTTTATTTTATTTTATTTGCATACACTTTACCCTACCATCCAAAATAATACATCATAGGGAATTTGCATTCCCGTTACACTTGAACTTTTACATACTTTACAATTAACTATTCTAATGACTTGAATTAAGATAATCAAAACACTTGGAGTACTTTTTAAGATTAACGCACATATGGGGGTAATATATGATGTTTTCCCCATTACTCCATAACAATAGTACTTTACCCATGAGTCCTAATTGTCCCAAAACAACATGTACAAGATATGACTCGACTTAGCAACCATGTAATCAATTAGGCAATTAACTAAGGGTTTAAACAAATAACAATAATGCACTAAAGATTAGTGCATACACGGAAGGCTAAGGCGATTTGGTTGCACATTTGGGGTGGATTGTTAACAAATTCTTCCTTTAAGTAAAATGCTTAAAGTTAGAAACGAAAAGATAGGATCGGAGAGGTGTACTAAGGGTATCGTGTACTAAAAATGAGTACAATGCAAAGGTGTGGGAAAAATTAATTGACTTTACTAGTCAAGGTAATTGACTTAAATGGTCAAGTAATTATGATACGGGTTTAACACAAGGGTGATCCTAATGCCTCTTATCATGTAGTAAATCCTACTACACAAATGTAGTCTCACTAGCGGTCTCGGAATGCATCACTAACGTAAGTTCTAGAATCTAAGTACTACCGGTACACTCTTATGCACTAATAACGAATGCTTTTCCTAACAAATCTAAAGGCGAACCTCACATATTTGGGTGTAAAATTTTTTTGAGTGGTACGGTTTTTGTGCTTGTCATACAACTCCTATCCATGAGACGCTCATTAAGGCTAAAGCTTCACTCCCAAATGTTGTAAAAAAATTTAAATTTGGCGCTAAAATTGCCCTAACAAGTATTTCTCTTAGTTTTATTACACACCTACCATTGAACAAATAAACTCAAGTGCAATTGCATTCTCTAAAGTATCATCATTTACCCTCCCCTTACACTTAGGTTGAACATTGTCCCCAATGTTCAATAAAAAGATGTAAAAGTAAATAAGGTAAAAGAATGAAAACAAATACTCCCCTGATTCGTTCAATGTGGATAAATTGTTAACATGGTTAAATCCTCCTCCAAGAAAATGAACGTTGAAAGCTTCCCTTCCGAAATAATAAATCATCTTCTTGTCCAATATAACCTGTTAAACCTAAGAAAACAATCATAGAAACCTCGCGTAAAATCGGCGGCAATCTATATATATAAGGATATAATGCTTATGGAATGAATGTTTGCAGATTTCCTGGAATTTATGAAACTAAAGAATTAACAAAAACTTCAAGACTCCGTTAGAAAAATAAAACTTGCAAAATTTCCAGATTTTTACACCTAACGCCATCAGGTGTTAATCCTGAAGTCGTCAGATTGTTCTGACAGAAATCTCATGTTAAGTTTCTGGAAAATTTCTGGAAAAACTTATGCCTTAATTCCTGAAATTTCCCGCAAAACATCATTATGACTCGATACAAGCATTTGACTCAAACAACTACTAATATACATGTTCATTTAATATTGTCGTGGGTCATGTTCAATTCCGTTCTTAAAAACAATTTAAGATTTCCCTTACACTTATCTTTTGCGAAGTTAAGACAAACAACAGGGTAAAGCATTTTCACAATTTAGTTATGAAACATGATCCACAAACAATAAAAATCAAGCATGCATACGGAAATAAATTAAATCAAACAAACAAACAAAACAAACAAAACAAATAAAACATGGGTTGCCTCCCAAGAAGCGCTTTTCTTTATTTACGAGTCTTGTAGCTAGACTCAAAGTCATGGGCTATTACATTTTCCTTTCCCTCTTTTCAATCGATTCTCTCAACCTTTGAATTACTTCTATGTCAACTTTATACTTAGGTCCAAGGGCTAAACAATTCTTATAATAAAGGCTCCTCTTTTCCTAAACAAAATTCATTCCTTTACTCTTATCTTCTTCGTTAATGTCCTCGATTGCACTAATGTTATCCATATCAAGTTGAGGCACATAACGAAACTCTTTCATTTTATTAGGCATTCTATAGGTGATCCAATCGATTCCATTGGAAAATTGGACCGTTCCCTCAATTTGATCGTGTTTTAACTTGGACTCCTCAACAAATGACATACCAAGTACCACATGGGATAAGTGACAATCTATAATATTGGCCAAGTCTTCCACAACCATAAAGTCCATGAGGTAAGTAAAGTTCCCAACAAAGACATGTAGACCTTTAACTCTCCCGACAAAGTTATAAACTCCACCGGGGAATTTGGGATCTTTTCTAGGTCTGAGTCTTGTTTTTACTAACTCATTATAGACACTTTGTTAATACAAATATCGCCTAAAAACGTTATTTATATTTTACGATCTTTGCTAAGTTTTGTTAATGACAAAGTATGAAGTTTAGCTATAAGTAAATCATCACTTTAAGTGTTTAAGTCTTGTTTAACTAAGGTTTACATTTCCTTTTAAACAAAACATTGTTTTTATTTCTTAAATTAGAAAGTGTCTTGTCACATCACATTTATTTCTTAAAAATAGTAATGTCACATCACATTTAGGGTAAGCTTTGTCCATATACATTTATGGTAAGAAAGAGTGTTTAACTAACCTTATGCTTTCTTGCAAGTCTTGTGTTTGACTAGAAGTAATGTGATGTGACCTTGTTTGGTTTGGAAGATTTATTGCAAAAACCAACTGCAAGCCTGGCGGTACCCTGGAGATACACGGGCGGAACCCTTCTGAGGGGTCCGCCTGATCCGCTAGACCTTCAGAATGGTTTGCTATAAATACCAAACAATTTGTTAGTTTTGAGTAACCCATTTAGGACATATTTTCACATACTCTCTCAACTAACTCAGTAACCTTTTGATTTGTGTGATTCTCTTATGTAGCAAGGGACTTTACAAGATCATTCAAGAAGTTACAAGCTTCAACTCTAAAGTTGCAAGTCTTGGTAGCTTGGTCATGTATAAGCTTTGGTAGTTTATACTTCATGTGTGTCATGTATATAGAAGTAAGTGGTTAGTATTTTAGGCCTCAAAATACGTAGTGTGTTGGGAGTTGCTGTACCCTTATAAAAGAACTAACGGGAGTGGTTGTACCCTTGGTAAAGAACTCGACATCTAGCTTAGTGTCTGTAACAATTCGCATTTTCAGGATAATTACTATTCCCGGAAAATTTCACTATTCACTTTTACTATTCATTTTTCCCGAAAATTTTCCCGAAAGTTGATTTTTATTTGATATTCTCAAGTGATAAATCATTTCCATGGCAAATTAAAAGTTTGACATTCATAAGCTCATTTTCGTGAAAGTTATTAAGGAATTACACGGAATTACACGTTTTAGGGTAAAACGTCAATCAGAAATTCTACGCACAACGAAATTCAACCCCGTCAGGTGACCCCACATCAGTAAAATATTTTACACACTCATGATTTATTTGAGAATTAATCGTGACTGAGAAAAATATGACCAAAAACTTCCCAACAGGTCACCCAAGCCTGTACTACTCTCGCATGAGCACGCTTAATCGTTTGGGCGATTAACCGTTAGACCACAAAACGCGTTTCTAAGACTATTTGAGTTTTCAACTTCTTAGAAAAAGTCAACATATTCTTTCCCTCCTCCATTGACCAAAAATCATCCCTTGATGTTGTAAGTCATTTCGTGATTTTTAGGCTTACGGTTTGATGTCTAAAAGACATTTAATACCAACCGACACTAGACTGAGCTCAGTCTAGACATTATAAGTCATTTTAAATCATTTTTATCACATTAGAAAAGTAACATTTTACTTTTCTCAATTTTACGCAATATTCGTACGTTTTACGTATTACGCGTTTTAGACCCGTGTTTCCAGTTTTTAGCAGGGTTTTACACCCAAATGGAACCTACCACTCATTTTATATTTTATTATGGAACTTATTGACATGTTTATCAATACTTTCAAGTTCCATAATTTTACGACACCCGGTTTTACGTTTTGAGGCTTAATCATTTACGATTGGCATTTCCCGGAGTCAAAACTAACCAAGTATCTTGGATAATACCAAGAAAAGTCCACACCCTTGCTCTCCAAGCTCATGAACAGCCTTGGAGGGGGGATTCACCACCCATGTGGCTTGATCTTATGCCTTGTGTCATGAGATGTGAACATGTGTTCAACTTGGCCTCCAAGTGTTGACTAGTCAACAATGTAACCTCCTCATTTGCATATAAATGCTTCTCCTCCCACTCCTTGACCATATGAACGACCCACACACACAACACCCTTCATTTTACTAGTTTACTTCAAGTTCCATCCAAGAAATCAAGTACAATATCCATACATAAACCCTAGTTTAGTTTTGATTCATCAAAACTACTTCAAATCTTTAGAACTTTGGTGATTTCTCTTGAGTTTGAATCCACTCAAGTCACCTCAATTTTCATCATCTCTCTTTCAAGATTACAAGAGTAGAACGATTGCATGAAGTGAAGTGGGTTGAAGCAAGTCTATCAAAGTCCTATCCTTACATGTTAACTTCCTTTCATCTTTGAAAGCCAAAAGTTGTGAGCCAAACCCTAACTTGATTCTTGTTAAATAATCATGTTCATGTTATTTACATATTATTTGTGCTATATTATGTCTTGTATTAATGTCCATGATGTATAAAAGTGAGCAAAACAAGTTATTGTTATTGATTGTTACAACAAGTTACTAAAACAAGTAAACTAGTGACTTTCTTGGTAAGACCTGATTAAAATGGTAAAAATATGATGTTGGATCATTACATATTACAGTAGAGGACCTAACAAGGAAACCATAGCAATTTGAACCACCTAAAACGAGTAAACGAGTCAAAAGTTATGGCGATTTGAAGTTACCAAAGATTTCCGGCAAAACTGCCAAATACCATTCTGATCAAATTTGAGTTTTGAAAGTCATACTTCTGGTCCGATTCATCAAAAAGTTAAAACACGAAAGTTGTCCAGAACGACGTTTTCGTTCAGGAACAAAGAAGCTCGAGCCCTGAAAACGCTTTTTGAGTGATAAATTCTTCAAAATCTTAACAGCCCATTTTTAGACCAAATTCATTACATATAAGTTATGGTTTATGAAGACCAAAGGGGTCTTATGACCTAAATCAAGACCACAACCATGGCTAGAGCCAAGGTTGAGTCTCAAGACCATGGAACAATGACCAAAGGTCATGGCTAGGCCATGACGAAATGACCATACAAGCTTACCAAGGCAAATACATGAATTAGAGAAGTTGGCGATAACTTGAACATACAATTTGGATCTACTTCATCTAAAGGAAACCATGAGATTTTACCAAGAGAAAATGGTCATTCAAGACTTATGAAACTACCCCTAATAACAATCTTCATGTACAAATAAACTTTCCTAAGTTTATTCAAATATCGGACATGTAACCTTTCGGATCAAAACTTATATCTATATATTTCATCAACTACTACAATAGTAGGGAGCCTCATGTGAGGAGTTCATTATGTAAGCCGTCGAGTTGAGTTGTGGATTTACGAGTTAAAGTGTCCTGGCTCCTCGAACGCTTACTAACATGACTTCTGAATTATGTCGGCCCGAACGGTAGTAAACGATATACAAAACATACATGTTTCATGAATCTTCTCTTTCAAAGACTTACACTATACATCATACCACATCATGGACTAAATGCAAGATATATATATATATATATATATATATATATATATAGGCACTACTTCATATTCTTTACTCCGATCTTAAGTCACAACATTCTATTATAGGTTGCTCGTAGAAACCTTCACGATTCAACCGTTACATTCATTACTTGCTATCTTACTTAAGGTGAGTTCATAGCCCCACTTTCGATTACTTAATCGTTTTACAAACCCTTGGGGGAAATACATGCTATTTATAACCGAGCACAATGTTTTTAAATTGTATGCTTACCTGATTGTTTTATTATCACTAAGTACCAGCCTTGCTAAACCGATATCCTTGATTATGAACCATTTAATCACTAGCAATAGTGAGCGCGAATATTAATAATAGGCCTATTGGGATTGACGAATCCCATTTGTATTGACTAAGTTCAAACAAATGCATTAATATTTGAGATTTAGGTATGTTAGCAAAGTACCTACCAGGATAAATCTGCCGATCGATATTGGTACACGTTAACGTTATGGTGTCATAAGCTTAGTGTATAATACATGTTCCGGGTGTATAATAACGTAGCCTACCTGTTTTGTTTTCCAAACATTGGTGTGAGCCTATAACTCACACTACCAACATATTGTGTTCAATCGATTTAACAAACTCTATGAATATCACTCAACCTTTGTGTTGACCTCTCAAGCATGTATTTCAGGTTCATGACGATCAAGGATGGAACGGAAGGGCACGGATACTCAAGAGGGCTATAAATTTTATTATCATTCAAAACTCATTTATTATACATTGTAAACATGGAACCAATTGGGACCTCATTTTGTAATCTCTGATATTTATATAATTTGAATGATAAACCTTTTCAAAACGACTCAATTGGAGTTCGTTTTCTATCATTGTGACTATTGTGCCGTCGAGTAACACCCAGTTTGAATTCCGCTGCATCCATGAATTGGGGGTGTTACAGTGTCGGTAAATGTGTAAGCGACGATGGGAGTGGTTGTACCCATGTAAAAGAACTCGGCATCTAGCTTAGTGTCGGTAAAAGTGTAAGTGACATTGTAAAGGTTTTCTCCGCCGGTGAAAGGAGCTTGTTGATTAGTGCTTTTAACTCTCGAGTTGGAAACTCGGGGCGTGGATGTAGGGCAAGGAAAAAGAGTCCTTGTAGCCGAACCACGATAAACAATCGTGTTGTGGTTTGATCGTTTCTTTCTTTATTTTTGCTCATTACATGTTGTTCTTTTGTTAAAATAGCTAGTTACATATAAAGCTTTTCAAAGAACTAAACAAGTAAAGATGTGTTTATATCTTCAAACAAAAGTAAAGCTTTTCAAAGAACTAAACAAGTAGAGTTAGGATCATCACAAGCAAAGCTTTTCAAAGTATGAAATTAGAAAAGTTAGAATTGTTATTCACATGAAAAGCTTTTCAAAGAATCAAACATATAACATTGTGTTTATATCTTTATGCAAACGTAAATGTTTTTAAAGTTATTCAAGTTAAAAAGGAATTAAAAAGCGGTAAACTATTCAACCCCCCTTCTAGTTTTCCACAATTGGCATCAGAGCTACGTTACTCAAGATCTTTAAAATAGAATGTATTTTAAAACTTTGATCGATCCATGGATTTTGAAAATCTCAAAGAAGGGCAACCTATCCAAAATCCACCGCTATTTGAAAAAGAAAAACAAGTTTTTGAAAACCAAGATAACTATCTTAAACTTGATAAAAATACTAAAGCTAAAACAATGATTTATAAAGATTTAGTACCAAATATGAAAGAATGTAGTTTTGTCAAACGGCTAATGATATTTGGAAAAATATAATAAACTTTCATCAAGGAATATGTCAAGTCAAAGATGATCAATTTGATCTTACATATGAATTAGAAGTTTTAGAAAAACTAACTGATAGACACTTAGTAAAATTTAATACATGTGCTACTAGTTTAAATGTTTTAAATGAAGGTACAAGTGAAGATGAGTACGTGTGTTTTGATGAACCTGCTTGCGTATCTTGGATTGAAATGGTTGTTAACGAAGACAATGATCCGGTAGTTAATTGTCAATTTATTGATACAACAAGCAAGGTGTAAGTAAAGGTGATTACTCGTGTCAAGCTCGTAGTAGACTTGCTTGCGATTCATGGAATTACACGGATGAAGATGAAGTCAATCATCCGGTTTGTAATTCTTAACTAGTTAAACATCAAGCAAGGTACAGTTTGTAACCAAACACTTTTGCTTTGATTAATTTATCCTAGAGTTTTCTAAACTAGAAAATGAGTCTAAACGTTTATGCAACATGGACCAAAAAACTATCTTCAAGAATGAGTCTTCAAAATCTTTTAAGAATATCTTTGAAAAGGAAATCTTATTAGAAAATTAAATGTCTAGAATTGAGAATAATGTTTAAATTGATCTAGAATGTAAATTATGTCTAGATTACAAACATGAGATTAAAATGCAAATGAGAAAGGAAAAATTATTAGTTAAATTTGATGAAAGCTCAAAATCTCTTGAAAGATTGTTGAGGAGTCAAAGGTTATTTAAAGATAAAACCGGATTAGGACTTAACTCAAAAGCACCGTCAACTAATAAAACAAAGCAAGTAAAATTTGTCAAACCTAGAAGAGAGATTTAGAAAAAATTCAATCTCTAGTAGAAACTCATGATAAAAGGATTAGGATTATTATTCTCTATGCTTTTATATGATTATCTAACCTTCTTGGATACATGAGCTATTGAGTTTCAAAGCGTGTCGTCAAACCAAGATTTTACGCGTAATGCTAATCCGCTTGATAGCATCTCTATGCAATTTAAAAGGTATGCATTACTTCAACTTGACTTTGATTGTCTCTTGTTTCTAGCATTATGTGTTCAAATATGAGTTATTTGTAACACTCTAGAGTGTCTACCTGCTATTTGTAAATAACTAAGATTAGATTCTATGCAACAAGGAATTTAGTCTTTAGTACTAGTAGGAGATATAAGGTGTTTTGGTTCTTTAACCATCAAGAGATAAACACGAAAAACTCTTGAGTAAGTCTTACTCAACTCTTGCTTACAAGTGAGCTAACTAAGAATTTTCTAAGTGTTAAAATGTCTAACACTTTTGTGATGCTTGCAAAACAAACCTTTGTTAAACAATTTTCTCAAACACCATACTTTGAGTCTTTAATTGTGTTTTTCTTCAATCACTCCTTTATGATAATCTCACATAAAACACACAAGGTGAAATAAATCACATTAGCATATATTAGGATGTGTGAATGAAAATGAGTTTTCAACATCTAGGATTTACACATTAAATGTGACACATAGTCTCATGATGTTGTACCTCTTGGACTTTTTCTAAACAAATAGAGTTCATAGTGTCTTAAGTAAGAAAACCCAAAGAGTCGAGGAGTCGTTGAATATAACATTTAACGAGTGATCTCCTCCTTCTAAGATATTATCTTTGGTAGATGATAAATTAGTCGAAAGTCCAATGATGGCAAGACAAGTATAAGGATAAAGGTACAAAATAACATCTTCTCACCTTGAGTCAAACATTAAATCAAGTAAAATTGACATATGTTATTAAACTTGATTTATAGATCATAGTTGTGTCTAAACAAATTCAACAAAAACATTTTTTGGAATTTAGAGTAAAACAACTAGTGAAACAAAATTGATGTTTCAAAGTAATCAAGTGAGTATAGTGTCAATATTTGAAAGACTTTTCGATAATAAAAGCAAGCCCCAAAAGCAAGGGATTTTAACTTAAATACATTCCTAGTTACTCTCTTGTTCTCAATGGTTAAGTTATTGATGACTTATCAAGAATGAGATTAGCAAATCCGTAGGTAAAACTAAACGTAGAGAAATGTTTGGAAGACTACTTGTTCTCATAACAATTAGATCCAACATTATGTTTAGTGTTTGTCTATGTGCTCGTCTTAGAGAAGATCCTAATACAAGTCTTTAGGAAGAGCTTGTGTGGATACATCAAAAGGTACTACACAACTAGGATTATGGTCTCCCAAAAGAACGGGAATAGAAACCATAGTGTATGCCAAATGGAATTATGTCAGTAATAAGTTGATAAGAAAAGCACAAGTGGTACTTGCACTTTTATACTTACTTACCCAATGATTCTCCAAAACGCGTAAGATTCTCAAATTAGTATCGGATGGAGAAGCACATCAACAAGCTCCGCTTGAACAAGCAAATTCGTGTCAACAACGGAATTCATCTCATCAACATTGTTATCCTTTCAACAAAGGAAGCATCGACTTCAGCAACAACCCAATCCATTATGTTATTAATTGACATATTGTGATCCGTCATCATCGTATTGGTAAAAATGTTCATTGAGGAACATCTTAACTAAGAAAGTCGTATACGTTAACCATTCTATCAATGTTTTCACAAAACCTCTTGAATGTGAAGCATTCATTATCCCTAGGCTTAGTCAAGGACTCATAAGACCTAAAACCTTAGTTTTGAACATTAGGATAAAACCACAAAAATCAAGACAATCTCTTTTGAATGTTTCCATGCAGCTCCCACGGTACCCTCAGACCATACGGGCGGAACCCACTTTTTGGTTCCTCCTGGTCCGCCAAAGCCACAGGATGTTTTATTTTTAATTTCTAAACCAAACACCCTCTTAACTTAATCATTTACTTGTTCTTTCACCATCATCTCATCACATTCACCTTGTGATATATCTCAGCCCATGAGATTCACTAAATGAGCAAAACTTCAAGCATCTTCCTCATAACCGTTCATCACTCAAACCTTAAACAACCAATGTGAAATGAGAAACTGAGTTATCCTTTGCCCTATCAATATCGAGTCATCCACCACTTCCATGCCCTCAAAGAAACCAAGAGTCAATATCATCTTCACCAATAACTCCACCTAGTCATCTTCACAAGAAGATTCCACAATGTAACCAAACAAGTGTGTCATCCCCACTATAACCTAACCTATTAAGATTAAACCACCTTTCATGATACATAAACCTATATTCACCTTTGTGTCACTTTTTGAAACAAAAGGCAATTGTCATATCCATAGTCTCATTAACATATTTGTCTATGGCGTCAAAAGTCAAGTGAATTTCATTATGAAATGCGTCTCTTCCACTTTCTAGCAAGTGAAGAACACAAAGAAGATATCCAAGCTTTAAGTGTTATCAAGCAATCACCACCTCATTTCATATATCCACTCTCGGTCGTCAACCATACTTTACCACCATTCACCACATTGTTAAAACAAATGAAAAACGTCATTGAAACATCACTTGCATTATAAAACATTTTTAAGCATCAAAATGAGTCAAGTTAACCGCACCTCCACATTGTTTCCATATAGGCACACACTAGAACATACACATTACAATAGTTGTTTACCTAGACTAAAATGTGAAATTTTGATTTTCTAGGAATCATCATGCCTCCTCTAACTCACTACGACTACAAGGACACCATCAAGTACCTACCCAAACACCACAAAACCAAAGGTCTTACTCAAACTCTAATCGTTGTCTACAAAGCCTTAGAAAAATGATATGTCCATAAGGGTAAAACCATTGATCCATCCTTCTTAGAAGGTACAAACCACTACACGGAATTTTCCACAATCAACTTTGAGTGTCTCTTAGAAATCGAAGAGCCTATTTGTTCTAGGTTCATTTTAGAATTCTTTTCATCCGTCACCCTCTCTAAGGATGAGTATGGTCGCATGTCTATTAACTTTAGGGCTAGTAGTCATCAACACTCCTTCACTCTCGAGGAGTTTGCTCAAATCCTAGGTGTCCCAAACCATGGTACTTGCATCTACTCCAACTTGCACTCCCTCTCAACTCTTGACACACTCTTTGACCGCATCTATCCCTATGATACCCCTCTTGTATCCAAAGATGAACTTCGTGACCACCTCTTCATTAGGACCACCAACACTAGGAGAACTAGAACCGGAAATGAGGTCATCAAGGACCTATATGGAATGGAATTCAATGAACTCAAACCACAATTTAAGAAATGGGAAGAGATTCTTAGAGCCAACATTATAAGTTCCATAGGAAATAGAGATCATGTCAACACATGTCTTAGCTACATGCTCTATAGCATTTCCACCGGTCAACCTTTTAACTTAGCCTATTACCTCGCCAAAAGAATGGCCGACATACCTTTGGTAGGAACAACCGCTCTTCCTTATGGAATGCTTCTCACCCGCCTCTTTAGAACAATCTCACCCATTCCTCCTAACGATAATGGAATGTGCCTTGACTATTCTCTCATCCCTCACATCTTCGTTCCTCTAAGTGATAAACGAGTTTTCAAAGGTAAGGGCAAACGTACTCGCTCACCTACACCATCATCATCATCATCATCTAACATGAGCAAGGATGATAAACTTCCTAACTCTGAGTTACCTCCTTTAGACTACCTTCTAGAACTCCCCATCATTGAAAATGCATCTGAAGAGTTCAAGCAAACCAAAGAAATTTTCAAGTGCTTTGGAAGGTACCTAAGCAAGCTCAATAAGAAGATAGACCGGTTATGAGACGATTAAGGAGTGTTTGGCTTATGAATGTTTTAGAACCTTTGATGTGTTAAACTACGTGATTTGTATTGTTTTTCACTTACATGTTTTATTACAATTGTCGGATTATGTTTGTATGAGATTTTATGCATAATGACAATGTTTGAGGTGTTTGTCAATTTTTTATGCTTATGGCAATTCTTACTAAGTATAGTGAAATCCTCGACCTCAAGGTCAAAGGCCTATGATATGTGTGTTTACATGTCTAATTTTTGCATTGCCAAACCAGAAATGCATTATCTTTTTAATTTTAGGAGTTTTCGAAAATTTTGAAAATCGTCTCGCGGGTCAAAATCGCGGACTGCCTAATTTTTCAGCCCTGGCGGATCTGACGTTACCCAAAATTGGGTTCCGCCAGTGTATTTTCTAGGAAACCCAGAATTGGCCCAACGGACCAGACGGTACCCTCAAATGGGTTCCGCCTGTGTACCGAGAGGGTTCCGCTAGACACCTGCAGAAAATTTTTGTCATTTTTCTTAAGTTCAAAACTTGTAAAGTGTCAAACCATTTTCTTTAGTGAGAAACATCTTCCCTTACCTCCAATAACCATATTAGGACAACTCTCACTCACTAAAACAATTAGGAAGTCACTTCCCGCCAAAAGTTCAAATTCAAACATAACTAACCCAAGGAACTCTTTTAAAGGATCCTTCAAACCATTGGAACATTTTCAACCAAATCACATCCCATGATCACAAAGCATTGAGTGCATATGTTGGTCTTTCACTCCACGCTATTCCATTGGATTGACATCAAATGATATGACAAGTTCATGAAAATCATTTGATACCTCAATCTTTGAATGGTAGAACATCAAATCCAAACACCCCTTCCCACAATTCTTTTTAAGTTTGATCACTTTAGAATACCCCAAAACTCACACCAACACCATTACTTCTCTCAATCTCAAAACTCTTGCAAACCAAAGATTTGAGATGACTTAATCAAACACCTCATCCGAATCATCAAGCTAAAGCTACTAGGATTAGTGTTAAAAAACTTGTTGCTTCAACAAAACCATCAAATCAAGCTCATCACTTGACATTTCTTCACCTATCCAAAACTTCCTTAACCCTACTACCTCAAAACCATATTCAATACCTTGCAACATCAACATGACCACTATTCAAGATTTCCTCAATCTTGCTACTTCAACATCCTCTCCCAAACATGGCAATACAAACATATACACTTTTCAACCATCAAAAACTTTTTCAACCATCGAGCACCAACATTTCCACCAATGGAACTTTTTCCATACACCACCAACATCACCACATCCACTATTGGAAACTTTTGAAAATCTATCACCTAAACCATCAAGCCCTCCATCATTGTCACTCTTTGACACCATTGCCGAAACGGAAACCTAACAACAACCAATATTTCAACCAAATGAGTCATTGGATGATGCACCTCATCCACCGTCATTGCTTAAGAGTTTAGCTTACCGTTATGCTAGACCCTAAATTTTTCCAAATGATCAAGGTCATACACACGTACAATCATTTGTGTTTCACCCCATTTACAAAAACCTTCATGGTAATCCATCTGGAAAACCAAGCCTTTGTCACTTTGTTCAACTACCACCACCACATGAACCTTACCAACACTTTAAATCTCTATTTTCTTTGTATAAGAAAATAGAAGCATCTCAATAATCTTCCATCAAGACCAACAAAACCACCACCTTTCACAAATGAAAAACTACGGTCATTGGTTGACCAAAATCAGTCTTTGGACCACAACCAAACACCACAACAAGAATATCACCACCCAAAACCATTGTTGTCTCACCTTATCTACAAAGACATCCATGATCCTCTAAACAATGAAATGAGGTTTATCCTAAACCACATTGTGGAACATCTCAAGTTTAGAGTCTCTAAAATGAAACAAAACCGTTTCTTTTGGAATATGTTGCTCATTAAAACCAACAAACCAAGTTTAGAGCACCAACACCACCTCAAGTTTAGAGTCTCCAAAATGAAACAAAACCGTTTCTTTTGGAAAATGTTTCACCATTTAAACAAACAAACCAAAACCGTGTCACCCCCACAACATTCAAAATGAAACCCGCTACATCCTCCACCACCTACTTTTATTCTCAAACAACCTGTTGGGAACGTAGTTTTACTATTTATCAAGTCTTGGTCATTTACTTGTAATAGGTTGCTAAGGCTTGTATGTTTATTATATCTTAAGGCTTATGTAGCAAGCCCATGGGCCTTAAGCCCATTTCATTTTCAAGATAGGGAGGAAGGGAGTGTTGCCCTAGTCCTCACCTATAAATACTATGTAACCTCTCCTTTGAGAGGGGTTGGTTCTCTTGGTAATTTCATTTTCTTTCATTCCATTCTTAAGAGTTCCTTCCACTCTCTCTCTACTCTCTTTCTCTCTCTAGATCTCTAAGTGATTATGTTATTAAAATCGTGACCTAACAAGTGGTATCATTCGCCAAGGGATAATATAGGTTGATTTAGGTTTGATTTGGTAGAAAAACTTGGTTTTCAAAGTGATTTTCTAACAAAACTGGTACTGTTCATCGAGTTCTTTTCGAGTTAGGGGTTCACTTTGGTTTATCGAGTTAGGTGCTAAATAATACTATCGAGTTTGTTTCAATCATTATCGAGTTAGGGGTTTAGTTTAATGATCTATCGAGTTAAGTGTCAATTATTATCGAGTTAGGTGTCAATTATTATCGAGTTAGGGGTCATAAGTGTTCTATCGAGTTTGATAAGTGTTCTATCGAGTTAAGTGTTCTATCGAGTTAGGTGCTTGGCGAGTTAGCCTTTCCATTCCTAATCGTTTATCGAGTTAGGACAATTGTGACTCTAACTAAGGGGATACTCTGCCCAAATCAAGACTACATATCGAGTTAGGAACATACCGAATATATCGAGTTAGAAACCAAAGCACATATCGAGTTAGAAACCTACTTGAACTTATCAAGTTAGAAACCCTATTTGAACTTATCAAGTTAGAAACCCTATTTGAACTTATCAAGTTAGGAACCCTATCTGACCTTATCAAGTTAGAAACCCTAAGTGCACTTAACGAGTTTGAAGACAAATTGACACACCGAGTTTGATGACATCTTAACATACCGAGTTTGATATAAAGTTTACCTAAATCTAAAACCTTTATTTATCTTTAACGATCAAAAGTTTAACATAATCACTAATCTTTTCAAAGTTTCTCCTTCCTATCTTTCTCTTTATGGCGGGAAATTTTGAGTAAAATTTATTTTCTACAGTAGACTAAACGTTCAATTTTTACGCGAAATTTAAATTTTGGTATAACGTTGAAAATTTTGGCCCAAAATTCAAATTTTTAGGCCAAAATTCAAATTTTTTCGGTGAAATTTGGCTGCAAAATTTTTGAAACTCAAATTTTTCTTGCAACCTTATAATTGCATTCCATAGTGATTTTCAAATTTTGGGAAAGAAAATTTTTTCAAATAATTTTTGGAGGGAAAATCTGAATTCACTATTTCGACCTAGCGTGTGACATTTTGCTTGATTTTTTCGATTACATCGCAACAATCAAGGGGGAGAACAATGTCATCTACAACGTCTCAATCACCTTCTTCCAACTACCTTCCTCACCAATATTATCATCAGCAACAGGACCTTCTTCCAACTACCTTCCTCACCAATATTCTCATCAGCAACAATATCATCAACAACAAAGTCACAGCTCCCTCATTCGCCATGTTCTGCTCTTTGGCAATGAATCAAGGCCTCCGATGTTGCTACCAGGAATGTATACTGCTTGGAAATGGAGATTTTTACAATGGCTCACAGATCGTCCTGCTGCAGATCTCTTGCTTAAATCCATTCAAGATGGTCCATACATAATGATATTTCTTGCTGACTCAACAGGAATAATCAGAATACCAACTGATGAAGATTTGAATGCAACTGAACTTGCTCAGTACGATGCTGACCAACAGGCTGTATGGTTCATGACATTAGCCCTTCCCAATTCAATTTACATGAATATGGACTTTCAAGCCAGTGCTTATGAAATGTGGAAATATCTTAAAGCTATGCATCGTATAGAAGAACTTCATCACATCAGAATGATGCAAATTCTTGAATCCTGTTTAAGCATGAATCCTCTGAAGACCATTCTCCCTGCTCCAGCTGTTGACCATGGATCCTTAATTTACACTCCAAATGGTCTCTTCTTCAATCCTCCGAATACACCTGAGCCTTTCTTCATTTCACAGTACCATCCTGCAACACTATATAATAATGTGCAATCTCTTCTGCAAAATCTAGTGAAGATTAGTCAAGTATCTTCCAAGAAAGGCAATGGCGATATAACTTCAACTTCTGAATGCTTAAACACAATGAAAGATACTGATGATGAAGAAGATCTTATCGAACCAAGCATGGCATTCTTGGCATATACAGAAAATATTGCAAATGAGGAAGCTCAGGATTATGATTCAACTCCAGTTTTTGACGATAATGTTGAATACAATGCCACACTTAGTCAAATGGATGTTGAAGGGAGTAATCTCAATGAGGTTTTGCAAAGTGTCATGGGAGATATTACATCTGATGATGAATATGCTGATTTGGAATCTGTTAGCATTAAAAATATGTATTATGAAGTGATGGTCATTCTCATATTGTAACTTTGTGTCGTTTGTTAATATTAGTAATAGTTTAGTCATTGGGCCTTGGACTTGGCAAGCTAATATGTTATGTGCTATGTTTCATAAGCCTAGTTATCCAACCATGTAACCAAGTCCAAGCCCAAACCCATAGAAAGCCCATAGGGCATCTCATGTTAAGAACTATATAAACACCTCAAAGGCTCATTTGAGGTGTGTGCTTGTGTGTGTATTTGTGTGTGTTTCTCTTTGAATAAAAGCTCTCATATTTCTCATCTCTTTCTCTCTCTATACACGAATTACACTAATACATATCAAGTCACCATCTTTCCATATTTCCTTCTTATTGTGCTTATATTGTGTGTGATAAAGTTGTAATCTAAGGTCCTACAAGTGGTATCAATCGCCTAACAATGATTTAGGAGGGTTGAGGGGTTGTTTGTTTCGTATTTTTTAAGCTTTATTCTCGTTTTTTTTCTCAAAAAATCATTACTTTTCTTGTTTGTTTTGTGTTTTTAACACTTTTTTGATTACAAACTAGTGTTATAAACCTTTCCCAACAAGAAAGTTTTAATCTTTTTGAACATTTCTAGCTTAAAAAATTCGAATTTGGTTTTGTACTTGTTTTCGAGATCTAAAAAAGTTTTTATAAAAATCATCAAGTTTGCAACTTTCTTCAAGTTTTGGTGTTTTTTAGCCTAGAAGTACAAGAATCTTGGATTGCAAAAGTCATTTGGGTGTGCTTTAAGCTTATTCTCAAAACTGTCAACATTTCGAAAATATTGGTTTTTTTTCGAAATCTCATTTTGATAAGTTTTCGAGAACACAGCAACGGTTTCATTCGTGCTCAAAATTGGATACTCGGTATTTTCTCTCTTGTATAAGAAAGAAATTACTTCGACTTGTGGCTAAATTTCAAAATTGTATAATTTCGAAATTTGTGTGATTGGGGTTTTCAAAAAAATAACAATTTTCGAGAACATTGCAAGGTTTTCGAAAACTGCAAAATTTCGAGAACATTGTTTCTTTTCGAAAAATTGAGAAATTTCGAGAACTTGGACAAATTTTCGCAAATCTTGAAAATTTTCGAAAACTTGGACAATTTATCGAAAACTTGAAAACTTTCGAGAACTTGGACAAATTTTCGCAAATCTTGAAAATTTTCGAAAACTTGGACAATTTATCGAAAACTTGAAAACTTTCGAGAACTTGGACAAACATTCGAGAACTCAATTTTTCGAGAACACAGAATTTCGCAATCTTGAAGTCTCGCAATCCAGAAGTTTCGCAATCCTATAGTTTCGAGAACACAGCAAAGTTTCGAGAATTTTGACAAAAGTGAGGTTTTTGACGACCAAACTTCAAACGGCCATAACTTTTGAACCGTAACTCCGTTTTCGACGAATCAGCTGTCAAAACGACCGTGAGACGGAGAACGACACGCTAAATGGATTTATCGATTTAGGCGAAGTTTCGAGGCCTAAAAACGCTCCGAGAAGAAGTTATTGAGGTTTTAAGGTTTTAAGTCAAAATTTTCACCATAAAAACTTGCATCAACTCACTCTAAACTCTACTCCTATTTCGTTGGAACGATCCAATTCTCAACTTTATCCCTCTCAACTTCATCAAATGGCATCTCAGCAAGACATTCATGCAGCCGGTGCGGAAAACCGACCTCCTATGCTTGAAAAAGGTGGATATCTCCCATGGACAAGCCGCATGCTTCGTTACATCAAAACTAAGACTGATGGTAACCTCATGCTCAACTCCATTAAGAATGGTCCATTTCAGCCAAGACAAGTTCAAATTGCCGGTAATCCAAACTCAACAAATCCTACTGAACCATACATGCGTTTACAAACAGAAGAAGATTACACTGATGAAGACAAGGCGCATATCAAAGCTGATGATATGGCAATGCATTTAATCCAACTTGGATTACCACGAGAGATCTTTGCTGCGGTCGACAGCTGTGAAACTGCTCATGCTATGTGGGAACGTATTAGAAGGATTTGTCATGGAACAGAGATTGGACAACAAGACGTTGAGAACAAACTTCTTACTGAATGGGAGAACTTCACATCCACTAAAGGTGAACAGATTGAGTCATACTACACAAGGTTTTGCACGTTGATGAATGAGTTAATCAGAAACAAGTTGACACCTCGAACAATTGCAACAAACATCAAATTCGTCAATAACCTTCCAGAAGAATGGGGTCGTTATGTTACAATTGTTAATCAGACAAAGGACTTACATCAGGCGAATTATGATCAACTCTATGACTTTCTGAAGCAAAACCAAGCTGAGGCTAATGAAGTTAGGAAAGAAAGATTGGCAAAGAATCATGATCCTCTCGCATTAATTGCTACTACACCAACACCATTACAAGTGAACACTCAATAACCATCATCATCCATTCACAACTACATGCAACCATCATGCATTCAACAACCAACACCGGTCTACCAACAACAATTCTACCCACAACAACAAGAAGTTATTCCACAACAGACATACCCACAATTCCAAGAACCAGAATTCACTGACAATGATGAAGCTGCTGCAGCATTGACTCAAGCGTTTGCTTTTCTGTTAAAGGCATTCCAAGGACGCTATTCTACACCAACAAACAACAACCAAAGGATTTCATCGAATACTCGCAACAGGCAGATCGCTTAGCCGAGTTTCAATATGGGCAACGGAGGCCAAATGGTTGGAGTTTATGGGAATCAGCAAGGATATGCTACGGGATTTAATATGGGAAATAAGAATATGCAGAATGCAGGTCAGTATGCAGGGAATCAGTATGGTCAAAATGCAGGGAATCAGTTGGGTCAGTTTGTTGGAAATCAGAGGGGTCAGAATGTTGGTAATCAGGCAATGGGTAATTAGAATAGATATGTTGCAGCTCCAGTAGTTGGGAATTTGGGAAATATGAATCAGGGTTATCCGGTAAAGTGTTTCAACTGCCAGGGTGTAGGTCATATGGCAAGGAACTGTCCTACTAAGCCAAACAAGAAAGATCTAGCGTACTTGCAGAAAGCAGTGATGTTGGCACAAAAGGCAGAGGCAGGGTTTCAGTTGAATGTAGAGGAAAATGATTTTATGGCTCTTATGGATGACATGGAAGATAGAGAAGATATCGATGCGAACTGCATATTCATGGCGAATCTTCAGGAAGCTAAGTATGACACGGATTCTGACACACTTCCTGTTTATGACACCAATGCACCATCTGAGGTATCTAATTTCAACACATGTCACAATAATGATATATTTGATATGTCTCCTCTTGAGGAACAGCATTTTGAGAAGCAAGCACCCACTTATGATACATTCCTGGACACGCCAAGTAGTAGCAATACTCCTTCAGCGACTCCAGATGTGAATCATAATGGAGGCTTCGTTTCACAGCATGCTGAGAATGATGAGGAAACACGTGCTTTGTTTGAATCATTATTGAATAATTGTCGTATTGAAATTGAGAATGTGCAAAAGGTCAATCGCGATGTTAAGGCCGCGAATGTTAAATTGACCGCTGAGCTTGAGAGTTACAAATCCACCGTTAAAGCTTTTGAATTTCATAACAAAAGATTGTCTGAATTAGAAACTGGTTATCAACATTCCGTTTCAGAGAAACAACAATTGCAACTCAAGTTTGATACACTTGATGTTAATTCTTTCAAAAAGATAAAATCTTTAAACACGGAAATTTCTGATTTACAAAACCAACTTTCTATACAAAAAACAGCTTATTCCAATGTTGAAAAAGAAATGGATGAATTGAAAAAGGATTTTGCAAAGAAAGAAGACAAACTTTTGGAAGAAATCGTAGAGTCTGAACACATGATTGCTCATTTAGAGGAATTAGTGGTTAAGTCGGGTCAGTCGAGTCAAACAATGAAAATCATTTCAAATCAAATTAGTCCGATTTACCATACGAAACATAAAATGGCTCTTGGTAACAACACCCCTTGTAATCTCAAGAAAGCTCAGCAAGAACAGAATGTTTTGTACAATGGTAATATGATTTACACCAAACATGATCCTCCCGTCGTTCGGGATTCTGTGCTAACGATTGAACATGTCGAAGAGAGCATTAATAAAATGAAACAAAAGGATTTGAAACCCATTGATTACAACAAATTGAACAAACTTTCGGGAATCACTTTTGTTCCACAAACAGAACCGTCTGTGTTTTCCATTAAATGACCATTTGCGAAATTCTTGTCTAAAAAGAAAGTTGTTTCCAAATCTCTTTCAAAATTAGAACAAATATCCTCTAACAACACTTTTAAAACAAGTGAGGCTAGAAACACTTTCGATGACGTTAAAATGAGAATTCAAGAACTTCAAAACATAGTTAAATCTAAAACTTCCATCGATATTAACAACTGGCATTCTATTTTTCACATCGAACAGAAAAAGGTGTTTCAAAACAAAATTACTATTCCACTGATAACATCAGCGCGAGTGTAAAAAATTTTGAACAAGTTTTCTTAAAAGAAACGGCCAACTTTGTCAAGGACCACAAATCCCTGGTAACCGAAGCTAATGATATTCGTGAAAACATGATTGTTTTGGAAAACCTAAATGATTCTCTCTTCGAAGTTGTTATGACCACTGACATTATGTCCATCATTTAACAAACATATTCGGTTCAAGACGATGAAAGACTAAGAGCTGAGACCTCCGCAATTGTTTCAAAATATGAAAATGCTCTTACTAAACTTGAAAAAGAAAATGTGTCATTTTTCAAACAACTTGATCGAAAAAAGGAAGAATGCAAGTATGACAAATTGTCGTATGAGCGTGCCTTCAAGAATATCAAAGAGCAAAATGATATTTTCAGGGCTCAACTTGAAAGTATAAAAGGGAAGGCTGTGGATACTAAGTTTGCAAAACCATCGACTTCGGAGAAACCAAATGTTTCAAACACGGTTCAAAAACCAAAAATGTCAATTTCACGGTTTGCTCCAAAAGTCGATGAGAAAAAGGATTTGTCAAAACCAGTCACTCCACAACCCTTGCCCAAGGAAAAGGTAATGGAAAAGATTGTTGAAAAAAAATTGTTTGTTGAAAGAAACAAAAATGTGATTTCACCTGGCTCTTCTAGGAATAGTACACCAAATGTGACCACAAAATCTGTAAAGGAATCTGTTGGTTCTAATGACATGGTCCAAAATCAACATCTAGAAGAAGCTAGGAAAAAGGCACGACGTCGAAAAGACGGAATTTTAGGCTCAAAACCTAGTGTGATGAATTCTACAAGATTCCAAAGTACTACTAGTAGTAGTAAACCATTACCTAGGAACAATCAACAAAATACTAGGGATTGGATTGCATCTAAGAGTAGTGACACAAAAGAGAATGCTAGGAATGTAGAATGCAACACAAAGAATTCCAGGGTCTCATCGAACAACAAACAATTTCCAAAAGACTGTAGTGACAAAGTTAAAGTTGCTGTGTTAAACAAGAATCTTGAATTTGTCTGTCCTACATGTCAAGAATGTGTTTTTTCAGCTAATCACGATGCATGTGTTGCACAATTTCTCAAGAAAGGAAAATCAAGTGTCAAGGCACAATCCACTAAGACGCCGAATAGAAACACACCCGTTGATAACAAGAAAATGGATAAGAAACCTAATAGGTGGATATCTAAAGGATGTAGTTTGTCAAAAACTGAGACTTCCGCTGCATCTGATAAGGAAACTACGTCTAAATCTTACCTTAGGTGGATTCCCACGGGAAAAGTTTTTAATACTGTTGGTCTTAGATGGATTCCCACAGGGAAGATTCTTGATAGTTGCACAAAGACTAATGATAGTGTTCATCATCATGATAAGGAAGTTGAAACCACAACAACCGTTGATAGCAAACACCCTCTATGTGAGGAAACATGTACTTCTAACACTGTTATTTGTGCAAACTCTTCTTTTGTGGATGCAGGTACTTGTGAAAGTGAAGAAAGTGCATACACCCAATATGGTAAAGAGGAACTTTATGCCAACATCGCATGTGGACATCCTTTTCTAACTCCACTCTTAACCCCACTTTTACTTGTTCAAGCTTAATATTTTCTTTCTTCAATTCTTCTTTGTATATATTTTTGAAAAACAAAATAAAAATTTGAAAAACCATCAAAAACAAAATACAAAAATATAAAATTTTCAAAAATCCAAAAACATTATAAAATCAAAAAAATCCAAAAATATTCTTCTCACGACATGTCTCTTGTATAATCGATATTCTGTACGTTTCTAGAAATGTCATTCAACAATGATACGGATATGTACAGATGCTTGAGGGAGAGTTCTTTAAAATGTTTTTTTTTTCTAAAACATGTCGTTTCTCAAAAAGTTTCTTCACAATGGCTTTCGTATACTTCAGTACGAAACCCGGACTTCAACAACGACTTCTTAGTATTTCAGCTAAGGACTCGTTCTTCAAAGAAAGGAAAGTGCTTAACAAAAACAAGGTTTTAAATATTTCTCGAGCACTTATCCTAAAAACAATAATTCTCTTTTATTTTGAGCACCAACTTTTCAAGATTCTTCAAAAAGATTTTCAAAATCTATCAAAATCGGTGCTCATCATCAAAATGACTTGTGTACACCTTACAGTGCACAACTCAATTTTTCAAAGAAAGGAAAGTGCTATGCAAAATGATTTTCATCAACAAAGTGCACTTATCCTAAAAATGGACACTGTTGTACGCCTCAGTGCGACATTCCTATTCAAACAAAGAGAAGTATTTGTTTTTCAAAAAATCTTGATGCAAAATTCAACAAATCTGAAACTTCTTTATCTTTCAGAATTTTGCTTCAAGAAGACTCCTTCCCTCTAAAGTTTAAAAAGTTTAACATTCTCAAAAACATATGCGAGTTTTGAGGGGGAGTATTTCATAAAAACAAAAATGTTCCGATTTCATGCTAAAACAAATCCGTTTATCTCTCCAAAAGCTTTTCAATTAATCAGATGATATCAAAAATATCATGATATGCTATTTTTGAGGGGGAGAAGACGTGATTAAAATGTGATCAAAAATGTTTAAAGATTGTGGCAGAATCCCAAAAGAGCTCGACTCAGATATTACCAATGAATTGACGAAGCTTAAATGTCATTAATCGAAAAGACTTGTCCTGGATGGGTAATAATTTCAAGCTAGTCTACCTAGTGATGTAAGCGTGTCTCGAATAGGACTTGTCTGAGTAGAATGTACCGTATCGAGAGACTTTCTTTGGACTTGACCAGGACGGGTAATAATTTCAAGCTAGTCTAACTAGTGATGTAAGCGTGTCTCGAATCGGTCATGTTCGCTGAAAGTGGATCAATTCAAAAGTGCAAACTCCTCCCGCATGTGCAAATTTCTTAAAAATTACATGAGCACATGTGAAGGGGGAATCCTTCAAAAATTGCAAAACTCTCAAAGTGTTAACAAAGCATGTTTTATTATCATAAACGCTTTGAGAGATTTTCACAAATGGTTTGATGGCAACAATAGGATAGTCATGAAGTTATAAGGTGACTAAGGTTAGGAAAAACCGTCCTATGATCCGCCAGAGCCGGAGGGATCTACCCAAGGACAATTCCAATAGATTAGATTTAGAAGTCCTTAGGTATGATTGAAAAAAGGAGAAAATGAGAAAGGAAAAAGAAGGGGTTGAAGAATTAAAAAGAAAAGTTATGAAAAAGGGTGAAAAGAAATAGCCCTCCATACGTTCAACCTTAGGGCAGACGCCGGGTTCAACTCATATGCTACTGGTTGTTACTAAGGTGACACCGGTATTGAAGATAAAGACGTCATGGACCCAGTGACGCACTGCACTAAACCTTCTTAACCACTCAAGTTCTCTTAAAAGAGCTTGTTTCATTCTCACGGGGACCCAGCATAATCTATCGACCTGTCTCTTAGAGATGGTTGATATTGAAGCAGGAGACCTCTCCCTAATCTCTGCATAGGAAACCAAATGTGCACTTATCGAGTCTAGAGCCTCGAGATTCATCAAAAGATCTCATAGGAACACATGATATTTCTACATTGGTTGTTCATCATTAAGGACGCCAGATGTAAACTTTAGAGTCCTACGCAAATCTTAGCAATCTGCCAGAACATTTATGAGAGGATTCACACTTGTGATTCTCAATGATTGAATGGAAACTCCTGCCAGGGTCAACATTAAGCAGCCCTGACAGCAGGTCACTTCGGTAATTCTTTATGGGTTACGCTTAGTGTTCGCGGTGGTTTCAAACGGTCTACAGTCGTGGAGTGATCCCCAGCGTCTCACCCAGTCATTGAGCTACTAAGTAGGTCTTGTAAGCTCTCTCGAGAGTATCTGACATGGGAACGGCCTTGGTAAGGGTTAGAAGGAGTCTTCACACTATGCTGTTGACGATCTCTAATTCTTATCTGTAAGTACCAGATGTTTTATTGCTAACTGTTTATATGCAGGGACACTTCATCTCCATGACGACAGATTCCACATGCTCATACATACATCTGGAAGTTAAAGAAAGCTCCCTCAAAGATCTTTACATCACAAAGTTCAAAGAAAGATTTTACGCCAAAAAGAAGAATCTACAAAGTATAAAGACTAAAGATCAAAGTGAATGAAAGGGAACTACGTGCATATGAATAACAAAGTCCAAAGATGTATGAGCATGTTGGAATGGCAAACGACCACCACAGACGCAGAAGTGACGAAAGGTAGATAATCCCACATCGCAAAGGAACAAAGAACGATGAAAAATCAGTTATCCAAGATCACAAAGCATGAAGGAACAAAGACTAAAGACCATTCTACAACGACACACAAAGTTAAAGACAAAGAACACGGAAGGCCCACTCACGTGGAGCATCATTCGAATGACCACCCCTTAGGGGGAGATTGTTAGCATTAAAAATATGTATTATGAAGTGATGGTCACTCTCATATTGTAACTTTGTGTCGTTTGTTAAGATTAGTAATAGTTTAGTCATTGGGCCTTGGACTTGGCAAGCTAATATGTTCTGTGCTATGTTTCATAAGCCTAGTTATCCAACCATGTAACCAAGTCCAAGCCCAAGTCCATAGAAAGCCCATAGGGCATCTCATGTTAAGAACTATATAAACACCTCAAAGGCTCATTTGAGGTGTGTGCTTGTGTGTGTATTTGTGTGTGTTTCTCTTTGAATAAAAGCTCTCATATTTCTCATCTCTCTCTCTCTATACACGAATTACACTAATACATATCAAGTCACCATCTTTCCATCTTTCCTTCTTATTGTGCTTATATTGTGTGTGATAAAGTTGTAATCTAAGGTCCTACAGAATCCAATACTGCAGATTTGGAAATCGATACTGCAGATGTGATGTTAATGGCAAACATGCAGGAATTTCACATGATTAATACTGGCTCAGAGTATGAGTCTGATAATTCTGTAGATCCAGTTGTGAGATTAAACAAAGAGAAAATGTATCAATCAAGGTCTCAAATGCATGAACTAAGTCACAGCAGAATCATCTCAGACTTCATACAATTTACGAGTCAGGCTTTATCAAATTCCCGAAATTCCCGAAATTGAGCTGTCAAGCAAGGTGAAAGAGTTGTGATACAAGGAGGTATTACTCAAAGGCTGGTTGGGAATGGTGAGAATACTGCAGATGTAGTTAATGTAGGCAATGAGGTTAAAATATTGGAAGATAATTCGGGTGTCATGGATGATACTGAACCAGTATACGACACAAATGCTTCTGATGACTCTAAAGACCCATTTGAGAGAAAGATGACTGAAGCTGAGATAATAGCCATCAATTCTACAGAAAATTGCTTAGCTCATTTTGAATCAGTTAAGACTCAATGCAAGATTCTCTCAGATGCATGGTTTCCTACGGGGGGGTACCTTTAATGCATTCTTCGGAACTGGAATGGATCGTCTAACCTTCCAAAGGAAACTCCGAGAAAACATTGTTCAAATTGAAAAGCAAATTGAACAGGGAATCGATTGCATGGCAGGATTTAGAGCGCTCAAGGCTCAGTTCAAAGTGTTCATGGCATTGCATTTTAAATCTCTCATACACTATAAATATGAAAGCAATGTATGGAGAGAGAACATCACAAGTATGGAGGTTGAAGATTTTAGAGATCAACTTGTTTCACGCCTAAACCGCTTAGAATTTATGCTTAATGAAAGATCACTTCATCTGAGTGCTATCAAAGAACAGAAGTTGCAGATTCAAGAAGAGCAAGTTCATAAAGATGATTCATTGAAAGCTAATGTGGTTGTCATGGAAAGCAAAGGGACAGAATCAGAAGTGCAGGATGACAACAACAGAGTGGGGAATGATAAAGATGCAGATTGTGCAGAGATCATACCCTTCTATGACTCAGAGCCCAACCTTGACAAAGGACAGATGGATGAGGAAGATTTCATACCCATCTATAACAAAGAACCGAACTTTGACAAAGAGCAAATGGTTGAGGTACAATCTACTGTTGATCATATTATGCCTGCATATGAGAAACAACAATCTGAGCAACCTAACTTCAGTAATGAAGGAGAGGTTGACCAGGAAGTTGTTCAATGTCTAGTAATACATTCTGAGTCTGAGTCCTTACCTGATAATCCAATTACTGAAACATCATACCAAACTCTTGAGTCTGAAAACCTTCTTCTCAAAAAGACCATTGCCCAGTGTCATAAAGATTTTTCAAAATTAGAGGCACATTGCATCTCACTTGAACTTCAAATGCAAAACGAATCTATAAATTCGGGCAACAATGGTCAATTTTTGAATAAACAAAGAAAACGTGTGGACACATTAGTTAAAGAAAATGAGCTTTTAAAAGGTCAAATTCAAGAAAAGGTGTTTGCACATGCTGCATTACAAAACAAATTAAGAAGACTGACTGGCCAGAGTGTGGATACTAAGTTTGAAAAACCATCAATCTTGGGGAAACTGTCTTCTCAAACAAACAGAAAACAATCAGTGGTTAGACAACCAACTGCATTTAAATCTGAATGACCTAAATTTTCAAAACATCGGTTTGCCTCCCAAGTTGTTGAGAAAAGCATTTTGACAAAACCAGTCACTCCACATTCTTGGCCTAAGGAAAATGCATCTGTGTTTGCTAAATCTCAACACGTGATTATACCTGGCTCATCTAGGATCAGTTCGAAAACAGTGTCTAAAACGAGCATTAAAAGTAAAGAGTTTTATGGCAAATATGACATGTACAAGAACTATGATCTAGAAAAGGCTAGAAAAAATGCGCTACTTCAAAAGGATGGAATTCTAGGTTCAAAACCTCATGTGATGCCTTCCACTGTAGTACAAAACACTGCTTGTAGTAGCACTCCAAAACCTAAGAGTAAACAACAAACTAATAGGAATTGGCTAGCTTCTAAGAGTAGTTGCGTAAATAATCATGTTGTTGGTGCTTTAAAATATCTTCAAAAGGGAAATTCACTTGAAAAGGCTCAATCGACTAAGACAAACAAACCTGTTGAACCAAAAGTCATAAGTCAAAAACCTAAGAAGTGGATCAATATAGGACATAGGTTTTCTCAACGAAGTGATGCTCCCACATTTCATTCAACTGCATCTAAAAGGAAAGCATCTCCTAGATCTAACATTAGGTGGGTACCTACAGGTAGAATTTTCAAATCGATTGGTCTTAGGTGGATTCCTACAGGAAAGATTTTAGACACTTGCACCAAAACTAATGTGATCTCCACAACTTCTACCTTTGAGACTAGAATGAAAACCATCGGTATTGTGTGTTCGAGTGTCAAGAAGATAATTGACACTACCTCTTTATGCTTCTAACATCTGGAACCCAATTACTCTTGGGGATCCTTGTTCTCTGTTTTCTTGTCTCTTCTTTCTTTCTTTACAGATTCATCAACAATGGCTTCGGAACAACTCAGTTTCGGACCCGAGCTTAATGTTATGGTTTCTGAGCACAACAGCTTAGGACCCGCATTCAACCGTCTGAACTTTCCGGATTCTTCGGCTGAACCATTGTCTCTCACCCGTAAAGAAGTGGAAACCTTGTTTGCTCCATTGTTTGATGATACGATTGAAAACCGTCTTTCTGAGGTCTCACCAATTTCCACTGCACATCTTGATCACCATAAAAAATCACCATCAAGTACATGATTCATCTCAACAAACAACAACAACTGTTGGGATAGACGGTCCTCCAATTGCATCTCCAACAAGCACAGAACAAACCGGGTCCAACTCACGACAACCAGCTGAAGACTCCATACCTAAATCAGTTCCACAAACCGTAGAGCATGACCCTGAGGCGTTCTTTAATCCGTTTGCACCGGCTCAACTCATTCCTGACATTACTGAGTCGTCTACACGCAATTTGGATCCTGCTCACATGCGAGATAATTACCTCCATCAAGGTTTGTTGATTTAGTTCACCATATTGGTGTGCGGTGTTTGACTCCAGATGATTTGCAAAATTTTCTTTAAAACTAAGTGAGTCAAACATCTAACTTTTTTCTTTTAAAAAAAAAAAAAAAAAAAAAAAAAAAATCGTCTTTCTCTGTGTACAAACTTCGTAACTTCAAAACTATGTTCCTTCATTAAAACAAATTTTGCTTTACTCTGTCAAAATGGAACATGTTTTGAGGGGGAGAAAACTTTTCACATTATCATGAAGTTTGCACACCTCATCATAATTCTTCAAGGATAAAATGTTTCTTCATCATTCGTATTAAAATCTCATTTTCAAAAACTTCTATGATCTCTTGAATTAAAATGTACAAAAAGATTTCACAAAATATATGCTAATTCGAGGGGGAGAAAGGAAATTCTTTCTGCAATGATTCCAAGTTAACCTTGTTTGGACTTCAATTGGAAAAGTAATTAACCTTTAATGAGTAAAGATTCTCAAAAAAGGATCTTGCATAGAAAATAAAACGGGCTCTAATAAATGTTTCTTCAAATATTCTCAAAAGTATCACACATAATCGATAAACCTCACGATTCAGACTAACGATTTTTTATCCTCGAATGTCCCCGATTGTGAGTTTCTAATTTCTTCATGGTTGTTGTCTAATCGTTCCCTAAATATTTCAAGTGTTTTCAACGGTCAAAAAGGCATAATCAGAAACTAGGGTTATCAATCAGGGCTTTCATTTTTTTATGTGTTTAGTCTAATTAACTAGTTTATATAGCTTTAGAGAACGCTAAAGAATGCTCGATTGGTGTACTTGCTCGATTAGGAACAACATAGGTTTAGAATCATGTGATTTAGGGTTTAAGATGTCGATGTCTTTGCTGCTATTACTAGGACGTTTGTTTGTTTAATATTCAGGCATTATGATGCTAACAAGTGTGCTCAGACTTAAATCATAACCCCAAACCATAATCATAATTGGAAAATTTCGAGTAAAAGAATGAATTAATCTGTGATTTTGTGTGCTAATCTGAGAATTCTGAGCACTTAGGTTGATTTAGAATGAGATTTTTGATTCATCTTATACTCATCTGTACCTGATGCATTTTCTCTGTGTGCAAGTACATGTCATCCCATTGAAAGTCAAAATTTCAACATTCGACAAAATGTTTCTTATGGAACATATTTTAAGGTCAAAAGGCAAAATGTGTTTAAAGGCTAAACTGGTAAAAGGATTCAAAATGGTGAGAAACAAATTTTTCCAAACTCTACACTCTCGTTTTACACCGGTAAAGCAAGTGTGGAGACCAAAGCAAAGTCATTCAAAACCTTTCAAATTTTCACAATCTGGAATGCTTTGGCTTCAATAAAAGAATGTCTCTGATCTGAACATCCCAAATACCGGAAGTTTTCCATTCATCACAAAAACAAATCTTCAAAAAGAACCCATGAGGTTCAACTTTAGATGGAAATCTTTTTCAGATTTTTAAAACTCAAAAGAGAGACTCCAGGTCTCAAACAACTTTCAACAGTAAAAGAGTTTTGAATTTCAAGCATTCTTTGTTGTATAATACTTGATTGTGTTTTCTAAAACCCTGAGCAGAATCATCTCACGAATTTTCAAAAAGTATTTCTTAAATACGATTCTAAATTCTGCTCAAGAAGACTATCTCTCGAATAATGTTCATTATTTGAGGGGGAGTGTTTTGTTTAATAGAAAACTAATTTTGTATAAAAACAACGACTTGCGCACACATTTCAGTGTACAACTCAGGTTTCAAAGAAAGGAAAGTGCCTTGCTAAACCGTTCTTTAAAACCAAACTCGCACTTATCCTTAAAAACAAGAATAAGTTTTTCATGCGAAGCTTATCTAAAACTTCTTAATCTTGAGCAAAATTTATTCAAAATTTTTCAAAAGGTTTTTTCAAAACTTTTCAAAATTTTGCTCAAGATTTTTCAAACCTTTACTCCCCAATTCGCTCCAAAGTTTAAAAATGTCAAAACACATGCTCGTTTTGAGGGGGAGTATTCAAAATCAAAATGCTTTGTCAAAATCATGTTTTGTTGGTTTGTGCACATATAACAGTGTACAACCCGTGCTTGTATTGGAAGGACCCTGAGGTACGCTTCAGTGCCTCAAACCTCATATAAGGAGCGAAGGCTTCTTACTTTTGAGTAGAATTAATCAAACATTTTCTGATTTTCATAATTCTGCTCAAAAGACAAGTATTTCACCTTAATGAGTATTCACTTGTTGAGGGGGAGCACTTGAAAACTCATCGTTTTGGAAAAACAAAAGTTCTGGTTGATATCTCCCCATAAGACTCAAAAAGCATATTTTAATCAAAATGTTTATCAAAAACAACATCTCATATGCTATTTTTGAGGGGGAGAAAAGGAAAGTGATTAAAATATGAAAGTTAAAAGTTGCTGAAATGTCAAATCTCATGCGAGCTAGACTCAGATTCACCCAGGAATTGACGAAACATAAAAGTTAGTAAAATCGAAAATACTTTTCCTCGGCGGGTAATAACATCAAGTTAGTTACTAGAGCTAGTTGTCACCTAAAAGCTGACAATGGAACTCTTTAACTAGCCACGTAAGCGTGTCTCGAAAAGGATTTATCTTAGTAGAAACGAAAAGGAAAGTGATTAAAATATAAAAGTTAAAAGTTGTTGAAATGTCAAATCTCATGCGAGCTAGACTCAGATTCACCCAGGAATTGACGAAACATAAAAGTTAGTAAAATCGAAAAGACTTTTCCTCGACGGCTAATAACATCAAGTTAGTTACTAGAGCTAGTTGTCACCTAAAAGCTGACAATGGAACTCTTTAACTAGCCACGTAAGCGTGTCTCGAAAAGGATTTGTCTTAGTAGAAATGTACCATTTCGAGAAACTTTCTGTGGACTTGACCAGGCCGGGTAATAACTTCAAGCTAGTCTAACTAGTGATGTAAGCGTGTCTCGAATCGGTCTTGTTCACTGAAAGTGGATCAATTCAAAAAGTGCTCGCTCCTCCCGCATGTGCAAATTTATTAAAATACATATGAGCACATGTGAAGGGGGAGCCCTTCATAAGAAAACGTAAAACTCTCAAAGTGTTAAACAAAATGTTTGAAAAACACAAACACTTTGAGAGATTTTCAAAGGTTTCAATGGCAATTATAGGATAGTCATGGAGTTATAAGGTGACTAAGGTTAGGAAATAACCGTCCTATGATCCGCCTAAGCCGGAGGGATCTACCCAAGGACACCACCAATAGTTAGAACTAGAAGTCCTTAGGTACGATACGGAAAAAAGGAGTAAAGAATGAAAGGAGAAAGAAGGGGTTGAAGAATGAAAAAGAAAAGTAATGAAAAGGGTGAAAAGAAATAGCCCTCCATGTGATTCAACCTTAGGGCAGACACCGGGTTCAACTCATATGCTACTGGTTGTTGCTAAGGCAACACCGGTATTGAAGATAAAGTCGTCATCGACCCAGTGACGCAATGCACTAAACCTTCTTAACCACTCAAGTTCTCTTAAAAGAGCTTGTTTCATTCTCACGGGGAACCAGTGTAATCTATCGACTTATCTCTTAGAGATAGTTGATATTGAAGCAGGAGACCCCTCCCTAGTCTCTGTATAGGAAACCTAAGTGAGCACTTATCGAGTCTAGAGCCATGAGATACATCAAAGATCTCTTAGGAACACTTAGTATTTCTATAACTGGTGTTCTACATCAATGGGCACCAGCTGTAAATTATCGAGTCCTTAGCAATCTGCCGAGAACGTTTATGAGAGAATTACATATGTATTTCTCAATGATTAAACGGAAACTCCTGCCAGGGTCAACATCAAACTGCCCTGACAGCAGGTCACTTCGGTAACCCCACAAGGGTTACGCTTAGTGTTCGTAGTGGTTCTTTAGTGATCTACAGTCGTGGAGTGATCCCCAGCGACTCACCCAGTCATTGAGCTACCTAGTAGGTCTCGTAAGCTCCTTCGGGAGTATCTGATATGGGAATGGCCTGGATAAGGATTAGAAGGAGTCTTCACAATATGCTGTTGACAAGCTTTAATTCCTTATCTGTAAGTACCGGTTGTTTATTGCTAACTGTTTATTTTCAGGGACATATCATCTCCATGGAGATTGATTCCACATGCTCATACATACATCTTGAAGCAAATGAAAGCTCCCTCAAAGATCTAAGCAACACAATGTTCAAAATTAGATTCTACGCCAAAAAGAAGAATCTACAAAGTTTAAGGACTAAAGATCTATGTGATTGAAAGGGAACTACGTGCATGTGAATGTCTAAGTTCAAAGGTGTATGAGCATGTTGGAATGGACGACGACCACCACAGACGCAGAAGTGACGCATGGCAGATAACTTCATAAGATGATCACTACCACATCTATTACGAACAATGAACAATGAAGCAAAAGATCACCCACTCTCTTTTGAAGACGTCTTAAGTTATACGAGTCAAAAGTCAAAGACAAAGTAGAAGACGTCAAGCAACCGTCATGACCGACCCTTAGGGGGAGATTGTTGGGAACGTACTTTTATATTTATTCAAGTCTCGGTCATTACATTTTGTAATAAGGTGATCACAACTACATCAACTAAGAACAAAGAACGATGAATGATTTAGAAGACGTCTAAAGCATTGAAAGTAAAAGATTAAGACGAAGACGTCAAGCAACCTTGATGACCGACCCTTAGGGGGAGATTGTTGGGAACGTAGTTTTACTATTTATCAAGTCTCGGTCATTTACTTGTAATAGGTTGCAAAGGCTTGTATGTTTATTATATCTTAAGGCTTATGTAGCAAGCCCATTTCATTTTCAAGATAGGGAGGAAGGGAGTGTTGACCTAGTCCTCACCTATAAATACTATGTAACCTCTCCTTTGAGAGGGGTTGGTTCTCTTGGTAATTTCATTTTCTTTCATTCCATTCTTAAGAGTTCCTTCCACTCTCTCTCTCTACTCTCTTTCTCTCTCTAGATCTTTAAGTGATTATGTTATTAAAACCGTGACCTAACAATTGGCATCAGAGCTAACCGGGGGCGAATCGTGGTGTTTTTGTGGTGAAAAATTGTGTTTTTGGTGAAAAAATGAATCTGGTTACTGTTCATCGAGAGATTATCGAGTTTGGATCTGATTTTTTCGAGTTTGGGAAAATTTTTATCGAGTTTGGGAAAAAATTTCGAGTTTGGGTAAACATTATCGAGTTAGGTAGCATTTTTGTCGAGTTAGGAGACAATGTTTATCGAGTTAGGAGTTGTATACCGAGTTTGGGTATCGAGTTTGGTGTCTGGTTATCGAGTTTGGTGTCAAGTAAGGAGAGGCTTATCGAGTTTGGTGCATGATTATCGAGTTTGGTGCATGATTATCGAGTTTGGTGCATGTTTATCGAGTTTGGTGCATGATTATCGAGTTAAGTGCATGATTATCGTGTTTGGAGCATGCTTATCGAGTTTGGAGCATGCTTATCAAGTTAGGTGTCTGCTTATCGAGTTAGGTGTAAGTTATCGAGTTAAGCATGTTTTTTGGCGAGTTAGCCTGTTCACCTAATCGTTTATCGAGTTAGGTTTTTTTGTGGCTTATACCTAGACGAAACTCTGCCAAATTTTTCTGAGCTTATCGAGTTACATAAGATCTTATCGAGTTTGAAGATCTTACCGAGTTTGAGATGATACTATCGAGTTTGGGAAGTGGTTACCGAGTTAGGAAGCTTTATCGAGTTACATGGTTTATCGAGTTAGACCAAAAAAAAAAAAAAAAAAAAGTTTTTTGGCTGGAAAATTTGAGTAAAATTTATTTTTGAGAGGAGACTAAACGTTCAATTTTTACGCGAGATTTTAATTTTGGTATAACGTTGAAAATTTTGGCCCGAAATTCAAATTTTTAGGCTAAAATTCAAATTTTTTCGGTGAAATTTTGCGTAAAAATTTTCAAAACTCAAATTTTTCTGGTAACCTCAGAATTGCATTTCGTAGTGATTTCCAAATTATGGACGAGAAAATTTTCCAATTCTATTTTTGGAGGGAAAATCCGAAATCACTACGAATCAACGAGATTGAATGTCAAGCTTCACCAAAAACACACCACGAATTGCTTATAAGATCCTGATCAAGATTCACCAAAGATCGATGGCTAAATTTTGAACGTTATCAAAAGGTGACTACGGGGATAATTTGTTTATTACTTATTTGAGCTTGAAGTGACGTTTCACGGGTGCGTGTACTTAGAATCTCAAGGTCTAGGGGTTGGTTGGATGAAAGACTTTTGGAGATCCTTGTTTGAGCATTCATGGGATAGTGATTAAGACTTGGACATCTAGCTATGTGTGAGATCTATAAACGCATAAGTTGGTTCTTAATGCTTACAATAGCTATCACTTTAAGGAGTTACGTTGTAGTGCTCAGTGTCACACAAGGTTGTGGATTGTTCAAGAGACGGATATACAATAAAGGATGGTTGGTTGGGTATATGCCACTACCTATATTGTAAGGAGTTACGTTGTTGTGCTCATATAGGTTCTTAATCAGGATAGTACAAGCATAAGTCACAAGTCTGGGGAATTTTACTTCATACTCAAGTTTGTCATATTGGGTTGTCTCCACACGTGGTCACTTACTATTAGCCAATGGAAGAGAGGTTGATCTGAGATGAATTGTAGAGAGAATAGTTATTGCCATTTCACTCATGGGGTATTGATTTGTATGTTGCTTCCAGTTGATATGTTTATGTACACATATTTATGATGATTCCGAGAGATCGTCATCATCCAGGAGGGAGAAATGTGTACATCGGGGCTTTTATTGAAGAACTGAAAGCATTCTAAGTGAGTTGAAGATGACGATATGATGCTCCCCAAACAAACCTGTGAAGAAGTTACATATTATCAGTCTAAGATTCATTTTCCGCTGTGCATGAGACTGAAGACTATTTGGGCATAATTCAAAGATACTTATTCAACAAGCTTCAAGGTTATATCAAACGGGTTGTCTATTTGGGAGGGAGCATGTAAAAGAAAAGAGCTTACTAATTGGGAGGAAGTAATAACCCAATTAGATTAGCAAGTGATTCGTCTATAAGTAAACAAAGATTGCTGGGGATATTTATAAAGAAAAGAGCTATGAAGTCTTCCTCAGCATTGTTGCGCTTACTTTGATTGTTTTATTTTACTTGTTAGGAATCATTGTAACCAATTCACGTATATCTCCAGCTGGAGGGAGATTGTTAGAAATGAAGCTGAGCGATATTTACGTAAATTGGAGTAGACAACTAGAATGCATAAAGTGCAGGGACAACTAATGTAATACTCTAATAGTTGTCTTATGTAAGGCCTATAAATACCCCTCAAGGCTTCACTTGAGGGGTGTGGGTGTGCAACATAATTTATAATAAGAAAAATATCTTTGTTTCATCTCACCTTCTCTCTACTTTCTCTCTCTAGAAACATGGCATATTTTGATCAACCTCGTCCTCCAGAAGGTGATTCTTGGTTTCTACACAACCTTACCCTTGTTTTGGAAGAATGTTTCTCATTAAGGAAAGTGATAGTTTCCTTTTTATTGATGTAGGATTTTTATATTCTTAGTTTTTTTTATTTGGTCTTTTATTTTTAGAAGTAGGATGTTATTCACATCATTTCTCGTCTTCGACTTCCTAAAAGTCAAAATTTACATGAAATTAATTTTATCCTACTATGAGATATGCTTTGTTTGTTGACCATTTAAAGTATTGTGATTGCACTATACCTTGTTATGGTAACTTGTATATCTTGTGTTTTAGAAACTAACTTTCTTTTTGCAGGATCATTTTCCATGCTTTCTTTCCTTGATACTCCATTTAGGGGAGTAATATTCAAGGGGGAGCATGAGTATTGCATTATTCCGCTTCACAACTCTTAGTTGTGTTTTAGACATGAAATGCTTTCATGACTTGTCTTGTGCGGCAACTAACCTTTTTCTTGTAGGTTCAAAATCCATGTCTCCTCTCTTGGCACTCCATTTATGGGGAGTATCGTCCAAGGGGGAGCAAGTGCATACTTCCGCTTCGCTACTCTTCTTTTTGTTTCGACAAAAGGGGGAGAATTTATATAAACTTGTGCTTATGATGAGGCGAAAAATGAACCACTTTTAGGGGGTCATTTAAGCCCGGAATTGAATTTATTTGATCAAATATTGCCCTAAATCGTTCCTTTTATGATTTTAGGTACTTTGGAGAGAAATCTGGAAAAGGAAGCAATTCGGACGTTTTTGGAGCATAAAAGTGAAGAAAACGCCAAAGTCTTAATTTTCCTTGCTGGGAACAGTAGGTGACGGTGTCAAGAGGAAGATCATGACGGCGTCAAGAGTAATTGGCATGACAGTCCAGTACAAACGTGAAGGCGTCACAAGTAGAGCGTCAAGAGTAAAAGACGTGACGGCCTGGAAAACCATAACACGTGACGGCGTCAAATGAAGATTAAGGCAGTCCGAGAAGTATTTTGGCGGCGAGATGACGGCGTCACCTCTTTGGTCTTGACGCCGTCAGCCTCAGTTTTCTATATATAGTTTTCTAATTTTTATTCATAAAAAAAGAGAAGTTTTGGAGAAACCCTAAGGCCGAACTTATTACGAATTTTACAGGTTTTTCAAGGGTTCTCAGCGCTTGAACCCTTTCATGTGTAATTGAGATAAGTATTCTTTTAATTCAATCAATATGTCTATGTGTTGGTTGTCTATATCTTGTTCTTGTCTTAATTCCATCATGCTAGGCTAGATCTATCTTGTGTTTGCTTAGATCTAATGAAAACTAGATGTTAATTATGTGTTAATTACTTGTTTATGGTTGTATTGGATGAATGATTTCGATGTTAGGCTTAAGAAAACTGGCAGATCTCCAAATGGTAACATGCTTGAACGTCTTAGGAAACATGAACTGACGTGCACTAGGTTTTATTGGTTGTATTTAATGCATGACTAAATTCTAATGATCCCATGTTAGGAGCTTCTTAGCCGGCTCGACATAGGAGTGAAGTAGGCACTCATAGGATTGGGGAATTAAGTGCGCCACCCCGTGAATGGTATTAAGGAATACAATCCGTCATCCACGCAACTATAACAAGTAATTAACGTGTAAAAGATATCTAGGGAGTAGTGAAATCTAAGTAAACACAACTTCTCCACTTATTGCTCACAACCTTAGTTTAATTCAGTTTATTTTCATTTCTAGTATTTTATTTTGATTGCATCTTTAGTATTGGGTTAGTTGACTAGCAACTAATTCCGCCCAAATCCTTAAAACCCGAGATTTTTACTTGCTTTCTAAAAAATATAAAAATACAAAAATAATCATCCTTCATCTCTAGAACTAGTATTTAGGTTTTCTAATCCTAACGACACTATTCCTAGCTGAACAATCAATCCCCCGGTACTTGTCACTATACTATACTACAACGATCAGGTACACTGCCTGGTGGGGGTTGTAAGCTTCTCGAGATCCCTCGATAGGTAAAGCCTGGTGCAATTCCCACGCATCAAGTTTTTGGCGCCGCAGCCCGGGGAATAGTTATTGTCTAGGTTAAAATCTCTTTTTATTAGGTCTACTTGCTAGATTCCTTTCTAGTAAGATTTTATTTTTATTTTTAGGTTTTCTTTAGTCTATCTTATTTCTTTGTGTTTTTGTTCGTAACTCTTCACCACCCGACATCATGGACGATGGGAACATCTTTGAACCCGTCATCCCACCACAACAAAACCCACCACTAGAAACTCTTAGGCCCCGAACCTTATGAGAGTATTCCCGACCTAGCCACCAAGGCTACCGAAACACCATTGAGCTCACCGGAGCCAATGTGACCCCCTTGCGATCCGACACCATCCGGTTGGTGCAAAGCGGATGTGCATTCCATGGACTTCGTTCTGAAGATCCAAACCAACATCTAAAGGACTTCCTTAAAATCGTAGATTCTATAGACCTAGATGTTGAAACTAGAGAGACAACCCGATTACGCCTATTCCAATTCTCTCTACGGGATCAAGCTAGTCAATGGCTTGAGCGTTTACCCGCGGGATCCATCACCACATGGGATGATCTCACCACTCGTTTCCTTGCTCAATTTTTCCCACCGGGGAGAACTACTAAGCTTAGAAATGACATCTTGATGTTCCAACAACATCAAAATGAATCTCTTTAAAAAGCATGGACTCGTTTCAAGGACTTACTCCAAAAAGTCCCTCATCATGGCATAGATCTTTGGCTCCAAGTCCAAATCTTTTATGACCATATCGATCTCTCCACGAGGCGAGCCATTGACCAATCGGCCGGTGGTAAGCTACGTGATCTAAGTGCGGAACAATCATAGGAACTCATAGAAGATCTTGCTCTCTATGACAACGAAAGTTGGAATGATCCCCGTGATTTGAACAAAACGGTCAAGGCAATATCTTTGCCTTCGAACAACTCTAGCACTCCCGACCGTAGGATCATGGAACTTGATGGTCGAGTCAAGTCTTTCATGAAATCTTACGAAGCTCAAAAACCTTCAAGCCAAGTAAACAGAATTGCTTCTACATGTAAATTATGTAATGGCCCTCACGAGACTCATAACTGCATGGAGCTTCCAAAACATGCTTATAACAAATTCACATCATCACACGTGGGTCAAGGTCCTCGAACTTCTGGCGAGGCCTATGAGGCATGGAAGGATAAACCTAATTTCAGAGGGTACCAAACGCGGAGCGTATCCTTCAATGACTCCTCACCACTCACTTGGTCTGAGCATTTTCCATCACAAGGCGTCCCTAGGCGAAGCTGTGAAGATGCTCTAAAAAAATTCATTCTATCTCAAGAATTACAGCTCTCTACGCTCGAGGCTAAATTTAGACAACAGCAGGCTGATATGAATAACAAGATTTGTAATCTGTTAACTGCTATCAAAGAGCATGTTGTTAATAAACCTATTCATGTTGATGAGGCTAAGTCTGTTACCATCATGAGTCCACCAACCTCCCCTGTGAAAATAAAAAGTCCTAGTAAGCTATTCAAACATCTATCACCAAAAGGAAAAGAACCTGTCAACCCCCTAGGACCAATCCATTTCATAAACACCATCACCACGATATCTGCTTCTACACCCAACCCAACCCAACAACAAACTAACAAAATTGGTCATACAGCTAAAGATGAGACCTCAAGGGTGGACGACGATTTGGCCGGAAGCCCTACCAACTCATCCGAGCAGTGCGCCGTGCAAGAATCTAGCGAATTGGATGAAGGGAAAGAGAGATCGGAAGAGCATACGAGAAATCCAACCATTTTGGGTAAATCTATTTTAGAGGAGCCTGAGAGAAAAATGGAGAATGTTACCAGTGGGAATAGCGATGGGACTAATGTAAGCAGCCCTAAAGTTTTTAAGATTTCCTGCACCATTGAGGAAAAGCTCTTAACTGATAGTCATATAGATCCTAGTTTTCCAGACAACATAATACCCCTTTCCTTATACCAAGAAGCCTTCCCAGAACACATATTGTGCGAAAAGGTTGATAATGCAAGGGTAATAAGAAATATGTCAATTATGATTGGAGAACTTGTTTACAATATTCCCCTCACCGTGGTCGATGATGTGGACCCTCTCACCAATCGAAGATTGACCAACCTTGTTCTTGGGAAACCATTTATCAATGAATCGGGAGTAATCCTTGATGAGAAGCATGGAAGTGAATTGTTTACCAATGGTGTTAAGAAGGTAATTTTTCGTAGGGGTACTGAAGAGGTATACGAGTATCGTCCTTCCCTTGAAGGGATTCTATATGGATCAAGGGATGGAGAATCAGGGAAGGTAAGATGGCATGATCCGAATAATCTCAAAATTTCCTGCATGATCGGTCATAAGTACTTCGATAACGTCTACATTAACGTATTCCTGCCGAAGAATTTTATGTCCCTATTCCATTATAACAATATCTGCAGATGGGGAATGGTTTACAAGGGAGAGAAAGTGGTTGGTAAGGATCATGAAATCCTGGTGTTTGTAGGAAATATGGCATTCACTATGGAATTCACGATTGTGGACAACATCGAAGACTATGTCGACCCTAGATTATCACAAGTCATTTTTGGGGCACCCTTTTGGGAGATCACTAATCTGATAATTGATGACCGGAACGAAATCATGACCTTCGCTGATGGAATTAGGAGGGTTTCATACCAAATGCCGTACAAGAGAAGAGACCTTAAGGAAATCGATTGTGACGGGCTTGATAAGATAAGTTCCCAACTTATTTAGTGTGATGAAGATGTTCGGAGAGGGTGTAAGAACACTTCTGATTTATCATGTGGATTCTTTAAGGATGTTAGTAAGCTTGGTTCTAAGTATCGAAAAGATGTCTTCGAGTTCGAAGACCCGAAGTACTTACACTATGAAAGCGATACTAGTTTAGAAGACGACTTAGAGAGTGGAACCAACGATGAGGTCACATAGTAACCCCTGACCTTGAGTCTAGCTACAAGACTCGTAAATAAAGAAAAGCGCTTCTTGGGAGGTAACCCATGCTTTGTGTGATTTTATTTGGTTTGTTTGTTATTTGCTTTCGTATGCATGCTTTATTTTTATTGTTGGTAGATCATGTTTCTCAATTAAATAGTGAAAATACTTTACTTTGTTGTTTTGGCCTAGTCTTAACTCCACCTAAAAGTATTTTTGCAAAAGATAAGTGTAAGGGGAAACCCCAAATATGTTTTCAAGAAACAAATCGATCATGATTCTCCACAATATTAAATGAACATGTATATTCGTATTTGTTAGAGTCAAATGCTTGTATTGAGTCATAATGAAGTTTTGCAGGATTTTTCAGGAAGTAGGACCAAGTTTTTTCCAGAAATTTTTTGGAAACTTAACATAAGAATTTTTGCAGATCACTTCTGACGGTGTCACGAGATTACTCTTGATGGCGTCACGTGTAAAAATCTGGAAATTTTACCGGTTTTGTTTTTCTAACGGAGTCTTATGGTTTTTGTGAATTATTAAGTTTTATAATCTCCAGGAAATCTGCAAACTTCATTCCACAAGCATTATATCTGTTGATACAAAAGTTGGGCGTACCTGGTTATTGGGCTTTTGCTCTTATATCAATTAGCTTCTTAGTACTTTGTTACCTGCGCACTAAGAAAATAAACAAACACCGATAGGCTTATCGAGGGATTGTCTCCCCCGATTAGACTCCGGCGTGAGAGTAAGTAATCGATTTAGGGTTTGGTTGAAGAGTTAGGGTTGTATATCGTACCTTTAATGAGAATCGTGTGATTCTATATATAGGGGCTAAGAAACCGTGTTTCTTGCTCCTCACTCTTCGCACGCGTGGTGCTTATCCAAGGTAAGGATATCTATTCCTTGAATAGATAATCCTTATCGTTACCCGGTGGGTTAGATTGGGCCTTTGGGCTTTATGAGCCCAAAGCAATAATACTACGGCCCATACCATTGTCATGGTAGCCCATTCGTAGTGGGCTTAGGTGTAAGTAATGTCTATCATTTGGGCTTGTGGCCCAAATATAGGCTATACGTCATCATGTCCCCCCAGTCTAGTGCGCGCGGCGCATAGCCATGGGTACTAGACTTAAAACCATCAGCGGTAAGCGTGGCGGGGAATGGAACTAATTTTACCGCCTTTTTGTAGGTGCAATGCACCGAATAATTTCAAAATGGATGCCTCGAAAGTCGGGGGTGGTGTCCACGTAGTCCTTGGGATTCGGGAAAAAGTGCATGTACCTTTTGATCTTCTTGCCACCCATTTACTGTGAGTGGATTCCACGTGGAGGGAAATTAGGGTTTTACCACCCTATATAAGGGTGCCGCCCCATTTTTTAACCACACAGTAAAACACATACAACCACTATTCATCTTCTTCTTCCTTTTTAGAGCATTTTTCAGCAAGAAAAGCTTTTAACTCTCGTAGGTAATCTTTGTGTGCGTCCTACTTATTTTTTAAGATGAAAATGGTTGCTCAATTAGAGGACTTTCACTCCTTTTACCACACGACGTGGTCGAATGGGTGGGTTTCCTTTGCGAAGCGCCAGGGGGCGCTTCAGTGTTATACGAAAAAGGTTGACGCCCTCAAAAATTGGAGGGAGTATTTCTTTTGGGTGGATGACGCAGTTTTTCCCTCTCCCTTTGAGTTTTATACTCAGGAAACCTTACCAAGGGATGGGCGCCCCGCACCCGGTTCCTATAATCGCGCTGACGCGCAAACGTTAGATGCCAATCGACTGGCCATTAACCCCTATCCAGAGGAGTTTTTGGTACACGTGGGGTTGAGCCGCGCTTATTTTGGTGCTGCAGATGAGGTTCCCACTTTTTTAAGTGAGGATGGCCGGGGTGGGTGTTCATCCCTTATTCTTCATGCTTTGTAAGTCTTTTATTCTTGTCTTCGTGCTTTTAATAACTGATCCCTTTTTTGTCTTTCTTGTTTCCCTTGATGCGCAGAGATGGATTTGTTCGCGGTGGTCAAGCTGGATAGGCCAAAGCAAGTAACCATAGGGGTGCGTCCTCTGAGGGAAGGGGAGCAGCCCTTGCTTGATGCGACTGCCGGGCTTTTGACTGTTCTGCCTGCGACGGTCCCTGAGGACACGCCACCACTTGTGGTGACGCCCGTCCAGAGTTTTGCGCCTGAAGTAGTTGTGGCCCCAACTGTGGAGGCGGTGCCTGATTTGGAGGTGGCGCACGAGGAGACGCGCTCAGGGTCATCTGACAGCATTCAGATCCTGAAACCTGAGGAGGTGTTGAGGGAAGAGGTTGCGCAGAACTTAAAGCGCAAGGGAGAGGCTGGAACCAGTGGCACCAGCAAGAGGTGTCGACACGTCATCAGAGACGCAGGGTCGAACGCGGAAGAAACTTCGACGTCCGGCGCACGGTTGAAGGCTGATGCTTCTCCGTTTCTGTAAGTGTGCATTCCTTCTCTTTTTCTTCTTTTTTTCTTTTTTTGTCAATTACTTGTTGTAATTGTTATTTACTGTCTTTGTCGCGTAGGGATGACGGTGCGAAGGATGATGAGGTTTCCTCTCCGCAGAACGAAAACAAGGAGGGGAATACCGAGGCTGCTGATGGTGGTGAGGCGCAGCAGCTGATGGATGAGCTGGCTGCGACTACCGCCCGCCAAGCTGAGCTTGTTGCTCAGCTAAAGGGAAAGTATGCTGGGGAGAGTCGTGCTCTGGCCCAGAAGGAGGAGGAGTTGGTGACCCTCCGTGCGCAGTTGGCTGATGCGCATGTGGAGCTGGGGGCCTCAAGGGCCTATGCTGAGAAGATTGCCCAAGATAAGATGAGCATCTTGGCTGACTTGAAGTATGCGAGGTCGAAGCTCGAGCAGATGAAGGCAAAGACGTCGTGGTCTGTGTCGTATCTTGAAGAAAAAAGGGCAGAGCATTATGCTGGCCTGCAAGAGTTCAAGGAGCGCATGGAGAAGACGCTCGTAATGTATGAGGAGAAGCTGCGCGCCCTCAGCATCGAGTATGACGAGGAGCTGTATCCTCATCTTATGTCTGTGATAGCCGAGCGCAGGTATTCTTACGCCCTTGTCTTTTAAATTTGCTTGTTCGCCCGATTGTATATCTGACCTTATTATCACTTTGTGAATGCAGGTGGTTGATCAGCCATGGGCTTCGTCTGGCAGCTCTAAGTACTTTAGAGTCTGCGGAGATGGTGGAAGCCTTTGGGAAGGTTGTTCACTGCGCGATAGCGCGTGGTCGTTCGCAGGCCATGGAGGAGCTCCGTGAGGCCAAGTTGTTGGAGAAAGACTTGGCGGAGATTCCTGGTTATAGCTCGACGGCGTACGACGAGCTGGTGCAGGCGATGGCGGGGCTGAAGGTTCTTGAGCTGCCGCATATAGAGAGGTTGGAGCGCGACCAAGATGATCCCATAGATGTGCTTATGGCGGGTCTGACGTTGCAGCGTCATCTTGGGGAGAATGCTGAAGAGGAGGTAGATTATTATCTAAAACCTGATGTCTCGCAGCTTCAAGTCCCAGTTTTTGCGCGGCCCCGTGATATCCTCAAGCCTTTTGCACTGGAGAAGGAAGTCCCCTTGAAGGAGGTGTTAGAGCGTCACGAGCAAAGGGTTGCCATAAAGAAGGGTATTAAGGGCAAGGCTGTGATGTGCGGCATCGGTGCTGCGCATCTTCCTCGATCTGATGGCGTTGCTGTGAGTGTTCCAACTGTGTCGCTCAAGGATGCTATAACGTTGAGTAAGCTGAAGGAGGCGGGGAGTTCCGCCGCTCCAGAAGAGAGCCATGATCATCGCCATAGCATATAGGTTGTTTTGTAAATTTATGTATCTTTCCTTGTAATTTTATAAATATGGAATAAGATACATTTTTGTTATAAGTTCGTAACTTAAATATTCTTGCATTGTTTGCTAATTTTTTTACTGAGTCTTCTAAGTGCGTGACTTAAATATACTTGCATTGTTTGCTAAGTTTTGTTTTTGACCAAGTCTTTTAAGTGCGTGACTTAAGTATACTTGCATTGTTTGCTAAGTTTTATTTTTGACCAAGTGTCTTGGCTCGTTATATTGCTAAGCTCGTACGGTGTACTTGGTATATGCGCATCCGTCGTGGGGTGCGCATGTAAAACTTACTTTGACGTCTCAAGAGTAAGGCGCTTAGCAAGGATACATGATCCGATGTTGATGGGTTTGCAACCCTCTTATTCAACAAGTTAATTAGTAGGTTAACTTATCCTTTATGCCTTCGTGGGTCTTTAAGTGGTGCATGCACGCCATGTAGGCAAAAATATAAGATAGACAATATTGACATATATGCAATAAAGTAAAAGTGCGCTATGGAGTTAGCTAGAAACCATAACATTTTATTAATACTTGCAAGTTTATTGAAAAAATGGAAAACATAATTCCTAAAAAAGAAAAGAAAGACAAACACTTATTGGGCACCTCGTAGGGTGTGAGTGTGTTTGTGTAAGGGCCGTAGCCTAAAAGTAACATCTTTTGAGATTACAGATGTTCCAAGTGCGCGCTAGGTCGTGACCTTCCATATCGCGCAACCTGTATGCGCCGTTGCCGAGCGCATCTGTGACCTCGTAAGGTCCTTCCCATTTGGGTCCGAGCTTGCCTGTGTCTTCTACGTGGCTCGCGTCATTGGCGCGGTAAACAAAGTCTCCTGGTCTGAATGAAGTGTTTTTGACTTTTGCATCATAATACTTCTTCATTTTTGCCATAGCCTTTGCTTCACGTATAGCTGCGCGTTCGCGTCTTTCTTCCAGTATATCTAAGTCTATGCGCCGTTCCTCGTCATTTGTTGTGACGTTGACCTCTGCCGTGCGTATAGTTGGCATTCCTATCTCGGCTGGTATGACGGCTTCTGTTTCATAGACTAAGGAGAATGGCGTGTCGCCAGTACTGGTTTTGATTGTCGTGCGATGCGCCCACAAGACATGCGAGAGCTCATCTACCCATCTTACTTTATGTCTGTCAAGGCGCGCTTTTATGCCTTCGCCTAGACTGCGATTAGCGCGCTCAACTAGGCCATTGGTTTGTGGGTGTTTGACTGAAGCAAAGTGTTGTGTGATGTTTAATTGTGCGCACCAATCTTTGAATGGGTTATCACAGAATTGTTTTCCGTTGTCTGATACGATCTCGCCTGGTAGGCCGAAGCGACAGACAATATTGTCCCAAACAAAGCGCTTGACTTGGTTTCCTGTAATGTTCACCACTGCTTTTGCTTTGATCCACTTTGTAAAGTAGTCTATGGCTACGATGAGGAACTTTATTCCTCCAGCTGCGACGGGGAAAGGTCCTGCGATGTCAATACCCCATTTGTAAAATGGCCATGGTGAGGTGATTGGTGTTAGCTCGTGCTGTGGTCGGCGCGGAATAGGCCTATGTACTTGGCAGTTGCTGCACTTTCTTATTAGATCGCGTGCGTCGCGGTGCATTGTTGGCCAATAGTATCCTGACCTTAGAGCGCTTGCCACCACGGATCGTGGCCCTGAGTGCATACTACATGACCCAGCGTGAATTTCGCGGAGTACGTAGTCTGCTTGGAGGGGTCCAACACATCTGAGCCATGGTTGTAAGAAAGATCGCCGATAGAGTGTGTTGTCGCGTAATTCGAATCGTTGCGCTGTGCGCCGTATTCTTCGAGCGTCTTTATTATCTTGGGGTAGGATTCCTTTGCCAATAAATTCGATGATAGGTGTCATCCACGTAGGATCTTGTTCCTCTATCACCGTTGATATCTCCATATCCAAGATTGACTTGTTTTTTAGGGTTTCCACCAATACCTGTTTTGAGAGGTGTGCGAAGCTTGTGGATGCAATCTTGCTGAGTGCGTCCGCCTTCCTCTTATCTCCTCTAGGTACTTGTTTAATTGTGAACCTATCAAAGTTTTTAATCAAAGATTTTGTCTTCTCCAGGTATTGGATCATGTGATCATCCTTGGCTTCGTATTCCCCTAACACGTGGTTAGCGACTAGACGCGCATCTACATTTGCTTCTAGGTTGCGAACACCCATTTGGATTGCGATGCGTAGTCCGGCTAGTAGGGCTTCGTATTCTGCCTCATTGTTTGTGGCTGTGAACTCAAAGCGTAGCGCGTAGGTGAATTCCATACCTTCTGGATTTGTGAGAATAAGGCCTGCGCCTGATCCATCTGCGCATGAGGATCCATCTGTGAACAAGGTCCACGGTTCCTGTAGGTCTGTTTTTGCTGCAGGGGTCAGGCTGTCGCTATCTGGCTTCTCCACGATAAAATCGGCTAAGACTTGTCCTTTGATTGTGGTGCGCGGCCTGTACGAGATGTTATACTCACTTAGCAGTACACTCCATTTTTGTAAGCGTCCTGATACATCCGGTTTAGAGATAACTTGTTTAATTGGCTGATCAGTGATTATCGCTATTGGATGCGCTTGAAAGTATCTGCGCAGTCTTTTGGATGCGAACACTAGAACCAAGACCAGCTTTTCCATAGCACTGTAGTTAACCTCTGTTTTCTTTAGGGCTTTGCTTACAAAGTATATGGGTGTCTGGACGGAGTCTCTGTCTGTCAATAGTACTGCGCTAACTGCTCCATGGGTTGCCGATAAGTACATGATTAGTTCTTCCCCTGGTCGCGGTGCGACGAGTTTGGGAAGAGATGCCAGATGGTGTTTAAGTTGTTGGAAAGCTTCTTCTGCTTCGGGAGTCCAGCGAAAGTCTCCCTTTTTTGTGCACTTCGTAAGTGTTTTAAAGAGGGGAAGGGATTTGTCCGCTGACTTAGATAAGAAGCGATTCAGCCCTGCTAACTTTCCATTTAGTGACTGGACTTCTTTGAGTGTGCGCGGGGAGGGGAGATCAATAACAGCCTTTGTCTTCTCTGGGCATGGTTTGATTCCATCGGGTTCTATCAAATATCCGAGGAACATGCCTTCAGTTGCGCCAAAGGTGCACTTTTTTGGATTCAATTTCATGTTTATCCGCCCCAACGTTCGGAATGTTTCCTCGATGTCGCGCACCAATTCGTCCTCTGTATGGCTTTTTATAACAAGGTCGTCAACGTAGACTTCCAAGTTGCGGCCTACTTGTTTTTCGAAAGCTGTGTCCACCAGCCGTTGGTATGTCGCGCCTGCGTTCTTTAAGCCAAAAGGCATTTTTGTGTAACAGTATACCCCTTGACTGGTGTGGAAAGCTGTTTTTTCTTCATCCTCCACTGCCATTTGGATCTGATGGTACCCTTTATATGCGTCTAGGAAGCACTTGAAGGGGTACCCACATAAGGACTCGACCTTCCAGTCTATCTCTGGCAGTGGATAGCAGTCCTGCGGGCATGCTTTGTTGAGGTCCGTGAAGTCCACGCACATCCTCCAACTACCATCGTTCTTCTTTACCATAACTGGGTTTGAAAGCCAGTCGTGGTAGTACACTTCGCGCATGATGCCCGCGTCTACTAACTTGTGTACTTCTTCCAAAATAGCCTTTGCACGATCTGGTGCCTGACCGCGCTTCTTTTGTCTTATTGGAGGGTATCCTTGTCGGATTTGTAACTTGTGCTCTGTGATAGAGCGAGGTACTCCCGTCATATGCTTTGGTTCCCATGCAAAGATGTCTAGATTCTTTTGCAAGAGTGCGCATACGGCTGCTTTACCTTTGTCAGATAAAGATCCTCCAATCGAAACTTGTTGTTCCGGATAATCTGGGTGAATAGCGACTTTTAAATTTGGCGATTTTTCCGTGCGCTGTTCTGGAATAGTCTCCGCTTCAGTTGTTACTGCGATGCATTCTCTTGGTGGTACCGTTGTGTTGTAGAGAGTGACCACTCCTCCTTTAACTGGGAATTTGAGCATTCCATGTGCTGTGGATGGTACTGCGCGCATGGATGATATTCCCGGTCTTCCAATTATACCATTGTATGGTGAAGGAGATTTTATTACCATAAAATTTATCCATGTCGCGGTTGAGTGTTGTTCATCTCCTACGACCACCAATAAGCGTAACTGCCCCATGGGCCAAATCTTTTCTCCTGTGAATCCTGTTAGTGACATTGTAGCTGGTGTCAACTGACTTTGGATTTTAGGTCGCAGCCTTTTGAAGCAGTGCTCATACATAATGTCTGCGGATGCTCCTCCATCAATATACATGCGGTGGATGTTGTGTCCCCCTGTATGTATTTCAATGGTCAGAGGTTCCACGACTGCGTTGTCCGCAGCTATTGTAGGGAAGGATATCTCTTTTTCTGGAGAGAATTTTTGGCTGACTTTTTGCTTTATTTTGCGCTGCCATGATTGTATCATGTATATAGTATCAGCCTTTTCCTTTGGGGGTTCTTTCTTGCCCCCATTTCTCTGTCTCTCTTTTCCTTCCTTGATGTTTTTTACGAGGTGGTCCATCCTTCCTTCTCTCACTAATTTTTCGATTAGTTGTTTCAGTTGGACGCACTCGTTAGTTGTATGGCCCTTTTGGCCGTGGTACTCGCAGTATCCACTACCTTGGCGTTTTTCTTCTGCCGTTTTAATTGGTGGTGGTTTTGGGAAGTTCGCACCTTCTGTTGCAAATATCTCCCTTGGAGTTTTAGTGAGAAGAGTATATTTGTCGTTGTCTCTTCCACTGCGGTAATTCCTGCCGCGGTTATTGTTTTGATCATTGGATTGTCTCCGCGGCTGTTCTTGTTGCCTATAGTTTGAATATCCTTTTTTGCTATCCGCAGCAGCTTCTTCTCCTTGTATAAAGGATCTAGTGCGCTTTGTTAACTCGTCAAAGGATTGTGGAACTTTGTCATTAAGCTTCTGGATGAGTTCTGGGTTATTGATCCCATTCATGAACCCTGAAATTTTTAGAATTTCAGGACATGCTTTGACTTGTATGCACTCATCCTTGAAACGTTCCATAAAAGCGCTGGTGGATTCCCCTTGGCGCTGTTTCACTCTTGCTAGCTCCACAGGGTTTTTAGCGCACTTCTTTCGCTGGGTGAAGTTGTGGCGGAATGCTTTCCGTAATTCCTCAAATCCACCGATGCTCCTACGTGGGAGTTTGCTAAACCATGTGCGCGCGTTTCCTACTAACGTGGAATTAAACATGTGGCACCACACAGGTTGTGGCCAATTTTCGATTGTTGCGGCTGACTCGAAAATTTTTAGGTGATCGTCAGGATCACCTGTTCCATCATACGTTTTTACGTTAGCGGGCATGCGCCTGCGTTTGTGGTCTGAGTAATCGCTGATGCGTCGCGTAAACGCGTCAATTTTCTGGCGTCGTCATGGGAGGGACATATCTTCGTTCACCTCCTCGCGACGTCTTCCTCTTGACTTCCAATGTCCTGTTTCTTTGTCCTCGTTGTTCGAGGAGTCGCTGGAAGAAGAGTAGTCTCGCTTTCGGCGCTTGCGCCGGCTTCTTTCAGAAGAAGAGCCTGAGGGATCTCTGCTTGGGGATCTCCTCCTCCCCAATCTATCTTGTATTCGCCTACTTTCAGGTTTGGAAGATCCTTGGCTTGGCGAATGTTGAGGCCCTAATCGATCGTGTATTCCCCGACTGCCAAGTCTGGAATGGACATTGGTGCGCCTACCGCTGTCTCCAGAATTTTGTGAGTCAGGTACCGCACCTAACCTATCATGGACAGAGGTACATTCTGTACGTCTTCCTCGCGGGTGACGTGGTGGTGATGGTTCGCGCTCTGGACCAAAATTAAGTCGGGCTTGTAGGTCCGTGTTTGCTCTTCTTGTTGCTTCTTCTTGCATGAGGGCATTTAATGTTTCATAATTTCGGGATACAAAGTTCCCCAAAGTCAGATCCGGTGCATCCTCAGTTGTTGCAAGAATTTCTTCCTCAGTGTTAGGCGCCCTGTTCCGTTCAGGAGCGCCTGGCGGCACAGTGTTGTTCACTGCGGGTGTAGCCTGATGAGGAGTGGTGAAGAGGGTGCGTTGGAGTTCCTCAACGCTGGGGACCTCTAAAGTAATCCTGGGTAGTTCTACCGCTGGGGGAGGTTGGGTTGTCCCTGCCTCGTGGTGACCAGGTGTGCTGGTTGTCCCAGCGACTTGTCTGGAGGTTGGATCTTGTTGATTCTTCCTCAGATGGTCACGTTTTTCTGGCTGCGGAGTCCGCTGGCTCGAATTCTTATGTTTCGTCATTCTAGTTCTCAGTAGGGTCCCACGGATGGCGCCACTTGTTGATACAAAAGTTGGGCGTACCTGGTTATTGGGCTTTTGCTCTTATATCAATTAGCTTCTTAGTACTTTGTTACCTGCGCACTAAGAAAATAAACAACACCGTTAGGCTTATCGAGGGATTGTCTCCCCCGATTAGACTCCGGCGTGAGAGTAAGTAATCGATTTAGGGTTTGGTTGAAGAGTTAGGGTTGTATATCGTACCTTTAATGAGAATCGTGTGATTCTATATATAGGGGCTAAGAAACCGTGTTTCTTGCTCCTCACTCTTCGCACGCGTGGTGCTTATCCAAGGTAAGGATATCTATTCCTTGAATAGATAATCCTTATCGTTACCCGGTGGGTTAGATTGGGCCTTTGGGCTTTATGAGCCCAAAGCAATAATACTACGGCCCATACCATTGTCATGGTAGCCCATTCGTAGTGGGCTTAGGTGTAAGTAATGTCTATCATTTGGGCTTGTGGCCCAAATATAGGCTATACGTCATCAATATCTTACTTTGGTTTCTAGGATTTAGTAACTTATATAGATTGCCGCCGATTTTACGCGAGGTTGTCTTGTTTGTTTTCTTAGGATTTACAGGTTATGTATGACAAGAAGATGATTTATATTCTGGAAGGGAAGCTTTGATTGCTCATTTTCTTGGAGGAAGATTTAACCTGGCCACCTTATTACCCATACCGAGCGAACCAGGGGAGTATTTGATTTCATTCTTTTTACTTTTTCACTTTTACATTCTTTACTTGAACATTGGGGACAATGTTCATCTTAAGTGTAAGGGGAGGGTAAAATGATGATACCCCTTACATGTACACTTTCGCTTGAGTTTGTTTTGTTTAATGGTAGATGTGTAATAAAACTATGAGAAATACTTGTTAGTGTAATTTTAGCGCCAAATTTAAATTTTTTTACAACATTTAGGAGTGATACTTTAGCCATAGCAAGCGTCTCATGGATAGGAGATTGTATGACTAGCACATAACCGTATCTTTCAGAAAATTTTCCACCCAAATATGTGAGGTTCGCTTATTATTAGTGCTTATGAGTGTACCGGTAGCATTTAGATTCTAGAACTTGCGTTAGTGATGCATCCCGCTACCGCTAGTGAGACTACATTTGTGTAGTAGGATTTACTACATGATAAGAGGCATTAGGATCACCCTTGTGTTAAACCCGTATCATAATTACTTGACCATTTAAGTCATATTACTTGGCTAGTAAAGTCAACTAATTTTTCCCCCGCCTTAGCGTTGTACTCATTTTTAGTACACGAAACCCCTAGTACACCCCTCCGAGCCTATCTTTTCGTTTCTAACTTTAAGCATTTTACTTAAAGGAAGAATTTGTTACACCCCACTAAATGTACAACCAAATCGCCTTAACCTTCCGTGTATGCGCTCATTTTTAGTACATTATTGTTATTTGTTAAACCCTAAGTTAATTTTCTAATTGATTACATGGTTGCTAAGTCGAGTCATATCCTTGTACATATTGTTTTGGGACGATTGGGACTCATGGGTAAAGTACTTATTTTATGGAGTAATGGGGAAGAACATCATTTATTACCCCCATATGTACGTTAATCTTAAAAGTACTCCAAGTGTTTTGATTTTCTTAATTCGAGTCATTAGATTAGTTTATTGTAAAGTATGTAAAAATTCAAGTGTAAGGGGAATTTCCATTCCCTATGATGTATTATTTTGGATGGTAGGGTAAGAGTGTATGCAAAAAAAAAAAAAAAAAAAAAAAAAAAAAAAAAAAAAAAAAAAATTCAAGGAAAGAAAAAAAAATAGAAAAAGAAAAAGAGAAAAAACATACGAACTACCATCCCTTTTCATTCTATGTTCATTTTTATGTTTTTGTTATTTTTCATTTATTAGCTTAAGTCGAGTCGAGTCTTGGCTTAGCAACGCCACATTATACATGTAATTAACCAAGATTGTTAACTCGCCACCAATAAAAACTTCCTTTATCCAACAAAACCGTGTATTTCATATCCCTACACCTAACGTTACAACCCTTTAAAAGACCTCTTTGATATTTTATCCTAGGTGCTTACGCCATGTTGTGGAGGTTTGATCCTTTCCCAAGCCTATGGTAATCTATTTTGCTATGACAGGTAGTGAGAGATATCTTCCGTTTCCATATTGTAATTTATACTTTATTACACCCGAGAGATGTAAGTATCTAAACACTATTTGTGAGGTGCTAGTGTATGACCTCCGTGATTGTCTTTGGTCTTTAGTGGAACGATTATTTGTTGTAATTACTTTTATATTAGTGTTAAATGACCCCTAACTTGTATTTTGAGTAGAATAAAAGCGCATTTGCTTGAGGACAAGCAAATCTCAAGTGTAAGGGTATATGATGAGGCAAAAAATGAACCACTTTTAGGGGGTCATTTAAGCCCGGAATTGAATTTATTTGATCAAATATTGCCCTAAATCGTTCCTTTTGTGATTTTAGGTACTTTGGGAGAGAAATCTGGAAAAGGAAGCAATTCGGACGTTTTTGGAGCATAAAAGTAAAGAAAACGCCAAAGTCTTAATTTTCCTTGCTTGGAACAGTAGGTGACGGCGTCAAGAGGAAGATCATGACGGCGTCAAGAGTAATTTACATGACGGTCCAGTACAAACGTGAAGGCGTCACAAGTAGAGCGTCAAGAGTAAAAGATGTGATGGCCTGGAAAATCATAACACGTGACGGCGTCAGATGAAGATTAAGGCAGTCCGAGAAGTATTTTGGCGGCGAGATGACGGCGTCACCTCTTTGGTCTTGACGCCGTCAGCCTCAGTTTTCTATATATAGTTTTCTAATTTTCATTCATAAAAAAAGAGAAGTTTTGGAGAAACCCTAAGGCCGAAGTTATTACGAATTTTACAGGTTTTTCAAGGGTTCTCATCCCTTGAACCCTTTCATGTGTAATTGAGATAAGTATTCTTTTAATTCAATCAATATGTCTATGTGTTGGTTGTCTATATCTTGTTCTTGTCTTAATTCCATCATGCTAGGCTAGATCTATCTTGTGTTTGCTTAGATCTAATGAAACCTAGATGTTAATTATGTGTTGATTACTTGTTTATAGTTGTATTGGATGAATGATTTCGATGTTAGGCTTAAGAAAACTGGCAGATCTCCAAATGGTAACATGCTTGAACGTCTTAGGAAATATGAACTGACGTGCACTAGGTTTTATTGGTTGTATTTAATGCATGAGTAAATTCTAATGATCCCATGTTAGGAGCTTCTTAGCCGGCTCGACATAGGAGTGAAGTAGGCACTCATAGGATTGGGGAATCAAGTGCGCCACCCCATGAATGGTATTAAGGAATACAATCCGTCATCCAGGCAAGTATAACAACTAATTAACGTGTAAAAGATATCTAGGGAGTAGTGAAATCTAAGTAAACACAACTTCTCCACTTATTGCTCACAACCTTAGTTTAATTTAGTTTTTTTTCATTTCTAGTATTTTATTTTGATTGCATTTTTAGTATTGGGTTAGTTGACTAGCAACTAATTCCGCCCAAATCCTTCAAACCCGAGATTTTTACTTGCTTTCTAAAAAATTATAAAAATACAAAAATAATCATCCCTCATCTTTAGAACTATTATTTAAGTTTTCTAATCCTAGCGACACTATTCCTAGCTGAACGATCAATCCCCCAGTACTTGTCACTATACTATACTACAACGATCAGGTACACTGCCTGGTGGGGGTTGTAAGCTTCTCGAGATCCCTCGATAGGTAAAGCCTGGTGCAATTCCCACGCATCAGCTTACCACCTCATCTTTGCAAAAACAAGTTTTTAGTGCTTATCACCTCATCTTTGCAAAAACAAGTTTTTTATACTAACTTTATAAGACTTAACACTAAAACTAGTGACTTACTTATAAATAAAGTTTATGTTTTGTCATCAACAAAAAGGGGGAGATTGTTAATACAAATATCGCCTAAAAACGTTATTTATATTTTACGATCTTTGCTAAGTTTTGTTAATGACAAAGTATGAAGTTTAGCTATAAGTAAATCATCACTTTAAGTGTTTAAGTCTTGTTTAACTAAGGTTTACATTTCCTTTTAAACAAAACATTGTTTTTATTTCTTAAATTAGAAAGTGACTTGTCACAACACATTTATTTCTTAAAAAGTAATGTCACATCACATTTAGGGTAAGCTTTGTCCATATACATTTATGGTAAGAAAGAGTGTTTGACTAACCTTATGCTTTCTTGGAAGTCTTGTGTTTGACTAGAAGTAATGTGATGTGACCTTGTTTGGTTTGGAAGATTTATTGCAAAAACCAACTGCAAGCCTGGCGGTACCCTGGGGATATACGGGCGGAACCCTTCTGAGGGGTCTGCCTGATCCGCCAGACCTTCAGAATGGTTTGCTATAAATACCAAACCATTTGTTAGTTTTGAGTAACCCCTTTAGGACATATTTTCACATACTCTCTCAACTAACTCAGTAACCTTTTGATTTGTGTGATTCTCTTATGTAGCAAGGGACTTTACAAGATCATTCAAGAAGTTACAAGCTTCAACTCTAAAGTTGCAAGTCTTGGTAGCTTGGTCATGTATAAGCTTTGGTAGTTTATATTTCATGTGTGTCATGTATATAGAAGTAAGTGGTTAGTATTTTAGGCCTCAAAATACGTAGTGTGTTGGGAGTTGTTGTACCCTTGTAAAAGAACTAATGGGAGTGGTTGTACCCTTGGTAAAGAACTCCACATCTAGCTTAGTGTCGGTAAATGTGTAAGCGACGATGGGAGTGGTTGTACCCGTGTAAAAGAACTCGACATCTAGCTTAGTGTCAGTAAAAGTGTAAGCGACGTTGTAAAGGTTTTCTCCGCCGGTGAAAGGAGCTTGTTGATTAGTGCTTATAACTCTCGAGTTGGAAACTCGGGGCGTGGATGTAGGGCAAGGAAAAAGAGTCCTTGTAGCCGAACCACGATAAACAATCGTGTTGTGGTTTGATCATTTCTTTCTTTATCTTTGCTCATTACATGTTGTTCTTTTGTTAAAATAGCTAGTTACATATAAATCTTTTCAAAGAACTAAACAAGTAAAGATGTGTTTATATCTTCAAACAAAAGTAAAGCTTTTCAAAGAACTAAACAAGTGGAGTTAGGATCATCACAAGCAAAGCTTTTCAAAGTATGAAACTAGTAAAGTTAGAATTGTTATTCACATGAAAAGCTTTTCAAAGAATCAAACATATAACATTGTGTTTATATCTTTAAGCAAACGTAAATGTTTTTAAAGTTATTCAAGTTAAAAAGGAATTAAAAAGCGGTAAACTATTCAACCCCCCTTCTAGTTTTCCACACACTTGAAGACATAATGTTGAGTGGGGATTCAAAATCGATGCAGGTTTGATCAATGCATTTATACCCAATCATACATGGTATTTTCACATTCTTAGGGTCACCTCTTTTAATTTTAGGGTCAATCTTAACAAAGGGAGGCCAAGGGTTATCAATGAGATTGTTATAATAAGTGATTTCCTCCTTAGTGAGATATAAATTGAAATAATCATCATCTAAACCCTCCTCTTCTTCTTCCTTAACATCTTCTACAATTACCAAGTTATTGGGTTCAAGTTCCTTATCTAAGTCCATGGCTATTGCTAAGTCATTAAGCGAATAGTCAAGCTCAATATCAACCAATCTACTGAGTTCTCTAAGTTCCCTAATCTCATTCTCAACCTGTTCACGCAACAAAGCAACCTCGCAAGGTGAAAGGGGTGGATTCACGTTTTCCATAGTGGCCAACGGAATAATTAATGAGAATTATACGAACAAACACACAAAGAAAAGATAGACTAAAGAAAACCTATAAAAATAAAATAAAAATCTTACTAGAAAGAAATCTAGCAAGTAGACCTAATAAAAAGGAATTTCAACCTAGACAATAACTATTCCTCGGGCTGCAGCACCAAAAACTTGATGCGTGGAATTGCGCCCTCGCAAAAGGTTTTACCTCTCAAGGGATCTTGAGAAGCTTGCAATCCCCACCAGACAGTGTACCTGTTCGTTGTAGTATAGTATAGTGATAAGTACCGGGGGATTGATCGTTCAACTCAAAGAATAGTGTTCGCTAGGGTTAAAACTCACTAAAACTAGGTCTAGAGGTGAGGGGTGACTCTTTTTGTATTTTTATATTTTAAGGAAAGCAATTAAAAATCTCGGTTTTGGAAGGAGTGGGCGGAATTAGTTGCTAGTCAACTAACCAAATTAACTAAAGATGCAATCAAAATAAAATAAACTAAACTTAAACTAATTTGTGGTGTAAACAATAATGAGAGAAAATTGTGTTTACTTAGATTTCACTACTCCTTAGCTATCTTTTACAGGTTGATTAGCTTGTTTCAATTGCATGGATGACGGGTTATATTCCTTAATACCATTCGTAGGGCCGTGTACGATCTTCCCTAACTCTATAAGCTTCTACCTCTTCCTATGTTGAGCCGACTACTAGCTCCTAACATGGCCTCATTAATAGTTACCTACGCATTAAATACAACCAATATATCGTAGTACACCTCCGATCATGTTTCTTAAGACGTTCAAGCAAGTTACCAATTGAAAGTCTGCCAGTTTTCTTAAGCCTAACATCGAATTCATTCATCCACAACAATTATAAACAAACAACCAACCCATAGTCAATATCTAAGTTTCATTACATCTAATCAAACACGAAGAAAACCTAGCCTAACATGTTAAAGAGAAGACAAGCATAAGATATAATCAAACAACACATAAACATATTGAATGATTTGGAAAAGTACTTATCTTCAATTAAGCATGGAGGAAACAAAGGGTTGAAACCCTTGAAAAAGCTGTAAAATTCGTCTAGGGTTTTATTCCCTCAAAGTTGCACACCATGAATGAAAACAAGAAAACTCTATATAGATTTTGTCTCCTGACGGCGCCAAGAGCAATGTGTGACGCCGTCAACTCGCCGCCAAAACAAACTCATATTGCCTAGATCCACTTCTGACGCCGTCACTCTTTATGGGTTCTGGGCCGTCACTCTTTGCAGTTACTCTAGATGGCCTTGACAAATTTGTACATGACGCCGTCACGTCCCCTTCACAAAACATTCTGGCGCGTTACGTGTATTTGATTTATCCACCCTTTTGTCAACTCATGACGCCGTCACTAGCAATATGTGACGCCGTCATGTGCAATTTCCAGCATGCTTTTGAGACTTTGTCGTTTTCTTTACTTTTTCGTTCAAAAAACGTCCAAAATGCTTTCTTTTGTAAAATTGCTATCAAATGTGCCTATAATGACAAAAGGAACGATTTACGGCAATATTTGATCAAATAATCTCGACTTTGGCCTTAAATGACCCCCCAAAAATGGTACACTTTTCGCTTCATCAAATACCCTTACACTTGAGATTTTCTTGTCCTCAAGCAAATGCGCTTTTATTCTAATCAAAATACAAGTTAGGGGTCATTTAACACTAATACAACAAATAATCGTTCCACTTCAACCAAAAACAAGCACGAAAATTATACACTAGCACCTCACAAATAGTGTTTAAATACTCATATCTCTCGGGTGTAATAAAGTATATATCACAATATGGAAATGAAAAACATCTCTCACTACCTATTATAGCAAATAGATTACCATAGGCTTGGGAAAGGATCAAACCTCCATCACTTGGTGTAAGCACCTAGGATAAACTATCAAAGAGGTTTTGTAAAGGGTTATAACGTGAGGTGTAGGGATAGGATAATGCGGCGTTGCTAAACCAACACTCGACTCGACTTAAGCTAATCATAAACTAACAAAAATATAAAAAAACATAAAAGGAAATGGGATGGTAGTCCGTATGTTTTTTTTTTTTTTTTTTTTTTTTTTTTTTTTTTTTTTTTTTGCATATACTCTTACCCTACCATCCAAAATAATACATCATAGGGGATTTGCATTCCCCTTACACATGAACTTTTACATACTTTACAATTAACTATTCTAATGACTCGAATTAAGATAATCAAAACACTTGGAGTACTTTTTAAGATTAACACACATATGGGTGTAATATATGATGTTCTTCCCCATTACTCCATAACAATAGTACTTTACCCATGAGTCCCAATCGTCCCTAAACAACATGTACAAAATATGACTCGACTTAGCAACCATGTAATCAATTAGGCAATTAACTATGGGTTTAAACAAATAACAATAATGCACTAAAGAGGAGTGCATACACGGAAGGCTAAGGCGATTTGGTTGCACATTTGGGGTGGATTGTTAACAAATTCTTCCTTTAAGTAAAATGCTTAAAGTTAGAAACGAAAAGATAGGATCGGAGGGGTGTACTAAGGTTATCGTGTACTAAAAATGAGTACAACACAAAGGTGTGGGAAAAATTAATTGACTTTACTAGTCAAGGTAATTGACTTAAATGGTCAAGTAATTATGATACGGATTTAACACAATGGTGATCCTAATGCCACTTATCATGTAGTAAATCCTACTACACAAATGTAGTCTCACTAGCGGTCCCGGGATGCATCACTAACGCAAGTTCTAGAATCTAAGTACTACCGGTACACTCATAAGCACTAATAATGAATGCTTTTCCTAACAAATCTAAAGGCGAACCTCACATATTTGGGTGTAAAAGTTTTTTGAGTGGTACGGTTTTTTTGCTAGTCATACAACTCCTATCCATGAGACGCTCATTAAGGCTAAAGCTTCGCTCCTAAATGTTGTAAAAAAATTTAAATTTGGCGCTAAAATTGCCCTAACAAGTATTTCTCTTAGTTTTATTACACACCTACCATTGAACAAATAAACTCAAGTGCAATTGCATTCTTTAAAGTATCATCATTTACCCTCCCCATACACTTAGGCTGAACATTGTCCCCAATGTTCAATAAAAAGATGTAAAAGTAAATAAGGTAAAAGAATGAAAACAAATACTCCCGTGATTCGTTCAATGTGGATAAATTGTTAACATGGTTAAATCCTCCTCCAAGAAAATGAACGTTGAAAGCTTCCCTTCTGAAATAATAAATCATCTTCTTGTCCAATATAACCTGTTAAACCTGAGAAAACAATCATGGCAACCTCGTGTAAAATCGGCGGCAATATATATATATATATATATATATATATATAAGGATATAATGCTTATGGAATGAATGTTTGCAGATTTTCTGGAATTTATGAAACTAAAGAATTAACAAAAACTTCAAGACTCCGTTAGAAAAACAAAACTTGCAAAATTTCCAGATTTTTACACCTGACGCCGTCAGGTGTTAATCCTGACGTCGTCAGAGTGTTCTGACAGAAATCTCATGTTAAGTTTCCGGAAAATTTCTGGAAAAACTTATGCCTTAATTCCTGGAATTTCCTGCAAAACATCATTATGACTCGATACAAGCATTTGACTCAAACAACTACTAATATACATGTTCATTTAATATTGTCGTGGGTCATGTACAATTCCGTTCTTAAAAACAAATTAAGATTTCCCTTACACTTATCTTTTGCGAAATACCTTTTATGAAGTTAAGACAAACAACAGGGTAAAGCATTTTCACAATTTAGTTATGAAACATGATCCACAAACAATAAAAATCAAGCATGCATACGGAAACAAATTAAATCAAACAAACAAACAAAACAAATAAAACATGGGTTGCCTCCCAAGAGGCGCTTTTCTTTATTTATGAGTCTTGTAGCTAGACTCAAAGTCGTGGGCTATTATGTTTTCCTTTCCCACTTTTCAATCGATTCTCTCAACCTTTGAACTACTTCTATGTCAACTTTATACTTAGGTCCAAAGGCTAAACAGTTCTTATAATAAAGGCTCCTCTTTTTCTAAACAAAATTCATTCCTTTACTCTTATCTTCTTTGTTAATGTCCTCGGTTGCACTAATGTTATCCATATCAAGTTGAGGCACATAACGAAACTCCTTCATTTTATTAGACATTCTATAGGTGATCCAATCGATTCCATTGGAAAATTGGACCGTTCTCTCAATTTGATCGTGTTTTAACTTGGACTCCTCAACAAATGACTTACCTAGTATCACATGGGATAAGCGACAATCTATAATATTGGCCAATTCTTCCACAACCATAAAGTCCATGAGGTAAGTAAAGTTCCCAACAAAGACATGTAGACCTTTAACTCTCTCAACAAAGTTACAAACTCCACCGGGGTATTTGGGATCTTTACTAGCTCCGAGTCTTGTTGTTACTAACTCATTATAGACACTTGAAGACATAATGTTGAGTGGGGATTCAAAATTGATGTAGGCTTGATCAATGCATTTATACCCAATCATACATGGTATCTTCACATTCTTAGGGTCAACTCTTTTAATTATACTGTCAATCTTAACAAAGGGAGGCCTAGGGTTATTAATGAGATTGTTATAATAAGCGATTTCCTCCTTAGTGGGATATAAATTGAAATAATCATCATCTAAACCCTCCTCTTCTTCTTCCTTAACATCTTCCACAATTGCCAAGTTATTGGGTTCAAGTTCCTTATCTAAGTCCATGGCTATTGCTAAGTCATTAAGCGCATAGTCAAGCTTAATATCAACCAATCTAATGAGTTCTCTAAGTTCCCTAATCTCATTCTCAACCTGTTCACGCAACAAAGCAACCTCGCAAGGTGAAAGGGGTGGATTCGCGTTTTCCATAGTGGCCAACGGAATAATTAATGAGAATTATACGAACAAACACACAAAGAAAAGATAGACTAAAGAAAACCTATAAAAATAAAATAAAAATCTTACTAGAAAGGAATCTAGCAAGTAGACCTAATAAAAATAAATTTCAACCTAGACAATAACTATTCCCCGGGTTGCGGTGCCAAAAACTTGATGCGTGGAATTGCGCCTTCGCAAAAGGTTTTACCTCTCAAGGGATCTTGAGAAGCTTGCAATCCCCACCAGACAGTGTACCTGTTCGTTGTAGTATAGTATACTGACAACTACCGGGGGATTGATCGTTCAACTCAAAGAATAGTGTTCTCTAGGGTTAAAACTCACTAAAACTAGGTCTAGAGGTGAGGGATGATTCTTTTTGTATTTTTATATTTTATGGAAAGCAATTAAAAATCTCGGTTTTGGAAGGAGTGGGCGGAATTAGTTGCTAGTCAACTAACCCAATTAACTAAAGATGCAATCAAAATAAAATAAACTAAACTTAAACTAATTTGTGGTGTAAACAATAATGAGAGAAAATTTTATTTACTTAGATTTCACTACTCCTTAGCTATCTTTTACAGGTTGATTAGCTTGTTACAATTGCATGGATGACGGGTTATATTCCTTAATACCATCCGTAGGGCCATGTACGATCTTCCTTAACTCTATAAGCTTCTACCTCTTCCTATGTCGAGCCTACTACTAGCTCCTAACATGGCCTCATTAGTAGTTACCTACGCATTAAATACAACCAATATATCGTAGTACACCTCCGATCATGTTTCTTAAGACGTTCAAGCAAGTTACCAATTGGAAGTCTGCCAGTTTTCTTAAGTCTAACATCAAATTCATTCATCCACAACAATTATAAACAAACAACCAACCCATAAACAATATCTAAGTTTCATTACATCTAAGCAAACACGAAGAAAACCTAGCCTAGCATGTTAAAGAGAAGACAAGCGTAAGATATAATCAAACAACACATAGACATATATTGAATGATTTGGTAAAGTACTTATCTTCAATTAAGCATGGAGGAAACAAAGGGTTGAAACCCTTGAAAAAGCTGTAAAATTTGTCTAGGGTTTTATTCCCTCAAAGTTGCACACCATGAATGAAAACAAGAAAACTATATATAGATTTTGTCTCCTGACGGCGTCAAGAGCAATGTGTGACACCGTCAACTCGCTGCCAAAACAAACTCGTATTGCCTAGATCCACTTCTGACGCCGTCTCTCTTTATGGGTTGCGGGTCATCACTCTTTGCAGTTATTCTTGATGACCTTGACAAATTTGTACGTGACGCCGTCACGTCCCCTTCACAAAAAATTCTGGCACGTCACGTGTATTTGATTTATCCTCCCTTTTGTCAACTCATGATGCCGTCACTAGCAATATGTGACGCCGTCAAGTGCAATTTCCAGCATGCTTTTGAGACTTTGTCATTTTCTTCACTTTTTCGCTCCAAAAAGGTCCAAAATGCTTCCTTTTGTAAAATTCCTCTCAAAAGTACCTAAAATGACAAAAGGAATGATTTAGGGCAATATTTGATCAAATAATCTCGATTTTGGCCTTAAATGACCCCCCAAAAGCGGTACACTTTTCGCTTCATCACCTCTTCCCGTTTTTCCTTAAAATAATGAATCATATACTTTATCCAATCCTTAGTTTCTTGAATAGATGGTTGACGCTTTTTATTCAAGTACTGATCAACTATCACTCCACCCTTTAAAATATTGGGTTCATTCCTTTCATTCTCATCCATTCTCCCTAAATTGCATATTTATTAGCATTCTTCTTCATAGCATTGAAATCATCTTTTTAAAGTGGCTATGTCTTCTCCTTTTTGTTTTGATCATTAGGAATTCTCTTATCATTACCATGTTACCTTGTTTACAACTATTCCATACATTTATCCTCAAATATCCACCATTTCTACCCATCCATTAAAATCAGTCGATCTCAACATTTTTCCCTCCATCATCATACCTCTTATGTCCTACAGTTTTCTTGTGATTAACGTCAACAAATCCTTCCTTATCAGGTTCCTCATTTTCCGTACTTTTTTCGAGTTCCTCTGCTATTCTTGGCCTCTTACTATATTTCTTGACATCATGACCAACCACAAAACAGTGAGAGCAGATTTCAGGTTTCCATAAGTATTCCATATTCACAGTTTATGATCCTTTAACCTCTTTCTCTTTGTTTCTATAATGAATAACAGTTTTTTCCGGCCTTGAACCCTTTCTTGACATCAAATTCCACAAATATCCTTGCATTTTCAGCTTTCCCAACCTCTTATTTACACATTTGATTAGTCATATTATCCATTATCATAGGATTACCAAGGCTGCTAGCTTCCAAGCCTTTAATGGAACATTAGAGAGCTTTGCCTATAGTGGCATCTTAGTTAGCTCTTTTTTTTCCATACCGATCCCACTTATTTACGCATAAAGGCCTATTGTTCACAATGCATGGTCCTGTTTTAACACTTCATTCGTACCTTTCTCATTTTTAAATTTGAAAAAATAGTTGCCATTAGCATTTACTTTTACATCAATTAAACCTTATCTACTCCACATTCTCCTCAGGTGATAGTTAAGCTCATTGGTAAACATACGACAACCCACAAAGTATCCACATAGGGTTAATTTCCATTTTAAGCTTCCTTTGGATACTAAATCCTCATCAAAAATCACAAATTCATCACCCTCCTCATTTATAACAGTAGGCTTAAAATTAAACTTATTATCCACCTTATCCATCATGTTATTAACAATATTAGCATATGACATTTTAGGAGCTAAATTTCCACTATCAGTATTACTATTATTCACATGTAACTCAATATCAACAGATTTAGTATTATCAACAGATCTAACATCATCACACTTATTACTACTATTCACATCAACACTTACATTGGGTTCAGTCACTGCATTAGAAGTATGATCAATTATTCCCCCCATCATTCTCCCTCACATTTTCCCCAATTACTTCATTAGCTAGCTCCTCATGAACACTAATTTCTTTCAAACCCTCATCAGAAACCAATTCATCACATTTCTGATTCAAATAACCCACAACATGATGATTAATCCTTATCAGAATTTTCACTTATCTTTTATCTTTTCAAAGAATGCCTTTTAGTCGCCATCAAATCGAAAATGAATGAAACAGTACCAATATAAATCTAGGGTTTAAAAACATGAAAAAAGGGTAGAAGTATGTAATCTAGCCTAGTGATTCGATTGCACGGATTAAAATTGAAAATTATGAATTAAGTTGTAGTGATTTTTGTGTTTTTTCATGGTGAAAGTTGGCGGGAAAAAAGGTTAGAAGAGAGATAAAAGGGGAGGTTCATTGTTAGCACGATCAACAATTACATGTATCGTATTTGTAAAAATAAAAAATAAATAAAAAAAAAATTAACCTGGCAATCACGCCATCTCGAGTATATATCCACCATATGCTCTTAAACTGCACTAGCAGTCTCGTATACTCCCAACATCTTTATCATTGATTAACATCTATTTTGAAATCTCACATTAAAATATGAGAAGGGTTATCATCAAAGAGTTGCGATCCCCTAGAAAGGGGATGCAAATTAAAAAGCCTAAAAAGTAATTGTAGCCATCAGATCATTCTAAAGTTTGACCAAAAACCAATCCACGGTTGGTATTTAAATGGAAAAAAAATACCTTTCGTTCTAATAAAAGATTAGAAAAGTAATTCTACAAACAAAAACCCTCGTATACCAACTTCCCTCCATCGATCACACACATTCATTTCACTCTCACTTTCTCTCTAATCGATTAAAACCAATCAAATTTTGGGGAAATTTTTAGGGTTTGAATTTTCAATCATCTCTAATCGATTAAAACATATAAAATTAAGGTCGAAAAGATGAATCCAACTGGTAAGTTTATCATTTATGTTTTAATTTTGTTTTAATTTTGGTTTAATTTTGATTAAATTTAATTTTTTGCATGCGTACTTTTTAGATCGTAAACGAAGTAAGAGACTACTCGAGATTAAAAAAACAAATGAAAATGATGGAAAAATGGAAATACGTAAGAATTAGAATTTTTTTTTATCAGTTTACAGTTTAGTTTAATTTTGTATAAAATGATTTTGATTTTCTTTTGTTAGAAAATGATAAAGAAAGGAGATCGAAACGGTTCGAAGACCGACCAGCTCTTAAAGGTATATTTTTTGGCATTCAAAATATGTTTTTCAGTTTTTGATTCATCAGTTATTGTTTTTCGCCGATTATTGCCGATTATTAGTTAAAATAAGAATGAGGTTCATCAGTTTTCATGCCTCCATGGTTTAATTAGTAGGATGCAGATTCATTAGAATAAATATTAGAATGAGATTCAATAGTTATCGCTTGTTATTGTGGTTTAATTAGAAGTTGTGGATTCATTAGAATAACTTATTAGAATAGATAAGAATGAGCACTAGTACAAATATGGGATTTTGTCACACATGCTATTTTTTGAACGGCCACACAGTCAGATTTTTATGTGACTAAATGTACCAGAATAAAATAAACAGCTACACTTGATCCGACTTGTGTGACCATTTCGGAATTTCATTGTCACACATTTGAATATTTATGTGACCATAGGGAGTTGGTAATTTTTTTTTTTTGATTATTTAGTCACTTATAATTTGGGACGTGTGACAGATACAAAAAAGTTTGAAACATTAGTCACACTATATATATACATATGTGACAAATTTTGGCCACACAATTGAATAGTGTGACCAAAATCCATATATGGTCACATAAAGTAATTTTGTATGTGGCTAAATTATATAGTCAAGTTTGTCACACATTGTCTAAAAGTGACTAATATTTTTTGCTGAATATTTAGCTACATGAATTTGAAATGTGTGACACTGAAAAGTAAGTTTCAAGCATGAGTCATGATATGCTTTTAAAAATGAAAAATATATATCACACACTGGAACACTGTGACCAAATGCCATATATGGTCATATTAAAAAACAAAGATTAAGATATTTTATGTGTTAAATTTATATGTAATACATGTCCCGCACCTAGTTTTTCCAAAATAAAATTTCCCCCTCTCAGCTTTTCACAAGCCCGCTTAAAATTTTCCCCAAAATCAAATTGCCCCTCCCCAAAATCAAACATCAAATCGAAAGGGTGCATAAAACCCTAATCCTAAACAAACAAACAAATCTTGCTTGTTGATAATAGCAGCTTAGAAACCCACCCCCAAAATCAATTCGATTTAAAATCCTAATCCTAAATAATAATTGATTGAATCAAATCTTTCCCTTTGCTTTAAATCCCGGAGTAGAGACCTTGATTTTGTGTTTGCTTGTAAAATGTGTAGATCGATGAATAGCGATGAGGAGAAACTGCGGTTAGTTTTACAATTCTCTTTTCAACTTAGGGGGTGTTTCTTTTTATTGTTAATGTGTCTTAATGAGGAGATAGTGGTTGGGCTCACACATATGATATGTTTTTTTTTCTGTTAAATGGTCTATATGGGTAGAGGAAGTAAAGCGTGGTCCTCTCCATTAAGACTCATTAATAGAAAGGGAACCACCCACTTAATACACAAAAAAAAAAAGAAACAAGCCCTTAGTATCTTTGTTGGAATTTGGTTTTAATGCGTATGAGTTCTTAAAGGTGTGCGAGAGATCCCTTTCTGGTTCTGGTGGTGCCCCGAATACCGCCTCAGTAACCCAATTTTTAAGAGGAGAAACAATACCCAGTGGTTACCTGATTCGTCCATGGGATAGTGGAGGCTCAATAATCCACATAGTAGACTACCTTAATCTTGAGGTAACACATACTGACAATCTTAATCCTAACTGATTTTAAGGGAACTTATTGATAAATTCCATTTTTTATTCTGTAGGCGTGGAGTGTGCCTGAGGTTTTATGCCCACTTTATGAATCTTCTAAAGTTGTAGCACAGAAGCAGTGGCGCAGCTTCATAGGGGCGGGGGGGGGGGGGGGGGGGGGGGGGGCGGCCGACCCCCCGAAATTTTTTTTGCGATGTAGGGGTATATAGTTTTCGTGTAGAAAAATTTCGGTATTTTCGGTTTCGCCCCCCCAATTTAATTCGGTTTCGACCCCCCATAGTGTTAGGAAAAAAAAATTTTAGATCCCGACCCCCCACTCGAAAAATCCAAGCTTCGCCACTGCACAGAAGATGACCATTGTAGTGAGTAGAATCTTTTATATATAACTTAATTGGTTCTCATTGGATTCTTTTTGTTAATTAGTTTTGGGTCTCAATGTAGGCATTGCATTATATTAGGCAAATAGCTCAATAGTCGAGTGGTGAAGTTGTTTATGGACTTGGAAGACAACCAGCTGTTATGTGTACTCTATGTCAAAGATTAAGCAAAGGATTTAATGATGCTATTAATGGATTTAATGAAGTTGTTTATGGACTTGGAAGACAACCTCTGAATCTCAATCTGTTACCGTTATTTTTCATCCCAACTAAGGTAAATGCTATACCTTCTCTTCAAGCTTCACTTTGTCACAAATCCACTGTGAATGATTAAGTTTTGCATGCTGTTTGGTTGTTAATTGTTGTTTATTCATAATTTGGTTAAAAGAATGATTCAATTGATTATGTTAGTGTCATATACATGATAATTTCCAGTGCTTAATGAATCAGTTAATGATGGTTTTTTGGTTTAATATGCTGATTATTTGGGATTTTGATGCATATATCTAGTTAAAAATGACGTATGTTAGTTAGCAAAACTGATTGAAATCTTTTTAAATTCAAGTTAGGCAACAAAACTTGGCGGTTAATTAGTTTATCTTATGGAAATCATCGTCTTGACCAGTTAGTTATAGAGCCCTACTACTTTGGAATTATAACTGTTCTGCGTTTTTGTAGTCACTTTTTTTTAGTGGATTGTAAAATGGTCTGTAAATAGTCAGATGGCCAGATCAAGTAATTAGAACTTGTTTACTATGTATTATATTAAAAAAGCAAGAACTGAATTAGATGTAACTTGAGAATGCAATCGTCAAATAACTCTACCAAAATAGAATGTCTAACACCCATTAAAAAGAGTGATCAGTTGCTTCTTTTGTATATTAGTTTTTTACTTAATAGCTTTTTTGATATTTGATCTATATATATTATTGCTACTAGTTGATTATACTTATACTAGTAGATTACTAAAAAGGTCTTGATTTTGTTTCAAACTGCATTGTACCATCTTCCATAAGGATAGAGCTACAGGCTCTTAAGCCATTGATCTTGGAGATGATGAAGTTCTATAAGAGACACATATGTCACCCATTGAAGTTGATATAGACAGTCCTATGCCTACTGAATCTAACAAATGTAAAAGAGGTAAGAGTGCTGAATTCATCGAGACTTTCAAGGATTGTTCTAAAGACTTGATAGAAAATCATCTACATTCAAATGCTTGAATGTAGATGGTTCTTTGGATTAGCTGCTACTGATTACAATTGGTTACAGATTGCTTTTTTAATTTCTTGCAAATAATTCTACAAACATGTTTATAGTGGCACAAGTTTTGTAGAAACTGGGTCCCATTTATTTTCCTGTTATCCAGGGATTAGAGGCGGCTCTTGCAGCTGGAGTGAAGGAAGTTTCAGGGTTTGCTGCAGCTTTCGAGTCCTTTTCACGGTCAAATATTAACTGTAGTATAGATGAAAGTCTTTCCCGCTACTGTGATGTTGCTTCTGCTGCTGAAAAACACTCCATCCCTGTAAGCGAGTATTTCTTCTAGCTTAGTGTTACTTTTTGTTTATAGATTCTTTACTTGAATGTGGGAAAATGAGTGGGGGGGGGGGGGGGGGGGGGGGGCGGCCGACCCCCCGAAATTTTTTTTGCGATGTAGGGGTATATAGTTTTCGTGTAGAAAAATTTCGGTATTTTCGGTTTCGCCCCCCCAATTTAATTCGGTTTCGACCCCCCATAGTGTTAGGAAAAAAAAATTTTAGATCCCGACCCCCCACTCGAAAAATCCAAGCTTCGCCACTGCACAGAAGATGACCATTGTAGTGAGTAGAATCTTTTATATATAACTTAATTGGTTCTCATTGGATTCTTTTTGTTAATTAGTTTTGGGTCTCAATGTAGGCATTGCATTATATTAGGCAAATAGCTCAATAGTCGAGTGGTGAAGTTGTTTATGGACTTGGAAGACAACCAGCTGTTATGTGTACTCTATGTCAAAGATTAAGCAAAGGATTTAATGATGCTATTAATGGATTTAATGAAGTTGTTTATGGACTTGGAAGACAACCTCTGAATCTCAATCTGTTACCGTTATTTTTCATCCCAACTAAGGTAAATGCTATACCTTCTCTTCAAGCTTCACTTTGTCACAAATCCACTGTGAATGATTAAGTTTTGCATGCTGTTTGGTTGTTAATTGTTGTTTATTCATAATTTGGTTAAAAGAATGATTCAATTGATTATGTTAGTGTCATATACATGATAATTTCCAGTGCTTAATGAATCAGTTAATGATGGTTTTTTGGTTTAATATGCTGATTATTTGGGATTTTGATGCATATATCTAGTTAAAAATGACGTATGTTAGTTAGCAAAACTGATTGAAATCTTTTTAAATTCAAGTTAGGCAACAAAACTTGGCGGTTAATTAGTTTATCTTATGGAAATCATCGTCTTGACCAGTTAGTTATAGAGCCCTACTACTTTGGAATTATAACTGTTCTGCGTTTTTGTAGTCACTTTTTTTTAGTGGATTGTAAAATGGTCTGTAAATAGTCAGATGGCCAGATCAAGTAATTAGAACTTGTTTACTATGTATTATATTAAAAAAGCAAGAACTGAATTAGATGTAACTTGAGAATGCAATCGTCAAATAACTCTACCAAAATAGAATGTCTAACACCCATTAAAAAGAGTGATCAGTTGCTTCTTTTGTATATTAGTTTTTTACTTAATAGCTTTTTTGATATTTGATCTATATATATTATTGCTACTAGTTGATTATACTTATACTAGTAGATTACTAAAAAGGTCTTGATTTTGTTTCAAACTGCATTGTACCATCTTCCATAAGGATAGAGCTACAGGCTCTTGAGCCATTGATCTTGGAGATGATGAAGTTCTATAAGAGACACATATGTCACCCATTGAAGTTGATATAGACAGTCCTATGCCTACTGAATCTAACAAATGTAAAAGAGGTAAGAGTGCTGAATTCATCGAGACTTTCAAGGATTGTTCTAAAGACTTGATAGAAAATCATCTACATTCAAATGCTTGAATGTAGATGGTTCTTTGGATTAGCTGCTACTGATTACAATTGGTTACAGATTGCTTTTTTAATTTCTTGCAAATAATTCTACAAACATGTTTATAGTGGCACAAGTTTTGTAGAAACTGGGTCCCATTTATTTTCCTGTTATCCAGGGATTAGAGGCGGCTCTTGCAGCTGGAGTGAAGGAAGTTTCAGGGTTTGCTGCAGCTTTCGAGTCCTTTTCACGGTCAAATATTAACTGTAGTATAGATGAAAGTCTTTCCCGCTACTGTGATGTTGCTTCTGCTGCTGAAAAACACTCCATCCCTGTAAGCGAGTATTTCTTCTAGCTTAGTGTTACTTTTTGTTTATAGATTCTTTACTTGAATGTGGGAAAATGAGTGGGGGGGGGGGGGGGGGGGGGGGGGCGGCCGACCCCCCGAAATTTTTTTTGCGATGTAGGGGTATATAGTTTTCGTGTAGAAAAATTTCGGTATTTTCGGTTTCGCCCCCCCAATTTAATTCGGTTTCGACCCCCCATAGTGTTAGGAAAAAAAAATTTTAGATCCCGACCCCCCACTCGAAAAATCCAAGCTTCGCCACTGCACAGAAGATGACCATTGTAGTGAGTAGAATCTTTTATATATAACTTAATTGGTTCTCATTGGATTCTTTTTGTTAATTAGTTTTGGGTCTCAATGTAGGCATTGCATTATATTAGGCAAATAGCTCAATAGTCGAGTGGTGAAGTTGTTTATGGACTTGGAAGACAACCAGCTGTTATGTGTACTCTATGTCAAAGATTAAGCAAAGGATTTAATGATGCTATTAATGGATTTAATGAAGTTGTTTATGGACTTGGAAGACAACCTCTGAATCTCAATCTGTTACCGTTATTTTTCATCCCAACTAAGGTAAATGCTATACCTTCTCTTCAAGCTTCACTTTGTCACAAATCCACTGTGAATGATTAAGTTTTGCATGCTGTTTGGTTGTTAATTGTTGTTTATTCATAATTTGGTTAAAAGAATGATTCAATTGATTATGTTAGTGTCATATACATGATAATTTCCAGTGCTTAATGAATCAGTTAATGATGGTTTTTTGGTTTAATATGCTGATTATTTGGGATTTTGATGCATATATCTAGTTAAAAATGACGTATGTTAGTTAGCAAAACTGATTGAAATCTTTTTAAATTCAAGTTAGGCAACAAAACTTGGCGGTTAATTAGTTTATCTTATGGAAATCATCGTCTTGACCAGTTAGTTATAGAGCCCTACTACTTTGGAATTATAACTGTTCTGCGTTTTTGTAGTCACTTTTTTTTAGTGGATTGTAAAATGGTCTGTAAATAGTCAGATGGCCAGATCAAGTAATTAGAACTTGTTTACTATGTATTATATTAAAAAAGCAAGAACTGAATTAGATGTAACTTGAGAATGCAATCGTCAAATAACTCTACCAAAATAGAATGTCTAACACCCATTAAAAAGAGTGATCAGTTGCTTCTTTTGTATATTAGTTTTTTACTTAATAGCTTTTTTGATATTTGATCTATATATATTATTGCTACTAGTTGATTATACTTATACTAGTAGATTACTAAAAAGGTCTTGATTTTGTTTCAAACTGCATTGTACCATCTTCCATAAGGATAGAGCTACAGGCTCTTGAGCCATTGATCTTGGAGATGATGAAGTTCTATAAGAGACACATATGTCACCCATTGAAGTTGATATAGACAGTCCTATGCCTACTGAATCTAACAAATGTAAAAGAGGTAAGAGTGCTGAATTCATCGAGACTTTCAAGGATTGTTCTAAAGACTTGATAGAAAATCATCTACATTCAAATGCTTGAATGTAGATGGTTCTTTGGATTAGCTGCTACTGATTACAATTGGTTACAGATTGCTTTTTTAATTTCTTGCAAATAATTCTACAAACATGTTTATAGTGGCACAAGTTTTGTAGAAACTGGGTCCCATTTATTTTCCTGTTATCCAGGGATTAGAGGCGGCTCTTGCAGCTGGAGTGAAGGAAGTTTCAGGGTTTGCTGCAGCTTTCGAGTCCTTTTCACGGTCAAATATTAACTGTAGTATAGATGAAAGTCTTTCCCGCTACTGTGATGTTGCTTCTGCTGCTGAAAAACACTCCATCCCTGTAAGCGAGTATTTCTTCTAGCTTAGTGTTACTTTTTGTTTATAGATTCTTTACTTGAATGTGGGAAAATGAGTGGGTTGGACAGAGGGCAACTATTGGTGCAGATCAAAATTGGCTGGGTCAGCTTAGGTGTGAAGCATTTATTGTCAAAATCTTAGACAATTTTTTTTGTAGAAACTAAGTGTGTCAATTGTGAACTATGATTACAGAAATCATATTATTTCGATAATACTTTAATTGTTTTAAATCTTTTATTGGGTAAAAAGGACGGTACCCACGCAAACTATATAAATGATAATAATACATGATTACATGAATGATGGGACTCCCTTGACATGCCTTGATTAATTGTACAGTAACTCTAAAAATGGTTTTTTTAACTTCAGTTTGCTCGGCTCTTGATTACTTGCATGTGAATCATACTCTTCATTGAGATGTTAAGGTATACTACATCTATTTGGATATTCTACATTTCTATGTGAGTTATCTGAAAGTTAACAAATGATACAACTTGATAATTCTGTTTTCACTTTAGTGTTCGAATATTTTCTTAACAAGAGATCATGAAATTCATCTTGGTGAGTATTTGGCTTGTACTTGATAATTAACATTTTTAAAATGTTTCAAGGCATGTGCACCTTGTAGCTTTATTTTGACATTAGTTTCTTTTGTCGTGTTCAAGGCTGTGGAATGAAAGTTTCTATTAGATACCTTCGTTGTTGGTTGGTTGATAACCTTCAAAGTTATTGACTTGTGCTTTTATAATTTTATGGCAGCTTCTTTTGAGTTAATGAAGAAGGAACAACAGAGTGCTGCTGATATGCTCTTGGAGGAGTGTGGTGAATTAAATTATGCAGTTCAAGCTGTTTCAAAGGATGATTTTGGGAAACATCTATTATGTGAAAGATAAGAGTACTTCGAAGTTAATACCTCTAATGTATTAGTTACAACTGTTAGTTATAAGTTAGTATTGTTGGTTCGTATAGTTAGTACTGTTAGTTATAAGTTAGTACTGTTGGTTCATATAGTTTATTAGTTACAACTGTTATTGTATTTAAATTTGTTTTGATATATATTGATTTCTTAAATGTGACTAAAAGATGTATATAGTCACACTTATTAACACTTTTGGTCACTGTTTGCTTAATTCGTTGTGTGACTAAATATTACAAAAGGCCACACAAAAAAAAACATGTGGCAATTAGATGATCAATAGTCACATAGAATATACATTTCTTCACTTTAAACAACATATTGTCACACTTATTAACATTTTTTTGCCACTTTATGCTTAATTATATGTGACTAAATTCCCAAAACAAAGATGCTTTGTGTGACTAAATATTACAAGAGGCCACATAAACAAAAAATTAATGTGGCCAATTGGATGTACAATAGTCACATAAAATACACATTTCTTCACTTTGAACAACATATGGTCACACTTATTCATATTTTTGGCCACTTTTTTTTTAAAAAAATTTATGTGACTAACTTAAAAAAAACAATACATGTTGTGTGACTAAATCATCACAAACGTCACATTTATTATATATTCATGTGGCCACAGGACGGGAAATAGTCACACATAATACACATTTACTTGAATAAATAATCTTAAATGTCACATATATTATATATTTATGTGGCCAAAGGACGAACAATAGTTACTCTAAAAAAAATTTGTGTGACTATAAAGTGTTTACGGTCACTGATAATAACTAATCCAACAAAACTAGTGCCTAATTTGTCACACATATTCGGGGTTTTGGGCACTCTTTTTCGATGGAAAAGGCCACGAACTCAACAATGTGACCATATGTCACCTATGGTGGCGGGACCTTTGGTGACACACAACAAAAAAAATTGTGTTACCAATAGCAGTTTCTGTACTAGTGGAGGTTCATCAGTGATTGCTTGTTAGTATGATGCGGATTCATTAGACTAACTTGTTAGAATAGATAAGAATAAGGTTCATCAGTGATTGCTTGTTAGTATGATGCAGATTCATTAGAATGACTTGTTAGAATAGATAAGAATGAGGTTTATCAGTCATTGCTTATTAGTATGATGCGGATTCATTCGAATAACTCTTTAGAATAGATTATAATGAGGTTCATCAGTCATTGCTTGTTATCATGGTTTAATTAGTAGCTTGCGGATTCATGAGGTTCAGCGTTAGTGTCTGTTTCAGCTTATATAGCTGACATTATGGATTACTTTGAAAAACTTCGATTTATAAGCCACAAGCCGGCTATATAAGATGAAAACAATACAACATTATGTCAGCTGTTTTAAGTTTTTAGATGTAAAAAGAGTATAGTTATTTTGCATTGAAAGAATGTTTATCAGTTGGTGTTTTTTTTATTTTATAGGAAAGAAACCTATGACCTTAAGAGCATATTCTCCAAGTGATGATGACTTCGTTCAAGATGCATTTACTGATAGAGATAAAACAGCTGGGGTTCATCAAAAGCTGGTAAACTGGTTTCTAAAATAAATAAAAAAACCTGCAGGTTCATCGAAACCTTCAAACCCTCCAGGTTCATCAAAACCTTCAGGTTCATCGAACCCTTCCAAACCTGTTCTCTCTCAAGACCTTAAGCCTCAACTAAATCTTCGCCAGATCCTCTAACCTAACGTAGATAAATTTCCAACAGTTAAATTAAAAAAAATTTCCTGGCCCATTATATCAGGTTATTAAGGAAATAACAACAGACCAAAATCGGGCAATTTCATCTTTGGGTTTTGAATCGTTGTTGGACTTTGGATTAAATGTAATGGCAAGCCGTTTAGGGTATTGGTTGCTAGAGAGGTTTGACGGTGAATCAGGAATTCTAACCGTATTTGGGGAAACTATACCCATAACCCCTGAGTTAGTTTACCATACTTTCGGATTCCCAATGGGCCCGTTTGTAGGTTATGTGCGTGAGGTTTTAAAGGAAAGATCAAATGAAAGTTACATACAATGGAAAAAGTTTCAATGCTAGTGGTCCTAGATTGTATGTTAAAAGAACATTATAGCATTGTTTTGTACTATTTTTTCCTATGTGGTATCAATGGGGACTCTGAATATAGGAGTCATCCCATCTCTTACCGATCTTAATAAGGTGAAACAAATGGACTGGTGCGAATATGTGGTGCAGTATATGAAGTCCGAAATGTTAAGTTGGATACCGGGAAAGCACTTCTATGGACCAATCTTGCTATTGGAGGTAATTACTATCTACTTTATCGTTTATGCAAATTAAATTTTGTCATGTGTTTTTGGTTCATCAGTTACATTTTTTTAATCTAACATTAACTTAAAATTGCAGGTGATATTTGCCAATTCACATCAGAAGAAACCAAAAATTCTAGCGTTTAAATACTAGAAAACAGAATTGTTGGAAGAACTGGAAGAGATGATGTTTGGCAAAATTAGAAAAGGAAGAGCTCCAAAAGCTGTCAAAACGGAGGACGAAGAAGAATTGGAGTAAGAAGAAGAAGAAGAAGAAACAAAGGAAGATGATGATGCAGAGAATGATAATAATGGTGAAGAGGAGACAGATGACGATGATAAAGAGCAGACAGAGAACGCTGGAGCAGAGAATTATGATTATGATGACGGTGAATAGAATGTTGGAGCAGAAAATGATGATGATGATGATGATGATGATGATGATGATGATGATGATGATGATGACGCAGAGAATGTTGATGACGGTGAAGAAGAAAGAAATGATGATGATCAAACCTCAACAAAAATAAAATGGACTAGAACGCTTGTTAGGGAATGGGGGACTCCTGAAAAGCATGGTTTACAGATTATTATAAGTATTATTTTATTAAATGTTCATCAGATGTATTTTGGAATCATCAGTTATTGACATGTGATTGGAATGATTTTATTACATTCAGATAATTATGGAGAAGAAATAGTGGAAGAGACAACAGAAGATCAGATATAGCCAGTGATCGGAGAAGATGAAGATAACATGCTGATAAAAAATCCGATAAAGAAGAATCGAAGAACAGCTGAAGGAACACAAAAATGATAATCTGATGAACCTTATATTATATTAATGTTTTAAACATTTACCTAAAAAAAGTTATATCTAAACATTTTATATGATGAACCTGTTATAACTTATAAAAACTTATGAAAAATGGTGGAAAACATGTAGGAGGAAACCAGAAAAGAAAAAGGAGTTCACTATCTCCTAACAACCGCTATTCGATGAACTTGTTCAAAAACGTTGTCGGATACAAAAGGAAAAGAACTTCAAATTCCCCTAAGACAGATAACGTTGATGAGAAAGTGGTTGATGTTGATGAGAAAGTGGTTGATGATTTTCATATAGATGATATTGAGGGGCATAAATGGGTAGATCTACATCCAATCGGTAAAATTCTATTATGTGATATTTGAAATTTGCATATATTTGAATGAGGTTCAGCAGTGTTTGCTTCTTATTCATTAGAATAACTTGTTAGAATATATAAGAATGAGGTTCATCGGTGTATATTTGAATTTCTTATATTTGGTTCATCAATTAACAGATGATGATATTCCAAACACCGGAACAAATGATGATATTCAAACAACCGGATCTGATGAAAACACTGAAATGGCTGATCCAATGACAGGGACCGATCAAACAGCTTAAAATGGAAATAATGAACTGTCATCCTCAACTATTAAGCTCACCTAACAACAGCTATCAGCAATGTTATTAGAGTTTCAAGGGGAGTATTCCCAATTCAAATCAGCTGAGGTAAAATCTTTAGACTTAATTTCTGTTTATATAGTCCGAGAAGGCTTACTTTCTAATTTATCACTTGGCTATCTTCCAATTTACACTTCAAATTTAGATCTTATTTGCACCCAAAGACTTATTTAATTATATCAATGATAGGAATTCAATAACTCACTGAGGAACATGTTATCCTTATTTCAAGAAATGAAAATTAATATTGATGACATGCTAAGGGCTGGATTGGAGAAACACCCCAAAAATGAATCCTTGTTGGAAGTCCAGGACTGGATGAACAAGTTGGTAAACATGACAACATCTGAGAGCTCACAAAGGGAATATGAGAGCTCAATGCTGATGATAACGATGGGTGATGATAAGGATGGATCCAAGGCTAAGGAAGCGTCTAAAGAAACAGATGAACCTTAACCGGACAAACCGACAGAGACGTTAACTCAAATGTTGTTGGATCCAGCCTTTATGGAAGAATTTGAAAAGATTGAACGTAAACATCAGGTAATAAAAATCATAAACCATTTTGTACCTTATTGATGAACTTATAATTGATTTGTATTATGAACACTTTATACAAATAAAAATAACTGATGAACCTTTACCTGAAAACAGATGCGATAGCCAGAATTCCCAATATTCAACCCGGATGAGTTGAATAAGGCTTTGGTTTTGTACGAACAGAAGCAAGACCCTGAGCAGATCTTGGATGAGTTGATAAAAAAACACCTTTCTTGCACACATCGCCAATATTGTTGAGCGAGAAAATTGATGACAGTCTTTGGAAAGGAATTCAAGAGGAAGGTTCATAAATGAAAAAAACAACAGATGAAAAAGAACAACCAAAGATGATAACACCCATATCATTTGCTCCCCCATCACGAGAAGAAAAAGTCACATTGAACGAAACAGAAGATGAAGATTTTACCACGCCACTAAATTCTTTCAACACAATCGCTAAAAAGCTTAAAATACCTGAAATGGCGAAGAATATTAGAGAAGGTGAAGAAGGCTTGGTAAATATAAGAGAAAAGAGAAAGTCAAGCCTTCTGAAAGTCAAAAATCTCTGTATTTTCAAAGAGTGGTTGTGATGAAGAACAAAGTACAAGACACTGAAAGAAAGGTAGATGATACAATTTTTGTTGTAAGAGGAGATCTCGAGTAAGTAATATGTACTAAGTTCATCAATTTAAAAATCATCTTTCTTAATCAGTAGTATTTTTTTCTAAAATAATATCGTAAAATGAAATTGTAGTGATGTGTTATTTCATTCATACTTTGTTGACGGTCAAAGAATCCACTTTGAGAGCTTCAAAGAAGGGAATGAAATCAGTTCAGGAGTGATTGATATGTGGGCATATGTTAAGAACGTTTTAGGCTTGACTAGGATGAACAATAACAAAGAACAATAGAATGCACAGCGGAATAATAAGAACAATCTTTGTTATTGCCTAACAAGGTTTCATCATCATCTTTATACAATGACTACTACAAGCCCAAATCTTACCTGATCAATAGTAAGACGGTTACATCAACATGATCAAACTAATGATCTTGTTGATCCCAGTTGAGCAAACGATCTTATATAGAAGTTGACTTGAATTAAACACTTAAGCTAGAATGCGGAATATAAAAGCTTAACTTAAGAAGAACAATTAACTATCAACACTTCAATATATTATTAATACGAGTACTCGACAATGCTAGGGTTTTACAACCTTGAAGTGTAAACGAAACTAAAACAATATGTACTCAAAACTAACCCTAGGATCTTCCTTTTATAGGCCAAGGAGTCCTACTAGGTTTACAATATCTTTCTATGCAAGATAAGAATATTCTAGACATATATAATATACACACAATCTATTCTATAATTATTTATTCCGTATACATGCTTATCTCTTTAGCAGTAGATTCCTCTAGCAGTATTTTCCCATAGCAGCACTTTGACAACAGTAGAATCATTAACCTTAGCAGCATTCTCATCATAGTAGCAGTTTCACCAAGCAGCAGAATCCAAAACCCAACAATCCTCCCCTAAACTTAATATTTATTTCTAAATCATTAAGTTTCTTCAAAACTCAGTTAAACACCAGGAGGATGCTTCCAAACACTCAATTCTTGAGATGTCTGTTGACCAAGTATCTTCTTATATTTTGACAACAAATTAAATGCTTGATCATCAGTGTCATAATCTTTCTAAAAATTAAGCAACCCAGCACCATTAACCATCTGATTGATAGTATTCCAATATCTTACCACTGGATAATCCTTTTCAGCCATCATATACAAAGTAAGTGGTCCAATTTCCAAAACATTAATTCCAGAATTTTGAAAAAGTCTCCATTTTCTTACTTTATATCCCACTATCTCTGTCCATTCAGAATCTTCTATTGAAGAATCAAACATAAGTTTCAGAGCTCTCCAGAGAACATTATCAGCTATAGTCTTAATGTAATCAATTTTCTCCTTTTCATACTTTTTACCATCAAACTTCTTAGCTCCAAACGTTTCCTTATATATCCTCCACAAGGCATCAACATCCTCTCTATCAAAGTAATACAGCATCTGTTGAAATCTAAGAAACCTGTGAGTCTTTCCATCAGATCTCTCAACATCATGAAATGCTCCAATTCTAGTATCATATTCTGTAGTTACTTGAATAATAGGATATTTGATTCCTACTGGTGTAGCATCAACTACTTCAGGTTCATCCATCTTAGCAACCATAGTGAGAACCTTCAACTGTTGCTTTAAATGCTCAGAAGGAATATGATCATAATCATTCTTGAACTCATCTTCTATATGTTTAGAACTGCTTTCTTCTTCTGTTTTTCTCTTCTTCTTTGCAAAGGATTTATGAACAACACCTTTTCTTTTACCACTTTGAATAGAAGAAGTTGTCTTAACTGCTATATCATCAAGCTTCTTAACAACATCTGCCTCTTGTACATGCTCTGCTTCAACAACTTTATCAGGTACCAACTTTTTATTCATTTGAGCAATATGTTCTAAGTCTTCAGCACAACCCATAGGATAGAAGGTATCCGTTTCTTTCTTAGCTTGTTGATACAGGTTAAAAACCTCTTGATCAGACTTGAGCTTTAACTGTACCAATTTCCATCCCTTCATATTCTTCAGGTATCTTTCTTGCTCTCTTCTTTGTTGCAATGAACTCTCTTATCCAAGATTGAACATCAAAAGTTGGAGTTTCTTGTTCTTTAATCTTAATCATCTTGGAGAGTTCTATATCAGCATCTATTCTTATCTTTTCCTCAACCCACTCCTCATACCTCTACAAATCTTCAGTTTCTTTTTCAACCTTTTCCTTTTCTTCTTGAATCAACTGTTGCTCTTCCATATCAATCAACTCTTGTTCTTTAATTGCAACAGCTGAATCATGTTCAATTTGCAGTTCTTTAGGCCACCAATGAAAAGGTATCTGAGAGTAATCAATCCCCTTATACATCAGCTTTGGATCTGCACCTTGCTTGCCCTTCCCTTTATCAGTAGAAAATGATGAAACAATCTTCTTTTGTTGAGCAGCAGGTTCTCTGATTACAACTCCTTTTTGAGGTATTCTTGGTGTAGATGATGTGATTGTGGTTGTTGGTTGTTGTGGTAGTGATTGAATTGGTGGTGATGTATGTTGTGAAGATGATTCAGATGGAACCTCTGTTGTCTTCTTACTTAACAAAACCATAGCCTCAGCAGCAGCATTATCACTAGACCCAACAGCAGAGTCTTGTGCATCAGCAGAATTGACTTTTTCACTAGCAGCAGGATCAACAAAATCCTTAGCAGTAGAGTCTTGAGCAGCAGCAGAGTCATCAATTCTGTTAGTAAGAGCAGCATCATTAAGTTCTTTTGCCACATAATCACCCAAAGTCATCAAAGCTTCACCCATCAACCCTGTTGCCTTCATTAATTGCTCAGGCTCCAAAGTTTTAAGTTTTTCCACCACTTTTTCTTGAGTAGCAATCACTTCTTCCATTACAACCTCATTCCCTGATTTGTCAGCAATCACAAAATTTTCCACATCCTGAGGACTTTCCATTTCCATGTCACCAACCTCTGGAACCTCCCCTGAAACCATTCCATCATCCACATCTTGAGCACTGTCAACTTTCTTCAAATTTGCCTCCCCCGAACCCATTTCTTCATTCCTCCCCTGTTTGGAAGCATCCTCTTCCAAATGAACAGAGTGTTCAGGTGAACTTACAACTTGAGAAGCGCCCACTTTCTTCAATCTTTTTAAGGAGGTTGAAGATCTTGATTTCCTTAAGTTCTTGATCTGTTTTTTCAATTTGGTAATGAGCTTGGCTTGACCATCAACAACAGTAGAAAGACCAAGAACTTTATCCTCCAATGTATTACACTTCAACTCCAAATTGGTACAAGTAACCGTCAATTCCTTAATGAGTTTCATACTAGTCTCATCACTTCGACCTGTGTAACCTAATCCGAGAGGTGAATCATTGACATTGTCATCATGTACAAGATTTTCCGTCAATTCATTTGTCTCTGTCCTGTCCACATCACTTCGACCTGTGTGACCTGGTCAGAGAAGTGAATCTTTGATCATAAACTCAGTATCAAACTGATGTGCATTTTATTATTACAAGCTTTAAAATTTATAAACACGAATTATCCGATTATTATTTAGCACATACGAGCAAGTATACTCGTCCGGTGTAATAAAGGTAGGTAAGTCGAGATCGTCCCAAGGGATTTGGTTGTTTTAGTAATAAGAAAATCGTTTGTTAAATAAGGGTTGTCAATCCAAATTTATGTAAAATTATAATTTAAAAGAAACTCAATAAAAACTAAACATATACTTGTGTATAATTCCTTGATTGGTAATTAGGAGTATTATGACAATTTGAGTACAAAGTTTGGTGTAAAACTTGTTATGATGCGCAACTAAAAATGAGTAGTTATACAATCTATGATGTACGCCATGTTTTAACTACCACTAAGAATTCTATCACCTAAATAACTCCTTTTGGACATATCAAATTGGTATGACAATCCTATAATCACATGGTTGTTTTGAAAATCAATTCTTTTCTTATGAATTCCTACGAATCCTTTCGGTCCTTTTTCGTGATGAAATCGACTCAAATCCATTTTAACAAGTAAATAAGATGGTTGTCAAGTATCTTATTCCATACTAATTTGGTGCATTAATATTTTGGAATAAAAACAAGTTGAAATTCCTTTCGGACCTATTTTTCAAGAGATTGTTTTTACCAACAAATTAAGCAAGAAAAAATGTTATTTCAACAAACTCATAAAATAGATATGTTTTCATGCATCACCTTTTTCATAAAAGAATACTCCATTAACCAATCACATCATATACACAAGTATATCACAAATTACTCCATACCAATCATATTAAAACACAAGAATAAGAAATTTTTTCATAAAACTCAAAGTAACAATTGTTCATTATAAGTATCAAGGTGTACCTAGTCTTGAGAATTACAATGAATAAACTTGTGGAACTTTAGCAACCACACTCCTCCAATTGCTCACTAACGTAAGTAAACAACTCCACACTTGAACCAATGCTTGAGACTCGAACTCAACGCGTTCTGGACATTTTTACAACACTTAGTAAACTTTCAAGCAATATAAGATAAAACTAACAAGATTTGGTGTAATACTAAGTTAGATATTGGTGGTACAAGTAATTCTAGACCCTAAGTAGTCATTATATAGCATAATGACACTTATCCTTCAAGTAAAAACGTCCCTCAATAGTTAATAAGCAGAAATGATCAGCCACACATGATTATGGGGAGCAAATACGTCCATAAATGCAAAACTTGTTGTCACACCCCCAATTTACCTGACTTGCAGCGGAATGGAATACCTGGGGGTGTCTGTCATAGCACCACAGTTACAGTTACATTGAACGACCTAAAGTGTCGTTTGGAAAATACTACATTTGATCATTGAAATAATCCAGAGTTTACAAAATGAGGTCCCCAAAATGTGTTGCAAGTTTATGAAAACAAGTCCTACTAGATCAAATGTTTACATAAGTGCATGAAATAATGATGAGACGCGTCGACTCTGCGACTCCATGAAGGTCCAAATGCATGTCACATGAGCTACCTTAATAACCTGAAATACATTGCTAAAACGTCAACACGAATGTTGGTGAATTCCATAGGTTTGTAAAATGTAATGATGTACGGCCACCACAAGTAAAAGTGCAAGATAAAAATCTCATGAAAATTGTACAATAGACCTTAAGCTCATGACCCCGAAGCTATGACTGATGTATGCCCCTCCCGAATGTTTTACCAGAACACTCGTAACTGTAAAAGACATGAAATGCATCCGCTTACGGTTGGTAATCACTACCACGGATGGAGGCGTCACCCTCGATAGATCTATCCACTCACTCTCGCTTACCGGCAAATTAACGGTCCATGATAATAAACAGGGGACTTTAACTGGTTGGTAAGGCAACTTAAGCAATGTACATATGTTTGAATACTTGGGCTCGTACTAAAATGATTGATGCAATGTATTCCCCCCGTGGGATTTGAAAACAATCAAAAAATGTTGAATTGAAAACGGGGCTATGAAAACTCACCTCTAGCTGATGATACTGTGATGATGTGAAATGAACAACCATGAACATGTAATGAGCTGAAAAACAAGGCACGCACACTAGCCGCAACCTAATGAAAATGATGAACGATCTACTTTAGATCACCAAATGATGTTATGAATGTCCATGCACATGTTTCCTATACCACTCTACTCTTTGAAAAACGCTTGTTGTTATCAAAAGTATATATTCCAAGACTTAGGAAAAATATGGCTATTAGAAAAATAAACTAGTTGTAATATATATACTTATATATATATATATATATATATATATATATATATATCATATGTACCAATGTTTGTGTTGAAATCCTCGGTTTGAAATCCTTGAAATAACGCGTTGTGGTGATGAAAATATACTTGTGTTCACTAATACGTCATTAGTTATGAATTTAGGTACTTGGTTAATATTTCTAGAAAATCTAGAATTTAGTACGTAGTGTTATTATTATTTCTAAAAGCTGCCAATTATAGAGGATTTTTGCCGATATGGAAACGTGAATATCTTTGTCGTTATAAGCCCGTTTTACTTGTTCTTTATATCCACGGTTACGTCTTAACATGTAGTAATATATTTTAGAAAGCTTGACCCCTCCGGGTTACGTCTAAAGCCACTTTTTGTCCGACGAAAAACGTCCAACAGCATGTATTTTCCGGAAAATAGTTTTCGTCAATAAACTTACCAAAAATCATAACTTCTTCGTTATAAACTCTTTTTAATCCGTTCTTTCGCCTACGGATTCGTTTTTGAAAGTATTTTCTAAAAATTTTGCCAAAGTTTACTTTGTATTTACTGATTTTCCAGAATTTTACACAATGGGACAGCATGTTTATAAACTTGTTAGAAATCCATTTCCAATGTTCAAAACTAGTTTCAACCTCAACCAAATCTCTTGCAAACTTCACAAAACTATACTAATCCTGCCATACACCTTCTTAGGGTGCCATGGGTTCCTAATGACTAGTAAACAAGTTAATTTAACAAAAGAACACCTAAATCACAATCTAGGGTTTGTATGTTCAAAAAGTATACAAAAATAAAGTGGTATAGCTAGTTTGTGCATGAAATTAAGCATGAATACTATAAGATACATATGTTAATTAGATGAAAACATGAAAAAAAAATTTGAATACTCACTTTGAAATAATAGGTGATGAGATGATTAGAAACCTTGGATTGCTTGTGTTTTTGTTGGATGATTCTTGATTAGAATGATGAAATGAACAACTTTGTAGCTTTGTATTTTAGAAAATCATGGCTTGATCATGGTGTTTGGATTTGGTCGTGGGTTTTGGGGGAAGAACAAGAGAAATGAGAGCTTCTTGGATCTTGAAAAGTGCTTGTTATGATTCTAGGAACTTGTTAAGTTTATGTTTTTATGGTTTATGTAAATAAGTAGTTATAAGTTATATTGTTTAATAAGATTACATAAGTCATAAGGTTGAAAAGCATGTACATGGTGTCTAGGGATGTGCTCAAGGCCGGTTTTCAATGTGGAAAGGAGAAGAAAAATCGGTTTTGATCACTTAGAAAATGTAGTGTATTATTAGTTGTAGTTTGGTGTAAGTATTAGTTATAATCGGGTACCGGGTTTGCTAGAAATAAATATTAACAAAGTTAACCGGGACTTAATAAAGTCATAAAAATGTTAGAAATATGTTGGGTACAATTACTGAGTGTTCGGGTGATTATTGTTTAGTTTTCACGAAAACCGTCGTAATATTCATAAGCTTACGTTATAAATAAAATAAATTTCTAAAATACTGGGTAAATGAATGTTATAACTTTTATGATAATAAAATGGATATAAAAATATGTCGGGACCATTGTGGGAATATTTAGATATATTCGTCGTGTATAAACCGGGTGTTAACGTTTATTTATAAATTATAAGGAAAACGTTAAATGTATCAAATATACAAATTTGAAAATCCTAAGAGTGGTATAACATGTAAATGACCTACTGATGATATGCAGACTATCTCCAGTCCGTATGAAATGTCATTACTGATAATGCAATGAATTCGCACCTAAACCAATCCGGTTACGCGAATTTGAATACCCGTAAACTAAATTTACGATGAAATGAATAATGCACGTGAATGATGAAATCTTTTCCCGCAATGAATAGTGTTCTGTGAATAGTAAAATTTCTGAATGCTTCTCGGAATGTCAAACTGACACCAAAAATGATGAATAGTAAACTGATGAATAGTGTTTTGATGAATAGTGTTTTTCCAAAGTTCGGGAAATGACCTGAAATGGTGAGTTGTGACACTTGTAACTTCAGTCAACCCCATCCGATCGGTTTCTCACCATCCGATCGGATGGTCAATCTTTTGGCACGTTTCCAGCTGAATCGGATGCGATTTGCATCCGATCGATTGGAAATTGTCTGAACATTCTTTCTTTGTCTTTTCTTTGTCGTTTTACGTTGCATGCATTATTTTTCTTCGTGGCATGACTTTGTCCATTAGAACTTGATATTTCCTTGATAATTTCGTGTAGAAAACTTGTCTTTATCAAATCCTTTTGTCCATGCGACGTTTCTTTCTTCCTTGATCTTCTTGAAACTCTCCAAAAATGCATGTCCACTTCATTTCTACATCTTTTAATCATTTTTACCTGCTTTTGGCTATATTTGCATGCATAAACACTTTTCCACGATTAAGTAACAAATATATACAAATATGACCAATTTCCACACATAAAACAAACAATAACGCGACTAAAAACATGTTAATTTTGAGCGTTATCACAAACCTAGTTTGATCATCTGAGCCCCCTATATTTTCCATTCGGCTAGGGTTACCATCATTGGAATTAGATTTAGCAGAATCCTTTTCTCGAGATGTTGCCTTGGTTTGGGTCTTAATGATGTTATCACTGTCCTGCTCTGCTGCTAAGCTAGAAGCAGTAGTGACAGCCCTTGCCAACATGTCCCCTTCATCACCTATGATAGGCTCATCTGGTACAGCAATACTAACACTATCCTGAGGTAGATCAGTGTTCTTTTTGGTTTTCCTACCGGTATAGTGTATTTTGGGTTGTATAGCAGATGCAGAAAAATTGGGTGTGTGATGGGAATCAGTGGGATTTCCTGATTCTTCACCTTGAATATTTTGCACAACTTGCACCATATAAGGTGTAAAAGTTGTATGTGTGCCTGAAAAACCTTTGCCATGTTTAATCAAGAAAGTAAACGTTTTGGAAACCAATTTAGGAGCATCATAAGTAGCAGTATGTGATCTGAAATTAGTAAGTTGGTTTTCTATAAAGAGCTGGATAAATCTTGGATAAAGCAAATAAGAACCAGACTCTTTAACACTTTTAACAATCCCCTCCAAAATCATATTTAAAAAATTAAATGGATGTCCTTTGCTTAGGCATACCATAGCAGAAGCAATAGTAGCACTAAACTCATGCTACCCAGAAGTTTTAGGACTCAAACAATAAAGGAGAATGTGTACCAAAAATTTGTATTGAGGACAGAGGAGAGCTTTTTGAAATTTTAAATTTGTATGTCTTCCCTCATATCCCAAATCATTTAAACCCTGAAAAATAGCAGAATTTGCAAGACACGTGGTCTCTGTTTCATCATCTAAGAGAAGAGTTTCCCTTATAGAAGATTCAGTTACACGAACTTGTTGACCATCTACTATAGCACTAACATATTTTTCCCCATTCCTAGTTTTAGCTTTAGCAGTAAGCCAAAACTGTTTGATGTAGGAAATAAATATTGTAGGATTCACAGTTAATGCATACCTAAGAGAAGTAACATTCAAGAATTTTACCATGTCTGTGAAACCTTCAGGAACCAACTCTTCATCCAAAATAGCAACATTATTGTGCTGCTCTACCCAGGTACGTGTACAATCCATGAATTAGGGTTTTGAGAAATTGGGGATAATTGACTTTGAGAGTAATGAAGTGTTAGGGTTTGTGAGAACTTCAATTTGGAGCGTGTAAAAACCAATTGTGAATGTTAATTAGGTTTTAAACTGATTTGGAGAATGTGGAAAACTAGAAAGGGGGGGGGGGGGGTTGAATAGTTTTACGTCCTTTTTAAATTTATTACCAAAATATTTTGTTGCTTATTAAAAACTTTCGATTCGATCTCAAGTGAATTCAAGTAACAACCAATATAAGCAATTCTAATCAAATAATGAAAGTATTGAAATATAACGAAGAAAAGATAGAGTTAGAAAGATCAAACCACAACACACGAATTTATAGTGATTCGGCTACAAGGACACCTTCCTTGCCCTACTCCACTCCCCGAGTACCACACTCGAGAGTTTTCTTCACTATGTCAACAAACTCCTTATGGTGGAGAAACCTTACACACCTTGGCTTACACGAGTTAACGACACTAAGCTAAATGTCGAGTTCTAATCGTAGCTAGAACCAATCTCACAACTTCTTCAAGACTTCACACCTTCACAACTTCTTCAAGACTTCACACCTTGTCAACTTCACACCTTCTTCTATGCACAACTAAGTCACAACTACTAAACTACTTTACAACACACCTAGTTTCTACAATCAACAAATTTTCACAACACTTTTACAAATATCTAGCACTACTACAATATGAAAATAGCTAATCACAACACTACTACAGTTAGATAGATGTAGAGGAGTGTTCTTCTTCTTGCACTTGAGTGGATGAAGCTTTGGATCACTTAGAAACAAAGACTTATGAGTTATATGATCAAAGGATTTTTGATATAGAAATGGAGGTTGGATCAGAAAGTTTTTAGTGCAAAAAGGTGAAAAAAATATGTGAAATGATCCAGTATTTAAAGGGCCAGAAAATACTGTTATGGAGCGTGCCGGTCCCCTTAATTAGTGGGCGATCCCCTTAATGATTAAGGGGTCGCCTAGTAAAATTAAGGGGGCCGCCCTACTGAATGTTGGAAAAGTTTTTCTGAATAAAATTTGCCCTTTTTGGTTGGAAATTTGAAATCATATCTTTGTAGTTTAATATAACAATACCAAAAATGATTTACAAATATATATAAAATGTTAATATCATTTTATAAAATGTTATGTCTTAAGACAAGGTTTCCTTTGATCATGTAATGCATAAGATGCTTAGTTTATGCATACCTTAAGTGATATTAGATGTAGAGGTAAATATTTGTTACCAAATACTTGTTTACGTCTTAATCTTGACTTAATTCGATTTGAGTTTTGTGATTATCAAAACATAGGTTTATTGAGAAATATTAATAACGTTTTTAAACATTATTTATATCAACAATCTCCCCCTTTTTGATGATTACAAAACTTAAACTCATTAACTCAAAAATTAGTTTTTAAACAAGTATTTTAGTGAGTTTATATTTACTTCTCCTCTTTTTTGTAGAATCAAAAAGGTTATGCCGACAATTTTTCAAACGTGAAAATTTGACGGGAAGACATCTCCCCCTTGATGTGTACTCCCCCTCGTTTGGGGGTACCAAGAGAACGAGCTATGGAATGCTTTGCAAAACAAAAATATTAGAAGCACAAGTATATACATGCAAACATATATAAGGTGACAAGAAAATAATTAAGCATGTATGAAAAGAAGCATTCATATTAAAGCAATGGTTGTGTCAAGACACAACAATACAAGTAGCACTAATAAGGATTACAAGTAGGAAAGCTAGTACATAAACTAACAACTAGAAAAATACATCATCATGCAAAGAGTACATGGACTTCATAGAGCTTGCAAGCAAAAGGGTAGTAAAGGCTTTATTTATTAAGCATATCATATGCTTAATTTGGAGAGCATGATGGTGATGGTGGAGGAATGGGTGAGAATTGTGGTGGAGGAATAATTGGAGAGGATGGTGGAGTTGGTGGTGGTGGTGGGTTAGTAAGCAAATGTTCAATATATGAAAACATATATTGAATTTCATCTCTAAGACCAAAGGTAACGGTTCGGTTGTGGATGCAACAAAGACAAGTATCCCCATGGGATTCAAGTAACCTCCAAGGAACGGGATTGACAAAGAATGGTGGTGTAATTGGTGGAGATGAGAGATGAGCATCAAGTGGTGTTATTGGTGAAAGTGAGATGGTAAGATGGGTGGAAATAGGTTCTTGTGTAGGATGTGGTGATGATACTTGTGGTGACAAGTGTGAATTGATGTAGTCATTGATTGATGAGGTTGAGGGTATGGAGGATGAGGAAGTTCCATGAGTGGAAGGTGTTTTGGATGGTGCATTAGGTGCACTTGGAGATGAGCATTTTGGTGGAGGTGATGGGGTTTTGTTGTCTTCATTTGTTAAGTCAATGAAGAGTTGTTTTGGAGGGATGATCACAAGCTTTTGTTTCTTAGAGGCCTTGGAGTTTGAGGTGCTTGGTGGAGTCATGATGATTTAGATGAGAAATGATGATATGAAGAATGGTGATTATGGAGGGAATTTATAGTATGGAAATGGTTGATTAAGGTATATATTTGAAATGGTTGAATGAGATTCTAAAATCAGTTGGTTTAAAATGGGAAATGGTAGCTGATACTAGAGAAAGGTTCACAAGATGCAAAAGAAAACAGTAAATCCAGTTCCAGATGGCAAGAAACCCAAAATTTGCAGAAATGGGTGATTTTTCAAGTGTGTATTTCCAGCAAGCTCTATTAGAAGTATATACTCTAGGAATGATGATATATATATATATATATATATATATATATATATATATATATATATATATATATATATATATATATATATATATATATATATATATAACCAAATTTTGCATGCAAATTAACATGTTATATTCCACTTGAAAGGAAACATAGCATAACATTAAGATAGTAGCATGATTATATTTAAAGTCTAAGCATCATCCAAGAAATAGAAAAGAGATAACATAAGTAATTCCGAATAAATCGGACAAATCACAAACCATACAAATGTCTAATAGAAACTAATAATAATAAGTAGCAATACATCAACATCATCTACTTCTTCTTCTTCCCAATCATCTTCCTGAACATCTTTCCAACGGATTTGAATCCTCCTTGAATCTCTTCATGCATTTGTTGTTGTCGGTTGATAATGGACGTTTGACGAGTGAAGAGAAGTTCATTGGTACGTTCATGAGGAAGAGGAACTTGATACTCAGTTTCGTCAATATCGGAAAGATTTTCAACAAAGGTCGTGGGGGATGGAGTACTAACACGTGAGGTGTTTTCCTCCACCTCATCATCATCGTCACGATGAGATGTAGACCCACGAGGCCTAGAATACAAAGGAACACGAGATTTTCCTTTGTCACTTCGAGAACGACGAGTACGAACAAGAGTGAGTTAGTTCAAAGTAGGAAGGATTTGAACGTAGTAATCTCTTTGAAGATGTGGGTAATGTTCCATGACATAACGATAAAGTTGTGTAAGGAACATACCGTAAGGAAGATTGGCATTTGGGGTGTTTTTGGTGGACATGATTCGATGAACAAAAAGATAAGCCAAATTGTATTGCTCTTCAGCAATTACACAATACAACATGTGGGCAATGCTCGCCGTGACATGATACGGTGACCACCAGTACCAAACGCATTCTCGCAAATGAGTTCTTCCCACTTTTTCATATCTTGGCTTAGCTCTTTGAGGAGGATTTGATTTGCATGAATATCGACATTCTTCGACTTGATTACTCGACTAGTCGTACGACGTTCTAGTTCAAGTAGTTGATGAATGTCATCAGGACTAGGAATCTCAGAATAGTATGGGCCATCCTGAGGACGATTTCTTTCAAGAGAGGAAAGATCCCATTCATTTGAGAATACGGCTTGGCCGTTGTATGGGATTCTAAGAATTTGTCCAAATTGAGCAAGAGTAAGAGTGATGAATTGATTTTGGATCATGAAGGAAATAAGGAGATGAACATAGGGATCGGTTTACACCGTCACTTGGCTATAGAAGTCGAGGATAAATCGAGGAATGATTGGTTCGTTGATTTGGTAGAGACATTCAAAACGAATATTGGAGAACATTCGTTCGGTTTGATCAGAGTCATAGAAAGATGGATCGACAATTCTTCCTTCGTGAATGTTTCTATTTTCAATGGGACGATAGAGACATGCAACTGAAGGAGACATGCCGGGAGTAGAGGAAGCTTTTGGAATGTATTGTTTGGTTTTGGAGACATCACCAACCATGGTCTTTGGCATTTTCACCTAAACAATATAACAACAAAAATAAAATTAAGATAAAAACAACTATCATGCATATGTTATATATATATATATATATATATATATATATATATATATATATATATATATATATATATATATATATATATATATATATATATATATATATATAATTATATGCAATATATGTGGAACGAAATTCTACTTCGACACAAAAAAAAAATTCTATGAAGTAGTTTCACAATGTTCCTTTTATTTTGATTTTAAACTCGTTTAGAATATATGATGTCAAATAGTATGATATCATAATTCATTTCGAAGTAAGGCTAGATATATATTAGATTATATATCTTGCTTTTTCATAAGAGTTTGACACAACATAAGCATGTTTAAAAGGTTAAGATGCGAATTTTCGTTTTCAAAAAATCTTTTTCGAAATAAACCAAACGCTCCCTTAACTAGATAAAAATATCCTAAAACATCAATATATATATATATATATATATATATATATATATATATATATATATATATATATATATATATATATATATATATATATATATTGATTATATATCTTGATGACATCTATTGATTCTAATAGTTTTAACAAACTTTATGAGCTAGTTTTAAGTTTCAAATAACTACATATAATTATAATTTGTTCATGAACCAAACGCCCATGTTGTCTTCATGAACCATTTTATAACGAATTGAGAAGTATGTTTTGATTGTTTACAACATTGAACCAATGTAATGTAGTAAGTTTTAACTAGTTTTTAAGAGTTATATCAACAATATGCCTTTTGAAAAATGAAATTCAACAAGGGTTTATGGGCGATTAACGATTTTGACAAAATGATATGTTATACTAAGTTTGAGTTGCAATACATCATCCTAATCCTATAGGAAGCATTTGGTTGTTCAATTCATAGCTTCTACTTCACTAAAATTCGAATTAAAATAAATTTTAATAAAATGCCTAATTATTGATTAGACACCAAACTGAATGAAATGTGATGAAATGTATGTTGGAAAACTTACAAAAGATGTTGTTATACGTTTGGTTAACGTTTTCCCCTTGCGAAACAACCCCGGATTGGTGATTTGGTGAAGGATTTTGGTGGTTTTGGTTGTTTTGGTTCGTTCACAGCAGTGGTGAGGGAGGAATATATGAATAAATGGAGTGTTTGGGAATGGATTTAAGGTGAAAAATGAATTTGGGAGTGTCAGATGGCCGGTCCCCTTAAACATTAAGGGGACCGCCCCCGATAACAAGCCGGACCCCTTAATCTTTAAGGGGGCCGCCCATTAAATTTTGAGTTTTCGCAGTTCAAGTTTCTGGAACAAACATATTAATACGTATATAATTAGATTTATAATATATAAAAAATATGTAAGCGTTAATTGGAACGATGATGAAATACTTAACAATTTTTAATTATCGTTTCGATAATTAAAGTGCACCTTTGACAATTTTGGATAAAATGATCAAAGTGTTAAGTTGATGAAGGGTTTGAGGTGTGTTCGGGAATATGTGATTATGTGTATATATGTATATATATAGAAGTATAAATGTGAGTGAATGATGGGTTGATAGGTGAGGTTTGAGAGATTATAACAGAGATAGAATATAATCGGCGAAAGGAGTTTGTTTCGTCCATAGTGTTCATGTGCGAAGGCGTTTTTCATGATAATAGTCCACTTGACTCATATCCCTTCATCATCATGAGTCTTCTAAAAGTAGACATAATAGAATTTCGCGAAGGGGAAGGAAAGGGTTCGATAACGAACAATTTCCTGGAGTTCTAGAAAGTCAACTAATGACGTATCTAGGTTATGTGCAAGTATGTATATATATATATATATATATATATATATATATATATATATATATATATATATATATATATATGTATGTATATCTAATATAATAAGTATGAGTGTATATATATATATATATATATATATATATATATATATATATATATATATATATAACAAATAGAGGAAAATAGCAAGCTATATCTATACAAACAACGTAATCAAACAAAGCATATTTATCTAAGCATGGCAATGAGTTGTGAAAGAATGGCGTACCCGGCGGTCTTCAACAAAAGTCTTCAAAATCTTTAAGATGACATATAGACTTTGAAAAAGTCTATGGTGAGAAAACTTCAAGATTGCCTCAATGAGTGTTCATCTAGCTATTCGGTCCCCATTGCCTCTTTGGTCCAAACATGTTTAAAATTTGACTAGGATGCATGAAAGGTGGTAGTATACCCCAAGGATTGTAGCTTTGTTGATAGTTCCACATTTGATTACTATTGTTATTGTAGTTTTGCCTATTTTGGTTTCTTCTTGGTTGAGGTGTTTTAGGCCTAGGATGAGGGTTATTTGGTTTTCTAGGTGGTGGAGTTTTAGATCTTATCTTAGGTTTAGAAGATCCTAATTCGGTTTTTAAAGACGGTTTATAAAAGGCTTTAACTTCTTCATTGTTGGCAAGAGGTATTTTTCTATCATTAATAAGTATATACTTAGGATTAGATTTTAGAGGTTTTTGTTCATTAAGTTCATTTACGAATTTGACATTTTTAATCTCGCTTGTTGAAGCTTCGTTTGAGTTAAATCCTAAACCAGTTTTATCTCCGGTTACTCTTTGAATGCTTATTATTTTACTAAGTGAGTGACTACTATTTTCAAATTTATCAAGTTTGCGAATTTCTTCCCTAAGTATTTTGTTTTCACTTTTAATCTCTTGACATGATTTAAATTCTTCAAAAATTTCTTTACCTTTTTCAAGTTGATGTATTTTAATTTTTAGTTCTAGTACTTCATTTTCCAATTGATTATTTATGTATTTTAGTGATTTGTTTTTGGCCATTACTAGTTGTCCTAATTTGCATATTTTATTATATTCATTATCTAGGTCTTTTTCATCTAATGATAAGCTTTCATCACTAAAATATTCGGTTTCGGAACGTACCTCATTTGATGTATTCCCCATAAGACACTTCTCTTCCTTTGTCGTTTCTTTCTCATCTTCATCACTATCACTCCAAGCTCCTCCAACAAATGCTCTTTGATTTTGATCTCTTGTCATCATTGGACATTTTCCAATAAGGTGATTTGGATCACCACACTTGAAACATTTCCTTTCATTCCTGTTGTTCTTGTCATCCTTACTCTTTTGAAATGTTTTCTTTTCATCATGTGGTTGTCTTACGAATCTTCCTCGCCTTTTAAAGAATTTCTTGAAATCTCTTACGGCCATGGCGTATTCTTCGTCATCACTTTCGGAAGATGAGCTATCTTTGATACTAGATTCCTTTCTAGCTTTCAAGGCGATTGACTTGCTTTTCTCTCGTTTTCCTTTGACCATTTCGGAATCCTTCTTTATAATTGCTTCATAGACTTTTAAATTTCCAATTAATTCATCAAGTTGCAATGTTGACAAATTCTTTGATTCTTCAATAGCCGTCACTTTAGCTCGCCATTTTGGGTGAAGAGCCCTAAGAAACTTCCTAACAAAATTCTTACTAGAAAAATTCTCATCAAGTGCTTTTAAACTTGTGATGATAGTGTTAAATCTAGCAAAAGCATAATCAATTGATTCCTCTTTCGGAAACGTGAATTGCTCATATTGTTGAACAAGTAGATCTATCTTATTATCTTTGACTTGACTATTACCTTGGTGAGTTATTAGTAAAGAGTTCCAAATTTCTTTTGCGGTTTCACACATAAAGATCCTTTCGTACTCTTTACGTGGTAGCGCATTATAAATAACCATTTTTGCGTCATTATTTTTAGCAAGTTTTCTTTTTAAATCATCATTTTGTTTTTCAAAAGGTACGATTTCATCTTTCTTTGTTTCGGGGTTATTTTTAATAGGTAAAAAATCACCATTAGTATTAACATGCCAAAGATCTAGATCCTTTGACTTCACATAAGTTTCGAATCGATTTTTCCAATATAAAAATCCATCACTTTCAAATAGTGGTGGTCTTTGCATAGATTGCCCTTCTAAATATTTTTCAGATTCCATAGATCGTTACAAGTTTTAAAATACAATATATTTTAAAGATCTTGCTAGACGTGGCTCCTGATACCAATTGTGGAAAACTAGAAGGGGGGTTGAATAGTTTTACGTCCTTTTTAAATTTATTACCAAAATATTTTGTAGCTTATTAAAAACTTTCGATTCGATCTCAAGTGAATTCAAGTAACAACCAATATAAGCAATTCTAATCTAATAATGAAAGTATTGAAATATAATGAAGAAAAGATAGAGTTAGAAAGATCAAACCACAACACGCGAATTTATAGTGGTTCGGCTACAAGGACACCTTCCTTGCCCTACTCCACTCCCCGAGTACCACACTCGAGAGTTTTCTTCACTATGTCAACAAACTCCTTATGGTGGAGAAACCTTACACACCTTGGCTTACACGAGTTAACGACACTAAGCTAAATGTCGAGTTCTAATCGTAGCTAGAACCAATCTCACAACTTCTTCAAGACTTCACACCTTCTTCACACCTTCACAACTTCTTCAAGACTTCACACCTTGTCAACTTCACACCTTCTTCTATGCACAACTAAGTCACAACTACTAAAGTACTTTACAACACACCTAGTTTCTACAATCAAGAAATTTACACAACACTTTTACAAATATCTAGCACTACTACAATATGAAAATAGCTAATCACAACACTACTACAATTAGATAGATGTAGAGGAGTGTTCTTCTTCTTGTACTTGAGTGGATGAAGCTTTGGATCACTTAGAAACAAAGACTTATGAGTTATATGATCAAAGGATTTTTGATATAGAAATGGAAGTTGGATCAGAAAGTTTTTAGTGCAAAAAGGTGAGAAAAATATGTGAAATGATCCAGTATTTAAAGGGCCAGAAAATACTGTTCTGGAGCGTGCCGGTCCCCTTAATTAGTGGGCGGTCCCCTTAATGATTAAGGGGGCCGCCTAGTAAAATTAAGGGGGCCGCCCTACTGAACGTTGGAAAAGTTTTTCTGGATAAAATTTGCCTTTTTGGTTGGAAATTTGAAATCATATCTTTGTAGTTTAATATAACAATAACAAAAATGATTTACAAATATATATATAAAATGTTAATATCATTTTATGAAATGTTATGTCTTAAGACAAGGTTTCCTTTGATCAGATAATGCATAAGATACTTAGTTTATGCATACCTTAAGTGATATTAGATGTAGAGGTAAATATTTGTTACCAAATACTTGTTTACGTATTAATCTTGACTTAATTCGATTTGAGTTTTGTGATTATCAAAACATAGGTTTATTGAGAAATATTAATAACATTTTTAAACATTATTTATATCAACAGAATAGTTACACATTCCACCCTCACACTTACAACCGTAGCAGCACAACCATATCATCCACAACACTAGCAGCAAAATAAAACGACTAGCAGCAGAGTGATTTTAGTCAGCAGCAGAGTTGACTAATCAAACTTGGTCAAAAAGTCAAAAAATCCTCAACAATAAATGCACTTGATACGCCGTGATCCCTATAAAAATGGACTAAATCTTTCCCTAATTCAACACAATCAAACCCTAATCGCAAACAAAAACGCCAATCACCCAAATCAAATCTCAAGAACAATGAAATCCACTCCCGAAATAATCAACATATCTTCGGATGCATCTTCTGATGATGAAGCACCATTTCAAACTTATGTACCTCCATTCCGTCCTCCCCACAGCGGATGTAGGACTAAGGAACAAGCCCGCAAGAGAAAACATGATCTCCCTGTGTTCAAAGATCTGTTGAACTTAAATCAGACCCCAAGCACTTCCAGGGGTAAAGAGGTGATGCCCCCTAGATCTCCATCGTCTTCAGAATCATCAGAAGACCCAGCTTGGATCCCTAACAGACCTCCATCTCCAATGGAACTTGTTTCCTCCTTCATTTGTACTTCTTCTGATGAGGATGAGCCTCAAAACAATCCACCTTCCACTCCAGAAAGACCACAATCGTCAAGGCCAAGACCAAAGCCATCATCCAGGACAAGAAAGGCAAACCCTCCTCTTGCCAAGGAGGGAAAAGTTGTGCTTGGGCTTCCATTCCCTAGACAGTGATGTTATAGTCTCTTGATTTTATCGTGTCATGTAGAAGTCTTTTGTTGTTCTTGAAGTGATATGTGAATGTACCCTGATCAGTTGTACTCTTTTGGTAATTAATGATGAATGCTTACTTTCTGTTTTGTTTACTTGCAAATCATCAATTTTAGCTTTTTCCTACAAAATGTTAGTCCAAACACCACAAAGCACACAAACATATGTACTAACAGTAGAGTTAAATAGCAGCAGAGTACATTCCAACATAACCATATGCTTCTTAAGAAGCAGCAGAAACAGAGTAACAAACAGCACATGACCTTTACACACTTTACAAAAACAAAAAGAGATAAGATTTTCAAAGATTTATCATACCAATATTTGCAATTAAAAATTGAAACCTCCCCACATCAAAGTGTTTAGTGAGAAGATCAGCAACATTGTTATCAGTATGAATTTTGACAATTTGAATTAACTTCTTTTCATAGCAATCCCTTATGAAATGATGCCTTATCTCAATATGTTTTGTTTTAGAATGAAAAACGTCATTTTTAATTATGCAAAGTGTGTTGTTGTTATCAATATGAATTTTGGTGTTCATGAAATTGTACCCATAGTCCAGTAGTTGATTTTGCATCCAAAGCACTTGTCCACAGCAACTTGAAGCAGCCACATACTCAGCATCGGTCGTAGAATTTGCAACCACTGTCTGTTTCTTGCATTGCCATGACACCAATCTTTTTCCTAGAAATTGACAACCTCCAGTTGTAGACTTTCTATCCAAGCAAGCACAGAATTGATTCATCACACTATTCTTGAACTCAGTACCATTGTCACATCTGATAATTTTCACTTTGTGGTTGTGCAGGTTTTCAACTCTTGTAATGAATTTCTAAAGTATCTCTGGGGTTTCATCTTTAGTGGCTAAGAAGAACACTCAAGTAAACCTGCTAAAGTCATCTGTGACAACTAGGCAATATGACTTCTTGTTCAAGCTTTTCACAAAAACATGCCCAAATAAATCCATGTGTAGTAAATGCAAGGGCTCTGTATTTGTGTTCACTGTCTTAGACTTGAATGAAACTCTGTGTTGTTTACCCTTTTGACAAGCAACACAAGTCTCACAATTTTCAAACAGCTTTGTGGGCATGCCTCTCACAAGATTTCCTTTCACCAACTTGTTCATTGTCTTGTAGTTCAGATGCCTAAGTCTTCTATGCCATAATTTGGACTCATCAATAGTGGCTTTTGAAATCAGACAAGTTAAAGCTCTTTTGGGAACAATGTTCTTAATATGGTCACTGTATACATATTTTCATTTCTAGGGACCTTCAATAGCACAAATTTATCATCTGGCAACTGAAAATCAGGAGAAAGGATCATACATTCAGTGTCGATAAAAAGAACAAAATTCCTTTTGTTACACATTTGTGAGACACTAAAGAGGTTAAACTTAAGCCCTTTCACAAGAAACACCTTCTCAAAGTCTAAATTTCCTGTTCTTAAAGTACCTCTACCAATAATCTTTCCACCTTTTGGATCATTCCCAAAAGCAACATAACCACCTTCAAAAGCCTCAAAGTCTTCAAGTTGAGACTCATCTCCTGTCATATGTCCAGAGCATCCACTATCAACTATAACCATATCTTTTATATAATCCAGTAGATTACCCTGCACATGAAAGTAGAGAAATTAGTTTCTCTTGGGGACCCAAGCCATTACTGACTTGGATCTGCCTTGTGCATCAACATAGTTAAATTTCTTTAAATCACTTGATGCACTGCTGTCTTTGGAAACATTGTTTGTAACAGTTGATTTTTGTTTCCAAACCCAACAAGCTGAGGCCTTAACAACATAAAAATGATTTCCAACAACTGTATTTGATAAAACTTTTAGCCCAGAAGTAGAAAGTTTTGTACTAGCAGCAGAATGCTTACTAGCAGCAAAGTGCTTACTAGCAGTAGAGCCAGCAACAGAACCAGTTGTGGTTTTGAAAGCACCATTTGATTTAGCAGCATAAATAGATCTAGTTGCACCAGATCTTAACAACACAGCCCTAGGAATCATGTTTCTATTAGGATGAGGGTGAGTATTCTTAGTAACATATTTATGATTCACCCTAGAATATTGATTCCAAACAGGCTTTTTGTGATCAGGACAACTATTAATCAAATGTTCAAAGCTACCACACTTATAACAAGCCTTTTTCTTTAATTGAAACTCACTACCTAATTTGTTAGAAACTAGGTTATTAAAGTTTCTCTGATTTCCCCTAGGCTTATTATAGAAACCATTCAATCTATCTCTAGAAATCTCATTATATTCTACCATTTTCCTAGAGATGCCCTTACCTAACACAGGTCTAATAAACTTCACCTGTTCAATTTTAGGTTCAACTTTGGTAGGAATTTCTTCATTTTCTACACTTTGTTCTAGTTCAACCTGTTCTTGTTCCTCATCACTATCTGAATACCAGTCTTCAATAATAGGAGCATTAGGAAATTTTCTACCCTCTACCTTAGGTGTTTCTAAGACACTTGTACTAGACTCACCTATTGGTTTTTCAATATTCAGCTCACTAATGAAGGACAATTCTTTTCCTGGTGGAGCATAGACACTCTTAGCAGGAGAAGCAACCTTATTGTAACCTATTCCACTTCCTTTCCTCATTATGGTACTCTCAATAGATTTATTAACCAAATCAGAATCATATTGTTGTTTATTTACTCTTAATATATGTTTTTCTTTATCAGCAAGAGCTGCATCCCTATCTCTTTCTGCTTCTTCTAATTTATTCTTAAGAAACTCAATTTCACTGTTTTTCTTAAAAATCTCAACATCTTGTTGGTTAATTCTATCTACATATTCTAGCTCACACTCTTTTTGATACTCAAGTCTTCTTTCAACATTTTGAATACCTACTTTGTAACCTAAGTTATCAAGTTTTAGGTTTTCAATTTCTCTAATTAGACTCTCATTCCTAGACTTAAGTTCTTCTACAGTGTCAGCACATGACTTAAAAGAACATACAGATAAATTAGAATCATTAGATATCTCAGAGTCAGATCCAGAAGATGATGATGCATAGGACATAAGTGCAAAGTTATGCACTTTAGGCTTGACTTGAGCCACCAGAGAATAGTTTGGTTCTTCATCAGCCAAATCACTCCAATCATATTCTCCCAATCCATCACAAGATACTAATGCAGTAGTGGTATTCTTTGTTTCTTCATTGGTCTTCTTTGGAGCTTCAGCATTCTTCTTTGGAGCTCTACATTCCCTGGAAAAGTGACCCTTCCTGTTCCAGTTATAGCACTCTATCTTTGACTTGTCAAAGCCAACATTTTCTTTAGCCCTGTACTTGACTTCTCTTCCAGTTCTCTTTAAGAATTTTCTTGCCCTTAAGGTCAACATGGCCATTTGCCATTTAAGATCCATTTCTTCAAGATCATCAGGATCAATTTGATCCAAATCTTAATTAATAACCTGTGACCTTATATTTGTAGTTAGATCAGCCAAGAATGCACATAAAGCAATATCACTGGTGGAATTCTTATCATTTGAACTAGCAGCAGATCCATCAGCAATAGATACCCCATAAGCAGTAGAGTGAGATTCTTTAGACCCCTTTGACTTTGAAGATACAAAGGCAAGTTTTTTGTACCAGAAGATCGATGAAGTAGATGAAGAAGTCAATTCTGGTTCATACACTCTTAAGTTGTTATAGAGACTTTCCAACTTCATAGTTTCAAAGTCAGGCTTATTCCTCCAAACAACTGTGTGCATACTCCATTCAGGTGCAAGACTTCTAAGGAACTTGAGGTTTACATCTTCTTGTGGAACCACATAGCCAACAAGCTTTAAATGACTGACAAGCTGATTGAGCCTCTTGTAAGTGCCATTAATCTTTTATCCACTTTAAACAGTAAAATTCTCAAACTGATGTTTCAGCATGTTTTTCCATGACTTCTTAGTAGCATCATTCCCTCCAAACCTAAATTCAATAGCATCTATCAAGTCTTTTGCAGTCTCACAACTATCAAAGTCCAACTGAAATTCATTAGGTATTCCCATTAAGAGAATACTATGTGCCTTGATCTCCATCTTTCTTAGAGAGTTCTCTTCAGCAGTCTTGATTGGTATCTCTTTTCCATCAGCACCCTTCTTTGTTAAAGAGTCACCATTGATGATCACATTCCACATGTTAAAGTCAATCATGCGAATGTACTGTCTTATTCTCATCTTCCACAGCTCATATTCTCCAGGGTTGAGCATGGGAACCTTTGAAGCTGTCACCATATGTGTGTCATCACCCATCTTCAGCAATTGATTTGGAACAGCAAACTTGCAAGGAACAGTTTCTTCTTGATTACAACTTCTAGATCACAAGCTCTGATACCACTTGTTGATCCCAGTTGAGCAAACGATCTTATATAGAAGTTGACTTGAATTAAACACTTAAGCTAGAATGTGGAATATAAAAGCTTAACTTAAGAAGAATAATTAACTATCAACACTTCAATATATTATTAATATGAGCACTCGACAATGCTAGGGTTTTACAACCTTGAAGTGTAAACGAAACTAAAACAATATGTACTCAAAACTAACCCTAGGATCTTCCTTTTATAGGCCAAGGAGTCCTACTAGGTTTACAATATCTTTCTATGCAAGATAAGAATATTCTAGACATATATAATATACACACAATCTATTCTATAATTATCTATTCTGTATACATGCTTATCTCTTTAGCAGTAGATTCCTCTAGCAGTATTTTCCCATAGCATCACTTTGACAGCAGTAGAATCATTAACCTTAGCAGCATTCTCATCATAGCAGCAGTTTCACCAAACAGCAGAATCCAAAACCCAACAGATCTTGGGGCTAAAACAAACTCTAGGGCGTCTAACACAAAGACCACGCCTAGGTTTACACACACATGCTTTTATAGACTACATATTTTGTACACACTAATAATCAATCCCTGTATCTCTTTATATAATAGAGATACTAGGGTTACAAAGGATATTTTAGAATAATAAAAAGATATGTAGTAATCTTTTTCTTTCTTTGCAAGTTTCTTCCTTTGTCTCCATAAGTCCCTCATGTTTCACATGTTTTGTCTTGTCAACTTAATTGTAATTCCCAACAGCATATATACTTAACCAAGCAGAAGAGAAAAGGAGCACAGGATTATTGAAGAAGCTATATTGTCATACATCAATTATTGTAAGTTACAAAAATCTTTATCAATTATGATTCAAATATTTGAAATCTATTTACATATGCTTTGACTTATATTAATGAACCACAAACATCATAAATGGAGGAAAGGAGTTATAACTCGAAAGCTAACAAATCAAAATTTGAGGAGAACATGACGAGTCTATTATTCTTGTCACCTGTTTATCAATCTATCAGAGGCGTTGACCTCGTAAGCACATTTATATTACTAGTTTGTATGAGATAGAAAACTGATGAACTTATAGGCAATTGTAAATTTTAACACTATGTTTAACAGGTGCTTTTCCCGATGATGCTCGCTGACGAACACTACTATATCATCTGTTTCAACTTGAAAGAACCTCAAATCCATATTCTTGACAACATGGATCACAAAGAATTAATCAAAAATAGATACCAGAGAAAGTTTTCTCATTTGATAAGAATGTTATGTATATTAAATGTATGTTCATCAATGTAGTTAAATTGAAGCTCATTGTTTTTAATTTGTTATTATAGAGATATCTCTTTTTAAAGTTCTTGAAAGATAATGGGTATCCACATGTTGAAGCACTGAACAAATACGTAGTGTGTAATGTGAAAATGCCATGGCAAACCAACAACAATTATCTTGATTGTGGAATTTTCGCAATGAGGCACATGGAAATGTATTTAGAAAAAAAGGACTTTGATGCTGGGTTTGTACCAGAAGGAAAAGAACAAAAGAAACAGATAGAAGACTTGAGAAAGAAGTACTTGATAAAGATTCTGTTGTCCGAGTACAATGAGAACAGACATGTAGTCGAGAGCGAGATTGAAGAATATCAACATTTAACTCCAAAGGAAAAGAGAATGCTCCAGAACAATTCAGCAAAGAATATTGCAGATCGTGCCAGTGACTATTTCGATAAGGAAGCTAGTGCTCTTCTAAAAAAGAAGTGAAAACAATCAGATCTAATAGTTTGTTGGTTAAATAGTCTGCAGTAGTAATCTAATCTAATTGATGAATGTTTGGCATATTTACTTGCTTGGTACGGTTAAAATAGTTTGCAGTAGTAACGATTTTTGTTGGTAAGTGATTTTTGATTTCCAGAACAATCTAATGTAATTGGTGAATGTTTTAGTATAAATATTAGTTTTTTAAGTTCATAACAAGTAATTTTTGTTGGTTGGTATTGTCAAGAAATTTTAGGTTAACAGAATTATCAGTTTGTTATGTTAAATAAAATTGATGAACCTAAACAATAAATTTGATGAACCTGAAAAAAGTTACTTTGTTCATTATAATAAAAAAAAAAAAAAAAAAAAAAAAAAAAAAAAAAAAGAAAAAACTTTTTTAAGTAAAATAGATAATTAAGAAAAAAAAAAGAACTATCAACTTGATGAACCTGAAAAAATTTGATAAACATCTCTTAAATAAAATTTTATAAGTAAAATTTGATGAACATGAAAAGAACTATCAACTTGATGAACCTGAAAAAATTTGATGAATCTGAAAAAATTTGATGAATCTGAAAAGAACTTTGTTCAATTTGATGAACCTGAAAAAATTGCTCATTATGAAAAAAAGAAAACTTTTATAAGTAAAATTTGATGAACCCGAAAAGAACTTTGATCAATTTGATGAACATATCTTCAAAAATGATGAACTTGAAAAATTAATGAACCTAAAAATTGATGAACTTAAAAATCGATCAAACAAACTTCACATTTATTTGTCTAACAGAAAAATCAAAGTTACTTTATGATTATAAAAAGAAGCATTCATATCAACCAAACTTCACATTTATTTATCTAACAGAAAACTAAGTAACTACACAAGCATTCTTCTCAGCCATTCTCGCCTTCTTAGCAGCCAACACACAAGCATTCTTCTCAGCCAATCTCGCCTTCTGCTTCATCTCCCTCACAGCAGCCTTATTACTAGCCTTCTTAGCAGCAATTTGAGCTCTGATGGCATTGCACTTCGCCTGATTATGATCGTTCATGCTAGATTTGCATAATCTACAATTCTTCCTACGCTTCTCGCTTGGATTAATTGAACGCTCAATACTACTCTTAATTCTTTTTCGCGAACCCTTAGTTCTAACCTGTTTGGGACCAAAAAACAAGACAATAACAATTGGATGATCAAAAAAGACGTTGAACAATTGATGAACCTATCATAACTGATTAAACTATGATAGTTGATGAGCCTAATATAAAACAGGATAACACATGACTATATTTGATGAACCTATGATAACAGATGACTATATTTGATGAACCTATGATAACTGATGAACCTATGTTAAAAACATAAATAGATTAACATGTGATAAAAAAAAAAAAAAAAATAAGTACTAACATGCTTTGGAACATTTACAATAGTCTCATCCGGTTGCCACACACCAAGAATAGAAGCAATCCTATCCCGTTTATTAGTCTTTGGAGGTATAGGAACATCAGTATCTGCCTTCGCCATTAACTGAACCTGATGATCTCTAAACTTTTGCAGTAGCTCGGGATCATTTGCATAACGATTCACACAATACTCAACTGATCTGAATATCTCACGCAAGATCACATCAGGACTGTCACTTGTGGCTTGAATAACTGATGGAGGTGGTAATGAATCTTTTGACCAATGCCTAAGCACGTATTTCTTTGGAAAGTTTTTAACATTTGAAAACCGAAGAACATAAAAGATATGACGACATAAAAGTCCATATGACACAAAGTGTTTGCACGAACACTGATAAGAATATTCAGATGGTTTACACAAAACCTGAAAAACATAGGAAGTAGTACATACAGTGGCTAAGTACAAAAAACATGATAACAAAGCAATGATGAACCTCATTCTTATCTACAGTGACTGATGAACCTCATTCTTATCTAATTAAAAAAATGATGAAACAAAACTGTCTATATAAAAAGATGTTACCTCATAAAAAAACGTCATACTGTGGTTTCCCTTTCACTATACTATGTCGCCTAGAAATCTGCTCATATTCACCAGTATCTTTTATAACATATTTTTTGCCAGAATCAACATCCGAAACACTAACCGACATACACGAAATAACAGAAGCATAAATCTCAGTTTGAACATCAAAGAAAATGGACCGAGTGTATAATTCGGAAGCCTCTTTCTCTATTTGAAGTTCGGTGTGCATATCTGGAATAGTATACCAACTGTCATGATCATTTTTACATTGATCAAAACTTTGACAACCCACCACACTATCAAAATGATTACAGAACTCCCACAAAGTCAAATCAATACTTGTCAAGCTACCGTAGGCATTGTTTTCACTCTCAGACCTAGAAGAAGTACGCATCAAACCCGACATGATCAACTCATCCCTATAATAGGCTGGAATCCATTTATGCCTCAAATCATACATATCAGAAAGCCATTTGTGACTCTTCAAATCAAAATCAACTAACAGTCCCTCCCACAAAGCCTCAAACTCTTCAGGATCTATTCTATCAGTCCATACAATATCTGATATTCTTCTTTTAAAAGTTTCATCTTTAGCTAGCTAAGGACCAACCTAGAAATTCAAGATCAAATTTAAATGATGAACATTATTCTATAAAACTAACTGATGAACCTTTAGACAAAAGTTGATGGGTAAAAGCTAATTTATGAACATAAGTAACTAATAAACAAAAATAATTAAAAAAAACAAATTGATGAACATACCTTTGAAGTCAACTTCTGCATGATATGCCACATGCATAATCTATGACGAGATAACGGGAAAACTGTCTCTATAGCAACTTTCATTCGTGCGTCTTGATCAGTCACAATAACCTTTGGTGCTCGTACAAAAGCTCTTTGAAAACATTGAAGCAACCAAATGTAAGATTCTTAGTTTCCGACGACAGCAAGGCAGCTCTAAATGTAACACAATGATTGTGATTGTCGATCCCAGTATTTGGTACAAAAACCATTTTGTACCTATCAAAAATAAATGATAAACATTATTATAAAACCGATGAACCATTATAATATAACTGATGAACCATTTAAATTCATTAGCTTTCAATCACATCAGTTTATAACAATCAAATACAGCGGCTTTAAAATTTCTGTTTAAATGTTTCTAGCTTCAAATGTTTCCCCAGAAATGGCCGCTGGTGACTCTGCGTAAGCTTTGAAACCCATCGATCATCTCAAACACACATAAACTGCCAGAACAAGATGATGGGCAACGCGAATTAACTATTATACCGATGACCATCATCTTGTTGCAGTAAAGTGTTTGTGTGTTTGAGCTTATCAATTAGTTTCAAAAGGTACTTACACTCACCCAACGACCACTCCATATGTATTTAAAGATAACAAAGAGATAAAGAGATAGGATCTTAAAATATTGACGAACATATTTACACCATCTTTAAAAAATCTTGTTTAAAAAATAATGATGAACCATATCTTAAAATACTGATGAACCATTTAAATTCAGTACATCTCAACCGCATCAGCTTATAACAATCAAATACAACAACTTATATTTTTTTAAATGTTTCCAGCTTCAAATGTTTCCGTAGAAATGGTCGTTGGTGACTCTGCGTAGGCTTTGAAACTCATTGATAATCTCAAACACACATAAACTGCCAGAACAAGATGATGGGCAACAAGAATTAACTTTTATACCAATGACCATCATCTTGTTGCAGCAAAGTTTTTGTGTGTTTGAGCTTAGCAATGAGTTTCAAAAGCTACTCACACTCACCCAACGACTACTCCGGGGAAACAATTCAAGCTAGAAACATGACCTATTTACATTCATTTCATCAGTATTTAAAGATAAGAAAGAGATAGGATATGTGGGGGAGAGGAAAAAGTATAGGATAGGTGGGATGGAGGATTTTCTGATAAAGAGATAGGATATGTGGGGTAAAGAGATAAGAAAGGTGGATTTTCTGATAAATAGATAAGATACATGGGGCATCAAATTACAATATCTATCTTATCTTAAAGTACTGGTGAACTTATTAATTAAAAAATCTTCATCAGTTGAAAAATTAAAACATATATAAAATGAACTTACTTATTAATCCTGAATGTAGCATCAAATGACATAACATCGCCAAAAGCATAATTATTCCTTTTTGCGTACTCATCGACCCAAAAAATATTCGTCAAAGCGTTATTCTCACCAGTTTGATACTCAAATGAAAAATTAGGAAGAAAATCCTTCTTGTTCAATAACATCTCAACTAACATCTGAGCATCATTTTTACCAATGAAATCAAGCACATCTCTCCTATTGTTTTTACAATCAACCGAACTAACCCCAACAAAATCGTAGTCCCCATAAATCTGCCTAAGTAAATGGAAACCCTTCACTGGACCAAGATTCACTTGCGATGCTTGATATAGAAAAACTTGTTGAGTATAAGAAACATCACGAGACGAAACCAGAAAAATGCAATCTTCCTGACTAACTAGGCTATGGTTATGACCCTCAATGAATTCATAACACCAATATCCTCTTCCTTCAACATACCTCACACGTAAAAGAGCCTTACAATCAGTCCGCTTAGACGGATGTTTCCTATGTTTAGAATTTGGTCCAACTTTCTTTGGGGCAGGATTTATACCTTCTTTACTACAAACAAAATATTTCAAATCAAGATTATTGTCCTTATTCTTCTTAGATTTATACTGTTGACCTAAACGAATCTCAAAACCAGCTCTTTTTGCATAATCTTTGTAATACTCATAAGCATGCTCCAGAGAATGATACATCATACCATAAGTGAGCTTCTCACCATCAGGAATCCATAACTTCTCACTCACCTCCTCAGAAACAATACCAACAGAATATGGAACAGGTTCATAATCATTATCTGAAAAAAATATACACAATCAATAACTGATGAACCAAAAAACACAAAACACAAGACAAATAAAATTGATAACAAGCTATCACTGATGAACCTCATTATTATCTATCCTAACAAGTTATTCTAATGAATCCGCATCTTGCTAATTAAACTATGATAACAAGCAATCACTGATGAACCTCATTCTTATCTATTCTAACAACTTATTCAAACGAGTCAGCATCCTGCCAATTAAACCACGATAACATTTTATCACTGATGAACCTCATTCTTATCTATTCTAACAAGTTATTCTAATGAATCCGCATCCTGCTAATTAAACCATGAAAACAAGCAATCACTGATGAACCTCATTTTAATCTATTCTAACAAATCCACAACCTCTAATTAAACAACGATAACAAGCAATTACTGTTGAACCTCATTTTAATCCATTCTAACAAGTTATTCTAATGAATCTGCAACCTCTAATTAAACCACGATAACAAGCAATTACTGCTGAACCTCATTTCAATCCATTCTAACAAGTTATTCTAATGAATCCACATCCTACTAATTAAACCACGTTAACAAGCAATAACTGCTAAACCTCATTCTAATATATTCTAATAAGTTATTCTAATGAATCCACATCCTACTAATTAAACCATGGAAGCATGATATTGTCACAACTCGCAAATTCTGGTCTTTTCCCGAACTTTCACATGTACTATTCATCGGTTACTATTCATCGATCACTATTCATCATTTTACTATTCATCATTTTTGAGGTCAGTTTAATATTCTGAGAAGCGTTTTAAAATTTTACTATTCATAAAACACTATTCATCTCCGGAGAAAATTTGTCATTTATACGTGGGTTGCGTCATTTTTGTAAACGTACGATTATTAAACTAAGAAACGTTATCTTATGAACTAATATTTTGAATAATTGATCCGACACTCCCAACAATGGTCCTAACATATTTTTATACTCATAATAATAATATAAAATTTATATTATTAATTTACCCGGTGTTTTGGAAATTTATTTAATTTATATCGTACGCCTAATTTAATTACGACGGTTTTCGTAAAAACTAAACAATGATCACCCGAACACCCAATATTTATACCCAACATATTTTCACAATTTTTATAACTTTATTATGTCCCAATTAACTTCATCATATTTTACTTCAACTCGTCACGGTTTATTTTTTTAGTTAACTCGGTACCCGGTAACACCTAATACACAAAATATTTAACAAATGCATGCACTTGGAGACATAAGCCTTAATTAGCCTCAACTTCTCCCCTCCCCTCCTTGTTTCACGTCAGCCCCCCCCCCCCCTCCTTGTCCCCCCTTTGACCATTCTTGACCCATTAATTACAAACATGCCATCACAATTAGATATTTGTTCCATAACTTCAATAATTCATCTCATTTTTCACACAAACTAGCTAAGTTGTTCTCTCCTTCCTCTCCTCTCATGGTACACGGCCAAGACACAAACAAGAAGGATCCACCATTGATTTTTCAAGATTTTTGCATAAACAAGTCCCATTAGTACTCCTTTCTAAGGTTTTGTGATAAAAACCCAAGGTTTTATAAGTTTTCATCTCCATAAGCTCACAAATCTTTCTATGTAAGTTGTCAAACTTTTGTTCATAATTTCTTCATGTTCTTATTATGTTCATATGATTTCATACAAGGTTTACATGCATATGTTAGTATATACCACTTTATTTTTAAACTTTTGATCATACAAGCCTTAGAAATGATTTGTGGTTAGATCCTTGTTAGATCTACTTGGTTTTGGTGATTAGGAACCCATGACACCCTAAGAAGGTGTATGGTAGGATTAGATTAGTTTTGTGGTGTTTGAAAGTGGTTTGATGGATGATGGAACTAGTTTGGAGACTTGAAAATGGTTTTTGAAACTTTTGATATACCTACTGTCCCTATTTTAATTTCGTGGGAAAATCAGTAAGTGGTGGGTAATTTTTGACCAAAGATTTAGAAAATACTTTCAAAAACGAAACTTTTGGCATGGCATGGCATGGTCATAGAAGACTCTGATTATTTATATGGGGACCGTTTTAAACTATTTTAAGGGCCTACTTCCGCACTACTTTTAACGATGTAAATTCAATATTTTTGATTTAACTATTTTATTCTAAATGATTGAAATGAAAACCATTTTTGAACTAATGTTGTAATACCAATTGAGTTACACCCCAGCTACACGTATGCTTCCGCTGGGCCCGATTTTGGGGGTGTTACAGATTGGTATCAGAGCTTTGGCTATAGCGAACTAAGTGTTTTTAAAACCTAGACTATAGCTACTTTTACGAAAAACTTAACCCTATGACCGTCACGTGCCTGCCTGCCAAGCTGAAGCCTCATTGTGGTTTGTTGCTGACTTAGGTGATGAGGTTTGTGTCTCATTATCTGGTATATTATGCTCATTTATTCTAGTTGATCTCTATCATTGTCGTTCATATAAACATGTTCACGTACCCTATATGTCATCGCGTTATGTCTTTCCTTGCATAGCTTCATCATTTGACGTCGAGTTTGGTCACCTGCCTTAGTCTTTCTGAACGTCTTATTATTTGTGAAGGACATAGTATTAGTATAACTAAGCTGAGTATTTCAAAATTCATGGAACCTCGGTGGAAGATAGACTGGTCATCTATATTCAACCCGGGATAGTGAGATATAGGCTGACCACCTATGTCTGACTCAGAAGTGAATTTTGCAACACTGAGGATGGTTATAATAAGATTATGTCTGGATTGAACCCCCCTACTCAATTTCCAATTGTTTCTTTCATGTGTGTGTATACTCTCGTTGTTGGAACCTTCATACTTTTCATCACCTCGTGAACCGCCGCCTGGAAGCACGTCAACTTGTCATTCCATCTCATAAATCTTCACCTTTATAACACTTCGGAGACCAACGTTAACTGAACTTCGGGACGAAGTTCCTTAAGGGGTAGAGACTGTCACAACTCGCAAATTCTGGTCTTTTCCCGAACTTTCACATGTACTATTCATCGGTTACTATTCATCGATCACTATTCATCATTTTACTATTCATCATTTTTGAGGTCAGTTTAATATTCTGAGAAGCGTTTTAAAATTTTACTATTCATAAAACACTATTCATCTCCGGAGAAAATTTGTCATTTATACGTGGGTTGCGTCATTTTTGTAAACGTACGATTATTAAACTAAGAAACGTTATCTTATGAACTAATATTTTGAATAATTGATCCGACACTCCCAACAATGGTCCTAACATATTTTTATACTCATAATAATAATATAAAATTTATATTATTAATTTACCCGGTGTTTTGGAAATTTATTTAATTTATATCGTACGCCTAATTTAATTACGACGGTTTTCGTAAAAACTAAACAATGATCACCCGAACACCCAATATTTATACCCAACATATTTTCACAATTTTTATAACTTTATTATGTCCCAATTAACTTCATCATATTTTACTTCAACTCGTCACGGTTTATTTTTTTAGTTAACTCGGTACCCGGTAACACCTAATACACAAAATATTTAACAAATGCATGCACTTGGAGACATAAGCCTTAATTAGCCTCAACTTCTCCCCTCCCCTCCTTGTTTCACGTCAGCCCCCCCCCCCCCTCCTTGTCCCCCCTTTGACCATTCTTGACCCATTAATTACAAACATGCCATCACAATTAGATATTTGTTCCATAACTTCAATAATTCATCTCATTTTTCACACAAACTAGCTAAGTTGTTCTCTCCTTCCTCTCCTCTCATGGTACACGGCCAAGACACAAACAAGAAGGATCCACCATTGATTTTTCAAGATTTTTGCATAAACAAGTCCCATTAGTACTCCTTTCTAAGGTTTTGTGATAAAAACCCAAGGTTTTATAAGTTTTCATCTCCATAAGCTCACAAATCTTTCTATGTAAGTTGTCAAACTTTTGTTCATAATTTCTTCATGTTCTTATTATGTTCATATGATTTCATACAAGGTTTACATGCATATGTTAGTATATACCACTTTATTTTTAAACTTTTGATCATACAAGCCTTAGAAATGATTTGTGGTTAGATCCTTGTTAGATCTACTTGGTTTTGGTGATTAGGAACCCATGACACCCTAAGAAGGTGTATGGTAGGATTAGATTAGTTTTGTGGTGTTTGAAAGTGGTTTGATGGATGATGGAACTAGTTTGGAGACTTGAAAATGGTTTTTGAAACTTTTGATATACCTACTGTCCCTATTTTAATTTCGTGGGAAAATCAGTAAGTGGTGGGTAATTTTTGACCAAAGATTTAGAAAATACTTTCAAAAACGAAACTTTTGGCATGGCATGGCATGGTCATAGAAGACTCTGATTATTTATATGGGGACCGTTTTAAACTATTTTAAGGGCCTACTTCCGCACTACTTTTAACGATGTAAATTCAATATTTTTGATTTAACTATTTTATTCTAAATGATTGAAATGAAAACCATTTTTGAACTAATGTTGTAATACCAATTGAGTTACACCCCAGCTACACGTATGCTTCCGCTGGGCCCGATTTTGGGGGTGTTACAGATATCTTTAACAACTAATTGACGAACCTAATAAAACATAACTGACTGATGAATGTATAACAAAAAACGAAATTACCTTCATTAAACACATGAGCATCACTTTCATCCACCAGAAACCGATTTAACGATGAAAATCCCCAAATTTGAAAGGTTAAAAACCCTAATTCTATTCTAATTAACCAATTGAATGGTTAAAACCCTAATTCTCTTCCAATTGACCGATTGAATGCTCAAAAACTCTAATTCTCTTCCAATTGATCAATTGAATGCTAAAAAAACCCTAATTCTATTCCAATTGAGCAATCGGACGGCTAATTCGAAGCTGATATGTACAATTAACCCGATTGGAAGCAAAATTAACGATTCAAATAAACGAATATGAATTGAGAACAAAAAAGCCCTAAATTTGCAAAATATGAACAAATGAAAGAATAAGAAAAATGTAAAATTGAATGAATAAATGAATTGAATGGAAATCATTGTGTAAAATTCGTTTATATATGGCCGAAAAATTGATAGAAATCAAAGAGCGGAGATCGAAAAATAGAAAGAATATCAGTTAAAAGTAAGAGAAAAGAGGAAAAGAGGAGAAAACAGCGGGAGGAGTGAAATTACATCCATGTCCTTTGGGGGGGGGGGGAAGGGAGGGGGGACACGTGGCATCAAAATAATCATAATAAAAAATTATATATAATCAAATCGTTAAATTATTTTTGTGGTTTAAGGTCCCTGAAGAATGTTTATATTAAGAATATTAAAAACTTCTCATTTTTTGGTGATCAAAGTCCTCAAATTTTGTTATTAATAATAAAGTAAAATACATCGTTCATATTTGAACTTGTATAAAAATACGCGCTAATTCTATAAATAATAATAATAATAATAATAATAATAATAATAAATCTGAGGTCCTACTATTCATGTTTTGCATCTTTTGAGGTCCCTTTGACTACATGTTGTGAGTCTACATCCATTAAGTCCTCTATGTGCCTTGCACATAAGGATATTTTGGTCATTTAATCGAGTTATGTTTATCATTAAAGAGTAAAATACACTGTTCGTCCTTAAACTTGTATCACTTTATCCACCTTCCTTCTTCTTCATCTTCACTCACCACCACCAACCATTACAACCATTCACCACCACCCACCACTATTATTAAATTTTTATTTTATTTTTTTTCTTTTCTTTATACATCTTCATCTCTAACAACCATCTTTTTTTCATTAATCTTATCTTATCTTACTATCTTATAATGGATGAAGACACTCTTTAAATAGAAATACTTAAAAATTCAGCTTGCTTATTATAGAAATTCAATAGCTTGCACATAATTTCTCTACTGCATAACTTACAAGTCTTAAAGCTTAATGTAAAAAATGCAAAGCAGTATTAATGTGGTCAAAATGTTTAATGCAATCAATTAATTAACTGGTTAACAAATACAATTAATGCAATTATTAAAACACCCCTTACATAAGAAATACAAATTATCAAGCATATTGTACAACCAACTTAAACACAATTCATGTATTAAATGTTACCAATACAAATAATAAAGCACATTATACAAATATTCAAGCCCGAACGGGCAACAGGCCAAATGGGCTCGAGCTCGAACGGGCACATGCCAAACGGGCTCGAGCCCGAATGAGAACGTCCTAAACGAAATTCTTGATATCCGTAAATTTATTGTTAAAAAAAGATGATAAACTAAAATCTATGACTCATCGAAAATTTTATTTCAAAATACCTGCCGCTGCAACACGCGAATACCATACTAATCTTTTAAAAACAACAAACAACTTCAAATCATACCACAACATCCAAAACTACATACCCCATCATAAATCTAGACATTTTTCTTTTTGCTATAACAATGCAAGGAATCAAAAATATCTTGGTTGACTTGTCAACCAACAAAAGTCAAGGTTAGCCACTATTAGAGCACAAGGTGTGTACACTCGGGTTAAAGTTTCACGCAGTGTAACGTCAGCGTTAAATCAGCTTTAAACTTTTTACCTTAATTTAAAAAAATACCCTTTATCATAACTCACATTAACTCGACATTATGGGCCCCAATTTTATTATCTTTTCCAATTATTTGAATAAAATACAAATTAAAACAAATTACATTTGTACATAAAACATCACTAAAACACACACATAACACACACACGTTATATTATAAAAACCCACCAAAACCCATTTAAATCGGGAAAAAAAATGTTTAAAGCCGCATCAAGCTGTTAACGCAGCACATTAACTCGCTCTTTAAGGCAAAATGATGGTGTAGTAACGCAGCCTTAACGTAGGTTAAAGAGAGTCCACGTCACCCTTAACGCAAGAGCTGGGTCCAATAAAACACGTATACATTTGAAAATATGCTCAACCCACCTGTTACAAATCCATTTATAAAATGGGAAAATGTTAGCTACAATTAATTGTAGCTAGTTGGCAATTGGCTACATTGTGTTGTAGCTATGTTTTCCCCTTATAAAATATATTGAAATACAATAAGCATCCTATTTTTTTCCCTAACATTACAAGATCTGTATTATGTAATCTCTTCAAGTCTTCTACAATCTTCATACTCCATCCATGTTAGCCACGTGCCCGGTTATCCGACCTACACATGATCTATTAAATACATAAACAAGTGCATACAACCAAGATCAAAAAGCTAACAAACACAAGCTTTTATAGGTTATTTAGTTTTAAAAATACTCTTAGATATCACAAAAGCTCAACACCAATTATTAGTTAAAAAAAGACTAAAAACTCCATAGATCCGCGTATATCACTCTGAGATCTAATTACAAAAGCGGACTATGAATGTTTCGAATGTGTGGTTCAGCGTTCGTCGCACACATTGCTCGTACTTGAGTCACTTGTGGTGGTGGTACGAGTAGTGTTTTTGTATGGTATGCTGTGGTTGAAGGGGTGGTCCGGTAGCGATGGTTCTTGTGGGTAAAATGAATCAGAGAGATGGAGAATGAAGAATGAGTTTTTAGAGTTTGTTTAGTAGTGTGCACGGCTTGGTTATGACTTATGAGTTTGATTCGTGATCTTTTTTACTGGTAACTAAAGCTGCTTCCTGAAATGAAGAACCAAATCCAAAAGTAGTATTCGTTTATCTTATCATTTTTTAAAAGAAAGAAAAATAAAAGGTAACAATAGAAGATCTGAAAGCCAGCGTGACATGTTGGATTTGCTTAGTTAAGTGGTATAACTTATACCGGGTATAAGGGAAAATAAATATATGTGTTGTTGTTGTGGTTCATCTTACGTATTAAAAGTGACATGTTGGTAATATTTGATGTTCTTGACACAAAGATGAAAGATGGTTTCTTGGTAAATAACGCATTTTGTGAAAGTGTTGCGCCACACTTTAACAAAGCAAAAGTAGTGTTTGGTCAATCGCAAGCAATTGATTTTGGTTAACTCTATATTTGATGTTTGAGTTTGATTTGATTGTGTATATTAAAATGTTGATTTTGGGTAACTTTATTTCGTTTTCGTTATTGATTCAGACCAATCTACGTGACGAGGTAGCAAAACTATTGCTTTTGATTTTTAGAGTTCGTGGGTCAAAGAATCAAAAGGGGTAATTTGGGTTTTGGGTTAATTAGTTTCTTTGTGAGGGTGGTGGATGGTTGTAATGGAGGTGGGTGGTGGTGGATGGTTGTAATGATTGGTAGTGATGAGTGGAAATGAAGATGAAAGAGGGTGGATGAAGTGATGTGTTAATTTAGGAGTATAATAAACCGTTCTTGGCTAAGGTTGTACAAAAAAAAATCTATAATTAAAATACCTCGATGACATGACCAAAATACCTTCATTGCAAGGGATATGAAGGACTTAACGAATGTTGACTGACGGCAGGTAGTCAAAGAGACCTCAAAAGATGCAAAACAAGAAGAGTAGAGGACCTCAGGACCTGAGATGTATTTAATTTTTTTTAGGACTCGGTGTGTATTTTTTATACAAGTTCAAGGACGAACGGTGTATTTTACTCTTAATAATATGACCTTAGTGTTAATTTGCTTTATTTCTTCCATTTCCATATTTGGATGACAGAATCTGCCATGGAAATCCTTGAAGGACTTGAGCACAATTTTGGAGAAAGTGTATAGGATTTTATTTTATGATAACCCTAATAAGTACTACGTATGTTATAGGTTGTAAAGAAAGCTCGTATTATTATGCGTTTATAAAGTATTGGTTTGATCTGAAATGTAGAAGATGCTTTTTTTTTTAAGGTAAATTGCAAAAATGGTCCTTAACGTTTCACGCATTTGCAAAAACGGGACCGAAACAAAAAGTAGCGCAAAAAAGCCACCCACGTTCCACATTTTCGCAAAATCGCCACTGAGAGCCCTTTTCCGTTAATTTTCCCGTTAAGTGCCACGTATTTGAGGGTAGTATCGTCATTTCACTGTCTTTTTTATATCCCGCCAACTTTCGGGGGACTATTTTCGCAAACAACATAAACTATGTACATTTAAAGTTGTGCTTTTTCAGGGTGCAATAAATCCCCAAAACCAACCAACGATTGTATAGATAATCAACCGTCAAACCCTAACATACAAAAAAAATCAAATCGGAACAACTAAACCCAGCTATGGCGAATAATGATAAGAATGAAAAGGGAAAGTGCTTGTTGATGGCGGGGGGGAGGAATCATCCAAAATGTCGTGGGGCAAGGTTTTATTAAATGATGAAGTCTTTGAGGTTGTTTTGGATGAATTTGGTGAAAAAGTTATTGCCAAGTATGGTTCGTATGCAAACATAGGGAAGGAGATGATTGAAGAAATTCTTCAATGGATGTGGAATAGAACCTTCAACAAACCAAATATGGGTGCTAGCGGTTGCTCCAATGAGGTAGTTGCAGAGAAAAAAAGGAAGAGGGGAAGGCCGGTTGGGAGTGGCAAGAAGAAGACGGGGGGAGTCCTATTCCGACTACAGTCGCAGAAAAAAGGAAGAGGGGAAGGCCGGTTGGGAGTGGCAAGAAGAAGACGTAGGGGAGTCCTATTCCGACTACAGTCACAGAAAAAAGAAAGAGGGGAAGGCCTGTTGGGAGTGGCAAGAAAAAGAAAGAGATGAGTCCTAATCCGAGTACAGTTACAGGAAAAAGAAATAGGAGAAGGCCTGTCGGGACTGGCAACAAGAAGGAGGCTGGCAAGAAGAGGAAGGTGAAGGAAGAGCATACGGATCTTGGTATGTTAATGTGGTATACTTCATTTATGTCCCATTTTTAAATTGTTTACGTACGATGCTATGCTATGTTTGATAGACTTTTATATGCATCCCCTTTCCTAGGTTTAGGATAAACAGAGTATTTGCATTAAGTAGGGTGTTAGAATATCATAAGTGAGAGTGTTTGGCATTACTAAATACTGCTATAGAGAGTGTTTGCATTACGAAAGTACTGCGTCTTCACATTGGTTATAAGTAAGTCTTCACATTGGTTGTAAGTAAGTCTTCACATTGTGTATCTTGAGTGTATCAGGAACAAAATAGATTGGTTTCTATATCACCACATTAACTTATTACCTAAACTACAACTATGTGGTGAGATATACAACACTGCATTGCTCTGTTTCACTCGAGCCGGCATAATTGTTTCATTGACTACTTTTGCATTGACTTTAGCATGTATACCATTAGTTTCGTAGGTGCTGGTATGTCTTGACAGTTTGAATTTAAAAGTGTGGCAGATTTACTTGGTTATGGGGGTGAAGTTCTGTTCCGCATGCACAATAATGGAGTCTTTGAATTTGGTCTATTAAGGTATGTACAAGGGAATGTTTCTACAATGTGTGGCTTTGTCTGTAATAGACATATCTTTTTCCTAGGTCTGGATGATATGTTTTCACGCATTAGGGGAGAAAAATGGGTTGTGTTCTTTTGTGTGCCTAGTAAATCATTAGAAGAAGGTTTGAAGCTGATTCACACAGACAATGATGTGCATACAATGATTGAGCTAGGTTGTTGTGCCGGTTTTGTAGATTTGTTTGTTGCTCACACAAAACAGGTGTTATCTCCCTACTATTTAAACAATATTGATGCAGAGGGTGATGGTGGGGAGGTTGTTCGGTGGGTAGAAGAAGATGCTAGCTTGCGGTGCTCTATTACTTCAACTCCTTTTAGGACTACCACTTCAAAACCTTATAGAGTTGTGGCTGATGTTGATGATTCAAAGCCTGAATTCAGCAAGCAAAAAAAGAGTGTGAAGAGGTCTGCGGATAGAGATGGTGGTTCTATGAAGAAGACAGCAGGTGCAAGTGGTTCAGTGAATGTGGGAGCTACGGGTGCGGGTCTTGTGAGGCCAAGAAGTGATGTAAAAATCACTAATTGCGTGCTGGCTCTAAGGGCACCAAGATCAATGGGAAACAATGTGGTTTTATTTTAACTAGGTGAGTCTAATGAATTGATTAGCAATTGTTTTTGGATACATTGCATTACCTATTATAGTAACCTCATTTCATTGCATATTTTGATTGTGCAGGTATAGTTGCACACCTATCCAGTAGAAGCTTTTGAATATTGACATACGAGTTTAATCTTTTGGGATTATGTAATGTGTAGAGAACAATATTAGTTTTAATTTGGTTGTATTTAGTAATGTAATTTGACTAATGTAACTTGAACTATTTTACCTCCCTTTCGAATACACCAAAGGGTGTGTGGCGGCATTGTGATGGGTTCATCTGTTTTTGTACATGCCGACCAATAGTATGTAACTTGAACAATATTTCAAATGGGTTAAATTTTCAGTCAATATTGACTACTATCAATACTCTGTTTTGCGTTTCTGCTATATAATATGTTTGTCTTTGTTTCTTTGTTTGTGTTTGTTACTTTTGTGTTTGTGTTATATGTTTGTATCTTATAGTTACAATTCATTGTTTGTGATACGAATCGAAGAGTATAAAGTATAAACCAAGAAAATTGGGATCAAACGACCCCTTCCATTCATACTTATTCATTTACAACCATAACATAGGGGAAACCACAACCCCTATCTACACCTACAACCTTACGACAAGGGCATCAAAATGAACAAAAGAAACCAAACATGCCCGACCACCTACCACCTACTACCTACATTCATCATACACAACAAAACAACCCATCCCAGCACCCAGCACCCAACCCCTTCACATGTAAGTTTGCCTCACAGCAAACTCAATCTTGGAAACAATGCTGTCGTTTGTTTGCCTCAGCATCCTCATCAACCCCCTCATCGTTCTCATATCAGCTGACTGAATCCTCCTAAGCTTGTTCACATTGGCCCTTGCAGTTCTCGAGCCCTTTATGAGTTGGAGCTTCGCAATCAGGTCCCCCCCTAACACCCAACCTATTAGACAACCTTTGGCACCTACACATCAACTCTTGTGCATGATGAATGTCCTCCTCAACCTCTCGCCGGTAATGGGTTAGCATCATTTCCGATATGACTAACGAGTTACAAGCAACCATCAGATCAAGACAGCGAGACATTTTTCTGGAAATGGAAATGATAATTGTTTGATTACGGGTGTGTGTGTGTGTGTTTTTCTGCTTGTTTGTGTGTGTGTGTGAAGGTGATGAGGCGAAAAATGATCCGTTTTTAGGGGGTCATTTAAGCCCGAATCCGAATTTATTTGATCAAATATTGCCCTAAATCGTTCCTTTTGTGATTTTAGGTACTTGGAGAGTGAATTCTGGAAAAGAAGCCATTTTGGACTTTTTTGGAGCATAAAAGTGAAGAAAACGGCAAAGTCTCAATTTTCCATGCTGGGAACAGTAGGTGACGGCGTCAAGAGTAATCTCCTGACGGCGTCAAAACCCCAAGAATTAAAATCCGTAGTTGATGACGGCGTCACATACAGGGCGTCAAGAGTAATTTGTGTGACGGCCTAGGCCTTGACGGCGTCAGAAGTAGATCAAGGCCGTCCGAGGAAGTATTTGGCGGCGAGATGACGGCGTCACACCTTTGTTCTTGACGCCGTCATCCCTATTTTCCTATATATAGTTTTCTAGTTTTTCACATTTAAAGAGAGAAGTTTTGGGAGAAACCCTAAAGACGATTTTGGTGTAACTTTACAGGTTTTTCAAGGGTTCCAACCCCTTGATACCTTGCATGATTAATCAAGATAAGTGTTCTTCTAATTCAATCAATATGTCTATGTGTTGGTTGTCTATATCTTGTTCTTGTCTTAATTCTATCATGCTAGGCTAGATCTCTTTTGTGTTTGCTTAGATCTAATGAAACCTAGATATTGATTATGTGTTGATTACTTGTTTATTCTTGTTTTGGATGAATGATTTATATGTTAGGCTTAAGAAAACTGGCAGATCTCCAAATGGTAACATGCTTGAACGTCTTAAGAAACATGAACCGAGGCGTACTAGGTCTTTATTGGTTGTATTTAATGCATGAGCCACTGTTTACAATCCCTATAGTTGTGCTGGGCATGGTGTAGGAGGAGATAAGAGCTCATAGAATTGGGGAGTTATGTATGCCACCCCATGAATGGTATTAAGGAATACAATCCGTCATCCATGCAATTATAACAAGTAATTAACGTGTAAAAGATATCTAGGGAGTAGTGAAATCTAAGTAAACACATTTTCTCCAATTACTGCTCTCAACCTTAGTATAATTAGTTTATTTTCATTTTTTAGTATTTTATTTTGATTGCATCTTAGTTTTGGGTTAGTTGAATAGCAACTAACTCCGCCCACTCTTCCAAAACCCGAGATTTTAATTGCTTTCCATAAAATATAAAAACACAAAAATAATCATCCCTCACCTTTAGAACTAGTATTTAGGCTTTCTAATCCTAGCGACACTATTCCTAAGCTGAACGATCAATCCCCCGGTACTTGTCACTATACTATACTACAACGATCAGGTACACTGCCTGGTGGGGGTTGTAAGCTTCTCGAGATCCCTCGAGAGGTAAAGCCTGGTGCGATTCCCACGCATCAAGTTTTTGGCGCCGCTGCCCGGGGAATAGTTATTGTCTAGGTTAGAATTTCTTTTTATTAGGTCTACTTGCTAGATTCCTTTCTAGTAAGATTTTATTTTTATTTTTAGGTCTTCTTTAGTCTATCTTATTTCTTCGTGCTTTTGTTCGTAACTCTTTACCATCCGACATCATGGAAGGTGGTAACATCTTTGAACCCGTCATCCCACCACAACAAAACCCACCACTAGAACCCCTTAGGCCCCGAACCTTAGGAGAGTACTCCCGACCTAGCCACCAAAGCTACCGAAACACCATTGAGCTCACCGGAGCCAATGTAACCCCCTTGCGATCCGACACCATCCGGATGGTGCAAAGCGGATGTGCATTCCATGGACTTCGTTCCGAAGATCCAAACCAACATCTTAAGGACTTTCTCAAAATCGTAGATTCCATAGACCTAGGTGTTGAAACTAGAGAGACTGCCCGTTTACGCCTATTCCAATTCTCTCTACGGGATCAAGCTAGTCAATGGCTTGAGCGTTTACCCGCGGGATCCATCACCACATGGGATGATCTCACCACTCGTTTCCTTGCTCAATTTTTCCCACCGGGGAGAACTACTAAGCTTAGGAATGACATCTTGATGTTCCAACAACGTCAAAATGAAACCTTTTATGAAGCATGGATTCGATATAAAGACCTACTCCGAAAAGTCCCTCATCATGGCATCGAACCATGGCTCCAGATCCAAATCTTTTACGATAAGGTTGACTATCAAACAAGGAAAGCCATTGATTACGCAGCCAAGGGAAGGCTAGATAGACTTAGCATTGACGAGTGCTGGAAAGTTCTTGAGGAGTTGGCACAATACGAAGAGGAAGGATGGGAGGACCCGATGTTCCCAAGCAAGGTAAAACTTGACTACGCATGTGCCACCCAAGAAGAGTTGTTAGGAAGCATCGAGAAGCAGGTAAATGAATTAATAAGTATTGAGAAACTTGCTGCTGAACCCGTGTAGAATCATAACCTACGCAGGAATACGGTTATCAACCAGAATTTTCCTGAACATTCACGACAAGAGGAATTCGAAGGGATAATGGTAACCTTCATGGATAATCAGGAAAAACAAATCTAGCACCTAGAAGCACGCATGGAGAGTACTCATAAAGCGTTTATGAATTTCGCTGACCAATTCATGTCAAGGGTCAAAGAAAGGATCAAGGAAAATTCCGTACCTAAAAAAATCGAAAAGGTCTTCGAGGTGTCAACCCCTTTGATGTTTAACCAAGAGGATAACGAGAAGCTTTACCCGAGTGCTTCACCGTCAATCACCCCCCACTCTCGTGAGCATCCTCAGAAAGAAAAGAATTTGCAATTCCATAACATTTTCGTTGGATGCCTGCTAACCACATTCCCAAACCTATCTAAGAAAAGTTCTTTTGGTTTTAAACCCGGTGTAAAGAGGTTGCACCTCAAAAACACCACTGATTTGAAACCCCCTATGAAACAACATCTTTCTTCTCACACCAATGACCCGTGCATAGGGATCAACTTAGCCAAAACGTCACCCGACCCCTTCTACAACCTTACCTCTTTCCGTGACAGTAATGAGACGTTCGACCCTGGTGGACCTCGTTAACGGAATAGCTACTCATGGGTTTTACTAATGTTTAGTTATTCACGCAAAGAGCAGGGACTGAACATGGAACTACTCCAAACCTTACCTTACACGGGCATCTGACGGCGTCAGATTTCACTCTTGACGCCGTCAGCTCGATGAATCTGCAATATTAACCCAAAACCAATCACTTTCAACCCATACCCCACAAATCTTACCCAAAGTGCTGCTGCTACTCCGATTCTCCAACCTCCAATTCGACATCTTCCGCATCCAATCTTCACTTGGTAAGTGATTCCTCTTCATCCTTTTTCGATCAATCGTCCCTAGGACCCATCAATTTGAAAAACCCCTTTCGCCCGAAACCCCACTCTCGACCCTTCATTTACGAATCATAATACCATCCATTTGGTGATTTGTAATCATGGGGTTACCATTTGATGATGTTATCTCACTCAAATCATGCATTAATTTAGAGAAAAACCCATCATGCCTCGGATTCTTTGACCCCCCACCCCTGTTTCCTGATTAAAGGAGCGTTTGGGTAATGGGTTAAGAGTTTGAAAATTGATTTTTCCCTCGCATTTGCATGAGTCGGATTTTTGCTAAGCCTGACGGCGTCAGGACCAATTCTGACAGCGTCAGATGTGTCTGACAGCAGAAATCGATAAAAATTCTTCTGCTAATTGTTTTCGTTCGCTCTAACTTTCTCCAGGAAAATGAGTAAGCGATCAAGACAACACAGAGGTAGCTCATCCAGGTCCCAACAAGTTAATTACGGGGAATTGGTCCACAGTTGGGGTCTATTTGACAACGATGTTGCCACCACAAAGTATTTGGAGCTTGCTAATCACCACATTGACGCTGGTTCTGTTATTGATTGGGAACTTCTTAGATCCCAAGGTCTAGAGGCTGCATTTCTGAGAAGGATCAACACTGATGGGTTCGCTGGTCCTCAATAGGAGAGGATGTTTAGAATGAGGGAGATTGTTTATAGTGAGTTAGTAAGGGAATTCTTTGCGACTTTCCGCTTTGATCAGGCTGAGGCTAGGACGGGTATGGGGGGCACCACTATCTATTTTAGGCTAGGAGGGGAAATGAGGTCGTGTTCGGTTACTGAGTTTGGTTGGAGGATTGGATTGTATACTAGGGAAGAGGTTGATGGGACTCTTATGCAGAGGTTGTTACATGGGGAGACTCAGAGGAGTGAGATGAGGTGTGTCACTTTTTGGCCGACCATAGGGGATGGGGTTTACACCTCGACTACTTGGGCTGCATCGATCAGGGACCCCATTGTTAGGTTGGCTCACAGGTGCATCACATACAGCCTGTCTGCACGTCATGGCACTACTCACCGTGTCACTGCCTCTGATCTGTTCTACCTGTATACTATCTTTTCAGAGGATGTTTACTGCAACATCCCATTTTGGGTGGCCAGTTATTTGAGGACCAGTGTAGGTGATAGGGATATAGATAGGGTGTATGGAGGGATGTTTGTGACCCGGTTGGCTCGCTCCTATGGTCTTCTTACTCCTGCAATCATGGGGTATTCGAGCGACTGCGGGAGCTGTAGGGTGGTGAAGGCTAAATCCCTCATGCAGATGAACATCTTGATGCAGATGGTGGATGGGTCCTACACCTGGTACGTGGCAGCAGGGCCTGCTGGTGAGGATGATGATGATGATGATGATGATGAGGGAATGCCCCAGCAGCATCAGTTCGATGGGTATGAGGAGGGGACTGCTGACTACTACCGGCACATGAGCCGAAGAGATTGGCAGGCGCATCAGGGGACTTGGATGGGTCAGGTGGATGCTTGGAGAACCACCACTGACCAGAGATTTGACTGGATGTATGAGCACACAGTCCGCCAGATGCAGCATCTTTCGACCCGTGATCACATCGAGCCCCATCTGCAGATTGACCCATTCCCTGGGCGCGAGCAGGACTATCCTCCCTATGGGTATACTGGGCACCTCCCACCTGGCTATGATTACCGCTTTGGTCCTCCCCCTCAGTGATTCGTTTTGATATCTGTGGTTCTTGAACAATTTATTCTCGGTTGTATGATTTGAAACATTTGGTCTTGTAATAGTTTAGGATTCAGCCTCTGTTGGCTTTGGACACTTTTTATTTTCTTTTAACAATTATTATGCATGTTCGACTTTTAATTTTATTGTTGGTTAATCTTTGCAACCCATGTTTTGTGTGATTTTATTTGTTTGTTTGTTATTTGCTTCCGTATGCATGCTTTATTTTTATTGTTGGTTGATCATGTTTCTCAATTAAAATGTGGAAATACTTTACTTTGTTGTTTGGCCTAGTCTTAACTCCACCTAGAAGTATTTTTGCAAAAGATAAGTGTAAGGGGAAACCCCAAATATGTTTTTAAGAAACAAACCGATCATGATTCTCCACGATATTAAATGAGCATGTATATTCGTATTTGTTAGAGTCAAATGCTTGTATTGAGTCATAATGAAGTTTTGCAGGATTTTCCAGGAAGTAGGACCAAATTTTTCCAGAAATTTTCCGGAAACTTAACATAAGAATTTCTGCAGGTCCATTCTGACGGCGTCAGAGGTTTACTCTTGACGGCGTCAGGAGTTAAAAATCTGAAAATTTTACCGGTTTTGTTTTTCTAACGGAGTCTTATGGTTTTTGTGAATTATTAAGTTTTATAATCTCCAGGAGATCTGCAAACTTCATTCCACAAGCATTATATCTTACTTTGTTTTCTAGGATTTAGTAACTTATATAGGATGCCGCTGATTTTACGCGAGGTTGTCTTGTGTATTTTGTCAGGTTTTACAGGTTATGTTCGACAAGGAGATGATTTATATTTCTGGAAGGGAAGCTTTGATTGTTCATTTTCTTGGAGGAAGATTTAACCTGGCTATCCTATTATCCATACCGAGCGAATCAGGGGAGTATTTGATTTCATTCTTTTTACTTTTTAACTTTTACATTCTTTACTTGAACATTGGGGACAATGTTCATCTTAAGTGTAAGGGGAGGGTAAAAAGATGATACCTTACATATGCACTTTCGCTTGAGTTTGTTTTGTTTGATAGTAGATGTGTAATAAAACTATGAGAAATACTTGTTAGTGCAATTTTAGCGCCAAATTTAAAATTTTTTACAACATTTAGGAATGAAACTTTAGCCATAGCAAGCGTCTCATGGATAGGAGATTGTATGACTAGCACATAACCGTATATTCAGAAAAATTTTCCACTCAAATATGTGAGGTTCGCCTTTAGATTTGATAGGAAAAGCATTTATTATTAGTGCTTATGAGTGTACCGGTAGTATTTAGATTCTAGAACTTGCGTTAGTGATGCATCCCGAGACCGCTAGTGAGACTACATTCGTGTAGTAGGATTTACTACATGATAAGAGGCATTAGGATCACCCTTGTGTTAAACCCGTATTATAATTACTTGACCATTTAAGTCATATTGCTTGGCTAGTTAAGTCAACTAATTTTTCCCACACCCTTAGCGTTGTACTCATTTTTAGTACACGAAACCCCTAGTACACCCCTCCGAGCCTATCTTTTCGTTTCTAACTTTAAGCATTTTACTTAAAGGAAGAATTTGTTACACCCCACTTAAATGTACACCCAAATCGCCTTAGCCTTCCGTGTATGCGCTCATTTTTAGTGCATTATTGTTATTTGTTAAACCCTAAGTTAACTTTCTAATTGATTACATGGTTGCTAAGTCGAGTCATATCCTTGTACATATTGTTTTGGGACGATTGGGACTCATGGGTAAGTACTTATTTTATGGAGTAATGGGGAAGAACATCATATTATTACCCTCATATGTACGTTAATCTTAAAAGTGCTCCAAGTGTTTTGATTTTCTTAATTCGAGTCATTAGAATAGTTTAATGTAAAGTATGTAAAGATTCAAGTGTAAGGGGAATTCTCATCCCCTATGATGTATTATTTTGGATGGTAGGGTAAGAGTGTATGCAAAAAAAAAAAAAAAAAAAAAAAAAAAAGAAAAAAAAGAAAAGAAAAAAAAAATCGAAAAAATCAAGAAAAAGAAAAAAAAATAGAAAAAAAAGTAAAAGAGAAAAAACATACGGACTACCATCCCTTTTCATTCTATGTTCATTTTATGTTTTTGTTATTTTTCATTTATTAGCTTAAGTCGAGTCTAGTCTTGGCTTAGCAACGCCACATTGTACATGTAATTAACTAAGATTGTTAACTCGCCACCAGTAAAACTTCCTTTATCCAACAAAACCGTGTAATTCATATCCCTATACCTAACGTTACAACCCTTTAAAAGACCTCTTTGATAGTTTATCCTAGGTGCTTACGCCATGTGGTGGAGGTTTGATCCTTTCCCAAGCCTATGGTAATCTATTTTGCTATGACAGGTAGTGAGAGATATCTTCCGTTTCCATATTGTAATTTACACTTTATTACACCCGAGAGATGTGAGTATCTAAACACTATTTGTGAGGTGCTTGTGTATGACCTCCGTGCTTGTCTATTGGTCTTTAGTGGAACGATTATTTGTTGTAATTACTTTTATATTAGTGTTAAATGACCCCTAACTCGTCTTTTGAGTAGAATAAAAGCGCATTTGCTTAAGGACAAGCAAATCTCAAGTGTAAGGGTATATGATGAGGCGAAAAATGATCCGTTTTTAGGGGGTCATTTAAGCCCGAATCCGAATTTATTTGATCAAATATTGCCCTAAATCGTTCCTTTTATGATTTTAGGTACTTGGAGAGTGAATTCTGGAAAAGAAGCCATTTTGGACGTTTTTGGAGCATAAAAGTGAAGAAAACGGCAAAGTCTCAATTTTCCATGCTGGGAGCAGTAGGTGACGGCGTCAAGAGTAATCTCCTGACGGCGTCAAAACCCCAAGAATTAAAATCCGTAGTTGATGACGGCGTCACATACAGGGCGTCAAGAGTAATTTGTGTGACGGCCTAGGCCTTGACGGCGTCAGAAGTAGATCAAGGCCGTCCGAGGAAGTATTTGGCGGCGAGATGACGGCGTCACACCTTTGTTCTTGACGCCGTCATCCCTATTTTCCTATATATAGTTTTCTAGTTTTTCACATTTAAAGAGAGAAGTTTTGGGAGAAACCCTAAAGACGATTTTGGTGTAACTTTACAGGTTTTTCAAGGGTTCCAACCCCTTGATACCTTGCATGATTAATCAAGATAAGTGTTCTTCTAATTCAATCAATATGTCTATGTGTTGGTTGTCTATATCTTGTTCTTGTCTTAATTCTATCATGCTAGGCTAGATCTCTTTTGTGTTTGCTTAGATCTAATGAAACCTAGATATTGATTATGTGTTGATTACTTGTTTATTCTTGTTTTGGATGAATGATTTATATGTTAGGCTTAAGAAAAGTGGCAGATCTTCAAATGGTAACATGCTTGAACGTCTTAAGAAACATGAACCGAGGCGTACTGGGTCTTTATTGGTTGTATTTAATGCATGAGCCACTGTTTACAATCCCTATAGTTGTGTTGGGCATGGTGTAGGAGGAGATAAGAGCTCATAGAATTGGGGAGTTATGTATGCCACCCCATGAATGGTATTAAGGAATACAATCCGTCATCCATGCAATTATAACAAGTAATTAACGTGTAAAAGATATCTAGGGAGTAGTGAAATCTAAGTAAACACATTTTCTCCAATTACTGCTCTCAATCTTAGTATAATTAGTTTATTTTCATTTTTTAGTATTTTATTTTGATTGCATCTTAGTTTTGGGTTAGTTGAATAGCAACTAACTCCGCCCACTCTTCCAAAACCCGAGATTTTAATTGTTTTCCATAAAATATAAAAACACAAAAATAATCATCCCTCACCTTTAGAACTAGTATTTAGGCTTTCTAATCCTAGCGACACTATTCCTAAGCTGAACGATCAATCCCCCGGTACTTGTCTCTATACTATACTACAACGATCAGGTACACTGCCTGGTGGGGGTTGTAAGCTTCTCGAGATCCCTCGAGAGGTAAAGCCTGTTGCGATTCCCACGCATCAGAAGGCGTTGACAATTTAATATGAAACCTGAAAATAACTTTGCAAATTAGCCACTGAAGTCTAATCACATTGATACCAAGCACAGAGCCGAAAGTTGGCGGGAGATAAGTATGAACAGTGAAATGACGATACTACCCTCAAATACGTAGCACTTAACGGGAAAATTAACGGAAAATGGCTCTCAGTGGCGATTTTGCGAAAATGTGGAACGTGGGTGGTTTTTTTGCGCTACTTTTTGTCTCGGTCCCGTTTTTGCAAATTTGTGGAACGTTAAGGACCATTTTTGCAATTTACCCTTTTTTTAACTTAAGGATAATACAAGCCCACGCTGATTATGATCCGGTAAGATGTAACAAAAAATAAATGCGTCGTGTTCAAGGCACTCATCAATTTTTATCAATTTTCGTCCCCTATCTCTCTATCGAATACTTTACACCAACTACTGTTTTCAAACCAACACACCAAACTAAAGACAAATGTGCATGTATTAGGCTAGCCAAGGGCGGAGTTAGAAATTTTTAGTCGAGGGGGACACTTTGATAAATTTTAAAAACTCTACTATAAATTGGTACTTAGAGGGAAAATTACGAAAAAAAAGTCAAATATTTTTGAAAATTTACACTACAATTTTTCACTCTGGGGCACCTGCCCCTTATACCCCCTTTTATCTCCGCCCATGAGGCTAGCCATACTCGAATATTCAAATTAACAAAGAAGACGTACAAATACATACATGCAAGTTAGACGAAATACATTCTTGTATATTAAATGCAATGTATCCTTCAATATACAGTAGAAAATTAAAATAAAATTACTTTAATAACAACCACGTTGAGGAGTGTGATTTGCAATTTTATTTCAAGATGCTCCATTATACTTGTGGAACATATGTCGATGCAAGCAGAAGATTCTGTGCATGCAGCTCTAAAGATAGCACGAAACAACTATATATAGTACATTATCAACTCTAATGCACTATCTCGGGCATAACTCTGATATAAAGTCTATAACTGCACTAGCATCATAATCATCATTAGGATCAATATAATAGTCACGAAACCATACTCTGTCTTTAAACTCAAATTTATACAATGGTCGAATGCCCCCTGTTTGGTCCATCAACTTTTCAAATGCTTCTGGACTTTTCGGCGCTTGTATATTGTATGCTCTCATCATTTTCGACAAAAAAGATGTGGTGCCGGTATGCAGCATGTCAACAACTTCCTCCATGGTTGGCCTGTGGTTTGGATGATGTTGGGTACATAACAACCCAATCTCAACAAGTCTTTTCATCAAACTTGAATCTACATCCAATTTTGGATCAATTACATTTGAATGCGTTACGTTCCTCTCAACCAATTTGTGTAAACCTGAAACAATCAAAAGTGTTAGTAACTATAATTTATAACAAGCCGGTAACACGTGCAATTTGTAGTCCATTTATTACAGTAGGAATGTTTTTCTTTTCTTTTCTAATGCAGATTCAACTAGCAAAAATCTGTAATGACAGTATCTGCTGTTAAAAAAAATGACAGTATATGATAATCCAAAGTTTTTTTTTTTTTTTTTTTTTTTTTTTTGAATGGCAATTTATTTCACACCCTATACCACTTATCTCACAAATGCCTCCAAAGCTTGAACCCACAACCTCTAGATTTAGTGGGCAACTGCATACCACTACACCAAAGGGCCTTAGGTGATAATCCAAAGTTACACTTACATATTCTTCAAGGCTCTGGTTGGTTTCGAGGTGTTGCATGTTTGCTCTTCTCCCAGTTATGGTTTCCAAACACGATACTCCAAAGCTATACACATCAGCCCTGGTTGAGAAATAGCCTGACAAACACTCTGGTGCAGTTTCCCTGTTACACGTGCACATGATCAGTAATTTATGTAAGAGGGACATAACCATACATATACATTGAAATTTATATATAAAATTTGCTTTTTCCTTCTAAAGAATTATAACAAAACTAGTTAAGTGAATTCCAATACAGAAAAGATGGTAGCTTCATGATTAGTTCTGTATTATGCAAATATGCAATAACTTACCATCTTGATGCCCAAAATTAATGCAAAAGTTTCTATTTGGCAAATTGAAATTACAGAAAAGCAGTTTAACTCAGTTTTCTAATATTGTCATTAGACTTTGAAAACCATTCAACTTCGTGAGCATGGTTAATTATAAGAGCTTAAAAGTGAGCATGATATAGAAAAATGGATGTTCATTAATAAAATGGATGTGTACATACCAGTTCCCGCGAGTCATAGGCATGTAATAATCACTCTCGTCGCTTGCTAAGCATCTTGCAGTCCCAAAATTTGATAGTTTGGGGTCTAAACCATCATCTAAAAGAATATTTCCAGACCTTACATCACAATGTATCACCCGAATGGGAGCATCTTTGTGAAGGTAAAGAAGTGCCTTAGCAACACCGAGTAATATTTGGTACCGTTTATCCATGTTCAAAAGGGTGCACGCCGGATCTATAAATACAGAACAATACGAATATTTTGTCAAGGTCAATATTAATAAAATGTTAACAAGCCACAATCTTAGAATAAAACTGTGATAAAAAGAAGGTTAACAACACTTCTTGCTCGCTATTCAACTCTTCTCAAGACTTGTATTATGCTTTCTGGGAACCATACAGTGATCTCAAGCATGTCATGTAAACTTTAAAAATGAAAATTCATACCAAATAACAAACTATCAAAGCTTGTATACAGTTGGAACTCATAGACAAGGAGCAGACTTGTTCCCTCAATGCAATATCCAAGCAACTTGGCCAAATTCTCATGTTCAAGCTTTACCAGTATTGATGCTTCATTCATATAATGTTCTTTATATCTGCTACCCAAAGAAGGTCCAGCAATTACTATATCTTGTCCATTTTGTAGTTTTCCCTGAAACGATAAAGCAAGTTGGCGCTTCTACCAAATAAAGCAAAACCATATAAAACATGTAATCAGACATGTGACTATATATTGATACTGTACTTGTACAGTGAATCAGATGCGAGTTGCAAAATTTTGTTCTGGTCCGAGAAGTTTCCAGTTGCGGCACTCAAAGTCTCATAATCAAACCGATGCAATGTTTGATTTTCATGCCCAATAGTCTCAAAGTATAATTACATGGAGTTCAAATTGTTACCACTAACTACAAATTCAACAAATTACCAATTATTAGATAAGAGACCCATTAAATACTATGTCAAAGTATGAATTGAAGATTGTATAACCCAAGTACCGAACACAACTGGAGCAATAGTTCAATTGCTGCTAAATAAAGTAAACATGCCATTATTCATTTCTTTTGCTAATTAATACTCTACATGTAGTACAAAAGCAAAACGTTATGTAAGTGGACTGGAAGAGGAAGTGATACCTGAGTTCTTGCTATTTGATGGTAATAGAACCATCGGAGCCTTTCTACCAAATATAGTAATGCCCCCAGGCATATTATTTGCTTTCTCTTGAATCGCCAAGACAGATTCAAGACCATCTCAGCCATTGTAGGTCGCTGCCTTAGATGCTTATGCAAGCAATGTTTAGCTAACTGGGCAAACATCTTTAAACATTTAGGGGATATTTCCCCCTTTATATGATTATCAACAATTTGCTTTAGCCTGCCTTCTTTAATGGAGTCTTGAGCCCATATTGCCAGACTCCATTGTTCCCCATCAAGACTTCCATCTACAGCTCGTTTTCCACACAAGGCTTCAAACAATACCACCCCTAATTCATACACATCAGATTTTCTGGACAGCTTACCTGTGTAAAAGTAATCGGGATCAAGATATCCAAATGTTCCTTTTACCATAGTTTTGACATAAGTGGACTGCTGATTTTTTGGACATATTTTGGACAATCCAAAGTCTGATATCTTAGCTTCCCAACTGTTATGTAACAGTATATTCGAGCTCTTCACATCACGGTGTACAACTCCATGCTTGATACCAGTACCGGTGTGAAGATAGTCTAACCCACGAGCGGCCCCTATGCATATAGTGAGTCTTCGCACCCAAGGTAGAAAAGTTTGAGATTTGTGAAGATGATCTTCAAGGGTTCCATAGGACATATATTCGTAAACCAGGATCATCTCTTGCCCATCATCACAATAACCAATCAAAGATACCAAGTGGCAATGCCTTAGATTAGAAAGCATCTTAACTTCAGCCCAAAACTCAAGTGCTCCCTGATTAGAAGTTGAATCTAGTCGTTTAATGGCGACAACCAAATGATTTTTCCCATTAGGGATGGTTCCTTTGTAAACTTTGCCAAAACCCCCACGGCCTATTACTAATGATTCATCAAAGTTTTGGGTTGCTAGCTGAATATCGGAAAAAGTAAGCTCACGACACGGTTGTGGTGAATCTAAGGATACGGAGGATTCAACATCTTTTTGGTTTGTAGGAAAGGACATGGCAATTTTAATTTCTTTAGTTTGAACAGAAATAGATATGAAGTAGCTCAAACTTGAGTTTGGATGATATTTTCAATATGTGAACATATTTATAAATGTTCAGCGCTCCAAAATTTATATATGGCCACTATCATAAAGGTCATCAACTTATGATTGTGAAACATACGTATATATTGATGGGATATACTATTCAGACCCCTTATAGTTAACCGTACAAATCGTGAAGCACACTGTACAATATCGCGATGCATACAGTACAACACCGTGAAGCAGACAGTCACTTCTATTGACAAAACTACATTAATTCACACTATACTTTTCGCCGTTCAAAAAAAAAATCACACTATACTTTTGTGGAAAGATACAGCTATACCGTAATTTCCTAGAAACTATATAATTTCAAAGAAGACTTTCCGTTTTTTACTTTATGATGCAATGATTTGTTTTGTAGCAATAATATAATTACAGCAACTTAACATTATAATTTATATCATAATTTCGTGGAAACCGTACGTCTTCAAAACCACCACCCTGACTTGTCATGCACACCTTTAAAAAAGTATGTTTATACCAATTTTTTTTTTTTTTTTTTTTTTTGGGGGGGGGTGGGGGGGGGGGGGGGGGGGGGGGGAAGATGCTATATATATCAAATCAATGCTTAATCTGAATTTTGGCTATAAGTATATTTTTACTTAGTTCATAACGTGATAACACCAAATGTGTATTTTCTTTATGAACAAGGTATATATAAGAATCAACCTACACGTATAAAATTTTGATATTTTATCTGGAGATACCATCTTCATATCAGAAATAGAAGCGTGAATGATACCCTAACTAGCTATATGGAAAAAGTTGTGTTTAATTGATAACAACGAAAAACAATAACTTATATTTATAGGAAACCTAACTAAAGTAAAACACGAACTTAAACCACCCTTAAACTTTCCTAAAAACAAAGGTAAAATGCAAAAATAGTCCATAAACTATTACGAAATCGCAAAAATGGGACTGAGATAAAAAGTCACGCAAAACAGCCACTAATGTCACGAAAAATTGCAAAAAAGCCATCGAGAGCGCTTTTTTGCTAACTTCCGTTAGTTTTTCCGTTAGTCAAGGGTATTATCGCCATTTCACTCGTTTCCCGCCTTTGACTACCCACACTTCACTTGAATGACCAAATTTGCAAAGTTATAACTTAAGTTTTGGAGCCAAAAACACACGTGGCAGCCGAAGAGATTAACGTTTCCCTCCTTTTTGTGCAACTCGGCAACCTCTAATAGGGACTATTCAGTTCATCTTTATCCTCCTTATTTAACTACACCAAACCACACACACATTTCACCGAAACACACATAATCTCAACGATCAAAACAACCCACGATGGCAAACAATGGTAAAGGGAAGGGCATATATATTGGTATCGAGGAAGAGGAATTTGACAAAGTTTCAAGAACCGATCATCTAAATGATTTACTTCTTGATTCATATGGCACAGAACCAATTGATGAATATGGTTCTTATAGGAAGATTCCTAAGGAGTTGAGAACTCAGATTCTGGCCTATCTTAGGAAACAAGATGGCTACTATGAAGCGCTTTTGAGTGATGAGGAGGAGGAGGGGGAGGAGAAGGAAGAGACTGTGGATACCGTTTTACCAAATGAATTGGCAGAGAGGATTTCCCGTCTTGAAGTTGTGTTTAAGTATTTGAAGGATAAGAAGGACAAGAAAGAAAAAGAATTGAAGAGCATGAAGAAAAGGAAGAAAAGGGGTGATGCGAAAGGTAGCGGTTCCAACTTCTAAACTAGTGTGTTTAGATAACATTTGGGTGATGTAATGGTTGTGAACTCGTATGATCAATGAAAGTTTCGATCTTTATGTTACTATGTTTGTGTTTCAATTTTTGATGTTTATGTTTGTGTTTCAACATTCACAAGGTATAATGATACAGCTTATGCAGAAACTATTAACATTTGTAGGTTGACTTTGGAAAGATAAAAGCTATTGACTAGCACTAATAAGAAGTTAATACTCCTTTACCTACCAACTAGTATAGTAAAGTCTCCTGTCCAAATTTATCAAAAACATAGATATGTTAGAATCTGTAACTCAAAAATTAAAAAGAAAGAAAATGAGTAGTAATAATACACAGGTAGAGGAAGTAACTGGTTGTATAATTGGTCTCGGTATCAGAAGTGGGAACAAAACAGGAGGGGGTCGTGCAAAGATAGAGGTGTTGGACGAAAGATGCTTCATCTGTTGTGGGGATGTTAAGTGTTGGAGGCATAGTGTTGTAATACTTTAATAGGCAGGTTGTGCAACGGCAGAGGAAGTAAGTTTTGGTGTCATTGGTCTGGGTATTACTAGTAGAAACATAAGTGCAGGGGGTGTTGCAGTTGCAACTCAATCAACTGAAGCAAAGAAGAAGATTTAAAAGAAGCCAAGAAACTAAATCACTATGGGTTTGGGCATGTACAAACCACAAACTGAATCACTATGTTTAGTCTGTGTTTTAATGTTTCATTAATGTGAGTTTCTTGTTTATGTTTGTGGTACCTATCAAATACAATAATGAAGTATAAACATATGTGAAGACATTATTCATACAAAATTTGGATCATTCATTACATTCATTAACCATCACTAATCTCAAAACAACCAACCCCCTCATGGATATTTCTTCTTCACAACATCCTCAATCTTCTTAAACATCTTGTCCTTGACTTGCCTGGCCATCATCAACAGTGCATTCGCCCTACCCTTATCAATTGTTTGTAGCCTCCTAAGCTTCTTTGTATTGCTCCTTGCAATTCTTGCACGTGAATAGTTTCGAAGTCAAACAATCACATCCCCCCTACGTTCGACCCTTTCAGTAATTTTTTTGGACTTGTTCTCCAAATTGTGTGCCTGCTGCAAGTCTTGAAGAATCTCTGTGTGGTAAGGGCCAAGCATTAGTTCAGTTAGCACATACGAGTTACAGAGAACCTTTAGATCAATATCACTTTGATAGTTGTTCATGGTTAAGGAAATAGGGAGATGTCTTTTGCAAGTGAGTGTTTTGAGAGATGCGTATTTAGTAGCCTTCACGTGTTTGCCTATAAAAGGGCTTATAAGATTGCCACGTACTGTGTAGTCTTCATGTGTTGGACAAAAAAAAAGACTTATGTGACAGTTGACTTTATGGAACTCAACATTTGCAGCTTGACTTTTGAAAGTCTAAATGCAATGGGTGCAAATGCAATGGGTACAAGGGAATGAGTGTCTAGATCACTCCCATTCAACATTTGCAAGTTTGACTTTTGAAAGTCCAAATGCAATAGGTACAAACATAGAATCCAAACATTGTTCTAAAGACAATAAATTTAAACAAAGAGTACAAACATAGAATCCAACAGAAAATAAAGTGAAACATATTGTTCAAAGATCAGTGGGTAACACATTAAGAACTAGGAACTGCATGCTCATCATTTGTCTTCATCTTTTTAGTTGGCCTGTCAACATGAAGTCTGTGATTGGGTGGTATAATTACTGGTGTAGAGTCAATTCTTGTCCAATATTTGCGGCTAAAACAACCATTGATCTTGAATGAGTACATACGCGACCATGTTTCTAGTCTGTAAGCAGAATGAACCCACTCTTCAGGTATATTTGCGGCTAAAACAACCATTGATCTTGAATGAGTACATACGCGACCATGTTTCTAGTCTGTAAGCAGAATGAACCCACTCTTCAGGTATACCAACTCCTATTCCATCCTCATTCTTGTAGTTTATTGCAGCCACAACATGTTTACATGGTATTCCAGTTAGCTCCAACTTCCTACAACCACACTCCTTCCTGTCCATGTTAACAACACAATGATCCTCGTTAGGCACATATACTTTATTTAAAGAAGCTTCAATCCATTCAACAACGCAATCAGTAGCTTCTTTTTTTATTGCATCAAACATGGCTTGCACAGTAGGAGTAAGTTGTCCAACACTCTTTTCTATTATATGCTGAACTACCACAATCCTCTTCATCAAGTACTCCCTAATATATTCAATACAAGTGATGATGGTTCTATCTCTGACATCATTTAGCTGCTTATCGAACACCTCACATTTGTTGTTTAAGAGTAGTCCACATAGGGTTTTTCCTGTTAAACAAATCAAACATTATATATTAATATATGATCAATTATCAGTATGCTTTTGTCCAGTGCCACTTAATGAATTACCTGAAAAATGTGATCTGCTCCATTGTTCAGTTGGAATCTTCAACAACCATTCATAAGCTGCAACATTGTTATTCTTGAGGTGATCCATCTCTTTGTTGAATTCAACAACAGTAGTGGCTCTAGCTGCATTCCAAAGCATGTCCTTGTAAACACCTCCTTTAAAATGTGACTTCATCTCCTCATGAATATGCTTAACACAAAACCTGTGTTCAGCATTTGGAAACACACTAGCAATGGCTTGTATCAATCTCTGTGAACAGTTAAGGTAATTGATGGTGTTAAAACTTTACATGTTCTCAGTGTGCATAAAGCACATGATTAATTATAGAATAGAAATGTCACCTTTTGCTTATCAGAAATGAAAGTGAACTTGCAGTTGGTTTGTATACCAAGATCCTCTCCTAGTAGTTTCAAAAACCAACACCAAATTGCCTTATTTAGTGCATCAACTACAACATATGCTACTAAATAAATCTCATTGTTTGCATCAATCCCAACTGCTGTTAGTAATTGACCTGGAAAAGGATCGGACCTAACATGCATAATCCATCTAATCCTAAGAATTCTCTGCCACAAGCTTTGAAACCTTGTTTTATTGTATGCTCCTGGACTTTTCGATGCTACTAAATAAATCTCATTGTTCCATTATACTTGTGGAACATATGTCGATGCAAGCAGAAGATTCTGTGCATGCAGCTCTAAAGATAGCACGAAACAACTATATATAGTACATTATCAACTCTAATGCACTATCTCGGGCATAACTCTGATATAAAGTCTATAACTGCACTAGCATGGATGATATTGGGTACATAACAACCCAATCTCAACAAGTCTTTTCATCAAACTTAAATCTACATCCATTTTTTGATCATTTACACTTACATGCGTTCCTCTCACCCAATTTGTGTAAACCTGCAACAATCAAACGTGTTAATTAGTAACTATACTTTTATAACAAGCCGGGTAAGACAGCAATTTCTAGTTCATTTATTACAGTAGGAATGATTTTGTTTTATTTTCTAATGCAGATTTAACAAGCAAAAAACTATAATGACAGTATTTGATAATCTGCTACTGTATATGATAATCCAAAGTTTCTTTTATTTATCTATTTATTTTTTGAACAACAATTTATTTCACACCCTATACCACTTATCTCACAAATGCCTCCGAGGCTTGAACCCACATCCTCTAGATTTGGTGGGCAACTCACATACCACTAGACCAATGGGCCTTAGGTGATAATCCAAAGTTACACTTACATATTCTTCAAGGCTCTGGTTAATTTCGAGCGGTTGCATGTTCGCTCTACGCCCAGTAATGGTTTCCAAGCACGATACACCGAAACTATAAACATCAGCCTTAGTTGAGAAATAACCTGACATACACTCTGGTGCAGTGTATCCCCTGTCACACGTGCACATGATCAGAAATTTATGTAAGCGGGACGTATCCATACATATACATTGAAATTTATATATAAATGTGGTTTTCCTTCTAAAGAATTATAACAAACCTAGTTGAGTGAATTCGAATACAGAAAAGATGGTAGCTTCATAATTAGTTCTGTATTATGCAAATATGCAATAACTTACCATCTTGATGCCCAAAATTAATGCAAAATTTTCTATTTGGCAAATTAAAATCACAGAGAAGCAGTTTCAAGTAAATTTAATTTCTAAAATTGTCACTTCACTTTAAAAACCATTTACTTAATGTTAAAGTATCCAGCTTTCAAAATCCATGGTATAAACCATTCAACTTCGTAAGCATGATTAAGAGCTGAAAAATGAGCATGGCACCTTTAATAGAATGGATGCGTACATACCAGGTCCCGCGAGTCATAGGCATGTGACAATCACTCTTGTTGCTTGCTAAGCATCTTGCAGTCCCAAAATTTGACAGTTTGGGGTCTAAACTTTCATTTAAAAGAATATTTCCAGACCTTACATCACAATGTATCACCCGAATGGGAGCATCTTTGTGAAGGTAAAGAAGTGCCTTAGCAACACCTAATAATATTTTATACCGTTTATCCATGTTCAAAAGAGTACACGCCGGATCTACAAATACAGAACACAACGAATATTTTGTCAAGGTCAATATTAAGAGAATGTTAACAACCACAATCTTAGAATAAAACTGTGATAAAAAGAAGGTTAATTAACAACACTTCTTGCTTGCTATTCAACTCTTCTCAAGATTTGCATTAAGCTTTCTCGGAACCATACAGTGAACTCAAACATGACATGTAAATTTCAATAATTAATGAAAATTCATGTACCAAATAACAAAGTATCAAGGCTTGTATACAGTTGGAACTCATAGACAAGGAGCAGATTTGTTCCCTCAATGCAATACCCAAGCAACTTGGCCAAATTCTCATGTTCAAGCTTTACCAGTATTGATGCTTCATTCATATAATGTTCTTTATATCTGCCACCCAAAGAAGGTCCAGCAATTACTATATCTTTTCCATTATGTAGCTTTCCCTGAAACGATAAAGCAAGTTGGCGCTTCTACCAAATAAAGCAAAACCATATAAAACATGTAATCAGACATGTGACTATATATTGATACCTTGTACAGCGAATCAGATGCGAGTTGCGAAATTTTGTTCTGGTCCGAGAAGTTTCCAGTCGCGACACTCAAAGTCTCATAATCAAACCGATGCAATGTTTGATTTTCATGCCCAATAGTCTCAAAGTATAATTCCATGGAGTTAAAATTGTTACCACTAACTACAAATTCAACAAATTACCAACTATTAGATAAGAGACCCATTAAATACTATGTCAAAGTATGAATTGAAGATTGTATAACCCAAGTACCGAACATAATTGGAGAAATAGTTCAATTGCTGCTAAATGAAGGAAACATTATTGCATTTCTTTTGCTAATTAATAATCTGCATGTACTACAAAAGCAAAATGTTATGTAAGTAGACTGGAAGAGGAAGTGATACCTGAGTTCTTGCTATTTGATGGTAATAGAACCACCGGAGCCTTTGATCTACCAAATATAGTAATGCCCCCAGGCATATTATTTGCTTTCTCTTGTATCGCCAAGACAGATTCAAGACCAACTACAATCTCAGCCATTGTAGGTCGCTGCCTTAGATTCTTATGCAAGCAACGTTTAGCTAACTGGGCAAACATCTTTAAACATTTAGGGGATATTTCCCCCTTTATATGATTATCAACAATTTGCTTTAGCCTGCCTTCTTTAATGGAGTCTTGAGCCCATATTGCCAGACCCCATTGTTCTCCATCAAGACTTCCATCTACAGCTCGTTTTCCGCACAAGGCTTCAAACAATACCACCCCGAATGCATACACATCAGATTTTCTGGACAACTTACCCGTGTAAAAGTAATCGGGATCAAGATATCCAAATGTTCCTTTTACCATAGTTTTGACATAAGTGGACTGCTGATTTTTTGGACAATCCAAAGTCTGATATCTTAGCTTCCCAACTGTTATGTAACAGTATATTCGAGCTCTTCACATCACGGTGTACAACTCCATGCTTAATACCAGTACCGGTGTGAAGATAATCTAACCCACGAGCAGCCCCTATGCATATAGTGAGTCTTCGCACCCAAGGTAGAAAAGTTAGAGATTTGTGAAGATGATCTTCAAGGGTTCCATAGGACATATATTCGTAAACCAGGATCATCTCTTGCCCATCATCACAATAACCAATCAAAGATACCAAGTGACAATGCCTTAGATTAGAAAGCATCTTAACTTCAGCCCAAAACTCAAGTGCTCCCTGATTAGAAGTTGAATCTAGTCGTTTAATGGCAACAACCAAATGACTTTTCCCATTAGGGATGGTTCCTTTGTAAACTTTGCCAAAACCCCCACGGCCTATTACTAATGATTCATCAAAGTTTTGCGTTGCTAGCTGAATATCGAAAAAAGTAAGCTTACGGCATGGTTGTGGTGACTCTAAGGATACGGAAGATTCAACCTCTTCTTGGTTTGTAGGAAAGGACATGGCAATTTTATTTTCTTTAGTTTGAACAGAAATAGACATGAAGTAGCTCAAACTAGAGTTTGGATGATATTTTCAATATGTGAACATATTTATAATTTATAATGTTCAGGGCTCCAAAATTTATATATGGCCACTATCATAAAGGTCAACTTATGATTGTGAAACATACGTATACATTGATTAGTGAGAAAAACTGTGTGATGGATCTCAAATTTTGGTTCGAAATTATATAGTTTCTTGGAAATTACGGGATAGCCGTATCTTCCACAAAAGTATAGTGTGAATTAATGTTGTTTTGACAATAGAAGAGACTAACATCTTGTAGGCCCTATATTCTAACCTCCACAACCATGCATGCTTTTTGAAATTAGAATAAATAAATAAGTATCCCTCAAATAGTTGTCTCTTTCTTATAAACCTATAATCAGAAGTGTTACTTAGAATAAATAAATTTGTATCTTGGTGTCTGTTTTGGGTATGCCCAAATCAAAAGTGTTACTTATAATATGTACAAAGTTTGATGTTAATATAATTCATCTTTTGCACAAAAAAAATAATAATAATAATAATAATAATAATAAAATAGTTGTCTCTTTCTTATAAACCTATAATCATGCACAAAAGAAAAAAAAATTAATTATTATTATTTGTTTCTCCTGTGAACATAAAAAAAATAATAAATAAATAAATAAATATATATATATATATATATATATATATATATATATATATATATATATATATATATATATATATATATATATATATATATATATATATATATATGAGGAGCTTTATTTTTAGAATCCTGTTAAGTGCAAGAACTGCGAGAACTCTAATTTTGCATTATAAAACATGCATGTTCATATAAAACATGTATGTTTTCTTACATACACCTTAATACAAATGCCTGCATAACATACATGTTCATATAAAACTATTTTGCATTGATATGTTGCATTTAACAGGGTTTTATATGAACATGTATGTTACGCAGGTATGTGTATTAAGGTGTATGTAAGAAAACATACATGTTTTATATGAACATGCATGTTTTCTAATGCAAAATTAGAGTTCTCGCCGTTCCCGCACTTAACAAGGTTCTGAAAATAAAGATACACTATATATATATATATATATATATATAGTTTATGATCAGCCAAATTTCAAAGAAAATCTATATTATATTATTGATAATAGCGTGACAATAAATTAATGCATTGATTGCGCGCAACAACATGTCATTGTACGATGACTTGCAAGGTAACGTTCTACTTGACTTTTGTAGCAATAATATAATGATTTAAGATCGACCAAACCTTTTTTACTTTTTATTTTTTTCTCAATGTGTAGAAGAAACAAAGTGGATGTACGTAGGGAATGACATATATGTACACCAACCCCATTATTACACATGCAAATTTTCCTTAATTTCTATGTCAAACTTGCCTGCCACTTCTACATTAACCACCACTAGATAAACTAATTTCATGAGTAAATTGCAAAAGTGGCTGTCGGCTGTTTGACACACAAACGGGCCAAAAGGACCCTCGAAATCCAAATCCAAACACAAATATTACTCCATTGGTCACCAAACAACAAGAAAAATATCACCAAACCCTCACCGAGTCACCAAGTTGACTCGGTGAGTCCATCCGAGTCGCGGTCCAAGTCGAAAACAAAAGAGACCCACACGAGTTTTAGGCTAAAAACATTTATAAAAGGTTTTCATAAAAGATTTATTAACAAAATTGGTTTATAAAATTTTTATAAAAACTAGGGTTTTCAAAATAGTTAAAAGAAAATGAGAAAGAAAAGCACGTGGCACGCCATTTACCGTCGGAAAATGATGTAAAAGTGGTGGTGGTGGTGTTCGGTGGTGGTGTCGCGGCGGTGGGAGGCGCGTGGGAGAAAACGGGGGTGTTTGGTGGTGCGTGGGTGGTACGATGGTGTCGGGGATATCACGATCTACAAGTTGGTGTAGAAAGGTGAGGTGGCCGGAAAGTTTTCCGATGATGGTGGCCTGATTCTGCTGGTGTCCGGCGATGGGCGGCCGGAAAAACCAAGAGGGAGAGAGAGTTTGTGAGGTGTGTGTGTTTTATTTGAGTGGAAATGAGAGAAAGTAGGGGTAATGGGGTATTTATATGAAATAAAAGTATAGAGTAGTTTTTGAATATCATGGAAATGTAGGGTGAAATAAAAAGATAAGTCAAGGGACCAAAACTGCCAACGCATTAAACTTCTCACGATAAACGCTTCATGGTCCAAACGACATAGGAAACGGACTCGAAAAATTACAAAACTTGCGCCATTGTTCACGAAATAATTTTTCCAATAAAATCAAGCATAAACTTAAGAGTTTTTCTCAAACTCAAAATAATTTAAATAATTTGGCAAGTGCAATACGATTCGAGTTTTCTAGGCTGTGCTGGGTCAATCAAGGGAAGATTTTGCTTACCAAGCATAAGATTGAAGAGTCTATCTTGCAATAGACCCTTTCTTTCTAATACTGTGACAAACCAATATTAGAAAATCGACGAGGTTTTAAAACCGTAAAACCTATTGTTCGCAAAACACAAAACATACAACATAAAACACATATCTAAACACTCCCGCCGCAACGCGCGGGTTTCCCCACTCGCATAACCCAAAGCCGTTAAATATTTGCAACCACAAACAAAACTTAACCGACACCCAATAACTACTTAAAAAAATATATAAACTATTTTTCTCTTTTTTTTACAACCAACGCATAACACCAAACTACTATTCAAAAAACCCGCCGCAACGCGCGGGTTACTAAACTAGTTTTATTTAATCTAAAAGATAATATTAACCATAACAATTTAAAAAATATGTTTTTATCATTTTTTTTTCAAATATTAATATCTTTTAAACCGTTAATGGTTAAGCGAAAAAAATATACCTTTACGACGAGAATTATTTTTTTTTTCATGTTTTCATGTTTTTTTTGCATAAAAAATCATATGTGATTTAACACTAGTATCATATGTGATTTAATACTAATATCACATGTGATTTTTCATGCAAATTTCAATAATGAAAAAAAGAACCAAAAAACGAGAAAAAAAAAACGTGCAAAAAAAGGGAAACTAAATTGTCAAAAGTATATCAAAGTACCCATCTATAAAAAGATAATTAAATGTTCGTCGCGATAGTGTAATTATTTTCGCTTAACAATTAACGGTTTAAGCGATATTTAATTAAATTATAAAAAATAAGTAAAATATTAAAATGCTTTTAATCTCAACCATTAATTTCATTTTAAATGGCTGTATGTAAGATAAGATTGGTATGTAAAATAACTCTTCTCTAATATAATTTCTAATATAATTACAACAACTTAACATTATAGTTTCTAGCATAATTTCGTGGAAACGGTCTTCCAAACCACCACTTTGACTTGTGATGTAGATTTTTATTTTTTATTTATTTTTTTTTGGTTATCGGAAGATGCTATATCAAATCAGCAAGCAGATACCGCGCACTGCGACGTTAAGTGCCATGTAAATAAAAAAATTTGCGGCCAATATTTTTCTTTCTTATACGTTTTATGTGAGATATGGTTCTCGACTAATTAAGTCGATGACCGGTGAGGCCTGCTTTGAAGAATAGTTGTTTAATGTACAAATTCATTCGTATAGTTCATGTTTATGATTCATAGCTAGATATGTTAAAATTTAATAGTAGGATTTAAGTCTTGAATTAAATGTCTTGACTAAAATGTAACTCCTAATATTACTAGGCAGAATTGTCCGTGCGATGCACACGGGCTTAATAAAAGTTGTTAAAGTGTAATTTTTTGTAATTTTTTGCGTCATTTTATATTTAAGTTGTGATGGTATCATAAATTTTGTTACCTTTATACGTATTTAAAATACTTTATTGAGTTGCATATGGTTTGTATATAAGTTTTTATTGCGTAATATTTGGGACGTATGCTGTATAGAAATTGTGAGAGTGTAGTAGTTGGCTTTTATTTTCGGTATTTTATATTTAAGTTGTCATGGTATCTCACATTTTCTAAGCTTTATATATATATTTTAAATGGATGTATCCGGGATAGCCCGTGCGATGCACACGGGCTTTGTAGAAGCTGTCAAAGTATAGTTTTTTGGGTTTATGTTTGTCGTTTTAGATTTTAGTTGTCATGGTATCACAAATGTGTTAACCTTTAAACGTTTTTAATAGACTTTTCTTTGTTGCTTTAGGGTTGTATATTAGTTTTTATATCTTAATATTTGGTACGTATGTTGTATAAAAGTTGTCATATTATTACTCATTTTCTAAGGTTTATAAGAATAAAGTACTTCATTTAGTTGTATATGAGTTGCACATGGGATGTATATAAGTTTTTATATCGTAATCTTTGAAACTTATTTTCGTCATTATATATCTAAGTTATGATGGTATCACATTTTTAAGCATGACATACATTTAAAATAGTTTATTGACATTAAAAGAGTATATTTGAAGATATTTTTTTTCAAGATATTATATTGAAAAGAGTCTCTTCACATGTAAAGTTTTAATATGTATAAGTTACATAAATTATTTTAAATATGAAGCGATGACATTAATGTTGGAAACATTTTATATTCATCCCCGTGCAATGCAAACAGGTTTGGACTGCCCCGGGACCCATGCGACGTACACAGGTTGGATCTAATTGTTGTTTTCAAAATGTTCGGGACTAATTTTCGGTTCATGTTTGAAACTCTCATTTTTTTTGTGAAGACGGACTTCGTTGTTCAAAAAAATTACATTATAAAAAGCAAACTATAAAACAAATTTCCTTTTTAACAAAACTATAAAAACATAAAACATTAAAATAATTAGTATATTAAAGATTATAAATTATAATTCGTATAATAAATTTAATTCGTATAGTAAAATATTGCATGTTTAATTTGTAATGTACTATTGATATGAATGCTAGGTATTCATCTATATTGACACCAGTTGCCGTTGCATTGTTCTTGTTGTTGTCTTTGTCGTTGTTGTTCATTGGCATTTTGCATGTTTTATTTTTAATACAATTTTCGTGACTTCTCGATCTTTTTCTTTAATGTGAAGAGGTTTTTGCAAAATGTTATATTTAAATGAGGCTTTTCATATGTAATTTTTAATATGAGTAAGTTACATAAATTATTTTTTAATTAATGCATTATTACAACATTTTTTCATAAACTATAATATCGAATTTGGAGCATTCATTAGTAACTCATTCTAAGTATTTACAGTATGACGACATGAATCACATGATCTCAAACTCAAATGAATAGTACTTACCTCGTGATAGGTGTAGGATAACATTTCAAATACAATTTTCTTCTCCTTTTACATACTTCTTTGGTTTAGAAGATTCTCATTGTTATGATAATAGTGTGAAAATATTTTTATTAAATACTACCATTTTCAGTATGTAACATCGACATAATTACACAGTCATATCAAATATCAAAGTCACGCAATATTCCAAGACGTTTAATCAAGAAAGTGACATTAACACAACGCAAGACAAAAAACTACATTAAGAGCAAAAATATTAAAATGCACAAACAAAGCGTAGTAATAATTATTGACTAAAAATTGAATGCTCGTCACATTATTTTCAATAAACTTACTTGCTAACGAATCAATAGTATTAGCCCATTTATCGGTAATACATAAAGTAAAATATTGCATGTTTAATTTGTAACGTATTATTAATATGAATGCTAAGTATTCATCACACCGGTGGCCGTGACTTTGTTCTTGTCTTTGTCGTTGTTGTTCATTGGCCTTTTGCTTTTTTTGTTCTTGATACAATTTTTGTGACTTTTCGATCTCTTTCTTTAATGCTTCTTGACTCGCTACAAAAAAAAAAATTAGATATAGTTGATCGTTAGTAACTTAAATACAGTTAATCAATATATCACATTTTCGATCGAAGTAAAAATGTTCGTGCATGTTCCACTTAGTTGATAAGAAAACGATGTGGAGGATCTCATAAACCATTAGAGAAGATGATGTTACTACCAAAGCACCTAAGTACCATCTTTATGTCCTACATTGTTACACACACAAAATACACGTGAAATTTTCATAAAATAATATAAATCAATATGTTAAATAAGTAAGATGATATGATGCTTACTTTAACATCATAATAAGTTGTAGCCCAAATGTGCACGCGATGTGGAGGAAGTTGTGGTTTGTTGTGTGTGATTTTTGACACATTATATAGTTGATAAAATATTTGTAACTCATAGACGGGAAGGTAAAAAGACTAACCATTAATTGGTGTGTTAAATTTATGCAGTCATGGCATTTTTGGTTTGTATTCTTTGAGGTTTAGAGATGGCTTGAAACATGTTGTACCGTACAAACTTTTATGCACGATTTCTATGTACTTACCCTTATGCATGACTATTAAATCAATGTACTAACATATGAAGCCTCCACATTTCACTTTTAATTCATGAAACATCTATTGGTTTAGAGATATCTTGAAACATGTTGTACCGTACAAACTTTTGTGCACGATTTCTATGTACTTACCCTTATGCATGACTATTAAATCAATGTACTAACATATGAAGCCTCCACATTTCACTTTTAATTCATGAAACATCTATTGGTTTAGAGATGTCTTGAAACATGTTGTACCGTACAAACTTTTGTGCACGATTTCTATGTACTTACCCTTATGCATGACTATTAAATCAATCTACTAACACATGAAGCCTCCACATTTCACAATCAATTCAAGAAACATTTATGGAGAGCACTTTGCATTTATAAGACAACTTAAGCTTTTAGTATATAAGAAAGATCGTAATACTAGCAGGTATCCGCGCGTTGCTGCAACGGGTACCCTGAAATTAAATTATAGCGAGCAATTTTTTCTAGCTATATAGTGTCTTGTGACAATAACTTTGCGGGATATTTAGGTTGAAAATTTTGAACTAAAAACAAACTATTTTATACAAAAATTGTAGGGTGCACATGCGATACTGTAAAATATAAAAATAGTACACGATAATATTGTGAAGACTGAAGATTGAAGGTCAAAATTGTTGAGAGTGGAAAACTACACATTTTTGTTTAGAACGACTAGTTAGCAATTGTGGTTTGAGTCGTGCCGTGACATCCAAACGGGCAGTATGCCTTCCTCGAACCTTCGCCTTTGAGGAATAAACCCCACTATTCCATTTTTTTTTTTTTTTTTTTTTTTTTTTTTTTGCTTCACCTGGGAGGAAAACCCTATTCACTCCAAAGGAAACAACTCCCTAAGGTTATCCCTAGTAGCCACTCGATCTAGACCAAGTGGTTTGGAAAACAACACACTTAATCATCAATATGATACGTATATTGTTTATAAAACTAACGTCTAGGTTTACCACGAAGACTTATGTCCCATGCATTACAGAACGCCATATGTTCTTCAATTAAATCGTAGGCATATTCTTCATATCCATCATACATGTAATAGTCTTCATCCTCACGAAAACTAGCCTTATTAGCACCACTAGCCCGTTTCGAGGAAGAAGCCATAAATGGAGCGATTTCATCATATACATCCTCAAAATCGCTCTCACTATCATTTCCAGCTTTTGTTGCATTCTTAACAATATTGCCATCCTCTTCAGCTTTAGGAATGTCAACATTCCCGAGAACCTTATCCTCTTCATTCAAACTGCAAAAGAATTTCAAAGAGAAACCAGATTTATATCATCAGAGGTCACTGGAGTCTGGACCCTTATTGCTAGCTAGAAGACGTGGCCCAGTTAGAAATCGAAACACCTTCATTTCTGTAGATGTTCAGGCGTGACAATATTTTTTGATGCAAAATGGTGAATTATATTATATCAAACAACAAATTACAATGATTCACTTCAACTAGAATGGACAATCCCATCCAGTATCTTATCTACTATATTCAATACAGAAATAACAAACTAGAACTATACTCATTCTATACATCTTCATTCTATATTATCCCATATCAGACAACAATAACCAATCTTTGACAACACAGAATTCAATTCCATCAGACAAGCTGCACTATAGTGTAAACCATGCCAGTTCGTCTTTTTCTCAATTCACCATTTTTGCACCCACCATCTAGCTACATTTCCACATCACCCTTCTATCCAATCCATTCAACCTGCCTCCACAATAGAAAGGATAAAATATGGTGTGTGGCTTCACTAGGAACCCGTATCCCATCCATGGAGGGGCTCTGCCAGGCGTGACAATATTTGGTAGAAATGTATTAATGTTTGTGTTTCCATCCAACGGGGAAAACTAAGGTATTATTTTCACTTCCAGTTTTCCGTGTTTATCGTGCCACTTATATTTGCATCTCACAAAGTACTAGCAGAAGAAAAGCAATAATGTTCCATTATTGTGTTCTCATACTAACTGATGATCTGTATTTTTGGATATATTACCATTCCTATATCATATCTATATCTATATTTTTGATATGTTAACCATTCTTATATCCTAATGTTCCCGACGATTATGATACTACTGCAGTTGAGGAGTTTATATCAGATTTATGTCCAAGGTAGTGCATTGAAGTGAGGAAAAGTGCATTTCTTAACTTCCGAGGTAGATCAAATTTTGTATAGGGACTATTCCTCAGATTGTATCTTGTCATATCATCACTTAACTATCATATAGCTTTTGTATCATGAATTAAGTAATATATATTTCGCTTTCTATAGCCCTAGCTGTTTCACTTTTGGTGCTTCAAAAGAGAATCATCTTATTTTAGGCCGGTTAGTTATTGATAAATTCTGCTTAACTGTTGTTATTTTCTTTAATCAGTGCATCGAAATTAAAATTGACCAATTTCAACTAGAAGGAAAACACTGAAAGACTTCTTTGTTCATGGGCTACTCATGATACATAGATGAATAGCAAAAATATGTCACATTAATTGAGTAAAGTTGAAGTTTGAACAAGAAGTCTTCGTACTTAATAAGGAAGAACTAAACCCAAATGTCGAATTCTCTAAATCAAACACCACAAAGTTATCCTCAAACTGAAACGTTCCGATTGTGATAGCTGGTACACTTGTTGCACCACCGTCAACCAATGCTAGGCATGCCACATCTTTAGTCATTTGCTTAATTGAGTTAGCAGTTGATATCGTCCATGTCTCCCCACCCTGAAGACTAAAATCAATATTAGGAACTTTTAAACCAACTTTTGTACCATTGGTGGACGTCCTAAAACAAAGGCCAAATGGTGCTATTGGCCTTGCAGTCGAGATTCGTTTTGTGACCATTGAAAACCTCCTAACCACACGAGTAAAAATATCGGTTCTAAGAGTAGTGTAAGGCTCAGTTGTACTAAGTTTGGTAGTGGCATCCGCGGGAATGTAAATAGATCTGTTTTTAATTACAATTGTGTTGATGCTAATAAAGTATCCAAATGAATTTGGAATGTTTAGTAGCGGGGTATACGAAAGTAAACTTCTTATATCGACGTTTGATTTAGGAAGAAGGTAATAAGGACCAGTTCCGGTAAATAGAACTCCAGGAGCAGAGGATTTGCTAGGCAAACATAGAGCTGTAATTTTTTTAACCATCTGGCCATATAGATTTAAAGACGTGGGTAATGCATAGGGAGAGGAAGAAAACGTCATGACACCCTTAACATCTTTAGGGAAAGACTTAAATGATGAAGAAGAAGCACAAGATCCTGTAGGTGTAGCACCATATAACCCACTTAAAACATTTTTCCCATTACTTGTGTTCATTGTAAAATAATCGTAGTTAAATACGGTATTTTCACAAGATCCTGTAACAGGATTGACTACGTTGACCGGACACGAACAATATCCCCAACCAGGTATTTTTCGGTTATTATTTGGATGGCAGGATGGGTTTTTGTATGAGTAAGGCTGCACTTCCATGCATGCTTCATTTTCGCTATGACATGGAACAGGATATGTTTTCCAATCGGGGATGCAGTCATGCCAAATGACAGGGGCATCGATGTCTATAAGATAGTTTGAGTAGGAGGACTGCTTGTCCATGTAATCCGTAGCCATGATCCGAACACTATAAAGAGGCTTAGTGGTATCGGTATGTTTGGTTACTGGAAAAACTAAGGAAGTGTAAGTGTTAGGTGATTGTGCTATAGCTTCATGTTTATGAGAAATGAAGGCTAGAATGATAACAAGTAGTTGTATAAGCAAATTCATTTTGAAATGATATGTATATTCTTATGTGAGTTTTGAAGAGGAAACAATCAGATTTAAATAGTAAAAATACCATCTATGTTGCATGTTGCGCTGGGCATGCCTGTAATCTCAATCTATCTGAAAGTCAAATCAACAAATGATTCAGTTTTTTGCTTAGGTGTTTTCAATTAAAACAGAATAAAAGAACATGTTTCATAATTTTCTAAATCATTAATTTGACTCTCAGCTTGGAGCCAGCCTTGAGGTGCGTAGTTATAAGATGGTTTTGAGAAAAAATTTACAAGGAAAGAATCATGCTTTCCTAGAGAAGGTAAACACCTAGTAGAGCGATATGTCTAAACAATTGAGGCGAGACATATAAACCGACTAACATTGCGAGTTATTAATGTTTTATAATCAAATGAATATCTCTATAATATGTCTGAGATTTTAAACATAGGAAGCACAGATGTATTGCTTAGTATTTACAACTTAGCTGTTAATCAATGAATAAATTGCATGTTACCCTTTAAATTCTTGTAAAACAGATTACGATTGCGATATTATTCCACAACCATGTGCAGGAATCATCAGATTCGATCAGTTTATTCCATGTTGTTGCAAAAACTGTTGGAAAATTGGGTTGATTTATTTTCTTTTTTTGTCAAACTGGGTCACAAATAGTTACATGCGGATGCTACATATATAACTATGAGTTTTTATGTTTGTGTTTGAAAAGAGCTTTACGACGAATACAAATTAAAGAGTGATCGATTAAAATAGAGTATATATAAATGACTAATCATACGTCAAAGTAAACTCATGCGATCCCACATGACGTGTGGACATGGCGACGAATCAGTTTTATACGGAATCGTGTCAAACGCAACATGCCAATTTGGATTCCAAGCTTGTAAACTCATGTTATGAATACGAAAATGAATTTGCCATTAGGAAGCTGTGTTAATTACACGAGCCTCAGCTTGGTTACTGTGTTATTTAACTTTGGTCAGTACGAGTTTGTTCTTTACTTCTACTCGATTTTTTATATTTCAAAAATATTTATTGGTATTACTATACTTGGATCTTTTCATACATTACATGACAGAGATACCTAATTTCTCAAGAATTCAATTTACATGTAACTAAATTCCCCTCGTTTTGGAATGAGAATGAGTTTCTCAAAAACAAAAACACGGAGACTTGAAATTTCGTTGTATAAAAAGTAAAAGTCTTGTGATATGCGCCGTTCACAATTTTTTATTTATTTTATTAAATAAAAAGAACAGAAAAAAAAAATAATAAAAAAAAAATAAAAAAAAAAATAAAAAAAAAAAATACTCGAGATCCCAACCTTATCACTATTTGCGATCGAAGCTTGTCTCATTATTCTGCAATTTCTCCTTCACCGAACAATTCATATTTAATATGTATGGCCTCCACCATTAATGTATCTAGCAATGTTCTTGGGTTTTGTGAAATCTATCATTTTAAAGAAAATTGTGTTCCTTTGTAGCAAATATATAATGTGTTTCTGGTTCTTAGGCCTTTGGCAATGCATGCGGAGAGGCACGGCACGGTACCCTCACTGCACGGGAACACCGCCGCCGGTGCCTCCGTGCCGCACGGGAGCTTCATTTTGCGGTAAGGTTTACCGTGTGAAATATAGATGTTGCATCATTAATTATTCGAACGTTGGAGCTTTAAAGATCAAATTGCTCTTTTTTTTAGTAATAAAAAAATACCTGGGTTTGAGCTAGAGCAACTGAAGGTCGGCTACCACTTCTAAAGAGTGAAGATATGAAAAACATGAGATGTTTATCTGTGAATGACAAGTTGACAACTCTAAATAAATCTAATGGGCTGATGGTAAAACTTCTTGTCAAAATGGGCCTGAACCCATTATGAGGCCAATTATGTGGGTCAGCCCAACTTTTTAAAGTATAATGTCTTGTAATGTTTTTTTAGCAATAGAATTTAATGAAATTTTGGTTTTTTTATAATTTTAATAGAATTTAAAAAAGAAAAAAGAAAAAAGAGAAAAAAAAAGTGAGTGAAGGGTGAGGGGTGTGATACCTACAAAAAATGAGTGAGTGAAGAAAAAAGTGGAAGGGTGATGTGACATAAGGGGATTGGTTGTTTGTGAGTGAAGGGGGATGGAGTGAGTGATGCATTGCCAACCCCCTTACGAAGTTGGAACATTTTTGTTTTTCATTTTCCAAGATCGACAGAACTATTTAATAGCTCATTATTATAACTAAGAAGTAATTTATCTCAAATTATTTTTCTTCTTGTGTTCTAATTTGGATCTCACTTTTGAATGCTATGTGATAATTTCATCATCTTGATAGCATTAATTGTTCTCACCACCCAATAATAACTAGTGTAATACTCATGTGTTGTCCGAGTATAACGATTCAATAATTTAGAAAGAAAAAATAATATATATATATATATATATATATATATATATATATATATATATATATATATATATATATATATATATATATATATAATTGTTGTATGTATATTTTAAATATAAAAAGAAAAAAAAATCTAAAAATGCACAATCATTCTTATTTAATAATAAGTATTAAATCTAAAACATACCTAATAAAAAAATGATTTAATTTAGCCGAATTTGCAGATTTGTTATTGTGACTTAAAAAAATGATTTAATTTAGCCGAATTTGCAGATTTGTTATTGTGACTTGAGTGAGAATGTCACATTACGTTACAAATTTTAGCTTATCTATAAGCATAAAGTTGCACTTCAGCTAAAAACCATTAATTGGTGGTTAGTTGAGAGTGTAACTTTCTCTTGAGTTGGTTAATATAAATAATTTAATCCTATTATTAATTCAAGTCTTAGTTACGTCTTTCTCCTCCATATACACATTCTGTAAACATTTACAGCTTACTTATCAGTCACTTTAGTAGGATTATTGCATACTTGTCATTTAGAGCTCTTGATCTTTTTATCAATTCTTTAAGTTGTATCATATACACAATCTGAAAACATTTACATCTTACTTCACAGATGCTTGACTTTTTAAGTTTCTATTCATTAAATTCCTCTTGATATTGGACATTGACAAAACATCTTCCAAAGTATCATCATCCTTTCGAAAACGCTCTCATCGTCCGAACTTTCATTTTGAATAACATCGTTCCATTTCCATGTCGCCAAGTTTGCTTCCCTTTTCCTTTTCTTAGATTCGCGAATCACCTCATCAACCAACAGTTGGGTATCAAGTTTCACGTTGTCGTCAAGTTATTGTTTAAAGACGGAAAAAAACATTACGCCTTCATACGAATAAACGAATATCAAAAACAAAACTGAAAAAGTGTAGAAAAGAGTGTTACCTCATGATCATGAAGATCGACATTATTGTTCCCGGCTTGATGTTCAAAGGAAGAATAAAATGTCACGTATTGATAAAAAAAAAGTTTGACGTGAGATGTTGTAAAATTATTTTACCTGAATTCCTTAGTTGATAGTCATTTCCGCAGTGCCGAACTCGTTATTTGTTGCTACGATAGTTGACACATTGTTTGATTTGTTAATCTATAAATGCAAACAATCAAATGTTAAAGTTACTACATTGAATTACTCCTTTGATCTATTATGGATGAAAAGGAAGCATTTGATTCATACATCCATCTTAGTTGAGTGAAAAGGTGTTGTTTTTTGTTAGGCTAGGAACTGTGAATGATTGTGAAATGAAGAAGAGTTTTTTTTTTTTTTTTGGGTAAAAGGTCAACGACCCGGTAAATATATTACTCCAAAAAACAGTTAAGTACAACGGATATGAGTGATTCTCATATCTCAGCCCGTTACATAGGCGAAAGACTTACATAACAAGATACCTCCTATTTTCTAGACAAGAAAACAAACCATTTAAAAACTCGGACAAAAATATAACCTACTTCCTACGACCTTGGAGATTAAAGCCATAAATGGCGTTAAGAGCATCCAATTCCCCTGGAAGATCATAGATTTGCTTCGAGTAATCATCATAGTCATCCAACTCATCTTCACGCTCATGACCTCCACCAAATAGATTTGCTGATTCGTCGAACGTGTTAAGAACCTCCTCCTCATCACTATCAGTAACCACAATATCACCCACCTTAGAGAATGGGTTAGCCCTCTTATTGGCAGATGCAGACGGAATAGGAACACCTTTATCATCCAAAAGGGAAGCTTTCCCATCGATAAGTAGCTTTTCAAGCTTACTAATTTTCTCAACTATAGGAGTAGAACCACCTTCCATAGTTCCCATTAAATCACTCACAAGGGGTTCTTGTGATGTAGTACCAGTCTTAACCGACGCATCCTCATTAACTTCCATTGTACAGCCAGTATCCACATCCATGTTGGTGTCATCAGTAGGAATACCAAACGTATCCGTATCATCCATATTAAGAGCATCAAATTGGTTCGATGTAGAGATCGTTGTACCACTAGAACTAGCCACATCAGGAGTCTTCTTCTTATTGCCACCAACATTCTTGGGTTCAGGGGGAGTCTGTTTGGGTTTATACTGAAACTGCTTACCCACAACAGGTTTAGTAAACCCTCCTTTACCCGGAATTGTAGAACCACCTTGTTTTCCTTTCTTCCTGTTATTAACAATCTTGAAACTATCATTAACAAGCTTAGCAGACTGAACAGGAGGTATAACAACCTTAGGGCAGTCAGTCAGAGTATGACCAAATATCTTACACTTATCACAACGAGGTGGTTGCCACTCGTATTCAACCCTTATCTTCTCAATAGTCGAACCCGAACCATCAAGTAACGGTATCTCAACAGTGAGGCTGTCCCGCAGCACCTCATCCGACTTCACTTCTATCATGCATCTAGCAAAACTACTGCGGCCCCACGATTCCTTGCACATATTGCTTGTAAACGCATCTAACCTTTTGGGCGTACCAATCAGTGTGGCTAGAAGACTGAGGCCATCATCAGAAAACATTGCAAGGGGGACATCATGGAATTTAACCCAAACAGGAATGTTAGTCAAATCCTCTTTAAGTAGGTTAGTGTTCAAAGTCCATGGTTTAAGAATAATAGGAACATTTCTGATCAACCACGGACCGTTTTCAAGCACATCATCAACACCTTTCTTCGAATTGAACTTAAAGAAGAAGAACCCCTTTGCATTCATCATTACCTTTTGCACACCAAACTTAGCCCATGCACTGCGGACATAGTAATCAACAACAGGAAAAGCAAGGCGTTGGCCAAGGAAATAACCATAGAGAGTATTCTCAAACCTCGTGTTTACCTCTTCCACTACTTTCAATGGAACTGAAAGGTCAACATCATCCTTCTTTTTGCTACATTCCAACCTCCGAAAATTAGACACGTGTTTCAGAGGTTCATTAGAAGTAGCACCCGCATAAGAAACCGACTTCACTCCAGTACCACCCGAATTGTTCAACTTAGAAGATGAAGCCATATTAGCAATATCAGAATCAATTTTATTCATTGCTTCATCAAACTTCTTATTCGCATTAGCAATTAATTGCTCCACATTAGGCATACCACTTGAAGAGGAAGCCTTATTAGCCACAGAATCAGTACTTGGAACCGGCTCCAAGTCGTCTCCATGTGGTATATCATTCGTAGGTGGAATCGGCTCCACTGTCTGAGTACCATGCATAGAACAATCAGGAACATCATCAACATTCAATCTAACACTACTAGGGTTCATCGTTGAGGGTGAACTCAACTCACCAATACTAATAGTGGTCGATGGAATATTACCAAGTGAAACCCTAGTACCCATGTTTACCTTGGAAACCGACTCACCAAGACTCATGGCAACCGGGTTAACATCTGACTCACTCGTTTGCTGCTCAACCCCAGTACGAACACTCGCAGCAGAGTAGGAGGCGCTCGTATGATTAAGAAATCCCTTATTCATCTCTCACAAAATCCACTAACAATAATACCAAAGAAAAAACTGCAAGATGCACGACCAAAAAGAAAAGAAAACCCTAACAAAAAGTTAGGGTTTTAATCGATGAAGAGTAATACAACTAACCAACATCCATAGTGATCGAACCAGAAGATAGGCGATCAATCCGATCAGAAGAGAAGACGATTAAATTAAACCCTAAGGATCGAATATAAAAAAACGATAAAGGGTTATTTAGGGATTAGAAAGTCGCCAGAGAGAGATGATCGGTTTTAGGGATTTATTATTGAAAAGCTATTTCCTAAATGAAGAAGAGTTTGTGATGTCTATTTATAAGGTTCATGCAAGTTTAGAGTTTAGGTGCCAAAATGTTTGTTTCAAAAGTTAAATTTATAAAGATAATATCAAATTTTGTTTCACCGACATTTGGGAAAAGAAGTGTTTTGAATTTGCCGTTACTCCTTCAATATTGTTACTAAAAGATAATTAGTGAATTTAAGGATCATTTTGCATGTGTTATTTAATACACAGTTTTTTGCTCTAGTTTGTTGCTAATGATAATTAAGGATTTACAATGGTCAAGATTGAAAGACCATAGATTTAACGGATGCCATGCTTTTGTTCAATGTTTGCTTCGACAGCAATAGAATAGTAATAAAAGTGATCTTGTTGGTAATTTCTTAGGTAAATTTGTTACTTGAAACTGGTACAATGCATAAAATTTCTACTTCAATTTCAATTATGTGAATTTCTTCTCTACTTCATTTATTTTCTCTTAATTTTTCTTTACCAAACTTTCCCTAAAAGTTGATCAATGTGTTAGATGCCCTTGAGACAAAACATAAAAGATGATTGAAACTCTGATGTGTTTAAATACTCAAGTAATCGTTATTTGTTTTTTATTTTAGTGTCATCACTTCTTTTAGGTAATTGCGATTTACTAAAGGCCAATGTGATTTCATATTAGACTCTGATATGAGTATGGGAATTGTGGAGTGCACACTCAGTTGAGCTAATGTGTTTTCAACTATGAAAAGATGCATGGTTTGTACCCATTTGCAATGCCAAGGAGCAATGCCCCTTGATGAGGTCTCGCTCCAAGTGAGCGGGTGGGGGGTTGAAGGGAAGCCGCTCTATACTAAGGTCTGAGGCATCTTCCCAGCACGGTTCGGGCTAGCGCCCCGACCCAAACGGTATATTTGGTGTTTCAAATTAGTTAACCGATTCTTCCACCAAAACCAATCGATGCAACTGTAGGCCAACAATCATGACTATTGAGATCCAACTCTTCCTAACCGCTTCTAACTACCATATGTTTATAAATTTGTATTTGGTTTAATTTAATATTCCTGAAAATTATCAATTCTCTTTGCTTTATTCTGCCTTTTGTACCTAGAAACATAGTGATTTGATTGTTTTATCCAAATAGGGATTTCGTGTAACCTGGGAAATAAGTTTCGCAATACTTTATTTGAAAAATGGATTATATAAGATTCAATCAAATATCTAAGATTATCATCATGCACGAACCCCAATTTCTAACCTTAGGACCGACCTAAGACCTATATCCTTGTCTTTATCCTTGTACATATTGATTCTGTTATTTGATACGGTGTCCTGAAAATAATCAACTTTTTTCTTACTGTTGTCAAGGAACGCCATAAAACCATGGAACTAAGAACTCTAGCTAGGCACTTTGTACTTCTGTTTTGACTATTAAAAGACATCAATTTGCAATACTTTACTCGATATAATTAGCAGTAAGAAGAAGTTGTTTTGGTCATTTACATCTAATTAAATACTGTTTGATTTTATTTTCATATAACGAGAGATTGTAGCGTCAATTTAGTGTGACTAATGCTCTTTGACTTGGATGTAAACATAGATTAGTCAAAGTCAAGAATGATCCCTTCTTAAGAAATCAACGAGTATTTTTGACATGGTTTTATCAGCGTAAAGGAATCAAAGATGTGTTGATGATGATATGTTCAGATGTGGTGTCAGCTAGAGGAACACTTTAATAAGAATATGAAGAATCGAATCAACAAGTAATGAGAATGACTTGCTGATTCATTTAAGCTCTCTCTTAAGCAAACATCATCAAAGACCTTGACACTGGAATTGTTTGAAGCTTTTGGGCAGTACATTCCAAAGATAGTTTAGGCTGATAAAGTGTCTGTAAATAAAGACTACGGAAGTGTGAGTTTGGTAAAACTAAACTGAACAGTTGTCAATAGTGTTCACTAAATAAGGTATTGACTCTTCCTAAAACTGAAATCATTTAAAAATAAAGATGTATTCCTCCATTAGTACTTAAGCCTATATAAGGGAGTGTTTTTCAATAAATACTCACATCTTTTCATTAATTAAAAATTAAAAAATAGCATCTACTCTCCACAACATAATTGATAGTACTCCCTAATTGCAATCACACACGTTTAAAGTTCACTTACAAACTAACTTTGGTTTGAGTTTGTTTGTGAGAGAGCTTGTTGTCATTTAATTAAGTGTATAGTCCACAAAACACTTAAATTTTTTTTGATTAATCTCAAATAAACATTCATAAATCACTTATTTTGTTATTTTTTACATGCAACTTGAAATTTCTTTGTATAATAGAATCTTGTATTAGTTAATATTGTTTGTTGTATTTTCTGTTTTATTATCAAAATATGGAACAACAATTTTTTTTTGGGTAAAAGGTCAAAAGACCTGGTAAATATATTACTCCAAAAAACGTTTGAGTGCAAAGGATATGGGTGAATCTCATATCTTAGCCCGTTACATAGGCGGAAAAGATTACATAACAAGATACTCCTATTCTCTAAACAAGAAAATAAACCACTACTCAAAAGATAACATTAGACTCCTATGAAACCAAATCACTTCCTTCCAAGGCCTTGAAGCTTGAAATTCCCTGGAAGATCGTAGAACTGATTCGCATAGTTATCATAATCATATTCATCATAATCATCTTCACGATCATGACCACCACCAAATAGGTTTGTTGACTCATCAAAAGTGTTCTCAACGTCCTCAACATCACTGTCAGAAACATCAATCTCTCCCACCTTAGAGAATGGGTTAACTCTCTTAGTAGAAGAAATAGGCGGAGCCGGATAATCAACCTTTTTAATAGGATGATCATCATCATCCACGAGAGTAGCTTTCCCATCAATTAGTAACTTTTCAAGCTCTCCAATTTTATCAACAATAGGCGTAGGCTCGGGATCCTCAGTAGGGTTAGGGGCCCCAGCCTGGTCCTTCTCTTTCAAAGCACTCACAATAGGTTCTTGTGAGGTATTTCCAGTCTTTAAAGACCCATCCTTTGTAGCTTCCACTGTGGTACCAGATTCCACTTCCTTAACATAGGTAGGAATACCAAAAATATCCGTATCATCCATATTAAGGGCATCAAACTTATTAGAGGTAGTAATCTTTTTACTACTGGTACTAGCCACATCAGGATACTTCTTCTTATTGGTATCCACTTTGTTAGGTACTGGAGGAGGCGCTTTGGGTTTATATTGCATCTTCTTCCCCACAACAGGTTTAGTAAAACCTCCCTTGCTTTGACCAGATTGACCACCACTATTACTCTTTTTCTTAGTATTGACCGTTTGAAAACCATAATTAACATTTGGTGTAGGCTGAGTAGTAGATAGAACATGCTTAGGACAATCAACCAAAGTATAACCAAAAAGCTTACACTTATCACAACGAGGCAGTTTTCACTCATATTCAACCAGAATCTTCTCGATAGTCAAACCCGTCCCATCAAGTAAAGGTATCTCAACAGTGAGGCTATCCCTAAGCACCTCATCTGCCTTTACTTCAATCATGCATCTAGCAAAACTACTACGACCATATGATTCCTTGCACATTTGGCTAGTATAAACATCAAGCATTTTAGGCGTACCAATCAATGTGGCAAGAACACTAAGACCATCATCAGAAAAGATAGCAAGAGGAACATCATGGAATTTAACCCACACCAGGATGTGGTCAAAACCTCTTTAAGTAAGTTGTTGTTCAAAGTCCATGGTTTAAAAATAATTGGTACATTTCTAATCAACCAAGGACCGTTTTCAAGGACATCATCAACACCTTTCTTCGAATTTAACTTAAAGAAAAAGAACCCCTTTGCATTCATCATAACCTTCTGTATACCATACTTAGCCCATGTATTGCGTACATAGTAATCAACAACAGGAAAAGCAAGCCGTTGACTAAGGAAATACCCATAAAGAGTATTCTCAAATCTAATATTCACCTCTTCCACTACTTTCATCGGGACAGAAAGATCAACTCCAGTCTTTTTATTACTACATTCCAACCTACGAAAATTTGACACCTATTTCTTAGAACCATTAGAAGTAGCACCCGCATAAAAGACCGACTTCACACCACTTGCATTATTAGGCTGAGCAAAACAACTCATAGTAGGGGAATCAGAATTAGAATCCTTGCTAGCAGCAATCTCAATTTGAATTTTATTCATAGCTGCGTCAAAATTCTTACGCGCATTTAACACCAACTGCTCTTCAAGTGAAACCGGCTTCACTTGTTTAGGGATCACTCATCAAGGCTAACGGAGCTAACATTAATGGTTGGAATATAGGTTCACTTAACGATGAAAAGTTTGGTTCCATTGTCAAAGCATTCAAAGTTGTACCATTAAACTCATTACCATCTTTCTTTTTCTTCTTCTTTCCTCCTCCAACCGAATCCAAAAAACCCGATTTCATCATCCAAAATCACAAGAACATAAACGAAAAAAACAAGAAGAACACGCAGCGTCTAATCTTCAATGAACGCATAAACCCTAAATAAATAGGGTTTTAAATCGTTAAGAACTTAAACCGTCACATGATTTGAAATCCCACCATGCAATATTTGTATTGCCCAGCATGCAAATGGTGAATCAATTGAGAATTGAACAATTAAATAAACAATAAACCTTTAGCGATTAAAGAATAATAACCCTAAATATGGATCTGATTCAAATGCACCACAATTGGACCAAAGACAAATCTAATATTATAATGACAAACCTTCGTAGTTATTAGGCCACAATGATTTATCAAATATAATAAAAGGATGCTAGTGGAACAATTAAGAACAAAAGAATTAAATCGACACTTATGTTTGTAAGGGAATCGGTTTAGCCAGCAATCGCCAAAGGTGGAGGAGTTTGCTATGGAACAACAATTAGGATCAGAGCACTTTGATTTAAAACTTTTTTTTTTTTTTTTTTTTTTTATCTACTAAAATTTCTCCGAAACATTTTCAAATCAAGATCCAAAAATAGTACCTAATCTACCACAATGGCTAGTTTCAAAGAGTAGTATTTATGTCACCACTATTCCCAAAGTAGCGGTGGGAAATTTTAGAAACTGGGAGAGAAGGATGCAGACTAAATAATGGAGAATGCAGACTTGTCAACGAAGATACAATACTTAAAAGTGTTATATTTCATGTCTGCTTGATGAAATCGTGGAATTGATGATTTAATGTACTAGTTCAAAAGAAGTCTGCAAAGATCTAGTTTTAACCTATGAAGGTCCAACAAAGTTAAAAGAAAATATAATTGCTTTTGACAGTGTCAATTGTCAAATACATAGATGTTGAGACTACTGCTCAAACATCACCAGATGTAAACACATAAGGGATATATTGAAATATTTGATTTTGATTTTATTATTCATGGCAAATGTTTAACAATTTAGCATGCATTGATACATGCATGATATACCAATTTCAATGCATGGAAATCACTGAACAAATTCATTATTTTCGCTTAGCATCCATCCACATTTTGATACCTTAATATTCCAGTGGTATAGTGAAATTGAAGTTTGCACAAGAAGTCTTCCGACTTAACAATGAAGAACTAAACCCAAAAGTTGAATTCTCTAAATCAAACACCAGTAAGTTATTCTCAAACTGAAATGTTCCAATCGTGATGGCAGGTTCACTCATTGCACCACCATCAACGAATGCTAGACACGCAACATCATTGGTCATTTGCTTAATCGAGTTAGCAGATGATATCGTCCACGTCATCCCACCATGAAGATATAAATCAATATTAGGAACTTTTAAACCTATCGTGCCGTTGGTGGACGCATTAAAACAAAGGCCAAACGGTGCTATTGGCTTTGCACTCGGGATTCGTCTTGTGACCTTTAAAAACCTCCTAACCAAGCTAGTATAAATGTCTGTTCTAAGTGTGGTATAAGGATCAATTGTACTAAGTTTAGTAGTGGCATTCATGGGAATGACGATAGACCTCTTTTTAATTACAATCGCATTGACGCTAATAAAGTAGCCCACGAAATCTGGATACTTTAGTAGCGGGGTTTACGATAGTAGACTTGTTATATCGACATTCGATTGAGGAAGTAGGTAATAGGGACCAGTTCCAGCAAATAGAACTCCTGGGCTAGAGGAGTTGCTAGGCAAACATAGAGCTGTTATTTTTTTAAATGGCTGGTTATAAAACTTGAGAGTCTCGGCTAAAGCATAAGGCAAAAATGACAACGGCATGACACCCGTAACATCTTTAGGGAAGGAATCAAATGATGAAGAATTAGCACAAGCTCCTCTTATTAAAGCATGATAAACATCACTCATGTAGTGATTTGCATCACCTAAAACATTTTTACCATCAGTCCAGCTCATTAAAAAATTATCGTAGTTCAATTGAGTATCAACACATGATCCGGTAAGAGGATTAACCATGACGACTGGACAGGACCAATACCCCCAATCTGGTAGATAAACTGAAGAGGGATGGCAAGATAAATTTTTGTTCGAGTAAGGTTAACCGTTGCACGTCTCTGCATGATTCGTCAACACTTGAAATGGGATGTGTTTGCCAAAAGGGGAGGCAGTCGTGCCAAGTGACAGGAGCGTCGATGTCTATTAGATAGTTTGAGTCTTTGGACATCGGGTCACCCCAATCACCGTCGGAATTTGTGATCTGAACACTATAGAGAGGCTTAACGGTGTCGGTATGTTTGTTTATTGGAACAACTAGGTAAGGGTAAGATGATTGTGCTATTGCTATAAGGGATGAGGGCTAGAACGATAACGATTAATTGTATCGGCAAATGCATTTTTGAATGTAAATTTGTATATTCTCAGTTGTGGTTTTTGAAGAGGCATTAATCAGATTTAAATAGTACGGAGTACTACGTATGTAACTATGTACACCATTAATGACATCGGAATAAAAAAATCTTTTCTAACGCATTTAAAGAAGCAAAATGAAGAGGCATTATTTGACTATTCTCAGTGTATTTGAAAGTCAAATCACCGTCTCTGAACGTTTAAGCTTTTACTTACTTGTTTCATTAATGAAAACGGAATAAAAGAACGTGATTCCTAATCAGGGTTACGATATTACTCAAATTAGGAGTCCTCAAAAATGATAAAATAAATCCAAGGTGGGGAAAAAACAAATCATATATCATCTAGTTACTGGTGAAGTCTTATGCTCATAAAAGCGTATTTAAATATAACAATTGAAGCAAGAAAAATATATATGAAGTCTTATGCTCATAAAAGCATATTCAAACGTATTAATTGAAGCAAGAAGAATATATAAAACAATCTTGCAATATAATTATAGCCAAAATATTTCTTGTTTGCAACTCAACATCATCTCCCTTACTCCATGGTGGTCATAGCAATATATGTACGTACAATCAACTCTAAGTGAAAGAGCACTCGGTATGATCACATAGAAGGTGAGTTAAGTCTTAACGCATGTCGCGTTTAGGCTGCGTTACCATACCAACATTATCTCGCGTTAAAGGCCAAGCTACACAACCACGTTAAGGAGCTAACGTGCGTTAATGCTTATTTCATAAAATAATAATAATATTAATAAAATAAAAAGGTTAAACCTTTGCCCCCATTAATATATACTAATATTTTAATTAAAAAAAATAAAATAAAAATCAAAATCAAAACAACCCTTGGTTCTTAAATAGCTAGTTTAGGCTAAAAAATACTTTCAAAACACTCCTTAATGGATAGTTTGAATTAGAATTCAAAAGCCTATATAAATACCAACGTTTACAAGCCACTTTCACACACTTTCCATACACTATTAAAAAAATAATTAAAAAAAGCCCCTTATAGCTTGTCGTCTACCAAATTCCATCAAAGAAATGTAAGTGTTTATTAAAAACAATGGGATAAAGAAGATGATGATCATTAAAAGCCTATTATTGATGTTATGAATCAGTTTTAGGTCGCAAAAGCAAAAAAAAGCGTATGAGACAACGATATGCGTATTGCACATACATTTCTCCAAAAAGAAATTTTGTGATTAACCAATTTTTGAAAGAGAAAGCCAAGAAAGACAAGGCCATTAGTGACACGTTGGGGGATTGTGTTACGAAAATACAAACCAACATCAGCAACAAAATCCGGTGGAACTACGAGGAAAACAAACAGGTTAGTTAGCAAAACCCTTATTTATATTATGACATGGGTATTTCTAACTTGTGACTTTAGATACATGGTTAAAAGCATTAATTACATTCAAGATTCTTATAAAAACTACAAATAACTATTAAATGCTTTAAAAATTTTATCTGTACCAAAAGAACATTTTTTAATTTCCCTCCTATATTAAATGCAAATTTCCATTTTTTTAATATGGTCATGTTTTGCGCGAGATATTTTGGAGGCTTAAGATTATTCCTTTGAAAACTAAGCTTTGGTCAAAAATAATCTTTGTCTGGGTGATAAAGATTATGGATTATTTAAAAAAATAAGTTCTTAAAAAATAAATTCTCAAAACAAGTTTTTAAAAGATTCTGAAGATTATTTTCATAAATTATGCTATTTTGCATTTTAATCTAAAAGTATGGCTAGTTTGCCAAACACAACTAAAAAAAGACTACAATATTAATCTTTTTCAATCGCAGCACCAGCACCCGCATCAGTAACAACACCAGCAACATCTATTTTTGTCAAACATACCTTTTGTGTTCACACTGTGGAACTTTGGTAAGTAAATCTTACCATCCAGTACAACTTTTTTTTTCCTTTTTTTTTCTTTTTTTATTCATCATTTTTGTAAAGTTGGCATGCAAATCGGAAACCTTCATATACATATAATATAAGTTCATAAAAAAAGATAATTGACAAATAACATCAACCGATAACATTTTAAACAAACGATAGGATCTAAATCTTCATTTCCTTGGTGATGTTCTTTTTCTTATCGGCATGTTGTGGAGCAATATTGTCATCACCAAAATCCTCACTTTCCAGGCATGTTGTGAAATAGTGGCCACTACCCTTGCAAATCCCACAACGCCTTACTTGTTTTATCAACTTGACTCCACCTTTTAGTCGTATTATCTTCGGTCGCCCTTTTGGTTTTGAATTTAGAGGACATTCGACCAAATCAATTGTATCGTTTAAGCAAGTCAAATTCGCAATACTTCCTTCTTGTGAACACAGGGGCTGAGGTAAGGAAACAAAGCGAACAACGTCATACAAATAACATTGCTGACCAAAATTATTGGTTCCAAGTGGTACAAAACCGTAATACTAAAGGTAAGCAACACACTAAGTCTACGGGTAATAAACCTAAGTCAAGATTGTGCTCCGTAACAAATTTAGTAACTTGCCACTCTTCCAGAGATCTTTCGTCAATTCGTTTTAATTTTATACGCATATAAGACTTGCATTCACATCTTGAAGAACCCCGATTTCTTTGTTGTTATGAGTAATCTACATCTTTAGTCTCCGGCTTTCCTTCACAATGACAAAAGAAATCGCACCTTTTTTTCCGCCATTCTTATTTTTGAACCGAAAACCATTTCATTCTTGCATATTTTATTTATAGAATACTAAAGATTCTTCTTCACTAAGAAAACATTGACCAACAAAAAGTTCGTTAATATCTTCATCAACAATAATTTTGTCTATAGGAACTTCATTTAAATAAAAAGGGAGTAATTTCATATTAGGAAAAAAAAATGCTTCATATATGAGATGTACTGGATGGTTTACTTAAAAAGTTCCACTTTTAATATGGATATGAAATGTTCGGTGGGAGCACGCATAAAAAAAAAGCGGGAAATTTACATTTAGATAAAGAGGGAAATTAGAATTTTATTAAGAAATAGAGATAAATTTTTGAAGCATTTAATAGTTATTTATAATTTTTAGAGGTAATTTCATTCATATCCTTGCAAAATTCAAATATTTCATAAATATCTTTTTGATGCATTAAATGCATTGTACTTTATGCATCAAAAACTAATAAAAAAAATATATATATGAAATTTTTGAAATTTTCAACGATATACATGAAATTTTCCCTAATTTTATTAGAATTTTGAGTGCAATTAATGCTTCTAATTATGTAGATAAAGACACAAGTTAGAAAAACCATATTTATAAAAAGAATATTGTATGCTACAATGGGCATGTCAAAAGTGAAGATGTAGAATTAGAAAATAACCGAAACATATTGCCAAAATTAGAGGTGGCAATTTGTGCCCAAAATCAAAAAAATGAGCTAAATGGGCAAATTTTTAAAAGATTTTGGTACATTTGGGCCCCCTCTTTTTTTTTGAAATGGGCATATATTGCCCATTTAGAAATTAAATGGGCAAAATGGGCACATGTTTTTCTCTCGCATTAAATTGTTTTTAATGAAAAACTTATAGATATAATATATTTAGTTACTTAAATATAAATGAGGTGTTACGTTTGAGGAATTTTTGTTGTTGTTTTAAGTCTTTTTTAAGATGATTCGTACAACATGCGCCCGTTTGACCCGCGCCCGTTTAGCCCATAGTCCTTTTAGCCCGTAGCCCGTGCCCGCCCGGTCCGCCCGTTTTGCCACCTCTAGCCAAAATACATGATTTGCATGCTATTGACCCTTAATAAAAACGCGAAAGGAATATACTGAAATATTTTGTTCACGTTTTATTAATTAGATTTGGCTTAACAATTTAACTTGAATTGAAATCAGATTGACAAATTTCAATTGCATGGACAACATTGAACGAATTCTTTATTTTGGATGCATCATTCGGATAGCATTATTATATATATTACATTAATTAGTTAAAGTTGAAGTTAGCGCAAGAATTTTTCTGACTTAACAAGGAAGAACTAAACCCAAAAGTTGAATTCTCTAAATCAAACACCACAAAGTTATCCTCAAACTGAAAGGTTCCGATCGTGATAGCTGGTTCCCTTGTTGCACCACCATCAACAAACGCTAGACACGCAACATCATTAGTCATTTGCTTGATCGAGTTAGCAGTTGATATAGTCCAGGTTTTCCCACCCTGAAGACTTAGAACAATATCAGGTACATATAAACCAGCTTTCTTACCATTTTGTAATGTACTAAAACAAAGGCCAAATGGCGCAATTGGTCTTGCTTTCGGGATTTGTTTCGTAACCATTGTAAATCTACTAACCAAGCTAGTATAAATTTCGGTTCTAAGAATGGTGTAAGGCTCGGTTGTACTAAGCTTTGTAGTGGAATTCTCGGGAATGCCAATGGATGTCCTTTTTATTACAATCGCATTGACGCTAATATAGTATCCAAATGAATCTGGATGCGTTAATAACGGGGTATACGAAAGTAAACTTCTTATATCGACATCCAAATTTGGAGGAAGATAATAAGGACCTGTTCCGGAAAATAGAACTCCGGGAGTTGAGGAGTTGCTTGGCAAACATAGAGCTGTTATTTTCTTGAACTTTGTGCTAATCGGCGGTCCATATAAACCTAGAGTCGCGGGTAATGCATAAGGCGATGATGAAAACGCCATAACCCCCGTAACATCTTTAGGGAAAGATTGAAATGATGAAGAAGAGGCACAACCTCCTAGAACTGGAGCACTATATGCGCCACTTAAAACATTTTTACCATCACTTGTTTTCATTACAAAATAATCGTAGTTCAATGCAGTATCGTCACAGGATCTCGTAACAGGATTAACAACATTGACCGGACATGACCAATACTCCCAATTAGGTAAATATTGTGAATATGATTGGCAGGATGAACTTTTGTACGAGTAAGGTTGCACATCCATGCATGATCCATTTTCATCAATAGTTGAAACGGGATATGTTTGCCAATCAGGGATGCAGTCATGCCAAATGACAGGAGCATCAATGTCTATAACGTAGTTTGAGACTTTCGACCTCGGGTCATCCCAATTGATATTTTTATTCGTGATCTGAACGCTATAGAGAGGGTTAGCGGTATCGGTATGTTTGGTTATAGGAACAGCTAACGAAGTGTAAGTGTTAGCTGCTTGTGCTATGGCTTCATGTTCATGAGAAATGAAGGCTAGAATGATAGCAAGTAGCTTTATAAGAAAAAGCATTTTAGAATATGATTCTGTATATTCGCAACTCTTTAATTAACTGTTGTTTTTATAACCCATCAGGGGATGATTTATATAGTATTCGAAGCGTAGTGCATGTGTTATCTTTCAACTTTTTTAAAAGTCAAATGTCAAAAATAGAAAGTCGGTATTAATCTTTGAAAGTTAAGTTACACTCATATTTGTATGCATGTATAAAGTGATTGTTAAGTTGTAGACAGAATGTCAACAAAATTAAGAATTACTTGTAAATTAATTTTTTGACCAAGAAACTAATTTGTATATTGGGCACTTTAGAAACAATAAGACCAAGAATACGGAGTATATCATAATTAAGACCTCGTTCCTTCAACGTGCTTAATGTTGGTCCTAGATTCAACTTGGCCAACATGCGTATGACTTAACTTTTGATTACAAATAAATGTAGATGTAGAAATAACTCAAAGTATATACGGAGTAATATACTAATCTTTGAATAACTGATGCCTTCAATATAAAGTGATATTGTTGAATTTGCACCAACACTAACTTGTTCCTTTTGTTATTCTGTGACCGTGATTAGATTTACATACCTGTTTCATATTTGTTGGTATTAGGGTCATGAAAGGTTGTTCAGATAAAATTTTGAATCGTGTAAAGTTTATACAATATTTCTACCGTATTAATTGCCTTGGGTTGCAAGAAATTTTTTTAAGGATAAACAGGAATGAACACTCAATGTCCATACACACACACACAAAATATATATATATATATATATATATATATATATATATATATATATATATATATATATATATATATATATATATATATATATACATATATATATAGGGAGGCTTTCTTACGAGAACCATTTTATCTGCGAGAACTGAGAGAACCACAAAAAACATACATGCACACGTTTTAAAATAAAATAAAAATACATGTAAATCATCAATAATCATAAGTATACACCTATGTTCTTCAATATCATCACGAATTCATCATCTTTTTTCACAAAAACCTTACACACGGCCGCAATATTGTCGTTGCATGCCTTATAAGAACATACATGCATACCTTTAAAAAAAAATTGTATTTCCAATTTCTTATCAAATTTTTTAGAACAACTATGTTTTTTTTTAAACATATATGTTGTTTTTAGAACATATGTGCAAAACTACTATTATTGAAGGCGTGCATGTATGTTTTTTGGTGGTTCTCTCAGTTCTCGCAGATAAGATGGTTCTAGCAAGAAAAGTCTCACTATATATATATATATATATATATATATATATATATATATATATATATATATATATATATATATATATATATATATAGGGAGACTTTCTTACGAGAACCATCTTATCCGCGAGAACTGAGAGAGCCACCAAAAACATACATGCACGCCTTTTAAAATGAAATAAAAATACATGCAAATCATCAATAATTGTAATATCCACCTATGTTCTTCAATATCATCATGAATTCATCATCTTTTTTCACAAAAACTTTACACACGACCGCAATATTGTCGTTGCACACCTTATAAGAAAATACATGCACACTTTCAAAGAAAATTTTCGTATTTCCGATTTTTTATCAAATTCTTCAGAACAACTATGTTTTTTTTAAACATATATGTTGTTTTTCGAACATATGTGCAAGACTACAATTATTAAACGCGTGCATGTATGTTTTTTGTGGTTCTCTCAGTGCTCGCAGATATCGTAAGAAAGTCTCACTATATATATATATATATATAGAGGTGGGTTCATGAAAAAAACCCACTTTGGTAGAAAAGTGAGAAAAGTGTACAAATCTCTCCCTCCTCTCCCCCCCTTTTTTTTTCCACAACTCAAGGGGCCTTATTGTAACTTACTTTATTTTTCAGGGTACATTTTGTAAATTTGTTTCCCTTTCCCTTCCTTTTTGATCTGTTTATTTTTTTCATTTGTAATTTGTATCATTCAACTAGTACATCAGTTACCTTTTTCTTTTTCTTTTTTTTTTCATTCTTTTTTTAGGGCCACAGTTGTGACTTATGATTATTACGTACATGGATCGATAATTTTTGCTAGTCAGTTAATAAAATAAGCGAACAACAATTCTACTAAGGAACATGAAACATCCAACACAAACTTGTTACTAATAAATTAAATTCTTTCGGATAATCTTTCAAGCAATTAATGTATCAACGAGTAGCAAAACAACAGTTCTAATAGGAAGAAAAAACATGAATTAACGTATCAACGAATAGCAATCACAATTCACGAACAAGAGGAATACATCCGGAACAAAATCTCATTCATCTCTCCATCGAATATTAGGACTCGGTGTTGTCCAACACTAACTGAACCTTCTAAAGTCAAGGCCTCAACACCAATGCCAATTTTCCAAGATTTCCTGAAGAGCAACAAACTTGGGAGAGTGCTACAGCTTATCGGTCCAAAAACCATTATCGAAACTCTTACGATACTTTGCGTCCAGAAGCCATTATCAGAGCCTGTAGATCATCAAAAAACAGAAAATTTCATTGTTTTTAAGTTAAGCAACTATTTTGATGCAGGAAATTTAACATTTTCTCAAACAAATGATCAATACTGAAACCGTTTTTTAATGAATACTTTCCCTACAAAATGACTAATAAGAACACAACACTTTTTTTTTTTATTATCACTCGGATATGAAAATAAAGTATAAATACTATAATGCAACATATTAACTGATGCTGCTATATCATGCAAAAAACTCAAAACTCAAAATTACACTATAACAGATAGTATTAAGGCATGCATATCGATTACCTCAACAAGATTAGAAATCTTTATTTCCAAGGACGAGGTCATGTTCAGTTCAAGCACCTCAAGTTCAGCTTCAATCTCTGCTTCCATTTTACTAAAATAATTATCCTTAGCCACATGAGGAGTCTGCTGAGACACCTACATTCCCTCCGCTGAGGAGTTTGCATTCCCTCCACTGAGACACCTGAGGAGTCTGCTGAGACACCTGCATAATCAAGAACCAGATGAAGTGGCACCACACGAGTAGCCTGTATTCCCTTCGCTGTTGAGACACCTGCATAACCAAGAACCAGATGACGTGGCGCCACATGAGGAGTCTTCTGAGAGTTGAGAATTACAGCTCTAGAATGCAACAGAAAACCTACCGTGCCGAATGCTATTGATATCTTTCTGAGAGAAACAAAAAATTCGGCATACCAAAAGTATTGTACATTAACAAGAAAGGATGACACACCAAACTCTGCTTCATATCTTCCCGAAAGAAGGTGTATATCAGAATCACAACTAGAACCTTAATCAGCTGCAAACCAAATTTAAATTCAGTGTCTATATGAATGCAAGTACTGATGAGAGTGTTGGCTGGTGAATACAATTTGTTTAACCGCCAGCCACTTCATGTTCATAAAAGATAGTCAACAATGGGTAAGCAAGTGCTATCTTGTGCAACAAACTTTCCCAGGACTGATAATACTAAAAAGCTTTTTTATTTAAAGTTTAGTTGTGAGTCTGATATCAAACTGAATACCTCGGCCTACTATACAAACTCAATACCTCGGCCTACTATAGCTAGTTTTATTTGAACTAATACCATGAATATTAGGAGTAATCAAGTTCTTTTTATATGCATTTTTAGACAACACCTTGAATTAGATGGTGTTTGTTCTACACAAGCTTACTTTGAGCTTCTTTTATTCAATCATAAAGTCAATTATCTCTTTTAGGTTGCCTTTCTAACGCAATAACTTATAAGTCAACTGATGCACTAAAATGCCTAAACCACTATGTTTACCTTAATCACCTATACTTTAGCTAGCACGAGTCTCAAACCGATACCATGATACAAATGGATGCACTAAAGTATCTCAAACGGATGCACTAAAGTGCCTCAAACGGATGCACTAGATTACTTCAAACAGATGCACTAAAGAGCCTCAAAACATAGTTCAAATCTCTGAATTCCAAAAACATGGTCAGAAGTAAAAAATGAAAGAGTTGTTACCATGAGTGAAGTAACCCATTGAGCCAGCTATGGAAGACCTATTGTTAGCCTCCTCGCCCCCAGGCTTGTGCTTTTCCAGAATCTTTGCAATTCCAACATCAACAATCTTTGCGTTGAACTCAGAATCCAACAATATATTGCTTGATTTCACATCTCTATGGACGTTTGGTGGCGAACAATCATACTCAATGATGTTCTAATATGTTCAAAGATGAAAAGAAAAAAAATAATGGTGAGACAGAAACAAAGTTGAAAAGAATAACAAACTATAAAGACTTCACAACATGTTTCCCAAGTGTCGTATAAACATAAAAGAGTCGTATTTATTGTTAGCAAAATACAATCTTCACCAGGTGGCAGCATCACTGTTTCGTCTTGTTCTCGGTGTGGAAGAGCCCGAGCGTGTAGATTGAGGCTGGTAGGCCCGTGGGTCATATTTTAGAGAAGCAAGATAAGTGAGGGTTGTAACAACATCTTCAATCACAGGCCGCATGTTTGGCTGCTCTTGCACGCACATTGCAGCAACAGCAAGTGTCTGGTATAAACCTCTTACAGGGTACTGCCCTTGGAGCATAGGGTTTGCCATTTGTCCGAATTTCATACGGTCTTTAAATAAAGGGCATGCCTGCAATGAAAGTTGTACTATTAACGGTTAACAAACATAAAGCGACATCAACTCATGCAAAACGTGCAAAAAGAAAGCACATTTTTTAAGGTATAAACATCAAACGGATGCACTAAAAAATAACTAATTAACCATAAAAATGGAAAATTCAAACGGATGCACTAAAATACCAACGGATGCACTAAAATACAAACGGATGCACTAAAAAGTGTTTCTAGTCAAGCCAACCCAACACGACCATTAAGAATCTGCAAGTGGTTCTTATTTTATAGTTTTTCCTTCAACCCGTAAGCTGCTCATTTTTACTCTGAAAGGATAAATATATTAATACTAAAAAAATGGCCAGGTGGATCAAACAGACAAATATTTTGGGGTCGTAGGAATTCTCATAAACATACCTTCAACAAATATTTTATATAATCTAACAAACTTAAAAAGAAAATTCATTTTGGTTATCCTGAAATAAGCTGGTTAACCTTTAATGCAAATTCAGTTGTTTCTTAGTTTTCAGCAAAATGTTCAATTAACTTATTTTGCATTGCAATGAGTTAAAAGGCCATTAAATATATAGTAATTATACCTTGATTCCATTTTGAAGAGCTCCAGCGTCTAACTTTCCACATATAGATATGTGACCTTGAGATGGCAATTTAAGGACATCGCATATTGGCATTAGTAGAGGCTTGGAGTATTCTCTAGCAAGATGTTGAAGAGAATCAATAGTCTCCAACAAATTAGGCCCCTTGTACCTGTAGTATAACCAAATAATGAAACAAATTTATTACTCATAACCAACTAGCCGTGTTACAAAACAGGCCATCTATTAAAATCCAATACTTGCATATTCTGTATGAAATGCTGCTAAAAACAAGCCGTCTTCCTAATATATTTCCAGTTATTAAATGGCTGGTAGGGTAAGATGAAAACATATTTGACATGTAATCATATCCAACATAACCATTTTGACACGTACCGAAAAGCTACCCATTTGGCCACCTCTAACCTTAATGTAGATGATACATTTAATGTTCATAACTAAACACACTACACCAGCACTTAAACACTTGACAAGAACTTTCTAGTATTGACAAATGCTACCCAAACTCTATACTCGCAACATACGACCATTTAAATTATTTCCATTTGTGAAGTCTATATTAGGAAGCCTCTCATAAATAACATAAGCATAGAGATAATACATATCATAAAACTTCTAAATGCATTATGCAGAAGAATCACTGACTTTACCTATCACAAAAGTGTGTAGAGAATGAAAGGTCAGAAAGCCAGCATCAAGATCCTTCAAGGTGGGTTCCACAGGAATCGTGTATATCAGGTACCTAATACGAGCACCACAAAAAGTCCCATCAAGAATATGCACTACATATAATTCATGATATAAACTACATTATCAATGCTCATTCTATTCTAACTACAACTATAAATCAGCTACAACTCAATGACACTGATCCAACAAATATAAACAACTATAATCTACAATTTCAGTGAACATAACAACACATTAGTAGTTAACGATCCAACAAATATTACATTCAGGTGCCCTAAAATATTACATACAGATGCCCTAAAATTTTACATACAGATGCCCTAAAAGTTTACATACATGTGCCCTAAAATTTTACATACATATGCACTAACAAATATATACAATGATTCACTAATTTATTCCATACATATGCCCTAAAGTAATACATATAGATGCACTAACAAATATCTATAATGATTCACTAATTTATTCCATACATATGCCCTAAAGTAATACAAACAGATGCCCTAATAATACACAATGGATACATCAACGGATGTTGTGACGTTTATTTCAGATGCAATAACCAAACAAACATATGCGCGAACATGCCACGTGATTCTCTAATAATACACAATAGATGCATCAATCTATCTCGCGATGCTTTAATCTAACAAAAAGATGCTGTAAATCGAATTCCTTATAATCTAATCATCTACACTTGTCACATAATTTTTATACTGATGCACTTATTTTCACAAATAAATGCTACAACATATTAACTACAGAGATGCACTAAAATGTAATATTATACATACAAATCCATTAAATGTCATTCCATTGCACAATAATACTAATTATTTTATAAATTTCATGATGATGAACTAAAATAACATAAAAATTAAAAAAAAAAAAATCTATAATTAAACACTTACAATTGTCTGATATCTCTGGTTCGATTTGAATGTTATTCTGGTTCGATTTGAATGTTATTCTGGTGTACGGCGGATGTACGACAGACGGTCTGGTGTGCGGTATGGGTGGTTTAAGCTACACCAGTGACGGTGGAGATGATGGTGGCGATGGAGTTGATGGTTGCGATGTGGAGCGGTGGCGATGGAGATGGTGGTGATGGATATGGTGGCGACGGCAGCGGTGGTGACGGTGTGTGTTTGAAACGGGAGTGTTTGTTGAATTTTGTGAGAAAATAATAATTGTGTGTTTGGATCTGTATCAACAAAGCTGAGTCCTTCGTTTTGTTTTGTTTTTTTTCGTTTTTGACCCTGAAGATTCAACTATTGTCGCCTTCTACCCCAGAAGTTTGAGATGTTTCAAATTCGACCCTATAACCTTTTTTCTCACTTTTCTATCTAAATACACTTTTCTCTAGAACCCTACCCTATATATATATATATATATATATATATATATATATATATATATATATATATATATATATATATAATGAGAAGCTTAAATTTTGTGAGAACGCGAGTAGTAATCCTAGCCATTCATTTCATCCTCCTTTAACTTTAATCTAATGGCTAATATTAGTTAATCAACTTTTTGAAAATTTCTTAAAAAATTTTGAAAATTTTAAAAAAAAATTTTTCGAAAAAAATTTTTCGAAAATTTTCTTTTCGAAAAAAATTTTTCGAATTTTTTTTTTCAAAATTATTTTTTTCGAAAAAATTTTTTTCGAAATTTTTTTTTAGAAAAATTTTTTTTCGAAGAAAAATTTTTTTGAAAAAAAAATTTCGAAAATTATTTTTTGAAAAAAAATTTTTTCAATAATTTTTTTTCCCAAAATTTTTTTTCGAAATAATTTTTTTTGAATTTTTTTCCTCAAAATTTTTTTCGTCACATGTGAAAAAGAATTTGGAAATTTTTACGAAATTTTTTTTGACACGTGTGAAGAAAAAAAATTCATCACATGTGAAAAAAATTTTTCGTCGCATGTAAATTTTTTTTCGTCACAAGTGAAAAAAAAAAATCCGTCACATGTGAAAAAAAATTTCGGCACATGTGAAAAAACTTTTGAAATTTTCACGAAATTTTTTTTGTCACGTGTGAAAAAAAAATTCGTCACATGTGAAAAAAAAATTTCGTCACATGTGAAAAAAAATTTTGAAATTTTCACGAAAATTTTTTTGTCACGTGTGAAAAAAAAGTTCGTCACATGTGAAAAAAAAATTTCGTCGCATGTAAATTTTTTTTTCGTCACATGTGAAAAAAATTCCGTCACATGTGAAAAAAAAAATTCGTCACATGTTAAAAAAAAAATTCGAAAATTTTTTGAAAATTTTTCAAAAAAATTTTCAAAGATTTTTGGAAACTTTTTCAAAAGAATTTTCGAAAATTTTTTGAAATTTTTTCAAAAAAAATTTCGAAATTTTTTTAAATTTTTCAAAAAAAAAATTCGAAATTTTTTTGAAAATTTTCAAAAAAAAAATAGCTAGCTAATAATAGCCATTAGATCAAAATTTAAGGAGGATAAAATGAGTGGCTAGGATTAGTTCTCGCGTTCTCACAAAAATTAGATTTCTCACATGAATGGCCTATATATATATATATATATATATATATATATATATATATATATATATATATATATATATATATATATATATATATATATATATATATAGCAGCTTTGCAAAATCAATTTTATCCATCACCATAATACATTTATGACTCCTTATATAGACATAGACGGGGCGAGTACACCCGTAGAAAAGCTCAACCAGCAAGAATGATTTCTTAAGAGCTCCAATTAGCCAAGATGCTTCTGCTAGCGCCTACCAGATTATGTCCTATTTTCTCGTCGATAAAGATCTAACTAGGAAAACCAATTTGATTGATAACCTTTCAGAAAATATCCAAGATCTATACACTTCTATCCTATCCTGGAAGAGTGGAAGAGATATCCTATGCAAAGTGAGAAATTTTAAAAAGAGAAGAGTCCAAAATACCTACCTGTGGTATGCCAAAAGCCTGTTTTTCATCATTTTTCTTTTTTTTTTTTTTGAATAAAATCATCCACCATTAGTAAAGTTGGCACAAATACATCCCTCTGGAGTAACGATGCAAAATTTTCCCGGTTAAGTGCCTCACGTGCTAGTCACGTGAGGGGTATGTTGGTCTTTTTCATTCTCCCAGCTATCACCACCCCCACTTTATCCTCATTTCCATCTCTTCCACACAACAATATACTCACTCCTCTCCAAAACACAACATCAACTTCAACTTCATCAAAACTCACCTAATCTACTCCCCGCCTTGGCTTTTAGCCAGTATTCATTAACCACAAAAACAAAAAGGAAAGTAAAACTAAGAAAAATCAAACCACAAGGGTCACGGTTCGAACCCGTGACCACCAACGTTAATCAATAACCACGGCCGTGGGTTTTACCACACGGTTCGACTCGAACCAAACACAACCGAACACAAGACACGACAAATACGATACCATACAAGTTTTATTCATTAACAATGTGAAACCCATTAAAATTTTATCCCAAAACATCGAGTTATGCACGAGTTGGTCACGAGTTTGACTCGTAACGATTCAACTCGCACACGATACACGTTTTCTTACCTTTTTCTTCAAGATCTAGATAATGGTGATAAATAAGAGTGATGGTGGTGGCACGTTATAAACGAGGAAGTGGTGAGGGGTGGTATTGGAGGCGCGTGTGGTAGTGAAAGGTGGTGAGGAGGTCACGGGGATGCTTGTGGTGGTGGCGGTGTAGCTTGGTGACTGGCGGTGGAGGTGGTGGTGGCGCTAGCAGGGTGGCGGCTAGGGTTTTTGGAGAGGAGTGAGTATATTGTTGTGTGGAAGAGATGGAAATGAGGATAAGGTGGGGGGTGGTGATAGCTGGTACAAAGAAAAAGACCAAAATACCTCTCACGTGACTAGCACGTGAGGCACTTAACGGGGAAAATTTTGCATCGTTAGTCCGGAGGGATGTATTTGTGCCAACTTTACTAACGGTGGATGATTTTGTTCCAAAAAAAAAAGATAAATGATGAAAAACGGGCTTTTGACATACCACATGGATGTATTTTGGACTTTTCTCTTTTAAAAAATGTAAAAAGTAATTATATCCGTTAGATCTACCCTAAAACAATCATACGGTCAAAGATTGAAACAAATCTCATAGCCCTCTGTTTCTAAGTGGATCAGGGGTAGTTTGATCTTTTGACCTGTATTTTAGTTTCACCCTCGAACTTCAAATTTTATAACTTTCAAATGATAAACTTTTACGAATAACCAATTTTACAAAAAAATTCAGAATTTGATGCTCTTTAATTTGGTATGTATTTTGATATATAAATCGGATTTTTTTAACCAAATGTGTACTCTTTCATAATTTACCCATTTCATTTCACCCACTACTCTCCATCTCTCTCTAACTCCAACAATCCTCCGCCCATTTCCTACTATCCGACATCATTTTCCGACCATCAATTCTTTTTTTACCTTTTTTTTTTAATTAAAGCTTTTATTTTATTCCCAATATCAAAATAGAATTTACATACCTTGTTAACTCATTATATGTTGCAGAGAGAATAATCAATTCTTGATTATTCTCTCTGCAACATATAATGAGTTAACAAGGTAGTGACTTAACTTGATGCCTTTGAAAAGGTTTTGTTTCTAAGGACGTGTCTCTATTTTAGATTTTTATATTTACATTTTTATATGTATTTATTGATTTTTTTTTTCTATTTTGGAATGTTATCTATTTTGGAATGTTATCAGGTTTACGGAATTGTCCGGATGGGTTAGACATATGGACTTCATTAAAATCCATATGTTGGACCAAGCTTTACGGACTACAGACGATGGAGATTAAGAGATGTGGTATGAGTGATTTACAGAAATATAAGTTGTCTGGTGCTGAGTTGGGGTTTTGGCGGATAATTTTGGTGCATGTTGGCCTTTTGGTGTGAAGTGTGATGGTGGTGGTACAGTAGAAGTAGGTGGCGTAAAGGTGATCGATTATGTAACCGTAAACATGTTTTATCTGATTTAATGAGGTCAAGTACAAGATGTTACATTGGTCTTCAAAATGACAAAAGAGTTCTCATTCATTTTACATTGCATATTTGAATTTGAGGCTTTATTTTACACATGAGTTCTTATTTATTTTAGTCATTGAGAATTTTAGTTATACGATCCATGTTATATTACAAACGTTTGTGTATATCTTCTTCTGTTTCTAGAAATTTTATAGGTTTTGTGCAAGTGCTTTGAGTTTTGGTGATTCAAGTCCTTTTTTCCTTTATCAACGTCTTGCGTTAGAAATTGGTTTGCATAAATTTTGTTTGATTGTAATGGTAACTATGTTTTGCAGTAAAAGAGAAAGGTGAATGGTCGATATTATATGAGCTTATATATTTTTTAGATTGTGTCTAAAAACAGACTTAAAAAATAGAGTTGTCTAAAAAAAAAAAAAAAAAAAAAAAAAAAAAAAAAGAAAAAAAACATAGACTGTAACAAGGTATGCTTGATTGCTTGAGTGGCTAGAAGGTTAAAGGCCAATAGAGAATTTGTTGGAAATTGAAGTAGTCAATAGTGGTTGAGACTTGAGACTTGAAAGATTGAACACAGTAGATATATTTTGTGCAAGTAAACGGAAGATGGTAAAAGTCTTATCATTTGAGAGTTGCAGTCTTTTTTATTCAATGTCACTTTGTACCTAAATAACTGTTCACTTTAACTTTTTGTTGTCTTTTCTATTCAATTTTGATTTTAAATAATTTTGTTTGTTTTATATAATATTTGATGAAAATTATACCAATGAAAATACATTTTAAAACCTAATTCATTCATATATTTTGCATCATGTATCATATAACACAAACGAAAATATTGAAGGTCAAAGTTAAACAAAAAAAAACCGTAAAAAGTCAAAGTGGAGATTTATTTAGAGACGGTGAGAGTATTTGTTGTCGAGGTTTTATGCAACACAAGATTTGGAGGATTTAACTCGATTCTGCAGTACAAGATTTTCAATAGTCGTATTGACTTTAAGATGTGAGATCTATGCAAAACAAGTATCTTTTAAAAACAACAAATAAGCCAATCTCAATCATCCATCCACCTTTCATCTAATGGCTAAGATCAAACCAAAAAATAACAAAGGGAGGGCAAAATTGGCATTTTAGCTCATTTAATATAAAAATCCACTTTCTACTTTTTTTTAAAACAACATATCTTGCAAACGGTAAATATTCAAACTACAAAAAATACACCATCGCGACGAGAATTAAATCCTCTTTCTATAGATATGCATCATGTTATATACTTTCAACGAACTTTTTTTTCAAAATTTTCGTACAGAAAAATCCCACGGGATTCGTAAAAAAATCCCATTGCATTCGTAAAAACACAATTTTTTTTTTTTCAAAATTTCCGTCCAAAAAAATCCCCTGTGATTCGTAAAGAAATCCCATGGGATTCGTAAGAAGACGATTTTTTTTCAAAATTTCCGTCGAGATCCCACGGGATTCGTAAAAAAATCCCATTGGATTTGTAAAAGGACGATTTTTTTTTAAAATTTCCGTCAAGAAAAATCCCACGGGATTCGTAAAAAATCCCACGTGATTCATAAAAAGGTGCTTTTTTTTCAAAATTTCCGTCCAGGAAAATCCCATGGGATTCTTAAAAAAATCCCACAGGATTCGTAAAAAGACGATTTTTTTTTCAAAATTTCCGTCTAGGAAAATTCCACGGGATTCCTACAAAAATCCCACGGGATTCTTAAAAAAATCTTACGGGATTCTTTAAAAAAACCCCCATCAGATTCGTAAAAAGACGATTTTTTTTTTCAAAATTTCTGTCCATGTAAATCCATCGGGATTCCTAAAAAAATCCCACATGATTCGTAAAAAGACGATTTTTTTCCCAAAATTTCCGTCCAGGAAAATCCCACTGATTCGTAAAAAATCCCACGGGATTCGTAAAAAAATCCCATGACACACAACCAAAAATAACAACAGTATTACATAATTTTGTGTCTATAACACACCTATCCCGATTATTTACTGTATTTTGTTTTGAGTAACTAAACATCAAACACATTACTCCAATCAGATGCCACTTGGAGTACTTGTCAAACACTCAAATTAGTAAACTTATTTAGAATTTGACTAACGACTTTTCATAGTTGACCAATAGATTTCTTATCATTTCTTTGCTCTTTCATGGATCATGTCAACTACCTCAAACATCATATGAAGCCACAAAACTATTGTAAGCTTAGCCACGAAAGCGAAAGCACACCAGAAGCCGAGAATAAGATCCCAATGGTAGGAGTCCCGTGACGAGACCTTCTATCAAAAACTCAAAGAACCATACCTCTTTTCGGCATACCAAGAAGCATAAACGAGTCTGTTAATACAAATAATGTAGAAAACGTCATTTGCATTAATCGGTCTCTCCTAGTTTTGATAATCACAAAATACAAACACACGTTACATAAAACTACGACTAATAAGTTTTTAATCGGGAAAACTCGTTTTCGTCATCAACATCACTTAAGGTATGTACAAACTTCTACCAACTTGTGTATGCGATCAAAGGATTTAAAAACTTTACATTTTCATATCACAAAACATTTTTACAAAAGTATTTTTGTATAATTTAAAGAAATATTTTATTAAGAAAATGTTTTCAACATTCAAAATCATAACAGCCATATTTTCCGCTCAAAACCGACAACAAAACTTCACAAGATAGTTTTTCACCACGTCAGGACAAAACGAGGAGCGTTTGTCTGGACGGACCTTTAAATAGGGCGGCGGTACCTTATCGATAAGGGACCGTCCAGCATTTAAGGGACCGTCGCCTATCTCCTGACGCCTATAAATATAGAACTGTTTTCCTTCAGAAAACTTCACCTCTTATGCACCAAAACCTTCTGTATTCCGAAATCCTTTCTAAAACATACTTTTTGATCACATTATCAAGTTCTAGTTGTTTACAAGTGATCACACTCATCTTTCCTCTAAGTGCAAGAGAAGAACATTCGTTGTAATCAAGAAATGAAGTGTTGAAGAAGAGTTTTGCTCATCTCATCTTATTGTTGCGGATTTATCATTTATTTTATTCATTGTTTCGTGTATGTAATAGGACTTAAGTGCAAGTCTTATATTGTGTATTGTGTTGTATCGTGCCATCGTGTTGGTACGAGGTGTGAAGCCACGTGGGCTTTGGTAGATTGGTTCTAGCTAGGATTAGGACTCGACAGTCCGCTTAGTGTCGTTAAACTTGGTGTAAGCTTGTGTAAGGTTTGTTCCGCCATAAGGGAGCGTGTTGATATAGTGTTGGTGAAACTCTCGAGTAAGAGACTATAGGAGTGGAGTAGGGATGAAGGAGTGAGCTTCGTGGCTGAACCACTATAAATCTTTGTGTGCCGGTTTGATCTTTCCTTTCTTTATCTTTACTTGTTTACTTATCATTGCTTATATCTATTATTGTGTTGATTTCACGTAAGCTTCAAATCGAACCTTTTTGTCAAACACAATTTGTAAAGTCAATTTTATAAAAACGTGATTAATAACAGTGAAACTATTCACCCCCCCCCCCCCCCTTCTAGTTTCTACAATTGGTATCAGAGCTTCGTTGCTCAACAATTTTTAAAATATACTGTATTTTAAAACTTGAAACGATCAATGGAATTTGAAAAATATCAAGAAGGGCAGTCTATGCAAAGAACACCACTCTTTGAGCTGATAGTTTTATTTATTGGAAAACTCGATTCGAAACGTATGTGAAATCAAAAGATCTTGATCTTTGGCATGTTATTACAATGGGTGACTTTAAACCTATTGAATTTAATCTTGAAACTAAACAAAATGAAGTTGTTCCTTATGACAAACAAAGTGATAGTCTTAAAAAGAAATTATCTAAAAATTATGAAGCAAAAATGGTTATTTACAATGTTTTGCCTAAAAAGGAATTTCAAATAATTTTTATGTGCAATACGGCTAAAGATATTTGGAAAACTTTGTTAGTCACTCATCAAGGTAATAATCAAGTCAAAGACAATAAGATCGATCTTTTGGTTCAACAATATGAACAATTTTTCATACCTGAAGATGAATCTATAGATAGTTCATTTGCTAGATTTAACACAATAATCACGAGTTTAAAAGTACTCAATGAGGAAATTTCTGTCAAAAGTTATGTTAGGAAATATCTCAGGGCTTTACATCCGAAGTGGAGAGCAAAGGTCACGGCGATTGAAGAATCCAAAGACTTGGCATCTCTATCATTAGATGAGCTCATTGGTAACTTGAAGGTCCATGAGTTAATCATCAAAAATGATTCCGATATTGTAAATAGTAAGGTGGAAAGAAAATCAATTGCATTAAAAGCCAAAAAGGAATTAAGTGATGATGAAGACTCAGGCTCGAAAAGTGATGATGAAAAGTATGCATTGGCGGTTAGAGATTTCAAGAAAATTTTTAAGCGAAGAGGAAGATTTGTAAGACAACCACGAGAGGAAAAGAAAGCTCCTCAAAAAGCTCGTGAAGATAGATACATCAAAGGTGAGAAGAGATGTTTTGGATGTTGTGATACAAGACACTTAGTTGGAGATTATCCACGCCAAACAAGGGACAAAAACCAAAGGGCATATGTTAGCGGTGCTTGGAGTGATGGCGAAGAAGATGATAAGAATGAGACTTGTTTCATGGCCGGATCTTCAAAAGAGATATGCTTGGGAATTGTCCTGGAGCCCGACGAATGGGTCAAGGATAGTGGATGCACAAATCACATGACGGGTAATCGCAAGCTATTTTCATCATACAATGCAAGTACTGGAGGTAATGTTACATTTGGTAGTAAGCTCAAAGGCTATATCATCGGCAAAGGTACGATCACTCATAACTCTCTTAATATTACTAATGTAGAACATGTGGATAACCTAGGTTTTAATTTGCTTAGTATTAGTCAAATATGTGATAATGGTTGCAAGGTAATCTTTTCCAAAGACGACAGTGAAATAATTAAGAACGGAAAAGTTATTGAAAAAGGAATTAGAAAAGGTAACCTATACGTTATGAAAATTGGTAACAAACCTAGTGAGAACATATATAGCTACGGTTAATGATAACTCTACTTTATGGCATAGAAGATTAGGACACGCCAACATGCGTCTATTGAAATCATTGTCTTCTAAGGATTTAGTAAGATCCCAAACTTAGGTTTGACCAACACTTTTGTGATGCTTGCAAGGTTGGAAAACAAGCTCACTCCAGTCATAAACCTAAGAACATGATCTCAACATCTAGATGTCTAAAGCTTCTTCACATGGATCTCTTCGGTCCTTCCGCCATACGGAGTTATGGAGGAAATCTCTACACCCTAGTGATCGTAGACGATTACTCTAGGTACACTTGGACTAGGTTTCTTAAAAACAAGACTGAAACTTTCGATCAATTCAGAATATTTAGTAAGAAAATTCAAAATCAATTAGGATGCAACATAGTTTCCATTAGGATGGACAATGGTAGAGAGTTTGACAATGAAGTTCAATTTGGAGCTTATTGTGATGCTAATGGTATTACTCATAATTTATCGGCTCCACGAACTCCACAATCAAATGGGGTAGTCGAAAGGAAAAATAGAACCCTACAAAAAATGAGTAGAACCATGCTTAATGAGCAATCGATTCCCCAAAAGTTTTGGTGTAATGCCATAGATACATCTACCTATATTCTTAATAGAATCTTAATTAGAAAAATCATACGAAAAACCCCTTGTGAAATTTTGAAAGGTAGGAAACCTTCCCTAGATTACTTTAGAGTGTTTGGTAGCAAATGCTATATTCTAAACACCAAAGACTATCTCACCAAGTTCGACCCAAAGTCTTACGAAGGTGTATTTCTAGGTTACTCTCAAACTAGTAAAGCCTACATTGTCTTAAACAAGGAAACAATGGTCGTCGAAGAATCACTAAACGTGACATTTGATGAGAGTCCCCCTCCATCCAAAACTTCATTTTTGGCAGATGATGATTTGGATGAAGAAAACGCCATAGTAGAAAACATGAAAAACCTAGACATATCCCAAGAAACCACTGAAATAGGTGAAACCTCAAATTTTAAAGAATCTAAAAGCCACCCTTTAGATAACGTCATAGGAAGCCTAAACCAAAGAACCCTTATATCACAAGTTCAAAACAATAGCAACTTCTTTTGTTTTTTTCAATCATTGAACCTAAAAATGTCAATGAAGCATTGAAAGATGAAAGTTGATTCATTGCAATGCAAGAAGAATTAAACCAATTTAAGTCTAATGATGTTTGGATGTTAGTACCAAGACCTAAGAATAACACAATAATAGGGACTAAGTGGGTATTTAGAAACAAACTAGATGAAAATAGTATTGAATCTAGGAACAAAGCTAGGTTAGTCACACAAGACTATAATCAACAAGAGGGAATTGATTATGACGAAACCTACGCACCCGTAGCTAGACTTGACTCCATTAGGATATTACTCGCATATGCATGTGCATTAGCTTTTAAGTTGTTCCAAATGGATGTGAAAAGTGCATTCCTAAACGGTCTCATCAATGAGGACGTATATGTTGCACAACCTCCAGGATTCATTGACTTCGAGTACCCCGAGCATGTTTATAAACTAAAGAAAGCTTTATATGGTTTAAGGCAAGCCCCTATGGCTTGGTATGATAGGTTAAAAGCTTTTCTTCTTAAGCATGAATACTATATGGGAATGGTAGATAACACTCTTTTCACCCAGAAGAAAGATTCAAACATCATAATCGTCCAAATATATGTTGATGACATTATATTTGATTCAACTTGTCAAGACATGTGTGATGAATTCTCTTGAATCATGCATGACGAGTTTGAAATGAGTATGATGGGCGAGCTTAACTTCTTCCATGGACTACAAATAAAACAATTAGATGATGGAATATTCTTTAATCAATCCAAATATATTAAGGAAATGCTTACGAAATTTGGACTAGAAGATACTAAACCTATGAAAACCCCAATGGCTACAAACACAAAGCTCACCAAGGATGAAGAGGGTGAATCCGTAGATAGTACTAAATATAGAAGTATGATAGGAAGTTTATTGTACCTAAGGGCAAGTAGGCCCGATATCATGTTTAGTGTCTACCTTTGTGCTCACTATCAAGAAGATCCCAAATCTTCTCACTTAGAAGCGGTTAAACGTATCTTTCGATACATTAAAGGCACTATGCACTTAGGATTATGGTATCCTAAGGGGACCGACATAGAAACTATAGTTTACGCCGACTCTGATCATGCGGGAGATTATGTGGATTGAAACATTACTAGTGGAATTTGTACCTTCATGGGTTGTTGTTTAACTTCTTGGTTCTCCAAGAAACAAACGGCACTAGTTATCTCCACAACCGAAGCCAAATATGTAAGCACCGGAAAGGCATGTCAACAAGCACTATGGATGAAACAAGCTCTCATAGACTATGGTATTACACTTGATGACATTCCAATCATGTGTGATAATAAAGGAGCAATAGATTTAAGTAAAATCCCCGTGCAACACTCTCGTACCAAACATATTGAGATTCGTCACCATTTTCTTAGGGATAATGTGCAAAAGGGTAACATATCTATTGAGAAAGTACCAACGGAGGAAAACATAGCTGATATTCTTACTAAACCACTTAAGCGTGAACCATTCTTTTATCTTCGATTAGGATTAGGAATGATGGAACAAATATCTCCTTAGATTTCATAGCTAATGAATCCTTTCTCATCTGAGTCTAAGATTCTCTTGCGCACAAATATTAGAAATTAGGGAAGTAACAACTTCTTTTTATTAACAACCATTATTGCATGATAATAAGAGAACTTAATTTTGTGCATAAAAACCCCAATTCATGTGTTCAAAATCTTCTCACGAATAGGAAAAATCAATCTTCCTTGCATTGTTAATACAATTTAAAAACGTTTTTCCATGTATGCACGATGCGCTCAATTCCTCTATCGGATCATGCTACAAATATGTTATCCGATATGGAAAGATGAGCAAAATTGAAATTAGGAGACTTTGGATTATCTTTTAGGATTTTTTTTTCTCTTTTAGGGTCAAGATAATCACATCTCTACATATGTTTCATATAGGCATACACTATAAACATTTTCTGAAATCTGGCAAACCTCTTGGTGGTGGTCCTTTATCGACCCACGGTCCCATAAGTGATAATGGACCGTCCACCTATTTGAAGGACCGTCCATCTATTTGTGAGTCGTTAATTGCTTTATGTTCATGGATGTTTGACTAGCCTACCCGTAGGTCTTGTGGACATTCCTAATTTGCTTAAGCATCATTTGAACTAATCTAACCAAGCATGCATGCTTTACTATTCTTGCTACCTTCATCCTCTACTTAAATCACCACCTCCTCCATCCATTTCTGTTAGGAATTAAATAATCAAAAGAATCTGAAGATTCAGCATAAAGGTTTAAAGGAAATACGACAAGTATGTTTCTGCTGATAAAGCACAAAGCGAGTTTCCACTGATGGATTCTGCTGAAGACCGTTTCCACTGAAGGTGATTCTGCTGCTACTATGACTATGCTGCTATGACTCTGCAGCTATGACTCATACAAACAGCTGTGTAGATAAGTACGACTTATTCTACTGATTCATATACAAGAAAATATCTTTGTTGTAGTCATCAAATTGAACACTCCAAGTGAGTTGTAATCCTAGATACATGTTGTATCTTAATGACTAACATAAATAAGTCATCATCTAAGCTAGAACAAGTGATTAGTCATAAGCTAGTTATTTGTTGAGTCATGAAGTTTATAAAAGATCTTTCCTTGGACTATAAAAGGAAAATCTTAGATGTGTATAAATATATCAATCTAGAATGTGCATGTGAAAAGATATACACAGACAATACAAAGAACAAACATAAGTCACATAAGATTCAAGGTCTTGTAACCCTAGTGATAGTAAAGATCACTCGTATTATTTTGAATAATATTGAATCATTTGGTGTTAACTATTCCATTTCCATATCCAAAACATAAATCTTCTAAAGTGTGGTTAAGTAGATTCCGCATACTTAATCATATTCACACAAACATATCTTATACACAAAGAACGAAGGCTTAACCACCTTACCGTGTAATCGACCCTCAACAAGTGGTATCAGAGAGTCAGGTTGATATTTTTGTTTTAGAAGAAGAAGCTAGAAATGGATGTTGAGTCTATTCAAACAAATGTTGCTGCAAAATTACCAATGCTCAAACAGAATGAGTTTGAGATGTGGAGGTTAAGAATAGAACAATATTTTCAAGTGCAAGATTATACACTTTGGGAAATTATTGAAGATGGAGATTCTTTCAAATCTACAACCACTACATCAACAGTTGATGGTAAGGAAGTTGCAAAGCTGCAAACCAAGCCACAAACTGCAGAAGATAGAATTAAGAAGAAGAATGACCTAAAGGCCAGAAGCATGCTGATGATGACCATTCCAAATGATCAACTTATAAACTTCAGTAAATTCAAAGATGCAAAATCATTATTTGAGGCCATTATTGCAAGGTATGGTGGGAATGAAGCCACCAAGAAGACCCAGAAAACTCTTCTTAAGCAACAGTTTGAAAATTTCACATCAACCAACCATGAATCTTTAGACCATATGTTCAACAGGCTACAGAATATTGTGAGTCAACTTGCTATTCTTGGAGTTGAAATACCTCAAGAAGATTTAAACTCAAAATTTCTGAGAAGCTTACCTGAAGAATGGGTTATGCATGTTGTTGTCTGGAAGAACAAGTCAGACATTGACACTATGGATCTTATGGATCTGTATAGCAATTTTAAAATTGTTGAGCAAGATTTGAAGAAAACTGGAGGTTCTAACTCAAGCACTGGGAACATGGCATTTATGTCATCTCCTAGTAATTCAGTTCCAGTTACTAATGAGAAAGTTCATGATGGTTTAAGTGTTGCAAGTTCATCAAGCAGTACTTTTGGAATTTTGGATGAGAAAACATGTTGTGCTTTTTTCACAAGCAAGCATAATGGATCCATGTTAACTCATGAAGACCTCCAAGAGATCAATGATGATGATCTGGAGGAAATGGATCTAAAATGGCAAATTTCTCTTCTTAGCATGAGAGCTAAGAAATTCTATCAAAGGACGGGGAAGAAGATCACAATCAGTAGCAATGATCCTGCTGGTTATGACAAGTCAAAGATAGAATGCTACAACTGTCACAAGATGGGACACTTCTCAAGAGAGTGTAGAAGACCAAGACAACAAGATAACAGAAATAGAGATGTTGGAAGCAAATCCAATACAAGGGAGATTTCTGAACCAAAAGCTATGGTAGCTATTGATGGGTAAGGTTTTGATTGGAGCTTCATGGATGATGAAGAAAAGGGTTCTTCACAGATGGCTCTTATGGCATTTACTGCAACTGAGGTACATGATCATAAAACTTGTTCAAATTCTTGTACTGCTCTTAAAGACTTAAAAATCTTAATTAAACAGTATGATGACCAAAAGGTTCAGCTAGCCAAAACTGATCAAGATCTTTTCAATTATAAATGTGGTTTAGAATCTATAGAGAGGCAAATCCTATACTATAAAAAGAATGAACTTACCTTTACTGATGCTAAAACTTTACTTGAAAATGACAATCAATTTAAAGATCAAATCATTGAGGCTTTAAAAGAAGCATTGGATAGGGTTAAGACTGAAAAAGAAAACATTCAATTGACTGTAGAGAAGCTTGAACATGCTTCTAAAAATGTAACCAAAATAATAGACAGTCAAGTGAATAATAAAGTTAAGTCAGGATTAGGATATAATACAACCCCACCTCCTTATAGAGGTATCCCAAAACCCCCAGGGATAGACCTAGAGCATTCAGGATTACCTGAATTTCAGCTACCTAAGTTACAATATGAAGTTCAACCAAACTCTAACATAGTAGCTGATGAGCCTAAGAAAGAAAGTAAATGTTCATGTAAAACATTACTTTTTCAGGACAAGGTGTCCTTTGTAAATAAACAGGTTATGTCTAAACCTGAAGTGGTTAAGAAAGCAAGAACAAGAGTTCCTAAGATAGTCAAACACAATACTGATAGGCCTAAAACCATTGAAAAATATGTTAGGCAACCAGTTAGATATTGTGAACAATATAGAACCACAAACAAGCCCAGAGGTAACCAAAGAAATTGGAATAACCTCAAGTCTTACCAACTAGGTGATGACTTTGCTTTTCACAATAAAGCTTGTTTCATTTGTGGTAGTTTTGACCATCTTGCAGCTTTCTGTAACCAATGGGTATCTGGGTATGAAAGTAATAGAGTGAACTACAAAAGGCAAACACCTAAATCTCATTTTCACTCTAATTCTAAAAGATCAAAACCCAAAATAGTCACAAAAACTATTCCTGCTGAAAGGAAAATGGTTTCTGCTGAAAAACCATATATGATTGTTTACCCAAAATCAACAATTAAGGGTGCAAAAACAACTTTCAAACATGCATCTAATATTGTTCAAAGGCCCATTCAAACAAAAGCAGTGGTCCAAAAACAAGTTTGGAGACCAAAGGGTACAACTACAAAGCTAGCAGTTTCTTCTGCTAAGCATACTGCTGTTAAGGGTAACAGGGCAAATGCTGTTAAGGCCTCAGCATGTTGGATTCTTAAATCCAATGTTGCATCAACAGTCCTCAAGAGATTACATTTCATTGATGCAAGAGGCAGATCCAAGTCAGTGTTGGCTTGGATCCCCAAAGAAAACTAATTCTTTTATTTTGTGCAGGGACATTCACCAACAAATCATGAAGATCAAGGATATTCAGATAGTGGATGTTCAAGGCACATGACAGGCAACATGTCTTATCTTTCCAACTTTCAATCAATTGATGGTGGATATGTTACCTTTGGAGGAGGAATTGGTGGAAAGATTACTGGTAAAGGTATTATCAAAACTAGTAAATTAGATTTTGAAGATGTGTTTTATGTGCAAGAGCTTAAGTATAATCTCTTTAGTGTCTCACAAATGTGTGACAGAAAGAATAATGTTCTTTTTACTGAGACTGAATGTCTTGTACTTTCTCCTGATTTTAAGATGCCTGATGAAAGTCAAGTACTTCTTAAAATTCCTAGGAAGGGCAATATGTACAGTGTTGATATGAATAACATTGTTTCTAAAGATGCTTTAACTTGTCTTGTTGCAAAGGCCACATTAGATGAATCTATGTTATGGCATAGGAGACTTGGTCATATTAACTTCAAAACCATAAATAAGATTGTTAAGAATGGTTTGGTAAGAGGTTTACTTCAAAAATGTTTTGAAAATGATCAAACATGCATTGCTTGTCTTAAAGGCAAACAACATAAAGTCACTTGTAAGCCCAAGATTTTTAACTCTATCAATCAATCATTGTTTATGCTTCATATGGACTTATTTGGACCTGTTTCAATAAGTAGTATAATGCATAAGAGATTTTGTCTAGTTGTTACTGATGACTATAGTAGATTTACATGGGTATTCTTTTTAGGAACTAAGGATGAGACTTCTAGCATCCTTAAGACCTTCATTACAGAGATAGAAAACCTAGTAAGCAAAAGAGTAAAAGTAATTAGATGTGATAATGGGACAGAATTTAAAAATAGAGTTATGGATGATTTCTGCAAAGAAAAAGGTATTAAAAGAGAATTTAGTGTTGCTAGAACTCCTCAACAGAATGGAGTAGCTGAAAGAAAGAATAGAACACTAATAGAAGCTGCTAGAACTATGTTAGCTGATTCAAAGTTGCCTATAACTTTTTGGGTTGAAGCAGTCAACACTGCTTGTTATGTTCAGAACAGAGTTTTAATAGTGCAGCCTCACAATAAGACATCATATGAACTTTTTAGAGGTAGAACTCCTGAAATAGGATTTCTTAGACCTTTTGGATGTCATGTGACAATTCTAAATACCTTAGACCATCTTGGAAAGTTTAATGGTAAAGCAGATGAAGGATACTTAGTTGGATACTCTATCAATAGCAAAGCATTCAGAGTGTACAACATAAGAACTAGAAGAGTAGAAGAAAATCTGCATGTGAGATTTTTAGAAAATAAATCTAATGTAGAAGGTCAAGGACCAAAATGGCTATTTGATCTTGAATCTCTAAACCATTCAATGAATTATGTGCCTGTTGTTGCAGAAATTAATGATTTTTCAGGTTCACAAGCAACGGATGAGGCAAGGTTAGACAAGAAGACACATCAAGATTATGTGATGATGCCAATATGGTCAAATACAAGTGTGGAATCAACTTCAACAAATGGTGAATCTTCTTCTGGAAAAGCTAAAGAAGGTGTTGAAGATAAAAACAGAGAAGGAAGAACACAAGAACAACAAAACGTTCCTGCTGATGAGCAAAACGTTCCTGCCAATGAGCAAAATGTTCCTGCTGATAAGCAAATTGTTTCTGCTGATAGTTCTTCAGAAGAAACAAAAGCAGACTTTTCAGAAGATGAGGTGGATTTAAGTAATATTCCATCTGATTATCAAGTTCCTTCCACTCCACAATCAAGGATTCACAAAGTTCACTCCCTAGAAAATGTGATTGGAGATGTACAATCTGGTGTGAAGACAAGACAACAATTGATGTCTTCAGATCAAAAAGGGATTCTTGATGCCCTTTATGCTTCAAAGCAGCATGAGTTTTCAAACTCCTGTTTGTTTGTATGTTTTCTCTCACAAGATAAACCAAAGAATATTCATAAAGCCCTAGAAAATTCAAGCTGGTTAGAGGCTATGCAAGAGGAGCTTCTTCAGTTCAAGATTCAAAAGGTATGGGTGCTAGTTGATTTACCTAATGGTGTAAGAGTAATTGGCACTAGATGGGTTTTTAGAAATAAAAGGGATGAAAGAGGCATAGTGATTAAGAATAAGGCTAGATTAGTAGCACAAGGGTACACACAAGAAGAAGGGATAGACTATGATGAGGTTTATGCTCCAGTAGCTCGAATTGAGGCAATTAGGCTTTTCTTAGCTTATGCTTCATTTATGAACTTCACAGTTTACCAAATGGATGTCAAGAGTGCATTTTTATATGGTTCAATTGAAGAAGAGGTGTATGTTACACAACCTCCAGGCTTCACTGATCCTGACCATCCAGACAAAGTGTACAAGGTAGTTAAAGCTCCATATGGCCTACATCAGGCACCAAGAGCTTGGTATGCAACACTAGCTTCCTATTTTCTAGAGAATGGATTTCAAAGAGGAAAGATTGATCAGACACTTTTCATCAAACAGCACAAGAAAGATCTTCTGTTAGTACAGGTGTATGTGGATGACATTATCTTTGGATCTACAAGGAAGGAGATGTGTTTAGACTTTGAAAAACTTATGAAAGATAAGTTTCAGATGAGTTCTATGGGAGAACTTACATTCTTTTTGGGTCTGCAAGTTAAGCAATCATCTGAAGGCATATTTATTAGTCAAGACAAATATGTTGCAGAGATTCTTAGAAAATTTCAATTTGCTGATTCAAAAATAGCAAGCACACCAATGGATCCTGAGAAGCCACTTCTTAAAGATGCAGATGGAGAAAATGTGGATGTACATACATACAGATCTATGATAGGTTCTTTAATGTATCTTACATCATCCAGACCTGATATCATGTTCTCTGTTTGTGCCTGTGCAAGATTTCAAGTAACTCCAAAGGTTTCTCATTTAACAACAGTCAAAAGAATTTTTAGATATCTCAAAGGTCAACCAAGGTTGGGTTTATGGTATTCTAGAGAATCACCTTTTGATTTGATAGCATTCTCAGACAGTGACTATGCTGGTGCTAGCTTGGACAGAAAGTCAACAACCGGAGGATGTCAATTCCTTGGATGCAGACTTATCTCATGGCAGTGTAAGAAGCAAACAATTGTGGCAAATTCAACAACTGAAGCTGAATATGTAGCTGCTGCAAGTTGCTGTGGTCAAGTTCTATGGCTTCAAAACCAACTTCTTGATTATGGGTACAATTTCTTACATACCATAATTCATATTGATAATAGTAGTACAATTTGCATTATTAAAAATCCAGTGCAACATTCTAAAACAAAACACATTGAAATAAGGCATCATTTTATAAGAGATTGCAATGAGAAAAGGTTAATTCAAGTAATGAAAATTGCTTCAGATCAAAACTTTGCAGATCTTCTTACCAAAGCTTTTGATGTTGGTAGATTTCAGTACTTGGTAGCAAGTATTGGAATGCTTAATCTTTAAATTTTTCAATATAATGTGTTTTTGTATATAGATTTTGTTAATGCATCTAACTTTGTTATTTAAGACTACTATTAACAATATTTGAAGTTATTCATACAGTTAGTTCTATGATTATTCTAATTCAAGACAAGTACTTTGTACTTTGTTCTTTTGGTTTTAGACTAACAGTTTCAGGTATGAATGTTTGAGCTAAAAGGCTATTTCAAGTGAAATCTGCTGATCAAAGCTGCTGATCATTGCTGCTGAAAGCTGATCATTGCTGCTGATATAATAGGTTCATGATAGAAAAAGTTTGGGACTTCAAAACTCCTTAAAACTTCTTTCTTGAAATCTGATTATGATGTTTCACATTGAATTGATAAATTAGTTGATCAGTTAATAACTGATACAACTCACTTTCTATCATTTTATACTCTCAAGTATAATGTGACTAATCTACGTATATCTGATAGAAAGAACAGCGAGCAACAGTGAATCTAACACTTGTGTTAGAGGTAACAAATGCCACGAGCTGGAAACCCTGTAAAGAAAGCCTTTTGAATAGGTTTATCTATACACAGGCGGTTATTTATAACTGAAAACATTGGTTGTCACACAACCAGAGGTTGCTTTAAACCGAAATTTTGACTAAGTGTCTGTTACACACTTAATCCCTTCAAAATGGTTGTAAGCAGTATGATTTTTCATAATAAAATCATATACATACTGCTAAGGCAAAAGTTTCTTAAAAGGATTTTTTTAAAAAATGACTTTAAAAACCATCATCAGATGGACCATGAGTCAAAAACGTCCATTGAATCACCTCTCATAGGAGTTAACACACCTAGAAGTGATGAGGGCAGAATCTTAAACTCTTAAGGAATTGATGGCTTCATGTACAAATTGTCTGAAAACATGGAACAATGCTAGATCAGATGATGATGTTATGATTGTGAGAAAATCTTTAAAACAAGGGGAGGATATGAATATAAGATGTTATTTGAATCTCAGGGGAGGAAACAAATATCTCAGGGGAGGAAATACAAGCCCAGTTTAAGGAAGATTAACCAAAAGAAAAGACAAGATCATACAAGATGATGACATAGAGGTTGAAAATGACAAGAACATTCTTTAATGTTGTATTCAGAAGAGATGAAGCATTTCAAAGGAGAAAGTTCTATCTAGGTCAAAAGTTGAAAAGATTCAATTTCAGTTCACTACGTTTGTTCATCACTTGCAAAGGCAAATTGATAGATGATATCTTGTTAAAATCAAAGGAAGATTGCACCATCTTTTAGTCCAAGAATGGAGCAACGATCAGAAAGCAGATGTGTTCCAGAGAAAGATAATTTCATTCACTCAGAAGAAAAGAAAGTTCAGATCAACCAGTCTGAAAATAAAGTGTTTGAAAGATCTTCACAAAGTCCTCATTTAATTCAGGAAAACATGTTTGAATGTGATTCACATGTTTAGGGGAGGATTGTTAGGAATTAAATAATCAAAAGAATCTGAAGATTCAGCATAAAGGTTTAAAGGAAATACGACAAGTATGTTTCTGCTGATAAAGCACAAAGCGAGTTTCCACTGATGGATTCTGCTGAAGACCGTTTCCACTGAAGGTGATTCTGCTGCTACTATGACTATGCTGCTATGACTCTGCAGCTATGACTCATACAAACAGCTGTGTAGATAAGTACGACTTATTCTACTGATTCATATACAAGAAAATATCTTTGTTGTAGTCATCAAATTGAACACTCCAAGTGAGTTGTAATCCTAGATACATGTTGTATCTTAATGACTAACATAAATAAGTCATCATCTAAGCTAGAACAAGTGATTAGTCATAAGCTAGTTATTTGTTGAGTCATGAAGTTTGTAAAAGATCTTTCCTTGGACTATAAAAGGAAAATCTTAGATGTGTATAAATATATCAACCTAGAATGTGCATGTGAAAAGATATACACAGACAATACAAAGAACAAACATAAGTCACATAAGATTCAAGGTCTTGTAACCCTAGTGATAGTAAAGATCACTCGTATTATTTTGAATAATATTGAATCATTTGGTGTTAACTATTCCATTTCCATATCCAAAACATAAATCTTCTAAAGTGTGGTTAAGTAGATTCCGCATACTTAATCATATTCACACAAACATATCTTATACACAAAGAACGAAGGCTTAACCACCTTACCGTGTAATCGACCCTCAACAATTTCCATGGCATAACCTTTCCTCTTCACAATGTCATCTAACAAAATGTCATCCCCTAGAAAACCAAGAATGTCGGTCAAACCCATACGGAGGAAGAAACAAAACCTTGGCAATTCACACAATAACCATGTCAATTCCAATCCCACATCACATAATGAGGCATAATCTTCATGATTCTCCTTCTTTGCCTCTCAACCACAAAATGGGCCACCATCCACTCACAATGAGTATATAAACCCGACTCCTCAAGATCATTCATTACCACCTTTGTTTCCACCTCAAATGATAAATGTCAACTCCCCACGCTCCATCAAAGCTTAAGAATTCTCCTATCTTGTTGATTTGAGCCTCCTCAATATCATCCTATCCCAAAAACTTCATCCTCCAACTATGTCTCATCCTACTCTTGCCCAAGTGGATGCCCATGGGGGTTATTGTGCTTGTTGGATCTACAACCACAACCACTTTCAAAAGATGAAGAATGATCTTGACTACATCATTTCCATCCTCTTTTCACCTGGGTTTCTACAACCCAAAAACTCCTCTCCACCTTGCGGTCGCAAGTTTTAGGGAAGCATGCATGATCACTAATAAAACCGGACTTAACATGAGATATCCTAGGAGATTAGACTAGGATTATGCTTGTAAACTCATGTTGTAAATGTCATATGAATGAGATTATTCTTGTCTTTTAATGAAGGATCTATTTTATGCATGAATTGTTGAAATTTTGTTCCAGAAAACCTTCTTGCCGGTGGTCCCTTATCAAGGTGGCGGTCCCAATCTTTAAAGGACCGTCAACCCATTTATGGGACCATCCTCAGTATATGTCTATCCTGCCTTCTCATATCTTTTCTATAGGATTTCTATGTTTGCTTGCATGTTTCTTCTAACATATTGCAGCTTAATTCCATCGATCGATTCCCGAGTGTCCTCATCAAGGGGGAGCACTAAGCTAGGGGGAGTCATCATAATACCGTGGATTTCATCTCTTCTACGAAGCCTTTTTGATTCTACAAAAAGAGGGAGAACAAAACGAGACTCGATTTAAAATTCATTAATGCCTAGTTTTATCTAAAATGAGTTTATATTTTGTAATCAGCAAAAAGGGAGAGATTGTTAATACAAATAATGTCAAAAACGTCATTTGCATTTATCGGTCTCCACTAGTTTTGATAATCACAAAATACAAACACACGTTAAATAAAACTACAACTAATAAGTTTTGAATCGGGAAAACTCGTTTTCGTCATCAACATCACTTAAGGTATGTACAAACTTCTACCATCTTGTGTATGTGACCAAAGGATTTAAAAACTTTACATTTTCATGTCACAAAACATTTTTACAAAAGTATTTTTGTATAAGAAAATGTTTTCAACATTTAAAATCATAACAGCCATATTTCCCGCTCACAACCGACAACAAAACTTTACCAGATAGTTTTTCACCACGCCAGGACAAAACGAGGAGCGTTTTTCTAGATGGTCCCTTAAATAGGGCGGCGGTCCCTTATCGATAAGGGATCGTCCAGCATTTAAGGGACCGTCGCCTCTCTCCTGACGCCTATAAATACAGAACCGTTTTCCTTCAGAAAACTTCACCTCTTTTGCACCAAAACCTTCTGTATTCCGAAATCCTTTCTAAAACATACTCTTTGATCACATTATCAAGTTCTAGTTGTTTGCAAGTGAGCACACTCATCTTTCCTCTAAGTGCAAGAGAAGAACATTCATTGTAATCAAGAAACGAAGTGTTGAAGAAGAGTTTTGCTCATCTCATCTTATTGTTGCGGATCTATCATTTCTTTCATTCATTGTTTCGTGTATGTAATAGGACTTGCAGTGCAAGTCTTATGTTGTGTATTGTGTTGTATTGTGCCATCGTGTTGGTACGAGGTGTGAAGCCACATGGGCTTTGGTAGATTGGTTCTAGCTAGGATTAGGACTCGACATTCCGCTTAGCATCGTTAAACTTGGTGTAAGCTTGTGTAAGGTTTGTTCCGCCATAAGGGAGCGTATTGATATAGTGTTTGTGAAACTCTCGAGTGTGAGACTCAAGGAGTGGAGTAGGGACGAACGAGTGAGCTTCGTGTCCGAACCACAATAAATCTTCGTGTGCTGGTTTTATCTTTCCTTTCTTTATCTTTACTTGTTTACTTATCATTGCTTATATCTATTGTTGTGTTGATTTCACGTAAGCTTCGAGTCGGACCTTTTTGTCAAACACAATTTGTAAAGTCAATTTTATAAAAACGTGATTAATAACGGTGAAACTATTCAACCCCCTCTAGTTTCTACAGAGTCACTACTCATTTCAATTACAAACATTATTGTTCCAACCGGTGAGTTTTTTAGAAGATTGCACCAGCTTGGATCCACCATCGTAACCAAACACCACCGACGATTTTAGCTACATCTGAGAAATACCCATCAGTCCAATCTTCACGTTTAAGGGGTATAACACGGTGCTCGTTAAAAGAGGGAAAAGTAGCCCGAAACAACGAAGATCAAAGCTTAGAAAGTGATTTGTTTCTATGTCTGAAAAAATTTAGATCTGAGAAAGATGATGTTTGGTGTGTGAGAAAGAGATGGAGAGAGAAGGAAATAGTCAGTGAGTGAAGGCGTGGAGCGTGTAATGAGAGGGGTGCAGTTAATTTACAAAATTACCCCTCCACTTAATTTAAAATGTTGGGGATGATGAGATCTTTGTGGTTGGATAATATAGGAATGAAGGGCCAGGATCATATAATTTGATCTTTAGATAATTATTGTTCCACATTGAACTTTTGTCTTGACTTTAAATGCTTTAGATTTTGTTGAACCAACTTACTAATAAAAAAAATTTGCTAAAAATCCCTGCCACAACAAGTGTGCATCAATTCTGACTGAAATAAAGGTTTATGTCATGATATACCAAATGTTTATGATCTTTTAATTTTTTGCAAGTGCATCTCCAATAAATGGTGTAAACATGACAGTTTTTGTTCAAAAGTCTTTAAAAGATGAATTAATTCAATAAAGTAAAGTAAAAATGAGTTGATGGACCTTTGTGGGAAAAATGTTGTGAACACTGTTGCAAGTATAGTTTAAAGGAGAAAATTTTGCCCACAGGTAAATGCATGGACAAACTGTGATAAAGTTTTAGCAGTGATATGTTTTTCCAATAAAAAATTTGTTAATACTAATAAAAAAATAATGTAAAAAGGTAATAATATAGAGTTTATTATGAGTGTTAAATTTAAAGTTAAAGGGTTATTTTGCATTATTATTAAACTTAAGGAGATGGATTTTCAAAATCATGGGTGTTAAAATCTAAATTTTTAGAGTTAATTTCATAAACCGTCCCTATTGTTTGTCGGGTTTAACGGAATTGGTCCCTTGCAAAAATATTTAACGGATCCTTCCTTTGTGGTTTTGACCCGTATCGGGTTTGGACCATTGACCAATATTTCCATTAGTTTGACCGTTAAACTAATAGGAAATGACATATATACCCTTAAAAGTAAGGTCCCTGTGGTTTGTGGGGTATATCGAATTTAGTCCCTAATTTTTTTTACGTTTTCATACGTTATATATCCGTTTTTCGTCCGTTTTTCATACGTTTTCGTCCGTTTTATATGTTTTTGTCCGTTTTTATACGGTTTCATCCACATTTATACGTTTTTGTAGGTTTTTATTCGTTTTCCTTGTTTTTATACGTTTTCGTCCATTTTTTTACATTTTCGTCCGTTTATATTACGTCTTTATACGTTTTCGTCCATTCTTATACGTTTTCATCATTTATTATACGTTTTGTCTGTTTTTATACGTTTTCGTCCGTTTTTTACGTTTTCGTCTGTTTTTCTTACGTTTTTATACGTTTTCGTCCATTATTATACGTTTTTGACCGTATTTATAGGTTTTTATTCATTTTCCTCTGTTTTTATACGTATTCGTCAATTTTTATACGTTTTCGTCAGTTTTTATAAGTTTTCATTCATTTTGATACGTATTTGTCTGTTTATATAGGTTTTTATTCGTTTTCCTCCATTTTTATACGTTTTTTTCCATTTTTCTTACGTTTTTATATGCTCGAAAACGTATAAAAATGGACGAAAACATATAAAACGGATGAAAATATATAAAAACATATGGAAAAGTAAAAAACATATATAAATACACGTAAACATAAGAACATGGATGAAAACGTATAAAAATGGACGTAAACGAATAAAAACGTATAAAAATGAAGGAAAACGAATAAAACCTATAAAAACGTATAAAAGTGGAGAAAAACGTATAAAAATGGACGAAAGCGTATAAAAACGGACGAAAACGTAAAAAATGGATGGAAACAAATTAAAACGTATAAAAACGGACGAAAATAAAGAAAAACGGATGAAAACGTATAAAACAGAAAAAAAACATATAAAACATATGAAAAAAAAGCAGGCGAAAACAGATAAATACCTATGAAAACGAATGAAAACGTATAAATATAGATGAAAACGTATAAAAACATAGGAATACGTATAAAAGCGGGCGAAAACATAAAAAAACAACGAAAATGTAAAAAAAGTAGACGAAAACGTAAAAAAAACGGACGAAAACTGATATTAACGTATGAAAACGAACGAAAACGTAATTAAAAATATTAGGGACTAAATTCGTTATACCCCACAAACCACAAGTACCTTACCTTTAATGGTATATATGTAATTTCCTGTTAGTTTAACGGTCAAACTAACGAAATATTGGTCAAGGGACACAACCCGATACAGGTCAAAACCACAAGGAGAGACCCGTTAAAAATTCTTGCGAGGGACTAATTCCGTTAAACCCGACAAACCATAAGGACGATTTATGAAATTAACTCAAATTTTTATAGGTTAATTTGCATTACTATTAAACTCAAATGAGTTTGTTTTCCTTTTAATTTTGAAAGTGTCATAGTATAATATTTAAAGAGTAAGGGTTCCTACGTAAAAAAAAAAAATAAATAAAATAAAATAAAAAAAATAAAAAAAAATAAAAAAAAAAATTTAGCCATGCATTTTAAGAGATAGAATTTTAAAGAGAGCTGTATCTATTTTTTTAGATGTATTCAAAATATGTGATTGTGGTTTCTTCTCACTTTTGTCATTTTAATTTTTATTTACATTTGATCCCAACTCTATGAGTTATTTTATATTAGTGACAAACTTAAAGGATTATAAAATACGGAAATGAACCCATCATGGGTCATGCCTGACACGACAATAAAGAATACCTATATAGTATATATAGATAGACAATAGACATTTACTCTCGACAGCTCAACTAATGGTACTGCAATCACACACGTTTAAAGTTCACTTACAAACTAACTTTGGTTTTTGTTTGTTTGAGATAGCTTACTGTCATTTAATTAAGTGTATAGTCCACAAAACACTTGAAATATCTTTCTCAAAGAAAATCATGTATTAGTTGACATTGTTTGTTATATTTCCTGTTTTATTAACAAAATAAGGAACAATTACGATCAGAGCACTTTGATTTATAACTTTTTTTCTCTCTACATAAATTTCTCTAAAACTTTTTCAAATCAAGATCCAAAAATGGTACCTAATCTACCACAATGGCTATTTTCAAAGAGTAGTGGTTATGTAGCCACTACTCCCAACTAGATGTAGGAAATTGGAAGAGAAGGATGCTTATGCATCTTGGAAGAAAATGATGCTTCTACAACGTTTTGTTAAAGGACCTTATGTTCCTTTAGCTACTACCGACTCCAATCCGTAGAAATCTAAAGAGATAATACTAAAAAACTATATTATTCATATTCAACTATAATGTTACATACAAAGACATTAAATAGAAAAGAAAAATTTTAACCCTAAAAACTAAACGGGCCGACCAAGTAGATCGGGCCTATAGGCTTTATTAACTAACACCTCCTCTCAAACTCGCAATGTTGCAGCGGAAAACATTGAGAGTATGACGACAAACAAAAAATAAACTAAAGCTAAAAACAAACGAAACATGGAGTGTCCCAAAGTGCAACTCGGTGCTAGACGGAGTCCCAATCCGATACAATCCAAAAGAACCAAGTACAGGTGCAGAGCACAGAGCAACATAAGTACGGAGATGAACGAGAGCAGATTCAGATTCAAATTCATATTCATATTCAGACAAAACCAGACGGAACCAGATTCAGAACCTCGTGCAGATTCAGACAGGCACAGACAGATTCAGACAGACAAATTCAGACAGACAAATAGATTCAGATTAAACTAGGCGGAACAAGATGCAGAACCACATGTGGATTAGACAGATGCGAAACCAATGCAACTAACTAAATCGAACCAAACTGACATGGAAACAGAGTCAAATCCGACAGATCATAACTCAATCATCTCCAATGAGTCAAACAATAACTCCAATTGTCAAACTCAAAGATAAACGAATACGTATTAGACTACTTGTGACAAACAAAGAAAAGTGATTAATTCCATTGCCAATTGCTTTCTTCATCCCAATTCCAAATAAAATAAATCCAAAACCACAATTAAATTCCAACCAACCCACTTCATATTCATTACACAATCAAATCAAAGGAATCAAGTTTACTACCTCCAACATAGTGCATGATTTAGATTACCGTATTCTTTGTTCTTATTTTTCTTTTTCTTTTCGTCAAAACTAATCATTGGCTACAAAACTACGGCAAACGACGAACAGAACCGAACAAATATATTAGCGTCGAACAAACATTTTTTTTTTCTTCATTTCGACCTAGCTCTTGACACCATGTAGAAATCAAAAGAGGAAATACTAAAAAACTATATTATTCAAATTCAACTATACTTTTACAATACAAAGACATTAAATAAGAAAGACAAATTTAAACCCTAAAAACTAAACGGGCTGAACAAGTGGGCCGGGCCTATGAGCCTTATTAACTAACACACTCATCCAAAACAAAAAGTAATTTAATGATCTAATTGAGAGCGCAGACTTGTCAACCAAGATAAAAGGCTTAAAAGTGTTGTATTCATGTCTACTTGAAGAAATCATGGAATTTGTGATTCAATGTACTAGTTCAAAACAAGTCTGCAAATATCTAGTTTTAAGCTTTGAAGGTCCAACAAATGTAAAGGAAATATAATTGCTTTTGACAGATTTAATATGTTGAAATATTTTGTTTTTATTTTATTATTCATGGAAAATGTTTAACAATTTAACATGCATTGGTACATGATAGACCAATTTCAACGCATGGACAACACTGAACAAATTCATTATTTTGGCTACGCATCCATCCACATTTGGATACCTTAATATTCCATTGGTATGGTGAAATTGAAGTTTGCACAAGAAGTATTCCGGCTTAACAACGATGAACTAAACCCAAAAGTTGAATTCTCTGAATCAAACACCACTAAGTTATTTTCAAACTGAAATGTTCCAATCGTGATAGCAGGTTCACTCGTTGCACCACCGTCAACAAGCGCTAGACACCCAACATCATTAGTCATTTGCTTAATCGAGTTAGCAGATGATATCGTCCATGTCATCCCACCTTGAAGACGTAAATCAATATTAGGAACTTTTAAACCTACTTTGGTGCCGTTTGTGGCTGTACTAAAACAAAGGCCAAACGGTGCTATTGGCTTTGCACTTGGGATTCGTCTTGTGACCTTTGAAAACCTCCTAACCAAGCTAGAATAAATGTCTGTTCTAAGTGTGGTATAAGGCTCAATTGTACTAAGTTTAGTAGTGGCATTCACGGGAATGATGATAGACCTCATCTTAATAACAATCGCATTGACGCTAATAAAGTATCCAAATGAATCTGGATGCTTTAATAACGGGGTATACGAAAGTAAACTTCTTATATCATCGTCCAAATTTGGAGGAAGATAATAAGGACCATTTCCAACAAACAGAACTCCTGGGGTAGAGGAGTTGCTAGGCAAGCATAGAGCTGTTATTTTTTTAAACTTTGTGGATAACGGCTCTCCATATAAACCTAGAGTCGCGGGTAAGGCATAAGGCGATGAAGAAAACGCCATGACACCCGTAACATCTTTAGGGAATGATTGAAATGATGAACGAGAAGTACAAGATCCTGTAACAGAAGCGCGATATACACCACTTAAAATACTTTTACCGTCACTTGTTTTCATTTCATACAAATCGGCATTCAAGTAAGTATCATCGCAGGATCTGGTAACAGGATTAAAAACATTGACCGGACATGGATAATACTCATAATTAGGTAGATATAATGGCTTGCAGGATGAACTGTTGTACGAGTAAGGTTGCGCATCTATGCAGTAACTAATTGGAAGGGGACCAAATTGAAAATAATCGATGCAGTCATGCCAAACGATAGGAGCGTCGATGTCTATAAGGTAGTTTGAGACTTTGGATGGATCCAAATAGTTACCATAATCCTCAGAGACACCTTTAATTGTGATCTGCATGCTATAGAGAGGGTTAGTGTCAGTATGTTTGGTTATAGGAACAACTAACGAAGTGTAAGTGTTAGCTGGTTGTGCTCTGGCTTCATGTCCATGAGAAATGAAGGCTAGAATGGAAGCAAGTAGTTGTATAAGAAAAAGCATTTTGGAATATGATTCTGTTTTTTCGTAACTCATTAACTGTTGCTTTTATAACCCATCAGGGGAAGATTTATATAGTATTCGAAGCGTAGTGCATGTGTTATCTTTACAACTTTTTTTTTGAAAGTCAATTGTTAAAGATAGAAGTCAGTATTATAAAGTGATTGTTAAGTTGTAGACAGAATGTCAACAAAACTAAGAATCACTTGTAAATGAATTTTTGACCAAGAGACTAATCTGTATATTGAGCACTTTAGAAACAATAAGACAAAGAAAACGGAGTATATCATAATTAAGACCTCGTTCCCTCAACGTGTTTGGTCTTCGAATCAACTTGGCAACAGGGCCGTCTTTGAGAGTGTGCAAGGTGAGCAACCGCTCAGGGTCTTAAAATTTTTAAGGGTCCCAAAATTTGTCCCGTTAATAATTATATGCATGCATATACATATTTTTCATGAAAAAAAAGGTATTTTGATGAAAAAATATCTTAAATAAGTAGGAGTAATATGTTAAAACGTTTATATAACTAACCGCATTATATCTTATACACGGTAACACTTTATATACAATATTTCTTTTCGGAATGCCTTATTATGTAATTTCGTTCAATGCTTTTAAAAAAATCTAAAATTCATGGAACAGCCCTGTTGGCCAACATGCATGCGACTTAATTTTTAATTACGAATATATGTAGGTGTAGAAATAACTCAAAGTACAAATACTTAATTTAATATAGTAGTGTTTAATTAACTGATGCCAACAATATCAAGTAATATCGTTGAATATGCTCCAACACTAACTTGTTTCAATTCCTAACGTTATTCTGTGACCTTTATTAGATTTCCATATCTGTTTCATGTTTAATAAATGTTTGAACTCGAGTATCATGTCCCTAGCTTGACATACTACCATGCTCCCACATCTATCTTCATTTTCAAATGATAGTGCAATATAATAACTTTCGGGTAAAGCCAATTGACCCAAAGAATTTGCGTGGTTCACACATCTAGAATTATGTCCACGAAGGAACTATGGAATTTATTGTTATTTGTACAAATTTGAGGTATGCATAGATTAGAATTCTCAGCAAAACCCTCGGTACGATCAGATGACGCCTTTGAAGGTGGCGGTAAACATGATATATGCATGTAATATGTTGAATCACTGGTCTTTAAAATGAGCACCGCCTTAAGAACTAGTTCTTTTAAGTTTCTAGTTTCGACAATCAAAATAATTTTTTAGTAAGTCTGTTTTTGCAAAATGGATAAAATTGACCATTCAAATTTTAGTCCGTATTTTGCAACTATTTATACTGCCTAATTACCAAATAAAGAAAATTAGTGAAATAAATACCTACTTTGTTCAAGTGAGATTATTTTATTACATGAACATCCAAAATATGGTAGTAAGATTAACCTTTCAGCTACTTGGACTACATGCCCAATGCAACACTAATCGAACAATTTTCATATTAGTGAATACATTTATTCCTGGTTGATGCTTTATCGAGCGTACAACTTCTGTAGCAATTAACTACGTTAGTGTAAAGTTAAAGTTTGCACAAGAAGTCTTCTTACTCAACAAAGAAGAACTAAACCCAAATTTTAAATTCTCTAAATCAAACACCACAAAGTTATCCTCAAACTGAAATGTTCCAATTGTAATAGCTGGTTCACTTGTTGCACCACCATCAACAAACGCTAGACATGCCACATCCTTAGTCATTTGTTTGATTGAGTTAGGTGTGGATATTGTCCACTTGTTCCCACCCTCAAGGCTTAAATCAATATCTGGTACTTTTAAACTACCATTAGTACCATTTGTTAATGTAAGAAAACAAAGGCCAAATGGTGCGATTGGCTTCGCTTTCGGGATTTGTTTTGTAACCATTGCAAAGCTATTAACCACTCGAGTATAAATGTCGGTTCTAAGAGTAGTGTAAGGCTCAGTTGTACTAAGTTTAGTAGTGGCATTCACGGGAATGTCAATAGGTAGGTTTTGAATTACAATCGCATTTGCACTGATAAAGTATCCAAAGGAATCTGAATGCTTTAGTAATGGAGTATACAAAATTAAGCTTCTTATATCGACATCAGAATTAGGAAGAAGGTAATAAGGACCAATTCCTGAAAATAAAACCCCAGGAGCAGACGAGTTGCTAGGCAAACATAGAGCTATAACTTTTTTAAGCGGATCAGTAACAGACACGGGTAAGGCATAAGGTGAGGAAGAAAGTGCCATAACACCCGTAACATTTTTAGGGAATGATTGAAAGGATTTGGAAGAAGCACAGGCTCCAATAGGTGTAGCACCATATACACCAGTTAAATAATTTCTATTATTACTAGTGTTTACCGTGATAAAATCATAGTTGAGTACTGTATCATCACATGATCCAGTAACAGGGTTAACCACACTGACATGACACGAGCCATATCCCCAACTAGGTAAAACTAGATTTTTGGTTGTTGGAAAACAAGAAGGATTTTTGTAGGAGTAAGATGTTTGTATGTCTTTGCATTTAAACTCGTTGCATGGGATGGGATAAGTTTTCCATTCAGGGACGCAGTCATGCCATGTGAATGGAGCGTCGATATCTATAAGCATCTTTGAGTACGAATATTCCTCGTATGCAAGATCTGAACACTATAGAGAGGCTTTATGGCATCGATATGTTTGGTTATCGGAACAACTGCGAAAGTGTAACTATAAGGTGATTGTGCTATGGATTCATGTTCATGGGAGATGAAGGCTCGAATGATAACAAGTAGTTGTATAAGCAAATGCATTTTTGGATGTTTAATTTGTACATTCTTGAGTGTAGGCATGCAATAGATTTATACACATATGTTGCGTAGTGTCTTTCTTTTGGACCTAATTAATTGACTATGTCAAAGTCAACATTTGGTTCGTTTGCTTACGTGTTTTAGAAGTTGAGATTGGAATAAAAGAACGTGTACTAGCTAGCATAGTACTATATAGCTAGATTGCATGCATCATACATACGAATCGACTCTTTCAGTTTCATGAGTTTGAGCCTCATTTTGCAATAATGACATAACGTGGCATAATTTTATAACTTATGCAGCAATATTTTTATGAAGTCATTTAGAATGATATCGACTAAACAAATAACGAATACTTTGATTGTACATGTGTGTGTCAAAGAGTCTTCGCCTAGAATTCATCACAAGTTGGTTAAAAGAACAACTATTGAACCTTATAAATGGCATTTTAAAATCGTATTTAACACATTTCTTGAAAAAACGTCGATAACCAAGAATGATGTTCGCCCATTTTGCTAGCTAATTGGTCAAAAATCATCTTACAAGCTTGATGTTTGCCAAAAACTGTCACTAATATATATTGTATGCATCTAGCAAAAAGATATTGTGGGATATTTTAAAACTTATTACGTTGAAGTAGAAAAATTAGGGTTACGTACATCAAAACTATAAGACCAATAATTGCATGTTACATGAGACCTCGTTCCTCTTAAACGTACGTGTTAAGCGTCGGACTTCTATAAATCAACTTGGCCACCATTCAATTTTTTGTCAATGTCATATCTCTAGTGGTCATAGTTTTTTGGTCAAAGTCATATATATGTAAAACTAACTTAAAGTATATCCAGATTGCCTTTTTATTTTATTTTATTTATTTTATTATTGCGTCCATCACCGTTAAGGCGTTAAGTATACAAATTAATTGGTCCTAATTAAGCTTATTATATTTTAAATTTTATACGTTTACGTTTTTAATTAATGTAATGTATCATAATTTGTATTTTTACTTCAATGTCGTATTCTACTTTGTATTTTAATGAATAAACTTTCGTATTCCACTTTGCATCTTCCTCACAGTAAATAAATTTTCATTCATTTAAATAAAAATAGAAATTGCAATACGATATTTTAAAAATAATACAAAAACATAATAGTCTTATTTGTTTTTTAAATGCATCCAAAGAAATTTAGTATGCTTTTGTGTTCTATTTTTCTAATAAAGAATTATGCATCTCATATATAAATTGTGTATAAGTGAGGTATTTATAGTGTCAAAAGGGATTAAAATTAAAAGTTTAAAAAAGTTATTGTTTTGTTATTTTTTAAAACTTATCAACCGTACAAATTAATTCTTGGCATGAAGTAGGTGGATTAGACATTGGGTCGTTTGGACGAAGCCTTCGGCAATTTTGGAGCTGACAGACCTAGCACCAGTGACGGCAACCCAATCTGTGAGACCGATACGGTCGACCGATCACTGTGGGCAGCCTCAAGCAGCATGCAACATTGTTGAGTTGACTACTGTTACATTGATTGGTGTCTTTTTCTTTTCTCTTGTGGACCTCACACGGTACTTCTTAGAAAATATAAGCCATTTCAACAATTCAACCTGTATCGTAATTACGTGGTAGAACCACCAAATGAAGCTGGGTCCATGTCTCTTTCCTAGAAGAAGAAATATCAATAAATAATGCTGCTGATACATATCTATAACTAATTAATAACTATGACCATATATATCATATACGTACATTTTAAGGTACTACTGTCTAGTTGTCTTTTTAATACCTATCCATAATCATGTCATTTCCATCCAGCAGCCAGCACGCTCAATCCTCCTTATCCTTAGAGTCGATACAACCATGCCGCCAGTTTACATTTTCTGAGATTCAGCTAGCAACACATGACTTTGACGAGTCATCAGTTATTGGACGTGGAGGTTTTGGCAAGGTGTACAAAGGGACCGTCTCTAATGGGTCATATCGCGTGGATGCTGCTATTAAGCGGCTGGAATCAACTTCTAATCAAGGAGCTGTAGAGTTTTGGGCTGAAGTTGAGATGCTGTCGAAGTTAAGGCACTGCCACTTGGTGTCTTTGATCGGTTACTGCAATGATGGCCAAGAGATGATCCTTATTTATGAGTATATGCCTAATGGAACTCTTGCAGATCGTCTCCATAAATATCAGAATCTGACTTGGGTTAGAAGGCTCAAAATATGCATAGGGGCCGCTCGTGGCTTAGATTACTTACACACTGGTACGGGTATAAACCTTGGAGTTATACATCGAGATGTTAAAAGCTCAAATATATTGTTAGATAACAGTTGGGCTGCTAAGATATCGGACTTTGGCTTATCCAAGATAGGTCCCACAAATCAGCCTTCCACTTATGTTAGCACAATGGTAAGAGGTTCATTTGGATATCTAGATCCTAATTACTTTTACACCGGTAAGTTGACTCGAAAGTCTGATGTGTATGCCTTTGGGGTGGTACTATTTGAAGTCTTGTGCGGGAAAAAAGCAGTAGATACAAGTATTGATGAGGAACAATGTAGTTTAGCAGCATGGGCACACGACTCTATTAAAGAAGGCAGGCTCAAGCAAATTTTTGACTTGAATTTAAGAGGGAGAGTGTCCTCTAAATGTTTAAAGGAGTTTGCGCAACTAGCTGACAGTTGTTTGCATAGCAGTCCAAAGCAACGGCCTACAATGGCCCAAGTTGTAGTCGGTCTTGAATCTATCCTAGCCTCTCAAGAGAAAACTAGCAATGTGTTGCCGACTATGGACATGAAAATCTTTGGTAAAAAGATACCCAGGTCTTTCTTTCAATCTAGACGGGAAAAATCAGGTATTAGGCGCTCACCAATCATTGCTTTATTATCTTTTAAGTACACCTCTATAACTTCTTCTACTAAATTAGTCTACCATTATACATATATGTGAGAATATATCACTTGCTCACTAGTTAGTACTTTAACAATTTATTCATTCAACTAATTAATTAGACTAACTTTTTTCCACGAAATGTAACCACTTGACCATGTTTTAAGCCCTCAAGAGATTTCCACAAGAACAAAATGGCTCGTTACACTATATATTCAGCAAAGTGTACTAAGTACTGCAAATAATGAGAAGGATATAACCTGTTGGTTTATCACAAACAAATGGGTTACTTATTAAGTGGAATAAATAGTAGTAGTCCTTTATATATAAGGAATTGTAGCTTCCTTTAAAAAAATTGTTAATTTTTAAATAAACCTTTGGAGTCTCTTTTCCTGCTTTTATCTCTCTATAGTTTGAGTAAATGACTGTTTTTTGGTTCAATTTACATATTTACGTGATGTAGTACTAAAATGAGATAACACAAATTGGACCTGTTGGTTCACACGAATAACAGGAACGATTCTACCAATAATCGTTGATTCACACAAATGCCGATTATAGGGATAATTCTTAGCAAAAGCTGCCAAAAATAGTTTTTTTTTTTTTTTTTTTTTTTTTTTTTTTTTTTTTTTTTTTTTTTAACTGAATAGTCAGGATTACAAAACACTTGTTAAATAGGAGTGCAAAATTGAAATGGGCCTCAAAAGGCATACGGGCCGAAAACTAGCCTAAAAATAAAAGTTCAAAAAAATCCGAAAAACATGAAAATGCAAATAACTCAGTAAAATACATTGTTTTGGGGCTCAAAAGTTCCGTAAACCGACAAGCTTCGAATCAACTGGTTATAGGCCTGAAACGAAGTCCCGTAGCTCAAGTTATGCTGATTTTAGTGAAAACCCTTTCATTACAAGATCTTGGGCCTATAGATACATAATGGCCCGTTCATAAACACTTGGGCTACAATGAGTGCAATTCCAAACTAATAACAAAAGAAATTCAATAATGCTCATTTAAATTGACAACTTTTACCTCTTTTCTTTCATATATAATCTAACAACTTGCTATGAATTTGTTGAGCTTGTAGTTGAAGGTACAAACTTAAAGTCCTTGAATAATTACCTTTGTAGTCTCGAAGGTGAAAACCAAATATTACGCCGGTTTGATTTCGATACCATCAGTGTTGCAACAGATAACTTCTCTGTAGCTAATAGAATTTCAGAATATGGTATTAATGGCTACATCTACAAGGTATCCATAATTATAAATCTGAATAAATGGTTTTCAAGTGTGCCATTGAAAAAAATATGTTATTCAAGTTTGCTATATACTCTCCATCTTTGTTTCATTATTCAGGGGAAGCTAAAGAATGGACAAGATATAGCAATTTCTGGACCTTTTGAACTTTCTTCTCATCAAAGTAATCAAGAACGTATCAATGAAGTGTCCATACTTGTACAGGTAGAACATGAGAATTTGATTCCGTTGCTTGGATATTGCATTGAAGGAACACACACATACCTCATCTATGACTCTGCACCCTATGCAACTCTGAGTAGCTTATTATTGGGTAAATTCCTTTATTAGAACTGCTTGTACACAGCTTGATTGAAAAGAGATCGTACTCCAACTGTTGGGCACTTGTGATGGGGTTTAAGAACAGGAAATCAATATTGTTAACCTTTTCATGTCTAACTTTATACTATATTGAATTATTGATGGTTCTGAAGATTATATATTTGATTGTCTAAACCTTGTCAAACATGTGTTTTGTGACCTGTCTTTGCAGATCCTGATTGTGATCTCTTTGGCTGGGATGAGAGGTACAAAATAGTACTAGGTGTTGCAAGGGCACTTGTTTACCTTCAACAGCATGCTCCCAGTCTGATCATACATGGTGATTTCAAACCTTCAAACATTCTTTTAGATGCCCAAAACTATGGGATTTCGAATTTGCAAGAAGTTATACAAAAACTGAGGATCAATTCTACGAGACAAATATAAGGGCAAATCGCATAAAAAGGTATCCATCTTAGGTCCAATTTCAATTAAAGGTACTACTCCTTTTTTTTCTCAATTTAAGGTACCCGACTTTTTTTTTGGCCGATTAAGGTTTTTTTCTAACTTTCGTTAACTATTTCGTTAGTAAATTACATAATTGGTCCTTGAGTTTGTATAGGCATTTCATGTTTAGTAAATTACATGATTTAGGTTTTTTTTTCTAACTTCCGTTAACTATTTCGTTAACTTTTTACGTTTTTCGTCCGTTTTTTTACGTTTTCGTCTTATTTTTTACATTTTCGTCCGTTTTTTTCACGTTTTCGTCCGATTTTTTACGTTTTCGCTCGATTTTTCACGTTTTCGTCTGTTTTTTACGTTTTTCGTCCGTTTTTTCACGTTTTCGTCTGTTTTTTACGTTTTTCGTCCGTTTTTTCACGTTTTCGTCCGGTTTTTCACGTTTTCGTCCGTTTTTTCACGATTTTGCCCCATTTTTTTACGTTTTCGTCCATTTTTTTATGTTTTCGTCCGTTTTTCACGTTTTTGTCCGATTTTTCACGTTCGTCGGTTTTTTCACGTTTTCGTCCGTTTTTTACGTTTTTGTCATTTTTTACGTTTTCGTCCGGTTTTTCACGTTTTCGTCCGTTTTTTCACGTTTTCGTTCGGTTTTTTACGTTTCCGTCCGGTTTTTTCACATTTTCGTCCGTTTTTTCACGTTTTCGTCAATTTTTTCACTTTTTCTTCTAATTTTACACGTTTTCGGAAACGTGAAAAAACAGACGAAAACGTGAAAAATCAGACGGAAACGTGAAAAAACAGACGAAAACGTGAAAAAAGGACGAAAACGTGAAAAAACGGGAAAAAAACAGACGAAAACGTAAAAAAAAACGACAAAAACATGAAAAAAACGGACGAAAACGTGAAAAAACGGACGAAAACGTGAAAAACCAGACGAAAACGTAAAAAAAAACGACAAAAACGTGAAAAAACGGACGAAAACGTGAAAAATCGGACGAAAACGTGAAAAAATGGACGAAAATGTAAAAAAACGGACGAAAACGTAAAAAAACTGGACGAAAACGTGAAAAAACGGACGAAAACGTAAAAAATCGGACGAAAACGTAAAAAATCGGACGAAAACGTGAAAAAACAGACGAAAACATAAAAAATCTGACGAAAACGTAAAAAGTTAACGAAATAGTTAACGGAAGTTAGAAAAAAACCTAAATCATGTAATTTACTAAACATGAAATGCCTATACAAACTCAAGAACCAATTATGTAATTTACTAACGAAATAGTTAACGAAAGTTAGAAAAAAACCTTAATCGGCAAAAAAAAAAAGTCGGGTACCTTAAATTGAAAAAAAAAAAAAAAAAGTAGTACCTTTAATTGAAATTGGACCTAAGATGGATACCTTTTTATGCGATTTGCCCCAAATATAATAGTTGGAACCCGGTAAGTAGTAAAGTATTGTGAAATCAATTTGTGTCTAGTGTTGGTTGCATTTGGGCATTGAAGAGCTGAAAATTAATAAGTCGAAGCTGTTGTCAAGCCTAGATGACCACTATCATTAATAATCACAAAGTAAATCCCAGAACTCTTATGGATCATTAGCAATCTAATTATAAATAGAGTTAATTCTCTATGTGCCCTAGTCACCTAAAGTTTATACCTTTTTTAGCCTAGAGTTTATACCTTTTCTAAAAAATAAAAAAATAATAATAATAAAAAAAAAAAATGTGACTTCTCAAAATACCCCAGGAAACTTAGGCGACTTGGGCGGCTTGTCCTCCTACTTTTAAATGTTTACAAGTGTCCCATACAAGTGCAATGACTTGGGTGACTTGTACTTGCATGGGACACTTGTCAACATTTAAAGGGATGGGGATAAGTCGCTCAAGTCTCCTGAGGCATTTTGAGAAGTCATTTGTGTGTGTGTGTGGGGCTAGAAAAGGTATAGACTTTGGGCAGGCCCGGCCCCTGGGCATGGGCGCTGGGCGACGGCCAGGGCATAATAGGGGGATATCACGACTATAGAACTTTTAAGCTACTTTTAAAAAAAATGAACAAGCTAAGGTGGGTTTTAATGGAGTTTCATGAATTACACTAGCTTTGTTGGAGAAGACGACTATAAAACTATAAAATTGTTTATGTGTGGGGCCTTCATGTTTGTTTTTGTCACCATACCCTTATTTTTATCTAAGCTTACAACTCAACCCTTTTAGTTTAAGTTGACTATTACACTCCATTAGTATTTATCTCAAATTCTTTACTTTCATGGCCTATAGACCAAAATTAACACCATATTTCTTGGGAAAAAAAAATATATATATATTTGAATATTCCTCATATCGTGATTTTGATACAAATATACACGTCACGAGTAGTTTATGTTACGAAGGAAAAAAATAGAAGATTTTTATGCCTAGGAAAAAAAATAGAAGACTTACATTAAGTTTAATAAGAAATAAAACGATCCCATCATTTCAAAAATCAAAAAGAGAGGCATCATTCGACGTAGTGTTTGATCATCTCGCCCAGGGCATCATAAAACTCAGGACCGGCCCTGACTTTGGGTGGGGCACATAGAGAATTTACCTCTTATAAATATTATGCAACGAGGTAATCAATTGCTTTTTAATCCAACTTGTACTAATTGAATATCTTAGATAGCCGTTATTGGTTTCGATGAAAAAGGGAGGATGTGAGTTTCGGTTGAAACTTAGCTCAACAGGAGATAATGCAATTACTTGGGTGTCTAGAAATTTATCTTTTATATCTTCTTTAGATTTTGGAGTATATTACATGTCGTTATATAAGTCGTACATTCAAAGAAAGATGTATATGTTTTAATAATAAGGTTTTAATCTTTATTCACATTTGTGTTTCTCTGCCTTCTTTTCTGATATTATGATATTAGATAGTGTTGGTCATTACTAATACATGCATTGCATACGTGACAGTGGATACATGGCTCCAGAATATCTTGATAAAGGTCATCTGTCAGCTAAGACTGATGTCTATAGTTTCGGGGTGGTAGTTCTGGAAATTCTAAGTGGGCATAGTGTACAAAAGAAAATTCCCGGAATCAACAAGCAGGGATTGCTAGAATTTGTAAGTATTTTGGTTATTAATTATATATTCTTCTCTTTCATATAATATGTGACAATTGTGATGTGAGTGTGGAAAATGCATAAAGGATATAACAAGGGAAAATGCTTATATATTGTAGCTGCTGACACGGTTGTTGAACTAATGTAGGTTTGGAGTAATTGGGTGGAAGGAACATATTCAAACATAGTTAATCCTAGAATCAAGATTAATGTTGATTCAATATTCATAAAAAGAGTTATTCACGTTGGGCTGTTGTGCATACAAGATGATGCTAAGGAGAGGCCAACAATGGAAGAGGTTGTTGGCATGTTGCTTGGCACCTCATCTATAGATCACCGTGTCCCCAAACAGCCGCGGAATTACGGAAATTTATATGATGGTGAGGAGGACATATATTTAAGCAGTGGCAGCTCATTAGTCATCGATGCTGATAATTCAATTGATGATGGTGGGGAGGAGATATATCCAAGCGAGGCTCATTATTCAACTGATGAGGAGTTTGAGGGCCGATGATGAGCAGGTATAGGGTGTGCAGCCTGCACTGGGCCAATACTTCATAGGCCCTTGAAATAAGCTAGTCCAATATGTAATATATTTCATTGATTATTGATATATTTTTGGGCCATTTAGTAAGCCTGGCAATTGAAACCCTATTGAAATGTTCACACATTTGCGCAACGATTGTCCAACTGAAGAATTCGATACTTCCATTTGGCTAATAATGAAATTGTAGAGGTGAAGCAAAGTGAATGTTTTTAGATCATTCACCCATCTTGTAAATAGACTAGACGAGTAATAGTGACAACGACGAGATTTTATGGCGACAGATAATTATAGTTTCGATAGGTAAAACTCTATAAACAAAATAATACAATCTTACATTAACCTCATCTTCTACAAGATTTTTATTTTATTTTATTTTATTTAGAAATGGTTACGTTATATATGTAATTGAATATGTGCACTATATACAGTATGTAATTAAATGTGGTTGGAGAAGTTTTTAACAAAATCATGTAATGTTAATGCCAAATTTGGACATAAGGTTTATTTTTTCAAATTATAATTTATTTATTTATTTTTTTACCGTGGTACTTTACCCAAAAAAAAAAAAAAAAAAAAAAAAAAAAAAAAAAAAAAAAAAAAAACGGCAATTTGCTTTTAAACTTACATCAACTATTTTTTGGTGTAAAAAAAATTGAAACTCAAAACCATGAAGATTAAAGACATATTTTGAGGATAACACATTACTCACTTTTAAATTTTTGTAAGTTTCTAAGGAGAGAAAAAATAAATAAACAAAATAAAAATAAAAAAAGATCTTTAAACATTAGTTACGATTAAAATTAAGATATCACTCGGTAGATGAAGACTTAAGCATTCAATGAATTTGACTACGTAATGGGCAAAGGCAAGGATAGTGAATAGGATAAAAAATACGGAGTAATTAGTTCCTTAAAAGCATTTAATTTTGTTTAACCATTTAAATAAACAAGTAATTTTGTTTGACAGCTTAACTAAATCCTTCAACTTTTATGATCGTTTAGTAAAAACTTTCAACTAATTTATTCAACATTTTCATCTCTAATGTAAAATGACTTCTTATTTTGATTATTTCAATCATTAGTGTTCGCGGTTCATGTATGAAAAAGCAATAACCGTGCTTACCGGACAAGTATCATGTTTACCACCCGTACTACTAATACACGAAGGTTTTCAACTTTTAGTTTTTAAGCTATTATTATTTTCTCAATCGACTCAAGCGGATCAAATCTTTGAGTTCCACCTTTTCTAGAGTACCTTTATTTACAACCCATTATCTTAACCACTTATAATAAAAAAATAGTCAAAGTAAAATGTGAAAAACTGAAATTTCAATCAATCCTCGTTTTACCCTTGTCAATGAATGGAAATCGTGCCTGGTCAATGAATGTAATTCAAAACTGCAAATCATTGAATGATGAATGACAACAATTCATGTCAATAAATGGGAAGTATTGAATGGAAAGTATTGATAGGAAAATAATTAATGAAAATTGAAACTGCAAATCAATGTTTGTCATATGTCAATCAATGTCTGTCCCCCATCCCATTTAATTCAACTTTATTTCTCTAAAAAAAACACACACACACACCCCATTCTCATCTCACCCTTTCCACAAAAACACACCCACAAATACTCTAATCTCACCCTCTCATCTATTCCACTATCCCCACCACCACCACAGACACGACTTCGTTAACTACCGGACGTCACCACCAAGAAAACCCCACGACGAGGCACCAAGACCCACGACCACCATGGGTTTCATATTTGAGGTATTTTTATGAGTTTTTTTTTTTTTTTTTTTTTTTTTTTTTTTTTTTTTTTTTTAAGATCTATACATATTATTTGTAGATCTATATGTCTTTTCTGCCGCCAGTGGAACCAACCTGCCACCATCGGACCTCCACCACCATCGGACATCAACATATTACTTCCATCGAAACCAACACTTTTGTCGCCGCTAAAGCACTTTTGTTGTCGGGATATGTACGGTTTATTTTTAAAGTTGATATTTGTTATAAGTTTTATTATATAGATTTTTAAATATAAAGTTGTTAACATTTGCTGTAAAGTTTATAGTTGAAGTTTTGTTGTATAGTTTATAGTGTAAATTTTGTTATGTTAACTGTGTTTGAAGTTTGTTATAATGTTTTTGGTTGTATAAATTTTGTTATAAGGTTTATGGTTTAAATTTTGTTATAAAGTATATTGTGCAAGTTTTGTTATAAATTTTATGGTAAGTATTTCGTTATAAAAATTTTATGGTGTAAATTTTGTAATATGTTTGGATAATTAAAACTTTTGTAACTTCCAAGTATTTCAATATTTAGCAATTTTTGAAAATTTTTAAAAATTTTGAATTGTTGAAATTGTTGAATGGTCAATAAATTGTTGAAAAGATTGAATTGCTGTAAACGAGTAAACAGTAAACTAATTAATAAAAATTGTTGAAAAGATTGAATTGATGTAAACGAGTATCCTTTACTAAGCAGTAAACTAATTAAGGAAACAACTAAATGTTTTCATATGTTCTTTGCATCGATGGGCGTTTAGAATGTATCCGATGGGAAATCTTGAAATGATAATTCTTTGTGTCAATGTCAACTATACACAATGAAAATGCAAACTTGCAAACTGTACCATTAAGACACACAATGAAAATGCAATAAAGAAACTATTTTCAATTACACAATGTCAACTACACCTAATGGAAATTATTAATTTTATACATGGAAATACACTATTACTATTAAATGCAACCAAAATTAGTTTTATCCATGAATTCAATTTTTAGAGCCGTATTTTTGGGATATGTTGAGCTCATAATTTCACCGTTTTATATATGGATAGTCACTTGCTGTAATTGGTTGTCACAAAGAATAAAATGTCAAAATGTTTTCTTGATTGACAATTTACACACGATTGGTACTTTAATCGTTGATTGTTTCGGCGCATTAATTTCAAAGATATTATACAAAGTTCCCAGAAATAATTTAGTCAAAAGTCATTATACAACCGTGTGTATATATATATATATATATATATATATATATATATATATATATATATATATATATATATATATATATATATATATATATATATATATATATTAATTTGGTCACAAAGTGTAGTCAATCAAAGAGTTCGATCAAAGAGGATTCAACACCTCAAATGTCGTGTATCAAGAAGTTTAACGCTACGAGTAACGTGTATTCTTAGTCATCTCATAATTGATATAATGTTTTATTTTCAATTTAGCTAAATATTTTTATATGTTCTTTGATACATGTCAAGAACTTTTCATTCAGTTGAATTAGCGCATGTTACAACCGTTTGCAATTATATTTTGATATTTACACGTTCTATTTTGAACATTATACGAAACACTTACCACAATATCGCATATCGTTAATTGTCTGCCACTAGGAACCGCTGTCGCTAGGCACGGGTACTCGTCTAGTTTATAGAATGTAGAGATAACTTCTAATCATTTGGCAAATTATCTAAGTTGGCAATGGAAAAAATGTTAAAAGTATATAAACGTATTGATTTGGGGGAGTTGCATATATATCCTTCCAAATCCTCATAATTATATATATACATACACACACACACACACACACATATATATATATATATATATATATATATATATATATATATATATATATATATATATATATATATATATATATATATATATATATATATATATATATATATATATATATATATATCCAATAAAAACTCATAATTGCATATATATTATTCTAAAGCTTTAGAATTGTCATATATATCCAAATGATTATTTTAAGTATATTTAATTGAAAAAAAAAGGTCTAATAATTATAATGGATATATAAAATGATGATTATACTTTTTTTTTTCTTTTTTTTTACAATACAAAATATCCTTTAATCATTTTTTTGGAAAAGAAAAAGCAACCATGTTCGGCGACTCAACTAAGTTTGGTATCGACGAATCTTAAATAAAAACATCAACAACACCATCAATCGTTCCATCTAAATGTAAACTCCTATATATATAGAACAAATGACATAATAAAATTCAAACCAATAAAGGATATTTTGTTATTATAAAAAATATTAAAAAGAATAAGCGTATAATCGTCATTTTATGTATCAGTTATAATAATTAGACATATTTTTGAATTAAATATATTTGAAATAATCATTTGAATATATATGACAATTTTAAGGCTTTGAAAAGATATATATGTAATTATGACTTTTGGTTGAGTATATATACAATTATGACACTTTGGAGGGATATATGCAATTCCCCCTATTGATTTATTTGTTACTGAATGTAACGGCCATATTAATTTGAAAGCTCCAGTTTCACAAACATATATAAAGTTAAGTTGTTAAAAAAAAAAAAAAAAAAAAAAAAAAAAAAAAAAGAAAAAAAAAAAAAAAAAAGCTTTTAAAAACTAATGGAAAAGGAAAGTAAAACGAATTATCCAACCAATCTTTTTTCTCTCTCTCTAAAATAAAAAACTCTAAACAATTTTATACAGTAATTCCTCGTTTTAATTAATTTTATACAATGATGTTCTCTAAGGTGTTCGGATTTGGATAGTATTTGTAGAGATCTACAGTTCTATACAAATTTTATATTCCTTTCTTGTGATTTTACTGTTCATTGGATAACTTTTAAATAGCCGTTTTCATTCTATCCTTGTACTGTTCATTGTGTTTTCCCTAAATTCATTCATCCATTTACCTCTTCTCGGTTAGTATGATATTATATCAATGAATCCATCTACTGACAAAATTAATCCTTCCATGAGTAATCATGATGATTCCGGGCCTAATTTGGCTCCTTCCCCTAAGGAACTAGATGACGTCATGAGTCAAAGAAAATCGGCTAGGAGTCAAAATAGTGCTTTGAAGAATAAGGCTAGACAAGCTAGGGTTTCTACAAAGTCTGTTAGCTTTAAGAAGAATATTGCTAAGTTGGGTAAGAAAGGTAGTAAGTCTGTTGAGGGTATGGAAGGGGTTGAGTTTATTGATGGGACTAGGGTAGCTGAGGAAGAGTTTGATGGGGATTTAGCTTCGAGTGTGGATGCTTTCTCTGTTGATTCTAGAAGTTGTGGTGATTCTGTTTCTGAGAGGGAATTTCATGATGATATTGGTGAAGGTATGGTTAATTGTAACTCTAATGTGACTGCTATTGGTTCTGTGCCTAATGTTGGTGGTCATGTTAGTCTGTCTGTTACTTGTGAGTCTAGTGATTATAACATGTCTAATGGTGAATGTGATAAGTTGGGTAATGATTCTATGTCTGGTAGTAATGATTCTTCTCATAATCCTAGTGTTAGTACTGGTCATAGCCCTAGGATTTTGAAGAGAGGTGAGGTTTTAAATGATGGTGGAAGTAAGGGTAATGTTGCTTTCTCTTTTAATAAGGCTGAAAAGTGGCCTCCATTGGGTAGGGATGATAGTGAGGCTAGTAATTTGGATAGGAATGTTGTTAATGAGGGGCAGAATGTTGTTGATGATGTGGGTATGATGAATGATGTTAGGATGGAAGATAACAGTGCCACAACTAAGAATATATCGTTTGCCAAAACGTTACAAGGTAGGAGTGGGAGTTTAAACAACAAGTTGAAATTATTTCCTGTAATTGTTAATGAATTTGGAAAGAAATTTGTTGATCTAGATCCTATTGTTGAAGAAGGTAGTAAGAAATGGGGGATGACATTGGTTGGATATTTTGTTGGTATGAGAATGCCTCATTGGGAAATTTCGGGGCATCTTAGAAGAATGTGGAGGAGTTATCAATTTGGTGAGGTTATTTTGAATGAAAGTGGTTTATATTTTCTGAAATTCAAGTTTGAGGAGGGTATGAGATATGTTTTGGAGAATGGGCCATGGTTGGTGGACGGTAAGCCTCTATTTGTTCAGAAGTGGGAGACGGGTAGTTGTTTGGACAAACCTGAGCCCTCAAAAGTTCCTATTTGGGTTAAGATTATGAATGTGCCGTTGGAAGTTTGGAATGCAGAGGGGATAAGTCGAATAGCGAGTAGTATTGGTAATCATATCATTATGGATAGGATTACAACAGAAATGTGTGAAAATGGATACGGTAGGGCAGGGTTTGCTAGAGTATTAATTGAGATTGAAGCTTCTAGTGGTCTTGTTGATAATGTTGCCATTTGTTACAAGTCACTGGGTAAGTCAATGGAACTCAAAGTTGAATACCGGTGGAAACCTCCAATTTGTTCACAGTGTAAAGTGTTTAGTCATGCGTATGAGAAATGTACTAAGAGGGTTATTACTAAGGCTGAGAAGAGTGTTAGGGAGGAGGTTAATGTTCATAAGCAGGGTGAAGTTTTGAAATCTAATAATAGTGGTTATGAGTGGCAGTCAGTTAACTTTAAAAGGTTCACGAGAAATTATGATGTTAGTAATGGTAATGGTGAGCAGAGGTATTTTGTAGGTGAGAGTTCAAATAGCAGAGAAGGTTATAATGGAAGGGGCAGAGGAGGTATGCAAGGTAGAGGGAATGGGAATCAACGTGTTAATAGAAATAATCAATATCAGTATGCTCCAGTTAAGAAAGTTGGTGAAGTTAAGAATGAGAATGTAAAGGCATCAGGTCAAAACAAGAATGGTAACGCTGCTATGGACAGTGAAGGAAATGCTAAGATAAGTGTTAATGAAGGTGTAGATCACTCTGTTAATAAGTGTTCTTCGTTGGCTAATGAAACTGAGATGGAGGAGAATTTGGAATGGGAAGCGATGAAGGAAAGAATTGATGTGGCTTGTATGAAGGGTTTATTTATTAGTATGGAGGAAAAGAAGAAGTGGCCAAATGACTTAATGGAGTATTATAAGAAGAAAATGGAGAAGTTTGTGAAGAAAGGATGTGTTGATATGTTAAAAGCTAAGATAAAGAACTTTGAAAAGACTATTAAACATTGTAGTGATAGTATTGTTATGGCTTCTAAAAGGAAGACTGATAGTATTGATAAATCGGGATTGTTGGCTCAAGGATTAACTGAAAATCAAGCGTATGCTAAAGTCTATGATGAAGTTTATAAGGAGGCTTTGGAAGATATTAATAAAATGGTTGTGGACAAACAGTTGACTGAGGTTGAATTCTTTTTTACAACAGGTGAGGTTTTCACTATTTATGAGTGGGAGACCTAGACCACTGAAATGAAAGAGTTCTACAAGTCAAAGATTGGTGAAAAGGCTTATTTTAAAATGGAGGAACAGATTAAGGAGTATACTCAGAATGTGGTTGATGAGGCGGCTGAAGATAAATCTGGTGCTGCTCAATTTTTGGCACAAGATATGTTATCGAATGAGGGTAATTGTCAGTTAAGTCAAATGCAGGATATCTCGACACCACCTATTGTTATTTAAATGGTAGTTAAACTTGCCTCTTGGAATGTTAAGGGTATGTGTAATACTCTTAAACAAACTGAAGTTAAGAAATTTATTAGGAATAATTCTATTAGCTTTATAGGGATTATAGAGAGTGTGTTACGGATTTGGGTATTGAGGATCTGAATATGTGCGGAATGTACTATACGTGGATTCAAAAGATGAGGAATCCAAGTTTTGGTATTTTGAAGAAGTTGGATAGGGTTATGGGAATTAGTAAGTTTATTGATGTTTTCCCATCTTGTTATGTTAATTTTATGCCATACATGTCTTCTGATCATAGCCCAGCTGTTTTAACATTCCCTGACTTATGTGTGTCAAAATCTAAAGCATTTAGGTTCATGAACTTTCTGGCTGATAAAAAAGAGTTTATTGGTATTGTTAAATATAATTAGGATGTGGAGGTTGTCGGGCATGATATGTTTAGGTTGGCTAAGAGACTCAAAAATATGAAAAAACATCTTAGAGATATGAACAGGAGAAGTGGTAATGTTTTTGATAAAGTTGAGGCTATTAGAACTGAATTGGCCAGGGTTCAAATTAGTTTAGATAAGGATCCTAATAATGCTGATTTAAGGGAGGAAGAAATGGTGTATGCTAATGCTTTTAATAGTGCTTATTTTCATAAAGTTGTGAAGGGTAGAGTTAGTAGAAATAGGATCGATGTGGTTTATGATGATGAGGGGAAGGCTTGTCATGGTGTGGATGCTACTAACTTGTTTGTGTCTCATTTTCATACGTTTTTAGGTACTGAGGACCAGGTTTATGATATTGATGATGTTGATAGTTTATTTGTGAGAAAGCTAGATGTGGAATTATCGGTTGACTTGATTAAGCCAGTCACTAATGAGGAGATTACAGATGCTATTTTCAGTATTGATGATAATAAAGCATCGGGTCCGGATGGGTTTTCATCTAAGTTCTTTAAGGTGGCATGGAATATTGTTGGGGCTGACGTTTGTGCCGTTGTGAAAGAATTCTTCACTAGTGGAAAACTTCTAGGTGAGTTTAACACTACCATGATCTGTCTTGTTCCTAAAATTAAAACCCCTGCTAAAGTTACGGACCATAGGCCCATTTCGTGTTGTAATGTTGTGTATAAGGGGATTAGTAAGGTTATCACTAATAGATTAAAGGGTGTTCTGAATGAGCTTGTTGATGTTAATCAAAGCGCGTTTATTCCTGGTAGGCTTATTAGTGACAATATTTTACTTGCTCAGAGTTTATGATGGGGTATAGTAGGAGCAATAGAACTAGGAATTGTGCATTTAAGATTGATATTCAAAAGGCGTATGATACTGTGAATTGGAAGTTTCTTGAGGCCTGTCTTAAGGAATTTGGGATTCATCATGTTATGGTGCATTGGATTATGGTGTGCGTAACCGGTGCTTCTTTTTTCTGTATGTGTCAGTAGTGAAGCTCATGGTTTCTTTAGATCTAAAAGAGGTTTAAGGCAGGGTGATCCTATGTCCCCCATACCTTTTTAGTCTAGTTATGGAGGTGCTCAATTTGATGATTAAGAGACAGGTGAGACTTGATAAGAGGTTTAAATATCACACGGGTTGTAATAAATTGAAGATTACTAATCTTTGTTTTGCCGATGATTTGCTTATGCTTTGTCATGGAGATTTAATGTCTGTTTCTATATTAAGGAGAGGCCTTGATGAATTTAGTATGACTTCGGGTCTTTATCCTAGTATGAGCAAAAGTGAAGCATTTTTTTGTAATATTCCTAATGAGGTTAAAGATGACATTAGACTGGTTATGCCATTTAGAGAAGGTGCTCTGCCCATCAGATACTTAGGAGTTCCTTTGGTGTCTAAAAAAGTCAGTTATGGTGACTGTAGGATTTTAATTGAGATGGTGCAGAATAATGATTGGAAGAATAAGTATCTCTCATTTGCTGGTAGGCTTCAATTGATAACTTCTGTGTTATCATCTCTTCAGGTGTACTGGTGTACTATGTTTGTTCTTCCTAAATTGGTTTGTAATACTATTGATAGTCTGTGTAAGAAGTTTTTATGGGCTAGTGGTAATAATGCTAGTGGTAAAGTTAGTGTGAATTGGATGGAGGTTTGCAAGCCTAAATCTCAGAGGGGGGGGGGGGGGGTTGGGGCTTAGACCGTTACAGGATTGGAATATTGCTTTGATGGCTAAACATCTTTGGAGCATTGTCAGTAATAAAAATTGTATATGGGTGAAATAGGTGAAGATGCATAAGCTTAAGGGTAGAAATGTGTGGGATATTGAAATGAAAATTGGTCAGTGTTGGTGTTGGAAGCAAATTTTGAAGCTTAGAGATAAGATTAAAGATTTTGTTCATGTGAAAATTGGCAATGGTAAAAACTGTAGTCTGTGGTTTGATAAATGGCATAGGAATGGTCCGTTAAGTAAACTTATTGACCATGGGTTAATTGTTCAGGCTAGGTTTAGTCTTGATGCTAGGGTGTGTGATATGATTGCAGACGGAAATTGGACCTGGCCTAGGCAATGGGAGGGTAGGTTTGATGAGGTTATTAATGTTCGTGTGCCTGTCATCAATAATGATATTGATGATAAGATTGTTTGGTGCAATAAGAAGGGTAAGGAGAGAAGTTTCTGTGCTAGTGAAGTTTGGAAAGCATTGAGAACTGAATATCCCAAGGTTATGTGGTATAAACATATCTGGTTCTCTCAATGTATACCTAGGCATGCATTCATTACTTGGGTGGCTATTAAGGGAAGGTTGAAGACTAAGGATAGATTAGCTAAGTGGGGTGTGGTGTTGATATGATTTGTTCTTTGTGTAAGGTGGAGAATGAATCTCATAGTCATTTTTTTTTACTTGTGCTTATTCAAGAAGACTGTGGGAAAGACTCAAACCTATGGCTTTGTTAAATAATCTTAGTAATAATTGGGCTAGTATCATTTCTGGTATTACTAATAAACCTGCTGGTAATAAGATATGGAGTGTTATTCAAAGATTAGTATTTGGGGCATCTGTGTACTTTGTTTGGCAGGAAAGAAATATGAGGTTCCATCAGCAGAAGGAAAGAGATGTTGATGTGTTGTTTGACCATGTTGTGGAAACCGTGAGGATGAAGATTAGAGGTCTTAATCTTAAGTGTACTACTGATGTTATTAAAGCTTCAGGTATGTGGAAATTTCCTATTAGTAATAATGTGAAGTATCAGGATATTGTTAAAGATCTTAATGGTCTTAATATTTTTAATGATGATGAATCTTAGGACTAGTTTTTGGGTTAATCTGGTTCATGAGGGAACTGGATTTTGGAAGTGTAATGAGATTTATGATTGTGATAGAGATAATGGGTTTAGAGGTGAGTGGTTACTGGTTGGTTATGATCTGGTGTTTGAGGTTCATTACAGAAGTTACTTTTTATTTGTTATTCTTCATTGGTTTTTTTGGGGGATCTATATTGTGTAGGATGAGTGGTGGTCAAGTCTTTATTCTTTTGATGATTCTAACAGTTTTGGTGATTTTCATGTGTACAAACTGTGGTTGCACTTGACTTCACTTTGTTTGAGGAGGTCTAAAGGAAAGATGTACTCTTTTCCTACTCTCAGGTTTTACCCTCCGAGTTTTACTGTGGGTAGGTTTTTAAGGAGATATTTCACTTAGACTGCTACTCTGGCAATCCCCATATGAGTTATCATGGTTGGTGGTGTTTTGGCATGGTCTGCTATATGGGAGTCTACATTGCTGATTTGAGTTGGACTCTTTTTATGTTATGCTGGCTGTGGATTATTGCTGTCATGGGATTATTGAAGGTTGGATTTTTCTGAGGATTGGGCTGCTGGAGCTATGTTATTCTCTTGATGTATGGTAATCTCACTACATTTGTCATTGCAATTAATGCCTACTATATGTTGTCATCATATGGTGATGTTTGGCGGTGCATTAGTTGATTCCTTTGCATCTTTCCATGTATTCAGAGTATGATGATGATTTTAGTTTGGCTCATTTGTTTGCTTTGATGGTGTTGTGGGGTTACGTGATGGTTTATTCTTTGTATGGATATTGTTCTGTTTATTGCCTGTTGTTTGTTGTTTGTTGTTTCTAGTTATTTGTATTTCTGGTATATTGGTATTGGCTATTAGCCTCTTTAAGCCAAAGTTAACTAGTTAGGGAGGTGTCCTAACAGTTTTTAGCTTTGTGCTTCTTTGTTGCCTTTTATGGCCCTTTCTTAATAAAATTTACCATTAAAACTCAACCTAATTTATAACTATTTAACTAAACATTATGCGGCACGTTTCAATTAAAAACACAATCTTACTTACACTTCAACAAATTACACAAACATCATGCAATGAACAATTAGATATAGCCCACGTGCATCGCATGGGTATAAATGGCTCATAGTTATAATTATTAGCACATGACTATAAATATGTAAATTTTGTACGTGTATATTAGTTTAGAAAACATAAATCTTAGCACATGATTATATGAAACAAAATAAACATTAGTAATTTAGTATGGCTTATGGTATATATTCTACTCGAACCCGTTTAAAATTTGCTTCTAGCTTTGACTCAAGTCTAATTATTTTCATCATTTTGAAGTTAACACAGATCATACCATTTACAAAATCACAATCCTAGTTATACAGTTTAGCAACGAAAATGAAAACAAATAATCCCTTTAGATATAATATATGATTTTATTGGATTTTGTTTCGATTTTGGGCTGATGGATTGTGTAACTCGTTATTTAAGTTGGGTTCGAGTTTATTAAAGGGCAAATGACACAAAAAGGCACTAAACTTATGGTTCATTTCCGATTAAGGTACCTTTTTTTTCTTCTTTTTTTTTTTTTTTTTTTGCATAAAAAGGCGCCCAACAAAATTTTTCAGCCAATTTAGGTTTTTTACTAACTTTTGTTAACTTACTTTGTTAGTATATTACATGTTTGGTCCTTTAATTCGTATAATCATTTCATGCAACATCCACCTCCACTGCGAACCGTCGCTATCATCACCAACTGCCGCCACCACTACCACCTCCGCCGCCACCATCACCCACCCATCTATAATTTTTTTTTTTTTTTTTCTAAAATAGAAATTATTTTTTGAATTTTTTTTCAGAAAATATATATTTTACAACAAATACATCTTCAAACACTTACCAATAACCTCAAAGACAACAACAACAACATAATTCTTCTAAAAAACCTCATCACTGTTTCATCGAACCTCATTTTCCTTCATTACGCTTACAATATACTTCGAAGATCAAATTCACCGAACATCATTGCTTATAACACAATACTAAAATGCTTTGCTAGTTCTAAAACAAAGAATAATAATAACAATAATGCAACGAGTGTTTTACAAATATATGAAAGGACAATATAGTTATGTGTTAGCTAATGGTTTTACTTACACTTTTCTTCTGAAATGTTTTGAGGGTTTTGATGTTGGTGGAATGATTCATGGGGATGTTGTGAAAATGGATTTTGATGTTTCTAACGTGTTTTTGAGTTTATAACTTTTTATAGTAAATGTGGTTGTGACAGTGTCGAATATGCGTCTAAAGTGTTTGATGATATGTCTATGAGAGAGACAGATATTGTCTTGGAATACTATGATTGGGATGTATATGGATCAAGTTAGACTTGCTGTTAGTTTATTTAGAAGAGATGAGTGAAAGAAGTGTTGTCACCTGGAATTCTGTGATTACAGGTTTGGCGAAGAATGGAAAGATGGAATTTGCACATTCGGTTTTTGATAAAATGCCTATGAAAGATGAGGTTTCTTGAAACTGTTTGATATCTGGATACGTGAAGTCTTGGTAACATATACGGCGATCATATCTGGATATGCTTCAATGGAGATGTTGAAGCAGCGAGAAAAATATTTGATTGAATGTGGAACAAAAGAAATACTGTGACATGGAATGCAATGATTGCAGGTTATGTAAATAAAAGCATGTTTCATGAAGCTCTTTCGTTATTTCATTTGATGTTGCTTGATGGTAAATGCACACCTGATCAAATAACTTTGATTAGTGTCCTATCTGCTTGTTCTCATTTGGGCTCTCTTGAAAATGGGAAATCACTAGTACAAACGAGGCTTTCCCCGGCGACTTTTTTACCCCCTTTCCATCGACATGTCGACGGGAACATAACGACGGTTGTGCTTCGTCGGGAACAGTGATCCGTCGACAATCACCGTCGACACTGTGGGTCCCACATCGTTTTCCAGTCAAAGGAATTTGATATCCGTCAAATTATTCCCGTCGACATGTCGACGGGAACATATAACTAATTAACGTTTTAATTAGTTGATTATAATTATGTTTTATATAATACCGTCGATATGTCGACGGTATCATTAAAACAAAAATATTGTTTTTAATATTATGCCGTCGACATGTCAACGGCATAATATTAAAAACAATATTTTTGTTTTAATGATACCGTCGACATGTCGACGGTATCTTAAATACCCAATATTTATGTTTTAATGATGCCGTCGACATGTCGACGGTATCATTATTACCATCCTGCTAATAGCAGGCTGCAAATATTGCAATTTTTCAGATTTTTTCCAGATTTTCCGGAAAAAATCTACCAAAACCTGTAACTGTAATAGCACCTATAACCACTCAATATCAACATGTCCTAAATGTATAACTCGCCATCGGCTATAACACTTGCAAAATATCGCTAAACACCCTCAAAATGCATAAAAACATATAAAGTCTACAAAATGGGGTGTGGTAATATCTAAACCTAGCTGTCATATCCACAAATGTTTTAAAGACGGCGACGTTCAAGTCGCCAAAAGGTTAAACTATACAATACTAACATATGGGTCGCCAAAATATTGTTTCAAGCATAAGTACAACACAAAATACCCAAGTTTGTACCTCTACATCCAAAATCACTCGTGATCATCAGTAGGACCCTCATCATCGCCAGAACCATCCTCATCGCCTCTTCAACTCCCGTTCCCTCCAGCTGAGCCACTACCTCCAACGCCACTGCCTGAGCCATCCACGTGCTGAGAACCCGCCTGACTAACATACTCGTTCCATCGCGGGTTGGAGGAGATAAAACCTGTGATCAAATCAATCTCCGCCTTCAAGGCCTTACGCTCTTCAGCTTCTCGACAGCGATTCTCCTCGGCCTCAGCAATCTTCTTCTCGGCCTCAGCAAGCTTTTTCTCCATCTCAGCGTATTCTGAAAATGAAACAATCAAAATTAAAAAAAAAAAAAAAAAAAAAAAAAAAAAAAAAAAAAAAAAAAAATCTATTGCAATACTTAATTTGAGTCATGATCGAGTAATCTATAATTAATATATTATCAAACTGTACATACCTGGAGGTGGAGGCGGGGTGTATGGTAACGGTGGCCTGGAGAGCCCGGGTACGACCCTACCCCGTCCGGCGATGTGGCCCCGCTGCTTGCCCTTCAAAACCATCACAAGTATCTGCTCCTCCGTGTACGCCACCCCTTCCGGTGTATTCGCTCCCAGATCTCGCAGCCGGACCATCTCTTCCTATTTAATTGAGAAAAAAATTGAGAAAATTTATATATATAGCCGGAGTGCCTACTTTGCATGTAGGGCATGCGTAGTAACCTTGCCCACTCCAACCTGACAAACTACTACGAGCAGGAAAATCATTGACGGTCCATAAAAGCATCGCTCTCATGTTGAATACTTTGCCTGTAACAGCGTCCATAGTCTGGACATCTGGTATTTTCCATAATTCCTGAAGGTCATCAATCAAAGGCTTTAAGTAAACATCAATGTCCTTCGCGGGTGATTTAGGTCCAGGAATCAACAACGTCAGCATCAAAGTAGTCTCTTTCATGCATAACCACGGAGGCAAGTTGTATGTTGTTAAGATAACAGGCCACATGATGTAAGTCTGACTAAGGTTGCCGAACGGATTGAAACCATTAGCAGCTAAGCCTAATCGAATGTTTCTCGGTTCGTTAGAAAATTCTGAATATTTACCGCTGTCAAACTTCTGCCATGCTTCACCATCAACCGGGTGTTGCATCATACCGTTTACCGTAGGCTTTCCAGTAGCATGCCAACTGCCAAGTCATATGTTTTGCGGTGTGAATAGATTTGTTCAAACGTTGTAGCCTAGGAATGATAGGAAAGTAACGCAACACCTTGTTAGGAACTTTCTTCCCCGTTGTGTTCTTGTCTTTCCATCTACTCGTTTTACAGACCGGACAATACTCCAAATCTTCGGCACCAGTCCCCCGATATAAAAAGCAATCATTTTCACAAGCATGTATCGACTCATACCCTAACCCGGCCTTTTTAAGTGTTTTTTTTTTATAGCAGAGTATGATGGTGGGAGATTGTAACCTAACCTGGGAGGAAATACCTCCTGAAGAAATTTTAGCGTATTGTTAAATGAAGTATCACTCCATTTACCGCTGACCTTGAGATGCGTAAACTTTGACATAAAATCCAAGGTTGTCATAAAGTCACAACCCGGGTAAAGAGGCTGGGTGGAACTGGCAAGTAACTCTTCATACTCGTTACGTAGATGAGGTGTCGTTGCTTGAGCTGGCTCGTTACTTGTCTCGCCAATATTTGGAAGAGTTGGCTCATTTTGTTCATTATTTGGAGGAATATCAAAAATATCATTAATGCACGCACGCATGTCACTCATCTCACATTGTGTTGTATTATCTTGTATAGGAAGAGGATCCGGTTCACCATGTTCACGCCATTGTGTATAAGTTGGGTCCCACCCATTTTCGCTTATGTGGCTTTTAAGTAAGTCGAGAGATACCCATGGAACATTACAACAAAGACGACATGGACATTTTATGTTGCCGTAACTATTCAATAACGGCTTGCAATGTTCAACGAATGCGGCAAGACCATCAAAAAACTCTTTTGAAACACGACTGTCTAAACGGGTCCAACTCTTATCAAGTATCATAACTGCATATTGTTTTGTTCAACTCTTAGTTATTACACATTCAAAATATTCGACACATAAACACATATAACCATGGAATAAAGAAAAGTTGTTTTGTTCACCTAGTGCAACTATGGAAGGCAATCCTAACCAACTTTTTGAATGATTCATCTCATATATGAATGCGTATAACTGATTTACTATCTGAGAAAATTTCGACAGCATTTCCCCTCAACTCCCCAAATATGTGCATTAAAGACATATTCGTAGGAGTAAAGAAGAAACACTGTCGAAATCATTTCAAATAGTAAATCAATTATACGCACCCATATCCTAAATGAGACAACACATTCAAAAAGCAGTCCCAAACAGGGGACTTTCCGAAATTAATTTCGGACGGGTTTTCTATAGGATGATTAACTTCGGACGGGGACTTTCTGAAATTAATCACTAAAATCCTAAAACATTCACAAAAGTCTAACAATAGCATATATTTTGGTTTTCGGTTTATGTTTCATAAAACTATTTTGTTATTTTGAAACTTATTTTTGTGACTTATTTTTGAAACTATTATGAAACATAAGCCGAAAACCAAACAATATATCTACGGGCTTATGGCTTATTTGGTTTTCGGCTTATGTTTCATAAGCTTTTTTTTTTTTTTTTTTTTTTTTTTTTTTTTTTTTTTTTTTTTTACTTATTTTGAAACTATTTAAGTTAAAAAGTTTCAAAATAAGCCATAAAAATTAAGCTTGTGAAACATAAGCCGAAAACCAAACAAACCATAAGCCCGTTATATAAGCAGAAACATTATCAATCCGCAAACTAATATATTAAAACTAGTATACAATTAACCAATATATTAAAACTAGTATTTTTCAAAACCTTACAATTAACCAATATATTAAAACTAGTATACCATATATACTAACCAAACGCCAACTAACATTTAACCAATACTAACTTTACATTTTTAAAATGAATCTTAGTGTGCAAAGGGATCCTAATTAAACGCAATATCTACAACTAGTATACCATATATACTAACCAAACGCCAACTAACATTTAACCAAACGCAACCAAACACAATCAAACAACTAACCAAACGCAATATCTATAACAACTAACCAAACGCAACCAAACTACTACCAAAGTCCGTCTCGGCTGGAAAACTACAACTACTACCAAAGTCCAACATACCTAATATACTATACTAATATGTAAAAAATAATACGGATACGAAAAAAAACAACATATTGTCTTGGGCTCTCGGCTGTGGTCTCGGGCACGGGCTGTGACCTCCAGTTGTGGTCTCAGGCTCTCGACTGTGGTCTCGGCTGTTGTCAAAAGATTATTAACAATTTTTCATAACAATCCGCAAACTAATATATTAAAACGAAAAAAAGAGAGCAATGTTTTATATAAAAAGTTTAAAAACTTGGTCTCGGCTGTTGTCGTCGACATGTCGTCGGGATACCAAACGTTAATAAAAAAAAATAAAACGAGGTACATTACCTGCTGTCTTGGTTGTCTCGGCACTCACCCTCGGCTCTGACTCTCGGCTCTCACCCTCGGCTCTGCTACTGTATTAAAAATATATATATATAACAAAAAGTAACAACAATTTTATTAACAAAACTAAATAACAATTTTATTAACAATTTTTAATAACAATTTTAATAACAATAATTTTATTAAAAAACCTTACCTGTGGTGCTCAGTGGGAAGAAAGGAGAAGAAAGGAGAAGGAAAGAATTAAACAAATGAGGGGTTGAGGAAAGAATTAAACATGGGAATAGGAGGAGGAGGAGGAGGAGGTGCACAGTGGTGCTCGTGTGGTGGTGGTGGTAAATGTGGTGGTGTTGTTGGGGTGGAGCTGTGGTGGTGGTGGTGGTATAATGTGGTATGTTGTTGGGGTGGAGGAGTGGTTGAGGTGGTGTGGTGTGGTCGTATAATAGCCGGAGGAGTGGTGGAGGTGGTATAATCGCCGGAGGTGCGATGGTTTATTTTTTTTTGTATTGCTTTTTATGAGAAATAATTGACCAGATCTGGTTTTGGTATTGCTTTTTATTATCCCATCGACATGTCGACGGGAATAGAAAGGAAATTTTTTATATTATTACTAATCCCATCGACATGTCGACGGTAATATTACGCTATTTTGTCGTTTGCGTTTGGCGGGACGTATTAATTTCACGAAAATTTTGCGGTTTTATTCCCGTCGACATGTCGACGGGAAAATAACTTTTATTAAAATAAATTTATTTATAATAAATACTTTTATAAAATTACTTTATTATAAATACTGTTATAAAATTACTTTAATATAATTAAAAAAATTTATTTATTATAAATACTTTTATAAAATATTAAAAAAATAAGTTTTATAAAATTAATAAACTAAATTTATATAATTGAAAAAAATTATTTTTTATAAAATTAAAAAAATATATATACTTAAAATTAATTACTTATATTATAATTAAAAAAATCATTTATTAAAATATAAAATAAAATAATTAGAATATCACAAAATACTAAATCCCAACCATTATAAAATTAAAAAAATACATGAGATGTTAAACGAACGAGTCGAGATGCAATGGTTATACATGAGATGTTAAACGAACGAGTCGAGATGCAATGGTTATACATGAGATGTTAAACGAACGAGTCGAGATGCTATGGTTATACATGATCGAGATGTTAAACGAACGAGTCGAGATGCAATGGTTATACATGAGATGTTAAACAAACGAGTCGAGATGCAATGGTTATACATGAGATGTTAAACGGACGTGTCGAGATGCAATGGTTATACATGAGATGTTAAACGGACGTGTCGAGATGCAATGGTTATACATGAGATGTTAAACGAACGGGTCGAGATGCAATGGTTATACATGAGATGTAAAACGAACGAGTCGAGATGCAATGGTTATATATGAGATGTTAAACGAACGAGTCGAGATGCTATGGTTATACATGAGATGTTAAACGAACGAGTCGAGATGCAATGGTTATACATGAGATGTTAAACGAACGAGTCGAGATGCAATGGTTATACATGAGATGTTAAACGAACGAGTCGAGATGCTATGGTTATACATGAGATGTTAAACGAATGAGTCGAGATGCAATGGTTATACATGAGATGTTAAACGAACGAGTCGAGATGCTATGGTTATACATAAGATGCAATGGTTTTACCTAACAACTTTTTTTCTACCTAACACCTTATCCTCACAATATAAACACACACACACATACTCATCTCACTATATATCTCTCTCTCTATCTCTCTCTAGCAGTTTCTGTTTTCTGGCGACACCAGCATTTTCCGGCCGCCGGAATCTTTTTCTGGCCACCACCTTTTATCACCTCAACTTGTAGATCGGGCCACCCCGGTCACGATTCAACCACTCAACCTCACAACCACAAACATATACTGTTATCATGGTGAAGAAGATGACAAAATTTGAAGCTTTTCCTTGTCCTTGTGAACGAGGAGACGTGATTCTGCGAGAATCGTGTAAATCTTACTCCCATGGTAAAGTATACTATGCGTGTCCTTTCTCGCAGGTAAACAATTACATATTTTTTCGTGTATTATATAAATAATTTGGTTAGTTGTTAAAAATAATAGTTTTTACTCTTTAACAGCCTGGGACAGAAGACCATGGATGTAATTTTTTTTTTTTGGAAGGAGGAACGACTCGCCAAAATGATGATCGGTTCTCTGGGAGCTTCAACATCAAGCGGTTCTGGATCTGCTCCAAAAAGGTGCTCAAACTGTCATGAAAAAAATCTTAGAATAAACATGCTGGAGGCACAAAAACAGGTGCTAGAGACAAAATTAAGGGTGCTGGAGGCAAAACTTGACATGGCAATGTATCCCAACCACGACCACGCATGTCAGTCGGATGCAATACTCCGTGACCTTTTAGATGACATGGATAAATTTCATATGTAGTACTGTTATCGTTGTTGTTGCTGTTGTTGCTGTTGTTTGTTGTTGTTGTTGTTGATGTTATTGATGTTTAATAAAATGTTGTTGTTGTTGTTGTTGTTTAATAAAATGTTGTTGTTGTGGTAACTGATGTTGAACGTCATTTATATTTTAAATTTGTACGCACAAATAATAGAACTGAAGGAGCAATAATTATCAAACACAAAGGCAAACTGTTTATTTAAAACAAGCAAGAGTTCTTAACCACATGCATTTTCATACAGACTCAAACTAAACAACTCGACAACCAAACTAAACAACTCAACAACCAAAGGAAACAACTCAAACTAAACAACTCGACAACCAAATGAAACAACTCAAACTAAACAACTCGATAACTAAAACAACTTATCAAACGAAACAACCTGTTTATTTTTTTTTCGGCTACTTCCTGCTTTACTCGAACTCGCACCGTCTTTTCCCTTCCTTGCTCTCATTTCCTTGATATGTGCAAACGTAGCTTCAAGATTTGTGACCCTATTTCCCAGATTATCAAGTTTGGTTTCCAACGTACTTTCAGCTTCATCGTCACCTCCAATAGCAACAACTTGAGCTTCAGCAGCAGCTTGAGCTTCAGCAGCATCTAGCTCGTCCATGTACTCTTTGTAGTACGACTTTTTCCTACACCATTCGATAATCTTGTCTCTCATCCACGGTTCAACGTTCTTAAAAGAACCATATTCCTCATAAACTGCATGACCAAAAGTTAACATAACTTCATTAAAGAGGAGCTCGTGTGACAAGATTTTTGAGTACTCCTCTTCAACTGTGCAACCACGCCAAGTCATGTGTGTCTTGTAAGAATTGACGATTGAATTATTTGTGAGATGTGTAAAATGAGACGGAAATAATTTTGTGAGAATGTATATATAGGTAAAAAATGAGACGGGAATGTATTTGTGAGGATATATATAGCCTGATTTTTGAAGATATATTCCCGTCGACATGTCGACGGGAAAAAGAACACGAGAAAAAATCCCGCCCAATATTTTACCCATTTATTAAAAATATTTATAATTAGTAATATACTCCCGTCGACATGTCGACGGGACTCTCAAAACAAATAATTATTATGCTTAATCTGTGGGAAAAAACGTGATTAATATATTCCCGTCGACAAGTCGACGGGAATATATTAGCGGATAAATTTCGCGCCCAACTTTGGTGAATTATTGAGGCAAAAATAATATGTTAAAATGTTCCCGTCGACATGTCGACGGAAAATACGATTAAGAAAAATTCAACGCAGTGGGGTTCAGTCAAGCGTTTTTTTTTGTCGTTTTCTGCCTTATGCCGTCGACATACTGTCGACTGGAAAACCCTCGATACCTGTTCTCCTTATCCTTGTAGTGAATGGATAAGCTCTTACATAAACAAGAGTGAGATAAAGTTATCTATCTCTCTTGAAAATGGGTGGGTGATGGTGGAGGCGGTTGGTGGTGTTGGTGGTGGCAGCAGCGATGGTGGTGGTAGCTGCTACTGTTGGTGGTGGATGATGGTGGTAGAGGTGGTAGGTGGTGGTGGCGGCAGTTGGTGATGGTGGTGACGGTTGGTGGTGGTGGATGTTGCATGAAATGATTTTACGAATTTAAGGACTAAACATGTAATATACCAACAAAGGGAGTTAACGAAAGTTAGTAAAAAAACCTAAATTGGCTGAAAAAATTTATTGGGCGCCTTTTTATGCAAGAAAAAAAAAAGAGTACCCTGATTGGAAAATGACCCTAAATTTAATTTTTTTTATGCCACTTGCCCTATATTAAAATAGGGCATTTGCAGTTCTTTTATGAAAAACTTGTTTAGGTCTAGTTTGTATTGTAGTATTTTTATTTATGAAAACACATATGTCAAAAGTTTAGGTATGTGCGTGTCTTCTCTTAAACATAAGTATTCTCTTAAGAGACTTTGCCTTATATGATACTTAGGGGATGTTTCTGTTTTGTGTTAATGAATCTTAATGAGAAGATAGTGGTGGGGTCACACATATAATATGTTTCTTTTTCTGTTAAATGGTCTATATGAGGAGAGGAAGTAACACTACAAGAAAATCAGCCTTTTGTGACGAAAAGAGTTTGGTCACTCACAGTGCAAAAAGTCGTCACAAAGCTGTTTAGTGACCAAACTCGAGTCGTCACCAGTCGTCACTAAAGCTCCGTCACTAAGTCAATTAGAGACGAAATTTTACGGCGTCACTAATCCGTGACGAGATAAGTGGTCACTCTTTAACCCTGTTAGTGACCGAAAAAATCGTCACAGAGCTCATAGTGACGAAAAAATCGTCACTGTTGTTTGCTATTAGTGACCAAGAAGTCGTCACAGATTGCTTAGTGTTAGAGACCAAATAGGTGGTCACTAAAATGAACATATAACCCAAAAAAAAAATTAAAAAATCTGTACCAATTTTCAATATACAAATGAACTAAAATCTAAATATCCGTAGCAACGCAAATTTAACATATTAACATCGTTCACAAAAATAAAATAAAGATAACCATATGTGTCTAATTCCAAAGGTTTTCCAATCTTTTTAACAAGTAAATGAGCTTTTTGGATTATTTTTGCTCCAGTATATGTAACAACTCCCACCATCTCCATTGAATACCATCTTGCACCTCTGCAACAAAATTGTCTTGTTTATGAGCTAATATGAGAACAAAAAGAAAAGATTAAATTAAAACGTGAAAGAACATACTTGCGCATGATGTATCCATAGAAGGAATTCAGAATACATTTATGAGCAAGCTGTAGTGAATCTTATAGAACCACCATATCCTGCAATATTAACAAATGCCACCAGTTAGTCAATTTTAACGACATTTGGATATATTAAATGAGAACAGATTAAGTACAGATATAATTACTTGTGCTTCTTGAATCTTTATAGGATTTCCACTAGCTTTAGCTTCTGACAACTTTCCTTTCCATATTTTGTTGAGTCCTTTGTATTCATATCGTCTATCACGAAAGCTTAAACAACAAGATAATATGTTACATGCACTTAAAAAGGAGCATGTGTTTAGACAATTATGTTATGTCTCTAAAGCTGCAAAAAGTTATATAATGCTTACCTTCGGACAGTATCAACATAAAACGGGTTTTCACGCATGCAAATCCCTGCTTCTCGAATTTCAGTAATGGGCTTGTCAAGCACTCTCTTATATGCCTGTGGTAGGAAAAAGGTTCTGGTGAAAACAGGTTATGTCTTATGTATGTCAAAATAGGTTTGGTCGGGTTGGGTTGACCCGAAAAAATATTGTTTGAAACAAAAGTTTTAGTTCTGATATACCTTTTGACAGTATTTCTTTAGATGTTCTTTCAGCTTCAATTGTTGGTCCACTTTAGGCAGATCAATGAAAGGTTTTGACTTGGGCCCATCCACAAACTCGGATTCAATTTGCCTCTTAATATGATAGTAATCACTGATATCCAATTTTTACATTAGTAATTTCAATATAGCAACCATGTACGGGTCGAGTAACAAAATACAGTACCTTCTATTTGTTGTGTATGTTTCTCCACGCCATACCCATTGCAGTTTCTGAAGACAACTTTTCCCTGGACGATTGAAATCACATGCAGTGCAGACATCATCTGTAACAATTGATGATGCCTGGCATGTATAAAAGTACAGTGTTTTCAGTAAATAGCAAGTTATAGCTTACAATTTAATTTCCTAATGTTTAACCTGAAGTCTGTTTGTCAAAATAATGTTGGGATACATAGCAGCAACATCAAGGTTATAAATAAGGGGGCATTCTTCCCGTGTTGGTTCATCTCATAACGTTATGAGCTGCATAAGTAAGAAAATGCAATGATGTGTGAATTGTTGATGATTACAATGACTGTGAGTGTCCATAGTACTTTTTGAGCTTATCATACGTATAAAGTATAAACAATTCATATTTCATAGACTACAAGTTTTCCAATTACTTGTTAATATTCATACTTACATCCTAGCCTCACTACAGTAGAAATGAAAGAAAAAGTTCAGATAATACCTTTTTCATAATAGCATTCTTCACTTCATCATAGTTTGAAACAGATTCAACATCCATCTTACCTTCCACTCTGATAGCATATTGAAGATCACGATCAAGATTTTCAATAAGTTTCTGTAAAAGAAGACATAAATCAAACTTTAGTTAGCTAATATTTCCAGCAATAACTAATAAAATCACTATCAAGTCTAGCTTAACCATATATAATTTACTGAAAAGTAAAAAACCCAAATGTTGTAATGTGTTTACGCCGAATGTACCAGATAACAAAATCAAATAATATAGGGGGTCATCAACATCAAAAATAGGACTATGGGTGACTTTCATCGCACTTGACCCATTATGCTTTCAATCACCTTTTATGTATTAGGCATGTTTTTAATTTTACACAACCCAAATCGACCCGTTCATAAGTAAATTGGGTCAAATAACTTACATTGAAGGCAGATGGATCAAGCTTAAAACTAGTCGGAAGGTCAGATCTAAAAACACCAGTTTCCAAACACTCGGCGTGGTCACCAATCTATGTCTCACTCTCAAGAAGATGACTGTTGTAAAACTTTTCAGGTTCCGCTTGATTAACTGGAAAACAGTAGTCAAGTATTCATGGTATAGGGAATCTACCTTTACAAAGGATATCCTCAGAAAGAAAACTTTTTGTTGCTAAACCATGGACATATTGACATTGACAAAGTAAATAGAGCGAGCTTTTTGGTTACCTGTATGGTTTGAGAATTGCACCGACATAATCGTACATATTGAGATTGACAAAGTAAATAGAGCAAGCTTTTTTGTTACCTTCTCTCTTTTTTGAATAATGTGCCATTCTCCACTGTTTAGTTCCTGGAACTTCTTTTCCTTCTCTCTTACTCTGTTTCATATAAATACCACAAAACACATTACAAGAATGCACATAAATAAGAAATATTGATTTTCTTATTTAACGAACTCATTCTATCAACTGTTCTAGCAAGCGAGTGTGAGCCAACTGTGGGTAGAATTTCATTCATTGCTTGTTTTTTCTTATTTTTAATGCTTATCTTCTGTAGCAGTTAATCAAGTGAAAATTAATTGTAATCAGAAATCATAAAATCAAAAAAGAAAGAAAGAACAATTATAAACGTATAAAGAAGTAAGGTTATAACCTGGAAACTCTCACTTGCAAATCTTTCACATAACTTTACACAGCCTGACACTTGTATCCTGTTGGCGGATGTGTCATCACTTCCTCTTTCATATGATATAATTTATAATGCAAGTGCAACTTCCACTGTCGATTTCTGTGTTGGTAACCTAACTGTGATGACATAGCATTAGTCATCTGTGAACACTTGAAATCAAAGTTGGAGTTTTCCTGGAAATCAAAATGTGTCAGTGGGTTTATGGATCTAAGAGGTAAACAGAACAAAGAAGCAATCCTAGACAACCAAGTTCGAATAAAGAAAGGAGAGGTCATCACTGCCACTCTTTGTAAAAAGACACTTGGTGTCTCTACGGGAGTCTTGTACAAGTTATCTGATCCATCTCATTTCAACCCGTACTAGGTGACCCATTACAATCTGTTGCCCACCCAACCCATCTAGACGCCTATAAGTCCGTTGACATTCTATTCTTTCAGGTGATGAACAAGGCTCGTGATGACGCAGGAAGTAGTGCCCAAAAATTTTTTATCAGAGAGGAACAATCTTACATACAGGACGCAACTGACTCCGGAACATACAGTCATACATAACAATCTTACATACAAGAACTAGCTGATAATGTAATTATTCGTCATTTTTTCTTCTTTTTCTTTCCAGAATCATTAGGAAGTGATAAGCATGTTTTAACCAGCCTAACTACAGTGTAACACTAACAAAAATGTATTTAACCAGCCTAACTACAGTGTAACCAGCCTAACTACAGTGTAACACTAACAAAAATGGGTCATCATGACATGCCCAAGGAGGGTAAGTTTAAGCACCTAAGTTTTAAATAATTGAGCAGAACACCTGGTTTTTCCCCAAGTTATTATCTAACGTCGAGGCTGCTATGCATGATTTATCAACAACGTGGCTCGAATGTGATCCTGGTCCTATTTTTAAGCCAGAGACTTTTGTGTTACCAAGTCAGGTAGCTCAATGGGTGGGTGTTACATCCAATTTTCTTTTATATAGTAGCAAACTCATAATAAAGATGGCAGAGTCTTTTAATTTATGACTGAGTCAAGTTGGGTTGTTTATTAGCTTGAACTGGTTAGATCAAATCAATAGTTCTAAACTAAATAGAATCAGGTCAGTTGGGTTGCGTGGTTGATAGTTGCCTAAAGTCTATTATAAATCCTAACCCGTTTTATTCGAAGTCTTAGGCTATTAGTTAACTACACTAGCAATATTGTATTTGTAACTATAGAATGGATAAAAGTGATTGCGGGTCAGCCTAATCTAGCTCATTTGGAGATGCATTAAAAAGATTACCCATTTCAACCGGAGCCCATTTGATAGAGTTACCTGACCCGCCTATAATTCTCTACCTCTGCCTAAAAGGAATGGGCTAACTTGTTTTAGTGAAACATTGTATACATAACAATCTTATAGTTAAAAATTGACCAGTTAAGAGAAAGAATTCATTGGTTCTTCAACATGGATCTCTTTATCTTGCATACGTAAATAACTACTTGGCATGGTACTGGGCTTGCTACTGCTTGGCTTGCTACGGCTTGGCTTGCTGCTACTCAGCTTCTTCTGATGATCATACATTCTATACACTCCTTTTCCAGGCCCACCCATCTCCATCTGAAACAATAACACTCTAGTCACAAGTCACAAGACAAATGTATAGTTAAACAGGATGCTATATCACATGGTAACTTGGTTCTTGTATAATCTTTGAAGCAAACTATAGATATGCAGAGGGTATTACCCATGATGATCTGTGTCATGACTCATGGTTAGCAATATCATATGCAGAAGGTTGTTGGTTTGAGTCTCAGAAGAGACATGAGACAACTAAAGACATTAGGTACCATGTGATGAGTGCTTATTCACACATCATTTTTAGGCTTTAAAACAGACCAAATACACTAAATACTAACCAAATATGCCAAGAGAATGTATGTTTTTGTATTTGTGTATGTGTAGGTACGGATATGTGAAAAATAAACAAAAACGAAGCAAAATCGACAAAAAACGAGCACGAGAATGGAAAAAGGTCAAAAGCCGAAGCCGAGGAAGAAATTTATCCAAGAAAAGCCCAAAATGACAAAAGTAATCCTTAGAGATTCAAAGAATAACAAAAGAGACTCTTAGTTGAAGTATGAAGACCTTGACAATAACGGTCCTCCAAGTTTCAGCAATTTGTCAACTTTGGTCCTTTGAAGAACTTTGGAAGAAAAGTCAACTCGAGTCCTCCAAGCTACAAGATCATTACGTTAATTATTAAGTCATATTAGTCGCATTTTAATGAGTTTTAAGTAGCTTTTCATGATTTTGTAAAAGTCTAGGGGCTAAATATGCAATAATGGCAAAGTTAAGAGAAGTCCTAGCCCCTAGCCTATAAATAGATCTCATAAGCCTCATTTGAGAGGTTGGTTAGTTTTTAGTTTTGGTTAGTTTTAGGGTTAGTCTTAGGGTTGTTGAGGATTGGTCCTCATAGTAGTAGGAGTAGTGTAGTGTTATTTTTATGAAGTATTTGTTTTATTTTACTTTCTCTCTCTAGCTTTATCTCTCTAAAAATATTTAATTTTTAGTTGTTAAATTCTTGTTTTTATTGGTGGGATTTAAAGTTTATGGTTAAACTAGTTAGTTTAGTAATAAATTTTGTGAAAAACATTAGTTTTTAGGCTTTATTTTGGATCAAAATGGTGTTTTGTTATGGTTTTTAAAAGTTGCCGAGTTAAGATTTAGTGATTATCGAGTTAAGTTTTATTTTTTTTTTTTTTTTTATCGAGTTAGGAAAAAAATTATCGAGTTAAGATTTTTAAAAATTATCGAGTTAGAAAAAAAAAAAAAAAAAGCATCGAGTTAGGGACCAAAAATAAAATTATCGAGTTAGAGTTTAATTTTATTTTCGAGTTTGGCTTTAAATAAGTAGTTATCGAGTTAGGCATTTAAAATAGAATACCGAGTTTGAGCTTTGGTTTATCGAGTTAGGTATTTTTAGTATATTACCGAGTTTGACTTTTAAATTTAGGGACTAATATGCAAAAAAAAGCTTTATCGAGTTTCATGCAAAAAGTTATATCGAGTTACATGCAGAAAAGTACATATCGAGTTACATTTTCAAAACAAAACTATCGAGTTTGATTATTTAGAGCTAGGGACCATATTGCAAATAATTACTTTCGAGTTTTAGTTTTTTTTTTTTTTTTTTTTTTTTTTTTTTTTCTTTTGAATACCGAGTTTAAGATTTTCACACTAGGGACTTTCTTTTGCAATTATCGAGTTTGGAATTTTTTTGGTCATTTATCGAGTTTGGCATTTTTTCTTTTTTATTTTATTTTTTATTTTTTTATCGAGTATTGTTTTTATCAAGTTTGATTTCTTTTGGCGAGTTAGCCAAGATTATCGAGTACGATAATCATTGCCTCATCGTTTATCGAGTGAGATTCTCTTATGCTTTATGCTAAGGCGAAACTCTGCCGAATTTTATTTTGGCTTATCTATTTTGTTTCTTTTATCGAGTCTTTTTATTTTATCAAGTAACTTTATTTTATTAATATGAGTTTCTAATAGTTTTTTTTTTTTTTTTTTTTTTTTTTTTTTTTTTTTTTTTTTTTGCTTGGTGGCACGAGTTTGTGAGTTAAGTGTGGACATATAAAAGGGTCGTGATTAATAATCGTTATGATTATTTAGACTTGTAATTTTATTATTTGAAGGGCAAAAGCCGGAGAATAATCAAATTACAAATCTAGTAATTATTTTCTTTTTAAAGGATTATTTTCAAAATAAACCAACGTTGTGAGAAAATAATTTTGTCTAAGGAAAATAATTCATCGTCAATCCTTGGCCCACACTTGATGAACTTATTCACGTCGCTTTGCATACATATTGTTTTTAAATTCATTTCCCGTCTTATTTTTCTTTCTTGTTTTAAATCTCTTAATTTCTTTTCGCGTTTTAAATCTCGTTTTCTTTAGTTATTTTATCCAATGCTTGTTTTATTTGTTTGTTTCCTTTGCGTCGTTTTATTGTTTCTTTTTTACTTTAACTGCGTTTTAAATCCTTTTAGTAGTGTAATCAAAAACCAACCAAAATATCTCTTTTAAAACCCCATTCACTTCACAATCACGCGACTCAAGCCGACTCAATCGCCGTCTTACCTTCGTTGGGACATAACGACCCGGGGAAATACTTTCACGAGTGTTTCTTCGGAAAACAAACCTATATACTATAAAAAGAGTTAAATCAAAATGGCGCCGCTGCCGGGGAAGGTTTGAAACGAGAGCGTCGTACTTGTATTGTTTGTTGGTGATTTGAAGACCCTTCTCCCGAGAAGTTATCGTTTTTCGTAAAAATTCTCAAAAAAATAAATAAATAAATAAATAAAAATTATTATTAAAGTATATAAAAACCAAAAAGATTGTAATTTTAAGTTTCTTTAAAATATAAAATCCAAAAATATTTTTCTTTTTCATATTTGATTTTCACTTTTATTTTTATTTGTTTTTATAATACGCAAAAACCAAAAATAATCTTCTTATCCTCTTATCATTTGATTCTTTTTCTTTAACCCTCTAAATCGTTTAATTCTTATGGATCCAATTTGTTTTAACTGTGGAGAACCGCTCTTCGGAGGGTTGTGTGTGTGGTGTACGTGCGACGAATGTGGTGACAATATTCATGATGGCGTTTGTTTGAATTGTAATTCTCACACGTATGATCAAAATTCGTTCAACAATTCGTCAAATATTCCCGATTTTTATACACCACTACCACCTTCGTTTTATTGCTATAATTGTGGAAACCCGTCCGAAGAAGGTATGCCGTGTGGGCGATGTTTTTGTGATATATGTGGATACACCAATTGTATGTGCTATGCTCCGAATGCTGATACGTCTTTCGATTACAATCCGAGCTTTGATTGTTATCCTCAAACTGATTTTTATGAGCCAAATTCGTATTACAATGGTGATTCATTTCAAAATACATCGAGTTTTGAACATTGTGGGGGATCGTTTGAAAATTCTTATCATGAACCTAATTCTTGTTACGATTCTAATGGTTTTTACCAACCCCCACAAACTTTCGATTTTAATAATGATATTTTTGAACTTAAATCCATGATCGAGAAGTTGAAAGAGATGGTGATTAATCGTTATACATCTACTCCCGAGCCTAATGAGAGATCGATGGAAGAACCTCTTACCGAAGAAAGAAAATTCCAATTTTGTGAGTGTTGTTTGTATGATGATAGTTCCACGATTACGATCAATCTAAATCCTCAAAATGATTCTATCTCTTCTCCCGTGGAACCCGTGGACTCTCTAATAATGGGGGACGAGCCTCTTAACACTATTCTGGCAACGGAATCTGACGAATTCAATGAGTCTAGTGTTGAGAACCTCGTTCCAATCCAAAGTGAGTTCGGGGAAAATTCTAACAGTGATTCTGAAATTGTTTCCGATTCTTTCCATCCTTCTTTCACACCGGTTGAAGGGAGTGATGTCGTTTTAGATGAGACCGAGGCATTTCTTGCTAATGATTCTATTCCGATAATGATTGACGATTCTAATTTTGATCCGGAGGGGGATACTCGTTTACTTGACGAATTATTGAATGCAGAACCGTCAACTTCTCTCCCTCCGATGAGCAATGAAGATTTTGATGAAGTTGAAAGTTATTCCGATTCTCACAATGAGTATACTACAAGTGATGAAGACTCTTGTGAAGATATCGATGATATTGATGAAGATGATGATGCGGAAATTCAAGATGAAACTCTTCGTGAGAAATTATCCAAAGTTTATCTTCTTATTTCTAAGATCGAGGCGTTGAATGATCCTCCGATTTCTTCTCCTATCCCCAATATGGATAGTGATTTCTTACCCGAGCTTGAAATTTTTCGATTTGAAGAGACGAGTAGTGGCAATCCCACTATTCATGCTGATATCTCTCTTCCAGATTATGAGCGTTTTATCTTTGAGATCGACTCTATATCTATTTTCGATAATCCGTCACGTGATCCTCTTTTAGAGGATGTCGATCTATTTCTTGTTGCGGATGACTCGATACCACCGGGTATTGAGAATGACGAGAATGATATTCTTTCCGATTTACCTTTTTATCGTCCACCGGCAAAACCACCTGATGTAGATTATGAATCCGATACGAATGAAGCTATTTTTGGAGTGGTGGACGAGATTTCTGATTATGATAATCCTGTGCTTGATATTTTACCCACCCAACCCACCCGTGATTCAGAAATCGACTTTGTTTTAATTATCTGGGTGTTTTATCCGTTCTTTGTTTATCCCCTCATTTCTTCACTTTTCCACTCCACCGGGAGTGAGGATACCGTTTTTGACCCCGGCATCTCCGTTTTACATGCCTGGTGTCCGTTCCATCTGCTCTCCCCAAGGACGAATTAATTCGGGGATCGAGTCAAGCTCATGTGACTCAGTGAACAAAAACAAGCGCTTCGTGGGAGGCACCCCATGCTTATCCATTTCATCTTCTTAATTTTCTATTTTCTTTAATAACGTGACGTGAGGGGGGCGACCCTTTCCAAACTCGTGTTTTCGTGGTTGTTTGTGAATGTTCAGGAATTTCCCCGAAGTTTGAGGACTCTCGTGCTCGTGGTTTGTCATTCTCTCTACTCGAGTCTCATCCTTCGCTGCTCTTTCGGAAATTCACCATATCCAAAATCTTATCGACTAACGTTTATCTCTTGGCATACTTAATAAACGGCCTTAGATTTTACGTAGGATTACCTTTACCCTTAAAACATTGAGGACAATGTTTCACTTTAGTCTGGGGGGGTGAATCTTCGATTCGATTTGACCTGTACCATAGTCTGAGCTGTTTAACTTGCGCAACTCCGTTTTCCATAAAAAAATTTTATTTTTGTCACCGCTTTATTATGCATAAAAAAAATGAAATGAAAAATGAAAAAATATATATGATACGAATAATAAGTTTTGACACCTTGTTTTGACTTTCCTACCGGCGAGAGTAAAAATAAATGTTTCGATTTGACCGGGCGTGTTGAGCCCTAGCTCGTCTCCCTTAACCAATATAATCAAAAAATTATGGCTAAGCATCCGCGGATCTCATTACTTGGGATTTTAAATTTGCGGAGATCGAGGAATGATAGAGTTTATTTAGAAGTTTCGTGCTATACACGGATCACATTACTGGGATTTAAAAAACCCACGAGAGGTACTTGTGGCCTCCTTGTTCCCATCAGAAACGTCACCAATATATAATAGATGTTCTAGGTTAATTAGTGGTATTTCGGTTTGAATAATATTTAGTTCTTTGTTTTCTTAAGAGAATTTTTGCTTTAGAAGTTAGGTACATATCAAGGAACATCAAAAATAAGAGCAAAAAGCGAAAAAAATCAAAAGTCAAAAGTCAAAAGTTGATTATCTATGTGGTTTTGGAGCTACCCGATAAGCTTCCATTGATGTTATGAGAGAAAAAAATCAAGAAAGAAAGAAAAAAGTGAAAAAGAAAAAAAATAAAAGTTGAAGTATTGTTGAATAAGAGATATGTATGTATCAATAAGTTGTTGGCGCGTGAGGTGCATGTGATAAGTGATTAGTAATCAGTCACATGAGGTGCACGTGATTGTACTCCGCAACTTATATCTTTGATATTGTATGTACCCCAAATTCCTTGATGTGGACCGAATTTCTATTGCAGTGGTTTTTAAGAGAAAATGAATAACTACTTATCGTTTTAACTTAGGTATCACTATCGGACTAACAAATATCGAAACGAGAAAATATGAAGCAATTCATTTCTCACAAATTAAATCTTTAGATACAAAAACTTAGGACCTGGGGACAAGAGGTAATACACAAGTAACTTTTGTGGGCAGTGTTAGCATCTAACTTCTAGTTAAACAATGATTTCGATTTTACGCTTAGGTTGGGAGCTTGTGAAAAATCAATGATGACGATTTTTATCCATACGGTCTCTTCTCTGTGAGAAGTGTTTCTACTCGTTGACCCTGAAAGTTATTAACAGATAAGAATTGATAATGAAAGTCAAGGCAAACCGTCACATATAAAAATGAAAAAGTACAAAAGATAGTAGTAGTAGTAGTTATTATTCATGAAAATCAGAAAACGGAGCGTTTTTGAGAATAAATGATTTTAATATCTCTTTTGAACATCATTGCTACTTTACAACGTCAGTAAAGAGAGGTTTTGAAATTATATATCTCTTAAGCGTGAGGTGATGACATTGCGTGAGGACACGGCAATACCTTAGTCTGGGGGATTTTGATGAGTGCTTATTCACACATCATTTTTAGGCTTTAAAACAGACCAAATACTAACCAAATATGCCAAGAGAATGTATGTTTTTGTATTTGTGTATGTGTAGGTACGGATATGTGAAAAATGAACAAAAACGAAGCAAAATCGACAAAAACGAGCACGAGAATGGAAAAAGGTCAAAAGCCGAAGCCGAGGAAGAAATTTATCCAAGAAAAGCCCAAAATGACAAAAGTAATCCTTAGAGATTCAAAGAATAACAAAAGAGACTCTTAGTTGAAGTATGAAGACCTTGACAATAACGGTCCTCCAAGTTTCAGCAATTTGTCAACTTTGGTCCTTTGAAGAACTTTGGAAGAAAAGTCAACTCGAGTCCTCCAAGCTACAAGATCATTACGTTAATTATTAAGTCATATTAGTCGCATTTTAATGAGTTTTAAGTAGCTTTTCATGATTTTGTAAAAGTCTAGGGGCTAAATATGCAATAATGGCAAAGTTAAGAGAAGCCCTAGCCCCTAGCCTATAAATAGATCTCATAAGCCTCATTTGAGAGGTTGGTTAGTTTTTAGTTTTGGTTAGTTTTAGGGTTAGTCTTAGGGTTGTTGAGGGTTGGTCCTCATAGTAGTAGGAGTAGTGTAGTGTTATTTTTATGAAGTATGTGTTTTATTTTACTTTCTCTCTCTAGCTTTATCTTTCTAAAAATCTTTAATTTTTAGTTGTTAAATTCTTGTTTTTATTGGTGGGATTTAAAGTTTATGGTTAAACTAGTTAGTTTAGTAATAAATTTTGTGAAAAACATTAGTTTTTAGGCTTTATTTTGGATCAAAATGGTGTTTTGTTATGGTTTTTAAAAGTTGCCGAGTTAAGATTTAGTGATTATCGAGTTAAGTTTTATTTTTTTATTTTTTTTATCGAGTTAAGATTTTTAAAAATTATCGAGTTAGAAAAAAAGATTAAAAAGCATCGAGTTAGGGACCAAAAATAAAATTATCGAGTTAGAGTTTAATTTTATTTTCGAGTTTGGCTTTAAATAAGTAGTTATTGAGTTAGGCATTTAAAATAGAATACCGAGTTTGAGCTTTGGTTTATCGAGTTAGGTATTTTTAGAATATTACCGAGTTTGACTTTTAAATTTAGGGACTAATATGCAAAAAAAAGCTTTATCGAGTTTCATGCAAAAAGTTATATCGAGTTACATGCAGAAAAGTACATATCGAGTTACATTTTCAAAACAAAACTATCGAGTTTGATTATTTAGAGCTAGGGACCATATTGCAAATAATTACTTTCGAGTTTTAGTTTTTTTTTCTTTTGAATACCGAGTTTAAGATTTTCACACTAGGGACTTTCTTTTGCAATTATCGAGTTCGGAATTTTTTTGGTCATTTATCGAGTTTGGCATTTTTTCTTTTTTATTTTACTTTTTATTTTTTTATCGAGTATTGTTTTTATCAAGTTTGATTTCTTTTGGTGAGTTAGCCAAGATTATCGAGTACGATAATCATTGCCTCATCGTTTATCGAGTGAGATTCTCTTATGCTTTATGCTAAGGCGAAACTCTGCCGAATTTTATTTTGACTTATCTATTTTGTTTCTTTTATCGAGTCTTTTTATTTTATCAAGTAACTTTATTTTATTAATATGAGTTTCTAATAGTTTTTTTTTTTTTTTTTTTTTTTTTTTTTTTTTTTTTTTTTTGCTTGGTGGCACGAGTTTGTGAGTTAAGTGTGGACATATAAAAGGGTCGTGATTAATAATCGTTATGATTATTTAGACTTGTAATTTTATTATTTGAAGGGCAAAAGCCGAAGAATAATCAAATTACAAATCTAGTAATTATTTTCTTTTTAAAGGATTATTTTCAAAATAAACCAACGTTGTGAGAAAATAATTTTGTCTAAGGAAAATAATTCATCGTCAATCCTTGGCCCACACTTGATGAACTTATTCACGTCGCTTTGCAAACATATTGTTTTTAAATTCATTTCCCGTCTTATTTTTCTTTCTTGTTTTAAATCTCTTATTGTTTTAAATCTCTTAATTTCTTTTCGCGTTTTAAATCTCGTTTTCTTTAGTTATTTTATCCAATGCTTGTTTTATTTGTTTGTTTCCTTTGCGTCGTTTTATTGTTTCTTTTTACTTTAACTGCGTTTTAAATCCTTTTAGTAGTGTAATAAAAAGCCAACCAAAATATCTCTTTTAAAACCCCATTCACTTCACAATCACGCGACTCAAGCCGACTCAATCGCCGTCTTACCTTCGTTGGGACATAACGACCCGGGGAAATACTTTCACGAGTGTTTCTTCAGAAAACAAACCTATATACTATAAAAAGAGTTAAATCACCATGCATCTATGTCATTTTTAGCAACTGTAACATAATAAGAGACATGAGACAACTAAAGACATGGACAACCATGAATATCTAGTTTCCAATAAATAGGTTTGTGAACTTCGATAAGGCCCGCCACTTCTGTAGTGTTGTATATCCCAACTAAAAACACAACTTCTGCTATACCAACAACTTGCTACCTAAGCATATCCCATTACTCAACTTCCAACAACAAAATCAACTACAGACACTACATGTGAACATTATTCAATTTCTCATTTTTAAAGTTTTGAATTCGACTTTAATACTGAAAATACACATTTTACTCTAAAACAACAACCAGTAGTTCAACAGAATATCACTCAACACATTTTAAAAAGTCCAAATACCGTTAACCAAAACACAACTTCGGCTATAGACCATCTACTGCTACCTAAACATATCACATTAGTTAAGGAGTGTTTGCAGCCGACCACCAAAAGTCCAAAAGCTTGCAAGCAGCTCCTAATTCACAATATGTGCATCATAATATCATATCCAATGTTTTTGGAGTATATCAATCTGTGTCTCCTATCTTTCTACAAGAGTCACTTTCCGGATTCCAGAGCTTATCAATCCGCGTCTCCTATCGTCTACTTGACTCACTTTCTGATTACCACGCAATATATTTGGTTCACTAAAACACTTACACAATTATCCACTAAAACAGCTTTTTACCAAAAAATAATCAAGTCCTAAATTTAACATAACACAAATGAGCCATAATTTTAAACAACCAAGCCCTAAATTTAACATAACAAGCCATAATTTTAACATAACAATCAAATTAAAATAACAGAGCCATAACACAAATGAGCTTGAGATCCGAACCGTAACACAAATGACAGCTTGAGATCCGAACCGTAAAGATGTTAGTGATGATTTTATACTCCGTTTGGATAATGATGATGAGAGCGATGAATTATAGTGATGATGATTTTATACTCCGTAGTGTTATTTCGTAGTGTTTGGATGGAAACAGTTTATTCAGTAGTAATTTATTTTGACCCTTCAAAGTTAGTAAAAAATACTAATACTATTATTATATGAGTTATTTTTTTATATAAGTTATTTTTTAAATGTTTGATATACAATTTTTTTTTTTTTTTTTTTTTTTTTTTTTTTTTTTTTACATATTGAAATTTGAAAATTTATGTTTCAAATAGTGTTTTAAAACCCGGTTCGACCCGGCCAGTTCAACCGGTTGAATCGGGTCCAGTAAAAAAGACGGGTTAAAAAACCCGGTTTTTAGAAAGGGTTAACTAGTTAGACCCGCCAGGTTTTAAGTGACGCGGGTCGACCCAGTTCCTGAAACCCGACCATGTTTGGTTTTTTTTTTTCATTTTTTTCTAGAAAACCAGGTTGACACGGTGGTCGACCCGCTTGAAAAAAAATAGTTTTTTTAATAGAAAACCGGGTTGATCTGGCGGTCGAACCGGTAACCCGGTGATCCGGTGACTTGACCGGTCGATTAAAAAACCCGGTTTTCAAAAAATTGGTTACAAATAATATGTTTAGTGGAGAATACATCAAAGAAAGTTAAATATTTGCAATTTTGCATATTTCTCTACAATACAAGTTTTTTATCATAATGTTTCATAGTGTTTATGATTTTTGGATTAATATACGAATATGCAAGTTTTAATAAGTACATATCTAAATGCCCTTGTTCTTAATTATTTTATGAGTTAGCAATATGTGAAATGGTGACCAAAATTTCGTCACTAATACTTAATGACGAAATTTCTCGTCACTATTCATGTAATTTAGTGACTAAAAAGTGACCACTTATAAGTTTCGTCACTGACTCTCTACCGATGACCAAAAATAATGACGAAAAATTATATCGTCACTATTTTCATCTAAATAGTGACCAAAATAAAATGTCGTCACTGAAGTTTGGTCACTAAAGCCTCTTTTTCTTGTAAGTACTCCTTCCAATTAAGACTTATTAATAGAAAATGGCCCACTCACTTAATCTGGAAAAAAAAAAAGAAAAAGAAAAAAGAAACAAGCCCATATACTCCAGTCACTAAACCGAACCAGTAACCAAAATCCCCATGGCGAAAACAGGGCATGATCGATCACCATCCGGTTCATCTTCATCTTCCGGTTCATCTTGTTCCCAATCTAGATGCTGCACCTCATCATCTTCTCTTTCTCGTAGTACCAGTTCTCGTAGGGTAGCCCCACTCACCCCAAGAAAAAGTTAGTACTTTCTAATTTTTTTTTTTTTTTTTTGCATATATGTTAATATCGATGTCGATATTGCGCTTGTGTTATTTTCATGAGGGGATAATACATGTTTGGTTTAATTGGATGGATTTCAAGACTAAAAGATGCTAGGAATATAAAAGCTTTTAGTAAAGTATAAATATAAATATAAATATATTTAGATCTATGAAATACTTTTACTAATTATTTTCCTCTTTTAAATCAACCTAGTTAGAGAAGTTTCCGACATTATAAAGCAGCATGCAAGATTGTTAACTGTTGGATGAACTGGTGACCTTTTCCTTTGTGGGCCTCACATGGTACTTCTTGGAAAATATAAGGTAAGCCATTTCAAACTATATTATAATTAGGTCGTTGAACCAACAACCAAACGAAGCTGGGCCCATGTCTCTTTCTGGAAGAAGAAAAATCAATAATGCAGCTGATGCATATTGATATCGATCTATAACTAATTAACTATGACCATATGTACATTTTGAGACTTTATTATCTAGTTCTCTTCTTATTCCTATCCATAATCATGTCATTTCCAACCACCAGCCAGCACGCTCAATCCTCCTTATCCTTAGAGTCGATACAACCATGTCGCCAGTTTACATTTTCTGAGATTCAGCTAGCAACACATGACTTTGATGAGTCATTGGTTATTGGACGTGGAGGTTTTGGCCAGGTTTACAAAGGGACCGTCTCTAACGGGTCATGTCGTGTTGATGCTGCTATTAAGCGGCTGGAATCAACTTCTAATCAAGGAGCTGTAGAGTTTTGGGCTGAAGTTGAGATGCTGTCGAAGTTAAGGCACTGCCACTTGGTGTCTTTGATTGGTTACTGCAAAGATGAGCAAGAGATGATCCTTATTTATGAGTATATGCCTAAAGGAACTCTTGCAGATCGTCTCCATAAATGTCTAATTCTAACTTGGGTGCGAAGACTCAAAATATGCATAGGGGCCGCTCGTGGCTTAGATTATCTACACACTGGTACAGGTATAAACCATGGAGTTATACATCGAGATGTTAAAAGCTCAAATATATTGGTAGATATCAATTGGGCTGCTAAGATATCAGACTTTGGGTTATCCAAGATAGGCCCAACTAATCTACCTTCCACCACTTATGTTAACACAATGGTAAGAGGTACATTTGGATATCTAGATCCAAATTACTTTTACACGGGTAAGTTGACTCGAAAGTCTGATGTGTACGCCTTTGGAGTTGTACTATTTGAAGTATTGTGTGGGAAGAAAGCAGTCGATACAAGTATTGACGAGGAGCAGTGTAGTTTGGCAGCATGGGCTCACGACTCTATTAAAGAAGGCAGGGTCAAGCAAATTGTTGATGTGAATATAAGGGGGAGTATATCCTCTAAATGTTTAAAGGAGTTTGGCGACTAGCTGACAGGTGTTTGCATAGCAGTCCACAGCAACGGCCTACAATGGCCCAGGTTGTGACGGGTCTTGAATCTATCCTAGCCTCACAAGAGAAAGCTAACCAAATGTTGTCGCCTTTAGACATGAAAATATTTGGTAAAATGGTACCGACGTTTCTTTTTCCATCTCGGGAAAAGTCAGGTATTTTGTTCAATTCCCGTCCCTTTTCGGTAAAAAATGTTGAATTTCGATTTTTCATTTTCAGACTACCCTTGTAATATACCAAACTAATAAGACAAAAAATGCAATTAAGGTCATTTAAATTTTATGATAGCTTTCAGTAGTAAATAATTTTTTTCTTCTACATATATGCATGAATGAATTTTTATTTTGTTACTGTATTATTTTTTTAGCGGCAAATAAGATATTTCATTAATATAGCTAGCAAAGAGCTAGAAAATACAATTGGAAAATGAAAGTGATACTAAAACGTTACCTCTATCGCTATTCAAAAAGGGCTAGCGGCGCAGCTTGTTGCCCGCTTGCCTGTCGCTTCAGTGTAAAACTTTTCGTTATAAATGTTTAATAAAAATCTAGGGTTTATTTATGAGACATCGAACAAACATCTCAAACCCACTTTAAAATCTACCAATATCCAAGTGATCAGATGCTAAAAACTTTAAACTTTAAACATCACCTTTTTTTTCTATTATTTCTTCCTCCAAAACATGGTTTGGAATCTTTTCAACAGCTTACATACTGATAGACTTTAATTTAAGAGAGGTTTTTTTTTTTTTTTTTTTTTTTTTTTTTTTTTTTTTTTTTAGTAAATTAACCTTTTTATGGTATTAGATTATCAAAATGGACCGTGCACGTTTATTTTATCAAAATGGACTTTCGATCAATCCTCCGTTAGATTTGGTGAGTTTTATCGTTAGAGGAGGTGTTTTAGGTGCTATATTTTAGGCTTGGTATTTTTGTATTGATTTCCTTATCTCTATTGTATGTTAGATATTACATCATATCCGGCTCATCCAACCGTCAAACACACCGATGCACATCAAATGTTCAAGCACATACCAGTTGCGCACTCAATTGCCCATGTGCGCCTAAGCGCATAAAATAAGAGAAAACCAAATAAGTAGACTAAATCACTATCAGTAACACAAGTTACAACTTAACTCAGCGTCACGTCAGTGCCACATTAGCTTTAACACTTTAACCTTAACTCAGAAAAAAAAAACACCCACAACAATAACTCAGCCTTAACTCAGCTTTAACTCAAATATTTTCAAATTCTACCCTCAACTAAAACTAATATTTCATTTAATAACTAATAAAAACAATTTATATTAATACTTAAAATTTAAACATACATTAAACTTAAACGCAAACTACATTAAACATGAAACATAAAGTACGATAATTAAACATAAAACTAAAATAATTAAACATAAAACTGTGAATCAATAGAACGAATCATCGGACACCCACCTCTCATGACTCGAATATGAGGCACTCGAATCGTCCTCACTCGTTGGCACACGGTCTTTTCCCATTTCTCATCGCCATTGTGCTCGACGGTTTCGCCGATCCTGTTTAGCTTTTGCTCGCTGCTCACGAGCTCTTGCCTCAATTGCTTCCTCATATTCAACACGTAACAATTCTTGCATATTTTGTTCATAAAATTCTTCATCAGTCAACCCTCTCCAAATGGGTTGGTTTTCCTCCGGTAGATTGTTCACCGGTTGATCTGGTTGTTGTTGGACAACAGGTTGATTGGGCACCGGTTCATTTTCCGGTGTGAATACTGGAAAGATGTCTTCCGGTGGAGTGTTCACCGGTGCAGTTGCATTCTGAATCGTGCTAGAGCTTGGGAATTGCTGGCCAAAGTCATGGTGACTTGAAAATTGCTGAGAGTAGTCACGGTGAGTTGGAAATTGTTGGGAGAAGTCATGGTGAGTTTGGGAATTGTTGGGAGAAATCCTTGCGAGACATTGTTTGAGAGAATTGTGTTAGAGTTGTGTGAGAATTGTATGTGAATTGTGTGAACTGTGAAAGGGTGTTAAATAAGCCCATAAATCCCGCCCATTCATTTCAAATTTTGAATTTTAAACGTTTAAAAATAATCCCGCTTTTGAATTTGAATATTGAAATTGAAACACGGTTTTTTTTTGGAAATTAAAACGTTTATCCCTCTCAGATTTTGAAATTTGAAGATGTGATGTATCGTTTGTGCTGTATCTTGTGTTTGTTTAACTTTTAATTTGAGTAAAACGGTTAACGGCTACTTTTTCAACGGCTATTTGTTTAACGACTACTTTTCCCCTATAAATACCAGTTTAACAGAAATATATTTTCTCACACAAATATCAATACTCTTAACACACACAAAAAATGGCAAACAACCTACCTGAGGTGCAAAAATCTATTCTTTCCCGTTTACGCAACGAACAAGAGAAGGAACTCAAGTTGGTTAACAGTTTGCTTGGTGAGATAACTCGTTGTATAATGCAGATGCATAGTCGTGCTCCTAAGGTCGAAAGGTTACGTGATATGCCTCAAGACCATCTAATTATCAGCGTCGGGCTAGAAACTCTATTAAGAAATGATGAAACAGATTTGCAACTTCAGATCACCTTGAAAATGGTTAGGGAACAAGTATTGCAAGTGTGGGAGGAGAAGTCAGATCTAATCAACAATTACAAAGCTATATAAATCGTATCTGTTGTATTTGTTTCTCGTATCGTTTGTAATTGTATTTCCGTATCGTGTGTGTTTGAATAAATCAGTATCGTTTAAGAATAACAAGGGGCAAAATTGTCAAAACACAAACATAAATACATGGACCAAAAGTGTATTTTTTTAACCAAATGTGGCTTAACGCCACGTTAGTGGCTTAACTTGCCACGTTAACGTGGCTCTAACTTGGGCTCCCACATCAATAACGCACGTTAACGTGCGTTAAAAGCACCATAACGCAGCCCTTTGAGTTACGAATGCGCATGCTCTAAAAGACAAAGTGAAGCGCATAGAAACTCACAGGGCGCCTACAATAACATTTGTTTAATAAACAGAGGAAGTGTGTTGTGCTTGTGTTGGTTATGTCAAGTTGTGAGTACATCACGAAAATCATAGCATGAATCTCTATCCAAGAGTGATGGTGTGTGGTACCGTACAAGCCTCTTTCCGTAGAGATTCCTTACAAATCAATGAATAGGAATACACTCAATACTCAATGGATGTCAATGCATTTATGATGGCAAATAAAGCTGATTGACAAAGAAAAAAGAAACCTATAAACACTAGGGGTGCTTGGTGGGGAGATAGATACACCTACCAACCGGGTAGTTTGCCCGGATGAGGTGTAATTTAGTCATTGAGAGAGAAGGAACAAAGCATTAATTGTGTTTTTAGAAGGAATAAAGCATTAATTGTGTTTTTTTATTTCTTTCAATGACATGTACATGCCACATATTACAAGCACATGGGAAGACTACCCACTGGATAGATTAAGTTTTCTCCCTTGGTGGGGAGTTAAGGGGTGGGGAATGAGTAAGGTATTCATTAAATGTGCTTGGTTAGTGGGGGTAAGGGATTGATTACTCTGTAGTAGGTAATGAACCATTATAGAGTAAATTGGGAGGTAATAGATTGATTACCCACCTCACTCATTCTTTTTGTTAAAACTATGAATCTAATACCAAACACAACCACAACACAGCTGATTCACCCAGCCAACCACCCCTTGGTGAAAAACTTTTATTAACAAAATATGCAAGAAAATGAGTCCACAAAACGTGTGCTCACCAAACAAGATACAAAAGAAATCAGTTGTCCCCTTCAAAAGGATCCAACTATCTCACTACAAGAATCAAGTTACAATAAAGCCTCACTACAACTCTCAACACTATCTACCAAACTATAACCTGATCAAGATGATCAGGAAACTACCAGAATATCAATACCAGACCAATGATAACTTGAGAGAGAGAGATGTAAGTATGTGTGAGAAATAATACGGCTGAAGAATGAGAAGCTAGGGTTGGGCTTATCTTATATAGAAGCAAGTAACCCTTCAACCCTTGAAGAATCAACAACCTGTCAAAACAAGCTCAACATACAAACATTAGAGAAATATGACATAATAAGTCCCTGGACTTATTATGACCAACATGAGCTTGCATAACACAACATATTCCAACACCCCCTCTCAAGCTCATGGCTTGAACATATCAACCAAACCAAGTTTATCACAAAACTGCTTATCCTGAGAAATACTTAGCCCTTTTGTAAAAATATCAGCAACATTATTAGCAGAAGCAACTTTTAAAGTCTTAATGAATCCAACAGTTACTTTCTCTCTAACAAGATGCAAGTCAATTTCAAAATGTTTAGTTTTCTCATGAAATACTGGATTTGCAGCAATCTAAATAGTAGAACTGCTATCACAAAACAAATTTGCAGGCAACAAGTCATCTATTCCAAGATCTTTAAAAACTTTAATAATCCAAATAAGTTCACAAGTAGTAGATGCAAGACATCTATACTCAGATTCTGCAGAAGACCTAGAAATAGTGGCTTGTCTTTTACTTTTCCATGAAATCAGATTATTACAAAAGTAAACACAAAAACTAGACACAGATTTCCTAGAAACAGGACACTTAGCCCAACCTGCATCTGAAAAAGCATACAGATTAAGCCTTTTACCATACTGAAAATAAATACCTTTACCAGGAGCCTGTTTTAGATATCTCAAAACTCTAAGTGCAGCAGTGAAATGTGAGTTAAGAGGAGCATGCATATGCTGACTTAAACAATGAACTGCATAAGAGATGTCAGGTCTAGTAACAGATAAGTAAATAAGTTTTCCAACCAATTTTTGATACTCAGTCATGTTAGATAAGAATTTATCATTCTCAGTCTCAACATGACTTAAAACCACATTCTGCTGCAAAGGAGTAACAGCTGGCTTACATGCCAATAACCATACTCTTGTAACAAGTCCAAACAATACTTTCTTTGAGAAAGACAAAGACCAGTATCATTATCTAAAACTTCAATACCCAAAAAATATTTGAGTTTAGAAAACTTTTGAATTTCTCAATATCACCAACATTGTTACCAGTGATGACAATGTCGTCAACATAAACCATTAATGCAAAAAAAATTCCATTAGTATCCTTAGTGTATAATGAATAGTCATTTAGACTTTGTTTAAAACCATTTTCCACCAAAGTAGTGGAAAGTTTTTCATTCCACTGTCTTGGAGCTTGTTTTAGCCCATACAAAGACTTTTTCAACTTACACACCTTAGTTTCATTTTTATCATAATAACCAGGAGGCAATTGCATATACACATCTTCATACAAATCACCATATTAGAAGGCATTATTAACATCCAATTGAAATAAAGGCCACTTATTAGCAACAGATAAAGTAATCAAACACCTAACAGTAACCATTTTCACAACATGACTAAATGTCTCCTCTTAATCAATTCGCTCTCTCTGATTAAAGCCTTTGGCTACAAGCCTAGCTTTATATCTATCAATCTCACCAGAAGACTTATATTTAAGTTTCCAAATCCATTTGCACCCAATGGCAAACCTGCCATCAGGCAACTCACACAACTCATAAGTATTGTTCCTATGTAAAGCTTTCAGTTCTGAATTCATAGCTTCTTTCCACATAGGATTTTGAACAGCCTCAGAAAAAGACTTAGGTTCACAAGCCTTATTGAGTGTGGTAGAAAAACACATATTAACTCTAGAAAGATTGGTATAAGAAACATACTTTTCAAGACCATACTTCAGATTACTTCCAACAACAAAGTCATTAAACTTAACAGGTTGACTCCTATGTCTACTAGACCTCCTAACACTTGGTGGTGCATCCATTTGAACTTGTTGATCCTCACCATTGAAAACATTTTGATTAATGCCCTCAGAGGTGATAGTATCATCTATCTGGGTTGCTGTGGGGGCACCTCCTTCATTGAATGTATTAGCACAATCATCTGGAGATACCACCCCACTACCTTCCACATTAGGGGTCCCCCTCTTCATCATTGGGACTTTCAGACCCATGAATGTCAAAAAAATTTAAGTTGTTAACTCTACTCTCATCAAAGTTTGGTTCTGAGACATTAAAAACATTTTCAGATTCATTAAAAACATTTGAAGACTTCATTTTAAAAGGAAACACAGTTTCATAAAATCTAACATCTCTAGAGTAATACACAGACTTACGTTCTAAACCATACAATTTATAAGCTTTTTTAACACTAGAAAAACCAATTAAGACACATTTTTCAGACTTTGAACCAAACTTATCATGTGAATTTAAAACAGTATAATAACATAGACATCCAAAGGATCTGATGTGAGAGAGACTAGGATCTTTACCATATACTAGAAAATAAGGGGAAGCACCAGACAAGACAAAGGTGGGAAGCCTATTAATTAAGTACACAGCAGTTAAAACACATTCAGGCCACATATTCAAGGGAATTCCCCCTGAAACATAAGACTCCTAGCAACACTAAGAAGATGTCTATGTTTCCTTTCAGCAATTCCATTTTGCTGAGGAGTATAGGCACAAGAAGTTTGATGAACCATCCCTAATTCAGAAAAGAGAGTAGATAATTGATTGTTGACAAACACAATTCCATTATCAGGTCTTATGATCTTAACCTTTTTGTTAAACTGTGTAAAGATAAGTTTTATAAAATTTGTAATATGATCACCAACTTCAGTTTTTGACTTTAGTAAATACACCCAAACTGCTCTACTAAAATCATCAACCAAAGTTAAAAAATATTTAAAACCTTCTTTACTAATTACCCTATAAGGACCCCAAACATCACAATGAATGAGATCCCCAACAAATTCAGTTTTATGTTCACTTAATGGAAAAGGTTTTCTAGTTTGTTTAGCCTTGTGACACACATCACAAGGAGAAAGATGATCCACTCTTTTAAAACCAATTTTATTACCCAAGGTAGACAAGACTTGGTCAGCAGGATGACCAAGTATTTGGTGCCATAACTCATTAGAAACATGACAAAGAAACACAGAATTGCACATAGCAAGACTAGACTCACCACAATCAGTTTCATCAAACAAATAGAGTCCACAAGACTCACTACCAGTCCCACAATCTTGCCCAGATTCAAATCCTGAATATAACATTTATGCTCATCAAAACCAACAAAGAACTTACTATCCTTAATCATCTTGTTAACAGATAACAAACTCACATTATACTCAGGAACAACAAGAACATCAAATAAAACCACACCAGAAGTAAGTCTCAAACTACCAATAGCAGAAATTTTAGCAACAGTACCATTGGGATGACCAACAGTAAGCATAATACTAGAAATATTAACAACATTAAAAATATTCTTAGTGGAATCAGTCATATGCTGAGTTGCACCAGAGTCAATGACCCATCCTAATGTAACATTGTAACTCACAGAACTAGACTTAGCACAGAAAAATTTCTCAAAATGCAAGTTAAACATCACATTATTATTAAAGAAAGTGGGAGAGATACCTGCCATACTTGCAGACACATTAGCAGAGGGCTTTTCATTAATGAGACTTAAGAGTTTCATCATTTGATCATTAGTGAAAGACCCAGTCATATAACCAGAAGAAGTGGATGGTTGAGACATATCTGCATTAGCATTAAACCTTTTGACAGCAGCAGATTGTTTAGACAAATTAGGGTTTCTTTTAAAACCAGGTGGATAACCATTTAATTTAAAGCACCTTTCAATGGTATGACCAATTAGACCACAGTGTTTACAAACCAAATTAGGATTAGGTCCCCTATTTCCATTACAATTATTATTATTACCATTACCATTCCTCCTAACAAAGTTGTTATTAGAGTTTGAATTATTATTGGTCTTAGTAACAAAAGCAGCAGGTTGGACCTTATTGTTAGAACCATAACTAGGGTGGAGTCCTCTATGAGACTCCTCCCTAGAGACCACATTAAAGGCCTCTTTAACATCTAGTAAAGGGTCTCTAGCAAGAATATTACTTCTAATTGGTTGATACACTTCGTTTAAACCCATAAAAAACTGCATAAGTCTAACAAGTTGATTATGTTTCAACACACCCTCACGAGCATCACAAGTACAAGCAGGCAATAGAGTCAAAGTATCAAATTCCCTCCATAGGGAATTCAACTTATGATAATAATCAAGCACAGACAATTAATCACATTAAAAATAACAGAACCATCAATCTTATCATAAGTCTCTTGTAATTCATCCCAAACCTCATAAGCAATTTCTGAGTAAACCTGCCCTAAGTATAACTCAGGGGACAAAGACCCAAGAATCCAGCCAAGAACAATGGCATTACATCTTTCCCATTGCTGGGATAGAACATGACTAGTCACAGGTTTAACACAAGACCCATCAACAAATCCCATCTTATTTTTTTTCCTTTTAAAACAATTTTCATAGCAGTAGACCACATCTTGTAATTATCAGACCCAGTAAGTTTAAAATGCACAATAGAAACACTAGAACTAATCACTGGAATGCAAGTAAATAGGATTACCAGCATCCAAAGAACTAATCAACACCTCGGCAATAATAAATGCAACAAATACCAGGCAAGAACAGACAAGAAATCAGATAACAGATAAAGCAGACAAATAACAAGAACAGAAACAACCAACACTCCACCAATCTAAACAAACTAAAATAACTAAAAACAAAGATAAAGACTAAACTATAACTCACACCCAATTCAACTGAAGCACCAAGCCTCACACCTGTCTGTGGGAAGAGCAGGTTTCCATACTTCTCAAGGAAGCTGATCAAGAAGTTACCCACAGAGTTTGCAGTGTGAAAAACTAAAGTACCTAGTGAATTAAAGGAAGAAAAAATCCTTACAGTGATAATGAAGATACGTAGCGGAAAGAATCAATCACCAACACTCTTGATTCACTTAGTCAAGAGTGTTAGTAACCACGAATGAACCCCAATAACACCTCAGGAACCACCAGAATCAAGATCCCCTTAGGGTTTCAAGAAACCCTAACTGACAAATCCAAGAATCACCACAAAAAACAACAATTAACACCACGGCCGTTGAGATAACAGCCTCAATAGAGCCCAATTGCACTCAAATCAAGAAACCCCCAAATTCGAGACCAAACCCTAGAAAACCTAATATCAAGAACCAATGGAGATCAAAACCTGGCTCTGATACCATGTTAAAACTATGAATCTAATATCAAACACAACCACAACACAGCTGATTCACCCAGCCAACCACCCCTTGGTGAAAAACTTTTATTAACAGAATATGCAAGAAGATGAGTCCTTAAAACGTGTGCTCACCAAACAAGATACAAAGGAAATCAGTTGTCCCCTTCAGAAGGATCCAACTATCACACTACAAGAATCAAGTTACAATAAAGCCTCACTACAACTCTCAACACTATCTACCAAACTATAACATGATCAAGATGATCAGAAAACTACAAGAATATCAATACCAGACCAATGATAACTTGAGAGAGAGAGATGTAAGTATGTGTAAGAAATAATACGGCTGAATAATGAGAAGTTAGGGTTGGGCTTAGCTTATATAGAACCAAGTAACACTTCAACCCCTGAAGAATCAACAACCTGTCAAAACAAGCTCAACATACAAACATTAGATAAATATGACATAATAAATCCCTGGACTTATTATGACCAACATGAGCTTGCATAACACAACATATTCCAACACTTTTGCATTCCATTTCTCTTTCCTTTTCACTTTCCCTTTCCCCACTTTGAACCAAGTGAGCCCTAGGTATAAGCTAAACAAACAAAACCATGTGCCCCACAAAAAAATGCGATTGGAACAAATAACTGCGCTTGGTCCAGTTTTGTAAATTGAATGAAATTGGTCCATTCTGGTAAATAGTATCATATGAGTTCACTTATGTAATTACTTTTATATTTAATCTGTGATATATTACCCTTATGTCCCTTTCTAACAACTTGTTATAAATTTGTTGAGCTTGTAGTGGAACGTAGAAACTTAATATCATTGGAAATGTTCTTTCATACTGTCGGAGGTGAAAACCAAATGTTACGTCGGTTTGATTTTGATACCATCAATGTTGCAACAGAATACTTCTCTGTAGCTAATATAACTTCAGGAAATGGTCTGTATGGTTGCATCTACAAGGTATCCATAATCATAAATCTAACTAAGGGTGTGTTTGTTTCATTAAGATGTTTTGTGTCTGAATCTGACTACCGCATCTTACTGGTAAGAGGTGGCTATAAAATCTGAATCTGAATGAAATAATATTTTTTGTTTTTTCTATAATTGTCTAAATGGTTTAATCGTCCTTTTTTTTTAATATATATTAAATCATATCAATATGATAAATAAGTAGCTTGTGTAAACATGAAACAAGGCATTTTTATCATACATTTAACACAATAATTAATCATTAAATAAATTTCTTAATACACTAAAGTATATTATGAGTAATAAAATTATAAACATATATGAATCAGTGAATCCAAACTGCAAAGTAACAACCAAATGCATATCAAATGTTCAGCCCAACAAAAACAATTTAAGAACAAGGCCCACCAGACCAAAACCTAAACCTAAGAATAAATACATCATTGATCATACAACTCTTTCCACTCGTACTACATATTTTTTTTTAGCCACCAAAACAATTTTCCACTTTCTTTCTTAACCATGAAACACAAATCTCCTATATCTATCTCACTTGATCTTTGATTTGTTCGATTATGTTAAGAAAAACGCAAATCACAAATGCCCATATTCTGTTGCTTTTTACTTTTATTCTCCTTCAAAAACGGAATACAATTTTCTTTTGTTAATATGGTGAAGGGATGTGAGGGTGTTAATAAGGTTAAGAGGCAGTTAGATGTTACCACCGCATCTTACTGAGTAAGAGCTTCTAGGTCTTACCGCCTCTGATTCACAAGGGAAAAACAAACAGACCAAATGTCTGACCGCGTTTGACCGGTCAGATGTCAGACGCCGGTAAGACTTTTTTGGTAAAAACAAACACACCCTAAATGTTTTTTTAAGTAATGTGCGTGTTAGAAAAAGGTCTGTTATTCAAGTTTTGCCATATATATACTCCAACTTTGTTTCTTATTCAGGGGAAGCTAAAGAATGGACAAGATATAGCAATTTGTGGACCTTTTTCTCATCACACACATCAAGAATATATGGACGAAGTGTCGATACTTCTACAAGTAACACATGAGAATTTGATTCAATTGCTTGGATATTGCATTAAAGGAACAGGCACATACCTCATCTATGACTTTGCACCCTATGCAACTCTGAGTAGCTTATTATTTGGTACATTTCTATATTGAAATTGCATGCATACCCAATGATAGTTTTTAAGATTATGTATTTGAGACTAAACCTTGTCAAGCATGCATGTATTTTGCAGATCCTGATTGTGCTCTCTTGAGCTGGGATGAGAGGTACAAAATATTACTAGGTGTTGCAAGGGCACTTTTTTACGTTCAACAGCATGCTCCGAGTCGGATCATACATCGTGATGTCGAACCTTCAAACATTCTTTTAGATGAACAAATGAACCCAAAACTATCAAATTTCAAGTTTGCAAAAGGTTATACATACACTCATGAGGATGATTTCGGCGAATGGACTCAGGTAGTTGGAACCTTGTAAGTACATAAACACTCATTGATAAAACCATATGAATCTTTTTCACCTTTCTTCAACTCTCTAATTAGATGTCATGTTTTTTTAACGATGTTGTAGTTGGTTTTTTTGCCTCAAAGGTTTGTACATTCAGGGTCCGTTTGGTTTATTAATGGTTTTGGATTCGGATTTGGATTTGGATTTGAACTAGAATTCGAATTATAAAAGTTGTTTGGTTAGTGGGTTTAGCATAAGAGTTAAAATTAATTATAATTACTTTTTAATATAAAATAGAAAAAGAAATAAATAAGGTTATCACTAAAAACCAAAAGAAGACAAAAAATAAATGCAATTCGTACAAGTTGCCATGGTTATAGTTTCAAAAGTCACCTTTGTGCTGGGGATTTGCACAACCCCTACAGGGGGACTTTATTTTCAGAACCCTGTTAAGTGCGGGAACTGCAAGAACTCCAATTTTGCATTAGAAAACATGCATGTTCATATAAAACATGTATGTTTTCTTACATACACCTTAATACACATACCTGGTTAACATAAATTTTCATATAAAACTATTTTGCATTGATATGTTGCACTTAACAAGGTTTTATATGAACATGTATGTTACGCAGGTATGTGTATTAAAGTGTATGTAAGAAAACATACATGTTTTATATGAACATGCATGTTTTCTAATGCAAAATTAGAGTCCTCGCAGTTCCCGCACTTAACAAGGTTCTGAAAATAAAGATACACCCCTACAGTAAGGGCTTCAACCCCAAAATCAAATTCAATGCCCCTCAACCAAATAGCACTTTATGAGTCCAATGCCAAATCTAATGCCAAATGCATCAAAACAAACGGGCCCTTAGTATGTGAGTCAGTGCTTTTAATTCAGTTTCTTTTTTTTTTCCTCAATTTGTATATATATATATTAAGCAACGAGGTATAATAATCAAATGCTTTTTAACCCAACTTTTATGGTGAGTTTATTTCTGTCTATATAATGGGATGAGATGTGGGATTCACTCACATCCTATGTTTATAAAACGTTTTTTGGACCTAAACCCTAAACCCATGTGTAAAACATTTTACAAATAATAATAATAATAGTAGTAGTAGTAGTAGCAGCAGCATCATCAGCAGCAGGAGCAGGAGCAGGAGCAGGAGCAGTAGCAGCAGCAGCAGCAGTAGCAGTAGAAGTAGCAGTAGCAGTAGCAGTAGCAGTAGCAGTAGCAGTAGCAGTAGCAGTAGCAGTAGTAGTAGTAGTCAAAGTTTTCAAGATCGGGATCCTACCCAGGATCGTTTTCGTCTTTGCAAGATCGTGATCGTAAGATTGGATCGGGATCTTAAGATACTACTCTAATGTTATTTCTTAATAAAAATTTTTTATAATATTATACAAATCTACGAATTATTATACATTATAAACATAAAATATTATTAATGTTTCTTAGAAATATTGTCCTAAATTATGATTATGAAATGTTTAAAAAGATTAATATGTTGTTTTTCGAATTCTACAAAAAAAACAACCCATAAATTTATATTTTTTTAGTTTGTAATCCGAGAAAAGGAAGATCGGATCGGATTAGATCTCAAGATCGTATGATCAAGATCGGGATCCTATAAGATCTTAAGCTTGCAAAGATCCTATGTAGGATCCGAATCGTTTTTGCTTTGTAGTATCGTAAAATCGTAAGATCCTAAGATAATAAGATTGAGATCCCGACAACTATGGTAATAATAATATTAATAATAGTAATACTAGTAATAATAATAATAATAATGATAATAATGATAATAATAATAATAATAATAATAATAATAATAATAATAATAAAACTTGTACCATGAATATTCGACATTGACGTGGCTTTTTTTTTTCTTTTTTTTTTTTCATCAAAATAGAATTTACATAGTGGTTGAAGGCAAACGGGCAACAAGCTGCGCCGCTAGCCCTTTTTTGATTGCAAAGCTAACTCTTTTGAAAACTACATTTGTGGATCTATGTGTCATAACATTACTGTTCATAACTCGTTTGACTCTGTTGAGTAGTTCCACCGCCTCAGGTGCAAGGAAACCAAATGTATCAAACCCGAAAGGAATAAACACGTGTTGATTTTCAATGCATGCTTTCTCGTGTTTTGTCACTTTGCACGAGGCGGCTTTCAAAGCGGCATGTCCGGCTGTAAAACCCCGACTACTCAACCCCACGAGAGGAGAAACCCTGGTCAGATCCACACAAGCATGTTTCCCTCCAACCCATCCAAAAAATCAAAATGTCAGCCGGTCTCAATGTAGATCTTCCATCTGACGGGTCCGTCAAAAAGTTCACAGGCGCTTCTTTCTTGGCGGAGATCCCGGCACGCCTACATACATCAAAAAGGACGTCTCTAACAAAATCATGTATGTGCTAATTTAATATCTTAAAAGAGCCCTTGTGTGTTTAGAAGAAAAAGGGAGGAGGTGAGTTTAGGTTAAAACTTAGCTCAATAGGAAATGATGCAATTACTTTGGGTATCTAGAAACTTTCCTTTTATAGTTGTGTCGTGGATCGTCTTCAGATTTAGGAGTATATTACATGTCAGTATATAAGTCATACATTTCAAAGAAAGATTGTATATGTTAATAATAACGTTTTAATCTCTATTCACATTTGTGTTTCTCTGCCCTCTTTTCTGATATTATGGTATTATATAGTGTTGGTCATGACTAATACCTACATTCCATACGTGACAGGGGATACATTGCTCCAGAATGTTTTACTTATCATCGTCTGCCAGTCAAGATTGATGTCTATAGTTTTGGTGTGGTAGTTCTGGAACCTCTAAGTGGGCATAGAGTACTCAAGGATATTCCCGGAATCAACAAGGGATTGCTAAAATTTGTAAGTATGATTAGATTCTATGATGGTATATAGTAAAATTGTGTTTGTGTGATCTGTTTTCCAAAAGTAGAGGCATTCCTACTTTTTCAAATCAATCTCATATATCATAGAGTTGACATGGGTTTTAATATCAAAGCAAGCCCGACCTTTTTTAGTACTGCTCATTTATCTGAAGCTGAAAAGAATGTCTAAATTGTGGAAAAGTATCTTTAGTTAAATTTGTGGAAAACTAGAAGGGGGGTTGAATAGTTTACCGCTTTTTCGATTCTTATTTAGCTTAAATATCCTTTTAGAAACCTTACGTTTGCTTAAAGATATAAACACAACTTTATATGTTTGATTCTTTGAAAAGCTTTTCATGTGAATAACAATTCTAACTTTACTTGTTTCATACTTTGAAAAGCTTTACTTATGATGATCCTAACTTTGCTTGTTTTAGTTCTTTGAAAAGCTTTACATTTGTTTCAAGATATAAGTACAACTTTACTTGTTTTAATTCTTTTGGAAAGCTTTATATGTGATTAGCAATTGTAACTAAAAGACAACATGTAATAAGCAAAGATAAAGAAAGAAACGATCAAACCACAACACGATTGTTTATCGTGGTTCGGCTACAAGGACTCTTTTTCCTTGCCCTACATCCACGCCCCGAGTTTCCAACTCGAGAGTTATAAGCACTAATCAACAAGCTCCTTTCACCGGCGGAGAAAACCTTTACAACGTCGCTTACACTTTTACCGACACTAAGCTAGATGTCGAGTTCTTTTACAAGGGTACAACCACTCCCATTCGTCGCTTACACTTTTACCGACACAAAGCTAGATGTCGAGTTCTTTACCAAGGGTACAACCACTCCCGTTAGTTCTTTTACTAGGGTACAACAACTCCCAACACTCTTTGTATTTTGAGGCCTAAAATACTAACCTATAACTTCTACATACATGACACACATGAAGTATAAACTACCAAAGCTTATACATGACCAAGCTATCAAGACTTACAACTTTAAAGTTGAAGCTTGTAACTTCTTGAATGATCTTGTGAAGTTCCTTGCTACATAAGAGAATCACAAATCAAAAGGTTACTGAGTTAGTTGAGAGAGTATGTGAATATATGTCCTAAAAGAGTTGACCAAAAATCAAGTTATGGCTTGGTATTTATAGCACACCATACTGCAAGCTTGGCGGATCAGGCGGAACCCTCAGATGGGTTCCGCCCGTGTACCCCCAGGGTACCGCCGGGTCTGCAGTAGGTTTTTGCAATAACTCTTCAAACCAAACAAGGTCTTGTCTCATAACTCCTAGCAACCAAACAATGTCACATCACTTAAATCAAGTCAAACACAAAACTTGTAAGCAACCTCAAAGCAAGTCAAACACATTTCTTTCCATAAATGCATGATGACAAAACTTGCCATAAATGTGATGTGACTATTTCTATTTTAAGAAATAAAACCAATGTTTAGTTTAAAAGGAAATGTAAACATTAGTTAAACAAGACTAAAACACTTAAAGTGATAATTTACTTTTAGCTAAAGTTCATACTTTGTCATTAACAAAACTTAGCAAAGATCGTAAACTATAAATAACGTTTTTAGGCGATATTTGTGTTAACAATCTCCCCCTTTTTGTTGATGACAAAACATAAACTTTATTTAAAAGTAAGCCATAAGATTTTGTGTTAAGTCTTATAAAGTTAGTATTAAAACTTGTTTTTGCAAAGAGTTAGCGAAGCGGAAATATCAAAAGTTGAACAAGTTTAATATAAATTCTCCCCCTTTTTGTCGAAACAAAAAGTAGAGAAGCGAAGCGGAATAATGGCCATGCTCCCCCTTGGTCGATACTCCCCCTAAATGGAGTGCTAAGAGAGGAGACATGGATTTTGAACCTACAAAAGAAAAGCTAGTTTCCGCACAAGATAAGTCATGAAAGCATGTCATGTTTAAAACACAACTAAAAGTTGCGAAGCGGAATAAAGCAAGACTCATGCTCCCCCTTGAATGCTACTCCCCTAAATGGAGTTTCAAGGAAGGAAGACATGAATAATGAACCTACAAAAAGAGAGGTTAGTTTCTAAGTCACAAGATTTATGTATAGTACCATAGCAAGGTATAGTTCACACATCATACCTAGATAGTCACCAAACAATTTAAACCTTGTTGTAGAATGAATTTCATTAAATTGTAAAATTTTGACTCTTAGAGAGTCAAAGACACAAAATTAAGATGACAACATCCTACTTTTAAAAACAAAGAAACACTAAAACTAAACTAAGACCATAAAATGCGACAAGGAAATCATCATTTTCCTTAATGAGAAACATTTTCCGAAAACAAGGATGGGGTTGTTTAAGGATGAAAATGTAGGTTGAGGGTTGTAGCGGCTTTTATTTTGAGAGGTGAGGTGGTGTCTTGGTTTTGGTTTATTGGTTAAAATGGGGGATATTTTCCAAGAGAAACGGTTTTGTTTCATTTTGGAGACTCTAAGGTTGAGGTGGGTGAGACAAGGATTGTAGATGATCCAAAATGTGGTTTAGAATAAACCTCATTTCTTCGGATAACTCACGAAGTTCCGTTCGACATCTTTCACTAATGTGAGCGGTTCTCTCGCAATGTCCGCAATCATGGCGGGGGAATGATGGTGGTGGATGGATGGTTTGATTTGTTGGTGGTGGATGGTTTGAACTTGAAGGAGCAAATGTGGATGGTTGAGAGGTTTGTTTGCTTCCTTCACTTGTGGAGTTTAATGTCGTATGAAATTCCATAACATGGTTGATTTGAGAGTCAACCATTCGTTTGAAGGCATTTAGGTGGGCTAAATGAGTACTTATTTCCTCATTCATGTTTGGAGGTTTTTCCCATATGGATGTTTCTATTTTCTTATAAGAAGAAAGTAGAGTTTCAAAATTTTGGGAATTTTGTTGTTGTGGTGGTTGTTGTTGTGGTTGTGGTTGTTGATTTTGAACAAAATGGCGGAAGCTTGGTTCGCCGGAAGGATTGCCATGAAGGTCTTTGTAAATTGGGTGAAACACAAATGATTGTTGGTGGGTATGACCTTGATCATTTGGAAAAATGGAGGGTCTAGCATAACGGTAAGCCAACCGTTCTACCATAGATGGGTAATGGGGTTCATTATTAAGTTGCTCACTAGGTTGTTGTTGGGTTTCCATTTGAGCAACGGTATCAAAAAGTGAGAAAGATGGTGGACTTGATGATAGATCATCAAAAGTTTCCAAATTGAGTGTTGGTGATGTTGGTGGTGTATGGAAAAGTTGCATTGGTGTAGGTGTTGGTGATTGAGGTGAAGGAGTTTTTGATTTAAAAGCTTGTTGAGAAGATGAAGTTGACTCACTCGAAGGTTTAGTTGATGATAGGTTAATTGCTAGGTTTGAGTTCCAAAGTGGTGGAGAAGGTGGTGGAGTAGCAAGATTAAGTAAATCTTGAATGGTGATCACATTGGTATTACAATGTGTTGAGGGTGTAGTTGAGGTAGTAAGGTTAAGAAAATCTTGGATAGGTGAGGAGATATTAAGTGAAGCATCACTTGATGATGATGAGCTTGACTTTGTGGTTTTGTTGAAGCAACAAGGTTTCACACTAATCCTAGTGGTTTTAGCACATGATTTTGATGACTCGGATGAGGTGTTGGATTTGGTCATTTCAAAGGTTTTGGTTTTGATGTTTGAGGGAAGAAGTCTTGATTGGTGATGGTATGATTTGAATTGTTGTGGAGCTTTCAATTTTATAGGATGAGAAAGGTGTTGAAATAGTGTTTGGATTTGATGTTTTACTATTCAAAGATTGAGGTGTCAAATGATTTTCATGACCAAGTCACATCATTTGAGGTCAATCCAATGAATAGGATGGAGTGAAAGACCAACTTAAGCACTCAATGCTTTGTGATCATGGGAAGTGGTTTGGTTGAAAATGTATCAAAGGTTTGAAGGATCCTTTAAAAGGGTTCCTTTGGTTAGTTATGTTTTGAATTTGAATTTTGGCGGGAAGTGTCTTACTAATTGTTTTAGTGAGTGAGGTTTGTTCCAATATGGTTGTTGTTGTAAATGAAAGATGTTTCTCACTTAGGATAATGATTTGACACTTTACAAGTTATAAACTTAAGAAAAAATAGCAAAAAATTTCTGCAGGTGACTGGCGGATCCCTCAGAAGACACTAGCGGAACCCATTTGAGGGTACCGCCTGGTCCGTTGGGCCATTACTGGAATCCCCAGAAAACACACTGGCGGACCCCAATTTTGGGTACCGCCAGATCCGCCAGGGCTGAAAAAGTTCACAGTCTGCGTTTTTGACTCGCGAGACGATTTTTAAAATTTTCGAAAACTCCTAAAATCAAAAAGATAAGGTATTACTGGTTAGGCAATGCAAAAATTAGATATGTAAACATATCAATCATGGGACTTTGACCTTGAGGTCGAGGATTACACTATACTTAGTAAGAATTCCAATAAGCAAAAAAGAAAATGACAAACACCTTAAACATTGTCATTATGCATAAAATTTCATACAAACATAATCCAACCAACATAATAAACCATGAAAGTGAAAAACACATAATTCACATAGTTTTAACACAAAGACGCTTCTAAAGCACTCATAAGCCAAACATTCCTTAATCTTCTCACAACCGGTCAATCTTCTTTTTGAGCTTGTTTAGGTACCTTCCAAAACACTTGAACATTCCTTTGGTTTGCTTGAATTCTTCGGAAGCATTGTCAATGATGGGGAGAGCTTGAAGGTATTCTAAAGGAGGTAACTTAGAGTTTGGTAGTTTATCATCGTCGCTCATGCCGGATGATGATGAAGATGGAGTAGGTGATCGAGTACGTTTGCCCTTATTTTTGAAAACTCGTTTATCACTTAGGGGAACGAAGGTGTGAGGAACTAGAAAATAGTCAAGGCGTATTCCATCTTCGTTAGGAGAAATGGGTGAGATTCCTCTAAAGAGGCGAGTAAGAAGCATACCATAGGGAAGAGCGGTTGTTCCAACTAAGGATATGTCGGCCATCCTTCTGGCTAGGTAGTAGGCTAAGTTGAAGGGTTGACCGGTTGAAATGCTATAGAGCATATAGCAAAGACATGTGTTGATGTGATCTCTATTTCCTATGGTACTTATGACGTTAGCCCTAAGAATTTCTTCCCATTTCTTAAATTGCGGTTTAAGCTCATTGAGCTCCATACCAAAAGGATCTTTATCTATAGTATTCCCCGAACGATTCACCCTAGTGGTAGAGGTTCTAACAAAGAGGTGTTCCTTAATAGTTTCCTTACTAGCAAGAGGCGTATCGTATGGATAAAAACGATCAATAGTATCAAGACTTGAAATGGGCCACTTATCCGTGTAGAGGCAAGTTCCCTCATTTGGTACACCAAGAATTATAGCTAAGTCTTTTAAATCTATATCATGTGATATTTGATTGGTTGTGAAGTTTAATGAGATCCTACCACCGGCACATGAGGAAAGGTTTATGGTTGCATAAAATTCCAAGATGAACCTAGGACAAATGGGCTCATCTATATCAAGGAGACAATCAAAGTGAATTGCGGCAAAGTTTTGGCGAATAGAAGTTCCTTCTAGAAAGGATGGATCAATGGTTCTACCTTCGTGAACATAGCGTTTTTCTAATGCCTTAAAGGTTTCTACTTGAACCGGGTTGAGACCTTTGGTCATATGGTGTTTGGGCATGTATTTAAGGGTTTCTTTGTGATCGGATTTGTTTGCGGGAGGCATGTTGATTCCTAGAAAACATAAAATTGTATGTTAATGACTTTTAACAACAAGGATGTTCTAATATATTCTTATATGCAAGACAATGTGAAGACATGGTTATCTTGACTCATTTTGATTCCTAAATCGTTTTGTTATGCAAATTTTGTTGTAAAAACAAAAGATAACCAACACTCTCCTAATTGAATGTGTCTTCGATTGAATGTACCCGAAAATACATATTAGTTATGTATCCCCTTTAGCATTCAAGAGATAGTATGCAAGTGATGTTTAAATGATGTTTTTCATTTGTTTTAACAATGTGTGATGAATCATGTTGCAATTAGAAAAATAATGCCCTTGGTGTGTTTGGTAAATCAAGGTAACAATGAAAAGATACATTTCTTAACTTAATGAAATACATAATTGACTAGCCAAAAAGTTTTTCATGAATCATGAAGTTTTATGCAAAAGCCCTAAGATTCTAGTTAATGATTGTAAGCAAAAATGTTATGATTAAATTAAAAATGTAATTGTGATTAGAATACTTACAAAGTTAGTTGGATTGGAAGAGATTGGATTAGAAGCCCTAAAATTCGTGAGGATATGTGTTTTAGAGAGGGTAATGCTGTTTGTTAGTTTTTGTTAAGACTTAATAGGGTGTTTGGCTTTGAAATAAAGAGTTTAAAACATTCTGAGGTTTGGCGGACCAGGCGGAACCAAAAAATGGGTTCCGCCCGAATAGTCTGAAGGTTCCGTGGGTTCTGCAGGGAAAAACTCAAAAGAAATTGTTTTGATTTTTGTGGTTTTATCCTAATGTTCAAAACTATGGTTTTAGGTCTTATGAGTCCTTGACTAAGCCTAGGGATGATGAATGCTTTTCATTCAAGAGATTTTGATAACGTGATGATGAAATAGTTAACGTAGAAGATTTTCTTAGTTAAGACGTTCCTCAATGAACAATCTTACCAAGGCGATGATGATGGATCACAATATGTCAATAAAGAACATAATGGATTGAATTGTCGCTGAAGTCGATGCTTCCTTTGTTGAAGGTATAGCAATGTTGATAAGATGAATTCCGTTGTTGATGCGAGTTTGCTTGTTCAAGCGGAGCTTGTTGATGTGCTTCTCCATTCGATACTAATTTGAGAGTCATACGCATTTTGGAGAATCATTGGGTAAGTAAGCATAAAAGTACAAGTACCACTTGAGCTTTTCTTATCAACTTATTACCGACATAATTCCATTTGTCAAACACTATGGTTTCTATTCCCGTTCTTTTGGGAGACCATAATTTGAGTTGTGTAGTACTTAATGATGTATCCAAATAGGTTCAACTAGAGAGTTGTTTTAGGATCTTCTTTAACACGAGCACATAGACAAAAACTAAACATAATGTTGGATCTAATTGTTATGAGAACAAGTAGTCTTTCAAACATTTCTCTACATTTAGTTTTACCTACGGATTTACTAATCTCATTCTCGATAAGTCATCAATAACTTAACCATTGAGAACAAGAGAGCAACTAGGAATGTCTTTAAGTTAAAATCCCTTGCTTTTGTGGCTTGTTTTTATTATCAAAAGGTCTTTCAAAAATTGACACTATACTCACTTGATTACTTTGAAATATCAATTTCGTTTCATTAGTTGTTTTATTATTAATAAAAAAAAATTATTTTTGTTGAACTTGTTTAGACACAACTATGACCTCTAAATCAAGTTTTATAGCTAATGTCAATTTGCTTGATTCAATGTTTAACTCAAGGTGAGAAGATGTTGTTTTGTACTTTTACTCCATGCTTGTCTTGCCATCATTGGACTTTCGACTAAGTTATCATCTACCAAAGATGATATCATAGAAGGAGGAGATCACTCGTTAAATGTCATATTCAACGACTCCTCGACTCTTTGGGTTTTCTTACTTAGGACACTATGAATTCTATTTATTTTTAAAAAGTCCAAGAGGTACAACATCATTAGACTATGTGTCACATTTGATGTGTAAATCCTAGATGTTGAAAACTTATTTTCTTTCACTCATCCTAATATATGCTAATGTGATTTATTTCACCTTGTGTGTTTTATGTGAGATTATCATAAAGGAGTGATTGAAGAAAAACACAATTTAAGACTCAAAGTATGGTGTTTGAGAATGTTATTTAACAAAGGTTTGTTTTGCAAGCATCATAAAAGTGTTAGACATTTTAACACTTAGGAAATTCTTAGCTCACTTGTAAGCAAGAGTTGAGTGAGACTCACTCAAGAGTTTCTCATGTTTATCTCTTGATGGTTAAAGAACCAAAGCACCTTATATCTCCTACTAGTACTAAAGACGAATTTCCTTGTTGCATAGAATCTAATCCTAGTTATTACTAAATAGCAAGTAAACACTTTTAGAGTATTACTAATAACACATATTCTAACACATAATGCTTAGAAGCAAGAGACTATTAAAGTCAAGTTCAAGTAATGTGTACCTTTTAAATTGCATAGAGATGCTATCAAGAGGAAAAACACAACGCGTAGAGTCTTAGTTTGACGACATGCTTAGAAACTCAATTACTCATGTATCCAAGAAGGTTAGACAATCATATAAAAGCATAGAGCATGATAATCTTAATTCTTCTATCATGAGTTTCTATTAGAGATAGAATTATCTCTAAGTCTCTTCTAGGTTAGACAAATTTTACTTGCTTTTGTTTTATTAGTTAATGGTGCTTTTGAGTTAAGTCCTAATCCGGTTTTATCTTTAAACAACTTTTGACTCCTCAACAATCTTTCAAAAGATTTTGAGCTTTCATCAAATTTAGCTAATAATTTTTCCTTTCTCATTTTGCATTTTAATCTCATGTTTGTAATCTAGACATAATTTACATTCTAGATTAATTTCAACATTACTCTCAATTCTTGACATTTTATCTTCTAACAAGATTTCCTTTTCAAAGATTTTCTTAAAAGATTTTGAAGACTCTTTCTTGAAGATAGTTTTTAGGTCCGTGTTGCATAAACGTTTTAGACTCATTTTCTAGTTTAGAAAACTCTAGGATAAATTTGTCAAAGCAAAACTGTTTGGTTTCAAAGTGTACCTTGCTTGATGTTTTATCTAGTTTAGAATCACAAACCGGATGATTGGCTTCATCTTCATACGTGTTATTCCATGAATCACAAGTAAGTCCATTACGAGCATGACACGAGTAATCATCTTCACTTGTACCTTCATTAAAAATATTTAAACTAGTAGCACATGTATTAACTTCTACTAAGTGTCTATCAATTAGTTTTTCTAACACTTCTAATTCATATGTAAGATCACATTGATCATCTTTGACTTGACATATTCTTTGATGAAAGTTTAACATATTTTTCCAAATATCATTAGCCATTTGACAAAAATACATTCTTTCATATTTGGTACTAAAGCTTTATAAATCATTGTTTTAGCTTAAGTATTTTTATCAAGTTTAAGATAGTTATCTTGGTTTTCTAAAACTTGTTTTCTTTGGTTTGAGATCACCAAAAGAATTAGTATGCCAAAGATCTTGATCAATTGATTTCACATATTTTTCAAAATTACTTTTCCACTCAAGTAAGTTTTCTTTTTCAAATAGCGGTGGGTTTTGAATAGGTTGCCCTTCTTTGAGATTTTCAAAATCCATGGATCGATCCAAGTTTTAAAATACATTCTATTTTAAAGATCTTGAGTAACGTAGCTCCTGATGCCAATTGTGGAAAACTAGAAGGGGGGTTGAATAGTTTACCGCTTTTTCGATTCTTATTTAGCTTAAATATCCTTTTAGAAACCTTATGTTTGCTTAAAGATATAAACACAACTTTATATGTTTGATTCTTTGAAAAGCTTTTCATGTGAATAACAATTCTAACTTTACTTGTTTCATACTTTGAAAAGCTTTACTTGTGATGATCCTAACTTTGCTTGTTTTAGTTCTTTGAAAAGCTTTACATTTGTTTCAAGACGTAAGTACAACTTTACTTGTTTTAATTCTTTTGGAAAGTTTTATATGTGATTAGCAATTGTAACTAAAAGACAACATGTAATAAGCAAAGATAAATAAAGAAACGATCAAACCACAACACGATTGTTTATCGTGGTTCGGCTACAAGGACTCTTTTTCCTTGCCCTACATCCACGCCCCGAGTTTCCAACTCGAGAGTTATAAGCACTAATCAACAAGCTCCTTTCACCGGCGGAGAAAACCTTTACAACGTCGCTTACACTTTTACCGACACTAAGCTAGATGTCGAGTTCTTTTACAAGGGTACAACCACTCCCATTCGTCGCTTACACTTTTACTGACACAAAGCTAGATGTCGAGTTCTTTACCAAGGGTACAACCACTCCCGTTAGTTCTTTTACTAGGGTACAACAACTCCCAACACTCTTTGTATTTTGAGGCCTAAAATACTAACCTATAACTTCCACATACATGACACACATGAAGTATAAACTACCAAAGCTTATACATGACCAAGCTATCAAGACTTGCAACTTTAAAGTTGAAGCTTGTAACTTTTTGAATGATCTTGTGAAGTTCCTTGCTACATAAGAGAATCGCAAATCAAAAGGTTACTGAGTTAGTTGAGAGAGTATGTGAATATATGTCCTAAAAGAGTTGACCAAAAATCAAGTTATGGCTTGGTATTTATAGCACACCATACTGCAAGCTTGGCGGATCAGGCGGAACCCTCAGATGGGTTCCGCCCGTGTACCCCCAGGGTACCGCCGGGTCTGTAGTAGGTTTTTGCAATAACTCTTCAAACCAAACAAGGTCTTGTCTCATAACTCCTAGCAACCAAACAATGTCACATCACTTAAATCAAGTCAAACACAAAACTTGTAAGCAACCTCAAAGCAAGTCAAACATATTTCTTTCCATAAATGCATGATGACAAAACTTGCCATAAATGTGATGTGACTATTTCTATTTTAAGAAATAAAACCAATGTTTAGTTTAAAAGGAAATGTAAACATTAGTTAAACAAGACTAAAACACTTAAAGTGATAATTTACTTTTAGCTAAAGTTCATACTTTGTCATTAACAAAACTTAGCAAAGATCGTAAAATATAAATAACGTTTTTAGGCGATATTTGTATTAACAAAATTATTCTTCTTCTCTTATATATTACATGACAAGAATGTGATGTGAGTGGAAAATACAGAAAGGATAACTGGGAGAAGCTAATAAATGGCAGTTAGTAGTTACTGACACACTACAAAAAATAGTGCTATTCTCCGCATTTATTTTGTCACGGTATGATCAACTGTTGAGTTTTTTTTTTTTTTTTTTTTTTTTTTTTTTTTTTTTTTTTCTTAGAGATAATAATTTTGCTACATTTATAGGTGTAACAAATATTTAAAAAATAATTCACATATATAAGTGTGTACAATTACAATAAAGCTATACTTATATGTGTAGCAAATATCTCCATACTTTTATTTTTTGAACATTTTTTGCAATTTTGCCACACTTTTAGGTGTGGATATTCAAAAAAATTTCCACACTTTTAACCATAGCATTTTAGATAATATCTCCACACTTAGGGTATGTTTGGCGAAAGTAACTGTTGCTGGAACTGGTGCTGGTGCTGGTGCTGGTGCTGGTGCTGGAGATTATAAAAAGAGATTATTTTTATAAGCTACATGAAGTAACCTTTGATTTTAAGAGATTATGAAAGATTATTTTTTTTAGGGAAGTGATTTGCACACTCCCAAAAGTGATTGGCACACTCAAATTTTGAGTGTGTTGACATTTATACCCTCACATTATTTGGACTTATTCATATCCTGTAAGGGTATAAATGTCAACACACTTAAATTTTGAGTGTGCCAATCATTTTTGGGAGTGTGCAAATCACCTCCCTTTTTTTTAGAATCTCTTACAAGTTATGTCTACCAAACAAATATTATTTTTTAAGTAGCTTATTTTTTGAAAAAATAAGCACAATCTCTCAACAATCTTGTGTGCCAAACATAGCCTTATATGTGTAACAAAATTTGTCACACCCATTATGAATCAATAATTTTACGCATTTTTAAATGTGGCCATTTGACTTTTTAAATGTGAAAAATTCAACTAGTTTTTTGTAGTGACATGTTTCTTGAACAAATGTAGGTTTGGAGTAATTGGGTGGAAGGAACATATTCAAATATAGTTGATCATAGAATCAATATTAATGCTGATCCAACATTCATGAAAAGATTGATCCAAATTGGGTTGTTGTGTATACAAGATGACGCAAAAGACAGGCCAACAATGGAGGAGGTTGTTGTCATGTTGCTTGGCACCTCATCTATGGATCTCCCTATCCCAAAACAGCCAGTAGCTTGTCGTACTTCTAATTTTCATTGAGGATATAGATCCAAGTGATGCTTATAATTCTGAGTTTGAGGGCTAGTGATGAGACAACGCATGTGCTGCAGTGGCACATGGCCAATATTTTACAGGCCTCCAAATAAGATAGTCCATTATGTATTATATTACATTAATTAGTTAGATTTTGTATTAGGAGCCTTTTTATAAGTGCAAGTGCAACAATTGAGATTTGAGACCCTTTTGAAAAGTTCCCATCTTTGTGCAACGATAGTTCAACTGAGTTCGATACTTTCCATTTGTCTGATAATGATATTGAACGAGAGTGATGCACGATGCCTTTTTAGATCGTTCACCCATCTTGTAAATAGATCTCTCTCTGAGTAGATGAAAATTAACAGCACTAACCGATTTTACTAATGGTACCTATTTTATCTATGATAATTTCATATTTTCTCAATAAAAACATCAAAATTTCATATTTCCCCAAATATGTATCAAAATCATTGCATAATATGCATTATTAACTTGTAAATTAGGTAAATATGGTATTTTGACGTTTATGTTAGGTAAATATGAAATTAACCCTTTTATCTATTATTTTTAATATTTAACCTACTATAGTAACTTATATTACTTTTGACTAATTAGGTTTCTCAATGCCGTTATCCTTTTCATGAATAGTTATTCGTTAAACAAAACAAATTATACCATTGTGACAATTATTTTATTATCTTTCTATAAACCCTTTTATATATTTCGACGAATTTTTATTTTTCATTTTTTTACAATATGTTTTTTAATATATAAATACGAATGACATATCACATGTGATGTACAAGGTTGTAAATATCGCTCGGCGGTACCGTGGCGGTCGACCCTCTTCAAGCGCCATATCGGTCTTGGCGGCGATATGGCGGCGCATGACGGAAACTATAAATTATAAAAAAATTTATTTAAAAATAAATAAATATTAGCAATATTAATATTTTTATTATTTGTAATTATATATCTTTTGTTATATAATTATAAATTTGCTGTTTCTCTAACATAACAAAGAAAAGCTTCATGATTTGTTCTCCAAATTAAAACAAAATCAAGCAAATTGAAGTTGACCAGCATGAATATGAAAAAAAAAACCCTAGATATGAAGTTTACCGGCGTGAATTTGAAAAAATAAAATAATAATAACAAAAAATAAAAAAACCCTAGATCTGAAGTTGACCGGCATTGACCGACCCGCCGCCATGGCCGATTTTGACCGCCACGCTTCGATTTTGACCGATTTTTGCCGCCATTGACCAAAACTGATAAGTTTGACCGATATGGGAAATATTGTGGCGGTGGACCACCGCCAACCGCCATGGCACCGCCATATCGGCCGCCATGGCCGATTTTTACAACACTGGTGATTTAACACTAATATGTATATTCAAACACTGAATAGTTATGCTAAACTGAAAATAAATATTTATAAATAATAATTGAATTCTCATCATATTTATGTTTAACAAAAATAATTGTTTCTGTAACTGGAGCTGTGGATGGGGATGAAGATTATAAAAAGAGGTTACTTTATAAGCTACTTTAAGTGATATTTGATTTTTAAAGATTATAAAATGTTAAATTTCTTATAATCTTTTATAAGTCTGTGACAAAGAAACTTGTATTTTAAGTTTTTAACTTGTTTATTTTTTTTTATAAAATAAAAAAGTTTTAAAAATACCACCAAAAAATAAAATAATATATAATACTCAGTGCTTTGAAACTCTGGTCGACGCAGCCGAGTTAACCTGTTCGACCGGTTCTGGCAAAAAAAATGGGTCAAAAAACCCGGGTTAACCGGTTAGACCCGTCAGGTTTTGAGTGACCCGGGTCAACCGGTTCTCGAAACCCGGCCGGGTTTCGTTTTATCAAAAAATTTAAATAAAAACCCAAGTTGACCGGGTTAAAAAAATAAAAAAATAATAAATTGAAACCGGATTAACTCAACGGTCCAACCAGCTGAACAGATTGACTCAGTGCCCGGTAACTCGACCGGGTATATAATTTTGCCCCAAGTCTTTATTTATAGGGTTTATTATCATTCCGGAGGTTTATAACATATTCCAGTCACTGAACTGAACCAGAATCCCCATATGGCAAAACCAGGCCGTGGCAGATCACCATCCGGTTCATCTTCATCATCTTCATCATCATCATCTTCCGGTTCATCTCGTTCCCGGTCCAGATCCTACACTTCTTCATCTTCACTCTCTCGCAGCCCTAGCCCCATTCACCCCAAAAAAAGGTAATCACATTTTTTATATATTTTACATTTATATTCCAGTTTCAATATTGTTTTAATTGTTTGTTATATTTGGGTTTTGTTTAATAGTTCTGGTGATGGACTGAAACGTGGTCGTTCTCCACCTCCAAGGTAATTCTTTCGGATTTGGGGGGTGTTTGCTTCGGCTTATATAGCCGGCTTATGGCTTATTTGGTTTTGGGCTTATGTTTCATAAGCTCACTTTTTATGGCTTATTTTGCAACGTTTTGGGTTTTATAAGCTTATTATGACATAGTAATAAATATATATAAGGCGAAAAGTTTCAAACAAATAAGCCACAAAAAGTGAGCTTATGAAACATAAGCCCGAAACCAAACAAGCCATAAGCTGGCTATATAAGCTGAAACAAACACCCCCTCAGATAGGCTCATAAGCTATAGATATGCTTAAGCAAACATCCACTTAAGTGTGACGCGTATTAAATTGGCACGTAATTGGTTAAACGGAATAATTATTCCCTTTGTTTCAAAATAATAACCAAAATAAGAGTGTGTACACTAGAAAATTTAGGAAGGTGCAATTATTGAACTGTTTATCGACTCAGATTCATCCTTTTTAGAATGTCTCCCAAAGGTTTAAATCGACACCCGTGCACCCCTTTTGGGTGTTGACTAACCCTTCCCCACATACCTAGCCTAGGCAATGAGAACCATACATCCTTTTAGAATGTACATTGTGTAAGAAACTTAATATTTGGATATAATGATCATTTGGAGGGTTATTTATGTTGTGGTTATGTAAAATAACACGCCATTCGCTCTAGAATAATTATCCACTAGACGAAACACATAGGCTGTGTTTGGCGACTTAGCTTCTAGTGCTTGGAATTGAAATCTTGTTTGGCAATTGGATTTCTTTTTGGGCGCTACTAATGAAACGCTTTAGTGAATAGCAGGGACTTGAATTTGTAAAAAAAGAATAAGAAAGGAAAAAAATGAAAAATAAGGTATAACTTGAGCAAGTTTTACATCCTAATGCAGTAGTACTAAATGATGAGTAGATAAGGGCCCAGAACATCGCATAAGTGCTACATGTCCATCTTTAGGCTAGTTTTCGTTGTATCATTGATATTTGGGCTGATAAGAGTTCACTTTTGGGCTAATCTAATCTAATATCTTGCACCATTTCCATTTTGATGTACACTTAGCCGTTAATGCTTTAATATTGGTAATTCAATCGCACCGGTAACTTGAATATAAACATAAACAGGTATACAATCTGTGTAAAACTGGGCCCTTTATTGGGACCTCCACAAATAAAAGGACTTTCTCAAAGGCAATGAGTGAGTAATCCTTTTCTCCAAATGTGTTCATTGGTATTCTTAGGCCTGATAGAAACAGTAATTCTGTCGAGGAACTGGTTTTCACTTGATATATTTTATCTTGTGTCACAAAAGTAGAACATGAGAATTTGAGTCAGTTGATTGGATATTGCATTGAAGGAACACTCGCATACCTCATCTATGACTCTTCACCCTATGCAACTCTCAGTAGATTATTGAGTAAATTCCGTTATTAGAACTGCTTGTACACCGCTTGATTGAAAAGAGATCATACTTTAACTGTTGGGAACTTGTGATGGGGTTTAAGAACAGGAAATCACTGTTTAACCTTGTCATATCTAATACTATAATGATGGTTGTGAAGATTATATATTTGATAGACTAAACCTTGTCAAACATGTATGTTTTTATCCATCTTTGCAGATCCAGATTGTGCTCTCTTGGGCCGGGATGAGAGGTACAAAATAGTACTAGGTGTTGCAAGGGCACCTTCAACAGCATGCTCCCAGTCTGATCATACATGGTGATGTCAAACCTTCAAACATTCTTTTAGATTAACGAATGAACCCAAAACTATGGAATTTTGGGATTGCAAGAAGTTATACAAAAACTGAGGATCATTTCTACAATACAAGTGGAATATGTAGAACCCAGTAAGTAGTAAAGTATTATGAAATTAATTTGTGTCTAGTGTTGGTTCCATTTGGGCATTTAAGAGCTGAAAATTAATTAGTTGAAGCTGTTGTGAAGTGTAGATGACCACTATCACTGATAATGACAACGTACGACAGATGTATATAGTTTTGGTGTGGTAGTTCTGGAAACTATAAGTGGGCATAGAGTACTTGAGAATATTCCCGGAATCAACAACCAATTGCTAGAATTTGTAAGTATGATATGATTCTAATATGCTAGAACTGTGTTTTCTTTTGGGTGCAAAAGGTGAACTTGGATATTAATAATCAATGACAAATTACACCTATCCCTCTTTTCATACTACCAACTGAAATACAACGAACAAAACAGAACATATCAGACAGTACATACATCCTTTCTCGGATACAAGGAGATTATTATCTCAGACAAACCTATATAGCAAAAGTCTGGTACCTAAACCAACCAAGCTGCACAGATCAGACAACAAATGCTCATTCCTTTATGTGGAAAACTAGAAGGGGGTTGAATAGTTTTACCATTTTTAATTATAATTACCTTTGAAAACTTTACGTGTAATCGACAAATGCAAATAATAGACAATAAGTAAAGTGCAAAATAAAGTAAGAAACTGTCAAACCACAACACGGATGTTTATAGTGGTTCGGCTATAAGGACTCTTTTTCCTTGCCCTACTCCACTCCCCCCGAGTATCCAACTCGAGAATTTTCTCCTCTTAAGCATAAGTATCCTCATAAGAGGCATTGCCTTATATGATAGTTAGATATGCTCCATTCACTAAACCGAACCAATAACCAAAATCCCCATGGCAAAAACAGGGCACATGATTGATCACCATCCGGTTCATCTTCATCTTCCGGTTCATCTTTTTCCCAGTCTAGATCTCATGCACCTCATCATCTTCTCTTTCTTGTAGTATTAGTTCTCGTAGGGTAGCCCCACTCCCCCCCCCATCCCCCCCCCCCCCCCCCCCCCAAAAAAAAAAAATATATATATATATATATATATATATATATATATATATATATATATATATATATATATATATATATACTTTTTAAAAATGTTGATATTAGTAATACATGTTTGGTTTGGATGGATATTAAGCCTAAAAGATGCTATTAAGCAGCATGCAACATTGTTGACTACTTTTAGATGAACTGGTGACCTTTTCTTTTGTGGACCTCACACGGTACTTCTTGGAAGAAGAAATATATCGTCTTGTAAGGTAAATCCATTTCAACCTATATCGTCATTACGTACTAGAACCGCCAAATGAAGCTGGGTCCATGTCTCTTTCCTGGAAGAAGAAATATCAATAAATAATGCAGCTGATGCATATCTATAACAAATTAACTATGGCCATTTATTCATTTTGAGATGCTATTGTCTAGTTCTCTTCTTATTTCCTATCCATAATCATGTCATTTCCAACCAGCAGCCAGCACGGTCAATCCTCCTTATCCTTAGAGTCGATACAACCGTGCCGCCTGTTTACATTTTCTGAGATTCAGCTAGCAACACATGACTTTGATGAGTCATTGGTTATTGGACGTGGAGGTTTTGGCCAGGTTTACAAAGGGACTGTCTCTAATGGGTCATGTCATGTGGATGCAGCTATTAAGCGGCTGGAATCAACTTCTAATCAAGGAGCTGTAGAATTTTGGGCTGAAATTGAGATGCTGTCGAAGTTAAGGCACTGCCACTTGGTGTCTTTGGTTGGTTACTGCAATGATGAGCAAGAGATGATCCTTATTTATGAGTATATGCCTAATGGAACTCTTGCAGATCGTCTCCATAAATGTCTAACTACTCTAACTTGGGTGCCAAGACTCAAAATGTGCATAGGGGCCACTCGTGGCTTAGATTACCTGCACACTGGTACGGGTATAAACCATGGAGTTATACATCGAGATGTTAAAAGCTCAAATATATTGGTAGATATCAATTGGGCTGCTAAGATATCTGACTTTGGGCTATCAAAAATAGGCCCAACTAATCAACCTTCCACTTATGTTAACACAATGGTAAGAGGTACATTTGGATATCTAGATCCAAATTACTTTTACACGGGTAAGTTGACTAGAAAGTCTGATGTGTATGCGTTTGGGGTAGTACTATTTGAAGTCTTGTGTGGGAAAAAAGCAGTAGATACAAGTATTGATGAGGAACAATGTAGTTTAGCAGCATGGGCACACGACTCTGTTAAAGAAGGCAGGGTCAAGCAAATTGTTGATTTGAATTTAAGGGGGAGTATATCCTCTAAATGTTTAAAGGAGTTCGCGCAACTAGGTGCCAGGTGTTTGCATAGCAGTCCAAACCAACGGCCTACAATGGCCCAAGTTGTAGCAGGTCTTGAATCTATCCTAGCCTCACAAGAGAAAGCTAACCAAATGCTGTCGCCTTTAGACATGAAAAAATTTGGTAAAAATGTACCGACGTTTCTCTTTCGGCCTCCTCGGAAAAACTCAGGTATTATGCTCAATTCCGGTCCCTTTTCAGAAAAGAAAAAAAAAATGTTGAATTCCGATTTTTCGTTCAGACTACCCTGTAATATACCAAACTTATAAGACAAAAAATGCAATTAAGTTCATTTAAGGGCCTGTTTGGTTTGAGGTACTCAGCCAAACCAAAAAAATAAATAAATAAATAAATAAATAATTTGGATTCACATGCATTGTTTGGTTGCTTCATGTACAAATCTAAACATTAATCAAATCCTAATAAATGGGCATCAAAAAAGCATAACCATGAGGTCCGCATTACACTGACACATCTGACAATCTCACATCAACTCACTTGCCCACCACTAGTTTTATTATTTTACATTTTTCTTACCGGTAGCAGCTAAATCAATGGCAAGCAATCTTCCCGCACTCTCCGTCTACAAGACTAATTAGAAGCATTAAGGTATACCGTTCAATAACCTCTATTTAGAAGCATTAAGGGTAGCCCGTTCAATAGCCTCTCTCAGCACATGACAACTTGACTCGATCACATAGTAGGTACCCTCTATTCTAAGCTAGGCAGTGTTTCTATAGCTCCTAATTCGGAAAGAGAACAATAGACTTGCAATATTCGATTCTTTTTCTTTAATAATAATAATAATAATAATAACAATAACAATAACAATAACAATAACAATAAAGTGACTCAACTTCTTAGCTAGAGTTGGGGGTGGTACTTGTTAGCATAATGCAAGCTGGAACATGGGAATTCGAGGTCTCATGAACTACTACTAAAAACCGGACGTCCGATAGGCGAAAGAGAAGAAACTAGAAGTAGGAATAGCGGGACAGAGACAACGACTTTGAGAATGAGAGGAGTCTAACCAGGGCAACAAAAGTGGAGCATACGACGATGCCGCCCGTTTTCGTTTCGTGGGAGTCCCCGGCAGAGGAAAGGACTGTAGGTGATGGCGCGTTCTGCTTCTTATCTAGAGAGGGGTGCTGAAATCAGCTAAATGCACAGGTAGGCCCATTTGACCCTTTAGAAGGAAAGCGAGTTAGATGGTACGGGCGGACCTAGAAAGAAAAGAGGAGGGTTCACCACCAGTCAAGAATGGAAAAAGTTGGTTCAGCATGGCAAGCGCAAACTCCCTCCTAGATCGAGATCCTTGGATAGAAGATCTCAATGCAACCTCTTCGTTATATATTTATTATTTTACATTTTTCTTTCTCTTTTAATAATATTAAATTTATATATAACTTTTAAAATAATACCTTATACATTTTATAATATATTTTCTTTCTCCTTCATCAAATCCAAATTTAAATCCTAATCCAAATTTATATCCAAATCAAAATCTTAATTCTAAACCTATCTACAAACCAAACGGACCTTAATTGACATATGATAACTTTCATTAGTAAAATAATTTTTTTTTCTACATATACGCATGAATTATTTTTTAACTTTTTTAATGGCAAATAAGATTTTCATTAATATAGATAGCAAGGAACTAGAAAATACAAATGAAAAGCCAAAGTGATACTAAAACAACAAACTTAAGAACCTAGCACCTAAAGAAACGTCACCTTTAAGAGACATTGAACAAATATCTCAAAACCACTAAAAAAAAAGCTAAAATGCAACTCTTGAACCCCTTTAAAATCTACAAATATCCGAAGTGGAATTGAATTATTGAAATCGTACTCCTTTACACTATGTTCTCAAGTGAAAAAATGGGAGGAAAGTGAAAGCAAGTGAAAAAAACAAAAAACAAGGTGTGTTCTCAAGTTTTTTTTAGAATGGAAAGTGAAAGTAAAGTGTGAAATAGGAAGTAAAATGGTATGGGTTTTTATGCTAAAACTTTCATCCCATTTTTGGGATGAAAGTGAATGAGACAAAACTAAAATATTTGTTATGACTAGATTGACCTTTCTTTAATTTAATATGAGCCTCAATTAAATACATGATGGAGGACATAATCGTCAAATAATATTTTTTTTTCATCACTTTCCTCTCTTTCTTTTACAACTCAAGAACACTACCAAATTTTTAGCAATCTTTCTTTTTCTTTTCTTACCACTTTCTATACTTCCATTAACTTTCATTTTCCTCTACATAAAAAGTTGAGAACACAGAGTAAAGTGTTACTGACTTCCATAATTGCATCAAACACAACCGTAGGAAAAGTGCTTCAAATTCTTCCCATTTGATTGACACCTGGCCCAACCTTGACCTTGCTTGGATCTTTACCTTTTGGATCTTCCTTTAAGGACTTACTCCCACGAGTTAAAGAGTTGAGCCTATTAGACTAAATTTCAGCTTTGAATGTATACATGTGATCAATGCTAAAAACTTTAAATTTGAAACATCACCTTTTTTTCAATTATTTCTTCCTCCAAAACATGGTTTGGAATCTTTTCAATAGCTGACATACTAACTGTAAGTTTGTGAATGTTCGTTATGTCATTAATCATAGAATCGGGTTACATAAATATAGAGATACATGGACTATTCTAGAAGCCGGTCTTTAGCCCAATACAAAAATATAACCCAAGTACTCAAACTAACGTCTAACACTAACAGACTTTAATTTAAAGTCATGCGCAACGTCAACGTCGAGAGGTGCTTTTTCTGTTGTCATTTCAGTGTCTCTAACGGCTATTTCGATGTCGCTGCCACCATAGTCACCTCCACCACTAACATCGTCGCCATTGTCACTGGGGATGCTTTGACTGGAATTTACTTTGACGAGACCTCGTGCCTGACTTCTAGAGTTGACCTCATCTCAGTTACCTTCACGTTTTACGTCGATGGATTCAACTTGCTTGTCGGGATGCATGAATGATATATCATGATTCATGAAGACATTACTTGGAATGATCGAGCTGACCGCTGTAACTGAATTCATATAGTATATAGGCCCTACTTCTATTTAGTACTACTAATTGTTTTTGGTGCTCTTGTACTTCTACCTTCTCGCTGGTCCGTTTTCGATTTTATATATATTTTCATTTAAAACACGTACATGCCATAGGAGTATATATTGTAAACTTTGCAAAAATAACTAGCCAAGTAAGTACTGAAGCTTTCAATTGGCACGCGACCTAGGGAATACTCCATATATAATATACGTATATCATAAACAGATGAACATGCTTGATTGAACCATTCACTGCATCTATCTTAACAACTTATCTTTACCTGTCTTCTATCACGACGTTAGAATAGATACTTAAGATATATTACCCTTATGTCCCTTTCTAACAACTTGTTATAAATTGGTTGAGCTTGTAGGTGAACGTAGTAATTTTATATCATTGGAAATGTACCTTCATACTGTCGGAGGTGAAAACCAAATGTTACGCTGGTTTGATTTTGATACCATCAGTGTTGCAACAGAAAACTTCTCTGTAGCTAATACAATTTCAAGAAATGAATGGTATGGTTACATCTACAAGGTATCCATAATCATAAAGCTAACTAAATGTTTTTTTTTTTAAAAGTACTGTGCCTGTTAGAAAAAAATTACTCCGTATGTTATTCAAGTTTTGATATATATATATATATATATATATATATATATATATATACACACACACACTAACTTTGTTTCATTATTCAGGGGAAGCTAAAGAATGGACAAGATATAGCAATTTTTGGACCTCTTGAACTTTCTTCTCGTTTTGGTCGCAGATTTGATTTTTTTATCAATGAAGTGTCGATACTTGTACAGGTAGAACATAAGAATTTGATTCAGTTGCTTGGATATTGTATTAATGGAACAGGCACATACCTCATCTATGACTTTGCACCCTATGCAACCTTGAGTAGCTTATTATTTGGTACATTTCGATATTAAAACTGCATGTATACCCAATGATAATTTTTAAGATTATATATTTAAGACTGAACCTTGTCAAACTTGTGTTTTGCAGATCCTGATTGTGCTCTCTTGGGCTGGGATGAGATTTACAAAATAGTATTAGGTGTTGCAAGGGCACTTGTTTACCTTCAACAGCATACTCCCAGTCGGATCATACATCGTGATGTCAAACCTTCAAACATTCTTTTAGAGGAACGAATGAACCCAAAACTATGCAGTTTTGGGCTAGCAAGAAGTTATTCAAATACTGAGAATCATTTCTGCTATCCAAGTAGAGTAATTGGAACCCAGTAAGTAGTAAAGTATTGTGAAATCAATTTGTGTCTAGTGTTGGTTCCATTTGGGCATTGAAGAGCTGAAAATTAATAAGTTGGAGCTCTTGTCAAGCCTAGATGCCACTATCATTAATAATCACAAATTAAATCCCAGAACTCTTATGAATCATTAACAATCTGAATTATAAATATTATGCAACGAGGTAATCAATTGCTTTTCAACCCAACTTGTACTAATTAAATATCTTAGATAGCCGTTATTGGTTTAGAAGAAAAAGGAGTCAACAGGAAATAATGCAATTTCTTGGTTATCTAGAAATTTATCTTTTATATCTTCTTCAGATTTTGGAGTATATTACATGTCGTTAAATAATTCGTACATTCAAAGAGAGATGTATATGTTTAATAATTAATAAGGTTTTAAGCTTTATTCACATTTGTGTTTATCTGCCTTCTTTTATGATATTATGGTATTATATAGTGTTGGTCATGACTAATACCTGCATTTCATACGTGACAGCGGATACATTCCTCCAGAATATCTTTTTCATGGTCATCTGTCAGCTAAGACTGATGTCTATGGTTTTGGTGTGGTAATTCTGGAAATTCTAAGTGGGAATAGAGTATTCAGGAATATTCCCGGAATCAGCAAGCGATTGCTAGAATTTGTAAGTGTGATTAGATTCTATATATGATGGTAGAACTGTGTTTGTGTGATTTATTTTCCAAAAGTAGAGGCATTCCTACTTTTTCAAATTAATCTCATATAACATAGAGTTGACATGGATTTTAATATCAAAGCAAGCCCGACCTTTTTTAGTGCTTCTCATTTATCTGAAAAGAATGTCCAAATTGTGGAAAAGTGTTTTGGTTTTTAATTATATTATATATTATATTCTTCTCTTTCATATAATATGTGACAATTGTGATGTGAGTGTGGAAAATGCAGAAAGGATATAACAAGGGAAAATGCTTATAAATTGTAGCTACTGACATGTTTGTTGAACTAATGTAGGTTTGGAGCAATTGGGTGAAAGGAGCATATTCAAATATAGTTGATCCTAGAATTAATACTAATGTTGATTCAACAGTCATGAAAAGAGTTATCCACATTGGATTGTTGTGTATACAAGATCTTCCTAAGGAAAGGCCAACAATGGAAGAGGTTGTAGGCATGTTGCTTGGCACCTCCTCTATCGATCTCGGGCCTGTCCCCAAAAAGCCAATTCTTTGTCGAAATAATTTAGGTGATGGTGAGGAGGAGACAAGCGATGCTCATTATTCAGATGCTCATTATTCAACTGATGAGGAGTTTGAGGGCCGATGATGAGCATGTATAGGCGGTGTGTAGCCAGCACAAGGCCAGTACTTCATAGACCCTTGAAATAAGCTAGTCCAGTATGTAATATATTACATTGATAATTGATATTTTGGGGCCATTTTGTAAGCCTAGCAATCGAGACCCTATTGAAAAGCTCACACATTTGTGCAATGATTGTGCAACTGAGGAGTTCGATACTTTCATGCATTTGGCTAATAATGATATTGTACGAGTGAAGCAATCTGCATTTTTTAGATCATTCACCCATCTTGTAAATAGAGTAATAGACTAAATGAGTACTAGCGCACAGCGACGAGATTTAATGACCGTTGATAATTATTGTTATGATAAGTAAAACGCTATAAACAAAATTTACAATCTTACATTAACCTCCTCTTCTTAAAGATATTTTAGTTAAGCGTTTCAGGTAAGGCTTATGCATACAATGTAAAATAATAAAAAATGTAATTGAATTCTTTTAACACAAGATGATTCAACTAAAAATAAACATTACAACAATTAATTGAAACATATATTGTCTTCTAAAAAAAAAAAATAATAATAATAATAATAATAATAATAATAATAATAAATCTCTTGCGTATTCTACAAATGAGCGTTCTACACATTTCAAATAGGAGGGAGCATTTTAAAGGGATATGCATCCATTTTTGTAGATGCATCTGAAATGAGTGGTTGTGGTTTCTTTTTATCATTCTTATTTTAAGTTTTCTTCTTATTTGATCCTAACTCTCTCTCTCTCTCTCTCTCTCTCTCTCTCTCTATATATATATATATATATATATATATATATATATATATATATATATATATATATATATATATATAGTGTAACTTTCAAACGAGAACCATTTTAACTGCAAGAACTGCGAAAACCACCTTTTAGCCATTAGATTTGTTGATCAATGGTCAAAATTAAAGATGGCAGTTTTGTAAATAAAGAGAAAAAAAGAAAAATCTGATAAAAGTAAAAAGGGTATTATAGTAATCTTATATATCCCACAAATTAAGGAATTAATAATCATAACTAGGTCAAAAAAAATTATACGGTTCATTCTTCTCCCCTAACTGCCGCCTCTCTTATCCCTCACCCTCTTTCTCTCATCAATTGTTCGATTGAAAAAAATTCCAAAACATTCGATCTTATCATAAAACGCTTTTTCAAGTTCTGCCGTTGTGGTGGTTGCGTTTTTGTTGCCGACCGGATTTGTGAGTGGTGGTCGTGTTTTTAGCGAAGTCAATAACAGGTTCTATGTGTGAGGTTTTTTTTGTTTTTTTCCTTTTTTCTTTGTCTCCGGCGTGATGTGTGAGTGGTGGTCATTTTTGTCGTCGTCGGGTTAGGTTTTAGATCTATTGCTTCATTTATTTACTTATCGATGATTCGCTTAAAATGTGCAGCACCACTTCTTCCTCGGTGAGGACATATATGTTTTTCCACATACAAACATACATGTATTGTTACACTTTTGTGTGTTTGGAGAAGATTAAAAAAAAAGGATAAGAAAGGTTTGTGTGGTGTTCCGTTCTTGTAAAAAGAAGTTTAAGTATTGGGTGAAATTTGGAAAGGAAATATTCATACGGTCAATTTAATGTGTTTTCACTTTTTAGAAGTTTTTATATCTACAGTTTTGATTATATTGAAAGTGTGAAAGGGTTACTGATATTATAATAGAATTGTTTGTCAATCATTTTGTTGGAACTACTCGAATCAGTAGGCTACTATGGAACTAGTAGGCCCAATCTCATAAAAACCAGTAGGCTAGTACGGAATATTACTTTATTTTGTTTATATGCAATGTTACGTTATAAGTATACATGTATTATTTTGAAGGCGGGCATGTATGTTTTTGAAGGCGGACATGTATATTTTTGTGTTTTGAATTATAAAACATATATGTTCTGTGTTTAAGATTAAAAAACATGTTTACATCATTAGTTTAATATACACAAGATTGTCAGATTATGAGGTTGACTTTGGTTTCAAGTTCTAACTTTATCAAGGCTTATAAAATTGAATTATCAAGGCTATCTTCGATATTTGTTGAATCTGCTTGTTCTCGAGGGATTAATGTACAAATTGGATTTAGGAGTTGTAATAGGAGTATTGCAATTGCTCTTTTCCATCCTAACACCATCTTGTGTTTTAAGGTCGATGTGTATTTTAAGAAAAGTGGTATATTTCTAGTAGCGTGCATATGTGTTTTAAGAAAAGTGGTGTGTATATGTGTTTTAAAGAATTTGATAAGAATCTCAAAGTACACATGTGTTTTTTGAAGGCGGACATGTATGTATTTGAAGAAGGACATGTATGTTTTTGAAGAAGGACATGGATGTTTTAAATTGTGCCTATGCATATTATATTGTGCATATGTATTATCCTAGTTATTGTGATTAAATTTAGTTTCCTATTTATTTGTTGTTTAATTGATTTTGTGTATACTTTTTTCAGATTGACGAAGATGATAACCATTGAAGACCTAGAAGTTGATGAACACATATATACATGAGGATAATTTGCGATTTTTGAAGCGATGCGATTATTGCATATGTGTTTTTTGTATTTGTAATTCACGAAATGTAAAAATATGAGTACAAGCATCTCATTTTTTTACGAAGGTCCATATTTTTTATTTGTATTTTTTGATTGTATTTAAATTAATATTGACTTTTGTGTATATTAGTTGTGTTTTTACTTTGTTATAAATTTACATTCTTTAATAAATAATAGATACACCTTACAATTTGAAAAACATACATGTTAAAAACATTATTTCAAAAATTAAAATAAAATAATTAGTTGCAAAAAAAAACACATATGCATCGAATAATTCAAAAATGCAAAAAAAAAAAAAAAAAAAAAAAAAAAAAAAAAAAAAAAAAAAGCCTAAAATCAGGTGTTAAAAAAACGGAAATAACTAAAAAACAAAAATAATATGAAATGTCTTTTACTATTATACCCTTTTGAATTAAATGAAAATAACAAAATGCTATGGAGCATTAAATGATGTACATTATGTATTATTAGTTATAAAAGGGTGGTTTTCGCAGTTCCTGCAGTTAAAATGGTTCTCATTTGAAAGTGCCCCTATATATATATATATATATATATATATATATATATATATATATATATATATATATATATATATATATATATATATATATATATATATATATATATATATTGTTAATTTATGGACATTATTTTAGTAGTCGTATGTTAGGATCGAACTCGAGATCATGGGATTGCACACTTTACGTATGAGACTCGATGTTTAAATAATTAATATAAAATCTTATATTTAATTATTTAATTCACAATAAACGACTAAAGAGCATTAGGTAATTAATGGAATTGACTAACGGTCGGTAAATGTCAACGGGATACGAAGAAAATAAAACAAGACAAGAGAAGGTTCTAGAAATCCTCTCTTGAGCTTTTTATGGCCAAAACAATGTAATCCCACATCAGAAACCATTGTAAACTTGATCTCAACCATAAGGGTATAAATACATCCCTATGTATTCATCCCTTAGTACACTTCATTTCAATAGAAGGCCAAGCTTCTTCTTTTCTCCTCTCTTGTTCATAGGTCGACGAGCGAAGCCCCAAGAAAAGGGATTTGCGAGTAACCTTTAACATTACAAAGTGTTTGGTAAATCTATTGAGATCAAGAACTAGCATTCATATCGAATCGCTATTAGTATGTGTGTACAAGAACGTGATATAACCACACTATTGGTTATATCTTGGATTGAATAATAAAAAGGTAAGGGGTTATTCTTATAATCCACATAAACCCTAATTAGGGTTCTTGTTGATATAAAAGTTGGGCGTTCCTTGTTTAGGTTCTTATTCTCGTACCAATCAGACCTTAATGCTTGAGACCTGCGCACTAAGAAAGCAAACAAACACCGTTAGGCTTATCGTGGGATTGTCTCCCACGATTATCCTCCGGCGTAAGAGTAAGTAATCGATTTTAGGGTTATGTAGAAGAGTTAGGGTTGTAAAGTCGTACCTTTAACGAGGGTTATGATATTGTTTATATAGGCATGATACGATTGTTTTTTGGTGTGTGCAAACAACAATTTTATCAAAATATCAAATATTTGTCGTGAGACAAACAATCGTGAAGTAATACGAGTAAACCGTTTAGGAAAACGATTACCTCGCAAAACTTGTGAAAGTGATATTCAAATTGTGAGACCGGGAAGTGATTTCCCGAGTCGTACCCCAACGAGGTGTGAATGGAAAGTTTCGTGAAAAGATCAAGATTAAAATCTTGTATGTTTGGTTGAGAAAGGTTATTTGGTTTTGTTGTACGTTAAATTAACGAAAATTACGAATTAACGAACGAAAGTGGAATAAACGTAACCTAAATGGAAAATTACACTAAGGAATGCTAAGTACTATTTAAAATAACCTAAAATGCTACGGGAAACAAGAAATAGGTATCGGGAATCCTAAAAATCACAAATTTCACACAAACGCGACGTTTATTATAAATAAACGTCAACGCGCAAATAAAAACGTGAATTTTAAGCTACGCGAGTCCTCCGGGTTTCCAAATAATTTTTTTACTCACTAAATGACAAAAGAAAATTTTGAGAAAAAGAAAATTAATTTTTTAACAAAAATTGTATTTATTACGAATTTAATACTAATTTAACTAAATAAATTCTAATAAATATTAAAACTAATCCTAAAAATCTGAAATTTTTTTGATAAATACTTTAATATAAAACTGATCTAGGAAAATTATAAAAAAGCTAGGGTCAGTGCAAATTAAGCAAATAGTAAGCAGAAATAAGCTGTGAAGCTTATTATGACTACAACACAAACAAGGGTCAAGTATTATTTTGTGTAGAGTATAACTGAAAAAAGACCCAAAGGCGCGTGGTATGTGGTGTGTTGCTTGTGTCTGTTGGGGTGCAAGAGGTCCAGGGTTCGAATCCCACCTCTTGCACTTTTTGCAAATTTTATTTATTTATTTATTTATTTTACTTTTTCCTTTTGCAAACTGACTAAACCAACGAAATTAACAATCTTTTAAGAAGAGAGTTTTTCTGAAAAGCTTTTAAAATAGCTTATGCAAAGATGAAAATCACAACAATTTAAGCTTTTAACTTCAAGTGACTTTTTAAGCACAAATTACACAGCCAAATAAGTGCATAAGCAAGTAAGCTCACAAGAGCTTATCAAACCATATAAACAACAATCATTAAAGCTACAAGGAGCAAGAATAACAACATAATCAAGAACAAGCAACAAGAAAAGTAACAAGCTCAGTTGATAAAAGTTAACAAAAAGAGTATGCAGCAGCAGATCATCAGAGACAGGCCAATTAATGGCCTCAAATTAAGCACTTAATAAGCCAAAGAAAGCAAACTAACTCCTAAATCCTATGGGCTACCTAGGGGGCTACTCAAAACAATAACTAACAAGATCTAACACCTACAATGGAAGAATCTAAGTCCCATCAAAGTTCTATGAAAACTGAGTGCAGGGGAGGTTCTCAGTCAACCACCCAACTTCCAAGTCAAAATTAAGCTACTAAATCTTTTCCAAATTCAAATTTTCTTTTTGATATTGATAAACCAGCTGACAAGGGTTTCAAATCAACAGAGATCTTGTATTTTCATTCACTAAAGAACCCTAGAGGTTGGTTTGAGTTTTGCCCAAAAATCTGAGTATGCAAGCTTTTGACTTTATGGTACATTTGATAAAGTTGACTTAAGTGACTTCTGGATCTGATTTACTTACTGAAAATGAAGTTACAAGCTATGATAGGACCATTTTAAGCATTCCTAACAATCTAAGAACCTAAATAACTGATTATGCAACTTATAGCCCAAACAGTTAACAGCTAAGATCAAATGAACTATCGATTTTACTTTTTTCCATGAAAATTGCCAAACCAAAGATTTAATTGCAGTAGGTTAGGCCTAAGGGATGTTTCTACAAAACCCTTAACCACAAACAACAACTATAACTGAGTGCATTTAACTAATCCAAACACCCCTTAATAAGACTAGTTATGTGATTTTTAAAACAACTGAGAAACTTAGGCAACAAAGCTGAGATCTGAACTATCACTGAGCATGTATAAACATAAATAAACAATAATCAACAACAAAGAACACATATAATTTAGGATCACAGATTATGCAACATTTATGAGCCAAAGGCTTACTTGACATCCAAAGCTGAAAAGGCAACTGAGAATAAGAACCAAAGTAACAAACCTAACACTCCCATGAGTACTAAACTATACCATTCTCCATTCTGCTTCTGCTCCATTCCTTCTTTTTCATTTTTTTTTTTATTTTCTTGATTTTTCTTTGTATTTTTCTTTTTCTTTTCTTTTCTGAGTTAATGCTTTCTTTGAACTCTAAATAACTTTAAAAAGGTTAAAGGATGCTAATGAGATAATTTAAGATGCAATTGAACAAGGTAATGAGAAATTTGAAACTTTAAATTAAAATACGATTTCCTTGAAAATAAACTTGAATTAACTTGAGAATTCTAAAAATACAATTGAAAGTAAATCTAAAACAGAGAAAAGATACAAAGAAAAGGATGCCCTTGAGGCTTACACAATGATCCTATTTATACTAAATTTGAAACTAGGGCTTCATTCTTGCTTTTTTCTTCCTTGTGTTTCTTCTCAGAGTGCAAACAGCCTGGAAAGCTCATTTGTGTTTCTTTGGATCAATCCCCACCATTAGATTAAATTGTAAGAGATCCTGACCCTCCATTGCTTCTTGGCGCCAAAATTGTGGTGGGGATTTAGGATTGCCAGGGTGGATTGGGGTTGAGTGGGATTGGTAATGGTGAGAAGTTGACTTATGGGGTTGTAGGGTGACTGTTGTAGGTTGTGTTGGAGAAGATGTTGGGGATAGTACAGTGGTTGGGGGCTGGGTGTTTAGGCGGGGAAGAAGAGAATGAGGAGGGTTGACCTTGGTTGACCCGTTTTATTATTAAAATGGGTGTGGGCTTTGGTAATTTTTGGGCCTGGGGATATTGGTGGGCTGGGTTGGATGGTGAGGGTGGATTGGTGTGAGATTGGTTTTGGATAACAACAATACAAAGGGTCCGTATGGTTTAGGTTAAATAAGACAAGGACCATTCTTGTTAATTACTGAAAGTTTAGGGGTAAGCTTTGCCAATCTTCCAAATTATTACAAAGGACCAAACCTGCCATACTATAATTCCACAAGGACCAATATGATATTTTCCAAAATTTAAATCCCCAGGGACCTATTATGCCAAAATTGAAAGTACAGGGATCAAAACTGTAATTTTCTGAAAGTTTCACCCAAGTGTTATTTTTTATAACATTTGACTTTTAAACGCCTTAGGTTGACTTTTCTTTCAAAACAAATGCGTAGGGACTAGTTTTGTAAATTTTTGAAAGTCGGGGGACTAAAACTGCCAATTGCGTAAACTTTGTTCATTTTTCATTGTTTTTGCTCATTTTGCATCTGAAACGTATAAAATACAATCCCTGGGATATTTTTGGTATTTTGATGCATTTTCTAAGTGTTTTTCGGATGTTTTGGCAGTTTAATACGACAAAAACGATGAGTGTTTGAGCACTCATCAAGGCACGTAATCCTTATTGGATACGTGCTCCTTACTCTTCGATATATATATCCGGTTTCATATATATATCCTTTAAATAGGAGATATCTATATCCAAACCACAAATAACTTTGGTTTGGGCTTTCGTGAGCCCAAACCGTTAGCGTGCTTGCCCGAATCATTGTTATGATAGCCCACTCGTGGTGGGTTTGAGCGTTAGTAATGTTTATCATTTGGGTTCGTGACCCGAATATCGACTATACGTCATCAGTTCATAAGTTGAAGATTTGCTTTAATTGATTCTTGTTCGGGCTAGAATCACAAAGGTGCGTTTAATATTTATTATTGATTAATTAATTACATGTCATATGATCTTGTTATAACGCTTCCGCATATGCTTACTTGATGTTATTGATTTTATGCATGTCATAAATTTGCATGTGGCTACATGTTTTATACATATTTAATTGTAATGTTATGTATATGTTTATTTAGTTGTGTTATTTTTTATTATGTATTACTTGTTTTTTGTTTATTATTTATGTGAGACATGTTTATAAACGAAAAAGGGTAATTTTTGAATAGAAAAATAGTATGGACTAAATAAATGGCTAAATTTGTTTTGGTTTTAAGAGTCAAATTTACAAGGTTTAGTTGATTGATGTTTTTGTACAATAGTGTGTGAAAGGCGGACTGAAATCGCCATACCATGTGCTTATAGAGAGGGGTTTTTAAAGATCATGCTCCTACCGGTTCGCTACAACCGCTTGTGTGCCGATCTAGACTACCTATATCACTATTTTACGTACAATATCATCTTAAGGGTGAACTGACCATAATTCCACAATAATTATCCGAAACACTAAGCTTTAGGGCTTATGCAAAAGTACGTTATAGTGGACGATAATTGTTGGTAATTCTTTAATTGGTGAACCCGATACCTCAATTAAAACTTTGTTATTTTACTCTTATTGAATTGGTTAATAAAATTGTTTTGTAAAACCAATGTTATGAAGTTGTATGCATGCTTCTTCATATATTATTTTGATTACACATCAAAATTAATACCCTTATAAAATAAAGTCAAATGCCATCTAATTAAGAATACTTGAAGTTGTAGTTTACGTCATGTGAGAGCTTGGCTAGATTGCAATGGAGACGTAAATTTCATAATTTCATTGCTAGCAGATCAACTGATGTAATGGAATTATGGGTTTGCAGTTTTTAAGTTAGACGACTTAAATTGAGTAAGAAGTGAGAACTTGGACTCAAGACATTAGATGGGGATGAAACATGCTTACATTTCAAAAGGTTTTGTGAATGTAAATCCCATAATGATCTAGGAATTGCAATATGATATTGGAAATTATTGTTCGATGATTACCTTGTTGAATACTATCATTACTAGCAGATCAACTGATGTAATGGTACTATGTCAATTTGGATCCTAGCTTTAAGAAAATACTATGGTTTATATGAATATTTACCAATGGGTATTTTATTTTCTTAAAGATCTAATTATCGAAAATACTGAAATTGAATTTTGTAATTTGTTTTAATGTATTAATTCAACGTTCAAACCGTAAACGCACTTTGGCTTTGGTAAATTGATCTCGTTCTGTTTTCAAATAAATGTTTGATTAAGAATAATTTACTTAAAAGACAAAGGAAGTCTCCTTTCTATGAAAAAAGTGAGACACAATCCTATTTCTTTTCATGAATGAAAAGGATAATAGGAATATTAGATATGTCTAAATTCTAATATAACTCATAGCAAATTTTTAAAAGTAAAGAAAATTGCGCATATTTTCCATAGGGATTTCATCATCCTTATTCGGTGATTAAATTCTTAGTAACAAATATAATATTTGGATAATAGAAAATTATGTATAACATTTTATGAGTTATTATAATTAGAAGCTAGACTAATTACCGCAAAATGTAAAAAGACAAACTAGTTGTTTTGACTATTTAAATGGTACTACATACATTGAAGGATGGTAGACCTGTTAAGGAAGAAATTGCATGCCCAGTTTTTCAAGTTAATCGCATTTGATGGATAGTCCATCATTTACATAGTAGGATACACACTTTAGTGCAAAAGTAATTGTTACGTATAGACATTCAAAGGTTAGGAAAGTTAAAAGCACACTATTTTCTTTCACTGGATATGAAACATTTACAATATTGTCAAATTCAGTTGGAGTATTGTGTACTTATTACTGAATAAGGAATTATTGTAATGATCTTTAATTCAGTGGGAGTTACAAGCTTTGACATCTTGGTAGCTGAGACACTCATACTTTTAAGGATAGTCTTGTACGTTTCCTTACTAGACATTGTTGTTCAATAACTACTTGTTATGCTAAAATCTACGACACAATCATATTGATCACATAAACAAATGCATGGCGTGTTGCTTATCAACTATATGAGGTTGTTCCATGCACAAGTGGGAGAAATGTTATCTTTAATGTGTGCAAGAAACAACTCATAAAGATATGATTTAATGGATTCTCTTGATTGCAAGGTAAGAGAATAACGTTCTAATATGAATATACTAATCTAATTCAAGAAACACTTGGTGTTACAATTTATGTTATGTGAGAGCTTAGCTATATTGCAACAACAAGGTGAATCTCATATTTTCATTACTAGCAGATCAACTGATGTAATTGAACTATGAGAATTTGCAGTTTCTAAATTAGATACCTATTAGAACATGTGTCAATATGATATCAAGACTACTTTAATTTGTATATTTATGAATTCATGGAATGACATAAATTAATAAAGCAATCTAATGCTGCTTCAATCTGAATATTTATGTGTTCCTGAAATGACATAAATAAATGAAGAAATAATGTTATTTACATTATTGTCAAGTAATAAATTAACTTGAAATTACTATTGAAACCAATAGATGGTGTTCATAATTACTTTAGTTAAACATGTTTATGTTTCATTGTAAAGATATAAACATAAAGTCTTTTAATTGTTATAAGACTTATAATAACGTAAGACGTTATCTTATTATGTGTTTTAATTAAGACATATACATGAAATCATTAAATTGTTAAAATGACTTATAACATATAGTGTGATTAGAACAGTTTATGTTTTCTTGTAAAGACATGGACATGAAGTGACTTTGTAAAAAGTACTTATGTTATAAAGCAAGTAATTGGCTAGAAAAAATTATTATACCATTAAAATAATTTAGTTGGTAAATAGACAAGTCAAAAGAAATGTGGTTATCTTAAATATTGTTAGATTGTCTTACAATATTAATTTTAATGAAATGTCAAATGTTTATGGTATGTTTAGTTAGGAAAATCAAACTCTTGTTATATTGTTTGATTAAAGATAACTATGACTTCTTTTCTTCCAAAAGTTATCAAGGTTAGAATATTGAGTATGACTTGAACATATTCAATAAAACTCCAACCTAGAAGATTAATAAGACATGATGATGAATGTGATGAATCACGTTAAGTTCTTAAATTGAGTTCTAAATTTGTTTAACTGCTTATGAAGAGGTTATTAACAAAGTAAAGTCAGGAACTGTCAATATGTATTTGTAATATCCCAAAAGAGAATATTCTATTATTGCTTTATTTGCTAAGTATTTAAAGATAGTATTTAAATTACTAAAAGCAAGTGGGAGTTTTAATCTTTAAAAGATAAAATTACAAGATACATAATCTTCTAAAATACACTAGTAAATATCATGATGAGGTTTGACATTTAAATGTTAAATCTCAAGATGATAGAATTATCATTCATAGAAAAGAAAAATATCTCAGATATTTGATTAATATGCTGAGGGCTATGATTTACAGGATTATGTAAACCTGATAATCATCATGATACATTACCAAATATGAAATTAGGTAAAGTATACATGATATGAATGATAAAGATAATCAATTTTAGAAATTTGGTTTATCTTAATAGTTAGGCTAGAAAATGAAAATGAGTTTCTTCAAAGATAAGGTAACCCTTGTGGTTTAAATCTTTGTATTGAAATCATATGGACAATATTGTATACGTATTTAATGCATGTCTTATGACAAGATTATTAATCACACTTAAGCAATCAACCGTAATTGAATATTCTTTTCTAAACACAAAGATTATGATTGTCATATTTATGAAATTGACAATGGAATATCAAAACTTTTTATTGAGTGATTACTTGAGCGAGGACGATAAGTAATCAAAAGGATTTTATGAATTCAAATAAATCTTTGAAAGTATACAAAGTGCAATAATCCATGGATGGATAAATGCATGCATCTAGAAGATTACTCTTATGTTTAATTATTAAATTCATGTTTTGATTTATAATTAAAATAAGATAATTTCTGAGTATTCCTGAAAGCTAGTGTTATTATGTTTAATTTCCTAAATCATATATGTTGAAAACATATAAAAAAGTAATATTCCATATAAGTAAAATGTTAAGTCTTAGTTTGGAATAAAACTTTATTTGGATGGTTTAGAAAATAAAACATATAACCTTGTATTGAATGTTTATTGTTGAAATATGTGCGATAAATGAATCTAATATAACATGATATATCATTTAGAAAGTCTAAATGGATATGAATAACATGAATAAAATCTAAGTATGACTCAAAGATTTTTCATGAACATCATGTTTTGTTGTATCATGCTTGATTACAAGATGATTTGGCAATATTAATATCTAATTGAAAAATTATTAGATAACTTGTGTAATATTCTAAAAGAATATGTTTGATTATAGAATCACATCCTAAGTCTGGAACAGCTTCCAAATTCTATAGATGAACAAAGGATCAATTTTTGTGCAAATTGTCATAGCTAACAAACTTGTAAGTTTGAAAGGCATCAAACATTACATAATAGATATTAATGTTTACGGGAAGGTTTTAAAAACATATTGTTGTTTGCATACAATGATGCTAATGAAATTGAGATGACACTCAATACTAGTTATGGTAATGATTTCATCCTTGGCTATTACTAGTTATGCATACTAAAAGCATAGTTGCATTATACATTAAGAGAATAAGAATACTTAAACTTTAAAATGTTTGGAAATTTGATTATCATAAATTGGTGGTTAAGGATGTCACACATTTTATGAAATATTATATGGCATAATCAAAATAGTTGAGTATGCACATACAAGAACTTCACTAGTTAAATTCTTGAAATAAGTATTCTTAAAATTCCAATAGATCAAAGTTGGATGATTTATGACTTGTCAACAAGTATGAGTGTCATTACTTGAGACATAATTCATCAACAAGAGTTATCATGCATTGATCTATTTAGTATTTGGATAAAGGGATGTTAAACAATTATTATAATAAATTTAAATACATGGTATGTTTAATTTATAATATATTGTATCCTATATTTGTATGTTTAATCTATGAATAAATGTTATTCTAAATTGTCCATTGTCAGTTTAATAATATGAGAATATTATTATATCAAGACAAATTTGAAAGTTGGTATAATATACTTAAAGTATATTGATGCGTAGTCATGCCATTTCAGATGATATTTAATGATACCGAATATAGGACTTATCCCAACTACATGATGTTACTTTATGGATCTTGTCATTAAGTAAACTATGAGAAGTTATCCTCAGACTTGAGATGCAAGATAAGTGTCATGAATGTAGTACATTTTTTGTGGAACAACTTAATGCTATACGTAACTTGTAGTCATAAGGGTTGTTTTCGAAAGTGTTACAAAGTTTGTGGGTTTTGCTAGTAGTCAAGATATAATTTGTTCCTTCAAATTTATTTTTGGAGTTTAATACTGCTGGGGCCCTCGTAGGGTTGGTAAGATGTATGTGTGGCCGCACCCAATATCTCCCTTGAATATGTTTAAAAGATTTGGTAATCTTGATCAATCACAAATAACGAGAAACAGAATGGTTAATTAACGAATGACTTTGATCCATATCCTTATTAATGTGGTATTAGAAACAAAATGATAATAATAATGAGAAATCATTAAAAGGTTTTTCCAGGAGCCTTACTCGAGTTGTACTAGAGGCACGAAGTGTTGCTAGACGCTAACCGATGTAATTACACTATTAAAATATGTCCAAGTGGGAGCTGTTAATTTATAGACATTATTTTAGTAGTCGTATGTTAGGATCGAACTCGAGATCATGGGATTGCACACTTTACGTATGAGACTTGATGTTTAAATAATTAATATAAAATGTTATATTTAATTATATAATTCACAATAAATAACTAAAAAGCGTTAGGTAATTAATGGAATTGACTAACGGTCGGTAAATGTCAACGGGATACGAAGAAAATAAAACAAGACAAGAGAAGGTTCTAGAAATCCTCTCTTGAGCTTGTTTATGGCCAAAACAATGGAATTCCACATCGGAAACCATTGTAAACTTGATCTCGACCATAAGGGTATAAATACATCCCTATGTATTCATCTCTTGGTTACTTGATTTCAATAGAAGGCCAAACTTCTTCTTTTCACCTTTCTTGTTCATATCTTGGCATGTGCATTCACTTAAATTAACTTTTTAATTTAGTCATTTTAATTTGATTTTGGTGATAATTATCGTTTTAGTATTGAAACAATGAGAAACTTGATAATAAACCGGCCTATGGTTTTATCATACAATTTTTCAAATATTATAATTTCAAGCGCTAAATTTTGGGGACAAAAAGAGTAAATAAACATCTTTATCAAATTACGGCTAGAGATAGATAATTTACATACGAGCTTGAATCCGAATGTTCTTTTACACACAGTGGCAAAGCTAGTAAATGTAATCGAAAGGGGCAACGGGCGATATGAATGATTCGAGTTAATTTTTTTTAATAAAATAAAAGATGATCAGGTTGGGTCGATTTAATTTAAACGTAAAAAAGTTATTTTAGGCAATTAACACTAACTAAAGGCCCGATGCGATATATATAAAATGAGAATCGTCTTATAACACAGTCCCATCATATTCATCTTAAATAAAATCAACTCCGACTTATAGTTTGTTCTCACTTTTAAAAGAAACACAAAAAAGTAAACACAATAGAAGTAAAAACAAGACACTATAAGAACAGCTAAACTTGTATCAAAGCAATTAAGAGCTCAACTAGGCACTTATATTCGGTTATATATATAATAATATGGAAGTTTCTTTCAAATGTTAACATAAAGTTTTGTAATGCTACCATGTGAAGAACAAGGATAAAAAAAAGAAGACTAGTTAATATATTATTGGTAAACTAGCAATCTCTAGAATAAAAAACTAAAATAAAGCATATGTTTGTTGGACAAATAATAATATTTAATGTTACAACTCTTTATCTCTACTCTCCACCATCCTTTCCAAATCTCCGACTAATTTTCTAGTCTATCAATAAAAATTGCTTTTGAAGATTCAAGTTTATGATTTTTGCTTTTTAACGAGGGCACTCTGTTTCCTATAGTGAGGGCACTGCCAATTTTTACACCCAATCTAACCATTTTTTCTATTAATTTAGCCATTATATTGAAGCTTTATTGGGGGCCTTTCCCCACTGCTTACATGGTGGCTCCGCCCTGCTTATGCATTGGTAAAAATTTATATATATGTACAGTCGAGGATTCAAGTCTTATAACATTTCATGGCGAAGCGCGGCAAGAATGATCCTCGTTATTGTATAAAGATGACAATTAGACTCCAAAATATGTATCTCTTTTTGTTTATATAAAATGTGACTGAAGAAATAAATTAGTTTACGTTCCACAATTTATCTATTCACCATTTGCTTATTATTTAAGAAACTACATAATACAACTTAACTTATCTTTTTGTTGTTACACGTAATTTATAACCTATGTTAAATAGTGAGCCATGTTTTCAAATTTATAAATGATTGACATGCAAGTATTACGTCACCTCCGATGGAGGTTTATGGAGAATGCATGTAAATGGTAACCTCCCATTGAAATAATTAGTTTATAGAGATTACGGTGCAAGAGATCGAAAATGAGGTTTATACTCATCAAATGATGAGATGGAAACTTTTGTACGTGAGTTAGTTTGTATGAAAGAGATGCTGTATGTAGTGGACCTACTTATAAACTATACTTGCAGTTTAAATGAGTGAATTGGTAAGTTTATGTGAGTTCATGGTTAATGAACAGAAGATATGGCACGACGTGACGTGAGACTGCAATGCATTTGGCAAAGTCCGTAGCATTGAAGATGCACTGTACAAATAATCCGTGTGTATCAACTAGCTAGGCACAAATGTGTCAATGTGAACATGGAAAATGGTTCGTTGTGAGAGAAATTAAAATAAAACATTGTTGACTATTGTTAGTTATGTTAGATTATGGACATTATTTTAGTAGTCGTATGTTAGGATCGAACTTGAGATCACGGGATTGCACACAATACGTATGAAGAGAAAAAGTAATAATTATTTATAAATGTTATAATTAATTATTAAACACAAAATAAATAATAATAATTAGTATTATTGATTAATGACTAATTATTTATTAATCGAAGATTAGGAAAGTAATACTAAACAAAACATGGAAACAAGAGAAGGTTCCGGATTTCCCTATGGGAGTCCACAACCGATCGGCCTAAGGGGGAATCCCACCTCCTTTGTGCCTTGAGCTCCAAGTTTTGTGTAGTATATAAGCAAACCTAAGATGTAGGTTTTTCTCATAACTTGTACACACACATCTTGGTGTTTTCTCTCCTCTTTTCTTCCTTGGTCGATTCATCAAAACCAAACCCTTAGGGTTTCGATTTTTATGATCTAAAATAGTTTTGTGTTTATTACTTGCAAATACTTTTCTTGAATTAGTACGTGTGTACAAGAACGTGAATCAAACACACTATTGTTTGATTCTTGGATTGAATTACAAAAAGGTAAGGGGTAACTCATATAATCCTTATAAACCCTAATTAGGGTTCTTGGTTCCGGAAAATTGCATTGATTCTTGTTCGGGCTAGAATCATCAAGGTATGTTTACTATTTAAATATTGATTAATTAATTACATGTTATTTGATCTTGTTGTAACGCTTCCGCATATGCTCACTTTGATGTACTTGGTTTATTTATATGAAGGTCATGATATAATAATTCCAACAGTGGCATCTAGAGCCGTTATAATGTAATTAATTATCGAAACACATAAAAATTGGATCTTGATCCGTTTAGTTACATGTTTTTAGGGTTGATTTGTTAGATTCCTAACCCTAAAATATTTTATGGGTCGATTGACCTTAATAGGGTTTTAGGGTTTATGGTTTTTAATTTTTTAATATGATTAGAAACCCTAGGATGTCATGTAATTGTTATGCGTTTTAGTAAACGATCTTGGTGCAATATGTTAATTGTTAAGCTAAATCCATGAAAAAGTGCATATTTGCATGGATTTTTATATTGTGTTATAATTTAAATGGTTTAAATTGTTTATATGAATTAATGGTTAAGTTATATCGCAACATGTAAATTTATTAATAGATGTCGAATTGGGGAAGACTCCAATATTAAGTAATCAATTATGTGCTATGTTGTATTTATTTAATTTTGGCTTACGCAATCGATTTACCGATGTATGTGGCTCTTTTTCCAAGAAAAAGAAAGCCCTAATTGAATTAATACGTAATACACCTAGATTTGATTATTAATAGGACTTTTGAATAAGATTTGCATGTGGCTACATGTTTTATACATATTTAATTGTTATGATTATGTATATTTATTTATTTAGTTGTTTTATTTTTTTATTGTACATTACTTGTTTTTGTTTATTTATTGTGTTAGACATGTTTATAAACAAAAAGGGTAATTTTTGAATAGAAAAATAATACGGACAAAATAATGGCGAAATTGTTTTGGTTTTTTAAGAGTTTAAATCTCAAAGAATTGGTTGATTGATGTTTTTGTACGTAATGGTTAAATAGGCTCGACCGAAGTTTACACACTATAAGATGGGTATAAGGATGGCAACGCATTAAATTGTGGCCTTAGAGAGACAACATTCTGTCTTAACGCTCGTTTGTGTGTAAATTAGACTTACCGAACAACTATTATGTGTTCATTGTCATCTTAAGGGTGAATAATCCACAATTCCACAATGATTATCCGAAACACTAAGCTTTCGGGCTTATGCAAAAGTACGATATAGTGGACGATAATTGATGGTTATTCTTTAATTGGTGAACCCGATACCTCAATCAAAACTTTGTTATTTTACTCTTAGCTAATTGGTAATAAAAATGTTTTGTAAAACCAATGTTATGAAGTTGTATGCATGCTTCTTCATACATTATTTTGATCACATCAAAATATTAATACCCTTATAAAATTAAGTCGAATGCCATCTAATTAAGAACACTTGAAGTTGTAATTTACGTCATGTGAGAACTTGGCGAGATTGCAATGGAGAGGTAAATTTCATAAATTCATTGCTAGCAGATCAACTGATGTGAGGGATTTGTAAGTTTGCAGTTTTTAAGTTAGACGACTTAAATTGAGTAGGAAGTGAGATCTTGGACTCAAGGCATTAAGATGGGGATCAAACATGCTTACATTACAAAAGTTTTGTGATTGTAAATCCCATAAATCTAGGAATTACAATATGATATTGGCAATTATTGTACGACAATTACCTTGTTGAATACTATCATTACTAGCAGATCAACTGATGTAATGGTACTATGTCAATTAGGATCCTAGCTTTAAGAAAATACTATGGTTTATATGAATATTTACCAATGGGTATTTTATTTTCTTAAAGATCTAATTATCGAAAATACTGAAATTGAATTTTGTAATTCGTTTTAATGTATTAATGCAACGTTCAAACCGTAAACGCACTTTGGGCTTTGATAAATTGATCTAGTTCTGTTTTCAAACAAATGTATGATTAAGAAATATTTACTTCAAAGACAAAAGAAGTCTCCTTTCTATGATGGAAGAGTGAGACACAATCCTATTCCTTTTCATGAATGAGAAAGAAAAATAGGAATATTAGATATGTCTAAATTCTAATATAACTCATAGCAAATTTTTTAATAGTTAAGAAAATTGCGAATATTTTCCATAGGGATTTTATCATCCTCATTCGGTGATCAAATTCATAGTAACAAATATGATATTTGGTTAACAGAAAATTATGTATGACATTTTATGAGTTATTATAATTAGAAGCTAGACTAATTACTGCAAAATGTTTAAAAACAAACTAGTTGTTTTGAATATTTTAAAGGTGCTACATACATTGTAGGATGGTAGACCTGTTAAGGAAGAAATTGCATGCCCAATTTTCAAGTTAAAAGCATTTGGTGGATAGTCCATCATTTACGTAGTAGAATACACTTTTAGTGCATAAGTAATTGTTATGAATGGACAATTAAAGGTATAGGAAAGTTAAAAGCACACTATTTGCTTTCACTGGATAGGAAACATTTACAATGTTGTCAAATTCAGTGGGAGTATTGTGTACTTATCACTGAATAAGGAATTATTGTAATGATCTTTAATTCAGTGGGAGTTACAAGCTTTGATATCTTGGTAGCTAAAGATAATTACTAGACATTATTGTCCTACACATACTTGACACAATCATATTGAAAACATAAACAAATGCATGGCATGTTGTTTATCAACTATATGATGTTGTTTCATGCACAAGTGTGAGAAATGTTATCTTTAATGTGTGCAAGAAACAACTAATAAAGATATGATTTAAATGATTTTCTTGACTACAAGGTAAGAGAATAATGTTCTAATATTAATTCAAGAAACACTTGGTGTTACAATTTATGTTATGTGAGAGCTTAACTAGATTGCAACAACAAGGTGAATTTCATATTTCGTTACTAGCAGATCAACTGGTGTAATTGAATTATGAGAATTTGCAGTTTCTAAATTAGAATAATGTTCTAATATGAATTATACTAAGCTAATTCAAGAAATACTTAGTGTTACAATTTATGTTATGTGAGAGCTTAACTAGATTGCAACAACAAGGTGAATTTCATATTTTCATTACTAGCAGATCAACTGATGTAATTGAACTATGAGAATTTGCAGTTTCTAAATTAGATACCTATTAGAACATGTGTCAATATGATAACAAGACTACTTTAATTTATAGATTTATGAATTCATGGAATGACATAAATTCATTAAGTAATCTAATGCTACTTCAATCTGAATATTTATGTGTTCTTGGAATGACATAAATAAATGAAGAAATAATGTTATTTACATTATTGTGAAGTAATATATTAACTTGAAATTACTATTGAAACCAAAAGATGGTGTTCATAATTACTTTATTTAAACATGTTTATGTTTCATTGTAAAGATATAAACATAAAGTCTTTTAATTGTTACAAGACTTATAATAAAGTAAGACGTTATCTTGTTGTGTCTTTTAATTAAGACATATACATGAAGTTATTAAATGGTTAAATGACTTATAACGTATAGTGAGATTATAACAGTTTATGTTTTCTTGTAAAGACATGAACATGAAGTAACTTTGTAAAAAGTACTTGTGTTATAAAGCATGTAATTGGCTTGAATATTATTATACCATTAAAATTACTTAGTTGGTAAATAAACAAGTCAAAAGGAATATGGTTATCTTAAATATTGTTAGATTGTCTTAAAATATTAATACTAATGAAATATCAAATGTTTATGGTATGTTCAGTTAGGAAAATCAAACTCTTGTTATATTGTTTGATTAAAGATAACTATGACTTCTTTTCTTCCAAAAGTTTTCAAGGTTAGAATGTTAAGTATGACTTGGACATATTTAATAAAACTCCAACATAGAAGATTAATAAGACGTTATCATATGATGGAATGTGATGAATCACATTAAGTCTTAAATTGAAGTTCTAAATTTGTTTAACTGCTTATGAAGAGGTTATTAACAAAGTAAAGTCAGGAACTGTTAATATGTATTTTTAATATCAAAAAAAAAAAAAAAAAAAAAAAAAAAAAAAAAAAAAAACATTGTATTGGTTCTTTATTTGCTAAGTATTTAAAGATAGTCTTTAAATTACTAAAAGCACGTGGGAGTTTTGATCTTTAAATGATAAAATTACAAGATACATAATCTTCTAAAATACACTAGTATATATCATGATGAAGTTTGACATTTAAATGTTAAATCTCAAGATGATAAAGTTTGATATTTAAATGTTAAATCTCAAGATAATGGAATTATCATTCATAGAATAGCAATATATCTCAGATATTTGATTAATATGTTGAGGGCTATGATTTACAGGATTATTGAAAACCTGATAATCATTATGATACATTACCAAATATGAAATTGGGTAAAGTATACATGATATGAATGATTAAGATGCTGTCCATAAAGATAATCAATTTTAGAAACTTGGTTTATCTTAATAGTTAGACTAGAAAATGAGGATGGGTTTCTTCAAAGATAAGATAACCATTGTGGTTTAAATCTTTGTATAGAAATCATATGGACAATATTGTGCACGTATTTAATGCATGTTTTATGACAAGATTATTAATCACACTTAAGCAATTATATGTGATTGAATATTCTATTATAAACACATTAAATATATAAAGATTATGATTGTCATATTTAGTTTCATTTATATGAAATTGACAATAGAATATGAAAACTCTTTCATGAGTGATTACTTGAGCGAGGACGATAAGTAATCAAAAGGAGTTTATGAATTCAAATAAATCTTTGAAAGTATACAAATTGCAATAATCCATGGATGGATATATGCATGCATCTAGAAGATTAATCTTATGTTTAATTATTAAATTCATGTTTTGATTTATAATTGAAATAAGATAATTTCTAAGTATTCCTAAAAGCTAGTGGGAGTATTATGTTTAATTTCTTAAATCATATATGTTGTAAAACATATAAAAGGTAGCATTCTATATAAGTTAAATGTTAAGTCTTAGTTTGGAATGAAACTTTAAAGATTTAGGAAATAAGACATACAACCTTGGAATGAATGTTTATTGTTGAAACATGTGCGGTAAATGAATCTAATATAACATGATATATTATTTAGAAAGTCTAAATGGATATGAATGACATGAATAAAATCTAAGTATGACTCAAAGATCTTTCATGAACATCATGTTTTGTTTTATCATGCTTGATTACAAGATGATTTGACAATATTAATATCTAATTAAAAAGTTATTAGATAACTTGTGTAATATTCTAAATGAATACGTTTGATTATAGAATCACATCCTAAATCTGGAATAGCTTCCAAATATTATAGATGAACAATTTTCAATTGTTGTGAAAATTGTCATAGCCAACAAACTTGATAGTTTGAAGGGCATCAAACATTACATAATAGATATTAAGGTTTACGGGAAGTTTTAACATATTGTTGTTGCATATAATGATGTTATTGAAATTGAAATGACACTCAATACTAGTTATGGTAAGGATTTCGTTCTTTGCTATATGTACTAGTTTTGTTTACTAAAAGCATAAGTTGCATTATACATTAAGAGAATAAGAATACTTTAAACTTTAAAATGTTTGAAAGTTTAATTATCATAAATTGGTGGTTAAGGATGTCTCACATTTTTATGAAATATGACATTATCAAAATAGTTGACTATGCACATATAAGAATTTCAATAGTTGAATTCTTAAAATTCCGATAGATCAAAGTTGGATGATTTATGTCTTGTCAACAAGTATGAATGTCATTGCTTGAGACATAATCTATCAACAAGAGTTATCATGCATTGATCTATTTAGTATTTGGATAAGGGATGTTAAACAATTATTATGATAAATTGAAATACATGGTATGTTTAATTTATAATATATTGTATCCTATATTTGTATGTTTAAATCCATGAATAAAGGTTATTCTTAAATTGTCCGTTGTCAGTTAATAATATGGGAATATTATTAAATTAAGACAAATCTGAAGGTTGGTATAATATACTTAAAGTATATTGATGCGTAGTCATGCCATTTCAGATGATATTCAATGATACCGAATATAGGACTTATCCCAACTACATGATGTTACTTTATGGATTTTGTTATTGAGTAAATCATGAGAAGTTATCCTTAGACTTGAGATGCAAGATAAGTGTCATGAATGTAGTACATTTTTGTGGAACAACTTAACGCTATACGTAACTGGTAGTCATAAGGGTTGTTTTCGGAAGTGTTACAAAGTTTGTGGGTTTTGCTTGTAGTCAAGATAGAATTTGTTCATTCAAATTTATTTTTGGAGTTTAATACTGCTGGGCCCCTCGTAGGGTTGGTAAGATGCATGTGCGGCCGCACCCAATATCTATCCTGAATATGTTCAGAAGATTTGGTAATCTTGATCAATAATAAATAACGAGAAACAGAATGGTTAATTAAGGAATGACTTTAATCCATATCCTTATTAACATGATATTAGAAACAAAGGGATAATAATAATGAGAAATCATTAAAAGGTTTTTCCAGGAGCCTTACTCGAGATCGTACTAGAGGCATCGGCATGTTGCAAGACGCTAACCGATGTGATTACACTATTAAAATATGTCCAAGTGGGAGCTGTTAGATTATGGACATTATTTTAGTAGTCGTATGTTAGGATCGAACTTGAGATCACGGGATTGCACACAATACGTATGATGAGAAAAAGTAATACTCCCTCCGTCCCATAATAAGTGTCCATAATGGAATCTTTACATGTCCCAAATTAAATGTCCAGATTCTATTTCAACCAATGAGATGAGAGTTTAGTGGGTAAAATTGATATTTGATTGGTGGATAGTGTAGTTAGTGGAATTTTCTAAAACTTTGTGCATCTTAAAAGTGGACACTTAATATGGGACGGAGGGAGTAATTATTTATAAATGTTATAATTAATTATTAAACACAAAATAAATAATAATAATAATTAGTATTATTGATTAATGACTAATTATTTATTAATCGAAGATTAGGAAAGTAATACTAGACAAAACATGGAAACAAGAGAAGGTTCCGGATTTCCCTATGGGAGTCCACAACCGATCGGCCTAAGGGGGAATCCCACCTCCTTTGTGCCTTGAGCTCCAAGTTTTGTGTAGTATATAAGCAAACCCAAGATGTAGGTTTTTCTCATAACTTGTACACACACATCTTGGTGTTTTCTCTCCTCTTTTCTTCCTTGGTCGATTCATCAAAACCAAACCCTTAGGGTTTCGATTTTTATGATCTAAAATAGTTTTGTGTTTATTACTTGCAAATACTTTTCTTGAATTAGTACGTGTGTACAAGAACGTGAATCAAACACACTATTGTTTGATTCTTGGATTGAATTACAAAAAGGTAAAAGGTAATTCATATAATCTTTATAAACCCTAATTAGGGTTCTTGGTTCCGGAAAATTGCATTGATTCTTGTTCGGGCTAGAATCATCAAGGTATGTTTACTATTTAAGTATTGATTAATTAATTACATGTTATTTGATATTGTTATAACGCTTCCGCATATGCTCACTTTGATGTACTTGGTTTATTTATATGTAAGTCATGATATAATAATTCAAGAAGTTACACTTCGTGTCTTTTGTTTCGTCCCCTGCTCCAACTGAGCTGTCATCTAGACATTTCAACAAAAGTAAAATAGATAAAATGACAAAGAAAACCACCAAATGCCGTGTTGAAGCTGGGCCCATGCATATTTCTTTAGTGGGAAAAGAAATTTCAATTAATGATATGGTTGTTGATACCTGATTTAAATATATAAATGTATGACTATATTGTGATATAGATGTAAATAAATACATTTGAGATGTTATTCACCCTCGATCTCTTTCTAACTCAAGACTATGGCCTTTCCATCCTCCAGCCAAGATGCTCAATCCTCTTTATCCTTAGAGTTGATACAACCGTGCCGCCGGTTTACATTTTCTGAGATTCAGCTAGCAACACATGACTTTGATGAGTCATTGGTTATTGGACGTGGAGGTTTTGGCCAGGTTTACAAAGGGACCGTCTCTAACGGGCCATGTCATGTGGATGCAGCTATTAAGCGGCTGGAATCAACTTCTAATCAAGGAGCTGTAGAGTTTTGGGCTGAAGTTGAGATGCTGTCGAAGTTAAGGCACTGCCACTTGGTGTCTTTGCTTGGTTACTGCAATGATGGCCAAGAGATGATCCTCGTTTACGAGTATATGCCTAATGGAACTCTTGTAGATCGTCTCCATAAATGTCTAACTACTCTAACTTGGGTGCCAAGACTCAAAATATGCATAGGGGCCGCTCGTGGCTTAGATTACCCACACACTGGTACGGGTATAAACCATGGAGTTATACATCGAGATGTTAAAAGCTCAAATATATTGGTAGATATCAACTGGGCTGCTAAGATATCGGACTTTGGGCTATCCAAAATAGGCTCAACTAATCAACCTTCCACTTATGTCAACACAATGGTAAGAGGTACATTTGGATATCTAGATCCAAATTACTTTTACACTGGTAAGTTGACTCGAAAGTCTGATGTGTATGCGTTTGGGGTGGTACTATTTGAAGTCTTGTGCGGGAAAAAAGCAGTAGATACAAGTATTGATGAGGAACAATGTAGTTTAGCAGCATGGGCACACGACTCTGTTAAAGAAGGCAGGGTCAAGCAAATTGTTGATTTAAATTTAAGGGGGAGAGTATCCTCTAAATGTTTAAAGGAGTTTGCGCAACTAGCTGACAGGTGTTTGCATAGCAGTCCAAAGCAACGGCCTACAATGGCCCAGGTTGTAGCGGGTCTTGAATCTATCCTAGCCTCACAAGAGAAAGCTAACCAAACGTTGTCGCCTTTAGACATGAAAATATTTGGTAAAATGGTACCGACGTTTCTCTTTCCATCTCGGGAAAAGTCAGGTATATATTTTGTTCAATTCCCGTCCCTTTTAGGTAAAAAATATTGAATTTCGATTTTTCATGTTCAGACTACCTTGTAATATACCAAACTAATAAGACAAAAAAAATGCAGTTAAGGTCTTATATTGACATATGATAGCTTAACTAATAAGACAAAAAAAAATGCAATTACGGTCTTATATTGACATATGATAGCTTTCAGTAGTAAGTAAATTTTTTGTTCTACATATATGCATGACTTTTTTTATTATTATTTTTTTTAGCGGCTAATAAGATTTTTATTAATATAGGTCGCAAAGAGCTAGAAAATATAAATGGAAAATGAAAGTGATACTAAAAGACCATACTTGAGAACCAAGCATCTAAGAAAACGTTACCTCTAAGCGACATCGAACAAACATCTCAAAACCACTAAAAAAAAAAAAAAAAAAAAAAAAAAACCCTCTTAAACCACTTTAAAATCTACCAATATCCCAAGTGATCAGATGCTAAAAACTTTAAATTTAAAACATCACCTTTTTATTTATTATTATTATTATTATTATTATTATTATTATTATTTATTTATTTATTTTTTCTATTATTTCTTCCTCCAAATTAAACATGGTTTGGAATCTTTTCAATAGCTGACATACTAATAGACTTTAATTTAAGAGAGTTTTTAAAATTAACCTTTTTATGGTAGTAGATTATCAAAATGAACCGCGCACATGTATTTTACCAAAATGGACTTTCGATCAATCCTCCGTTAGATTTGGTCGAGTTTTATCATTAGAGGAGGTGTTTTATGTGCTATATTTTTAGGCTTGGTGTTTTTGTATGAATTTCCTTATCTCTATTGTATTTTCTAGCTTTTTGCTAATTCTATCAATGGAAATTTAGCCGTCCAAAAGAAAATATCAAATCCTCCATTAGATATTACATTACATCCGGGTCATCCAACCGTCAAACACATAAGCGAACATCAAATGTTCAAGTGCATACTAGCCGCACACTCAATTCCCCATGTGCGCCTAAGCGCATAGAATAAGAGAAAATCAAATTAGTAGACTAAATCACTAAAAGAAAGTGCAGCGCATAGAAACTCACAGGGCGCCTACAATAACATGAGTAAAAAAAGGAAGTGTGTTGGGTTTGTGTTGGTTATGTCAAGTCATGAGGACAGCGCCAAAATCATAGCATGAATCTTTATCCAAGAGTGATGGTGTGCAGGGTTGTCTTTTAGGGTGTGTGCAAGGTGAGCGATCGCTCAGGGCCTCAAATTTTTACGGGACCCAAATTTGTCCCGTTAATAGTATATGCATGCGTACAAATTATTCTCCATAAAGAAAAAAGTATTTAGATGAAAAAAATATCTTAAATAAATAATATGTTAGAATTATTATATAGCTAATTATATTATATCTTATATATAAATGGTGACAGTTTATATATGACATTCATTCTCAAAGGATCTTATTTTGTAATTTCGTCCAGAGCCCTAAAAAATATCTAGAATTCATAGGACAGCCCGATGGTATGTGGTACCGTACAAGCCTCTTTCTGCATAGATTCCTTAAAAATCAATGAATAGGAATACACTCATTACTAGAGGTGAGCATCGAGCCGAACCCGACCCGTCCCAACCCGAGTCCCAACTTACTGAAAATTCCAACTCGAGTCCCGACCTGAATATAGCTTGGTTTGTGTCGGTCGGGGTCGGTTTCGATTGGTTTGTGTCGGTTTTCGGTCGTCGGTTGGTTCTGCTCACCCCTACTCAATACACAATGGGTGTCAATGCATTTATGATGCATGGTAGGTAATAAGAGCATCTACAATGGCTGCAAGTCATCAAAAGCTTTTTAAAGTGATTGCATTTAAAGCATTTAATGCTAACTCATTAATGACTAAAGGGTTTTTGGAAAAGCTTTGAATCTACCAAGTCTTTGGTACCCAATAGCTTTTTACAATAAATGAAATTCATCAAAAGCTTTTCACCGAGTCTTTAGTTTAATGGAAAAACATTTTTGAAAAGCTTGTTGAAATAGTAAAAACCTATTCTAAAAACAACCATTGCAGTTGCTCTAATACACAATGGGTGTCAATGCATTTATGATGCATGGTAGGTAAAGCTGATTGACAAAGAAAAAGAAACCTATAAACACTAGGTATAAGCTATACAAATAAAACCAACCATGTGACCCACATAAAAATGCGCTTGGAACAAATAAGTGCGCTTAATTGGTCCAGTTTTGTAAATTGAATGAAATTGGTCCATTCTGGTAAGTAGTATCATATGAGTTCACTTACGTAATTATTTTTATATTTAATTAGTGATAATACCTGTGCACGCACAGGGTTTTTAAAATTTTGTTTTAATTATGTATTATTATCGATTAAGAAATAAACGACTTAACATGTTTTAAATGGTTTTACTTGGTGGACTAAAAATAAAAAATCATATGTATATGTTATAACCTGCCTATTATTTTAGGATAATGCTTTTGGATTAAAAATTATATTTTATTGTTCAACCAAAATCACATGATAATACTTGACTTGCACAAGATGTTAGTGATATATGCTTTTAGTTTTGCAAACACATGCTATCAATTTACGATGTGTTTTGTAATTGTGGTATTTCTTTTACTTATATTTTTGTTAAAATATGTAGCATATTTTGATAGCTTTGAAGATTGATTCATTTCCTTAATTATGAATAACTATCATATCATTTTTACTAATGTACCTTTTTGTTTGGAAAATTGTATTTACATAAGTTTGTGTTATTTACTTCTCATGTTTGATAATAAAATTACCAAATTAACATAGATGCGTACAATATAGCTTCTTTATTACATAAAAAGAAATGAAAAAAGATGTAATAGGTAGAACTCAAATTTAATCTTATATTTATGTATAATGTATAATAATAATTTTTATCTAAGCCCGAACTATATAAGGAAATTATTATTACTTGTATAAGTAAGTTATAAATGCATGAAAAAAATGACAGAGAGTATATTCGCAAGTATTTTAGGATTGTTTGAATACTTACCGACCTTTCACTTTAATGCAACTTTCTTCATAATTGGCCTAAATTATCAAGGTAAAAGACACTCATATTTTAGACCGTTGGTTGACACCCATAGTGTTATCAATGACCGCAAACACTTGCTAAGTATCATTTACTCATTCAAAGACAAATTACACTTTGAAAAGAATTCCTACCATAAAATTTCCCATATGGGCACTAAAACACATCTTTGGTACATTAAAATGCATTAATGTATTATCTAAATCAGCAACTCAACTAAATTATACATTCATACATTGAGCAGGCGTAGAAAATCCTTCCACGACAATCATGTGTTGATACTTAATCCTCCTCTAAAAAATGCACACAATAAATTGCATTACACTTTAGTATGTGCGATAAGATAATAAAACTGAAAAACCACTAACATGTTGCATTATAGTAAGGATAACAACAAAGTTAGTCATAACATCAAATAAGAAAACTTCATATTAGAACTAAAAGAGTGTTTGGTTATACTTATTAAAGATGCTTATTGGTTTATTTAATTACCATAACATAATAAGTGTATGATAAAGCTATAAGCTTTTTTTAGAAGCTTAGTGAAAAATCCCTAAAATTACAACTAATTTTATTATAGCTTAGTGTGTTTATAGTAAAAACACAATTATTAATTGTAGAAGTTTTCAATAAAACATAAAAAAAAAAAAAAAAGTTACTAAAATTTGGTGGGTATAACAAAAAAGTTAAACCACAAAAAAAGTTACTAAAAAATATCAGCTAGATAAGGTATAAGCAAAAGTTCTGTTGAGGTCTCTTTCGGATACTATTCAGAAGCAAAAAGAGGTTTACACATAAATCATAAGTATAGAATAATGGTTATATCTCACATTTGTGATTACCAACTCAATAACATTATCGCAGTATAGTAACATAATAACCTGATTAAAACTATATATTCTTGCTGAATAATTCTCATGTAAATACTTTTAATTCGTTTACAACGGCCAACTATTACTTTTTTTTTTTTTTTTTTTTTTTTGATAAGAATCACGTCAATGAATAAAGTTTAAGAAAAACACATTCTATATTAAACAATAACTATCTAAATCACGCGTTTTTTTTTTTTTTTTTTTTTTTTTTTTTTTTTTTTTTTTTTTTAATTAGTTTTGTATGACGTTTTTAACTGACAGACATGTTGAGGTTGAAGTTGATTTTGTTGTTTAACATTAACTATTGATATCATGTTGTATAAAATGTGTGAATTTAGTAGTACATAATGAGCGTTGATTAAGTTAAAATATGCTCCGTAAAGTTTTTAAAATGTTTTTATATATATCCATATACAAATTTTAAATAACAATTTTATGAGTCGTTGTTATAAGTAGAATCGTGTATATTTATTTTCATATCACAATGTTGTGCATACCATTTGATATTTATATTCCCGTTACTAATAATTTAGCCGTATTTCAAACCCATGTACGTATAAATTAAACTTTTAAATAGTAACATGAGTCCTTATTTAAAAAAATATTTAACGTATATTAAAACTAATTCTCATATTTACCAAATTTTATAATTTTAATAGATGAAAGTCTAAAAACTAATACTAATACTCATGTAATTTTAAAAAAAAAAATAATAATATTATAAAGTATAGGGGTATAAATTGTAAGGGCTTATTTGTGTTTTTTATAAAGTTATTAAAAAACATGAAAACTTGTAATTTTACATATAAATTATTTAAAATTCAATAACTAAAGTTTTATTAATTGCTTCCTTTTTTTTAAGTTTTTGTTTTCATAAATTTGACACCTATATTTATATATATATTTTTTCTTAACCAAATTTCTCCATCAAATTTATTAAGTTTGACCAAAATCAATTTAATTTTGACTTTTCATTGACCAATCACATTACTCGATTTCGCCTACGTGGCAAAATCGAGCTCTCCTATTGGTCCAATTTTTTTTTCAATGAGAAGGGATTTGCAAAAACACTCCGAAATGATGTAATTCTTTTATTATATTACTTTTATATTTAATCTGTGATATATTACCCTTATGTCCCTTTCTAACAACTTGTTATAAATTTTTTGAGCTTGTAGATGAACGTAGAAACTTAATATCATTGGAAATGTTCCTTCGTACTGTCGGAGGCGAAAACCAAATGTTACGTCAGTTTGATTTTGATACCATCAGTGTTGCAACAGAAAACTTCTCTGAAGCTAATACAATTACAAGAGATAGTTACAATGGTTACATCTACAAGGTATCCATAATCATAAATCAAATTCAATGCTTTTTTAAGTACTGTGCGTGTTAGAAAAAAGTCTGTTATTCAAGTTTTGCTATATACATACTCCAACTTTGTTTCTTATTCAGGGGAAGCTAAAGAATGGACAATATATAGCAATTTCTGGACCTGCTAAAGTTTCTTCTTATCAGCTAAAGAATGGACAATATATAGCAAATTGTATCCTTGAATGTATCAATGAAGTGTCGATACTTGTACAGGTAGAACATGAGAATTTGATTCAGTTGGTTGGATATTGCATTAAAGGAACAGGCACATACCTCATCTATGACTTTGCACCCTATGCAACTCTGAGTAGCTTATTATATGGTACATTTCGATATTGAAACTGCATGCATACCCAATGATAGTTTTTAAGATTATGTATTAATTTGAGACTAAACCTTGTCAAGCATGCACGTATTTTGCAGATCCTGATTGTGCTCTCTTGGGCTAGGATGAGAGGTACAAAATATTACTAGGTGTTGCAAGGGCACTTTTTTACCTTCAACAGCATGCTCCGAGTCGGATCATACATCGTTATGTCGAACCTTCAAACATTCTTTTAGATGAACAAATGAACCCAAAACTATCAAATTTCAAGTTAGCAAGAGGTTATACAAACACTCATGAGGATGATTTTGGCGGAACGACTTTAATAGTTGGAACCTCGTAAGTACATAAACGTACACTCATTGATAAAACCATCTGAATCTTTTTCACCTTTCTTCAACTCTCTAATTAGATGTCATGTTTTTTTTAACGATATTGTAGTTGGTTTTTTTGCCTCAAAGGTTTGTACATTTAGTATGTGAGTCAGTGCTTTTAATTCAGTTTCTTTTTTTTGCCTCAATTTGTATATATATTAAGCAACGAGGTATAATAATCAAATGCTTTTTAACCCAACTTTTATGGTGAGTTTGTTTTCTGTCTATATAATGGGATGAGACGTGGGATTCACTCACATACTATGTTTATAAAACGTTTTGGAGTAATATAAATTTACCAGGTGTAAAAACTTTTTTAATAATAATAATAATAATAATAATAATAATAATAATAATAATAATAATAATAATAATAATACTAATAATAATAATAATAATAATAATAATAATAATAATAATAATAATAATAATAATAATAAAACTTGTACTAATTTAATATCTTAAAAGAACCCTTGTGTGTTTAGAAGAAAAAGGGAGGAGGTAAATTTAGGTTAAAATTAACTTAGCTCAATAGGAAATAACGCAATTACTTTCGGTATCTAGAAATTTATCTTTTTTTGTTGTGTCGTGGATCCTCTTCAGATTTGGGAGATATTATATGTCGGTATATAAGTCGTACATTTCAAAGAAAGATTGTATATGTTAATAATAAGGTTTTAATCTCTATTCACATTTGTGTTTCTCTGCATTCTTTTTTGATATATTATGGTACTCCGTATCATATAGTGTTGGTCATGACTAATACCTGCATTGCATACGTGACAGTGGATACTTGGATCCAGAATATTTTACGCATAGTCGTACGTCAGCTAAGACTGATGTCTATAGTTTTGGTGTGGTAGTTCTGGTAACTCTAAGTGGGCATAGAGCAATCGAGAAAATTGACAGAATCAACAAGCTTTTGCCAGAATTTGTAAGTATGATTAGATTCTATGATGGTAGAATTGTGTTTGTGTGATCCATTTTCCAAAAGTAAAGGCATTCCTGCTTTTTCAAGTCAATCTCATATAACATAATGATGACATGGATTTTAATATCAAAGCAAGCCCGACCTTTTTTAGTACTAATTTATCTAAACAGAATGTCTAAATTGTGGAAAAGTATTTTAGTTAAATTATTATTCTTCTCTTATATATAATATATTACAAGAATGTGATGTGAGTGTGGAAAATGTAGAATGGATAATAAGGTAGGGGTGGGCAAAACCGCCCGAGTCCCGACATAAACCGATAGTCCCGAAACCGAATAATAGCTAATCGGGTCAGGACGGGCCAAAAACCGACAAAATACAAGCAAAAACCGACTACTTTCGGGACGGGTCGGGATCGGGACGGGATGGGCCAAAAAACAGACTACTTTCGGGTCGGTATTCAGTTTACGATTTAAGTGACTTTCGGGATCGGGATTAGTCGGGATCCGGCCCGATGCTCAGCCCTATAATAAGGGGAGATGGTAATATATTTTAGTTAGTAACTGACATTTGTTGAACTAATGTAGGTTTGGAGCAATTGGGTGGAAGGAGCATATTCAAATATAGTTGATCCTAGAATTAATACTAATGTTGATTCAACAGTCATGAAAAAGATTGATCCAAATTGGATTGTTGTGTACACAAATTGATTCAAAGGAGAGACCAACAATAGAGGAGGTTGTTGGCATGTTGATTGGCACCTCATCTATCCATCTCCCTATCCCAAAACACCCAGTAGCTAATCGTACTTCTAATTTTCATAGGGAGGATATAGACCCAAGTGATGCTGATGGTTCATCAGAGGAGTTTGAGGGCTAGTGATGAGACAACACATGTGGTGCAATCGCATATGGCCAATATTTTACCGGCTTTGAAATAAGATAGTCCATTATGTATTATTTTACACTACTTGGATACCCGCGCACAGCGGCGGCGATAAATATAGCTATATTATAATATAGTAAACTAATTGATAGCCTAACTTTTCCCGCAATTTGCTGCCCGCTTAATGAATTTGTTTCACAACACGCTGAATGTATATGTTAGTTGTATTTATTTGCTTTGGTTTCCCGTTGCTTTCTCGTGACATTATTATTCCCGCATATAGAATGACCATCGCAATCTTTTACCCGTCAAACACTCTCCCAAAAGTATATGATTTTGTTGAATTAAAATTGTATTGATTGAAATAAATGTTAAAGTGGTAAAAAATTAAATTAATAAAAATAAACCCACTAAAAATGTAAAAACTAAAAACTCATAAAAATATATTAAAATTGATGTTGAATTAAAAAGCACAAAATTTTAAAAAATATGGTGAAATTAGATTATAAAAAGAATAAATAGATAAAAAGATATTTCAATTTGAAAATAAAAGCGAATTTTAAGTTGTAAAGTGACACATGTCATCTCATAATTGGAGTTACTTATCTTAATTTTTGCTTAGGAGTTAGGCTTGGTTAGTTAAGAAGTGACACATGGCACCTCATAATTGGAGGTCCTTATCTTAATTTTTGGTTAGAGTTAGATTTGGAATTAGATGCATTATATAGTAATATAGATTAATTAGTTAGATTTTGTATTGGGAGCCTTTTTGTAATCGCAACAATTGAGATTTGAGACTATTCTATAATTAGAAAGACTTAAAAATTCAGACTTTTAGGGGGTGCTTGGTAAGAGGGTAAAGGGGGTGGAGAATGAGTAAAGAATTCAAAATGGCCCACCTCACTCAAATTAGGTGCTTGGTTAGGGGTGTGCAAAGGTATTGATTAACTCGTAATGGGTAATCAACATTATAGAGTAAATTGAGGGGTAATGTATTGATTACCCACCTCACTCAATCCTTTGCATTCCCTTTACTTTTACTTTTACTTTTCCCCACTTTGAACCAAGCGGACCCTTAATTACTAATTATGGAAACAACCGCCCCTAACAATCACCCCCAATAATTTATAACCACTTCAACAACCACCCCAACAATTTATAACCACCTCAACATCCACCCCCAACAATTTATAACCACATCAACAACCACCCGACAACCACTTTCCACCACCCCACCTCCCACCTCTTCACCCAACAATCCGCCCCTACATCGCGCGGACACCTTTCTAGTATATATATATATATATATATATATATATATATATATATATATATATATATATATATATATATATATATATATATATGAGTCGAGTTATATTACAAACCAAACATTCCTCACATACCAAGGGACTCATTCCCACCATCCATCTAAAAGGAAATCAATGGTTGAGATTAAAAGGATTTTATTATTTCACCCATTTTTTATAATTTAAATATCTCTTAAACCGTTAATCGTTAAGCGAAAATAATTACACCATCGCGACGGGCATTTAATTATCTTTCTATAGACGGGCACTTTGATATACTTTCGAAAAAAAAAATCGTTTTTTTCACCTTTTTTTTTTCCTGGCCGAAAAAAAAATCATATATGATATTGCATATCATATATGATATGCAATATCATATATGATATTACATATAATATCATATATGATATCATATATGATATTATATGTAAAATCATATATGATATTGCATATCATATATGATATGCAATATCATATATGATTTTACATATAATATCATATATGATATGTAATATCATATATGATATTATATGTAATATCATATATGATTTTTTCGGCCACGAAAAAAAAACGTGAAAAAAACGAATTTTTTTTTTTGTTGAAAATATATCAATTAGCCTATCTATAGAAAGATAATTAAATGCTCGTCGTAACGGTATATTTTTTTTCGCTTAACGATTAACGGTTTGAAAGATATTAATATTTGAAAAAAAAGGATGAAAGTGGGTTTTTTAAATTGTTGGATTAATCTCATCCATTATATCAAATAAAGATGGAGGGAAAATGGAGGACGGAGATTAGTCCGTATGTAAAAAAAGTTTGGTCATTTAATCTTTACTCTATATATATATATATATCTATACTACTTATAATGGAGATTTGGTCAAAAAGTCAAGATGTGAAAACTGAACTTTCAATAATACCGAAATTGCCCTTGCCATCATTAAATGGAACATAAATACTCCACCCACACACAAAAATCTCTCAAATCTGATAAACACTCTCTCTCTCTCTAAAAACAAACATTAACACAACCTCTTCTCTCTAAAAACACACTACAACCGGATCCTTACTACCACTTCTGCTGGCTCGACGCCACCATCACCACCACCCGACGCCATCACCACGGAAACTGACACCACCGCGACATGAACCGACGCCACCACCGAAAGCCACCCTCCACCGTGTTCTGCCTCCGCCGGAAGCACCAAGATCCAAGGGGATTTTCAAGTTTCGAGGTATTTTTAGGAGTTTTTTTTAATTAATCTACTTATATTAATAAACTTCCGAACTTTTTTTTAGATCTATAGATATTATTTGTAGATCTATAAATTTTATTGTAGATCTATAGTTTTTTATATAGATATTTGTATATTAACTGTTTTGGTATTTCTTTTGTTAGTGCCGTCGATTGCCGCCGCTGTAGGCGTTGCTATCTAGCCGGAAAGAGTCGCCTCGCCACCATGGGAAGTTTCGAGTGTATTTTTTGAGGGTTTTTAAGTGAGTTCTAAAGGATTTTTTTTTATTTATTTAAAATATAGATATGTAGTTTTTTTGTATATGTGTTGTAAGCTTTTATTGTTTTTTTTTCAGTTGTCGTCGCCTCAAGCTATGGTGCCGCCGCCTGAATATGTGGTGACTTGTGCCAAAAAATGTATACTTTCTGTATCAAATTTGTTACAAGGTTTATTGTATAAATTTTGTTTTCAAGTTTTTGTAAATTTTATCAAGTTTTTTTTGTGTAAATTTTGTTTGTAAGTTTATGTAAAGTTTGTTATAAACTTTGTGTATATTTTGTTATAAAGTTAAATTATGTAAAGGTTTTAAGTTTACCTATATTCTGTTGTTAAGTTATAAAATTTAAGCAAAATTTATATGAAGTTTAAGTATATTTTGTTATAACTTGGTTGCAAGATTAGTTGTAAATTTTGTAGTAATGCTTTTATTTGTTTGTTATAACTTGGTTGCAAGATAGAAGTTTTGATATTCTATTATAATTATGTTAAAATCTTTAAGGAAATTTTTTTTTTATATGATATTAATTTTTATTCTGTTAATATCTTTTAGAAAAAAAAGTGTATATATTCATTTGATACAATTTTGTAGCAAACACACATCATTAAAATTTTGGTAGTAGAAAAATAAATAAGTTGAATCTAATTTTTTTTTTTTTTTTTTTTTGAACTTAATCTAATTTTCTTTTAGATATTAGCACAATTGTCAAGAAAATGTCAGATTTGTATTCCCAAGGAATAATACCTAAAGGTTACTACTATCCAAAAAGGAAGATAAAAAATAAAAAAGCTTTTGTGACTCCCAAAAAAAGTACCCACGTGAAACACTTTAAAACATATCATCCAATCTAGAATTTTTACTTGGTAAAAACAAAAAATTATGTGACCGGATAACTTTTGAAAGTATTTGAATTTTTGTATATCAAAAACTATGCGAGCATGCTTGAAGTTTGGCATATATAAAGGTACCCACGATGCAAGCATGTTTGGAGTTTGGACATATAAGACTAATGCTATTGGTTGCATTCCCCCAACCAACCGAAGCAACGATCACGTTCCCCACTAGGCCAACAGAGCCCGACCGCATCTTACCCAAACAAATTGGAATTCCGGTTGCCTTTCCAACCAAAGCAATCAGCACATTTCCCCCCAAAAAAATTGAAAGTTGGGTGCATTAATACATTTATTTTAAACCCATATGAAAGTATACTCCACTTTTGTATACTTTGTATTTTTATGAAATTGAAAATTGAAAGTTGGGTGCATTAATACACTTATCAAAAAAGTCTAGCAACATAGACCCAAAAAAAATACTACTGGTACAATTTATCACCAACATTGGTAAACCATAGTCAACAAAGTTAAAAAGTAAATTATGACAACTACCCAATAAGAAGAACTAAGATATGCTCAACAAACCTTTCAAAAAAAAAGATATGCTCAACAAAAAATACTAAGAGCATGATGGTTGGTTCAAATTATGGAATGGAAAAAGTAAAATAAAAGGGAATGAATAGGAATATAATGAGCATTCCTCCTAAATTATTGCCGTTATCAATGTTGCAAAAATCGTGAATCGGTACTGAGGCGGTCCGGGGCCGATTAGCGATTTTTTATCGATTAATCGGCCGATTTTCTTGACTCGGCCGATTAATCGTCCGATTTCCGTGGAATTCTCTCCAAGGTCCTGGGCTGATTACCGATTAATCACCGATTAATCGGCCGATTCGGCCGATTTTTGCAACACTGGCCGTTATTGCACATACTTGGCATGAAAACTGTTTGGCTTCGTCGCTATGCTCGATTACCTTACTATTACCTCTCAACCACATAGATATAAATCGAAAACATGCACACGTATATATAACAATACTACTGGAAACTGATTCCCTTGCGCTAAAAATAAGATAAAACTACATATATAAACTATTGTAATATCAAATGATTTAACATGTGTCGTGATTGTGTTAACATATAACACAACCATATGTCAACGTAACCACTAAAATTATGCTCGACTGTCGCGAAAATTAAATTTAAATCTTACATATAGAGAAAAATGACAAAACGTATATCGTTGAAAACGATGCATCGCTGCCACTAGGCGCGCCTATTCGGCTACCAAATTTTTTGTAAAATTATACATTTCCACCTATTCAAAATTGATTCCCTAACGCTATAAATAGAGTGTCGAAAGAAATCATTCCCCATCAAGATTTTGTCCAAAACATATAGGAGTATAATATATGTGATTGATTTTTTTTAGTCCCTTATTTATTGTCTGTATTTTTAGTGAAGAATTATAACATGTGAACAATTTTGTAATAAAGATAAGAAAAGTTACACACAAATAGGGGTGGTCTCGGTCTCGGTCCCGGTCCCGGTTTTTACCTTAATTCGGTCTCGGTTTTTGGCGGTCTGGACCGGTCTCGGACCGATGCTCAACCTTACACACAAAACAAACAAAAGGCGTAAGACATCGAAGTAATAAAAGTTGCATACATAATAAATGGCCGTTGGCTATAAACACAAATACAAATAGACGCAAACCAAAATTATTCGAGAACTACTCATCTATGCCGTGGTTACTCGGTAAAAGTGGGAGTAGAATTCACGATAAGGATATAAAAAGGCAAACAAATCAAAATCTGAACTTGAGGCGGAATCCCTCATCGGTAAAAGTGGGAGTAGAATTCACGATAGGCGGGTTTCAACGCATGCTGCATTTAGTTATCGTGTAGTACAACCGTTTGCAATTACATTATGATATGTAAACGTTCTATTTTGAACGCTACACAAAACACTCACCACAATATCACAAATCGTTAATTATCTGCCGCTAGGAACCGTTGCTATGCACGGGTATTCGTCTAGTATATATATATATATAAAATTTTGCCCCGGTCTTTATTTATAGGGTTTATTATCATTCCGGAGGTTTATAACATATTCCAGTCACACTGAACTGAACCAGAATCCCCCCATGGCAAAACCAGGCCGTGGTAGATCACCATCCGGTTCATCTTCATCTTCATCATCATCATCTTCCGGTTCATCTCGTTCCCGGTCCAGATCCTACACTTCTTCATCTTCACTCTCTCGCAGCCCTAGCCCCACTCACCCAAAAAACGGTACTCACATTTTTTATATATTTTACATTTATATTCCAGTTTCAATATTGTTTTTATTGATTTTTTATATATGGGTTTTTTTAATAGTTCTGGTGATGGACTGAAACGTGGTCGTTCTCCACCTCCAAGGTAATTCTTTCGGATTTAGGGGGTGTTTGTTTCGCCTTATATAGCCGGCTTATGGCTTATTTGGTTTTGGGTTTATGTTTCATAATTTCACTTTTTATGGCTTATTTTGCATTGTTTTGGGTTTTATAAGCTTATTATGACATAATAAATATATATAAGGTGAAAAGTTTCAAAAAAATAAGCCACAAAAAGTGAGCTTATGAAACGTAAGCCCGAAACCAAACAAGCCATAAGCCGGCTATATAAGCTGAAACAAATACCTCTTCATAGGCTCATAAGCCATAGATAAGCTTAAACAAACACCCACTTAAGTGTGACGCGTATTAAATTGGCGATTATTATTTGGTTATCTTAGGTGCGTAATTAGTTAAACGGAATAATTATTCCCTTTGTTTCAAAATAATAACCAAAATAAGAATGTGTACACTTGGAAATTTAGGAAGAGGCAGTTATTAAACTGTTTATCGACTCAGATTCATCCTTTTTAGAATGTCTCCCAAAGGTTTAAATCGGCACCCGTGTACCCCTTTTGGGTGTTGACTAACCCTTCCCCACATACCTAGCCTAGGGAATGAGAACCATACATCCTTTTAGAATGTACATTGTGTAAGAAACTTGATCTTTGGATATAATGATCATTTGGAGGGTTATTTTTGTTGTAGTTATATAAAATAATACGCCATTCGCTCTAGATTATTTATCCACTAGACGAAATACATAGGCTGTGTTTGGCGACGAGTGCTTAGCTTCTAGTGTTTAGAATTGAAATCTTGTTTGGCAATTGGAGTTCTTTTTGGAGGCTACTAATCAAACGCTTTAGTGAATAGCAGGGACATGAATTTGTAAAAAAAGAATAAGAAAGGGAAAATAAGGTATAACTTGAGCAAGTTTTAAATCCTAATGCAGTAGTACAATACTACATGTCCATCTTTAGACTAGTTTTCGTTGTATCATTGATATTTGGGCTGATAAGAGTTCACTTATGGGCTAATCTAAGTAAATATCTTGCACCATTTCCATTTAGATGTACACTTAGCCGATAATGCTTTAATATTGGTAATTCAATCGCACCTGTAACTTGAATATAAACATAAACAGGTAAATAATCTGTGTAAAACTAGGCCCTTTATTCGGACATCCACAAATAAAAGGACTTTCTCAAAGGCAATGCGTGAGTAATCCTTTTCTCCAATGTGTTCATTAGGATTCTTAGGCCTGACAGTAATAGTACTGTCGTGGAACTGGTTTTCACTTGGTATATTTTGTTATCTTTTGTCACAAAAGGAGTATCATGTTATTTTTTCTTGATTTAAGGTTTTTTACTCATGTTCATATTCTGAGTTATTGTTTACAGGAAATCTTCGCCCATACCTGAGTCGCTGGTTCTTCACATTGACCAGCTTACAAGGAATGTGAATGAAAACCACCTACGAGAAATTTTTGGTATGATCTGCCTACATCTGTCTAAAAGATGTATTATGTTCATGGAGACGTGAAAAATAAAATTAATTTTAAATTATGCTTGTTTAATTTGCTTCTTTTAATAGGAAATTTCGGTGAAGTTGTACACGTTCGGTTGGCAATGGATCCTACTGTAAGTTACATCAACCCTGGTTTTCCTTTGTAATAAGATTCCAAATGCTTTTGCTCTACTTTACATCATGTACTTCTGTTTATTCTTAGGTTAACCTTCCTAGAGGGTCTGGATATGTTGAGTTCAAGAAACGAAGCGATGCTGAAAAAGCTCAATTACACATGGATGGGGTACACTTTATAATAGTTCACATTTGGTTGAGTTATATTTATTATTACACCTCATTAGCTCATGTTGTTATGGTAGTATTGCAGGCTCAAATTGATGGGAAAGTTGTTCAAGCAAAGTTTACCTTACCTGAGAGGAAGAAGGTTTCACCACCTCCCAAATCCCTAGCCACTGGTTCAAGGAGAGATGTAGCAAAGAATGATGCGGATGCTGAAAAGGACAGGCCAACGCGCATAAGGGATTGTATGATATATGCTGTATTTGTCTTTGATATTCGTAATTGCATAAGAAGTAACCAACTTTGGTTTACTATCTTTTTTGGTTATCCCGTGTACCTTTAAACAATATTTTTTTTACAACTTTTATGTGTTTTTCTGGTTAGAAGAGTTAGAATAGAAATCAGACTTAAGTTGGTTACCTTTTGATGCAATTAGCCCTCTTTGATTTGAATTTACTTCTGGTTATTAGAGTAAATGTGTTTACTTCTCTTGCTTGTTCCAGGATCTCCTCGTCGTATACCTCTGTCACCATCGCGCCGCAGATCTCCTATAGCCCGAAGAGGATCTCCACCTCCTCGACGTGGTTCTCCACCTTATCGTCGTGATGGTTCACCCCCTCCTAGAAGACGACCTTGGTCACCTTCTTTAAGACGCCGCTCACCTTCTCCTCTTGGAAGGCGCTATAATAGGTGTGGTGTTATTTTTATATCTGTTTTTTTTTTTTTTTTTTTTTTTTTTTTTTTTTTTTTTTTTTTTTTTTATCTTTTTCTTTTTCTTTTTTTTTTTTTTTTTTTTTTTTTCTTTTTTTTTTTTTTAATTTTTTATATCAGACGTCATCAATTCTTGCTAATTGTGTCTCTATTAGGCCCTCTCCTCGACGTATGCGTGGTAGTCCAGTTAGAAGACGTTCACCCCCGATAAGGCGCCGGTAATTTTTAAATCTTTTGGAATTCATGATGCTTCTTAATACTCCCTGTAATCAGTATATTGACTGGATTTAGTTGTGTTCTTATCAATACGTCGAATGCTTATTTTTGTACCACAATTTCTGATGTTTAAGCATATACTATTTTGTCGAATGATCTATTTATAGCGAATTTTATATGAAACAAGTTTCTATTGATGCAGCTCTCCTAGACGAGTGAGAAGTCCACCTATCCGAAGGCCTATCCGTTCACCTTCAAGTTCAATCTCACCAAGGAGGTAACATACGATCAAACATCTCATTTCTGATCCAGACGTATGGTGTTTTTTTTTTTTTTTTTTTTTTTTTTTTTTTTTTTTTTTTTTTTTTTTTTTTATTCTTAAAAATAATTCTGGTCTTTGTCGTGTATGCTTTATCGAACTCCCTTGTGTTTTCCTGAGAACAGAGTGCGACCGCCAGTTGGCAGGCGTGGTAGGTCACCATCCCTCTCAGATTCTCCAAGTCCAAGAAAGGTCTGACTATGTCGAAAGTATCTGTTGCAAATTTAGCCAGCTCATTTACTGATAATATTTTACTTTTGTGATTATTACAGGTCACAAGGAAGGTATCAAGGAGTCGCAGTCCTAGAAGGTATTATTGTGTTTATAAGTACTATTTTCTGGAGAACATGGATATTATGAGGGTGATTGTATGTGTTGATCAAAGAAAAACATGCATTTCAAAAAGACAAAACACTTATGAAGGATAGTTGATTATAAGACCTATGGTAATTGTAAGACTTAAGTTTCTGGAAATCAACTCTGATACTTACTGGAAATCACCAACAAAGACTAGTCTTTTCTTGTTTGATTTTTAATTAGTAATAAAAATAACCCAAATTGACCCGTTTTAACATAAAATAGGTTAAATTGCAATCTCTAAAATGTTTCTGTACTTTGTACTATCAGTATATAGTTTAATTTGGCCTCTCATATGCTCCTATTGTTTATATTTAGGCCTCTGAGACGTAGGAGCAGCAGCAACAGCAGTAGTAGCAGTTCACCACCACCTCCTCGCAAGCCTTGAGTTAATGATGTCAGAGCGTATATTAGGCATAATTTTGTAGTATGAATGTGTTATGGTTTTGCGAAAGAGCTGTAGTTTGTGGTACTTGCTATCTTTTAATATCATGGAAGTAACATATCTGATCGTAGCTCTGTTGACTGGTCTGATTAGTTTGACTTTGTGTTTTCAGTTTACTCTACTCACTGTATTATTATGCATGTTGTTAGATATATGCCATCCATTCTGGACTTCCTAGTGACCGGTGTTTAACGTGTAACTAGAATTCAATGTAAATGATATTCTATCGAAGATATCAGGTTCAGATAACTAAATTTTAACCTGGTTTGTTAGAAAGACATCTCAGGGGATGGAGTAGGAAATGTATCACTTTATGTTGAAAAATTAATTATGTGTTCGAACCAGAACCTTGCAAACTGTACTAATCTGTGTCTTATTGTTGTTAGTAATTTAGGTGTTCAGTATATTAAGACAGAGTATGTAGTGAACAAATATGGCACCAATGGATGAGGCCACAAATCAGTCATATTCAAAGCTAAAAAAGAATATAAGTATCAATAAATAAATAAATAATACGAGTAATAAGATTAAGAAATCTGTCAAGGGGTTACATCTTCTAGAGATACATATTCTTAATGTAGTATTTGTCTCAACTCTTAAGGTCCAATTGTCCAACTATGCTACCGTATATGTCTCTTTCATGGAAGAAAAATATCAATTTGTATTTGTTGACTATGAAAAGTCAACAATCCATTTATGTACTCAATTTGTATTTGTTGACTATGAAAAGTCAACAATCCATTTAGGTAAAAGTATGGAGAGTCATAACACAAGTTATGAAATAACACCATGCCACATCAGCGTCACATCATCTCAGCATCAAATAACATAACACCAAAAAATACCAGGAAATCATAACACCAAATAACACCACTTTTTACAAATTTACAAATTCTACCGTCAACAAATTCATTTATTAAACATTCAAACATTTTATTAATAAAACTTAAACATTACAATACAAAATAAAAACATTACAATAAAAAAAAAAAGTACGAATTAAAATACGGATTGAACAATACGATAAGTAAATAAGTAAAACTAGTCGTCATCTTCTTCCTCAAAATCCTCACGGTTACGCCAAATATGCTCCATAAGATTAAGTTGGAGACTAACATGAACATCTTTGTCACGGATTTCTTTTTCCTTTTGACGACGCCTATCACATCTATCAATCCACCTGTCTTGCATTTGTCTAGCCGGATCCCGAGAAATTTCTTTGTATTCACTTAAATGAAACTTTTGATCTTTTAGAATCATGTTATGCAATATGACGCAAGAATACATGATTCTACTTATCTTGGTAACCTGGTAAGCACGCGCTGGTTGTTGTATTATTCCCCATCGTCCTTGGAGAACACCAAAAGCACGTTCAATATCCTTTCGTGCTGCCTCTTGATGCCGTTTAAATAAAGTGTGTTTATCATCAACGGTATTAGTGAATGATTTGACAAAAGTAGCCCACTGTGGGTAAATCTCATCGGCTAATTAGTAACCTTTTTCAAACACAAGTCCATTTAACTCAAATGGAGCTACAGGGGAATCATCATTCAGCAAGTCATCGAACAACGGTGAATTATCTAAAACATTGATATCATTATTCGCACCCGCTACACCAAAAAATGCGTGCCAAATCCACAAATCCTGCGACGCAACAGCTTCAAGCAATATAGTCGGGTATTTTTTATGACCACTAACATATTGCCCTTGCCATGACACCGGACAATTTCTCCATTGCCAATTCATACAATCGATGCTACCAAGCATTCCCGGAAAACCATGTTCCTTCTCATGTTTTGCATATAGGTTTTGAACGTCATGCATATTTGGTTTTCTTAAAAACTCTCCCTTAAACAAATCAATAATGCACTTATTGAAATTATCTAGACAATCACGTCCGGTACGTGCACTCATTTGCAAATACTCATCGAACGCATCCTGTGAGCTGCCATATGCCAATTGGCGTATGGCCATAGTGCATTTCATTAAAACACTAATACTCATCCGACCAGTAGCATCGGGTGCTTGGGAAAAGTATGCAAAATTATCCGGAAGAGGATCGGCAGTATATGATTCAATAGCGGAAACTATTTGAAGATATAGTTCCCGGATCATACGAAATCTTCTACGAAAGTCTCTAGGAGGATACTTACAATGTTTATTAAAGTAGTCGGCCATCAAACGCTCCTCCGCAACCTCACGTTCACGGGAAATTGGGTTACGGGTCAACAGGAGAGATGATTCGGCTTCTTCTTCTTCTATTCTCGTGTACTCATAAGCGGCAAAGATTGCTAAAGCGTCTGCTTCATCTTCGATATCGGAAAGGCTCACATGTGCTGCGTAAGTTGGATTATGTGGATCCATTATATATTGTTTTTGCTTGTGATAATAATGTATAAAATTGTTGTTGTTGTTGATTTATATAAGGTTATGTTTTTTTTAAAGCAAACTAGCCGTTATCATTAAACTAGCCGTTTGGTGTTTTTAATTTATTATTATTATTATTATTATTATTATTATTATTATTATTATTATTATTATTATTATTTTTTTTTTTTTATCTTTTCCAAAAACTAGCCGTTGCATTTGAAGTTTCCCATGCATACACTAGCCGTTGCAATTGAAGGGGATGTTTTGCACAAAAGAAAATATACCAAGCACGTTACAACGCACATTGGTGCGTTAACATAGCCTTCAACGTTGGACCAACGCTCGGGGTCAGGAAATGGAGGCAACGTGCGTTATGGCGTTGTGAAGTTGCCACATAGGAATAACGCCAGATTTGCGTTATGACTCCCTCCTCTCTAATGACTGTCTATATATCTAACCTTAATGCTCATGTATATGGACATAACAATTTCACACTAATCCTAACAATTACGAGCCAGAATCTTCTATATCCATGGAGTTGTTAGAACCTTGCTGTCGGCTGACATTGTATGAGATTCAGCAGGCAACTAATAACTTTGATGAGTCATTGGTAATAGGACATGGTGGCTTTGGCAAAGTTTACAAAGGAACCATCTCTAACGGTGAGAGTCGTTTGCTTGTTGCCATTAAGCGGCTTGATTCAACTTCTAATCAAGGAGTAGAGGAGTTTTGGGCAGAAATTGAGATGCTATCTACGTTAAGGCACTGTCACCTAGTGTCTTTGATTGGTTATTGCAATGATCAGAATGAGATGATCCTCGTATACGAGTATATGCCCCGTGGAACCCTGGAAGACCATCTCCACAAACGTCTATATTCTCTACCTTGGATAACAAGACTCAAAATATGCATAGGGGCAGCTCGTGGGTTAGACTATCTTCACACGGGTACGAGTATTAAGCACGGTGTTATACATCGCGATGTCAAGAGTTCTAATATATTGTTACAAAAAAATTTGGAAGCAAAGATTTCAGACTTTGGGTTTTCCAAAATATGCCCAAAAAATCAGCAGTCCACTTATGTTAACACTATTGTAAAAGGCACATTTGGATATCTTGATCCTAATTACTTTTACACAGGTAAGATAACCCGAAAATCTGATGTGTATGCTTTTGGGGTGGTATTGTTTGAAGTCTTGTGCGGGAAACAAGCAGTAGATGGAAGTCTTGATGAGGAGCAATGGAGTTTGGCAATATGGGCTCAAGAATCCATTAAAGAAGGTAAGCTAAAGCAAATTGTTGATTCCAAATTACGGGGAAGTATATCTTCTAAATGTTTTAAGGAGTTCGCACGGATAGCAGACCGGTGTTTGCATAGGCATCCAAAGCAGCGTCCTACGATGTCCGAGGTTGTGGTGGGACTTGAGTCTGTGCTAGACGTACAGGAGAAAGCCAACAGTACATTGCAGCGTGCAGGAGGCATGACAATATTTCGTAGGAAGGTACCTTTGATTGTCTCTCCATCGGAAAACTTAGGTATCGTATTCTCTTCAATCTAATTTAGACCTATGGGACAGGTTTTATCACAATCGATATTCTGCTTGGATAATTTTTTGGACGACGCACGTTAAAAAAATCATTCTCCGTGCATTGAAGAACTGTTACAAACGAATCATTGAGATGATAAAGTGTTACTATGAGACAACAATGAAGCCCTGGTTTAGAGAAGAGCCTGAGAAGACTGTGGTTGAAAGTGACATTGGTTATGCCAAGGAAAAAGGTCCACAAGGTTGTGAAGGGACAGAAGTTGGAATAGGAAAAGCACATGAAAAGGTTGAGAACAGACAAGGCAAGAGTACTCATTTTGGTGTTAACTTGGAAGGCAACATGACTAGGACTGCAGATGATGAAGAAAGTGCAAGCACATCAGGAAGTAATGATTTCATTGTAATTACTTAAGATTGGAAGAAACCTGCTAAAGAGGATGTTGGCGTCAAGACATTAGGGAGGAACTGTAGACCAAATAATGTCTCTGTATGCCAAAAGCAAATATGTATATTAGTATTATTATTATGGGTCAAGGTTTGGGCCAAAGGCCAACAAACCAAACAGATGTTTAGATAGGCAGTTATGTGACAGTTAGTGTCTAAAGGATACAATGGTTCATGAAACTGTCATGTCGTTTCACTATGTATAAATGGGAGTCATATGTATTTGTAAACAATTATCCATTCAGTTAATAATATCAATTGTTTCTATATTACTCAATTGCTTACACTGTTTCATTCACAAATACAAAATGGTAAACTATAAACACTTCATGAATAAGAATTGGCTTCATTATGAACCTGTGCAACAAAGGCTGTTCGTAGAACAGCCCACGAGATTCGATATTGTTTGTTTTATTGGTTTCAGTACTTTGTAAAGACCCCCAACCGACTAAACTCGGTATCAAAATAGTTGCGAATCCATGTATCGAACTCTTTTATCGACCTCACGAAATATGCATTCATGCAAAAATTCACCAAATTTTTTACTAATACATGAAGATGAAGGATACCCAATATAAGCAATCGTTAAGCTTTTTGTACCGATTCCAAATCATATACATTCATGCAACAATTCACCAAAAGTTCTTACTCATATAGAAAACGAAAGCATGCATTATAATTTGAGTTGTTTGTTGCAAATAAATTTATGTTTTTCTAAAAGAAAAATATGGGTAAAAAATTAGAAATGGGCTATCTTTAGAAAATACTGTAGTAACACGGGTTCACTTAGAAGTAAATATTGCAGTTGCAGTTCTTTTATGAAAACTTGTTTAGGTCTACTTTGTATTGTATTTTTATTTATGAAAAATGGTAAACATAAAATAACAACTTGCTTTCAAAAATGTATCAACTTGAACTTTTTACTTTTTATTGCCAAATATATCAACGAACTTTCAAATTTTATTTTGACTTGAAACACTTTTTTTTCTTTTATTATTATCCATGCATCATTTTTTTTTCTTTTCTTTTTCTAAATTTTCACCTTGACAACTTTTAACTGCGTGGATTTTTACTTGAACCATTTAAGTAGTTAAATTTTATTTATTTTACTTGAATCACGTAGTTAAAAGTTGCTAAGGTGGAAACTAAAAAAATAAATAAATAAATGACACATGGATAATTGAAAAAATGTGATTTAAGTCAAAATAAAATTTGAAAGTTCGTTTGTATATTTGACAAGAAAAAGGTAAAAAGTTTAAGTCGGTACATTTTTAAAATACGTTGTTATTCCGTAGCTTTTAGCCTTTTACCCAATTGAAAACACAGATGTCAAAAGTTTAGGTATGTACGTGTCTTCTCTTAAGCATAAGTATCCTCTTAAGAGGCCTTGCCTTATATAATAGTTAGATATACTCCATTCACTAAACTGAAACAGTAACCAAAATCCCCATGGCAAAACCAGGGCATGATTGATCACCATCCGGTTCATCTTCATCTTCCGTTTCATCTTGTTCCTTGTCGATTCTGCACCTCATCATCTTCTCTTTCTCGTAGTACCATTTCTCGTAGGGTAGCACCGGCCACTCACCCCAAAAAAAAGTTACTTTTTAAATTTTTTGCATATATGTCAATGTCGATGTTACGCTTGTACGTTATTTTCATGAGGGGCTAATACATGTTTGGTTTGGATGGATTTAGACTAAAAGATGCTAGGGATCTAAAAGCTTTTAGTAAAGTATAAATATAGATATATTTAGGTCTATGAAATACATTTACTAATTATTTTCCTCTTTTGAATTCAACTTGAATAGAGAATAAGTTACCGACACTACTAAAGCAGCATGCAAAATATAAAGCCAAAAAGTGGTGTTCTTTCATTTGTGGACCTCACACGGTACTTTTTTGATAGTATAAAGCCATTTCAAGCTATATCGCATCTATGTAGTAGAACAACCAAATGAAGCTGGGTCCATGTCTCTTTCCTGGAAGAAGAAATATCAATCAATAATGCAGCTGATGCATATCTATAACTAATTAACTATGACCATATATACATTTTGAGATTTTATTGTCTAGTTCTCTTCTTATTTCCTATCCATAATCATGTCATTTCCAACCACCAGCCAGCACGCTCAATCCTCCTTATCCTTAGAGTCGATACAACCGTGTCGCCAGTTTACATTTTCTGAGATTCAGCTAGCAACACATGACTTTGATGAGTCATTAGTTATTGGACGTGGAGGTTTTGGCAAGGTGTACAAAGGGACCGTCTCTAATGGCTCATATCGCGTGGATGCTGCTATTAAGCGGCTGGAATCAACTTCTAATCAAGGAGCTGTAGAGTTTTGGGCTGAAGTTGAGATGCTGTCGAAGTTAAGGCACTGCCACTTGGTGTCTTTGATTGGTTATTGCAATGATGGCCAAGAGATGATCCTCGTTTACGAGTATATGCCTAATGGAACTCTTGCAGATCGTCTTCATAAAAGTATAACTACTCTAACTTGGCTGCCAAGACTCAAAATATGCATAGGGGCCGCTCGTGGCTTAGATTACTTACACACTGGTACGGGTATAAACCATGGAGTTATACATCGAGATATTAAAAGCTCAAATATATTGGTAGATATCAACTGGGCTGCTAAGATATCGGACTTTGGGCTATCCAAAATAGGCCCAACTAATCAACCTTCCACTTATGTCAACACAATGGTAAGAGGTACATTTGGATATCTAGATCCAAATTATTTTTACACGGGTAAATTGACTAGAAAGTCTGATGTGTATGCGTTTGGGGTGGTACTATTTGAAGTCTTGTGTGGGAAAAAAGCAGTAGATACAAGTATTGACGAGGAACAATGTAGTTTAGCAGCATGGGCACACGACTCGGTTAAAGAAGGCAAGGTCAAGCAAATTGTTGATTTAAATTTAAGAGGGAGAGTATCCTCTAAATGTTTAAAGGAGTTTGCGCAACTAGCTGCCATGTGTTTGCATAGCAGTCCAAAGCAACGGCCTACAATGGCCCAAGTTGTAGCGGGTCTTGAATCTATCCTAGCCTCACAAGAGAAAGCTAACCAAATGCTGTCGCCTTTAGACATGAAAATATTTGGTAAAATGGTACCGACGTTTCTCTTTCCATCTCGGGAAAAGTCAGGTATTTTGTTCAATTCCCGTCCCTTTTCAGTAAAAAATATTGAATTTCGATTTTTCATGTTCAGACTACCAAAAAAAAAATGCAATTAAGGTCTTATATTGACATATGATAGCTTAACTAATAAGACAAAAAAAATGTAATTAAGGTCTTATATTGACAAAAAAAAATGCATGACTTTTTTTATTATTTTTTTTAGCGGCAAATAAGATTTTTATTAATGAGCTAGAAAATACAAATGGAAAATGAAAGTGATACTAAAACACCATACTTGAGAGCCAAGCATCTAAGGAAACGTTACCTCTAAGAGACATAGAACAAACATCTCAAAAAAAAAAAAAAAAAAAAAAAAAAAAAGACGACTTTAAAATCTACCAATATCCCAAGTGATCAGATGCTAAAAACTTTAAACTTGAAACATCACCTTCTTATTATTATTGTTATTATTATTATTATTATTATTATTGTTATTTTTTTTTTATAAAACATCACTTCATTAGAAAATCATAGGATTTACAAGAAATTAGAGGGGAGCCGAGAAACAAGCTGGGCCCCCACTCCAAAACATGGTTTGGAATCTTTTCAATAGCTGACATACTAATAGACTTTAATTTAAGAGAAAGTTTTTAAAATTAACCTTTTTATGGTAGTAGATTATCAAAATTAACCGCGCACATGTATTTTACCAAAATGGACTTCCGATCAATCCTCTGATAGATTTGGTCGAGTTTTATCATTAGAGGAGGTGTTTTATGTGCTATATTTTTAGGCTTGGTGTTTTTGTATGGATTTCCTTATCTTTATTGTATTTTCTAACTTCTTACTAATTCTATCAACGAAAATTTAGCCGTTCAAAAGAAAATATCAATCCTCCATTAGATATTACATTACATCTGTCTCATCCAACCGTCAAACACATAAGCGAACATCAAATGTTCAAGCGCATACTAGCAGCGCACTCAATTGCCCATGTGCGCCTAAGCGCATAGAATAAGAGAAAATCAAATTAGTAGACTAAATCACTAAAAGAAAGTGCAGCGCATAGAAACTCACAGGACGCCTACAATAACATGTGTAAAAAAAGGAAGTGTGTTGGGTTTGTGTTGGTTATGTCAAGTCATGAGGACAGCGCCAAAATCATAGCATGAATCTCTATCCAAGAGTGATGGTGTGCAGGGTTGTTTTTTAGGGCGTGTGCAAGGTGAGCGATTGCTCAGTGACCCAAAATTTTTACGAGACCCAAATTTGTCCCGTTAATAGTATATGCATGCGTACAAATTATTCTCCATAAAGAAAAAAGTATTTAGATGAAAAAAATATCTTAAATGAGTAATATGTTAGAATTATTAAATAACTAATTGTATTGTATCTTATATATATAAATGATGACACTTTATATATAACATTCATTCTCGAAAAGTCTTATTTTGTAATTTTGTCCAGGGCCCTAAAAAATATCTAGAATTCATGGGACGGCCTGATGGTGTGTGGTACCGTACAAGCCTCTTTCTACATAGATTCCTTAAAAATCAATGAATATGAATACACACATTACTAGGGGTGAGCATCGGGCCGAACCCGACCCGTCCCAACCCGAGTCCCAACTTACTGGAAATTCCAACCCGAGTCCCGACCTGAATATAGCTTGGTTTGTGTCGGTCGGGGTCGGTTTTGGTTGGTTTGTGTCGGTTTTCGGTCGTCGGTCGGTTTTGCTCACCCCTACTCAATACACAATGGGTGTCAATGCATTTATGATGCATGGTAGGTAATTGGTAAAGCTGATTGACAAAGGAAAAAGAAACCTTTAAACACTAGGTATAAGCTAATTAACAAATAAAACCAACCATGTGACCCACATAAAAATGCGCTTGGAACAAATAAGTGCGCTTGGTCCAGTTTTGTAAATTGAATGAAATTGGTCCATTCTGGTAAGTAGTATCATATCATATGAGTTCACTTACGTAATTACTTTTATATTTAATCTGTGATATACCCTTATGTCCCTTTCTAACAACTTGTTATAAATTTGTTGATCTTGTAGATGAACGTAGAAACTTAATATCATTGGAAATGTTCCTTCGTACTGTCGGAGGTGAAAACCAAATGTTACGTCGGTTTGATTTTGATACCATCAGTGTTGCAACAGAAAACTTTGCAACAAAAATTTCAGCAAATGGTCAGCATGGTTACATCTACAAGGTATCCATAACCAGAAATCAAACTAAATGTTTTTTTAAGTAATGTGCGTGTTAGAAAAAAGTGTTATTCAAGTTTTGCTATATATATACTCCAGCTTTGTTTCTTATTCAGGGGAAGCTAAAGAATGGACAAGATATAGCAATTTCTGGACCTCTTGAAGTTTCTTCTCATATCAGTACTGAAGAATGTATCAATGAAGTGTCGATACTTGTACAGGTAGAACATGAGAATTTGATTCAGTTGCTTGGATATTGCATTAAAGGAACAGGCACATACCTCATCTATGACTTTGCGCCCTATGCAACTCTGAGTAGCGTATTATTTGGTACATTTCTATATTAAAACTGCATGTATACCCAATAATAGTTTTTAAGATTATATATTTGAGAGTAGAGCTGGCAAATTGGGTATCTGTTAGGACCTGTTAAGACCTGTTAAAGGAAAAAATGTACTATGCAATTTTTTTATTTTTTAAAATAATTGTTTTTAGTATTCTAGAGTTCAATATTTAACTTTTTTTATACATAAAACGTATATCTGTCATACTCAAACCACCAAAACCAAGTGTTAAACGAGTCGTTTTCATGTTTGAAACTTATGTTATTCGCGCGCTCAAAACCTGTTAAGACCTGTTAAGACACGATTTGCCAGCTCTATTTGAGACTAAACCTTGCCAAACATGTGTTCTGCAGATCCTGGTTGTGCTCTCTTGGGCTGGGATGAGAGGTACAAAATAGTACTAGGTGTTGCAAGGGCACTTGTTTACCTTCAACAGTATGCTCCCACTCAGATCATACATCGTAATGTCAATCCTTCAAACATTCTTTTAGATGAACAAATGAACCCAAAATTATCAAGTTTCCAGATTGCAAAAGGTTATACAAAAGCTCATGAGGATGATTTCTGCGAAACAACTATGATACTTGGAACCCTGTAAGTACATAAACATCATTGATAAAACCATCTGAATCTTATTCACCTTTATTCAACTCTTTAATTAGATGTCGTGTTTTTTTAACGAATCAATTGGATCTAATGAATGGGGGTATCTAATTGTAGTTGTTGTTGTTGTATGTGTGTGTGTGTGTGTTTTTTTTTTCTTCACAAAGGTTTGTGGATTCAGTCTTTTTTAATTCAGTTTCTTTTTGTCACAGTAAAGTAGTGTGAACTCAATTTGTATCTAGTGTTGGTTCAATTTGTATCTAGGGAGGAGGTGAGTTTAGGTTAAAACTTAGCTCAATAGGAAATGATGCAATTACTTTGGGTATCTAGAAATTTATCTTTTATAGTTGTGTCGTGGATCCTCTTCAGATTTGGGAGTATATTACATGTCTGTATATAAGTCGTACATTTCAAAGAAAGATTGTATATGTTAATAATAAGGTTTTAATCTCTATTCACATTTGTGTTTCTCTGCCTTCTTTTATGATATTATGGTATTATATAGTGTTGGTCATGACTAATACCTGCATTGCATACATGACAGGGGATACATTGCTCCAGAAAATTTTACTCAGTGTCATGTGTCAGCTAAGACTGATGTCTACAGTTTTGGTGTGGTAGTTCCGGAAACTCTAAGCGGGCATAAAGTATACAAGAATATTTCCGGAATCATAAAGAGATTGCTAGAATTTGTAAGTATGATTAGATTCTATGATGGTTAAATTGTGTTCGTGTGATCTATTTTCAAAATGTAGAGGCATATATATATATATATATATATATATATATATATATATATATATATATATATATATATGATGGTTAAATTGTGTTCGTGTGATCTATTTTCAAAATGTAGAGGCATATATATATATATATATATATATATATATATATATATATATATATATATATATATATATATATATATATATATATATATGGGGACTTTCTTGCGAGAACCATTTTATTTGCGAGAACTGAGAGAACCACAAAAAACATACACGCACGTCTTTTAAAATAAAATAAAAATGAATGCAAATCATCAATAATCGTAAGTATCCACAAATGTTCTTCAATATCATTATGAACTCATCATCTTTTTTCATAAAAACCTCACACACGGCCGCAATATTGTCGTTGTATGCCTTATAAGAACATACATGCACACCTTCGAAGAAAAATTTTGTATTTCCAATTTCTTATCAAATTATTTAGAACAACTATGTTTTTCTTAAAACATGTATGTTGTTTTTAGAACATATGCAAAAATACAATTATTAAAGTCGTGCATGTATGTTTTTGGTGGTTCTCTCAGTTCACGCAGATAAAATGGTTTCGCAAGAAAGTCTCACTATATATATATATATATATATATATATATATATATATATATATATATATATATATATATATATATATATATATATAGTGTATCTTTATTTTCAGAACCCTGTTAAGTGCGAGAACTGCGAGAACTCTAATTTTGCATTAGAAAACATGCATGTTCATATAAAACATGTATGTTTTCTTACATACACCTTAATACACATACCTGCGTAACATACATGTTCATATGTATGTTTTCTTATCACATAGTTTACATTAATTTTCATAAGAAAACCAATCAAATCTTTAACAATTCTAGTTGTAATTAATAATGTTTTTATTTTCTTTTAAGTTAAGTGTCATTTGTGAGATTTTGAAGCGTTCAAATGAGAAGCCTAAATTTTGTGAGAACACGAGAAGCAATCCTAAATTTTTCGAAAATTTTTTTTCCGAATTTTTTTTTCCGAAATTTTTTTTCGTCGCATGTGAAAAAAATTTGTAAATTTTCACGAATTTTTTTTTGCCACGTGTGAAAATTAAAAATTGTCACATGTGAAAAAAAATTTCGTCACAGGTGAATTTTTTTTTTTCGTCGCATGTGAAAAAAAATTTCAAAAATTTTTCAAAAAAAATTTCGAAACCTTTTTTGAAAATTTAAAAAAAAAAAAAAATTTGAAAATTTTCCAAAAATATTTCGAAATTTTTTTGAAAATTTTTCGAAATTTTTTTGAAAATTTTTTGAAATTTTTCAAAAAAAATAGTTAGCTAATATTATCTATTAGATCAAAGTTTAAAGAGGATAAAATGAGTGGTTATGATTAGTTCTCGCGTTCTCACAAAAATTAGATTTCTCACATTAATGACACCCTATATATATATATATATATATATATATATATATATATATATATATATATATATATATATATATATATATATATATATATATATATATGTGTGTGTGTGTGTGTGTGTGTGTGTGTGTGTGTGTGTGTAAGATCAAATTTAAAGTTATAAAAATAAGATCTACTCTAAACTACCACTAAAACCATTTTATAATAACCATATTAGCAATAATACACAAAAAATAAAGTATTAACACGAATTAATATTTTAGTAACTAATAACCAACTTATACATAAGTTTGGATTAGTGATACACAACTATAAATTTACATGTCGAATCAAAGTGTATCACTTTAACTTGATACATTACATGTCGAATCAAAGTGTATCAGCTTGGTTTCGTCAATTTTAAAAAGACAACCATCGGAACTTTAACAATTTTAGTTGTAATCAATAAATAATTTAATTTAATTTTAACGAGAGTGTCACTTGTCAAATTTTAGTTGGATCTTATTTTTACAACTTTAAGATTGATCTTATTTGATATATATATATATATATATATATATATATATATATATATATATATATATATATATATATATATATATATATATATATTACTACTTTTTCAAGTCAATCTCACAGAACATAGAGTTGACATGGTTTTAATATCAAAGCAAAGCTGACCATTTTTAGTACTTCTCATTTATTTGAGGCCAAAATGTACTTCACTACCCTAAATTTGACTAACCAGATCTATTACTACCTCAAAGTATAAAAGGTACATCATAATACCGATAATCCGGTCTATATAGTACCCAACCCTAATTAACTAAATCACATGGGTTAGGGCCTATTATTGTCGTTAAAAAGTTAGTTTTTAACAAAAGTTTGGGGCGTTAAGTAGCTCACGTGAACCTTTCCACTTTACTTACATGTACAATTTTTTTCCCTTCAAAACCCACGTCAAAACATTAGCTCCCAAAAAACTCACATATATTTTGTATCTTTACATTGATACTTTATCACATTTAAGGGTATATTGACGAAATGGGTTGTAGCTGGGGCTAAGACTTATATTATAAGCCAAAACTAGAATTTGTATTTTTATAACTTGTTTGGCAAATGGGTTAGGGCTTATTATTGCAAAATTACTAAAAATGACAAAATTAAATGAGTTTTTGTATATGTTAGATATTTTTTTGGGTAAATAACTAATTTATTCTTCAAAAGCCCCGGGCTAAAGTTTTTAGCCCCTTTTGTAGGGCTAAAGTTTTTAGCCGACTTATTTTATAAGCCTTTCCATAAGCCCCATGACAAACGGGACTTATTTTATTAGCCGACTTATTTTAAAAAACCAAACCCCTATAAGCCTTTTGCCAAACACAACCAACATTTCATAATAAGAGGTCAATTATCATGATACAATTACATTCACCATAATAGCAAAACTACATACTGATGGTATTGCAAATTTGCAATTGCTATTTTGTTCATTAATATCAGTAGGCTATAATAAACTTATTTTGACTTGCCATATAAATATATATAAAATTATTACACATGGATTTGTATAGATACAGTTGCACAATCATCCTATAAACATATAACAACAAGCTTAAACAAGAGTATAGCATGACAGCATGCCAATAACAAGGTCAATTCCATCACTGAATGCATTAACGTACAGAAGACAATTTATTTTGCATGCTAAAGGAAAACTGATGTCGCCTTCAAGAGACAATTCATTGGAATATAACTTATACGCTCCAAAAATTTCCGTTAAAAACTAACGACAATAACCATGTGAAAATCATGTGATTTAGTTAATTATTATATGGACCAGATTATCAACTATGGGGTACTATGATGTACCTTTTATACTTTGAGGTAGTAGGAGATCCGATTAGCCAAATTTAGGGTAGTAAAATACATTTTGGCCTTTATTTTAAAAGAATGTCTTAATTGTGGAAAAGTATTTTAGTTAAATCATTATTCTTCTGTTATGTATATATAATGTGACAAGAATGTGATGTGAGTGTGGGAAATACAGAAAGGATAACTGGGAGAAGCTAATAAATTGCAGTTAGTAGTTACTAACATGTTTGTCAAACTAATGTAGGTTTGGAGTAATTGGGCGGAAGGAACATATTCAAATATACTTGATCCTAGAATCAATATTAATGTGGATTCAACATTCATGAAAAGATTTATCCAAATTGGGTTGTTGTGTATACAAGATGATCCAAAGGAGAGACCAACAATGGAGGAGGTTGTCGGCATGTTGCTTGGCACCTCGACTATCGATCTCCCTGTCCCCAAACAGCCGATGCATAGTGGAAATAGTTTAGATGTTGGTGAAGAGAAGATATATCCAAGCGATGCTCATTATTCAACTGATGAGGAGTTTGAGGGCCGATGATGAGCATGCATGTACATTATGTGATATATTACATTGATTATTGATATAATTTTGGGGCCATTTTGTAATCCTAGCAATCGAGGCCCTATTGAAAAGTCACGTATTTGCACGCGATTGTTCAACTGAGGAATTCGGTGTTGGAATTATGATATCATGACATTCATATAAAATAAACCAAACACATCAAGTGAGCATAGCGGAAGCAATTATAACAAGATCATATAACATGTAATTAATTAATCAAGATTAAATAGTAAACATACCTTTGTGATTCTAACCCGAACAAGAATCAAATTGCAATCTTCATATCAAGAACCCTAATTAGGGTTTATGTGGATTATAAGAATTACCCCTTACCTTTTTTGTAATTCAATCCAAGAATCAAACAATAATGTGTTTGATGAGGCGAAAAATGATCCGTTTTTAGGGGGTCATTTAAGCCCGAATCCGAATTTATTTGATCAAATTTTGCCCTAAATTGTTCCTTTTGTGATTTTAGGTACTTTGGGAGAGAAATCTGGAAAAGGAAGCAATTCGGACGTTTTTGGAGCATAAAAGTGAAGAAAACGCCAAAGTCTTAATTTTCCATGCTGGAAACAGTAGGTGACGGCGTCAAGAGTATTTCTCTGACGGCGTCAAGAGCAGAAGTCCATGACGACCCAGAACAGATTTGACGGCGTCACGTAGGAAGGGCGTCAAGAGTAAAAGAGTCATGACGGCCTGGAAATGATTTGGTCTTGACGGCGTCAAATGTAGATCAAGGCAGTCCGAGAAGAGTTTTGGCGGCGAGGTGACGGCGTCACAAGTTTATTCTTGACGCCGTCAAACCTATTTTTCTATATATAGTTTTCTAATTTTCAAAAAAAAAAGGAGAAGTTTTGGAGAAACCCTAAGTACGATTTTGGTGCAACTTTTACAGGTTTTTCAAGGGTTCCAAACCCTTGATACCTTGCATTGTGATTGAGATAAGTGTTCATTTAATTCAATCAATATGTCTATGTGTTGGTTGTCTATATCTTGTTCTTGTCTCAATTCCATTATGCTAGGCTAGATCTATCTTGTGTTTGCTTAGATCTAATGAAACCTAGATGTTAATTATGTGTTGATTACTTGTTTATCTTTGTCTTGGATGAGTGATTTATATGTTAGGCTTAAGAAAACTGGCAGATCTCCACTTGGTAACATGCTTGAACGTCTTAAGAAACATGAACCGAGGCGCACTAGGTCTTTATTGGTTGTATTTAATGCATTAGCCACTGTTTACAATCCCTATAGTTGTGATGGGCATGGTGTAGGAGGAGATAAGAGCTCATAGAATTGGGGAGTTATGTGTGCCACCCCATGAATGGTATTAAGGAATACGATCCGTCATCCATGCAATTATAACAAGTAATTAACGTGTAAAAGATGTCTAAGGAGTAGTGAAATCTAAGTAAACACATTTTCTCCAATTACTGCTCACAACTTTAGTTTAATTAGTTTATTTTCATTTTTAGTATTTTATTTTGATTGCATCTTAGTATTGGATTAGTTGAATAGCAACTAATTCCGCCCAAATCCTTCAAACCCGAGATATTTACTTGCTTTCTAAAAAATATAAAAATACAAAAATAATCATCCCTCACCTTTAGAACTAGTATTTAGGCTTTCTAATCCTAGCGACACTATTCCTAAGCTGAACGATCAATCCCCCGGTACTTGTCACTATACTATACTACAACGATCAGGTACACTGCCTGGTGGGGGTTGTAAGCTTCTCGAGATCCCTCGAGATGTAAAGCCTGTTGCGATTCCCACACATCAAGTTTTTGGCGCCGCAGCCCGGGGAATAGTTATTGTCTAGGTTAGAATTTCTTTTTATTAGGTCTACTTGCTAGATTCCTTTCTAGTAAGATTTTATTTTTATTTTTAGGTCCTCTTTAGTCTATCTTATTTCTTTGTGCCCTTTGTTTGTAAAACCATTTTCATTTGTCTCCATGGCGGATGGAATTCCATTTAGATCATTAACTATAGAGGAACAATTAGTTTACTCGGATCGATTTGCCTCCTGTTGTTCCAATGAATTTTTAAGTGATCTTACATATATACAAGAGGAGATGGGTGTAAAGTTAGATGTGTTTGATGAATTTTATGCATGTGTGATTTCTATTAGACGATCATTATCAGGATCAATTCCTTTTAGTGAGACCCTCTGGATGAATTTTGAGAAAAGCTTCCTAACCATGACCCACAAGTTCAACGAATTGGTGGATTCGTATGAGCAAGATGACCTAGTTTCTAAGAACATGAACTTAGAATCAAACCAAGATTAACACATAGGTGATATTGATGTGATGGAAGAGATAGTAGAAAACCCAAGCCCACTAAGTACCCCACAAGTCCTACGATCATTTGAGGCATATACACCGCCCGTGACTTATTCGGATGAAGTAGAAGAGACTTTAGGAACCCCAATAGAGGTAGAACCCTTGGATCAAACACAACTAGAGGATATAGGTTTGAATACTTATAATGATAACCTTACTCTTAGTTCTAGGGAAGTTCCTAGTTTTGATGAACCGGAGCCTCAACCAAAACCGTTACCTAATCTTCCATCCTTGGATGTGAATTTAGGAATTGAGATAGGTTCCGATCCACCCATCAAACCATATAGTCCGGGTAGTCTTAGGATAAAGATAGTGGACTCTAAGCCTTGTAGAGAGGAAGCCAATATAGGAGTGGAACATGACCTTACATACTTACATTACCCATTCATGATTGATCATAAGGAACATTATGGGTTTAAACTAGGTTTATTAGGTCAAGATGGATTCCCAACTAGGAGTCTCTCGAAGTTGATTGAAGATGATCCCTTTCTAAGAGAAAATCTTAATCCGCCCACTAACCTAATTGAATTAGGTAAGGTTATGATGATAGGAGCACAGCCCTTTGAGCATATAATTCATCCACCACTCTTTCCTCACATGGCATACTTCCACCCTAAGGGTGTGTATCGCTACTTCCACCCGTACTTAATTCAAAGTGTAGGGAAAACCTCCCCTATTTCCGTTAAATAAGGGTAGAGTCAGGCTCGTGACTCGAACAAAAACAAGCGCTTCTTGGGAGGCAACCCATGTTTTGTGTGATTTTATTTGTTTGTTTGTTATTTGCTTCCGTATGCATGCTTAATTTTTATTGCTGGTTGATCATGTTTCTAGACTAAATAGTGGAAATACTTTACTTTGTTGTTTTGACTTAGTCTTAACTCCACCTAAAGGTATTTTTGCAAAAGATAAGTGTAGGGGGAAACCCCAAATATGTTTTTAAGAAACAAACCGATCATGATTCTCCACAATATTAAATGAACATGTGTATTCGTATTTGTTAGAGTCAAATGCTTGTATTGAGTCATAATGAAGTTTTGCAGGATTTTCCAGGAAGTAGGACCAAGTTTTTCCATAAATTTTCCGGAAACTTAACATAAGGATTTCTGCAGGTCAATTCTGACGGCGTCAGGGGTTTACTCTTGACGGCGTCAGGAGTTAAAATCTAGAAATTTTACCGGTTTTGTTTTTCTAACGGAGTCTTATGGTTTTTGTGAATTATTAAGTTTTATAATCTCCAGGAGATCTGCAAACTTCATTCCACAAGCATTATATTTTATCTTGTTTTCTAGGATTTAGTAACTTATATAGAATGCCGCCGATTTTACGCGAGGTTGTCTTGTCTATTTTATCAGGTTTTACAGGTTATGTATGACAAGAAGATGATTTACATTCTGGAAGGGAAGCTTTGATTGTTCGTTTTCTTGGAGGAAGATTTAACCTGGCCACCCTATTATCCATACCGAGCGAATCAGGGGAGTATTTGATTTCATTCTCTTTACTTTTTCACTTTTACATTCTTTACTTGAACATTGGGGACAATGTTCATCTTAAGTGTAAGGGGAGGGTAAAAAGATGATACCTTACATATGCACTTTCGCTTGAGTTTGTTTTGTTTGATGGTAGATGTGTAATAAAACTATGAGAAATACTTGTTAGTGCAATTTTAGCGCCAAATTTAAAATTTTTTACAACATTTAGGAGTGAAACTTTAGCCATAGAAAGCGTCTCATGGATAGGAGATTGTATGACTAGCACATAACCGTATATTCAGAAAAATTTTCCACCCAAATATGTGAGGTTCGCCTTTAGATTTGATAGGAAAAGCATTTACTATTAGTGCTTATGAGTGTACCGGTAGCATTTAGATTCTAGAACTTGCGTTAGTGATGCATCCCGAGACCGCTAGTGAGACTACATTCGTGTGGTAGGATTTACTACATGATAAGAGGCATTAGGATTACCCTTGTGTTAAACCCGTATCATGATTATTTGACCATTTATGTCATATTACTTGGCTAGTTAAGTCAACTAATTTTTCCCACACCCTTAGCGTAGTACTCATTTTTAGTACACGAAACCCCTAGTACACCCCTCCGAGCCTATCTTTTCGTTTCTAACTTTAAGCATCTTACTTAAAGGAAGAATTTGTTACACCCCACTTAAATGTACAACCAAATCGCCTTAGCCTTCCGTGTATGCGCTCATTTTTAGTGCATTATTGTTATTTGTTAAACCCTAAGTTAACTATCTAATTGATTACATGGTTGCTAAGTCGAGTAATATCCTTGTACATATTGTTTTGGGACGATTGGGACTCATGGGTAAGTACTTATTTTATGGAGTAATGGGGAAGAACATCATTTATTACCCCCATATGTACGTCAATCTTAAAAGTGCTCCAAGTGTTTTGATTTTCTTAATTCAAGTCATTAGATTAGTTTAAATGTAAAGTATGTAAAAATTCAAGTGTAAGGGAAATGTTCATTCCCTATGATGTATTATTTTGGATGGTAGGGTAAGAGTGTATGCAAAAAAAAAAAAAAAAAAAAAAAAAAAAAAAAAAAAAAAAAATCGAAAAAAAAAAGAAAAAAAAAATAGAAAAAGGAAAAAGAGAAAAAACATACGGACTACCATCCCTTTTTATTCTATGTTCATTTTATGTTTTTGTTATTTTTCATTTATTAGCTTAGGTCGAGTCTAGTCTTGGCTTAGCAACGCCATATTGTACATGTAATTAACCAAGATTGTTAACTCGCCACCAGTAAAACTTCCTTTATCCAACAAAACCGTGTATTTCATATCCCTACACCTAACGTTACAACCCTTTAAAAGACCTCTTTGATAGTTTATCCTAGGTGCTTACGCCATATGGTGGAGGTTTGATCTTTTCCCAAGCCTATGGTAATCTATTTTGCTATGACAGGTAGTGAGAGATATCTTCCGTTTCCATATTGTAATTTACACTTTATTACACCCGAGAGATGTGAGTATCTAAACACTATTTGTGAGGTGCTAGTGTATGACCTCCGTGCTTGTCTATTGGTCTTTAGTGGAACGATTATTTGTTGTAATTACTTTTATGTTAGTGTTAAATGACCCCTAACTTGTCTTTTGAGTAGAATAAAAGCGCATTTGCTTGAGGACAAGCAAATCTCAAGTGTAAGGGTATATGATGAGGCGAAAAATGATCCGTTTTTAGGGGGTCATTTAAGCCCGAATCCGAATTTATTTGATCAAATATTGCCCTAAATCATTCCTTTTGTGATTTTAGGTACTTTGGGAGAGAAATCTGGAAAAGGAAGCAATTCGGACGTTTTTGGAGCATAAAAGTGAAGAAAAGGCCAAAGTCTTAATTTTCCATGCTGGAAACAGTAGGTGACGGCGTCAAGAGTATTTCTCTGACGGCGTCAAGAGCAGAAGTCCATGATGACCCAGAACAGATTTGACGGCGTCACGTAGGAAGGGCGTCAAGAGTAAAAGAGTCATGACGGCCTGGAAATGATTTGGTCTTGACGGCGTCAAATGTAGATCAAGGCAGTCCGAGAAGAGTTTTGGCGGCGAGGTGACGGCGTCACAAGTTTATTCTTGACACCGTCAAACCTATTTTTCTATATATAGTTTTCTAATTTTCACAAAAAAAAAAAGGAGAAGTTTTGGAGAAACCCAAAGTACGATTTTGGTGCAACTTTTACAGGTTTTTCAAGGGTTCCAAACCCTTGATACCTTGCATTGTGATTGAGATAAGTGTTCATTTAATTCAATCAATATGTCTATGTGTTGGTTGTCTATATCTTGTTCTTGTCTCAATTCCATTATGCTAGGCTAGATCTATCTTGTGTTTGCTTAGATCTAATGAAACCTAGATGTTAATTATGTGTTGATTACTTGTTTATCTTTGCCTTGGATGAGTGATTTAATGCATGAGCCACTGTTTACAATCCCTATAGTTGTGCTGGGCATGGTGTAGGAGGAGATAAGAGCTCATAGAATTGGGGAGTTATGTGTGCCACCCCATTAATGGTATTAAGGAATACGATCCGTCATCCATGCAATTATAACAAGTAATTAACGTGTAAAAGATGTCTAGGGAGTAGTGAAATCTAAGTAAACACATTTTCTCCAATTACTGCTCACAACTTTAGTTTAATTAGTTAATTTTCATTTTTAGTATTTTATTTTGATTGCATCTTAGTATTGAGTTAGTTGAATAGCAACTAATTCCGCCCAAATCCTTCAAACCCGAGATATTTACTTGCTTTCTAAAAAATATAAAAATACAAAAATAATCATCCCTCACCTTTAGAACTAGTATTTAGGCTTTCTAATCCTAGCGACACTATTCCTAAGCTGAACGATCAATCCCCCGGTACTTGTCACTATACTATACTACAACGATCAGGTACACTGCCTGGTGGGGGTTGTAAGCTTCTCGAGATCCCTCGAGAGGTAAAGCCTGTTGCGATTCCCACGCATCAGTGTTTGAATCACGTTCTTGTACACACGTACTAATTCAAGAAAAAGTTTATGCAAGTAAATTAAACACAAAACTTAGTTGAACAATGAAAATCGAATCCCTTAGGGATTGTTTTAGATGGATCGACTATGGGACAAGAAAAGGAGAGAAAACACCAAGATGTGTGTGTACAAGTTATGAGAAAACAATACATCTTGGGTTGTATATATACTATTGAAAACTTGGAGCTCAAGGCACAAAGGAGGTGTGATTCCTCCTTGGCCGATCGGTTGGACATCCCTCAAGGGGATTCTGGAACCTTCTCTTGTTTCCAAATATTCATTAGTATTACTTTCCTAATCTTCGTCTAACGGTCGTTAGTCATTCTCCGTTAAATACTAACGGTCGTTACTAGTTTTGTGTTTATTAATAATTACGTATAACATTTATAAATAATTATTTCTTTTTCTCTTCATATGTATTGTGTGCAATCCCGTGATCTCGAGTTCGATCCTAACATACGACTATTATTATAATGTCTATAAAACTAACAGCTTCCACTTAGACATATCATAATAGTATGATCACATCGGTTAGCGTCTTGCAACACGCCGATGCCTCTAGTACAACTCGAGTAAGGCTCCTAGAAAACCTTTTAATGATTTCTCATTATTATTATCCCTTTGTTACTAATACCATGTTAATAAGGATATGGATCTAGATCATTCCTTAATTAACCATTCTGTTTCTCGTTGTTAGAAATTGACAAGATTACCAAATCTTTTGAACCTTTCAGAAAAGACCTTGGGCGTGGCCACGCAAACACCTTGACAACCCTACGAGGGGCCCAGCAGTATTAAACTCCAAAAATTAATTTGAAGGAACAAATTATATATTGAATACAAGCAAAACACACAAACTTTGTAACACTTCCGAAAACAACCCTTATGACTACCAGTTACGTATAGCGTTAAGTTGTTCCACAAAAATGTACTACATTCATGACCGTTATCTTGTATCTCAAGTCTAAGGATAACTTCTTATGATTTACTTAATGACAAGATCCATAAAGTAACATCATATAGTCGGGATAAGTCCTATATTCAGTATCATCGAATATCGTCTGAAATGGCATGACTACGTATCAATATACTTTAAGTATATTATACCAACCTTCAGATTTGTCTTAATTTAATAATATTCCCATATTATTAACTGACAACGGACAATTTAGAATAACTCTTATTCATGGATTTAAACATGCAAAAATAGGACAACAATAATTAACAATAGAAATAAACATACCAACATACTTTATTTCATTAAAATAATAATTGTTTACAATATCCTTTATCCAAATACTAATCACAATTATGCATGAAACTACTAGCTAATTTAAGCCCAATTCCATTAGCTAATTCATTAAGCTTTTCTTTCGCCAAAGCCTTAGTGAATGGATCAGCTAAGTTATCATCTGTGTGAACTTTCAGCAGATTTATTTCACCTTCGTTAACCTTTTCACAAACAAAGTGATACTTCCATAGAAAATGTCTGGTGCCTCTCATGACTCCAGGTTCATTGGCAAATATGATTGCAGCAGAATTGTCACAATACATATTAATAGGTAATTCAATTGAAGGCATAACACCAAGCCCTGAAACGAATTTCCTAATCCAAACAGCCTCCATAGCCGCTTCTGAAGCAGCAATGTATTCAGCTTCTGTTGCAGACATCGAAATTGTACTCTGCTTCTTGCTCCTCCAGTCTACTGCTCCTCCATTAATAATAAAGACATAACCCGTCTGAGACTTCGAATCATCTTTATTACTTTGAAAGGACGCATCACAGAAACCTGTAACACAAAGTTCTACAGCTGGTTCTCCACCATATACCAAAAACATATCTTTTGTATTTCTCAAATACTTAAGAATATGCTTAACAGCAATCCAATGTTTTTCACCTGGATTCTGTTGAAATTGACTGGTAATATTTTGAGCAAACGCCACATCTGGCCTTGTGCATTTTACCGCATACATAATAGATCCTACAGCCGAAGCATAAGGAACTTTACTCATGCGAGCCACCTCAGCAGGTGTTGAAGCACAAACTCATCACATAAGCCATGTTTTACTTCCATCGGCAAATATCCTTTCTTGGAATTTTGCATATTGAATCTTTTCAATATTTTGTCAATGTAAGCACTTTGACTTAATCCAATTAACCGCCTTGATCTATCTCTATAGATTTTGATTCCCATAATGTATGCAGCTTCTTCTAAATCTTTCATAGAAAAGCACTTTCCAAGATATGCCTTAACTTTTTGCAAACTTGGAATGTCTTTTCCCATGATCAATATGTTATCAACATATAAAATTAGGAAAATTACATTATCACTCCCACTAGCTTTGTGATACACACATGGCTCATCAAGATTCTGAGCAAATCCAAACTTTTTGATCTCAGTATCAAATCTCTTGTTCCATTGTCGTGATGTTTGCTTCAATCCATAAATGGACCTTTGAAGTTTGCATACACGGTTTAGAAACTTTGGATTTTCAAACCCTTCTGGTTGTGCCATACAAATGTCTTCATCTAGATGACCATTTAAGAAAGCGGTTTTCACATCCATTTGCCATATCTCATAGTCATAGTACGCTGCTATAGCTATGAGAATCCTTATAGCTCTTATGTCTGCTACAAGAGAAAAAGTCTCATCGTAATCAATTCCAAAAGTTTGAGTAAAACCTTTAGCAACCAGACGAGCCTTATAAGTGTGTGCATTTCCATCCATGTCAGTCTTAATCTTGTAGAGCCATTTACTCCCAACTACCTTGGCACCAGGAGGTAAGTCTACTTCTTCCCAGACTTCATTATCATGCATGGATTGTATTTCCCCATTCATAGCAGCCTTCCATTTTTCCTTTTCAGGACTATTAACGGCAGCTCTATAACTAGTAGGTTCATTAAGATCCCCTAGTAAATTCTCATCAACCTCTACATTAAGACATAGACGGTCAGGAGCTTTCACAGATCTTGAAGATCTGCGAATGGGAACTACTTCAACTTCTGGTGGAGGACCCAGACTTTCAGGTTCTACAGGAAGTGTGCTAGTGTTTTCTGAAGGTAATGCATTATCTTGATCATATTCTAGATCATATACTCTTCCACTGACTTCTTGAGATACAAAATCACTTTCAAGAAAGTCACCATACCTAGCAACAAACACTTTGTTCTCAGGTGGGTAGTAAAAGTAGTAACCCATTGTTTACTTTGGGTATCCTACAAAAATGCACTTTACAGATCTTTGTTGGAGTTTATCTTGTGAGTCACGTTTAACATACGCCTCACAACCCCAGACCTTTAAATAAGACAAGTTCGGAGCTTTTCCAGTCCACATCTCATATGGTGTCTTATCAACCTTCTTTGTGGGAACCATATTCAAAATACGAACAGCTGATTCAAGAGCATAATCCCAAAAAGACAAAGGAAGATTAGTAAGATTATACATTGCTCGAACCATGTCCAACAATGTATGATTCCTTCTCTCAGATACACCATTTTGTTGTGGAGTATATGGAGATGTGAGATTCTGGACAATTCCATTCTCAGTTACGAAATCTTTAAAATCTTGACTAAGGTATTCACCACCTCGATCAGAACGAAGAGCTTTAATCTTCTTTCCTAATTGCAACTCTACTTCTGCTTTGAAAACTTTAAATGTTTCAAACACCTCATGTTTATGCTTAAGTAAATAAACATAACCATAACGGCTGAAATCATCTATAAAAGTTAAGAAGTAAACAACACCTCTTCTTGACACATGTCTAAGTGGTCCACATACATCAGTATGTATCAAACCAAGTAGATCTGAAGCTCTTTCCATATTGTTATGAAAATGTTTCTTAGTTATCTTCCCAGAAATACAAGACTCACACTTATCAAATGACTCATCATTGATATTTTTCAAAAGCCCATCTTGTTGCAGCTTTTGCATGCGAGTCTTGCCTATATGGGCAAGTCTACAGTGCCAAAGGTAAGAAGAATTCAAGTCATACTTCATTCTCTTACTAATGATGTACATCGAATTATTATTATTGTTGTTGGACATACAATCATTCATATCAATTTCAAACACACCATTCACAGCAACAGCATTAAAATAAAATACACCATTTAAAGAAACAGAAATTTTATTGACATCAATAGTATGAGTAAAACCAAGATCCAACAAACATGAAAAGGAAACAACACCTCTAATAATAGAAGGTGCATAATGACAATTGTTTAAAATAAGTACTAAACCAGAAGGTAAAACTAAATTAAACACTCCTAGGGCTTCAACTGCTGCTTGTGCACCATTGCCCACATGCAGAAATTGCTCCCCATAAGCTAGTCTCCTTTTCTCTCTAAACCCCTGAAGTGTATTACAAATGTTAATACCACATCCAGTATCATATACCCAGGAATTTAATTTATGAGATAAAGTAAATAATTCAATGACAAATAAGTTACCTGAAGTACTGTTGCCCATGTGCCCAGTCTTCTTAACCTTATTATTTCGCAAGTCATTGAGATAAAGAGGATAATTCCTGTTCCAGTGACCCATCACCTTGCAGTAATGGCATCCTTGATCTTTCTTTGGATTATTCTTCATAGAAGGGTTCTTCTTAGGTTGATAAGTCATAACTTGCTTATTCTTATCAGCCTTCTTCTTTCCTTTACCCTTCTTCTTGTTCGCATTTGGCTTGTTAATTCTACCGCCTTGAATAGCAAGTACTTGGGGTGTAGGAGCCTTTGGTGTTAACCCTTTCTCATAATCAATGAGCAGTGCGTGCAATTCACTTACTGTCTTCCCCACGTAATGCATATTGAAGTTCCTCACAAAACCACTAAATTCCTTATTAAGGGATCTATTGATTAAGTTCACAGCCATATCATTGTCATAGGGTTTCTTAAGTGTTTGTAGTTGATCCATGAAACTTTTCATCTTCAACACATGAGCACTCACAGGTTCACCATCACCCTGCTTACAACCATGTAGAGCCTCCATTAAATCGTAAATCTCTACATTTGATGGTTTCTCATATAGTTTCTTGAGTTCATCAATCATGTTCATGGGGAAATACTCTTCAAACTGCCTTTGAAGAGGTGTGGACATCGCCCCTAACATCATAGCAGCCACATCAATATGTTCTTTGCAAGCTATGTTCCATTCAGCCTTGGCAGCCTCAGTAGCTTCAGGACCTTCAGGTTCAGCAGGACAAGGCGTTTTCATGATTTCAAGTTGACCAGTCACTCACAGGACAATCCTGAGTGAACGGTACCAATCATTGAAATTTTCTGAGCCAGTCAATTTTTCTCGTTCAAAGTAAGTTTTGAACACATAACGAAAGTTGGTGTTATTTGTTTCATCACATCAGTTGATCTGCTAGTAATGAAAGTATAATATGAGGTAACTTGTCGTACAATAATTGGCATAACATTTGTATAATTCCTAGATTTATGGGATTTACAATCACAAAACATTTGTATTGTAAGCATGTTTAATCCCCATCTTAATGCCTTGAGTCCAAGATCTCACTTACTACTCAATTTAAGTCGTCTAACTTAAAAACTGTAAACTCATAAATCCATTACATTAGTTGATCTGCTAGCAATGAATTTATGAAATTTACCTCTCCATTGCAATCTCGCCAAGTTCTCACATGACGTAAATTACAACTTTAAGTGTTCTTAATTAGATGGCATTTGACTTAATTTTATAAGGGTATTAATTTTGATGTGATCAAAATAATGTATGAAGAAGCATGCATACAACTTCATAACATTGGTTTTACAAAACATTTTTATTACCAATTTACTAAGAGTAAAATAACAAAGTTTTGATTGAGGTATCGGGTTCACCAATTAAAGAATTACCAACAATTATCGTCCACTATATCGTAATTTTGCATAAGCCCGAAAGCTTAGTGTTTCGGATAATCATTGTGGAATTGTGGTTAATTCACCCTTAAGGTGACAGTGTACGTAATATAGTGATATAGGTAAGTCTAGAGTCGGCAACCAAGCAGTTGTAGAGAACCGGTAAGTGCATGAGCTTTAAAAACCCCTCTCTACAAGTACGTTGGATGGCAACCTTCGGTCCGCCTTTCGCACACTATGTACTAAAATATCAATCAACCAATCCTTTGAAATTTACTCTTAAAACCAAAATAATTTCGCCATTTATTTAGTCCGTATTATTTTTCTATTCAAAAAAATTACCATTTTCGTTTATAAACATGTCTAACATAATAATAAACAAAAACAAGTAATATAAAATAAAAAATAAACAACCAAATAAACATATATACATAATCATAACAATTAAATATGTATAAAACATGTAGCCACATGCAAATCTAATTCAATAGTCCTATTAATAATCAAATCTAGGTGTATAACGTATTTATTCAATTAAGGCTTTCTTCTTCTAGGAAAAAGAGCCACATACATCAATAAATCGATTGCGTAAGCCAAAACTAAACAAATACCACATAGCACATAATTGATTACTTAATATTAGAGTCTTCCCCAATTCGACATCTATTAATTTATATGTTTCGATATAACTTAACAATTAATATATATATCTACAATTTAAACCATTTAAATTTTCACACAATATAAAATCCATGCAAATATGCACTTTTTCATGGATTAAGCTTAACAATTAACATATTGCACAAAGATCGTTTACTAAAACGCATAACAAAGTACATGACATCCTAGGGTTTCTAATCATATTAAAAAATCAAAAACCAAAACCCTAAAACCCTTTAAGGTCAATCGACCCATAAAAAATTAGGGTTAGGAATCTAAAAATCCCTAAAAACATGTAACTAAACAAATCAAGATCCAATTTTTATGTGTTTCGATAATTAATTACACATTATAACGGCTCTAGATGCTACTGTTGGAATTATAATATCATGACATTCATATAAAATAAACCAAACACATCAAGTGAGCATAGCGGAAGCAATTATAACAAGATCATATAACATGTAATTAATTAATCAAGATTAAATAGTAAACATACCTTTGTGATTCTAGCCCGAACAAGAATCAAATTGCAATCTTCAAATCAAGAACCCTAATTAGGGTTTATGTGGATTATAAGAATTACCCCTTACCTCTTTTGTAATCCAATCCAAGAATCAAACAATAATGTGTTTGAATCACGTTCTTGTATACACGTACTAATTCAAGAAAAAGTCTATGCAAGTAAATTAAACACAAAACTTAGTTAAACAATGAAAATCGAATCCCTTAGGGATTGTTTTAGATGGATCGACTATGGGACAAGAAAAGGAGAGAAAACACCAAGGTGCGTGTGTACAAGTTATGAGAAAACAATACATCTTGGGTTGTATATATACTATTGAAAACTTGGAGCTCAAGGCACAAAGGAGGTGTGATTCCTCCTAGGCCGATCGGTTGGACATCCCTCAAGGGGATTCTGGAACCTTCTCTTGTTTCCAAATATTCATTAGTATTACTTTCCTAATTTTCGTCTAACGGTCTTTAGTCATTCTCCATTAAATACTAACGGTCGTTACTAGTTTTGTGTTTATTAATATGTACGTATAACATTTATAAATAATTATTTTTTTTTCTCTTCATACGTATTGTGTGCAATCCTGTGATCTCGAGTTCGATCCTAACACACGACTATTATTATAATGTCTATAAAACTAACATTCGGTACTTCCATTTCGCTGATAATTATATTGTTGTACGAGTGAAGCAAAGTACATCTTTTTAGATCATTCACCCTAGCTTGCAAATATATATATTTATCTTTTTCTAGAAATGGTCGTGTTATATATATATAGTCGAATATGTGCATTATATATACGGAGTAGTATGTAGTCAAATTTGATTGGAGGATAATTTAACAAAATCATGTAATGTTCATGCCATATTTAAACATAGGCAAATTGCTTTTAAACATAACTCAACAACTTTTGGTGTGAAATTAAAGAAAATTTTGGAATTTAAGACCAATTGGGTACAAAATTGTAGTCAAGTTATCCATTTTTGATTATAACACATTACTTATTTTTCATTTTTTGTAAGTTTTGTTTGAGAGAGAGAGAGATATATATATGAAAAAAAAGATGTAATTGGGTTGATGAAGACTTAACAACATTCAATAAATTGATTACGTAAATGGGCAAAGGCAAAGATAGTGATTTTATATATTAACCACTTAATTATTATTATTTTGTTAATGTTAGAGTAAAGATTATTTGAGGACAAAACTTTATTTAGATACGAAGGGACTAATTTCCACCATCCATCTTCTCTCCATCTTTATTTGATCTAATGATGAGATTAATCCCAACAATTTAAAAAACTCACTTTCATCTTTTTTTTTCTTTTTTCTTTTTTTTTTCCAAATATTAATATCTTTCAAACCGTTAATCGTTAAGCGAAAAAATATAGCGTTATTTAATTATCTTTCTATAAATAGACACTTTGATATATTTTCGACAATTTTTTTTTTCATTTTTTCACGTTTTTTTTCCTAGCCAAAAATATCACATGTGATATTACACTAGTATCACATGTGATATTACACATCACATATGATATTACATATCACATGTGATATTACACATCACATGTGATATTACACATATCACATGTGATGTGTAATATCACATGTGATATATCACATGTGATATTACATATCACATGTGATATATCACATGTGATATTACATATCACATGTGATATTTTCGGCCAGGAAAAAAACGTGAAAAAACGAAAAAAAAAAGAATTTTGTCGAAAGTATATCAAAGTGTCCGTCTATAGAAAGATAATTAAATGCCCGTCTCGATGGTGTTATTATTTTCGCTTAACGATTAACGGTTTAAGAGACATTTAAATTATAAAAAATGGATGAAATATTAAATTGCTTTTAATCTTAACCATTGATTTCTTTTTAGATGGATTGTATGGATGAGCCCCTTGGTATGTGAGAAATGTTTAGTTTATAAAATAACTCGATTCAATGTCTTAATCTTTTATTTTGTTTAACCGTTTAAATAAACAAATAATTTTGTTTGACCACTTAACAAATCCTTCAAGTTTTATGATCGTTTAGTAAAAACTTCAACTAATTTAGTCAACGTTTTCATCTCAAATGTAAAATCACTTCTTATTTTGATTATTTCGATCATTAGTTGTTAGAAAATTAAATTAAACTTTAAAAGGCAATCAGTAAATTTGGCATTCAGAATTTGGTAATTAAATCATTGGTTTCTTATAAATAATGATCAATATCATTAGTTTTTTTTATGTATCTTTGAACTAGTTATAATACCCGTGCATGCACCGGGTTATGACAAAAAAATTTGTTATATAAATATTGATTATTGCTAGTCTATATAAATATATACATTAATTTGTTTTGAATTTATGTGGTAGATAATTACTTAAATAAGTGTTTTAAATGATAAATGTTAAATGTTAAATGTTTTTTTGTAAGATAGTTTGATCTAACATTTCATGTCGTTTTTTCATGTTTGTGTTATTTTTTATTTTTTATTTTTTTAAAGTAACGGGCTGGCGAAGGGACCAATGATGTAGCAATGACGCATCCTTAGGTGCAGTTTGGCGGCGTCATAGGGCAAAAAAACCCTATGGCGTGTGTTACGCCACTGCATTAGGCACTCAAAGAATTCTTAGGGGATCTTTGAGAGTGTCTTCGCAAAATAAAATTAAAGGTAAGAATATTTGTGTACCAAATCTCGTCGGCTTTGACCCATAGCCCATACTAAAAAAAATTGTTTAAACAAAATTTATTCCACGTAATAGGCAATTCAAACCACCTACCCATTTTCCAAGGATGAGTAAATTGTAATTTCCTTTTTTGCATCTTTTTAGTCTCTGGGGAAGCCTAAATCTTCTCAGCATTTTTGTCTGTATAAGGCCCTTGCATGCACAACAAAAGGTTGCATGAATCTTTCTTTTCATGTCAACACATTATACACAAAGGTTAAGCAATGACTTGCACAAATACTAAGTGCGACTATACATAAATCAAATCTATTTTAAAATTTTAGTTTACTATATGGACATATAAGAATTTACCCGTGAAATGTGATATAAGTACAACTAATAAATATGCATGAGTTTTTCATTATGTATTAATATCAAGGTTGTAAAAATCGCTATGCGCTAGTGAGGCGGTTGTGTAGGGCCTAGCGATTAATCGGTTAGGCGGGGATTAATCGGGGATTAATAGGATTGAAATTTTTATGCACAAAATTGTAATTTTAGATATTATATTATATTATATGTATGAGATAAGTATAATGCATCAAAGTTCAAATATTTTAAGTGTTCAAATATAAACATAATACATAATTCTTCAAAGTTCAAAGTCAAACATAGATATTACTTGGTTTGTTGACTATTTTAAGTGATCTTTGACTGACTTTGTCCGATTGATCGGGTTGATCGATTTTTAAGCGATTTTGACTGATTTTTAAGCGATTTTGTTGACCATTTTAAGCGATTTTGTTCGATTAGGCCGATTTTCTCGGATTAATCAGTTTGTTGACCGATTTTTAAGCAATCTTTGACCAAAACGATTAAATAGGCCGATTATGATAAATCAAGGCGCTTAGTGAGCGATCAGCGATTATGCGGGGATTAATCGGATGCCTGGGCAGATTTTTACAACAGTGATTAATATCTATTAATATTTTGTAAAAAAATTTATTGGATGAAAGATTTAACTTTGTTTAGCTGACATAGATGTTGAGGTTGAGGTTGATGTTGTTGTCTAACTTTAACTATTGATATCATGTCGTACAAAATGTGTGAGTTTAGTAGCACCTAATGAGCGTTGATGTAGTTAAAATACACTCCATATATAAAACTTTAAATAAAATTACATGAGTCGTTGTTATAAGTACAATCGCGTATATTTGATATCATGATGTACAAAATATGCGAGTTTAGTAGCATATAATGAGCGATGATAAAGTTAAAATATACTCCGTAAAGTTTTTAACAATGTTTTTTCGGATATCCGTATATAAATTTTTATTTAGCTGACAAAATGTTGAGGTTGAGGTTGATGTCATTGTTTAACTTTAACTATTTGTATCATGTTGTACAAAATGTGCTAGTTTTGTAGTACATAGTAAGGGTTGATAAAGTTAAGGGGGAATTGCATATATACCCACTAAAACATGAATATTTGCATATTTCCCCAAAACACAAGTTTTTAATGCACAATGTACAATGATGTTTAAGCATGTTTTGGGTATATATGCAAGTATGCAAGTTTTAGTGGGTATATATGTAATTGCCCCTAAAGTTAAAATATACTCCGTAAAGTTTTTTAAAAATATTTTTCAGAATATCCGTATATAAACGTTAAATAATAATTATATGAGTCGTTGTTTAAGTACAATCGCGTATATTTGATATCGTTGTGCAAAATGTGCGAGTTTAATAGCACATAATCAGTGTTGATGAAGTTAAAATATACTCCGTAAATTTTTTGAAAATGTTTTTCTAGATATCTTTATATAAACTTTAAATAATAGTTACATTAGTCGTTGTTATAAGTACAATCGTGTATATTTGTTTTTATATCACAGTTGCTTGTGCTTAATATTTAATATTTATATTACCGTTAATAATAATTTAGCCATTTTTAATATTCAAACCCGTGTACGCATACATTAGATTTTTAAATAGGATAACATTAGTCCTTATTTAGCATATATAGTAAAAAAAATATTTTAATAGATGAAAGTTCAAAACTAATATTTATTTTAAAAATATTTAACGTATATTAAAACTAATTAATATATTTACAAAATTTTGTAATTTAAATAGATGAAAGTCTCAAGCTAGTATTGATATATGTAATTGTAAATAAAGTTCATATTATAAAGTACATGGGGTATAAAGTGTAAGGGGTTATTTGTTTATTATCTAAAGTTATTAAAAAATAAGGAGACTTATAATTTTACGCTTAACTCTATATAGTATATTTAAAATTCAAACACTAAAGTTTTATTAATTATCTCATTTTTTTTTAAGTTTTTGTTTTCATAAATTTGACACCTATATTTTTATGTGTTTTTCTTCCCAGTCTAATTATCCATCAAATTTATTAAAGTTTGACCAAAATCAACTAAATTTTGACTTTTTATTGGTCAATTATATTGCTTGATTTCGCCTATGTGTCAAAATCAAGTTCTCTTATTAGTCCAATTTTTTTCCCATAAGATTGTTTTATAAAAAAACTCCGAAATAATGTATTTCTTTTATTATATAAAAGATAAGGAATTTTAAATTTTGTACTTTTGAATTTGGTTTGTATACTTATAACGAATTTATATTTTTCATTCTTTTACTATATTTTTTTGATATATATGATGAGTGCTCAAACACTCATCATTTTTAGTCTAATCTGAACTGCAAAACATACAAAAACACTCAGAAATGCATCAAAATACTAAAAATATTTCAAAATTGTGTTTTATATGTTTTAGATGCAAAATGAGCAAAAACAAATGAAAAACGCACAAAGTTTGCAAAATTAGCAGTTTCAGTCCCTTAACTTTCAAAAATTGGCAAAACTAGTCCCTAGTCATTCAAAATATGGAAAATTATCACCAAAGGTCATTTTGAAATCATAAATTGTCATATTTAGTCCTTTGGTGAAAAATTGGAAAAGTTTTGAGAATTTACAGTTTGGTCCCTGAACTTTCAGATTTTGGCAGATTTGGTCCCTGGTGGGATATTTTTGAAAGAAAAATCATTTTTGGACTTTGGGAAATCAAAAGTTATCAAAATTGGCCCTTGGTGTGAAGTTTGGAAAAATTACAGTTTTGATCCCTCAACTTTGATTTTTGGCAAAAATGACCCTCGGTGATTTAAACTTGAAAAATTACATCAAAAAGCCTTGTGGAATTATAATGTTACAAGTTTTATCCTTGGAAGGAGTTTTTAAAATTTGCAATTCAGGTCCCTAACCTTTAGTAAATTACAAAAATGGTCCTTGTGAGCTGTGATTAATGTTACAACCATACGGACCCTTTTATTATTATCAACCCAAACCAAATCCAATTCCACCCCCTGATCCAGTCCACAGCTCCCCAAGCCCAACTACAAATCCAGCCCACCATACACCCCACACCCTCAGACCACCAATCCTAAGCCCATTTCCCCTTTTAATAAAAAAACAAACACCCCGTTCGTTTTATCCCTTCCCCCAGTCAACCTTTTCCACCCTTCACCCCCACTTGAAGCTGCTACCACTGCAACACTCAACCTCAACCATCCCTCCACCTCAATTACCCCAGTCTTTGTTCCCCCCTCCAAACACTACCCTCCAAACCCATTTATTACTCGCAAAACCTAACAAGCAAAACCTCCACCTGCCAATTGGACTTTTCCCGCCTAATTTAAATCAAACGGCCAGGAATCACTCAGCTCATCCAATGGTCATAATTCAGTGTGGGAAAGATAATGAAGACTTCCAGGAACTATAAAAGCAAAGAAAAAAGATGAAGTATAGTAGTAGCAGTAGAGTAGTTAAATTAGTTTTAGATTTAGTTTAAAATTCGACTTAATGTAATTTTGTTTCTCAGTTGCAATTCTTAGTTGTAATCAGTTTATTTAATGCAAAATGAATCTTATTTAACCTTAAATCCAAGTTTTCTGTTGTGAATTCATACTATGCATTTTTAAGTAGAATTGACACTTTTACTTAAAACTTGTCTTAAGTTGTTGAAACAGTTCCTTTAAGCTAAATTATAGTTACCTGTAAGCTTTTACAAGCTTACAAAGCTTTTAAATCAGTTTTAGCTAATAAATCCAAAAAATCACAAAAAATCCAAATAAATAGTCAAAACTCAAAAAATCAGTGGAATCAAAAATGGAGACATGGAGCAGTGTAGATTATGGATTTTCCATGGTTTAGAGCTCCATGGGGAGCAATAGGGTGTAACTTGGTTCTGAATTTCAGTTTCTTCCTCAGTTTGGAGATCAAGTAGGTTTTCCTTGTGGATTTTATCATTAATTGAATTAACTTGTTGTTGGTTGTTTTCCTTAGTTGTCATTGCTTATCTGAGTTAATTTCATTATTATATAGGTTTATTAGATACTCTTGTGTAACAAATTAGTTAGTTGGTTTGTAATATTTTGAAAGTTAGTTAATTAAGGGGTGTTTGGGTGATTGTAGTTAGTTTGTAGCTTCACTGATTCAGAGACAATAGCTAGCTTAGGAACATCACTTAGGTTGTATTAGGCTTGTATACACTTAAAATCAGTAGGTTTTTATATTAAAAAGTCAAATCACCACCAAAGAGCCCCCAACAGTTAACTGTTGGGGTATAGGGACCTCAAACTCACTCCATTAGCTTATACTTGATACATTTAGCTTAGAGTAGCTTCATTATAACTTGTTATAACTTATTTAGTATGTAGGATCAAGTAGAAATTCATAAAAGTCAAAGTACCAAGTTTTGCTTAAAAAGTCAAATGCATGTTTTTAGATTTTTCCAAAAGTTGAGGGATTTTTAGTGAATTTTAGACTTGGATTCATGGCATAAAACATGTTGTTATTTGATCTCTATCAGCTCTACTTTAAGATCCAATAGCTCTTTGATTTTTGGGAATTTTTCCCTGAGCCCCACAAGCCTCAAAAGTGAGCTGCAGGGCTGCAAACCCCCTGCTGCAGCAGTTAATACTCCACACCACCACCTTGGTGGTGGTCTTCTGGCCACCATGGTGGTCCACAGCCACCCATATTTGTTTCTTTGAACTCCCCTCATGGTAGGCTCTAGATATTGACCATTGATTTGACCCCTGGGCCCCACCTGAAACAACACCTCAAACTTGTCCCAGTTTTCAGTTAAGAAACAATAAGTTGAGTGCTTATTTTGGTGCTTTTTGCTTAATATGTGGACCCAACTTGCTTTTTCTAGCTTATTTTAGTACAAGTAGCTTATTCACACCTGAATCATCCATTGTGGGTCCCATTTGATCTCAATTAAGCTTATTTTCATCCTTGGTCAAACTTAGTCAACTGTCCTAGCTTATTGAGCTTTCTCAGCTTATTTTTAAGTTCCACATTACTTGTTTTTACAAAAGTTTCATTTTTTAAGTTATAAAATAGTTTTCTAAAATAAAAATCCAAAAAAGTCAAAGTAATTTTAAGTGATAGTTTCTATTTAATTTTATTTAAATTTTATTTTTCATTTTTAGATTTTAATTAAGTACTTGTCATTTTTATATTTTTATTAATTACCTCTTATATTAAAGTATTTATAATAATTTTCTCAGATTTTTATTTTATCTTTTAGTATTTATTAGATTTAATCTTAGTTTTATTAGTAATTAACTAATGATTAGTTTTAAATAGCATAATTAGTTTTTATTAAGTAAAACCTAGTTTTTATATTTTTTATAGCTTTTATATAATGTAAAATAATTTTAGAAATTTTCTTGTAATTTTTACTGTTCATTTGCTATTTTTCTTAATTTAAAATAGTTTAATTAGTTAATTAGTAATTAATTAATAGAAAAAGCACAAAAAGACAAAAATACATATTTTTATTTTTAAAACTTATTTTTAGTTATTTTATAATTTTAGAAATTTTATTTTTACCTTTTTAGTATTTAATTAATATTGTATTATATTTAAGTGTTTTAAATATTAATAATTAGTAATAATTAGTATTTAATTAATATTAAATAATTAATTAGTGTTAAAATTAATTTTCTTTTTCTAAAAATTTTTCTTCTATCTTTTAGTTTGTAAAAAAGTCATTTTCACCCCCTGGGTGTTTTCAGATTTCCATTTTCACTTTTTATTTTGTACGTTTACGTTTTATTCAAACGTGAACGTACGCGTTTTAAGTTTTAAACGTTTCTGGTTTTTCTTAGCTTTCCCGTCTTATTCATATAGCTTGTTTAAGCTATTCACTTGTAGATTCCTTAGTTCAAATCACTCTCAAACCTTTTCCTGTCCAAATTCACCCGATTACGAAACCGTTTGAATACAATCCACACCTCGTCGGGACATAACGACCCGGGGAAACACTATACTTCCGCGGAGCATTGATCTAGGCTATTTGATTTTGTTGACCATTCCTTGGTCAATATAAGTTAGGTGGTTTAGCATCAATCAATTTTTGGCGCCGTTGCCGGGGAGGTTGTGTGCGTTTTCTAAACGGTTTTTCTGATTAGTGCTTTTGGAATTCGTTCCATTGTACATTTATCCATCCTTTGTTCATATTTTCTTATTTTCAAAACAAAACCGTTCCCGAAAACTTTTTAAACTCATTTTTCAATGAACACAAAAAAAACCAAAAAGATTTTCTTTCTCATTTGTATAAAATGTTTATCCAAAAATCCAAAAATATTCACCTTTACCTTCTCACATCTTTGATTCTTCATTCCTTACCCTCTGTAAACCTTTGATTCTTCCCATGTCCTATCCACTCCATTGCGGTTTCCAATGGTATGGTGGTCCTCATAATGGTGGGAATTGTCCCGGCTGTAGCATGGTAGAGTCAGGAGATGGGTCTGTCTATAACCAAACTCCCTATCCTTACCATGACACATCTGATTCATCCTACCAGCCACCACATCATGAGATATTGACATATCTGTGTGAGTTTTGTGGTGGTCCTCACCAAGGATTTGAGTGTCAAGCCGGAAACACGTTTGTCTATGAACAGTTTTCCGGTAATACTCAAAACTTTGGTTATGACCAATATCCATATGACTCACCAGTCCAGACTCAACAGTTTTACTGTTGTGATTACTGTGGAGGTCCACACTTCAGCTCAGATTGTCAAACGGGAAATCCATATCCTTGTGACAATTTTGATACACCTTATTACGACCAACCTCCACAGTATGATATGAATCAAGCACTTCTTCCAGAAATGCAAAATATGATGAAAATCGTTGATGAGCTTAAGGGGTTTAGTTCAAGACTTTGCCCAAAGACACACTAATCAAAAATCCATGGAAGAATTGCTTGCTGAAGAGCAGGCTGCTAGAATAAATTCCCAAGATGCCTATGAAAAATCTGTGAGGGAATCCATTGCAAGAGAAAAAGCAGCCAGATCTAGCTCTTTGTTCCGTTTTATCCCTGATGACAGTGATGATGAGGATACACTTGATATCCTTCAATTCTATAAAGATCCATCAAGTTCATCAGTTGATATCCCAGCAGTTGAGATTCCATCTCAAACAACTGCTATCACACCCGAGGTTCCCACTCATTCTCTGATCATGGGGGACGAGCATCTTGACACTGTTCCTGATAAGGAATCAGACGAATTAATAAAGTCTAGTGTTGAGATCCTTGTCCCAATCCCGAGAGAGTCACAGGGAATTCTTGAGCATATGTGTGATATTCCTTCCCCTCAAACAACTGCTATCACGCCCGAGGTTCCCACTCATTCTCTGATCATGGGGGACGAGCATCTTGACACTGTTCCTGATAAGGAATCGGACGAATTAATAAAGTCTAGTGTTGAGATCCTTGTCCCAATCCCGAGAGAGTCACAGGGAACTCTTGAGCATATGTGTGATATTCCTTCCCCTCTTGAGTGTTCAAACGATCATTTTGAGACTTTCTCAGATTTTAATGATGATTGTACATCTCATGGAGACATTGAGTATATCGAGGCATCACTCCCTCATTTTGATGTTGATCATCTTCTTGAGGAGTTCGCTGATGAACTTGCTCACATCAATCCACTTTCATTGGAAAGTAATGATGGTCTCCTCGATTTCCAAGCCGATCTGGGAGAAATTGAAAGTCTCTTATATCATGATCCGTCACTCACTTCTTATCCCGACAATCCAATAGAGAATGATAATCTCTTTGTTCCCGAAACATTCAATACTACTCTCACCAATCCTTTATTTGAATTCGAATCTGAATTCACTTTGATTTCTGATAATTCACTCTTTGATATTCAGAATGAGGATTGTGATGAGTCTATTCCGGAACATGAGTTGACAAATTCACATCTTGTGAATAATTCTCTTCATGAGGAGTTCTCCGGTGAACTCACTCATCATGTCATGACTCCTCCGGAGTTTGATAGACCGGGGGGAGATGCTCTCAATTATGAGAATTTGCAAATTCCCACCCACCCTCCCGGGTTGTTTACGAGCTTAACCTTGGAAATCCAAACTCAGACTATTGAGCCTCCTCTTGAGGAAGAAGATCAAATCATGCTTTTTATCATGATTTTCTTCCTTTTCTTCACCTATAAGGTGACTTCTTCTCTTCTTCACTCCTTCGGGAGTGAGGACACTATATTTGATCCCGGCATTTTCATGTATCATTATCTTGAGCCGGATACTGATCTCATCGGTGTGGAACTTTCACGTGCTTCAAATGTTTGTCCAAACATCTTGAATGAAAGTCCGATTGAGATTGTTTCTTCCACATCATGCTTCCCCAAGGACAAATGAATTCGGGGTCGAGTCAAGCTAGCGACTCGGTAAACAAAAACAGTAGCATGCTTATAGGGTTTTCACCCTAAGTGTGGGGGAGTCCCCCATGCTATGGTTACAAATGAAGTGAAAATACAAAATGGTATTTTCCACGCTTAGCTTGTAATGTTGCCCTTTGTCGTTCAAAATGTCGGCATAATAGCCGGGACTTTGAATATTGAGGACAATATTCATCCTAAGTGTGGGGGGGTATTCGCTATTCTAGCGAATTTTATCACATTTTACTATATAATACCCCCGTTTTTAGCCAAAATTTCAAAAAATTTAAAAAATTTTCACTGGTGCTTCAAAATTTTTGTGGTAATCAGTCCGCCTCGTCTAAACGACAAAAGGGATTGGCTAGTCCAGGAGCAAACGGCTCTTGGTAAAGACATCTCAAATCCGTCTATGGCTTGCAATTTGCCCAAAATTGTATGGTACCTCAACTCGCCATATCCCATAAAGCGAATGAGTTGGCTAGCCCGCAAGATTATGGCTTGTGGTAAAGGCAGTGGAAAATCCATAATTGGTAATCAGCTCACCAAGATGTTGACTATTCCATCAAGAGCTGGCTAGTCCAGAAGCAAACGGCTTTTGGTAAAGACTAATCAAATCCGTTGACAGCTGGTGGTTTGCTCAAAATCACACGGTTATCAGGTGTGCCACAGTTCTTACACCTGGCTACTCCAGAAGTGATGGCTTTTGGTAAAGAGTTTAAAATCCATCAAGTTTTCAAAACATTTTATTGCTAGGGACTAGCAATAGTTTAGTGTGGGGGATTGATGAGTGCTCAAACACTCATCATTTTTGGTCTAATCTGAACTGCAAAACATACAAAAACACTTAGAAATGCATCAAAATACTAAAAATATTTCAAAATTGTGTTTATATGTTTTAGATGCAAAATGAGCAAAAACAAATGAAAAACGCACAAAGTTTGCAAAATTGGCAGTTTCAGTCCCTCAACTTTCAAAAATTGGCAAAACTAGTCCCTGGTCATTCAAAATATGGAAAATTATCACCAAAGGTCATTTTGAAATCATAAATTGTCATATTTAGTCCTTTGGTGAAAAATTGAAAAAGTTTTGAGAATTTACAGTTTGGTCCCTGAAGTTTCAGATTTTGGCAGATTTGGTCCCTGGTGGGATATTTTTGTAAGAAAAATCATTTTTGGACTTTGGGAAATCAAAAGTTATCAAAATTGGCCCTTGGTGTGAAGTTTGGAAAAATTACAGTTTTGATCCCTCAACTTTGATTTTTGGCAAAAATGACCCTCGGTGATTTAAACTTGAAAAATTACATCAAAAAGCCTTGTGGAATTATAATGTTACAAGTTTTATCCTTGGAAGGAGTTTTTAAAATTGGCAATTCAGGTCCCTAACCTTTAGTAAATTACAAAAATGGTCCTTGTGATTAATGTTACAACCATATGGACCCTTTTATTATTATCAACCCAAACCAAATCCAATTCCACCCCCTGATCCAGTCCACAGCTCCCCAAGCCCAACTACAAATCCAGCCCACCATACACCCCACACCCTCAGACCACCAATCCTAAGCCCATTTCCCCTTTTAATAAAAAAACAAACACCCCGTTCGTTTTATCCCTTCCCCCAGTCAACCTTTTCCACCCTTCACCCCCACTTGAAGCTGCTACCACTGCAACACTCAACCTCAACCATCCCTCCACCTCAATTACCCCAGTCTTTGTTCCCCCCTCCAAACACTACCCTCCAAAACCCATTTATTACTCGCAAAACCTCCACCTGCCAATTGGACTTTTCCCGCCTAATTTAAATCAAACGGCCAAGAATCACTCAGCTCATCAAATGGTCATAATTCAGTGTGGGAAAGATAATGAAGACTTCCAGGAACTATAAAAGCAAAGAAAAAAGATGAAGTAGAGTAGTAGCAGTAGAGTAGTAAAATTAGTTTTAGATTTAGTTTAAAATTCGACTTAATGTAATTTTGTTTCTCAGTTGCAATTCTTAGTTGTAATCAGTTTATTTAATGAAAATGAATCTTATTTAACCTTAAATCCAAGTTTTCTGTTGTGAATTCATACTATGCATTTTTAAGTAGAATTGACACTTTTACTTAAAACTTGTCTTAAGTTGTTGAAACAGTTCCTTTAAGCTAAATTATAGTTACCTGTAAGCTTTTACAAGCTTACAAAGCTTTTAAATCAGTTTTAGCTAATAAATCCAAAAAATCAAAAAAAATCCAAATAAATAGTCAAAACTCAAAGAATCAGTGGAATCAAAAATGGAGACATGGAGCAGTGTAGATTATGGATTTTCCATGGTTTAGAGCTCCATGGGGAGCAATAGGGTGTAACTTGGTTCTGAATTTCAGTTTCTTCCTCAGTTTGGAGATCAAGTAGGTTTTCCTTGTGGATTTTATCATTAATTGAATTAACTTGTTGTTGGTTGTTTTCCTTAGTTGTCATTGCTTATCTGAGTTAATTTCATTATTATATAGGTTTATTAGATACTCTTGTGTAACAAATTAGTTAGTTGGTTTGTAATATTTTGAAAGTTAGTTAATTAAGGGGTGTTTGGGTGATTGTAGTTAGTTTGTAGCTTCACTGATTCAGAGACAATAGCTAGCTTAGGAACATCACTTAGGTTGTATTAGGCTTGTATACACTTAAAATCAGTAGGTTTTTATATTAAAAAGTCAAATCACCACCAAAGAGCCCCCAACAGTTAACTGTTGGGGTATAGGGACCTCAAACTCACTCCATTAGCTTATACTTGATACATTTAGCTTAGAGTAGCTTCATTATAACTTGTTATAACTTATTTAGTATGTAGGATCAAGTAGAAATTCATAAAAGTCAAAGTACCAAGTTTTGCTTAAAAAGTCAAATGCATGTTTTTAGATTTTTCCAAAAGTTGAGGGATTTTTAGTGAATTTTAGACTTGGATTCATGGCATAAAACTTGTTGTTATTTGATCTCTATCAGCTCTACTTTATCCAATAGCTCTTTGATTTTTGGGAATTTTTCCCTGAGCCCCACAAGCCTCAAAAGTGGGCTGCAGGGCTGCAAACCCCCTGCTGCAGCAGTTAATACTCCACACCACCACCTTGGTGGTGGTCTTCTGGCCACCATGGTGGTCCACGGCCACCCATATTTGTTTCTTTGAACTCCCCTCATGGTAGGCTCTAAATATTGACCATTGATTTGACCCCAAGACCCCTGGGCCCCACCTGAAACAACACCTCAAACTTGTCCAAGTTTTCAGTTAAGAAACAATAAGTTGAGTGCTTATTTTGGTGCTTTTTGCTTAATCTGTGGACCCAGCTTGCTTTTTCTAGCTTATTTTAGTACAAGTAGCTTATTCACACCTGAATCATCCATTGTGGGTCCCATTTGATCTCAATTAAGCTTATTTTCATCCTTGGTCAAACTTAGTCAACTGTCCTAGCTTATTGAGCTTTCTCAGCTTATTTTTAAGTTCCACATTACTTGTTTTTACAAAAGTTTCATTTTTTAAGTTATAAAATAGTTTTCTAAAATAAAAATCCAAAAAAGTCAAAGTAATTTTAAGTGATAGTTTCTATTTAATTTTATTTAAATTTTATTTTTCATTTTTAGATTTTAATTAAGTACTTGTAATTTTTATATTTTTATTAATTACCTCTTATATTAAAATATTTATAATAATTTTCTCAGATTTTTATTTTATCTTTTAATATTTATTAGATTTAATCTTAGTTTTATTAGTAATTAACTAATAATTAGTTTTAAATAGCATAATTAGTTTTTATTAAGTAAAACCTTGTTTTTATAGTTTTTTATAGCTTTTATATAATGTAAAATAATTTTAGAAATTTTCTTGTAATTTTTACTGTTCATTTGCTATTTTTCTTAATTTAAAATAGTTTAATTTGTTAATTAGTAATTAATTAGTTATTAATTAATAGAAAAAGCACAAAAAGACAAAAATACATATTTTTATTTTTAAAACTTATTTTTAGTTATTTTATAATTTTAGAAATTTTATTTTTACCTTTTTAGTATTTAATTAATATTGTATTATATTTAAGTGTTTTAAATATTAATAATTAGTATTTAATTAATATTAAATAATTAATTAGTGTTAAAATTAATTTTCTTTTTCTAAAAAATTTTCTTTTATCTTTTAGTTTGTAAAAAAGTAATTTTCACTTTTTATTTTGTACGTTTACGTTTTATTCAAACGTGAACGTACGCGTTTTAAGTTTTAAACGTTTCTGGTTTTTCTTAGCTTTCCCGTCTTATTCATATAGCTTGTTTAAGTTATTCTCTTGTAGATTCCTTAGTTCAAATCACTCTCAAACCTTTTCCTGTCCAAATTCACCCGATCACGAAACCGTTTGAATACAATCCACACCTCGTCGGGACATAACGACCCGGGGAAACACTATACTTCCGCGGAGCATTGATCTAGGCTATTTTACTTTTTTGACCATTCCTTAGTCAATATAAGTTAGGTGGTTTAGCATCAATCAATATAAATTCACACTCATCACATATAATTTAACACTAGAGGCACTTTATTTTGCTTACTCTAATTTTGGTACATACCAAGGGACAAATTTTCAGCATCCATCTAGTTTGATCTAATGGTGGAGATTAACCTAAAATTAAATGAGAAAACATAAGTCCATGTTTTTTTCTTTTTCTTTTTTCTTTGTCTTTTTGTCTTTTTTATTATTCATTTTTTTCTTCCTTTCTTTCCTTTTTTTTTTCTTTTTTTTTTTTTTGTGTTTTTTTCACACTTCATAGTTTTTTTTGTTTCTTTTTTGTTTTTGTTTTTTTTTTCTTTTTTTTTTTTTTTTGTGTCTTTTTTTCACGCTTCTTTTTTTCTTTTTCATTTTTTTAATTCTAATTCACGGTTTTTTTTTCTTTCTAATAAACGTTTTTTTTTTTTGCTTTCATACATTTTCGTTTGTTTTTTATCCGTTTTTGTTTGTTTTCATCTGTTTTCATACGTTTTTGTCCATTTTCATACGTTTTCGTCCGCTTTCTTACGTTTCGCCTGTTAACGTCTGTTTCATACGTTTTCTTACATTTTCATTCGTTTTCGTCCGTTTTCACACGTTTTCGTTCGTTTTAATACATTTTCGTCCGTTTTCTTTCGTTTTCGTCCATTTTTCATACGTCTTTGTCCGTTTTGAGACGTGTTTTTACACTTTAATACGTTTTCGTCCGGTTTCATACATATTTGTCCATTTTCTTATGTTTTCGTTCGTTTTCATATGTTTTCGTCCGCTTTCTTTCGTTTTCGTCCATTTTTCAAACGTTTGTCTCCTTTTCAAACATGTTATTACACTTTCATACGTTTTCTTCCGTTTTCATACATTTTCGTTCGTTTTTTTACGTTTTCATCCATTTTTTCATTCGTTTTTAAATGTTTTTGGCAATTTTCATACGTTTTCATATGTTTCTAAAATCTAAATATCACAAGTGATATTCTGAATAATTATATTCAGAATATCACAATTGATATCCTGTGATATTCAGAATATCACAAGTAATTTTCTGTGATATACAGAATATCACAAGTGATACTATGAGTACCACAAATGATATTCTAGATATCGTAAGTAATATTCTGTGATTTCATAGTATCACAAGTGATATTCTGAATATCATAAGTGATTTTCTGAATTTGACAAGTGATATTCAACAAATGTTTTGTAACATGAAAATCACAAAGTGATATTCAGAAAATCACAAGTGATAGATATTCAAAAAATCACAATTGATATTTAGAATATCACCATTGATATTCAGAAAAACACAAGTGATATTCTGAATATCAGTTATGATATTCAGAAATGTTTTCGTCCGTTTTCATCCGTAATCTTTCATTTTCGTCCATTTTCCACACGTTTTTGTCCGTTTTCATACGTGTTTTTTTGTTTTCATACGTTTTTGTTTGTTTTCATAAGTATTCGTCCGTTTTCTTACATTTTAGTCTATTTTCTTACGTTTCTGAATACCACAAGTGATTTCTGAATATCACAAGTGATATTCAGTGATATCTAGAATATCACTTGTGATTTTCTGAATATCACTTGTGATATTCTGAATAGCACTTGTGATTTTCTTATGTTTTCGTCCGTTTTCATATGTATTAGTCCATTTTTTTTTACGTTTTCATCCGTTTTTATACGTTTTTGAATATCACAATTGATATTCAGAATATCACTTGTGTTTTCTAAATATCAATGGTGATATTCTACATATCACTTGTGATTTTCTGAATATCTATCACTTGTGATTTTCTTAATATCACTTGTGTTTTTCATGTTACAAAACATTTGTTGAAAATCACTTGCCAAATTCAGAAAATCGCTTTTAATATTCAGAATATCACTTGTGATACTTTGAATATCACAGAATATTACTTATAATATACAGAATATCATTTGTGGTACTCATAGTATCACTTGTGATATTCTGCATATCACAGAAAATCACTTGTGATATTCAGAATATCATTTGTGATATTCTGAATATCACATAATATCACTTGTGATATTCAGAATATAACTTGTGATATTTAGAATATCACAGAATATCACTTGTGATATTCAGAATATAATTAGTGATATTCAGAATATCACTTGTGATATTTAGAAATATATGAAAACGTCTGTAAGTTGCCAAAAACATTTAAAAACGAATGAAAAAACGGACGAAAATGAACGAAAATGTATGAAAATGAAAGAAAACGTATGAAAGTGTAAAAACATGTATGAAAATGACAAAATCGTTTTAAAAATGGACGAAAACGAAAGAAAACGGATGAAAATGAACGAAAACATAAGAAAATGGACGAATATGTTTGAAAACGGACGAAAACGTATGAAAGCGTAAAAACACGTTTGAAAATGGACGAAGACATATGAAAAATGGAAAAAAGCGAAAGAAAATGAACGGAAACGTATGAAAACTGACGAAACGTATGAAACGAACGAAAATGTAAGAAAACGTATGAAAACGGACGAAAACATAAGAAAACAGGCGAAAATATATGAAAATGGGCGAAAACGAACAAAAACATATGAAAGCGAAAAAAACGTTTATTAAGAAAAAAGACGTAAATTAGAACAAAAAAAAAGAAAAAAGAAAAAAAGAAGCGTGGAAAAAAAGACACAAAAAAAAGAAACAAAAAATACAATGACACGTGAAAAAAAAAAAAAAAAAAGAAATTAAAGAAAGAAAGAAAGAAAAGATGAATAATAAAAAAGGCAAAAAGACAAAGAAAAAGAAAAAGAAAAAGAAAAAAAATATGGACTTAGGTTTCAATATTTAAACTTAGGTTAATTCTCACCATTAGATTAAACTAAATGGATAGTGGGGATTTGTCCCTTAGTATGCAGATGGATAGTGGGGATTTGTCCCTTAGTATGCAACAAAATAAGAGTATGCATTTGAATTTTCCTCTTTAACACTAATATGTGTTGGGATCAAAGTTTTACTATTTTATCAAGTCTCGGTTATTTGTAATAATAGGTTGCTTAAGTTATTATTTACTTTCATTTATGTAATGTTACATGTTTATTAGGCTTAAGGTATTTTGGTCCATGGGCTTAGAAGCCCACACGAATTGACATAAGGAAGGAGAGGGAGTGTTGCTCTAGCTCCTTCCCTATAAATAGAAGCCTTAGGTCTATTGTAAAACTTGGTTGTTTATTTGATATCTTAAGGAAACTCTTGCTCTCACTTTTCTCTTAATCAAATATTCACCCAACTCCTTATATCTATCTCATTCTTGTTTGTGTGAAATCAATATGGTGACCTAACAAGTGGTATCATTCGCCATATGAAGGTGTAGTTATTGTTTCTATTTGAATTCGATCCTTAAACTATTTTTAATTCGTTATTTTGTTACAAAACTTGTACTTTCTTGTTTGTTTCTTGGTTTTTATCACATCTTTGCTTACAAACTTGTGCTACAAATCATATCAAACAAAAAAGTATCAATTTTTCCTTCAATATTAACGATTTGGTTTTTTGTACTTTTTTCGAAATTATTATAATTTTTGAAAAAGTTTGTCAAGTTTATAACTTTCTTCAAGATTTCATCATTTTACAACTTGAAGTACAAAAATCTTGCATTAAAAGCTCGTTTTTGGATTGCTTTCCTTGAAAAACAATTTTCTGCCAAGTTTCGAAATCACACCTCCAAACCAAGTTTCGAAATCGCAATTATGTGCTTCCTTACGACTTCCGGATCGTGAACTCAGTCTTTTCTCTCTTGTATAAGAAAGAAAAGTACTTCGACTTTTGGATAACTTTCAAAATTGTATAATTTCGAAAGTGTGTTTGTGAAATTGTGTTCTCGAAAATTTCTTAACTTTCGAAATCACAAGGTTTTCGAAAACATCTTCAGTTTTCGAAATCTCAAGGTTTTCGAAAATATCCTAAGTTTCGACATCATTAAGTTTCGAGAAACCTTTATTTCGCAATCCCAAAATTTCCGAAATCTCAGAGTGACTAATTTCGCAATCTCTAAAGTTCAAAGTTTCGCAATCACTCTACGAGCATAATTTCGCTATCATCTACTTGGGCAAAATTTTTGAGATTTGGCAAACATATACCTTCTACAAGATCCATCTTTCCACACAAGTGTTTCAATATGTCTCAACCACCGTACTACAACTTTAACCATCCTCAGCAACATCAGAATCCACAGTATCATCAGCAACAACAACAGTATCAACAATCACTACAATATTATCAACAACCGGTTTACTCACAACAACATAACTTCATACAACAAATGGTTCTAATACAACAATCCTATCCTATGTCACCACAACAAAGCCAACTTCCACCAAAACCTACTCACTGGTTTGACAGGATGTGTGAAGTCATTTCAACTCAACAATCCAGACACGAAGCAGGCTCTATTGACACCCCACCAATGCTAACACCGGGAAATTACATTCAATGGGCAAGTCGATTCTTAAGGTTTATTGAACTCAAGAAACCCAATGGTAAGTACATGAAACAAGTTATCCTTGAAGGACCATTTCCTTGGCCTGTTAACTACATTGGCGGTGACCCATCTGCTGATCCTCCAATAGCTCCAACTGCTGTGCGTGTTCCTGAGTCTCAACTTACTACTGAACAAAACTACCATCGTGAAGCAGATGAGTATGCTATGTCTTACATACTTCAAGGGATACCAAACATCATATTCAGAAGTGTTGATGCTCAAACAACTGCAAAAGCTATGTAGGAACACGTCCATCTACTGATGCAAGGCACACAACTGAACAAGGAAGACATGGAATCTAAACTTTACTTGGAATACACTAATATCATGATCGAACCAGGGGAATCTCTTGAGTATTACTTTCATCATTTCACCAATTTCGTCAATGATTTAGAGAGACATGAAGTACCCATTCCAAGAATCGCTGTCAATACAAAGTTTGTTAGTAGTCTGGGTCTTGAGTGGCAAAAGTATGTGACATTTGTGAGACAAGCTAAGAATCTTCATAGAGATCCATATGGTTTGTTGTACGACTATCTCAAACACTATGAGTCTGAAGTTGAAAAAGATAAAGTCGCACGAGGAGGATATACACCACCACCTACTTCTAATCCACTCGCACTCGTTGCTCAATCTCATGCTACACATCCTCCGATGTCTAATCATGCTTATGATCAGGAACAGAATTATTGCAGTCACTAGCAACCTCCTACTTCTCAAAACGCTTCTACTCAACTTGCTCCATATGATGAAAATGATAGCATGTATTACTCTAATCAGATTGAAGATGATGATAATGACGTCAATACGTTGAATCAAGGACTTGCTCTTGTTGCTCGTGCTTTTAGCAAATTCTCCAACAAAACCAACAAGCGTCTTCGTTCTTCATCAAATACAAGAAACCAAGCTGTCATTCAAGATGGTTGAGTCGAGATTCAGAACCGTAATTCTGGACGTTCAGGTGGGTATACTGGAAATTCTGGGTATGGACAAAGAGTCAACAACAATGGGGGATTCAGAAACAATCCAGGTGCTCCTCAGCGAAGTACTGACAATGCTTCTAGTAACAACACAGTCTCTGGGAATGCGATATGGTGCTACAACTGCAACGAAAAGGTCATATTGCAACTGCATGCCCTCACCCAAGAACCCACGGCAGTCAGTTTCACAAGCAGGCATTACTTATGGCTCTCAAAGATGAAAAGGAAGGAACTTTCAATGCTCATGAGAACAATTTCTTTGCTAATGCTTACAATGATGATGATATGGAAGATCTTGAAGCCAATGCAGCTGTGATGCTTATGGCCAACATGCAGGAACATCAGTTGAATGATTCAGGCCCAGTGTTCTCCACTGATGGCTTGTCTCTGGTAAATGACCTAACCACATGCTCCATAGAATTTAATGCATCACCCTCTGTTTCTGAATCAGATCAGGCGCAAGTTGTTCCTTCTGAACCATTTTTATCTTCTCAAGAGGATGAACAATTAGACACAGTTGTTATATTTAATGATGACACTGTCGTCTCATTTGATGATCCTATTGAGCAAGACGAAAATGACTATATTGAACAACATGAACCTCCTTCTGATCCAGCTCCTGACTGTACAGTTACGGCTAAACAACTTAAAGAACAACTTCTTTCTAATCACATAATGGACGAGCAAACTAAAGTTTTGAAAGAAAATACCGATTTGAAAAAGGACATTGAATGTTATAAAATACAACTTTCAAACTTTCAAAATGCAGTTCATCATGAAAAAAGCTTTGAAAAGTCATTTCAGGAATCATATGTCAAAGAACAAAATCTTCAAAAGCAAATATATGACATAGTTGAGTCAAACGGTAAATTGGTTTTCAAACTGGAATATGAAAAACATGATCTTCAAAAACAAGTTGTTCAACTCCAACAGGAACTTTCAAAAACACAAAAAGAGGTGACAACTTGCAAACTGGAATTTTATGAACATAAAGTGCAAAAACGAGAAAAAGAAAATTCTTTACTTGAAGATAATCTCGTTCTCGAACGTCAAATTAAAGCTTTTCAAAATATCGTTTATAAACATGGGGAATCTGTAACGACAATTCAAAAGTTTACTTTAAAACCAAGACCAGATAAAGGTTTTGCCCTCGGCGATTACAGATCCTCTTTTCTTCGCACTGCATTCAAAACAATTCCTAAACTGTACAATATGAACCAATTGATGGATAATAATGTTGTGCGTGTTATTGTACATAATACTGAGGAAGAATACGAACTAGAAGAAAAGAGTCGATCAAAAATGAGTCAAGTTGAATATTGCAAACCATATGATTACTCAAAAGCTCCTCACATTTCAAAATCTTTTGTTCCGTCAAGAGAAATACCTGAGAAATCATGGTATGTTACTGAGTCTTATGTTTCATCTTCCGATGGAGCTCCTGTCAAACCTGTGGCACAAGTGAATGGTCCATTACCATCTTCCGGTAATGTGACACCATTACCTACATGCTGTAAAGTTTTAGACTATTTTCAAACATTCATGAAATGCATCGATAATTTGGAAAACGTCATTGACCATCATTCGCAAATTAAAATTGCTACTTTTCAATCAGCCTACGAACGGGAAAAGCGAGACATTTTTCAAAAATAAATTCTGCCTTTAGTTCAACATTTGCGCTATTGTGCTACTCGTTGGGAACAGGAACTCCACAAAGAAGTTAATGATATGAAAGATATTTTCGCTCTTAATGAAAATGCAATTTTGGTTCAACAACGCAAAAACCGATTTTTGAAAACAGATTCTGATCGACTCTTGGAACAACTTCTTCATGCTAATATTCATAGTCTTCTCATGAATGATCTTTATTATTCCAGCAATGCTGAATTATTTGCAGATTACTGTGCTGATCTTGTTTTGTTGAAGTCACAAAATGAAACATTGAAACATCAATATGAAACGTTGCGTCAAAACAGTGATGATGTGATAAACAAACTTTCAAACGAAATTTGTCAACTCAAACAAAAGATTGATTGGTGTCAAGCTCAAAGTATTGAAACAGAATTGCAACTACGATCCAAAAATGAGTTTCTCAAAAACAAATATGACCATGAAATTGCGGAGTTAAAAATTGAAAATGCCGAATGGCAACAAAACCGCTATGACATTCGTTATTGCAATGGTTTACTTGAGTCTGATATTCAGGACAAAAAACACATCATCAATGATTTGAAAGAGAAAATTAAGCTACTTCAAAAAGGAAAGTTTATTGACACCACTGTTAACCGTCCATCTGAGGCCACACCAAATTCCGCTGCACATCTTGATCAACATCAAGAACCTGATACACCTCAACAAACAACAACTACTGTTGGAAGAGACGGTCCTCCAGTCATATCACCTACAACAACAGAACAAACCGGGTCCAAGTCACGACAATCAGCTAGAGATTCCATACCTTTATTAGTTCCACAACCCGCAGAGCATGACCCAGAACCATTCATTAACCCATTTGCAAATGCTCAACCTGTCCCCGACATTGCTGAGTCATCTACACGCAATTTGGGTCCTGCTCACTTGCGAGATACTTATCAACTTCATCCTTCGACACACAAATGGACTAGAGATAACCCCTTAGTTCAAATTATTGGCCATCCAGATGCACCAATTATGACAAGACAACGCCTTCACACAGACGGTGAAACTTGCATTTATGCACTCACAGTTTGTGAAATCGTACCTAAAAACGTCAAGGAAGCAATGACTTATGAAATCTGGATTGAGTCTATGCAAGAAGAATTTGAAACGTTTCAAAGATTAGAAGTCTGGGAATTGGTTGAAAAACCAGAAGGCATCATTGTCATTGGTTTAAAATGGATCTGGAAAAACAAACTGGATGCAGAAGGCACTGTCATACGCAACAAATCACGCTTGGTAGCAAAAGGTTACTCTCAAGAAGAAGGAATCGATTTTGAAGAATCATTTGCTCCAGTAGCCATACTTGAAGCTGTACGGATATTCTTAGCATTTGCTGCTCATCGGAATATGATTGTTTACCAAATGGACGTGAAAACGGCTTTTCTGAACGGTCAACTCCGAGAAGTAGTTTATGTCAGTCAACCTGAAGGATTCGTCGATCCAGAACGTCCCAAATATGTCTACAAGCTTAAGAAGTCTCTCTACGGTCTCAAGCAATCCCCAGGGCGTGGTATGATAAGCTTTCTAAATTCCTGTTGGCTAATGATTTTACTCTAGGCTCGGTGGATCCAACACTGTTTACAAAAACATACGGGATGGACTTATTAATCGTTCAAATTTATGTCGATGACATTATTTTTGCTTCAACCAACAAAAATTACTCAATGGATTTTGCAAAATTAATGACAGATAATTTTGAAATATCCATGATGGGTGAACTTACGTTCTTTCTAGGACTACAAGTTCATCAATCACCCCGTGGAATTTTTCTAAATCAGTCCAAATATGCTCTTGAGATTTTAAAGAAACATGGAATGCAAATTAGTGATACTATGAATACACCGATGGCCAATTCCACTAAACTAGATGCTGATATACATGGGACTCCAATTGACCCTACCAAATACCGAAGTATTATTAGGTCCCTCATGTATCTCACATCTAGCAGACCTGATATTGTATTTGCTGTCTTTATGTGTTCTCTCTATCAGTCTAATCCAACTGAAAAACACCTCAATGAGGCAAAAAGAATCCTTCGATACATAAAGGGAACCATCCACTTGGGGATCTGGTATCCGAAGGATTCTGGTTTTGAACTAATAGCTTTTTCAGACGCTGACCATGCAGGATGCTTAGACTCGCGAAAAAGTACATCAGGTGGCCTACAGTTTCTTGGATATAAACTTGTGTCTTGGCAATCTAAGAAGCAGGACTGCACTTCACTGTCATCTACAGAATCTGAATACGTAGCTATGTCTGCTTGTTGTGCTCAAGTCATTTGGATGAGATCACAACTTAAAGACTATGGCTACCTATTCAATAAGATTCCGATCTACTGCGATTCTAAAAGTGCCATTGCAATCTCCTACAACACAGTTCATCATTGCAAATCTAAACACATTGATCTCCGATATCATTTCATCAAAGACCATATCGAGAAGGGTACAGTTGAATTATATTTTGTGGGTACTGAGTACCAATTGGCGGACTTACTTACAAAACCCTTAGCTCCATCAAGGTTTGCAAGTTTAGTTCACCAAATTGGTATGCGATGTTTGACACCAGTGGATCTGGAAAAGTTTTTAAAACAAAAGTAAAGTGTCAAACATCAACACTTATACTATCTTTGTAATATAAATTTTCCTTTATTTTTCATAAACCTCAAAAACACAAAAATATTTTTTTTTTCTATTAAAAAAAAACTGCAAGTATATCGCTTTCTTTCAACACCTTGTTATTTTACAAGTGTTGAGGGGGAGATTCGCTTAAATTTTTATAAATTTTTCAAAACAGGTATACTTGCATATCACCTTTGATGCGTTGTTTCGGGATTTCATAAGTTATTTAATCTCTCATTTCCTTTTCTCATAATGGTGTCGTAAGGTAGTATATTTTTGACATTCCAAATGCATCTAACTTTAGGACTTATTATGCATTAGTTGTAGTCAAGGGACCAAAAGTGATAATATTCTAAAGTTTCAAAAATAACAAAAACATACACCCCGCTTTCTAAAACCTCACATTATTTTCCAAAACCTTAAACCCTTTTTTTGATATCCACGGCTAAGATTCAAACAACCAATCCATGCTCCCAATCTTCGTTTTGTAAGTTCTCTATCAATCTAGAGTTTGTTTCAAGCATAGGTTTTTGTTGAATCATAAAATTAACGGTTTGATTTTCAGTAATCGAATCTTTAATATCTAGGGTTTCAATATTTCAGAATTTATCAATACATGTTTGGAGGGATGAATTTTGATAGGGGTTTAGTCACACTACATGTTTCTAACATTTCTATGTCGATTAATCCTACTTTCCATCATGTTTATGTTGAATTCGAAATTTAGGGTTTAGGTTCGAATTGGGTTTTATGTTCTTATCGTTTGTTTTTGTGTTTTTCTTGGTGGGATTTGTTCACATGAGTGTATGAATCGTTCTTGTGTTCTTTAATTTGAAACTTATCTATGAATGCATGATTCTCGATATGTAGGGTTTCGTTCAAAAATGGGTTTCTCTCGTATTGTGTTTATATGAGCTTTTTATTGTGCCTAAATGCTTCAAATGTATGTTTGTGATATGCTATAACTTGTAATCCTCAGCAGAATCATGATTTAGTTTTTTATCGAGAACTTGTTCTTGTACAATTTCGAAATTATGATACACGTGTGATTATCGTTATCCTAATTGTTGCATATTATCCTTGTCAACAGGTTACATTATTTGGTTCTCATTATTTCACAAGGAAACGTACGTTGGCCACATTTCGAAATTCTTGTATAAGAATTTTTTCGAAAACACCTTTTTCGCAAACACCAGCCATGGTGAATATTTTCGAAAACACTATCATAACAAGTATTTTCGAAAAATTTCAAAGTATTGTATTTTCTCGAAAATACTCACTTTGTTATTTTTTTGAAACTATTTGTTTAATATGTTTGCGAAAATTTTCAAATCCTTGGTCATATTTTTCGAGATCATCATCTAAGTCAAAGTTTTCGCATTCACCCATATTGAGTATTCTCGAAAAATTCTTCCTGTTCTCGATAAAATTTTATCGAAAACACACTTGAGAATTTTTTTCAAAAACACTCTATATGCATGTTTGCGATAAATTTTTGACTTGGTATTTTTTCGAAAATGTTGGTACTTGTGACTTGATTTCGAAAACATGTTATGTACTTATGTGTTTGTATTTTATTTGGCCCTATGTACTATTTCAAGACATTGTGACTTTGTAATTTCGAAAACATGTACATGATGATTATGATTTCTAGTCGATGTATAATGTGATGTTATTTGTGATAATTCGTTGTGCATGTGTAATCACTTATGTGATTCATAATTACAATAGACTCTCTAAGTACACGTCTCTTATCACTATACATGCAATAATTGAACCATACGTGCTTACATGATTCTAAATGCTTATCTATAATCAAACTTTGCAATCGTGCTAACTCGTAACAAATCTCGATGTTTGGTTTATGATAATGCTTTTCAGAATAACATGGCTGAACACAACGAGAATGTCCCTGAACAAACTCTTCCACTACTCACCATGGATGACATCACTCCCGCTGACTACAACGTCAAGATTGGCAACACCAATCCTCGAGTTGATTTCGACAAATTAAGAATTCCTGAGAACTCGTGTAGGATTGTCAAAGATATTCTACTTGCACATCCATGCAAACATCTGCTCAACAGATCTACTTCAGTTCCTCTGTTTTACCTTCATCAGTTCCGGCTTACGGCTAAGGCTAATTTAGATTATGAGTCTTTCAAAGTTACGTTGGATCGACAAGTCTACAATGTAGATCACGATGTCCTCCGTACAGTCTTCCACCTGCCTCAAACTGACAATAAATTTGCTCCAATATTGCCTGAACTGGATCTCCTTGATTTCTTTATTGAATTAGGATACGAAGTTGATGATGACTTACCTCTGATTAAGCATTCCAGATTCAATGCAAAGCATATACCTCAGCCTTGGAGAACATTCTGTCTGTTAGTTGTAAGATCTATATCATGAAGAAAGAGTGGTCACGAACATCCCAGACTTGAGCATTTACAAACATTTTGGGGAATGGTGACTTTGACACCTATTGACTTTGCAGTTCCAATCATGAACGATATAGTCTACAGCATCCAAACCGAACGTGTAAAGACTATGATCCCGTTCACAAGATTCACCAAGCTTCTCATTTAACATTTCTGCAAAGCCACTCCAGAATTTATCAAAAGGATGACAGACCCTAATGAGCCTAAGCACCTCTTCGAGGACGACTTCACCACCTCCTTTATCAAGACGACCACTTCCTCTACCAAGATTAAAAGAATGAGGCTTCCCGAATATCTTCTCGATGACAATATCAAGAAAACTGTGAACTACAAATTCTATGATGATGCTTACAACGGGGTACAGGAAGAAGCTACTATACAGACTCGCAGCAAAGGAAGTGTGAAATCTGGGAGTACTACAAGCACCACTGGCTCATCTCAGACTAAGTCAAAGGCTGCTCCCAAGACCAAACCATCTGCTAAAACCAAAACTTCCACCAAACCTAAACCTGCACCCAAAACTAAGCCTGCAACCAAGCCAAAGAAGATGGTAACACCTAAGTTCGCTCTTCAAGATGAACCTACACCTCCACCTTCTGAAAGCGACTCTGAGTTCGACACAGAATCTGAAGAAGAAGAGCAAGACTTTGAACGAAGAGTTAGAGTAACAGAAGAAGCATTTCCTGCAACGGAGATCGCTATACAGCAAAGTCTTGAAACTTTTGAAGCAGAATCAAGAAAGAGAAAAGGATCACGATTAATGAGCCAAATGATGATGAAGAAGACGAACCAATCGTTGAACAGTTGGTCGACAAACGAAAATTGAAAAGTATAATTGTTGACACACGAGCTGAAGAAAAGCAACTTCTCAAAGAACAAAGGAAAGCAGCACTCCAAAGCCGACTTCAGTCTCAACCTTCACCACCACCACCTGTCAATCAATCAGAACATGAAGGAGCTACAAGCAGCATGATTCCTCCCATTGTGTCCACTACTTTAGAATCAGCTTCACAACCTGATGACATAGTTAAAGACACAGATTATACAGGAGATATCACTATGACTGAGACTGCAAATGTAGAGGAGAATGTTGGTGGACAGGAAAACATTGCTACGGATCTGGAACATGAATACCTCATTACTCCAGAGTTTCTTGCACGGGAAGCAGAGGAAGCAGAGGAACGCAGAAGAAAAGAAAATGAAGAAAAGAACGCTTTCGACACCAACATATTTCTTCAATCATCTTCTCAATCTAAGCAGACTTCCTCAGTGCATCCTCCACCTCCTCAAGACTCTCCACCAAAGGATCCGACTCCTCCTGCTTCTTCTTCAAGCTCTCACAAGGAGTCGTCATCCGAATCATCACCTGAGCATTCATCTCCCACACCTTCTGAAACCGCATCAAAGCAACATTCAATCAATGAACCGACTAAACCAGTTGATCTTCAGGAGCAAGTCAACAAACTTACAACCATGGTTACCGGTCTTGCCAAACAAGTTGAAGACTTTCAGGAGTCATAGCGGCTGATCGATAAGTTCTTGAACTCTGATTTCTCAGGATTTATTAAGACTGTCACACTAGATTATCTTACTGAAAATCTAGTTGAGATTGTCACTCCTGAAGTCGCGAACCTCATTGAACCAATCAAGGACAACTTGGATCACAGAATTAGAAGTGTCGTTAGGAAAATGTTGTCAACCACACCATTCACGCTTCACAGTGCAAAAGCTTCTACTGCAACTCCAACCGTCCCTGAATTATCCTTCGATGACCTGCTTGCTCAACTCTACGACAAAGTAGCCTACAAAACCACACAGACTACTGAAGAAAAAGCACTTGTTGATGCTATATCTGCTAACTTGTCGAAAGAGTCATGCAAAGATGCTGCTGGAACCCTGAAAAGGTCAAGAAAGATGACGACCCAGACCCGAACTCAAAAGGTAAGTAACATAAGTCTGGAACCGGTCCCTCATCTTCTCAACAACCACGAAAGGATTATACTCCTCCTGGAAATCAACAACACACCTCAGCTACCGGTCAAGGTCCAACAGAAGAGGAAGAAACTTTCATGGAACCAACTGATGACTACCAAGGTTAACCTGGCACCGATCACCGTGCCTCACCTATTCTCGATTCTCAAGCTGGACCATCGTCACCATCAAAGGCTAAAGACAAGGATGCTACATCTAAGTCTAAGAAATCAAAGAAAAGAAGACGTCATTCATGGCTCGACAATGATGACACACCTCAGAATGACTGGTTGACAGAATTGGTACAAGCTCAACCTCCTCTCGAAGATGAAGAACCCCTTCCTGGTAATACACTACAATTTACTCAAGTCATAATGAAGGATCTTCAGATTGAGAAACTTACGAAGGCGGAGCTCAGAAGAATCAATAGGGATGCACAGGAATTCCTTAAGTCCAGATCAGGAAACAAAATGGAATACGAGTATCACATGCAGAATATAGCTAGTGCAATGTCTGGAAAGTTTGACTGGCTAAATCCTGAAGTGAATATCGACCTCAGTTCCAAAAACCACGAAAAGCCTTACTTCACCGACTGGACTAAACCATTACCTTTGAAAGGATTTCCAGAAAAAACCCAAGTTACCTTACAGCTTCTTCTTCAACAAAGATCTTCGTAACCTTCAACTCACCCAAGAGAAATCCAAGAAGAAATATGCTTCATCACTTACAATCTCAGTACCAGCCGCAAGATACGAAGTTCCTGCAATTGAAGAGTCTACTCCAGTATTCAGCAACTCCATTGTAGCTTACGACAGAGATGCTCTACACGGGATTCAACACTGGCCAGAACGTCGTCGTCTCGGTTATACTAGCAGATTAGGAGAAAAATCATTGGAAAATGTGAAGCATAAATCTAAGATCATTTCTATCTTGGAGATTCAAGAGTCGAAACGGTTTAACTACATGTTAATGCGTGAGATTGTGGTTAAACGACAAGATGAAAAGAAGTACAAATTCTCCGAAGCAGACTTTCCAGACCTTTATCTCAATGACATCGAAGACATGTATCTCGAAAAGGTTCAAGGAAGAATGCGTGGATTCGAAAGAGAAACTCAGTACAACTTCATGGCATCACTACTTCTATTCATCCGACGATTGATAGTTCAAGAAAGAGTGGAAGATCTTCAGCTTGGAGTGGAAAGTTACCAACAGAAGATCAATTTGACAAAGCCACAATTCACATTTGATGGAATCTATCAAACATCACAGTTTACTCTCATCCAAGAACCTTCATTTGGTTTCACCTACATCAACAGCAAAAAACTACAAAGCTTCATGCGGTTCGATGAGATACACAAGTTCTATGATGTTACGCTGAAACACGTTCGTGATGGGCTAGTCAAAAGGTTGAATGATGATCGCAGAAAGATAGCTAAAGGTGAACCACCAAGATGGAAATCCAGCTCCAGAAGACAAGTTCGTAACTTTGTCCTGAAGATTGAAGAAAGGCTATTTCGACGGGAACAGACCAGACGACTGGAAAGCTATATCGGTGTCAGACCATCATTTCCTATCCGCCTCTTCGAAAGACCCGAACCAAAGTTCACTGACTTTGATGCTCCACTCACTGATGAAGTTTAAACTGGTACACTTGGATATTAATTTTTCAACATTAATTGTTTTATTTGATTGAATTGTTTTCATTATGGCTTGTGCACACATAACAGTGTACAACCCGTTCTTGTAATGAAAGGACCCTGTGGTACGCATCAGTGCCTCAATCCTTATATAAGGAGCGAAGGCTTCTTACTTTTGAGTAGAATTAATCAAACATTTTCTGATTTTCATAATTCTGCTCAAAAGACAAGTATTTCACCTCAATGAGTATTCACTTGTTGAGGGGGAGCACTTGAAAAACTCATCGTTTGAAATACACAAGTTCTTGTTGATATCTCCCCATAAGACTCAAAAAGCATATTTTAATCAAAAGTTTAACAAAAACAACATCTCATATGCTATTTTTGAGGGGGAGAAAAAGTGAATGTGATTAAAATATGAAAGTTCAAAGTTGCTTAAAAGTCAAATCTCATGCGAGCTAGACTCAGATTCACCCAGGAATTGACGAAACACAAAAGTTAGTAAACTCGAAAAGACTTATCCTCGACGGGTAATAACATCAAGTTAGTTACTAGAGCTAGTTGTCACCTAAAAGCTGACAATGGAACTCTTTAACTAGCCACGCAAGCGTGTCTCGAAAAGGATTTGTCTTAGTAGAAATGTACCGTTTCGAGAAACTTTCTGTGGATTTGACCAGGCCGGGTAATAACTTCAAGCTAGTCTAACTAGTGATGTAAGCGTGTCTCGAATCGGTCGGGTTCACTGAAAGTGGATCAATTCAAAAAGTGCTTGTTCCTCCCGCATGTGCAAATTTATTTAAACACTTATGAGCACATGTGAAGGGGGAGCCCTTCAAAAGTAAACACAAAACTCTCAAAGTGTTAAACAAAATGTTTGATATTCACAAACACTTTGAGAGATTTTCAATCAAATATTTCTTGGCTATTGTCGGATAATTTTGGAGTTATAAGGTGATTAAGATAGGAAATATAGTCCTATGATCCGCCAGAGCCGGAGGGATCTACCCAAGGACATCACCAATAGTTAGAATTAGAAGTCCTTAGGTATGATACGAAAAAGGAGAAAAGAATGAAAGGGGAAAGAAGGAGTTGAAGAATTAAAAAGAAAAGTAAAGAAAAGGGTGAAAAGAAATAGCCCTCCATATGTTCAACCTTAGGGCAGACACCTGGTTCAACTCATATGCTACTGGTTGTTGCTAAGGCGACACCGGTATTGAAGATAAAGCCGTCATGGACCCAGTGACGCACTGCACTAACCTTCTTAACCACTCAAGTTCTCTTAAAAGAGATTGTTTCATTCTCACGGGGAACCGATGTAATCTATCGACTTATCTCTTAGAGATGGTTGATATTGAAGTAGGAGACCCCTCCCTAGTCTCCGCATAGGAAACCTAAGTGTGCACTTTTCGAGTCTAGAGCCATGAGACACATCAAAGATCTCTTAGGAACATTTAGTATTTCTACAACTGGTGTTCTACATCAATGGACACCAGCTGTAAACTATCGAGTCCTTCGCAGATCTTAGCAATCTGCCGAGAACGTTTATGAGAGAATTTACATAAGTATTTCTCAATGATTGAACGGAAATCCTGCCAGGGCCAACATCAAACAGCCCTGACAGCAGGTCACTTAGGTAACTCCTTGTGGGTTACGCTTAGTGTTTGCGGTGGTTTCTTAGCGATCTACAGTCGTGGAGTGATCCCCAGCGACTCACCCAATCATTGAGCTACTTAGTAGGTCTTGTAAGCTCCTTCGGGAGTATCTGATATGGGAACGGCCTTGATAAGGGCTAGAAGGAGTCTTCACAATATGCTGTTGACGATCTCTAATTCCTTATCTATAAATACCGGATGTTTTATTGCTAACTGTTTACATGCAGGGTTACATCATCTCCATGGCGACGGATTCTACATGCTCATACATACATCTTGAAGTCATCAAAAGCTCCCTCAAAGATCAAAGCAACACAAAGTTCAAAGAAAGATTCTACACCAAAAGGAAGAATCTACAAAGTATAAAGACTAAAGATCTAAAGTGAAAGAAAGGGACTACGTGCATGTATAAGTCAAAATTCAAAGATGTATGAGCATGTTGGAATGGCAGACTACCACCACAGACACAGAAGTGATGAAAGGCAGACAACTTTATTATTTGATCACTATCACAACAACAATGAACAAGGCACAAAGAACGATGAATGATTATTATCTCATGATTTTTTGAAAGACGTCTAAAGCTATGAAAGTCAAAGATGAAGAAATGACAAAGACGTCAAGCAACCGTGATGACCGACCCTTAGGGGGAGATTGTTGGGATCAAAGTTTTACTATTTTATCAAGTCTCGGTCATTTGTAATAATAGGTTGCTTAAGTTATTATTTACTTTCATTTATGTGGAAAACTAGAAGGGGGGTTGAATAGTTTTACGTCATTTTTAAATTGTTATAAAAGTTTTTCTTAAAGTTTTCTTTGTTTTATAAAATATAGATTCGTTGCTATATGAAATCAAATCATGCACAATATGAACAACCCAAAGTATGTACTATAAAGCAATAATAACGTAAGTAAATAAATAGATAAGAGTTGGAAAGATCGAACCGAGAGACAAGCGATTTATAGTGGTTCGGCTACAAGGTCACCTTCCTTGCCCTACTCCACTCCCCGAGCACCTAACTCGAGAGTTTTCTTCACTATTTCAACAAGCTCCCTTATGGCGGAGAAAACCTTACACACCAATTTACACACCACAATATCTTCACACCTTAATCACAACTTCTACACAACTAGTTCACACCTATTCACTACTTAATCACACCACTTCTTCACACCAATCTTCTACACACCAATCTTCTTCACACCTATTCTTCTACACACCAATCTTCTTCCTAACTTATCTACTTCACAACTATTCTTCTAACCAATCACACTATATATATATCAAACTACACTACCTTCTAACTAATATTCACAACTAATCACACAATGAGATAATAACAATGATGATTCACTAACAACTTAGATGTGGAGATCACAACAAGTTGTAATACTTCTTGTCTTGAGGGATAGAAGTATTGTTCTCTTGTACTTGATGGGATGATGTTTGGATCACTTTGAAACAAAGATTTAAGAATGTATGATCAAAGGATTTATAGATTGGAAATGGAGATCTAGAACAGAGAATTCTGTAGTGCAAAAGGTGAGGTAAAAATCCAGGTTTGAGGTGGTATTTATAGGCAACAGAATCTGACAGAGGAGCGTGGCCGGTCCCCTTAATTCATGGCCGGCCCCCTTAAAATTAAGGGGACCGCCCTTTATAATTAAGGGGGCCGCCCAGCTGAAACGGCCAGATTCTTTGTCTTTTAGTGGGAAAAGTTTATTTGGAGAAAAACTAACTGATTTTGGTTAAAAATTTGAATTCATATATTTAGTATGAATAAAACATTTTTCTTTATTACCAAAAGTGTTTTTCAAAAATATATAATATGTTTATATAATTAAATAAACTTTGTATTAGTTAATTAAATACCCCTTTGATCATAAATTGCACTAAACACTTTGTTTATTCATACCTTAAGTGATTTGAATATAAAGAGAAATATTAATCACTAAATACTTGTTTATGTCACAAGTTTTAGTTATATGAGTTTATATTTTGTGATAATTAAAACATAGAGATATTGATAACATGTTAATAATGTTTTTAGGCATTATTTATGTCAACAATCTCCCCCTTTTTGATTATTACAAAACCTTAAACTCAATATATCTAAAACTTGTTTTTAGACAAGTATTATAGAGTTTACATTTCTCTTCTCCCCCTTTTTGTAAAATTAAAAAGGTTAGGCCGAGTAAGCTTTGCGAGGGAAGTTTAAACGGGTAGAATGCTCCCCCTTGATGTATGCTCCCCCTCATTTGAGAGCACCAAGGGAACGAGCTATGGAGATCTTTGCTACAAAAATATTTGAAGAGAGCAAGATACACATATATGCAAGGCAACAATTTTGCAACTAAACATAGATTCATTCAATAATGATAAGCATTACAACATTTAATATGCTTGAAGCATATTGATAAAAATAACACAAAAGAAAAGACATAGTCCTATATTGCCTAAGAGAGCATTTGGACTTGCTTGAAACCCGTGGTTGATTGTTTTATTTGCTTGAAGGGAAACATAAGCATAAAGCTTAGATGTTTGATTGAGAGGGATGTGGAGTGGAGTATGGAGCGGAAGAGGTGGATCTCACGATGTTGTATCGTGTTAAGGGTGGTATTGGATGATTACGAGTGAGAAGATATTCAATCCAAGAAATATCTTCACTCAAGTAGAGGATTTGTTTTTGAAGGAATATGCAACAAGGGAAAAAGTGAGTGTGGTTTGTAACTTGATCCAAGTTGAGAGAGTGGGGAAGGCAATTTGCATAGGGTGATGATGGAGGTTGCCCTTTGTTGCGTTGTGCAAGATGCATAGCAAGGAGATCACTAAGATCATGGATTTGGTTTATTTTATCACGGAACTTTTGTTTTTCCGTGGCAATGTGGAGAGGATCATAGGTTTGGCATGGAAGAGTTGGGTTTGTGTAGTTGGAATTGTAGTTTGATGGTTGATCAAACTTGTATGGATCATTATAAGTGGTTGGAGGCTGAGATGTGTAGTTTGGCTTGAAGGAAGATGTTTGGCCAATGTTGTATGGTTTGTAAAGAGGATCAAGTGAATGATCTTATTGGTTTGATGCAAAGTTTGGGAAGTAAGAAGTTGGGGGTGTGGAATGACTTCCAACTTCATTAATGATGATGGATTTGTTTCGAGGACTTTTTTGTCGCCAAACGGGTTTTTCCGTCATCCTTGCTAGCCTTGAGGCTTTTGATTTTGGTTTGTTTGGAGAGTTCATGATGGGATGAATGGAGAGTTTTAAGGATTGGGGATATTTATAGTGTAAGATTTGTGTGTTTAAGGAAGGATAAGGTTTGTATGGGGATTAGGACAAAATGTGTTGGTGAAAAATGGGAAATGTAGGTTGAAATGGGCTAAAAAGCAGAAAAGATTCTGTAAACCCGTCCATCAGATGGCCGGTCCCCTTAATTAGGGGGCGGTCCCCTTAAAATTAAGAGGGCCGCCTTACATAATTAAGGGGGCCGCCCATCTGGTGATTTCCAGATTGCCAGAATTGGGTTTTTGGCAGAAAATTTGCAGAAAGGTTGTGTTTTTGGACTTGGATTCAAGCAAGTTCAAGTCCTTTAGGCAATATAGCATCTAATCTAATCATTAAATATCATGCATGCAAAAACACATAAGCATAAGAGCAAGTAATCAACACATAATAGGCAATAGGAGGTAAGTAAAGGCAAGAACACTTAAGCTTCCTAAGGCACCTATCTTAGATTAACGGCAAAGGCAATTAGTGAGTGAAAAGCTAGTGATGGATCAAGATGACACCATTATGAGTGAATTTGTCCTAGTGAGTGTCTATATGCAACAAATGTGGAGTTGTGATTGTTTCGACTCCTAGAAGCAAAAAGAAATAACGATCCTAAGAAACAATCCAAATGATCTCCTTGATTCAATTTTTGCTCGATCATGAATGTCAAAGACATATATTAGATTATATATCTTGACAATTTATGTGAGAGTTTATGCATGATTTTGAAATACACAGTTTTTAGAATTAGTCAACAATGCAAGGAAAATGATCTTCATGTGATTCCTAGATTGTGAGAATGATTTTTAGAGAAAATTGATTGAGTTTTAAAAAAAAAATATGCAAAGAAAATAAATCTTCTCAATCTTTAGTTTTGTGCGAAATAGATTCCTAGACTCAGAAGAGGTGGAAAGAAAGAAAAATAAATTTCATGCAATTATAAATTTGAATTAATTCAATGTAATTTAGTCAACTTGTTCCATCATTCCTAATCCTAAACGCAAGTGGTTGAATAATTCACGCTTAAGGGGTTTTGTGAATATATCCGCAATGTTGTCTTCTGATGCAACCTTTTCTATAGATATATTTCCTTTTTGTACATTATCCCTAAGAAAATGGTGACGTATTTCTATGTGTTTAGTCCTAGAGTGTTGCACCGGATTTTTACTTAAATCTATCGCACCTTTGTTATCGCACATAATGGGGATATTTTCTAACCTAATGCCATAGTCTACGAGAGCTTGTTTCATCCATAGTGCTTGTTGACATGCCTTTCCGGCGCTTACATATTCGGCTTCGGTGGTAGAAATAGCAAGAGCGGTTTGCTTCTTCGAAAACCAAGACGTTAGATAACATCCCATAAACGTGCAAATACCGCTAGTACTCTTTCTATCTACGTAGTCTCCCGCATGATCCGAATCCGCATAGACGATGGTTTCTATGCCGGATTCCTTAGGATACCATAATCCTAAGTGTATAGTGCCTTTAACGTATCGGAAGATACGCTTAACCGCTTCTAGGTGAGAGGTTTTGGGATCCTCTTGAAAACGGGCACAAAGGCAGACACTAAACATGATATCGGGTCTACTTGCCGTCAAGTATAGTAAACTACCTATCATTCCTCTATACTTGGTGTTATCTACGGACTCACCTTCATCATCCTTTGTGAGCTTTACCTCCGTAGACATGGGAGTTTTCATGGGTTTTGAGTCTTCTAGGCCAAACTTCTTAAGCATTTCCTTAATGTACTTAGATTGGTTAAAAAATATTCCATCTTCTAATTGTTTTATTTGTAATCCTAGGAAGAAGTTAAGTTCACCCATCATACTCATCTCAAACTCATCATGCATGATTTTGGCAAATTCATCACACATGTCTTGACAAGTCGATCCAAATATAATGTCATCAACATATATTTGGACAATGATGAGATTTGGGTCTTTCCTTTTAGTGAAAAGAGTGTTATCTACCATTCCCATGGAATAATCATGTTTAATAAGAAAAGCTTTTAATCGATCATACCAAGCTTTGGGAGCTTGTTTGAGTCCATACAAAGCTTTCTTTAACTTATAAACATAATCAGGTTTTGCGAAGTCAATGAATCCTGGAGGTTGTGCCACATATACCTCCTCATTGATAAAACCGTTAAGGAATGCACTTTTCACATCCATTTGGAATAACTTAAAATCTAGGGCGCAAGCATAGGCAAGTAATATCCTAATCGATTCTAGTCTAGCTACGGGGGCATAAGTTTCGTCATAATCAATTCCTTCTTGTTGATTATAACCTTGGGCAACTAACCTAGCTTTATTCCTAGTTACTATTCCATTCTCGTCTAATTTATTCCTATATACCCATTTGGTTTCTATGATGGTCATATCCTTTGGATTTGGGACTAATTCCCAAACATCATTTGCCTTAAATTGATTTAATTCTTCTTGCATAGCTATAACCCAACTTTCATCCTTTAAAGCCTCGCTAATATTCTTAGGTTCTATTGCTGAGAGGAAACAAAAGAAATTGTTTTTATCTTGGGCTTGTGACCTAAGGGTTCTTTGGTTAAGACGTCCTATTATATTATCTAATGGATGTGATCTAGATTCTTTAATATTAACAGTTTCGCTATTTTCTAAGTTAATGTCTTCATTATCATTTCCTATGGGTTTTGTTTTACTAACCTCAATAGCTTCATCTTCGACTAAATCATCATCTTCTAAAGGTAATGTTTTAGGAGGTGGTGGTGTTTCATCAAATGTTACATTTAGTGATTCCTCTACTTTCATGGAGTGTTTATTAAGTATTATATATGCTTTGCTATTTTGTGAGTATCCTAAAAATATTCCTTCATATGATTTTGGATCAAACTTAGTGAGATAGTCCTTAGTGTTTAAAATATAGCATTTACTTCCAAATACCTTAAAGTAGCTTAAGTTTGGTTTTCTACCTCTTAATAACTCATAAGGAGTTTTTCCTAGAATTCTTCTAATTGATACCCTATTTAAAATATAAGTTGATGTATCTACGGCGTGACACCAAAATTTTTGTGGGATGGATTGTTCATTTAACATAGTTCTACTCATTTCTTGTAGTGACCTATTTTTTCTTTCTACTATGCCATTTGATTGAGGAGTACGAGGAGCGGAGAAATTGTGAGATATTCCATTTAACTCGCAATATTTTCCGAATTGTACTTCGTTATCAAATTCCCTACCATGGTCCGTCCTAATGGCAACTATTGAGCATCCTAATTTATTTTGAATCATCTACTATTACTAAGGTATATTTGTTTCCTCCATAGCTCCGCACAGCGGATGGACCAAAAAGATCCATATGTAATAATTCTAGGCACCTAGTAGTGGATACTATATTCTTGGCTTTGTGACTAGCATGAGCTTGTTTTCCAATTTTACATGCATCACAAAAATGCTTGTCATATTTTAGATTAGGCAAATTTCTAACTAATTCCTTAGAGGCCAAAGATTGTATTTGTTGCATGTTAGCATGTCCTAATCTCCTATGCCATAGTGTAGAGTTTTCATCTAGGGTCGTTAGGCATATCCTATCCTCAGGTTTGTTTCCTAGTTTCATAACATATATGCCACCTTTTCTAATCCCTCTACCTATAATTTTTCCATTCTTAACTATTTCGCTATCATCTTCAGTAAATGTGACTCTACATTTATTATCACATATTTGTCCTACACTAAGCAAGTTATATGTTAATTTATCTACATGCTCTACATTTTCAATAGTAAGTGAGTCTTGAGAGATCGTACCTTTGCCAATGATTTTTCCACGTAAGTCACTACCGAAAATAACGTTACCTCCATTGTATGCCTTGTATGTAGAGAATAGATTGCGATTCCCCGTCATGTGCCTCGAACATCCGCTATCTTTGATCCATTCGTCAGGCTCCAAGTCAATTCCTAAACATATTTCGTCGGTTTCTTTTGCCATAAAACACTTTTCGTCTCTTGGCTTTTCAACTTCTTCTTTGTCACTATCACTCCATGTTCCACTAACAAAAGCACCTTGACTTTCATAACCCGGTGGCTTTAGACATTCGCCAATGAGATGATTTGGACTTCCACATCTAAAACACTTTCTTTTCCCGTAGTTGTCACTTCTATTCCTTTGGAATGCTTTTCTTTCGTCTCGTGATGTTCTAGTGAATCTTCCTCGTTTCTTGAAGAACTTCTTGAATTCTCTTACGGCCATTGCATATTCTTCGTCTTCACTTTCGTCACTTGAATCATCATCATCATCACTAGGTTCCTTTTTGGCTTTTAGAGTAATGGATTTGGTTTGTTCTTTCATTACTTTGACCATTTCCGAATCTCTTTTTATGATTTCTTCATGAACCTTCAAGTTGCCAATTAGTTCATCTAGTGATAACGTCATCAAGTTCTTTGATTCTTCGATTGCCGTGACCTTAGCTCGCCATTTTGGATGCAACGCCCTAAGAAATTTCCTAACACAATTTTTACTAGAAAATGTCTCATCAAGTGCTTTTAAACTTGTGATGATAGTGTTAAACTTAGCAAAAGCATTATCAATTGATTCCTCTTCCGGAATCGTAAATTGTTCATATTGTTGTACAAGAAGATTTATTTTATTATCTTTGACTTGGCTATTACCTTGGTGAGTAATTAGTAAAGAATTCCAAATTTCTTTGGTGGTTTTGCACATAAAAATTCTTTCATATTCTTTGCGTGGTAACGCATTATAAATTACCATTTTAGCCTCATTATTTTTTGCTAATTTCTTTTTCAAATCCTCATTTTGTTTTTCAAAAGATACAATTTCATTCATTTTAGTTTCATCATTATATTGAATAGGGGGAAAATCACCAAAGGTAATAATATGCCAAAGATCAAGATCTTTTGATTTCACATACGTTTCGAATCTATTTTTCCAATATAAAAATCCGTCACTTTCAAATAGTGGTGGTCTTTGCATAGATTGCCCTTCTAAATATTTTAAAGATTCCATAGATCGTTACAAGTTTTAAAATACAATATATTTTAAAGATCTTGTTAGACGTGGCTCTTGATACCAATTGTGGAAAACTAGAAGGGGGGTTGAATAGTTTTACGTCGTTTTTAAATTGTTATAAAAGTTTTTCTTAAAGTTTTCTTTGTTTTATAAAATATAGATTCGTTGCTATATGAAATCAAGTCATGCACAATATGAACAACCCAAAGTATGTACTATAAAGCAATAATAACGTAAGTAAATAAATAGATAAGAGTTGGAAAGATCGAACCGAGAGACAAGCGATTTATAGTGGTTCGGCTACAAGGTCACCTTCCTTGCCCTACTCCACTCCCCGAGCACCTAACTCGAGAGTTTTCTTCACTATTTCAACAAGCTCCTTTATGGCGGAGAAAACCTTACACACCAATTTACACACCACAATATCTTCACACTTTAATCACAACTTCTACACAACTAGTTCACACCTATTCACTACTTAATCACACCACTTCTTCACACCAATCTTCTACACACCAATCTTCTTCACACCTATTCTTCTACACACCAATCTTCTTCCTAACTTATCTACTTCACAACTATTCTTCTAACCAATCACACTATATATATCAAACTACACTACCTTCTAACTAATATTCACAACTAATCACACAATGAGATAATAACAATGAAGATTCACTAACAACTTAGATGTGGAGATCACAACAAGTTGTAATACTTCTTGTCTTGAGGGATAGAAGTATTCTTCTCTTGCACTTGATGGGATGATGTTTGGATCACTTTGAAACAAAGATTTAAGAATGTATGATTAAAGGATTTATAGATTGGAAATGGAGATCTAGAACAGAGAATTCTGTAGTGCAAAAGGTGAGGTAAAAATCCAGGTTTGAGGTGGTATTTATAGGCAACAGAATCTGACAGAGGAGCGTGGCCGGTCCCCTTAATTCATGGCCGGCCCCCTTAAAATTAAGGGGACCGCCCTTTATAATTAAGGGGGCCGCCCAGCTGAAACGGCCAAATTTTTTGTTTTTTAGTGGGGAAAGTTTATTTGGAGAAAAACTAACTGATTTTGGTTAAAAATTTGAATTCATATATTTAGTATGAATAAAACATTTTTCTTTATTACCAAAAGTGTTTTTTAAAAATATATAATATGTTTATATAATTAAATAAACTTTGTATTAGTTAATTAAATACCCCTTTGATCATAAATTGCACTAAACACTTTGTTTATTCATACCTTAAGTGATTTGAATATAAAGAGAAATATTAATCACTAAATACTTGTTTATGTCACAAGTTTTAGTTCTATGAGTTTATATTTTGTGATAATTAAAACATAGAGATATTGATAACATGTTAATAATGTTTTTAGGCATTATTTATGTCAACAATTTATGTAATGTTACATGTTTATTAGGCTTAAGGTATTTTGGTCCATGGGCTTAGAAACCCACACGAATTGACATAAGGAAGGAGAGGGAGTGTTGCCCTAGCTCCTTCCATATAAATAGAAGCCTTAGGTCTATTGTAAAACTTGGTTGTTTATTTGATATCTTAAGGAAACTCTTGCTCTCACTTTTCGCTTAATCAAATATTCACCCAACTCCTTATATCTATCTCATTCTTGTTTGTGTGAAATCAATATGGTGACCTAACAATATGTATATGTATGTTCTAACACTGAATAGCTATACTAAAATAAAAATAAATATTTTTATGATGAGACTTATTTAAAGTATGTTTGGCAAAAATTCTTTTTCTTATAGTCTCTTATAAATTAGGCCATGAAACTTTATCTTTTATATAATAAACAAAATCACAAGTAGGGACTTTTGTATTTCGAAAAAAGAATATTTCCTTATTAGGTAATAATTGAATTTTTTTTTTTAAATTTATAAATTTGTTTTGTTGATATACTACACAAGTAGAAGATAAATACAAAACTATAGATAAGAAGCAACTAATAATATGATTAAACTTTTTAAATGATTATCTTTAATAATAAAAAACTATAATTAAAAATCATAAATCAAACAAAACAAAACAAAAATTAAATTATTTGTTTTTTAATAAATGAAAATATATAATTCAAAAAAATTTAAAAAAAAAAAACTCGTGCGCGAGGGGATTATAACTAGCATTTTAAATACTTTATTTTTTAAAAAACGTTTTTAAAAAATACCACCAAAAAACAAAAAACAAAATATATATATATATATATATATATATATATATATATATATATATATATATATATATATATATATATATATATATATATATATATATATATATATATATATATATATATATAACTAGCCTAAGGCCCGGCCATTGGCCGGCTAGCTTAAAGTATTATTTAAACTAAAAAATACTTACAAACGTGATGTTAAAATAAAAAAATCCGAAAAAATGTATAATGTTGTAGAATAAAAAGGTATAAAATAAATAACCTTGAATGTATTGTTTAAAATATAACACGCTCAAACAAAAAAAATGTAAAAATCAAAGACTATTAAGGACTTCTTTGTATACAACGTTTGTTGTGTGATTATAGTGGTTCCCATCACAGTTACAACACAATACTTTAAGGCCCTTCTTGCTCTTTACCCTTGATACGGCTACATGGTATTTTCCGTGTGAAAATACCGGTCGTTCCAAGTATAGTCCCACATTAGATAATGTTTGCCATTAACTTTTGTTAATTGTCATGGCAAAACAAATTGATCATTGCACGATATGAGGTTCCTGCTGGAAAGTTTAAAGCCCCATTCCAGCATAAATACATATTTGTCAAACTGACAGATTTATATTTAGAGCTCAAATATCACATCTTTGAGGCAAAAAGTATGCTATTAGCCAATTCTCCAACTTTACATAAGCACAAAGTTCAAACTTCAAACCAACTTTTCTTATAAATGGTAACAGTTATTAGTAACCAGTTACTAAGACCTTCTAGAAGTGAAGGAGGTATTGGACATTGCTCATTAAAATTGCTTATGCTTTTTTGAAATAATCAGGGGTGTTTGAGATAGCTTCAGAATATCATCTTGACAACGGAACTTGTAACCAAATTATTCTATAAATTTTTACTTCAACGTCAAATAGTAAGAAAAGCATTTTGCATAGAGATATCAAATACTCCAAAAGTACTCATCTACACTATCATAACGCAATAAATCAATAATCTTTGAGAGTGTTTGGCTTATTATACACAGTTTCAACTCATGAAAAAGTGTTTTTTTCTATAAAAAAAAAAAAAAAAACAAAAAAAAAAAAACAAACAAACTTAGCATTTATCGTGTTTTGGATAAAACCGCTTAAATGCTTATAATAAGCACTTTATGGGTTGTTTGAGAATATTTTAATTTATTTGTTTGCTTGAAAATATACGCATGTACCAACGTCTAACTTGGAAGTGTTTATTTACACAGATTTTAGGCAAATAGCCATACACTCGAAATTATTCATTTTGTGATCTAAAACCTTCTAACTTATTATTAATAATCAATATCATCATTAATGTGACTACGAATAAATAGAATTAGTACTTACTTTATTGATCAAATCGATACGTTGTAGCCATCTGATTTGCCAAAAAACTTTAAACAGAAAGAAACCATTACTCTCATGCGGGGTGCTAATCTCAAAAGAACCTACAGAATCATTCTGGTCAACATAGTCGAACACGTCCACAATGAAAGTGCACCTTCGTCACAAATAGCCCGATTCTTAATACCTGAACCAGAAAGAAAAAGTGGATAAGAAAGGAACATATGATACACATCTAAAGAAAAGATACAAAGAAGGGTATCTGATAACCAGGATAAAACATGATTCAAGATAGCCATACATGTTTCCTATGTAACTAAAATGTTTTGCTACCTTTTTTCTTCTATGTACTTTTATTTTTCTCTAGACATGTTATAACTCTTTTAGCATATAACCACATAAGTAACTCACTCATTCAATTTTGGCCATCCAAGAGTAGATTCAATTTTTCCTGCCATTCCGTTGGTTTCCCATTAATAACTCAGCCCAACTACTGTATTTAACAATTACAATCTTTGCCATCCAAGAATAGATTCAATTTCATAACCAAATCTATTAAAACATATGCTGAATGGCCAAAATTTCGTTTAACCTTCAGTTTGACAGTTTTTTACTTTAGTTAAGAGGTTTTTCAAATATAACTTGTCTTACTCCGCAAAAAAAGTACACTTGGACATTATTTTCAACATTTAGAAAAGATCATATAGTTTAACGAACACAACGCATAGGAACACAAAGAAAACCGCTGGAAAACTAAAATAAAAGTTGCTTACATTCTTTAACTGTCTAACTTGGTTTCGGAGGCTGCTAATTTCATAATTTGATGCGTAGCTAAATTCATCAGAATAGGTATTTGGCCGGGTGCGGGTGCTAAGCCCTTCTCTGTGAAAAAATAAAAGTAGCCAAAAATATAATAGTAAATAATTTCAATAAATTTCCAGAGTTCTTTAAATCCTACATAAACTATAATCCGTTAATCTTTATATCAAAGAGAACTTTTAGAATTCTGGAACTAAAATCAGTCCCACTAATAAGAATTAATGGTTTTCAAAAATGATCTTGTTACAAAGAAAGCTTACCATTATGCACTTCATCATGGTACTAATCCAATTCACTTATTCACATATGAAGTCACCGTAATAAAACCAAATATAGCTCACAATATCAAAACATAGGAAATGTAGGATTTATCATGATAAAAATTACAATTACAGAGTTGAGGTTCATGAGACATACTGATTGTAGGCAAGTCTTTAGATCATTCGAGAAACTTAAACCTTCCATCTTCTTGTAGGAGTAATTTCCTTTGTATTAGCTCTGCATCCTTTTCCTATTTTAATTCAACTAGTTATAATACCCGTGCACGCATGGGTTTTTTTTCTAAAATTTTCACTTATTGATATTGGCAAGTGATTGATGCCAAACCACCTAACTTAATTTAACCAAAGAATGGTCAACTAAGTCAAATAGCCTAGATCAATGCTCCGGGTAATATAATGTATCACCGGGTCGTTAAATCCCGTTGAGGTGTGAAATGTAACTTTAGCGTATTCGTGATCGGGTGTTATTCACAGAAAAGGGTTTGTTGTGAAAATTATTTGGAAATTATTAACAAATATAGCTTAGGAAAGCTATGTGATTGATTACGGGAATTTGGATTACGAAGATTTGAGCTAAACCTGAAAACGTACGTTTTAATTAAAAAACGTATTCAGACGAATAAAACAAAAAGTACAACTGATGGACTGGGAGGGTTAAAAGTGTAAAATTGGTATTTTTACAATCCTATTAATGAAAGAAAATTTTAAGAAAATTAAAAACTATTTTTACACTATTTAATTATTTATTATTAATTAATTACTAATTATCTATTTAATACTAATTAAACTAATTAGAATTATTAAAAATACTAAAAAGACTTAGAAAATTAAGAAAAATTTTACAAATCTAATTAACCATTACAGGAATCCTAAAAAATTATAAAAAGTAAATTCTAAGTATTTTTAAACTAATTAATTAATTATTAATCTAATTACTTATTAATTACTAATTAAACTAATTATATTATAAAAAATAGAAAATGAACAGTAGAAATTCTAGAAAAATTTATAAAACTGTTTTAATTAAAATAAAAGCTATAAAAATTATAAAAACTAGGTTATACTATATAAAATCTAATTATGCTATTTAATTGATTAATATTAATTAAAACTAAATTAAACTAAAATTAATTAGAAAAACCACTAAAAGACAAAATAAAAATCTGGAAAAATTTATAAAATTATTTTAACCTAAGATAGAATTTCTAAAAATATGAAAATGATATATTGCTTAGAAATAAATTAAAAAGAAAAATAAATTGATAAATCCTATTAAATAGAAGCTATCACTATTTTTAAAATTGGTTTTTTGGTTTTTTTTTCTTTTTCTAAACTAATAATAAACTAAAAACAACTATTTTTAACAAATACACTTTTGATTTAACCCAAAGAATAAGCACTTGAAGTGCTTATTATACCCACAGTTGACTTTTGTTGACTGTGGAGTATTTTTAGCTCAAATGGGGGAATGTGGGGTGCACAATGGTTGAATCTGGTTTCTCTGAGTCTTATGAACAAGAATAAGCAAATAACAAACAACAAATAAGCTTCAATAAGCCAAAAAGCCAAAATAAGCACTTTGCTAATTGTGTTCTGAGGCAAATTATGGGACAAGGTTTATGACCAATTTCAGGTGGGGTCCACAGGCTTAGGGGTCAAAGCAATGGTCAAAAGTCTAAGCCTACCAGGAGGGGGGTTGATGGGAACCAAAATCAATGGTCTTGGACCACTGTAGTGGCCACAAACCACCACAAAAGGTGGTGGTGTGAGGGTGATCTGCTGAGACAGGGCAAGTTTCTTGCCCTGCAACTAACTTTGAGACCTGATGGGACCCACTAAAAAAAAATCCATAAAATCTGATTAAATTCTCAAAAATCAACAAAGTGGTAAATATTGAGCTTGTAAAATCTTAGACCCTAGAACCTTATACTAAAAAAGTTACAGACCTCCAAAGTTGGAGCAAAATAACTGAAACAGCATTTTGACTTTTAAGGATTTCTAAGCACTTTGACTTTTGTGAAACTTAAATGATCATTACTGATTTAAAAGTGTATAACAAGTAGTTTTACAACTTAATTAGACTAAGGTGACTAATTGTGAACCATTCTAATGAGTTTAATACCAACAATACCCTCACAGTTAACTGTGAGGGTGAAAAGAGTATGGTTTTGACTTTTCTATGATTGAAATGTGGTTTTTTAGCTTGAAAATGGACTATTGTGACTTGTAGGAATATACCAAAACCTTACCACAGCAAAATACTCACAAGATGATTTAGAAAAGATGTGATCCAAACACCCCCTTTTGAGCAGATTTCAAAGATTTTCAAAGCCTTTAACCAAACTAAACCTTACTACTAACAAATTATGCCTTACAGAGATGTAATTAACATAAATAAGCAATTGTACACAACAAATAACAACTATGAGCATGTAACACAGATTAAAAAGAAATGAGGAAATGTGTTCTTACAAAAGTCCAAAGCTAAGAACTGAGTGAACCAGGACCAAAGAACAACCTATAGCTTTCCAAAAGCTCTAATACCCATTTCCCATCCAAGCTCAGCTTCCATCCATCTCTGCCTTCCTTTCTTCTTTATTTTTTTTATTTTTCCTTTATTTATTTTTATTTTGACTAATTTTTCTTGTTTTCTTTGAAACTTTAACTTTAAGCAGAAGTAATGCTCAAATCAACTTATAAAAACCTTGCTACTACTAAATTTTAGCTTATGAATCAGTAGGAATCAAGATCATCACTAATTAAGGTACACATATAAATTATATTAAAACATGACAATGTTTAAACATAAACCTTGTGTTTCATTAATCAAAAGTTAAAAGTACATTGATATGACTAAGAATACAAGATAATTCAACTTAAAAGATAACTTTAACATGAAATAGAAAATTACAATTTTAACTTAAAAAACTACACACTGAGCACTGCTGCATCTCTTTCTCTTTATATGGGATAATTAGGGTTTTGGAACCCTAGGAAGTGAATCCCAGAGCTGACTTGAGCCATTGGATGAGGGGGCTGCAATCTCAGCCGTTCAAATTCTTGGCGCCTTTTTTCTTTGTTTGTCAGCTTGGTTGAGTGAGGAGCTTAGGGTAGCAATAAATGCTCCTTGGAAGTTAGTTGAGGTGGGGGAAACAAGTTATGGGATTGCTGAGGTGGAGGAGGGGGAAGGTTGTGTGTCGGGGTGGTTTATCAGTCCAAGTGGGGAAGAAAGGTGGGTCAACGCGGGTCAACGATTGGGTTTTATTATTTGAAACGGTTAGGGGGTTTTGGGTGGGCTAAAATGCACATGGGCCTGGATCAGGTGGGCTTGATTGTTGGTGTTGGGTTGAAATAACTATTAGGGTCCGGTTTGTTTGTAGAAATAAACACAAGGACCTTTCTTGCAATTTAACAAAACCCAAGGCTGAAAATGTCATTCTCCCAAAGTGTCACAAGGGATTAATTTTGCCAAGTTTAGTATTTCTCAAACTAATTTTGCAAATTTTTTATTTTCAAAATTCCCAGGGACTGAATTAGCAAATTTCCAAACTCCAGGGACCAAAATGTAACTTTTCCAAATTTATCACCCAAAGTCCGTTTTTGATAACTTTTGATTTTTTAAGGACTTGGGTTGACTTTTATTTCAAAATGAATGCATAGGGACTATTTCTGAAAACTTTTGAAACTTGGGGGACTAAAACTGCCAATATTGCAAACTTTGATCGTTTTTCGCTTGTTTTTGCTCATTTTGCATTGAAAACACATAAAACACAATCCCTGGGATAATTTAAGTATTTTGATTACTTTTCGATTGTTTTTGTGCGTTTTGGCAGTTTAAATATGATAACAATGATGAGTGTTTGCGCACTCATCAGCAAGCGTAGGGAAAGGGACATGAGATTGGCAGTGCAAAGACTCAATCTGGTAAGCCAAACCATCAGTGAACCATACAAATGTTTTTCATTATGACCTATACCAATAGTGTTAATGAAATAGTCAACATCTTGGTGAGCTGATTACCAATTATGGTTTTTCCACGGCCTTTACCACAAGCCATAATCTTGCGGGCTAGCCAACTCATTTGTTTTTGGGGAGTTGATGAACCATACAATTTTGGGCAAATTGCCAGCCGTCAACGGATTTGAGATGTCTTTACCAAGAGCCGTTTGCTCCTGGACTAGCCAATCCCTTTTGTCGCTTAGACAAGGCGGACTGATTACCACAAAAAATTTTGAAATAAAGTGAAATTTTTTTTTGAAAATTTTGGCCAAAAATGGGGGTATTTGAAAGTATTTTGCGACAAAATTCGCTAGAATTTCCCCCCAACACTTAGAAATGAATATTTTCCTCAATATTCAAAGTCCCGGCTATTATGCCGAAGCTATGAACGTAAAAAGCCATGATTCGAATCTAACTGCGGAAATACCAAATTCACTTTATTTCTACTTATATACATTTTTTTTTTTTTTTTGCTTATATACATATATACATCTTTCAAATAGCGGGGGGTTAGCCATTCCCCCACACTCGGTGGTAGAAAATAGAAAGAATCAGAGATACGGGTGAAAACCCGTATTGTTGCTAGTTTTTGTTCATCGAGTCGCTAGCTTGACTCTATCCCCGAATTCAATTGTCCTTGGGGAAAGTTTGGAGATCCGGGACGACCATGGATGGTACGTCCTCTCCAAAGTAGTGCTTTAACCGATGTCCATTCACTTTGAAGTTAGGACCGTCATTTTGAGATAATTCGACGGTACCATAAGGATAAACTTTTGTGATAGTGAATGGACCAGTCCATCGGGTTTTGAGCTTTCCCGAGAAGATCTTGAGTCTAGAGTTGAAAAGAAGGACTCGATCACCAACGTTAAAAACGCGGTTTTTGATTTTTGAGTCATGAATCTTCTTTATCTTTTGTTTATAGATCAAAGAGTTCTCGTAAGCTTGATCACGAAGTTCGTTTAGTTCATTTAGTTGAACTTTTCTGTGATCACCCGCCATTCTGAGGTCGAAATTGGCATGCTTGAGGGCCCAATAGGCTTTATGCTCAAGCTCGATCGGAAGATGGCACGCTTTCCCGTACACAAGTTTATAAGGCGTACACCCAATGGGTGTTTTGTAAGCCGTACGGAAAGCCCAAAGTGCATCATCTAATTTGTCCGACCACGATGCACGATTCTCACCTACAGTTCTTTCCAAGATTCTTTTAATGCCCCGATTGGACACTTCGACTTGTCCACTCGTTTGAGGGTGGTACGCAGTAGAAAGACGGTGAGTCACACCGTACTTTTGCATGACTTTGTCAAACTTGTCATTACAAAAGTGCGTACCACGATCACTAATAATAGCACGTGGAGTTCCGAATCGGGCAAAAAGAGCTTTTAAAAATTTCACAACTACTCGGGCATCATTTGTGGGTAAAGCTTTCGCTTCAACCCATTTTGACAAGTAGTCAACTGCCACGAGTATGTATTTATTGCCGTGAGAGGATGGAAATGGCCCCATAAAGTCGATGCCCCAGATATCAAAGATTTCACAAACTTGAATTGCATTCTGAGGCATTTCATTTCTTTGTGAAATATTCCCGTGACGTTGACAAGCGTCACAGGACTTGACCAAATCTTGGGCATCCTTGTAGATCGAGGGCCAATAAAAGCCAGAATCAAACACCTTTTTGGCGGTGTAGTTGGGATTGTGGTGGCCCCCCGTGGGACCAGCATGGCAAGCCTTTAAGATTTCAGCGGCACACACCGCCGGATGACTTGATCCGCGCATATCTTGAACAAGTAGGGGTCGTCCCAAAAGTAATGTTTAACATCTTTGAAAAATTTATTTTTTTGTTGGGACGACATCCCTTTCACAATGAAGTTACCCGCAAGATAGTTTGCAAAGTCGGCAAACCATGGGGTAATCGAATCTCCACGAAATGAAACCACATTGAGGGTTTCGAGAGGAAATGTTTCATTTATTTCCTTTTTCTCGAAAGCATTTTGGTGAGGGTTTTCAAGACGGGAGAGATGATCAGCAGCTAGGTTCTCAGCTCCTTTTTTATCACGAATGATGATATCAAATTCCTGAAGGAGGAGAACCCATCGGAGGAGTCTCGGCTTTGCATCTTGTTTTGCAAATAGATACTTCAAAGCCGAGTGATCCGTATACACTATGCTTTTTGTCAGAATCAAGTATGGCCGGAATTTTTCGAAAGCATACACCACAGCTAATAATTCTTTTTCAGTGGTGGTGTAATGACTTTGAGCCTCGGTCATAGTCTTGCTGGCATAGTGTATAGGCTGAAAATGTTTTGTTTTGCGTTGCCCCAAGACTACCCCTATAGCATAATCACTAGCATCACACATGAGCTCGAAGGGCAAGTCCCAATCGGGGGCAACAAGAATCGGTGCCTCGGTAAGCCTTTTCTTTAATGTTTCAAAGGCTTCGATGCACTCAGGGGAGAAGATAAAAGGAGCATCCTTCTCGAGGAGATGGGTCATAGGCCGGGCGATTTTAGAAAAATCTTGAATAAACCTACGGTAAAAACCGGCGTGACCCAAAAAGCTCCTAACACCTTTCACAGTCGTGGGATGAGGCAATTTTGCAATGACGTCCACTTTGGCACGGTCAACCTCCATCCCATTTTTTTAAATTTTATGGCCGAGGACAATGCCCTCTTTGACCATAAAGTGACTCTTCTCCCAATTTAGACATAACTTTGTGTTTTCACAACGTTTTAGCATGCTGTCTAAATGGGAGAGACATGATTTAAACGAATCCCCAATGACCAAGAAATCGTCCATAAAGACCTCCATACTTTTCCCGATCATGTCGGAAAAAACGGCCATCATACATCTTTGAAACGTGCCCGGAGCATTACATAAGCCAAATGGCATACGTTTATATGCGAAGGTTCCATAGGGGCACGTAAAAATGGTCTTTTCTTGGTCTTGCGGGTCAATGGGAATCTGAAAGTAACCCGAGAAACCATCGAGGAAGCAATAGTACTCATTCCCCGCTAATCTCTCGAGCATCTGATCCATAAAGGGCAGAGGAAAATGATCCTTACGGGTGGCGTCATTCAATTTACGATAATCAATGCAGACGCGCCACCCCGTAACCAAACGAGTTGGAATCAACTCATTCTCCTCATTTGTGACAACAGTAATGCCACCCTTTTTTGGAACACAATGGATTGGGCTGACCCAAGGACTGTCCGAGATAGGGTAAATCAATCCGGCATCAAGAAGTTTTAAAACCTCTTGTTTGATAACCTCGTGAATTTTTGGATTCACCCTTCTTTGATGTTGGACCGCAGGTTTGAAGTCATCCTCCATTAATATCTTGTGAGTACAGAACTCAGGGTCGATGCCCTTGATATCGGAGAGACGCCAAGCAATTGCTCGCTTATGAGACTTCAAAACCTGTATAAGAGCGGCCTTTTCCTCAACACTTAAGTCTTTAGCAATTATGACGGGCAATTTATCATCACCCTCCAGAAATGCATATTCAAGATGAGGCGGCAAGTCCTTAAGTTCAACCTTGGGAAAGTCATCAGTTTTCTCAACATTTTTGACTTCCTCCTTATGAAGTGTTTGTGGTAGAACAGGAAGATGAGAGGGATCTTCGTTTAATAACTTTTCAAGCGTGAGAATATCCCCCTCGAGGTCAATCTCTTGGTTATCGATTCCATCGGGAGTCGAATCACTGTTGAGATAGGCCTCAATTTCTTCTAAGATGAAGTCACTTCCCTCAAACGGAGTGAGGGAAGGAGAAGAATTGGCAATAATGGGGTGAGAAGATGGAGTGAAGTTTTCACTCGGAGAATTATCGACAAAACCTAAAACCTCTTGAGCGTACTCCTCAGACGCAACATCAATGACATCAATTCGGTTAACCGTTTCGGCGTCATAATTGGAGGAGTACCTCGAAGTTTGATCGAGGTTAAAGGTTACAGCTTCATTACCAACACGAAGAGTTATTTCCTCTTCGTGCACATCAATTAACGCACGACCCGTCCTTAAGAATCCTCTCCCAAGAATGAGAGGAACTCGTGGGTCAGCATCGAACTTAACAACAACGAAGTCAGCGGGGAAATGGAACTTTCCTACTTTCACGAATACATCTTCGGCAATGCCGAGAGGATGAGAGATTGAACGGTCGGCAAGCTCGAGAGTCATGCACGTAGGAGTGAGTTGAGGAAGAGATAGTTTCTCCCACACTGAGTAAGGCATCAGGTTGATGCTAGCGCCAAGATCAGCTAAGGCGAAGCACTCAACCATCCCAGGGAAAACACATGGAATGAGAAATCTCCCAGGGTCTCCAAGCTTCTTCGGAAGCTTCTTTAAGATAACTGCTGAGCAGTTTTCGTTCAGAGGAGTCTTTGCCATTTCATACAATTTTTCCTTGTTGCTTAACAAGTTCTTGATCATTGATGCGAATTTGGGCATCAGGATGATAGCATCCGCGAGGCTAACGTCAAAGTGCAAATCTTGAAATATTTGATAAAATTTATCCATTTCGTGACTAGCCTTTTCGCGGAGCTTTTGCTCATTAAGTCTTGACGGGTATGGTAGTGAAGGTTTGGATTTAGGGTTCTCTCCAGGAGTTGTTGATGGTTCAAATACAACTCCCGGTTTTGGTACAAGTCCAGATTTTGGTACAATTTCTGGAACAACCTGAGGGTGGACGTGTGCGGTACTTCGTGGGCTAGTAAATTGCACCTTGTCCGTGGTTGCCTCAGGCTCAATTTCAACTTCCTCGGGGTAAAGAGGAGGAGGAATAGGAGGAATAGGAGGGACTGGCGGCTCTTCATAAGCTTTACCACTTCGTGTAGTAATAGCTTTGAGTTCACCCTTGGGGTTAACAACTGTATTAGCCGGGAGACCTCCTGATGTAGAGGGTGGAGTGAGATGATTCATAAGACTGGCAAGCATATTTTCAATCTTGCCTTGATTTTGATCAATTTTGTTGTTTGTTTGCATCAACTCACTCTTCAGCTCTTGACCCTGTTTGGTTATTGATGATTGGAAATCATTTTCCAAATTTGAGATTTGATTTTGCATTGCCCTCATTTTGGTCTCATTAACTTTGATATAGTTATTGAGCTCGTTTGGGAGGGGATCTTGATAATTTGGAGCTGAATACCCTTGATTACCCCTTTGGGGTGGGTACTGATTGACGGGGGCAGGGTTTTGATTTTGTAAATTAGGCCCCCTTGGTGGATTAGGATTAAACCTATTTGGATTTTGAGGAAAACCGGGTGGTCCACCCTGATTGCTAGCCCGGTAATTTGGTTCCACTTGAGGACGGTATTGGTTACCTCCTTGGTTGGAATTGCCGGCTATTGCATTTACTTCGAATGGATTGCCTTCAGTGGCAGTGCAATTATAATATGAATGTGGACCACCACAAGTGACACAAACTTCTATCTTTTTGATTGCAGCTTGTGGAGAAGGAGAAGAATCTTTCTTGCTTTGGGCGAGAACAAATGCATGGACAGCTTCCGTGAGTTTATCAAGTCTAGCATCGGTGCTAGACTGAGCCACGGGCGATGAAGAAGAAGGAACAACATCCCTTTGGGAACAAACCGATCTGCTTCGGGGAATGCGAACCTTAGATTTATTCTCAATGATTTCTAAAGCATCCTTTGTGGTGCGATTCAAGAAGTTACCTCCAGCGGAGGCATTTAGAGAGTCTTGATCAGATTGGCTTACACCATTGTAGAAAGTATCAAGTGTCATGAGATCAGAGAAACCGTGGTGAGGGCATTTTCGGAGCAATTCCTTGTACCGATCCCATGCCTCACTAAAGGATTCATCAAATTTCTGCGTGAATTTCATGATATCATTCTTGAGACTTGTGGTTTTGGAAGGAGGAAAGAATTCATTCACGAACTTTTTCACAAGATCTTCCCATGTCTCAATAGATCGTGGAGGTTGTTTTTCAAGCCAAATTCGGGCTTGTCCCTCCAGGGAGAATGGGAAGAGAAGAAGTTTGATTGCATCAGAGGGGACATCTTTGCATTTGATGGTGTAAGTGATTTTATTGAACCATCGAATGTGATCTTGAGGATCGTCCCTCTCATAACCGTAGAATTGACGTGATGTGGCCAGATTTATTAATCCTGTTTTAAGCTCAAAATTATCGGCCATGATTGTTGGAACAACGATAGCATCTCCGTAACCCTCGACGGGTTCTTGGAGAAGCTCGTTCATAGTGGGTTCAGCTGCCATGATGACAGCTGGAGGTGGAACAGTACGGATCTCAGATCTGACTGTTGGTGCAGAACGTCTACGAGGTCTTCGAGGTTTCCGAACCAGCTCACGTAATGGGCTAGTGGACCTTGAAGAACGAGTGCGCATGCACTAGGGATAAAAACTTTTTGGACAATATTTTTGTTATCGTCCCGTAATCCAGACTCGTTTCTCTTCAAGAATCACCTTAAAAGAAAACCGAATCAGAAAACGTTACGATATGTTTTGTTGGTTTTTTACTTTTTTTTTATTTTTTTTTTATTATTTTTTTTTTTTTTGTGTTTTAACACTTTAGGAAAAGTGTCAATGACATTTTTATGTGTTTTGATTTTGAAAATATTCACAAGTGATGGTATTTGTACAATGAGTGAGGTGAGATAACACTAATCTCGAAAAACGCTACAGAAACGCGCACACCTCCCCGGCAGCGGCGCCATAAATTGATTGATGCCAAACCACCTAACTTAATTTAACCAAAGAATGGTCAACTAAGTCAAATAGCCTAGATCAATGCTCCGGGTAATATAATGTATCACCGGGTCGTTAAATCCCGTTGAGGTGTGAAATGTAACTTTAGCGTATTCGTGATCGGGTGTTATTCACAGAAAAGGGTTTGTTGTGAAAATTATTTGGAAATTATTAACAAATATAGCTTAGGAAAGCTATGTGATTGATTACGGGAATTTGGATTACGAAGATTTGAGCTAAACCTGAAAACGTACGTTTTAATTAAAAAACGTATTCAGACGAATAAAACAAAAAGTACAACTGATGGACTGGGAGGGTTAAAAGTGTAAAATTGGTATTTTTACAATCCTATTAATGAAAGAAAATTTTAAGAAAATTAAAAACTATTTTTACACTATTTAATTATTTATTATTAATTAATTACTAATTATCTATTTAATACTAATTAAACTAATTAGAATTATTAAAAATACTAAAAAGACTTAGAAAATTAAGAAAATTTTTACAAATCTAATTAACCATTACAGGAATCCTAAAAAATTATAAAAAGTAAATTCTAAGTATTTTTAAACTAATTAATTAATTATTAATCTAATTACTTATTAATTACTAATTAAACTAATTATATTATAAAAAATAGAAAATGAACAGTAGAAATTCTAGAAAAATTTATAAAACTGTTTTAATTAAAATAAAAGCTATAAAAATTATAAAAACTAGGTTATACTATATAAAATCTAATTATGCTATTTAATTGATTAATATTAATTAAAACTAAATTAAACTAAAATTAATTAGAAAAACCACTAAAAGACAAAATAAAAATCTGGAAAAATTTATAAAATTATTTTAACCTAAGATAGAATTTCTAAAAATATGAAAATGATATATTGCTTAGAAATAAATTAAAAAGAAAAATAAATTGATAAATCCTATTAAATAGAAGCTATCACTATTTTTAAAATTGGTTTTTTGGTTTTTTTTTCTTTTTCTAAACTAATAATAAACTAAAAACAACTATTTTTAACAAAGACACTTTTGATTTAACCCAAAGAATAAGCACTTGAAGTGCTTATTATACCCACAGTTGACTTTTGTTGACTGTGGAGTATTTTTAGCTCAAATGGGGGAATGTGGGGTCCACAATGGTTGAATCTGGTTTCTCTGAGTCTTATGAACAAGAATAAGCAAATAACAAACAACAAATAAGCTTCAATAAGCCAAAAAGCCAAAATAAGCACTTTGCTAATTGTGTTCTGAGGCAGATTATGGGACAAGGTTTATGACCAATTTCAGGTGGGGTCCACAGGCTTAGGGGTCAAAGCAATGGTCAAAAGTCTAAGCCTACCAGGAGGGGGGTTGATGGGAACCAAAATCAATGGTCTTGGACCACTGTAGTGGCCACAAACCACCACAAAAGGTGGTGGTGTGAGGGTGATCTGCTGAGACAGGGCAAGTTTCTTGCCCTGCAACTAACTTTGAGACCTGATGGGACCCACTAAAAAAAATCCATAAAATCTGATTAAATTCTCAAAAATCAACAAAGTGGTAAATATTGAGCTTGTAAAATCTTAGACCCTAGAACCTTATACTAAAAAAGTTACAGACCTCCAAAGTTGGAGCAAAATAACTGAAACAACATTTTGACTTTTAAGGATTTCTAAGCACTTTGACTTTTGTGAAACTTAAATGATCATTACTGATTTAAAAGTGTATAACAAGTAGTTTTACAACTTAATTAGACTAAGGTGACTAATTGTGAACCATTCTAATGAGTTTAATACCAACAATACCCTCACAGTTAACTGTGAGGGTGAAAAGAGTATGGTTTTGACTTTTCTGTGATTGAAATGTGGTTTTTTAGCTTGAAAATGGACTATTGTGACTTGTAGGAATATACCAAAACCTTACCACAGCAAAATACTCACAAGATGATTTAGAAAAGATGTGATCCAAACACCCCCTTTTGAGCAGATTTCAAAGATTTTCAAAGCCTTTAACCAAACTAAACCTTACTACTAACAAATTATGCCTTACAGAGATGTAATTAACATAAATAAGCAATTGTACACAACAAATAACAACTATGAGCATGTAACACAGATTAAAAAGAAATGAGGAAATGTGTTCTTACAAAAGTCCAAAGCTAAGAACTGAGTGAACCAGGACCAAAGAACAACCTATAGCTTTCCAAAAGCTCTAATACCCATTTCCCATCCAAGCTCAGCTTCCATCCATCTCTGCCTTCCTTTCTTCTTTATTTTTTTTATTTTTCCTTTATTTATTTTTATTTTGACTAATTTTTCTTGTTTTCTTTGAAACTTTAACTTTAAGCAGAAGTAATGCTCAAATCAACTTATAAAAACCTTGCTACTACTAAATTTTAGCTTATGAATCAGTAGGAATCAAGATCATCACTAATTAAGGTACACATATAAATTATATTAAAACATGACAATGTTTAAACATAAACCTTGTGTTTCATTAATCAAAAGTTAAAAGTACATTGATATGACTAAGAATACAAGATAATTCAACTTAAAAGATAACTTTAACATGAAATAGAAAATTACAATTTTAACTTAAAAAACTACACACTGAGCACTGCTGCATCTCTTTCTCTTTGTATGGGATAATTAGGGTTTTGGAACCCTAGGAAGTGAATCCCAGAGCTGACTTGAGCCATTGGATGAGGGGGCTGCAATCTCAGCCGTTCAAATTCTTGGCGCCTTTTTTCTTTGTTTGTCAGCTTGGTTGAGTGAGGAGCTTAGGGTAGCAATAAATGCTCCTTGGAAGTTAGTTGAGGTGGGGGAAACAAGTTATGGGATTGCTGAGGTGGAGGAGGGGGAAGGTTGTGTGTCGGGGTGGTTTATCAGTCCAAGTGGGGAAGAAAGGTGGGTCAACGCGGGTCAACGATTGGGTTTTATTATTTGAAACGGTTAGGGGGTTTTGGGTGGGCTAAAATGCACATGGGCCTGGATCAGGTGGGCTTGATTGTTGGTGTTGGGTTGAAATAACTATTAGGGTCCGGTTTGTTTGTAGAAATAAACACAAGGACCTTTCTTGCAATTTAACAAAACCCAAGGCTGAAAATGTCATTCTCCCAAAGTGTCACAAGGGATTAATTTTGCCAAGTTTAGTATTTCTCAAACTAATTTTGCAAATTTTTTATTTTCAAAATTCCCAGGGACTGAATTAGCAAATTTCCAAACTCCAGGGACCAAAATGTAACTTTTCCAAATTTATCACCCAAAGTCCGTTTTTGATAACTTTTGATTTTTTAAGGACTTGGGTTGACTTTTATTTCAAAATGAATGCATAGGGACTATTTCTGAAAACTTTTGAAACTTGGGGGACTAAAACTGCCAATATTGCAAACTTTGATCGTTTTTCGCTTGTTTTTGCTCGTTTTGCATTGAAAATACATAAAACACAATCCCTGGGATAATTTAAGTATTTTGATTACTTTTCGATTGTTTTTGTGCGTTTTGGCAGTTTAAATATGATAAAAATGATGAGTGTTTGCGCACTCATCAGCAAGCGTAGGGAAAGGGACATGAGATTGGCAGTGCAAAGACTCAATCTGGTAAGCCAAACCATCAGTGAACCATACAAATGTTTTTCATTATGACCTATACCAATAGTGTTAAACTTATTGAAAAGACAAAAAAGATAATGTGTTCAATTTCAAGCAAACACCAAAAACCTGACCAAACACTGATATCAAAAATCCAAATGCCCACTAAATCCTCCATATTTATTTTACCAGAAACATATAAAAATAAATTGTTCGTAGACCCTCAACGTCTGAACTTTGTAGTTAATTGACGCAAACAAATGGTTATGGTTTCTCAATTTTTACTTCCTTCAAATCTCCATCAAACTTAATCGTCTTAATTTGTGGCAATCCCATCACCCGTCTTCAAAGTCGGTCTTTTGAATTGGGTCCAATTTCCTCTTGTTGTCCCGTGGGTTAGTACCTCATGGCAGAGGACATGTTAATGCAGTTGATAGATGACATGTTGATCGTCTGTCATCTTCACAACTGTATATACATACCATTACCTCTCTATATTGTAATCCGAAATGTCAATGCAAAATGAAAACTTCCTCCCCCCAAGCTTCTTTAAAGCTAACGGGAAGTCTTCAATGCTATCTTGACCATAGAAGGAGAATGTATTGCAATATATTGTTCAAATAATTTCTTCTCCCAGAAGAATCTTCATATAAAATGAGAAGAAAACTTTCACATATTATCATTTTATTCACCAACTCGAAAGCAACAAAGAAATTAGTCGAAAAAGTACTTGAAACCGATAGGAGAAACGGATCCCCGAGACAGTTAGGGCATATTTGGAGACGGCTAAACGGGTTCAAGGGCAGTTCTGGGTAAAAGTGGGTTTTGGTATGGGTTTGAACTATATCCACCTGATCACACATAAGAGACTGCAACATATAATCCTTTCACGACACTACCATTGATTGTAAAACAATACTTAAGCAAGTTCACAAAATATTTTAATTATATATGAACTTATAGAGATCAGACATTGCATAAATGACTTTAAATGTCTAATAGAAACAATGAATGAATGTCATTTTTAGCACCTTAAATAGCAACAGCAAGATCCTCTCTAAGTACTATAAATTCAAAACACCTCAATAAGTTTTTATGTAGCAGCACAACATTTCAGTAGCCCCCTTTTTTGTCATTATATATCAAGTGAATTTGCAAAACAATGTAATGAACATAAAAATATTACTATATCTTTAATGGTGTAACTGAAGTAAGTTTTACTTTTAATTGAGTATAATAGATAGTAAAATCGGAAGATACTATATGTTTTCCTCTTTAAAACATGTAATCCAAATTAAAACCACAAGTACCTGCACTTTAGAACTGTTGGAAATGGTTCACTCCCTGTCACTAAATTTTCCTTCTCAACTTGCAACTTTGCCACAATATGAGCTCCCTTAAAAATTTTATGTTGATCTTTCCATTTGTCATTGCAGGGATATCTACCAAAAATATAGACCAATTAGCCAAAATTCATCGAATTTAGGACCATTTACACTAATTTATACACAAATACTTGGTCAACTTTCATGTTAAAGAGACAATGAATCAACGAAAACAGCTTGAATGTATCATATGAAAATTGATAAGCAATCCCGAACAGCTCATATATAAGCCAAGCGGTTTCAAAAAGCAATACTGAACAGCCCACGTATAAGCTAAGCTGTTTAGATTAAGCAAACCCAAACAGCCCCTATAAAAGCAGTTAATTCAATAAACAGTTCCAAACAACTCATATAAGTTTATGTTTTTAGTAAATCCAAATTGCTCATTTGAAATACCTTTTTTTCCATGCTAAACGCCTCTTCACTTTTGACATGAACTGTTTGTGCGCATCTTCAGTCAAATGTATGTACGTTAGAATTAAATCATATGTCCCGGACTATTTTTCACGTCAGCAGCTTTTGAACCTCATTCCTCAACAGCCATTTTCTCGTATTCCAACTGAATCTGTACAAATTTGTTAAATTGGTTAAATTCTTTAAATTGGTTCTCATCTTGTGGGAGAACTTCATAAACCATCAATAATTATTGAAAACAATAAAATAAGCAAACCGTTTAAGTAAAGTTCGATACAATAACAATGTTGAATCAATAACTTTTAGATTTGGACCTAAAAGTGCGGAAATCTATTAAAGTATATGTATTAACTGTTTTTTGTTTGAAGTTTGAAAACCACAGTCAAGGTGCGGTTCCAAACCAGGATCTTGGTAAAGTTTATGGTCCACCACTGGACCATTAATCCTAACCTACCTTACAACCAGCCTATAAGCCTAGGGTCGGGCTTTACGCTTAGGAATTTTAGGCCAGGTCATGTGTGGGACTTTAACTAACTTGCAAATCTCTAGGTCGGGCTATAACAACACAAATTATGAAATATTGAGTTCAAAATATATTGCTGAAATTTACTTGTTCATTGATATGTAATTTATGAACTTGACGGGCACCATTTTGATTACCCTTGGGACCTCTCTAACTGATCTTGATGACGAGAGGCTATCTTAATCTCTCGAAAATGAGAGACTTTTTTCGATACTTTAGCCTGCAAATATGCTACAGTTGTTGATACAAATGAAGATGTTTCTTGTGGTGCTTTCAACTGAAGTTGTATATCATCTCTAAACTCGTAAGTCTCATTAGATTATACCTTTTGAAGTGTCTTCACCCTTCAAAATTCTTGTTCCATCAATAACTTAAATGTGAGATAAACTTAAGCTTATTATTGTATTCAAATAATGTAAATAAAATGATTGATTGTACCAAGGCCAATGCAGCAGAGTAGCTCTTCAGAACTTGACGAGCTAATCGCCAATCCCACAATTCTGCTAGTTGATGTATTCTTTGTTTCTGAACCAGATATATTGAATACAAATGACAATTAAAAGTAGATTTAGCAAATTCTATTAATTACCTATTAATGGGGTGAACAAATTGATGGTATTAAAAAGTTAGGATTATGTTTATGCTAATATATATTGCTGTAATCATAAATAAGTTAATTTTAAAACTAACAAAAGTTGGATAATAAGTGCTTCAGTTTTGGTCCGACCGGTTTGGACCCGCATAAAAATTGACCATTTTGACCAGTTATAGAACTTCGTGATGAAGTAACAATTTGGATGCTCTACACTATTATAAAACCCTGATAATCCTTATTTTTAAGCACTATAAGTAAGTATGAAAGATGATTAGATGATATATGTTTTAAAAAAAATTCTAAATAATAGGGAACCTTGGGATGAAGTTGCTTGATTGTAACTCTGGACATTGGAATTTCGTAAGGAGGGTGTGTAGCCAATCGATGATCAAGCTCCTCGAGTGTGGTTAAACTCTTGTCAGTTGGAAAACATTTTCTAAAGTATGATAGCAAACGAAGATCTCGGAAAAGGCATGCATCATTTTGTCCTCCTTGCACCCTGCATAAACATTATCATTTTTAGATGGTCAAGTTTAAATCATTAACAAAAGCGAGTAGGATAATGCACTGATAACAAAATTAAATCAAACATGCACGTATAAAGCTCATAACATGGATGTTGATTATGGATACACATGACCTTATGGATATGATCAAGTTTAGAATACATGACCTTATGGATGTGAAATTCTTTCACATGTGACTCATAGATTACAAATAAAACTTGCCCTTTTGAACCAACAGATTCATAATCTTTAGGGATAGATAACCTTGTAATCTCTCCACACACCCGAAAGTGTCCCTCGAGAGTAGTCCTAAGCTGCAGCATACCAACAAAATCCATTTTTTTTAGCAAATTTATCAATATTGAAAGCATTATTACAGAGTGTAGTATAAGGAAGATACACTATCAAAATTATCATTAGCACCAAATCCCCTAATAATTATGGACCGTCTTCTGGAAAAATCAGTGTCGTATTTTAATAACTAAACCTAATTTAGAACTACCAATCAATCCTTTCACCCTCTAATGTTTTTCCTTGCCATCTTTGTTAATTAAATTACAGTTTCAATAAAACCCTAAATTTTTTCCTCTAGACTGAAACAAAATTAACAGAAAAATCACAACCCTTTTATAATACTAAAAGCCTATATCAATTTCAAACAAAATCAAGAAATTATACATTACAAATCATCACAATATGAAAAAAGCTATAATCAAATCAACAATACATCACCAGATAAACCCACAATCAAACAAAATAAATCAATTTACAAAAAAATCAACAATAAAATTGCGTAAAAACAAAAATAATACGTAATTAATTGAAGAGTTGTAAGTAATCAATTAATTGAAGAGTTGAGAATCTACGTGATTGTGATGTCGAGTTTGGTTCTTCAACGATTTAGGGTTAGGATCGAGTGAATCTGCTTTTGGTTTTTTGAGTGAATCTGATTTACGTTTTGGGTAATTATGTTTTTTTGTTAGTTTTAAATTACATAATAACCCTTCTGTATTTTCATATTACCCCGCCTTCACAAACTTTTTAATCTTTCAATTTTTGACACATATAGTTTTTGGCAAATTTTAAGAAAATAAGAAACGATTTACAAACACTTGCCAAATAAGGAACTATTTAAGTTTTTTTTTTTTTAATGAAACATATTTAAAATAAATAAATAAAAAAAAAATATTACCTAATAAGGTATGATTTGATTTTTTTGAAATGAAAAAGTCCCCAATAGGGATTTCATTTTATTAGGAAAAAGATGCTACCTTACAAAATAAAAATAAACTGCAATCATGTTTCAAATAACATAAGACATCAACTAATTAGTAATTACTTTGACACAACTTCAAATAACGTAAGACATCAACTAATTACTCTGATGCTTATCTCAACCATCAATTAATATATTCAACGATTCAAATATGTGGTTTCATCGAAAACTTGTGTTTGGGGTTTTATTATTTTAGAAGTGGTTATCTATTTACATAATAATGATCATGAGCAAGCAATCTAGAATACCCTTCCATGTGAGTGTGAAATCTATTATATTAAATCAAATCTATAATATTCTAAACATATATACACAGCTACATATATCATCTCAAGCTCTAATATTATGATATCCTAGTAACATATGCATGATTTAAAACTACCGAGGAAGTGGTGCCTCAAGTTTAGGAATTTAACATAATGAACACATTGATGTTTTAAACTTAAATTATGTAGGCCTTGTTTGCGTCATTTTTAGAGGTGCAACAATATTTATCAAACATATACCCCTAAATATCTATTAAAATACAATTGTTGATACGATTATCATACCTCATTGCTCATTAGATACAATGTCCCATAAACCGTCACTTGAAAGAAGAAACAATCTAAAGACTTCACTCACTTCTTGTTTCCGTAAAGAAAATGCAATGTTTAATCCCTACTTGTAATGTAATTCAAATAAAATACCCAATAATCTAGCACCATAAGTAAGGATAAAGATTGAAAAATTTTCATTGCTTACATTTCATACTTACATATGCTTTTAATTGCAACCTCTTCATGGCCACTTGCTCCAACTTTGAGAGCCTTAGCACGAACCACTAACTTTAGTCACATCAGCAATAACTACAAATATACTTCCATCTTGAATAGTTTGTACAATAACACATATTGTACTACATCAAAAAGAACCAAACAGAAAATCTATGCACATATTAAATAACAAAAAGATGTTAGCTCACTTATGAAACAGTAGGGGCGATACACATAAACACAATTGAATGGCATAAAAGGAAAACACTTAAGCCTCTACATTATTTTTTTAGTCATTTTATCAAACACTTGGTACATTCCTTCATTAAACACATATTACAAAAATATCATTGTTTAGGCATTTTACTGAACAAAAAGTTCATCAATGAGGTGCGTTTTGTATTTAAATTTCTTCAAACTTTCCAACATTATCACAATTTTATTGAAACTTTTTGATCGAATATATCAATAAAATTATAAAACAAATAAAATCAAACACATTAAGACCAAAACAATAGACTACAAACAGTGATAACATATTAAGTATACAATTCATCAAAATGAAACCATAAAATCAAAAATTAACCTAGAAGAAATATGTTTTGATGAAAATCGAAAATTAACCCATGACTTGATGAGGAGTTTAACCATTAATTCTTCTATCGTCTTTGTGATCATTGTATTTGTTTTACCCAAAAATAAGTTAGGGATCAGGTAATGCTAAAGATTGATTTAGACTTTCTTTCTTTATTCTTGTTGAAGATTATCCGATCAATGTAACTAAATTGGGGATTATTTCATTTAGGGTTAACTGATTTTGAGAGAATAAATCAATGTAAAATAAATTGATTTTGGGGTTTTGATCTAAAAGAATTTGGTTCGGGGTTAAGTTGTGTTTGTGTTTAATTGTAGTGAGACTTTTTAGTGGAAAGTTTGTATATGGACCGTAGATTAAAGTTAAGTACCATGTGTCGAATTTTAAGGATATTTGGGGGTTGATTTACCAAAACCCAACCTTTTTTTTTTTTTTTTTTTGGTAACATGGGTTTCCGACTCGACATTGCGAGCCGACTAATCTCACGGCGACTATCCTTTTAGATAGTCCGGAGTCGGCACAGGTGAACCTCCGTGGCCAAAAGGGGATTAATTTTCTCCCATTGTATTCCCAACCTTCTTTTATTTGCCCCAAGTCTTTATTTATAGGGTTTATTATCATTCCGGAGGTTTATAAACATATACCAGTCACAGAAGTGAACCAAAATCCCACCATGGCAAAACCAGGCCGTGGTAGATCACCATCCGGTTCATCATCATCTTCTTCCGGTTCATCTCGTTCCCGGTCCAGATCCTACACTTCTTCATCTTCACTCTCTCGCAGCCCTAGCCCCATTCACCCCAAAAAACGGTAATCACATTTTTATATATTTTACATTTATTCCAATTCCAATATTGTTTTTATTTTTTTAATAGTTCTGGTGATGGACTTAAACGTGGTCGTTCTCCACCTCCAAGGTAAATTCTTTCGGATTTAGGGGGTGTTTGTTTCGGCTTATGTAGCCGGCTTATGGCTTATTTGGTTTTGGGCTTATGTTTCATAAGTTCACTTTTCATGGCTTGTTTTGCGTTGTTTTGGGTTTTATAAGCTTATTATGACATAATAAATATATATAAGGTGAAAAGTTTCAAAATAAGTCACAAAAAGTGAGCTTATGAAACATAAGCCCGAAACCAAACAAGCTATAAGCCGGCTATATAAGCTGAAACAAACACCCACGAGATAGGCTCATAAGCCATAGATAAGCTTAAACAAACACCCCTTAATTGTGACGCGATTATTATTTGGTTATGTTTACACTAGAAATTTTAGGAAGGTGCAATTATTAAACTGTTTATCGAATGTAAATGTCAGATTCATCCTTTTTAGAATGTCTCCCAAAGGTTTAAATCGGCACCCGTGCACCCCTTTTGGGTGTTGACTAACCCTTCCCCACATACCTAGCCTAGGCAATGAGAACCATACATCCTTTTAGAATGTACATTGTGTAAGAAACTTGATCTTTGGATATAATGATCATTTGGAGGGTTATTTATGTTGTAGTTATATAAAATAATATGCCATTCGCTCTAGAATAGTCATCCACTAGACAAAATACATAGGCTGTGTTTGGTGACGAGCGCTTAGCTTCTAGTGTTTAGAATTGAAATCTTGTTTGGCAATTGGAGTTCTTTTTGGAGGCTACTAATCAAACGCTTTAGTGAATAGCAGGGACATGAATTTGTAAAAAAATAATAAGAAAGGGAAAATAAGGTTTAACTTGAACGTGTTTTAAATCCTAATGCAGTAGTACAAAATGATAGAGTAGATTAAGGCTCAGAACATTGCATAAGTGCTACATGTCCATCTTTAGGGCTAATCTAAGTTAATATCTTGCACCATTTCCATTTTGATGTACACTTAGCCGATAATGCTTTAATATTGGTAATTCAATCGCACCGGTAACTTGAATATAAACATAAACAGGTAAATAATCTGTGTAAAACTAGGCCCTTTATTCGGACATCCACAAATAGGACTTTCTCAAAGGCAATGCGCAAGTAATCCTTTTCTCCAATGTGTTCATTAGGATTCTTAGGCCTGACAGAAATAGTACTGTCGTGGAACTGGTTTTCACTTGGTATATTTTGTTATCTTTTGTCACAAAAGGAGTATCATTGTTATTTTTTCTTGATTTAAGGTTTTTTACTCATGTTCATATTTTGAGTTATTGTTTACAGGAAATCTTCTCCCATACCTGAGTCGCTGGTTCTTCACATTGACCAGCTTACAAGGAATGTGAATGAAAACCACCTACGAGGAATTTTTGGTATGATGCTGCCTACATCTGTCTAAAAAAGTCTATTATGTTCATGGAGACGTGAAAAATAAAATTAATTTTAAATTATGCTTGTTTAATTTGCTTCTTTTAATAGGCAATTTCAGTGAAGTTGTACACGTTCGGTTGGCAATGGATCCTACTGTAAGTTACATCAACCCTGGTTTCCCTTTGTAATAAGAATCCAAATGCGCGTGCTCTACTTTACATCATGTACTTCTGTTTATTCCTAGGTTAACCTTCCTAGAGGGTCTGAATATGTTGAGTTCAAGACACGAAGCGATGCTGAAAAAGCCCAATTACACATGGATGGGGTACACTTTATAATAGTTCACATTTGGTTGAGATATATTTATTATTACACCTCATTAGCTCATGTTGTTATGGTAGTATTGCAGGCTCAAATTGATGGGAAAGTTGTTCAAGCAAAGTTTACCTTACCTGAGAGGAAGAAGGTTTCACCACCTCCCAAATCCCTAGCCACTGGTTCAAGGAGAGATGTAGCAAAGAATGATGCGGATGCTGAAAAGGACAGGCCAACGCGCATAAGGGATGGTATGATATATACTGTATTTGTCTTTGATATTCGTAATTGCATAAGAAGTAACCAACTTTGGTTTACTATCTTTTTTGGTTATCCCGTGTACCTTTAAACAATATTTTTTTTACAACTTTTATGTGTTTTTCTGGTTAGAAGAGTTATTACCTAGAATAGAAATCAGACTTAAGTTGGTTACCTTTTGATGCAATTGGCCCTCTTTGATTTGAATTTACTTCTGGTTATTAGAGTAAATGTGTTTACTTCTCTTACTTGTTCCAGGATCTCCTCGTCGTAAACCTCTGTCACCATCGCGCCGCAGATCTCCTATAGCCCGAAGAGGATCTCCACCTCCTTGACGTGGTTCTCCACCTTATCGTCGTGATGGTTCACCCCCTCCTAGAAGACGACCTTGGTCACCTTCTTTAAGACACCGCTCACCTTCTCCTCTTGGAAGGCGCTATAATAGGTGTGGTGTTATTTTATATCTGTTTTTTTTATATCTGACATCATCAATTCTTGCTAATTGTGTCTCTATTAGGCCCTCTCCTCGACGTATGCGTGGTAGTCCAGTTAGAAGGCGTTCACCCCCGATAAGGCGCCGGTAATTTTTAAATCTTTTGGAATTCATCATGATGCTTCTTAATACTCCCTTTAATAAGTATATCGATATACTTGTGTTCTTATCAATACGTCGAATGCTTATTTTTGTACCACAATTTCTGATGTTTAAGCATATATTATTTTGTCGAATGATCTATTTATAGCGAATTTTATATGAAACATGTTTCTATTAATGCAGCTCTCCTAGACGAGTGAGAAGTCCACCTATCCGAAGGCCTATCCATTCACCTTCAAGTTCAATCTCACCAAGGAGGTAACATATGATCAAACATCTCATTTCTTATCCAGACGTATGGTGTATTTTTTATTTTTTATTTTTTTTTATTTTTTATTTTTTATTTTTTTTATTTATTTTTCTTAAAAATAATTCCGGTCTTTGTCGTGTATGCTTTATCGAAATCCCTTGTGTTTTCCTGAGAACAGAGTGCGACCGCAAGTTGGCAGGCGTGGGAGGTCGCCATCCCTCTCAGATTCTCCAAGTCCAAGAAAGGTCTGACTGTCGAAAGCATCTGTTGCCAATCTAGCCAGCTCATTTACTGATAATATTTTACTTTTGTGATTAATACAGGTCACAAGGAAGGTATCAAGGAGTCGCAGTCCTAGAAGGTATTATTGTGTTTATTAAGCAGTTCTATTTTCTGGAGAACATGGATATTTATGAGGGTGATTGTATGTGTTGATCAAAGAAAAACATGCATTTCAAAAAGACAAAACACTTATGAAGGATAGTTGATTATAAGACATATGGTAAGAGTAAGAGTTAAGTTTCTGGAGATCAGCTCCGATACTTATTGGAAATCACCAAGAAAGACTAGTCTTTTCTTGTTTGATTTTTAATTAGTAATAAAAATAACCAAAATTGACCTGTTTTAACATAAAATAGGTTAAATTGCAACCTCTAAAATGTTTCTGTACTTTGTACTATCATTATATAGTTTAATTTGGCCTCTCATATACTCCTATTGTTTATATTTAGGCCTCTGAGATGTAGGAGCAGCAGCAACAGCAGTAGTAGCAGTTCACCACCACCTCCTCGCAAGCCTTGAGTTAATGATGTCAGAGCGTATATTAGGCATAATTTTGTAGTATGAATGTGTTATGGTTTTGCGAAAGAGCTGTAGTTTGTGGTACTTTGCTATCTTTTAATATCATGGAAGTAACATATCTGATCGTAGCTCTGTTGACTGGTCTGATTAGTTTGACTTTGTGTTCAGTCTACTCTACTCACTGTATTATTATGCATGTTAGATATATGCTATCCATTCTGGACTTCCTAGTGACCGGTGTTTAACGCGTAACTAGAATTCAATGTAAATGATATTCTATCGAAGATATCAGGTTCAGATAACTAAACTTTAACCTGATTTGTTAGAAAGACCTCTCAGGGGATGGAGTAGGAAATATGTTGAAAAATCAATTATGTGTTCGAACCAAAACCTTGCAAACTGTACTAATCTGTGTCTTATTGTTGTTACTAATTTAGGTGTTCAGTAGATTAAGACAGAGTATGTAGTGAAACAAATATGGCACCAATGGATGAGGCCACAAATCACTCATATTCAAAGCTAAAAAAGAATATAAGTATCAATAAATAAATAAATAATAATAAGATTAAGAAATCTGTAAGGGGTTACATCTTCCAGAGATACATTTTCTTAATGTAGTATTTGTCTTAACTCTTAAGGTCCAATTGTCCAACTATGCTACCGTATATGTCTCTTTCATGGAAGAAAAATATCAATTTGTATTTGTTGACTATGAAAAGTCAACAATCCATTTATGTACTCAATTTGTATTGGTTGACTATGAAAAGTCAACAATCCATTTATGTAATGACTGTCTATATATCTAACCTTAATTGTATATGGACATTACAATTTCACACTAATCCTAACAATAACGCTTGTGTTATTTTCATGATGGGCTAATACATGTTTGGTTTGGATGGATTTTAAGACTAAAAGATGCTAGGGATATAAAAGCTTTTAGTAAAGTACAAGTATAAATATAGGTATATTTAGATCTATGAAAATTACTTTTACTTACTACTGTAATAATTTTCCTCTTTTAAATCAGAGTTTTTTAGAGATACTAGAATTTTTAAAAAGTATTTAACAGAATGAGTACTTTTAAAAGTATTTAAATTAGTAAGTATTTAATTATTTTTTTTCTTTGTATTTATTTTTCATTTACAAACCATAAAATTATTCTCTTGTAACATATGAGTACCAGCAGCAGACCAACCATCGTTTCCAACTTTCCATAATAATTAATTTGCTATCAAATTTTTATTTAATCAAAAAAAAGAAAACACTAACAAATAATAGTATTAGTCGTCAGCCATCATCTTCATCCGGTTGTCATCATATGTATGTGTCGTTGCCGACTCGGTCATCGATGACGCTCATGATGTACATAATAATTCAGACATTATCACAAGAAAATATCGATAACGAGCAAAAGGAAATGTAATTTTTCGATTAACAATGTCATTCAATGTTATGGTATTAGGTTTAGTTGATCATATTGGTTGTAATGATAGAAGTCAGCTAGTTGTTTGTCTACCATACATGTTCGTCTAGCTAGACGTTTTGCCGGGATCGTGTTAACACATCGAAATCATAAAAAAAAGATATAATATTCATAGAATTGTTGACGTAAGAACTAAGAATCATCTCGCACATCATCATCGTCTCTAATGAGGATGTCATGATTGTCATCTATAAGGACGAGGACGAGGACAATGGCTGGTAACAAGCTTTCATGGATTCTTCTGGTCACTCTTATACGAAGTAAAAGAAAATATATAAAGATTATACTGTATTAATTATTATGGAAACGATAGTTGGTTTACTGCTAGTACTCATATGTTACAAGAGAATGATTTTATAGTTTTGTAAAAGGAAAATAAATACAAAGAGAAAAACAAAAAAGAAACATTTAAATACTCAATAATTTAAATACTTTTAAAAGTACTTATTTTGTTAAATACTTTTTAAAAATACTAGTCTCACCTAAAAAACTCTTTAAATCAACCTAATTAGAGAAGATTCCGACACTATTAAGCAGCATGCAAGATTGTTGACTACTGTTGGATAAACTGGTGACCTTTTCCTTTGTGGACCTCACAAGGTACTTCTTGGAAAATATAAGGTAAGCCATTTGAAACTATATCATAATTACGTCTTTGAACCACCAAATGAAGATGGGTCCATGTCTCTATCTGGAAGAAGAAAAATCAATAATGCAGCTGATGCATATCTATAACTAATTAACTATGACCATATATACATTTTGAGACTTTATTATCTACTTCTCTTTTTATTTTCTAACCATAATCATGTCATTTCCAACCAGCAGCCAGCACGCTCAATCCTCCTTATCCTTAGAGTCGATACAACCGTGTCGCCAGTTTACATTTACTGAGATTCAGCTAGCAACACATGACTTTGATGAGTCATTAGTTATTGGACGTGGAGGTTTTGGCAAGGTGTACAAAGGGACCGTCTCTAATGGCTCATATCGCGTGGATGCTGCTATTAAGCGGCTGGAATCAACTTCTAATCAAGGAGCTGTAGAGTTTTGGGCTGAAGTTGAGATGCTGTCGAAGTTAAGGCACTGCCACTTGGTGTCTTTGATTGGTTACTGCAATGATGGCCAAGAGATGATCCTCGTTTACGAGTATATGCCTAATGGAACTCTTGCAGATCGTCTCCATAAATGTCTAACTACTCTAACTTGGGTGCCAAGACTCAAAATATGCATAGGGGCCGCTCGTGGCTTAGATTACCTACACACTGGTACGGGTATAAACCATGGAGTTATACATCGAGATGTTAAAAGCTCAAATATATTGGTAGATATCAACTGGGCTGCTAAGATATCGGACTTTGGGCTATCCAAAATAGGCTCAACTAATCAACCTTCCACTTATGTCAACACAATGGTAAGAGGTACATTTGGATATCTAGACCCAAATTACTTTTACACGGGTAAGTTGACTCGAAAGTCTGATGTGTATGCGTTTGGAGTGGTACTATTTGAAGTCTTGTGCGGGAAAAAAGCAGTAGATACAAGTATTGATGAGGAACAATGTAGTTTAGCAGCATGGGCACACGACTCTGTTAAAGAAGGCAGGGTCAAGCAAATTGTTGATTTAAATTTAAGGGGGAGAGTATCCTCTAAATGTTTAAAGGAGTTTGCGCAACTAGCTGACAGGTGTTTGCATAGCAGTCCAAAGCAACGGCCTACAATGGCCCAGGTTGTAGCGGGTCTTGAATCTATCCTAGCCTCACAAGAGAAAGCTAACCAAACGTTGTCGCCTTTAGACATGAAAATATTTGGTAAAATGGTACCGACGTTTCTCTTTCCATCTCGGGAAAAGTCAGGTATTTTGTTCAATTCCCGTCCCTTTTAGGTAAAAAATATTGAATTTCGATTTTTCATGTTCAGACTACCTTGTAATATACCAAACTAATAAGACAAAAAAAATGCAGTTAAGGTCTTATATTGACATATGATAGAATTAACTAATAAGACAAAAAAAAAATGCAATTAAAGTCTTATATTGACATATGATAGCTTTCAGTAGTAAGTAAATTTTTTCTTCTACATATATGCATGACTTTTTTTTATTATTATCTTTTTAGCGGCTAATAAGATTTTTATTAATATAGGTCGCAAAGAGCTAGAAAATATAAATGGAAAATGAAAGTGATACTAAAAGACCATACTTGAGAACCAAGCATCTAAGAAAACGTTACCTCTAAGCGACATCGAACAAACATCTCAAAACCACTTAAAAAAAAAAAAAAAAAAAAAACCACTTTAAAATCTACCAATATCCCAAGTGATCAGATGCTAAAAACTTTAAATTTGAAACATCACCTTTTTATTTATTATTATTATTATTATTATTATTATTATTATTATTATTATTATTATTATTTTATTTTTTTTTCTATTATTTCTTCCTCCAAATTAAACATGGTTTGGAATCTTTTCAATAGCTGACATACTAATAGACTTTAATTTAAGAGAGTTTTTAAAATTAACCTTTTTATGGTAGTAGATTATCAAAATGAACCGCGCACATGTATTTTACCAAAATGGACTTTCGATCAATCCTCCGTTAGATTTGGTCGAGTTTTATCATTAGAGGAGGTGTTTTATGTGCTATATTTTTAGGCTTGGTGTTTTTGTATGAATTTCCTTATCTCTATTGTATTTTCTAGCTTTTTGCTAATTCTATCAATGGAAATTTAGCCGTCCAAAAGAAAATATCAAATCCTCCATTAGATATTACATTACATCCGGGTCATCCAACCGTCAAACACATAAGCGAACATCAAATGTTCAAGTGCATACTAGCCGCACACTCAATTCCCCATGTGCGCCTAAGCGCATAGAATAAGAGAAAATCAAATTAGTAGACTAAATCACTAAAAGAAAGTGCAGCGCATAGAAACTCACAGGGCGCCTACAATAACATGAGTAAAAAAAGGAAGTGTGTTGGGTTTGTGTTGGTTATGTCAAGTCATGAGGACAGCGCCAAAATCATAGCATGAATCTTTATCCAAGAGTGATGGTGTGCAGGGTTGTCTTTTAGGGTGTGTGCAAGGTGAGCGATTGCTCAGGGCCTCAAATTTTTACGGGACCCAAATTTGTCCCGTTAATAGTATATGCATGCGTACAAATTATTCTCCATAAAGAAAAAAGTATTTAGATGAAAAAAATATCTTAAATAAGTAATATTTTAGAATTATTATATAGCTAATTATATTATATCTTATATATAAATGGTGACAGTTTATATATAACATTCATTCTCAAAAGATCTTATTTTGTAATTTCGTCCAGAGCCCTAAAAAATATCTAGAATTCATAGGATAGCCCGATGGTATGTGGTACCGTACAAGCCTCTTTCTGCATAGATTCCTTAAAAATCAATGAATAGGAATACACTCATTACTAGAGGTGAGCATCGAGCCGAACCCGACCCGTCCCAACCCGAGTCCCAACTTACTGGAAATTCCAACTCGAGTCCCGACCTGAATATAGCTTGGTTTGTGTCGGTCGGGGTCGGTTTCGATTGATTTGTGTCGGTTTTCGGTCGTCGGTCGGTTCTGCTCACCCCTACTCAATACACAATGGGTGTCAATGCATTTATGATGCATGGCAGGTAATAATACACAATGGGTGTCAATGCATTTATGATGCATGGTAGGTAAAGCTGATTGACAAAGAAAAAGAAACCTATAAACACTAGGTATAAGCTATACAAATAAAACCAACCATGTGACCCACATAAAAATGCGCTTGGAACAAATAAGTGCGCTTAATTGGTCCAGTTTTGTAAATTGAATGAAATTGGTCCATTCTGGTAAGTAGTATCATATGAGTTCACTTACGTAATTACTTTTATATTTAATCTGTGATATATTACCCTTATGTCCCTTTCTAACAACTTGTTATAAATTTTTTGAGCTTGTAGATGAACGTAGAAACTTAATATCATTGGAAATGTTCCTTCGTACTGTCGGAGGCGAAAACCAAATGTTACGTCAGTTTGATTTTGATACCATCAGTGTTGCAACAGAAAACTTCTCTGAAGCTAATACAATTACAAGAGATAGTTACAATGGTTACATCTACAAGGTATCCATAATCATAAATCAAATTCAATGCTTTTTTAAGTACTGTGCGTGTTAGAAAAAAGTCTGTTATTCAAGTTTTGCTATATACATACTCCAACTTTGTTTCTTATTCAGGGGAAGCTAAAGAATGGACAATATATAGCAATTTCTGGACCTGCTAAAGTTTCTTCTTATCAGCTAAAGAATGGACAATATATAGCAAATTGTATCCTTGAATGTATCAATGAAGTGTCGATACTTGTACAGGTAGAACATGAGAATTTGATTCAGTTGGTTGGATATTGCATTAAAGGAACAGGCACATACCTCATCTATGACTTTGCACCCTATGCAACTCTGAGTAGCTTATTATATGGTACATTTCGATATTGAAACTGCATGCATACCCAATGATAGTTTTTAAGATTATGTATTTGAGACTAAACCTTGTCAAGCATGCACGTATTTTGCAGATCCTGATTGTGCTCTCTTGGGCTGGGATGAGAGGTACAAAATATTACTAGGTGTTGCAAGGGCACTTTTTTACCTTCAACAGCATGCTCCCAGTCAGATCATACATCGTGATGTCAAACCTTCAAACATTCTTTTAGATGCACGAATGAACCCAAAATTATCAAATTTCAAGATTGCAAAAGGTTATACAAACACTCATGAGGATGATTTCGGCGATACGACTCTGGTAGCTGGAACCCTGTAAGTACATAAACACTCATTGATAAAACCATCTGAATCTTTTTCACCTTTCTTCAACTCTCTAATTAGATGTCATGTTTTTTTTAACGATATTGTAGTTGGTTTTTTTGCCTCAAAGGTTTGTACATTTAGTATGCGAGTCAGTGCTTTTAATTCAGTTTCTTTTTTTTGCCTCAATTTGTATATATATTAAGCAACGAGGTATAATAATCAAATGCTTTTTAACCCAACTTTTATGGTGAGTTTGTTTTCTGTCTATATAATGGGATGAGATGCAGGATTCACTCACATCCTATGTTTATAAAACGTTTTTTTGGAGTAATATATATTTACTAAAACGTTTTTTTGGAGTAATATATATTTACTAAAACGTTTTTTTGGAGTAATATATATTTACTAGGTGTAAAAACTTTTTTACAAATAATAATAATAATAATAATAATAATAATAATAATAATAATAATAATAATAATAATAATAATAATAATAATAATAATAATAATAATAAAACTTGTACTAATTTAATATCTTAAAAGAGCCCTTGTGTGTTTAGAAGAAAAAGGGAGGAGGTAAGTTTAGGTTAAAATTAACTTAGCTCAATAGGAAATAACGCAATAACTTTCGGTATCTAGAAATTTATCTTTTTTTTGTTGTGTCGTGGATCCTCTTCAGATTTGGGAGTATATTATATGTCGGTATATAAGTCGTACATTTCAAAGAAAGATTGTATATGTTAATAATAAGGTTTTAATCTCTATTCACATTTGTGTTTCTCTGCATTCTTTTCTGATATATTATGGTACTCTGTATCATATAGTGTTGGTCATGACTAATACCTGCATTGCATACGTGACAGTGGATACTTGGATCCAGAATATTTTAAGCAAGGTCGTGTGTCAGCTAAGACTGATGTCTATAGTTTTGGTGCGGTAGTTCTGGTAACTCTAAGTGGGCAAAGAGCAGCCGAGAACAGAAACGGAATCAACAGGAGTTTGGTAAATTTTGTAAGTATGATTAGATTCTATGATGGTAGAATTGTGTTTGTGTGATCCATTTTCCAAAAGTAAAGGCATTCCTACCTTTTCAAATCAATACATGGATTTTAATATCAAAGCAAGCCCGACCTTTTTAGTACTAATTTATCTGAAAAGAATGTCTAAATTGTGGAAAAGTATTTTAGTTAAATTATTCTTCTTCTCTTATATATAATATGACAAGAATGTGATGTGAGTGTGGAAAATGCAGAATGGATAACAAGGGGAGATGCTAATATATTGTAGTTAGTACTCCGTAGTAGTTACTGACATATTTGTTGAACTAATGTAGGTTTGGAGCAATTGGGTGGAAGGAACATATTCAAATATAGTTGATCCTAGAATTAATACTAATGTTGATTCAACAGTCATGAAAAGATTGATCCAAATTGGATTGTTGTGTACACAAATTGATCCAAAGGAGAGACCAACAATAGAGGAGGTTGTTGGCATGTTGATTGGCACCTCATCAATGGATCTCCCTATCCCAAAACAGCCAATGGCTTTTACTTCTTCTAATTTTCATATGGTGGATATAGATCCAAGTGATGCTGATGGTTCATCTGATGAGTTTGAGCAATGGTTTAAAACCCGGGTTGACCCGGCCAGTTCAACCGGTGAATCGGGAACCAACTCGGAGATCGGGCCGGATGTGACCGGGTTTTTGCTTGTTTGAGAACCGGATTAAACCACCGGTTTTTCATTGACTCAGGTTGACACGGTTTGTTAAACTCTTCCGGGTCATGACTTTTTATCGAAAAGTTTAGCAAAACTAGAAAGATTAGAAAGTCATATTCAAATTACTTGTTTGTAATATATGTTTCTCAACAAGAAATACTTGCGGTCGAATAGTCAATTTACACGTTATGCCTTTGTAATTATTATACATTATGACTTTACGAGTGGATTATTGAAATGTAAAAATAAAGCCGGATAAATCATAAGATCATGTAGCACTACACATTAAATATACAAAAAAAAATATACATACGTATAGAACCAGTTTGACCCTGTGGTTCAACCGGTTGAACAGGTGACCCAGTGAACCGGCAACTAAACCAAGTTTTTAAAACATTGAGTTTGAGGGCTAATGATGAGACAACGCATGTGGTGCAGTGGCACATGGCCAATACTTTACCGGCCTCGAAGTAAGACAGTCCATTATGTATTATATTACATTTAGTTAGATTTTAGGGTGCGTTTGATTTGTAAAGAGGTTTGGAATTGGATTTGAATTAGGTATTACTTTGAAAGAAAAGTAAGGGATATAAAATATATGATAGTAAAAATTATTGTTTGTTTTATGAAATATGATTGTGAATGGATGTTAAATTTAATATTATTATATTTATAAAACATAAAAAACAAATTAGTGCATAAAATACAAAATGAACAAAAAAAAAATGGGTCCACACTTTATCTCAATACCCACCTATATAGATTGGAATTATATAGATTGGAATGGTTGACTCCCTTATCTAAAGGAGTCAAGTACTATGTTGAATCCCAATCCTTCAACCAAACATTTGATTAATGTCACATCAACTTAAAACCCTTTCCAAAGTATTAAAACAAACACACCCTTATATTAGGAGCCTTTTTATAAGTGTAACAATTGAGATTTGAGACCCTTTTGAAAAGTTCCCATCTTTGTGCAACGATTGTTCAACTGAGTTCGAAACTTTCCATTTGGCTGATAATGATATTGAATGAGATTGATGCACGATGCCTTTTTAGATCGTTCATGCATCTTGTAAATAGATCTGTCTCTGAGCAGATGAAAATTAACAGCACTAACCAGATTTTGTGTGACTATACTAAAAGGAAAAAGGCATGTATAATGAAGAGAAAAGTCCAAAATACATCCTTGTGGTTTGTCCCATGTCTCGCTTTTTTTTTTTTTTTTTTTTTTTTTTTTTTTTTTTTTTTTTAAAAAAAAAAAATTTGGCACTAAACCATTCCTCCGTTAGTAAAATCAGTCAATGAGGACTAACGATGCAAATTATTCTCCGTTATCTCCTAACGCTAGCGAAAATATTTGCATCGTTAGTCCTCCGGTTGCACCCACCATACATCTCCAAACCGATTTACGTTTTCGTAAGTTTTTCTCACTTTTTCGTCCGTTTTTCACGTTTTCATACGTTTTTATCCGTTTTCATACGTTATTAAACGTTTTCGTACGTTTTTTTCACGTTTTTATCCGTTTTAAGTGTTTTCGTCCGTTTTTAAATGTTTTCATCCGTTTTTCTGACATTTTTATCCGTTTTCGTCTGTTTTACACATTTTTGTCCATTTTCACATTCTCATATGTTTTTTTTTTCCGTTTTCATACGTTTTTATCCGTTTTCGTGCGTATCCATTTTCGTCCATTTTTCTCACGATTTTATCCGTTTCGTCCGTTTTTCTAATGTATTCAAATGTTTTTATCCGTTTTCATACATTTTAATCTGTTTTTGTCGGTTTTTAGACGTTTTCGTTCGTTTTCTCACGTTTTCGTCCAATTTTTCTCACGTTTGCATACGGTTTTATTAATTTTGTCCATTTTTATACGTTTTCATTCACATTTCTCACGTTTTTATCTGTCTCTTCTATTTTTCTCACGTTTTCATACTTTTTTTTATCCATTTTCATTCATTTTTATTCGTTTTCGTTTATTTTTATACATTTTCGTCCGTTTTTCTTATATTTTTTTTATCCATTTTTATACATATACTATGTATGAAAATGTATAAAAATTTATGAAAGTGGATAAAAACATGTGAAAACGGATAAAAACGTGCGAAAAGCGGACGTAAACGTGTAAAAACTAACAAAAATGGATAAAAACGTGAGAAAGTGGACGAAAACGTATAAAACGGAGAAAAATGAGTAAACATGTATAAAAACATGATAAAACTGGATGAAAATGTGTAAAAATGGATAAAAAGATGAAAAAAGTTTCAAAATAAGCCACAAAAAGTGAGCTTATGAAACATAAGATCAAAACCAAACAAGCCATAAGCCGGCTATATAAGCTGAAACAAACACCCACTTAAGTGTGACGCTTGTTAAATTGGCGATTATTATGTGGGTATGTTTGGTGCGTAATTGGTTAAACGGAATATTTATTCCCTTTGTTTCAAAATAATAACCAAAATAAGAATGTGTACACAAGAAAATTTAGGAAGGTGCAATTATTAAACTGTTTATCGAATGTAAATGTCAGATTCATCCTTTTTAGAATGTCTCCCAAAGGTTTAAATCGGCACCCGTGCACCCCTTTTGGGTGTTGACTAACCCTTCCCCACATACCTAGCCTAGGCAATGAGAACCATATATCCTTTTAGAATGTACATTGTGTAAGAAACTTGATCTTTGGATATAATGATCATTTGGAGGGTTACTTTTGTTGTAGTTATATAAAACAATACGCCATTCGCTCTAGAATAGTTATCCACTAGACGAAATACATAGGCTGTGTTTGGCGACGAGCGCTTAGCTTCTAGTGTTTAGAATTGAAATCTTGTTTGGCAATTGGAGTTCTTTTTGGAGGCTACTAATCAAACGCTTTAGTGAATAGCAGGGACATGAATTTGTAAAAAAACAATAAGAAAGGGAAAATAAGGTATAACTTGTGCAAGTTTTAAATCCTAATGCAGTAGTACAAAATGATCACTACAAGAAAAAAGTTGCTTTAGTGACGAGAATTTTTTTTGGTCACTATTTAGATGAAAATAGTGACGATATAATTTTTGGTCATTATTTTTGGTCATCGGTAGAAACTCAGTGACGAAACTTATAAGTGGTCACTATTTAGTCACTAAATTACATAAATAGCGACGAGAAATTTCGTCATTAAACATTAGTGACGAAATTTTGGTCACTATTTCACATATTGCTATGACTGAATTCTATAAAATGATTAAGAGGACAATTACATATATATTGTTGGGTCGACCCGAACCCGAGTTAGCCAAATATTTTCAACCCGATTCCTGACCCTATTTAGTATTCGGGTAACTTGGGTTGACCCCAATAACCCAAATTCAATTTTTGACCTGACTACCCGACCCGAATAAGTTTAGTCGGGTTCAGGTCCCAATGGGGTTCTGGTCGGGTTTTTTCGCACTCCATATCATACAGATACAAAATTTGTAATAGAAAAATATTCAAATTGCAAATATATTTTTTTTTATAGTGCAATCCTCCTCTAAACATATTATTTGAAACATAAAATTTCAAATACAATATTATTTTTCATTTATATGTGAGAATGTAAAAATAATGTGTAAACCTTGTAAAAAAATAATAGAGTAAACTTCAAAATACATCCCTGTGGTTTGCCCAATTTCGCACCATACATCCCTCTCGAAAAAGTTGCAACAAACACATCCCTCCGTTAGTAAAAGTGAAACAATATACATCCACGAGGACGAACGATGCAAATGTTGTGTCGTTAACTTGGACACGTGGCAGTTATCTCTTTTTAAGCAAGGGTAATTATGTATTTTTATCTTACATCTTCTCTTTTACATTGAACCATAATCACAAATCACAAACACAAATCACAAATCATAATCACAAACACAAATAAAAAACACAAACATAAACCCAAATCAGAAACGATCTCAGATCTTCTCTGTTACATTGAACCATAATCACAAACACAAATCAAAAACATTACAGAAAAAAATATCTTTCTACATTTGAAAGAAGATATTCCAAACCAAAAAAGAACCTAAATCTCACCCCAAAAACCTTCTTGATGTTCATCCTCTTCTGTTGTCGTATGCCGTTTTAAACCCCGTCTAGTTCAACAGTATCTAGCAACTCAACCCAAGATATTATAACGCTTGTATTAACTATTGTAATATAAATAATCATCCTTCTCATAATGAAGAAATAACTATAAACAACATCAATACTGGGTGAGATTGTTAGAAGATGAACTTGGATTAGAGAAAGTATATCCAAGTGCAGATACTACAACAACAGCCACTAGTCAGTAAAAAACATATCTGATTTGTTTTAAACCCCCTGAATCAAACGCCACCACAAACAAGATAATCAATAAAAAACACTATCAGATAATCAATCCAACGCCACCACAACAAAGATAATCAATAAAAAACAGTCAACGACATACATAACCAATTGCATCAAACCCACTTATATCCTAATCCCACAGCCTCAAACAACTTCAAATCTAACATAAAATCCCATCACCAAACAACTACACGACTCTAATTTAAAACAAGATAAACAAATCTCAGTTGGTTCAATTTTTTCACAATCTTTCAAAGATGTTTTTTGAGTTGAACACATCATCATAGATCTTTAGAAGACTAAGCTTCACTTATTATCCGAACCTTTCAAAGATGGAACAAAACAATTTGTATCATTCCATTCTTTTGTTCGATCAATAAAACACAAAAACAAACCGAAAGATACCTACCTTAGATCTTTAATAAGATCTTGAAACCGTCACGTGATTAATCAGAAAAGGTGCTCGAGGTTTGGTTTGATCATATGATACTCAGGTTATGAGATAAGATTTGGATGAGATAAGGTCTGGAAATGAGATGGGGGCGGATAAACACGACCAGAAATCAAATGAGTTGGATTTGTGTTATTTGATTTTTGTTTGGGTTATTATTTGATTTGTGTTATTTGTGTTTATGTGGATGGATTTGTGTCTGGATAACTGGATTTGTGTTTATGAATTGGGATAGAGTGAAAAATGAATTAAAAGAGTGGTGAGAGTAGGTGTGAATATAAAAAGACATAATTACCCTTGCTTAAAAAGAGATAACTGCCACGTGTCCAAGTTAACGACACAACATTTGCATCGTTCGTCCTCGTGGATGTATATTGTTTCACTTTTACTAACGGAGGGATGTGTTTGTTGTAACTTTTTCGAGAGGGATGTATGGTGCGAAATTAGGAAAACCACAGGGATGTATTTTGAAGTTTACTCAAAATAATAATAAGAAGAAAAAATAAAAAATAAAAAATAAAAAATAAAAATTAGAAAAATAAAACGTCACATTATTTCTTACAATATACGAAGTACTACAAATCACATTATTCACTACTAATCATATACTCTCAGTTATACCAGATGATGGCGTAAACCTAACCCACGCGCCACCGGTAAACCACCACGGCAACATCCACCACCAACCGCCGCATAGTCAACCAACTTTCTCAATCGAAAAGGTATCATTAATTCCTTCATAATTGCTTGAATTCAAAGTCGATTTGAAGTGTGGTGAACTTTATAATCTCACCGATGTTGAACTTTATCAAATTCAGTTATGGAAGTGTGGTGAGCTCTTATTGGTGTGTTGTTGATTAAGTTTTATATTGTGATTGATATGTTCATCTATTATATAATTGCTAGTTTACTTTTTTTCATTTTCAGCATGAACACAAACTGTTTGATAAAATGCCTCAATGAAAACTACGTCGTAATAGATCTGGTTATAGGTGGTGGAATTAAATCGGAGTTTTTTAACATCGTCGTTAAGTGTTTGGGGTTGGTTAACGGTTGTGTACATTGGTTTAGTTAGTCAGTTTTATGGTCGATTTTCAATTATATTATCAGTCAGGTTTGGATTCTTGGTTCAAAGTGCTTGAATCTATGACAACAAAATAAATTTGAAGTGCTAGACATTAACAGGGAACGACTCAAATAGTTTGAAAAACTCTCCGTTGTTTCCTTATTTATTTATTTATTTATTTATTCATTAGTCTGTGATAACTATCTTTAATGTAGACATGCGTTTTATCTTACTTTTTTTAGGGAGTGCCCGCTTGTCGTACAAATATTTGATGAGCATATGATCAGGAATGCTGTGATTATGCAGAGTTGCAGACCTATAAGTATGCAGGTTAGATGTCTTAAACAATTTGTATCATTAATGTCTGTCATGAGAATGGCAGCACAAACTAAGTTTTCACATAGTTTTGCAAACCGATACATGCTTTAAGGTAATGAATGCTTTTAGGAGAACCGCACCTCTTCGGTTCTATTGAGGAACTAAGTTCTCAGTGATCATAATGAATATCTAGCTGTTTTCATTCACTTTATTGCATTTAAACTAGTGATACCAAATTATGAAACTATTAGTATGTCGAGTATAAATAGTTTTAAGCGTTCGATCATGGTGAAGATTATAATACACAAGTTATTGGTATGCTGGTCATTGATGATGAACTATATTACTTGTTTACTAAGAACCACATTTCAAGTATTTTGAAGTAATGTTTTTGAAACACCGAGTTTATAATTCATTAAAGTTTTTGTCTGTGGACTTGTGGCATCTGTTTGGATTCAGCCGAGTACATACTTATGTGTTTTTTAATGGCCACTTAATGGGCTGAATCTGGAAATGTGCAATGCTAATGAATTCACTACTTTTACTTTAGTGTTATTTTTTGCAAGATAATCATTATGTTTTGTTTCTTCAGGTGCTTCCTTACAACACTTTCTAGCCTCAAGGACCGGAACTCTGCAAGAGTGAGTGGCGAATACCCCCATAAATCATCTTATTATTTGCGAGTGTATTGATGCATATGTATAATTTCTAGGATCTTATATATGTATGTATGTATGTATGTATGTGCAGCAAGTTTTTGTCTTCTCCATTGTTGTTTCGAGTGAACTTAGGCTGCTATTTTAGTCTGTTTAGGACTTTAGGCTGCCTTTTGGAGTTATTTTTGCTGCTGAATTGGGTCATATTTGGCTTTAATATTGGAGTTATTTAGTCTGTTTCGAGTGAACTTAGACCTTATTTGTTATTGTCATGCGTATGATTCTCACCTTTTGTTGCTGCCATTTACGGTGTGTCACAATCCCCCCTAAAAGCTGCTTTGCTGTTATTGCTTTGGTTTTTAGAAAAATGGGCATTGTTGTGTTATAAAGTTTATGGGTTAAAGCGTGTAGTAACTGTTCGTTGATTGTTTGGCGGGGCATTTAGATTAACGCACTCATGCCGGTTGTTCCGGCTGTGTGAAATCAGCTATTGATGTATTATGACAGAAAATACCGTCATTTTAAACGACCATTAGGATGTTTTATAATTTAAGTAAGGTTATATGTATAATTTACTGTTTCCTGTGCGTATATTTACATTATCATCGCCTTAGTGAATCTGTTTTGACAAATAGCCAGGAGGTGAAGTTACTTGAAATTTGCATTAATCATCTCGGTTTTTGTAGCAATCGTCTAATGTTGATTTAGTAGTTATTTCCTGATATCTTTGTCATATGAAATTTTCAGATTGAGAAAGAAATGCGTAAAAGATGAGAGACCAGTGATCATCCTGTACGTCATAAATTTCAGGAGTATACCCTTTTTTTCATTAAAACTGCTAATAGTAAAGTAAGTTTGGTTGCTTCACTGCTCTAGGTTTTGTTTCGGTTTGGATGATATTTGCCACTCATAGTAGAATAAATGTATTCGTTGCAGACACACAGTCTAAGAGCCATCCAAAAAAGTACGAACAAAGCAATTGGATTTATACAGGTGAGTTATAAGTTCAGTGAGTTACATACATAAATATGTTTAGTACTGATTGATCCTAATTTTTGCTTCAAATTTGAAAACAACTCAGAATGATTATACAAGTGGAGGTTCGGGTCAAAGGTTAGTACCTGATATCTTTCTTTAGATCACTTGCATGACAAAAACCTTTTGTGGTTGTACATGACAAAATCTGCATTTCCAGGTATCAAACAAAACTTCCATCTCATTGACAGCTGGTTGTGATCTTTTTATGCGCTACGTAACTAGAACTTCAGCTGTTGTATATGAGGACTTCAATTCAGCTAAGTCTCGCTTCCTTGAACGTGCTGAAAAGTTTGGGGAGATTTCTTATAAGGTAAACTACACATTCAGCCTTTTCAATGAATCGCGGATAATAACTAGCTAGGATGCATCAAATACTTTGTATATACAGTTTTTTTTTTTTTTTTTTTTTTTTTTTTTTTTGATTTTTTTTTTTTTTTTTTTTTTTTTTAATGATTACCTTTGCAGGCTTGGAAAATCATTGCGGTGCTTGGTCAAGATTTCATTTCCAATGGTTGTACGATCCTGGTACATGGTTTTTCTAGAGTTGTTTTGGAAATTTTGAAGACTGTTAGAAAGTAAGAAAGTCTTCTGGGTTGAAAGTGTGTTGTTTCTTATTTGAAAATTTGAAACTGAAATGCTGAGAGATGACATCGTTCAATGTTTTTGCTAAGATTCGTCTTGAAAGAACAAACAAGCGTCATCAGGGTGCAAGGCTTAAGAGGGCAGAGGCCGAGAAGGAAGAAAAGAAATAGATCAAGAGTCTTAGTTGCAAGGTTTATAAATTCCGAGGTATGGAACTGTTTTCTAGTAGCCCTGATCTACATCTAGTGTAGGAGAAAACCGTATAATTACCCCTGATATTTATAGAATGAATTAAGAGCTTTAACTTTATTTGTCAACTTCTAATTCTGTGATTTTAGGTTTAGTTATAATGTTATAGCTTAGAGCATTATGTTATTGCATTTTAACACTTTGTTGAATTAGTATGGCGATATTGTTTGTTTTGTCATAATATCTAAATGCTACTATTGTATAGGTCAAACAGATTTGACACTATTAACTGTTTGTATTGTTTTGATAGTTCGCTTAGCAAATATAAAAAAATAAAAAGTAAGCTGGACGAGAACTAAGTTCATCAAGCGTTTGTTGTTTACTTATTATTGACTAACAGATAGAGTAACCTCGACATTTCACCCTCACTTCCTAACCAAGCAATAGCCACAATCGTATATTTACATATTATGATGATACATATATTTACTTTATATATGATTTGTCTTGACTAGCATCTTATAGCACTGGGAGTAGTGATGATGCTGGTCAAGAACTATTGGTGCAGCACTTGCTTGTCAAAGAGGAAGATAAAGATGTTATATACGAGCTGCAGAAAAGACATATGAGGTTAGTGATCGTATTGATATTGGAAATTGAGCAAATGGCACCAAATAGTAATCAATCTTTCACTTTTCTAGTTATAGTAACAAAATTTGTGTCTAACTTAAAGATGGGCTTCCATTGTAGGGCGGGGACTAAAGGTTACATTGAACACATCATCTTTGCTTTTACGCGCATATTTGTAGCTGCTCACAATGTTTCAACATAGCAAGTGTTGTAGGCATGTTTGAATGAAGTTAATATGTTAAATTTGTATTTGTATTGCTACGCAGTTTGTTTGCAAAAGCTATTATGCAGTAAAACGAACGTCTGTTCCAAATATATTTTTTTTGTTATATGTTCATTATTAGTGACCAACTTTTTGGTCTCTAATGCTAACTTTCTCGTGACTGATAGTAGATAACAGTGACGACTTTTCCGTCACTTACATTATTGTGACGAAATGTTTCGTCACTAATGTGGTTAAAAGGTGACCACTTATTTGGTCACAAATTAGTGACGAAGTATATATTCGTCTCTAATAGGTTTAGTGACGGAGCTATAGTGACGACTAGTGACCACTTGAGTTTGGTCACTAAACGGTTTAGTGACGAGCTTTTACACTGTTAGTGACGAAATCGTTTTCGTCACTATAGGCCAATTTTCTTGTAGCGGATAGAGTAGATTAAGGCTCAGAACATTGCATAAGTGCTACATGTCCATCTTTAGGGCTAATCTAAGTTAATATCTTGCACCATTTCCATTTTGTTGTACACTTAGCCGATAATGCTTTAATATTGGTAATTCAATCGCACCGGTAACTTGAATATAAACATAAACAGGTAAATAATCTGTGTAAACCTAGGCCCTTTATTCGGACATCCACAAATAAAAGGACTTTCTTAAAGGCAATGCGTGAGTAATTCTTTTCTCCAATCGTGGAACTGGTTTTCACTTGGTATATTTTGTTATCTTTTGTCACAAAAGGAGTATCATTGTTATTTTTTCTTGATTTAAGGTTTTTTACTCATGTTCATATTCTGAGTTATTGTTTACAGGAAATCTTCTCCCTTACCTGAGTCGCTGGTTCTTCACATTGACCAGCTTACAAGGAATGTGAATGAAAACCACCTACGAGAAATTTTTGGTATGATCTGCCTACATCTGTCTAGAAAAGTGTATTATGTTCATGGAGACGTGAAAAATAAAATTAATTTTAAACTATGCTTGTTTAATTTGCTTCTTTTAATAGGCAATTTCAGTGAAGTTGTACACGTTCGGTTGGCAATGGATCCTACTGTAAGTTACATCAACCCTGGTTTCTATTTGTAATAAGATTCCAAATACTTTTGCTCTACTTTAAATCATGTACTTCTGTTTATTCTTAGGTTAACCTTCCTAGAGGGTCTGGATATGTTGAGTTCAAGACACGAAATGATGCTGAAAAAGCTCAATTACACATGGATGGGGTACACTTTATAATAGTTCACATTTGGTTGAGTTATGTTTATTTTTACACCTCATTAGCTCATGCTGTTATGGTAATATTGTAGGCTCAAATTGATGGGAAAGTTGTTCAAGCAAAGTTTACCTTACCTGAGAGGAAGAAGGTTTCACCACCTCCCAAATCCTTAACCACTGGTTCAAGGAGAGATGTAGCAAAGAATGACACTAAAAAGGATGGGCCGACACGCATAAGGGATGGTATGATGTATACTCTTTTTGTCTTTGATATTCGTAGTTGCATAAATAGTAACCAACTTTGGGATGATATATTACCTAGAATAGAAATCAGACTTAAATTGGTTACCTTTTGATGCAATTAGCCCTCTTTGATTTGAATTTACTTCTTGTTATTAGAGTAAATGTGTTTACTTCTCTTACTTGCTCCAAGATCTCCTCGTCTTAAACCTCTGTCACCACCGCGCCGCAGATCTCCTGTAGCCCGAAGAGGATCTCCACCTCCTCGACGTGGTTCTCCACCTTATCGTCGTGATGGTTCGCCCCTCCTAGAAGACGACCTTGGTCACCTTCTTTAAGACGCCGCTCACCTTCTCCCCTTGGAAGGCGCTATAATAGGTGTGGTTATATTTTTTTAAAACCTACACGATTACAACCATGAACAGGATCCCTATTTATAGCTATGGAAGGCGGACGGTTTGCTTGGATGAAGCTCCCAGAAGCTTAATTTGGACCTTTGGATGAAATCCCATCTAGAATCTTCAAGTCTTCAAGCAATATCAGCCCTTGATTACTATTCCAAAAGGTTCTAACCAATGAATAGGCTTAAAACGTCTATGTGGTACTGATGTGATACTTATCCTGACGAGTTGGCAGAAGGTTCTAGCAGGTACGAGGTTTGATTGAGGTTTAACCAGGGTGATTGGGGGGAAGAAGGGGTACGGTTAAAATGGCGGGTTAGGTTTTATTTGACCCTGGGTATTAATTAGTTGACCGGATGGGTGGATCTGGGTTATAAAGTTCAGGTTGGGTTGAGCTTGGAGTTTGGTGGACCAGGTGAAGGAGTTGGATTGAAGGGTGTTGGAATGTGATTTATTTTGGGTTTAGTAGTTTATGGGTTATATTGTTTGTAGTTTTTATTATAAGGACTAAAGTGTAAAGCTGGATTTTTAGAAGGGTAGATTCTGCCAATTTTGAAAATATCTTCAAGGACTAATCTAGACCTCTCATGAATACTTGAATGGACCTTAATGTATTTTCAGGGACCAAATTTGACGTCTTGTAATTTCAGGGACCATTCTTGTAAAATTCATCAAACTTCTTTCAGGGGCCATTATTGTCATATCTTCAAACTTCAAGGATCATTTTTGACTTTTTGACTTTCCTGATTCCGGCCTTTGACTATTTCCATTTCTCGTGCTCGTTTTTCCGGTTTTGGCTCGGTTTTCATCCTTTTCTCATATTTACTTACCTGCATGTACAAAAGCACAAAAAAACACATATTTGGAAATTATTCGTTAGTTTTTTTTGGTCTTTTTGGGTCTGATTATGGTGAATAAAAGGTGTGTGTATTCACTCACACCAGTCTCCGTAAGTTTTGCAAAGTTATCATCGAGTTATATGGTCCTGAGTATTTGCGAAAGCCCACGTATTTTGATCTAGAAAGATTATATGCTCATCACGAGCATAAGCATGAGTTTCCTGGGATGTAGGAAGCATTGATTGCACAAGTTGGGAGTGGGAGAATTGCCCGAACGTTTTGAGAGGTCAATATGCTAAATCCATAAATCTTGGGAAGCGACCGCCTCCAATAAAATGAATGGATGTGCGCAAATAACGACGTAAACATTTTACGTCGTTCACCTGTCTTCAATGATATCAGATCTGGGAGAGCAGCAGACCTTGAATTCGAAGCAAACGATGTACAATACAAAAGGGGATATTATCTTACTGACGGGATATATCCACAATGGTCCGTTCTTATTAAGTCCATTTCAAATCCTCCCACGGATGATCATAAAAGACTATTGTACAAGAGGAAGCACGAAGCAGCAAGGAAAGATGTGGAACGGGCTTTTGGTGTGTTGAAGAAGAAGTGGAAAATGCTTAAAGTTCCGGCTCGAGGGTTTTTTAAAAGTGATCTCAAAGATATTATATATACATGTATCATATTACATAATAGGAAATGATTCGCACACTCTTAAAATTTATTGGGACACTCCATTGTCTGTAATAGACAGTTATCATTAAGTATAGCCAGCATTAACTACTTGTGCAATGGAGTGTCCCAATAAGATTTGGGAGTGTGCCAATCACCTCCCTACATAATATGATCATAAAAGATGACCAGCGGGCGATATGTCCTACATGATTCGAAGAGGAGGTCCACCAACCACACGATCCCTTAAATACATTTGAAGAATCTTTAGCAATTTCTCTGGAGCTCGATAATGCAGCAACTCATCAAAACTTAAAAGCTGATTTGGTCGAGCACATTTGGAGAAATCGAAGACATCATCGTCTCCCTCATGACAATGAAGACGAAGATGAGGACGAAGACGATGAAGAATTTCTGTGATGTTTAGTTATATTTACATTTAATTTAGTATTGTAATGTTTTAATTCCGTATTGTTTCGTTTATGTAATGTTTACGTTTTATTAATAAAAGTTGTGTTTGTGTTAAAAAAATGTTTTTTTTTTAAATAAAATAAAAGAAGATGATGCAATATGGGTTGCCATTATGATGAAAGAGGTGAATATGGGTTGAGGAGAGAGAATGCTGAAATAGCAACCGGAAAGATGATGCAATATAGGTCACCACTGTGGGCAGACTAATTATGAAAGATTATATGATAGTAGAATTGTGTTTGTGTGATCTATTTTCCAAAAGTAGAGGCATTAATTACTACTTTTTCAAATCAATCTCGTATACCATAAGTTGACATGGATTTTAATATCAAAGCAAGCCCCACCTTTATTAGCACTTCTCATTTGTCTGAAAAGAATGTCTAAATTGTGGAAAAGTATTTTACTTAAATTATCATTCTTCTCTTGTGACAAGAATGTGATGTGAGTATGGAAAATGCATAAAAGGATAATAAAAGAGGGGGGTCAATCATTGCACGCATCGAGCGGTTGTACTGTGTGCTTCTCGATTTGTATGGTTGACCCATAAGGAGGGTCACTATAATATGCCCCAATATGGGGTGATGCTAAAATATTGTAGTTAGTAGTTACTGACATGTTTGTTGAACTAATGTAGGTTTGGAGTAATTGGGTGGAAGGAACATATTGAAATATAGTTGATCCAAGAATCAATATTAATGTTGATTCACCATTCATGAAAAGATTGATCCAAATGGGGTTGTTGTGTATACAAGTTGATCTAAAGAAGAGACCAACAATGGAGGAGGTTGTTGGCATGTTGATTGGCACCTCATCTATCGATCTCCCTATCCTAGAAAAACCAGTATGGTTTGATTTTGAGAGCTAGTAATGAGACAATGCATGTGGTACAGTCGCACATGGCCAATATTTTATAGGCCTCGAAATGAGATAGTCCGTTATGTATTATATGACATTAATTAGTTAGATATTATTTTGGGAGCATTTTTGTAAGCGCAACAATATGAGATTTGAGACCCTTTTGAAAAGTACCCATCTTTGTGCAACGATTGTTCAACTGACTTCGATACTTTCCATTTGGTTGACAATGATATTGAACGAGATACGATGCTTTCTTAGATCGTTCACCCATCTTGTAAATAGATTTCTCTGAGTAGATGAAAAATCAACAACACTAGACATATTTTGTGTGACAAAGTTAAGGGGAAAAAGGCAGGTATTAGGGGTGTTCACGAGGTGGTTCGGTTCGGTTAGTTGGAAGATTTATACTATTCATCGCGGGGCGGGTAATTCATTTTACTACCAGAAATCGAACCGTACTAGACGTGTAATCGGACACGCGGGTATCGAAATGAGTGGTTACCCGCGGTTCAGGTCATGGTTAACCATTTTAGACGTTTGTTCTCTATAAAACTAATATAATGCTTCAGGTGGGGCGGACATATGTCACTAGATTTATATGGTCAAGTTCCCTAGCCTATCTCTCCCGAATCTTGCCGAGAACCAAAGGCACTACCCTCTGTAGTAAGCCGACGTATGGTAGACGGGTTTGAGTTATTAAGTGCACTACATGCTAGATTTATCTTTGTATGGTCCGGTCTCTCGGATCTTAGACCATACTTTAATTACTTAAGTTTATCCAACCTGAAAAGTGGTCCTATGGTCAATTTGCACACAAGGTAAATGGCCAGTTGTCATCCCAACCATATCCTCGCAACTCAACTACGCCAGGGTCCTATGGTCAATTCTCCTAGCATACCAAGTATAACCGGTTCTTTAAAACTACCGCAACTAAAGGATCTATGATAAACTAAGCATGCACTCACTTAAAAGCATTACGAAAAGTATGAAAACATAATGAAAACAAAATAGAAATCATAACTAACTAAGTATAAATATAACTATAGATATATTTAGATATATGAAAATTACTTTTACTAATTATTTTCCTCTTTTAAATCAACATTGTTGACTACTGCTAGAGCGAGGGGTGTGGTGGTGTCATCGCTGGCGCCATCACCACCAGCCCAAAAAAAGCCACGGCACACCGTACCAGAAGTGGCGCCATCGCGGGTCGCGCCGTCACCACCAGCCCACGCCGTCACTACTTTTTTTTTTTTTTTTTTTTCGCAAATGGTTGTACGCGATGGAGAAGAAGACTGCACTTTTTGTATTTGCTAGATCTATAGATTAGGAAGATGATTAATATAGGAAACATTCATTTTGCACCCTAAGGTTTTATATATTTTACATTTTCATCATAAACTTTTTGTTTCATTTTATAAAGTACAAATGAGGTTTACAAAATTTACACTTTCAAGTTTCAACCCAAGTTTAGAAAAACTCTTAAAACTAGTTAATGTAATGTTTTATTTTATGTAAATGAAGCTTATTTTAGTTTATATTGTGTATACTTTATTTTATGTGAAAAAAAAAAAAAAAAAAAAAAAAAAAAAAAAAAAAAAAAAAAATTGGCTGACGGCACCAGAATTTCTGATGCCAACGGTTATGGCCAAAATGTGGTGTCGTGAGATTTCTGGTGCCGTGAAGATTTTTGCTGACGTGACAACACTTTTTGTGTCATGGCACAACCACACCCTTAGATGAACTGGTGACCTTTTCTTTTGTGGACCTCACACGGTACTTCTTTGAAAATATAAGGTAAGCCATTTCAAATTATATCATAATTACGTCGTTGAACCACCAAATGAAGCTGGGTCCATGTCTCTTTCTGGAAGAAGAAAAATCAATAATGCAGCTGATGCATATCTATAACTAATTAACTATGGCCATATCCATATGTACATTTTGAGACTTTATTATCTAGTTCTCTTCTTATTCCTATCCATAATCATGTCATTTCCAACCAGCAGCCAGCACACTCAATCCTCCTTATCCTTAGAGTCGATACAACCGTGTTGCCAGTTTACATTTTCTGAGATTCAGCTAGCAACACATGACTTTGATGAGTCATTAGTTATTGGACGTGGAGGTTTTGGCAAGGTGTACAAAGGGACCGTCTCTAATGGCTCATATCGCGTGGATGCTGCTATTAAGCGGCTGGAATCAACTTCTAATCAAGGAGCTGTAGAGTTTTGGGCTGAAGTTGAGATGCTGTCGAAGTTAAGGCACTGCCACTTGGTGTCTTTGATTGGTTACTGCAATGATGGCCAAGAGATGATCCTCGTTTACGAGTATATGTCTAATGGAACTCTTGCAGATCGTCTCCATAAATGTCTAACTACTCTAACTTGGGTGCCAAGACTCAAAATATGCATAGGGGCCGCTCGTGGCTTAGATTACCTACACACTGGTACGGGTATAAACCAAGGAGTTATACATCGAGATGTTAAAAGCTCAAATATATTGGTAGATATCAACTGGGCTGCTAAGATATCAGACTTTGGGATATCCAAAATAGGCTCAACTAATCAACCTTCCACTTATGTCAACACAATGGTAAGAGGAACATTTGGATATCTAGATCCAAATTACTTCTACACGGGTAAGTTGACTCGAAAGTCTGATGTGTATGCGTTTGGGGTGGTACTATTTGAAGTCTTGTGCGGGAAAAAAGCAGTAGATACAAGTATTGATGAGGAACAATGTAGTTTAGCAGCATGGGCACACGACTCTGTTAAAGAAGGCAGGGTCAAGCAAATTGTTGATTTAAATTTAAGGGGGAGAATATCCTCTAAATGTTTAAAGGAGTTTGCTCAACTAGCTGACAGGTGTTTGCATAGCAGTCCAAAGCAACGGCCTACAATGGCCCAAGTTGTAGCAGGTCTTGAATCTATCCTAGCCTCACAAGAGAAAGCTAACCAAACGTTGTCGCCTTTAGACATGAAAATATTTGGTAAAATGGTACCGACGTTTCTCTTTCCATCTCGGGAAAAGTCAGGTATTTTGTTCAATTCCCGTCCCTTTTCGGTAAAAAATATTGAATTTCGATTTTTCATGTTCAGACTACCCTTGTAATATACCAAACTAATAAGACAAAAAATACAATTAAGGTCATTTAAATTGACATGTTCAGCTTTCAGTAGTAAAATAAAAATTTTCTTCTGCATATAGGCATGAATTATTATTATTATTTTTAACGGCAAATAAGATATTCATTAATTAGATAGCAAGAAGCTAAAAATGCAATTGAAAAACGAAAGTGATACTAAACAACAAACTTAAGAACCTAAAACTACAAAAATAGTCTTTTGGTGACACTTAAAAAAGCTGTCATCAAAAGTTAAAAGGTGTCACTAAAAGTTAAAAAGTGTTAATAAAACTTTTATGTGCTTCTCCTATACTTTTTTCTATACTTAAAAAGTGTAAGTAGAATTCAAGTAGGTAAAAGTACATTTATAATGACACAAAAAAGTATGAGGATATAATTTTTTGCCTTTTAAGACATTTTGTATATAAAAAATATTATTAAATCTCAAAATTTTAAGCTTTTACACACACTTTTTATAAAGTGTCATTAAATTGTTAGATTTAGTTACATTTTTTTGTGCTACTAAACCTCTGTATACTATAGGTCTATTTTCTTGTAGTGTTAGCTCCTAAAAAAACGTCACCTTTAAGAGACACTGAACAAACATCTCAAAACCATTAAAATAAAGCTGAAGTGTACAACCCCTTTAAAATCTTCCTATATCCGAAGTGGGATTGAAATTGTGCTCCTTCAATGTTTCAGCCTTCCATAATTGCATCAAACACAAGCTTAGGAAAAGTGCTTCAAATTTTTTTTTTTTTTTTTTTTTTTTTTTTTTTTTTTTTTTTTTTAATTCTTTTGGCATCTAAAACTTTACATTTGAACACCTGGCCCATTTGATTTACACCTGGCCCAACCATGACCTTGCTTGGATCTTCGTTTAATGAACTTCTTTTTAAAACGACAATTTTAACTATCTCACTACATTTACACCACAAATTTGGACACATACACCCTTTGGTCTTCATTTAATGACTTAGTCCCACGAGTTACAGAGTTGAGCTCATTCGATTGAATTTCAGCTTTGAATGTATCCACGTGATCAGATGTAAAAACTTTACATTTGAACATCACCTTTTTATATTATTTCTTCCTCCAAAATATGGTTCGGAATCTTTTCAATAGCTGACATAAGAGACTTTAATTTAAAGTCATGTGTAACGTCAACGTCGAGAGGTGCTTTTTCAGTTGTCATTCAGTGTCTCTAACGGCTCTTTCAACGTTGCTGTCACCATAGTCGCCTCCACCACCAACGTAATCGCCATTGTCACTGGAGATGCTTTGACCGGAATTTACTTTGACCGAGACCTCGTGGCGGACTACTAGAGTTGACCTCATCTCCGTTACCTTCACTTTATACGTCAATGGATTCAACTTGCTTGTGGGGATGCATGAATGATACATCATATATGATTCATGAAGACATTACTTGGAATGATGGAGCTGAGCGCTCTTAGTTTTATTTGTTTTTGGTGCTCTTGTACTTCTACCTTCTCGCTGGTCCGTTTTCTATTTTATAAGTATACTAGGTAATTTTTTAGGCCGTGCTAAGCACGGCCCATGAAAGTCAACTTTTATTGTTAAATGATCATTTATGGGTAAAAGCTATAAAATACTATCGTACTTTAAAAAATGTATCAAGTTGAACCATGTACTTTTTATTGCTTACTTGACCAACGAACTTTCAAATTTTTATTCGACTTGAACCATATCTTATTTATTAAAAAAAATAAAAAGAAATTACATGTGGATAATTAAAAAAGATATGGTTCAAGTCGAATAAAAATTTGAAAGTTCGTTGGTCAATTAAGCGATAAAAAGGTACATGGTTCAACTTGATACATTTTTAAAAATACGATGGTATTTTATAGCTGTTACCAATCATTTATATAACCGTTAATTATTAGTTTTCAGTCAACATTATATAGCCGTTAATTATTAATTTTCAATTTGACATTGAGCATCTCATGAGTTAGATCAACATGATGTAGTAAGTAGTTAAACGCAAGACACACGAATCTTGATTGTTAGGACTTACAAGACATGGACTTTTTTTTGTTAATCATCATGATTTATCACATAGTAGATAATAGCATATAATGTATTCTTATTTATACTGTATTAATTTGGTTTCATTATGAACAAATCAAATTCTACAATACTAAGTTAACACCCTCTTAAAGGTTAATGGTAATTATTAAGCAAAATCATCTACATACAGAAGACTTGACTTATGGTTATTATACTTTACATCATCCTTATATCTGATGCGATTGAACAATCATATATTTATACGCAAATACACTACATCATTGGTTAAAGTACATCGTATACTATTAACCAAACATATGAACGATTAACATATAACAAAATTTAGTTAATGTAAATATACTTTTTAAGTTGCCATAAAAAGACATCAAAATATGTAACAAAGAATTATCTCCATTGAAGTATTTACATGATTTTGTCCATCATTTCTCTCAACCCATCATTTTGTCCATCACCTCCACCTAATACACCCACTCCTTACACAACCATATCACATTCAATTAAAATATATCGACATATCGTGCAAGCCAATAGTATTCAAAGATCTCACCATCCTGTACTGTTAATCAAGATCGATCTTCGGATCTTGTTTTGACAAGACACTATAAAAAAATCACCACAAACATTCTTTAAAACTAAAAGGAAACAAATAAGAGTATTTCATAATTAAATATACATATCTTCTCAAAATGAACAACACTGCCATTTACGGAGTAATTTAATATCCTATCACAATTTTTTGGTGAGTTTATCAAGAAGTTAAAATAATGTTACTACTCTTTCTTCTTTCTTTTTTTTTTTCTTTTTTTTTTTTTTTTCATACAGTAAGTTTTTAAGTATTAAAAAATATTTGCATTTATAACATATCAACTAAACAAAATCAAATTTTTAGCTTGTGTTTGTTTAAGAATACTACTTCTTGTAAATGAAAGAGCATGGATCGTTTAATAGTATTGACATATGCTTAAATAACAGAAATCATAATAGGTTTAGCATATGCAATGACAAAAAAAAAATTATAATAATAAAGAAATAATAAATAAATAATCACAAATAACATTTAGGTGTTTTATAGCACAAACCGAATACTATACTTATCATTTAGTCTTACTAAAGAAATGTAAATCTAGAATATTTATATTTATTAGAATTGCAGAAAAAAGTTAAGTTCGCTAATGATAAAAATACACAAAAAATTATACCACATAGGATATCATACACCTAAAGAATATACAAAAATGCGTTTAAGAAAACATACCTCCTGAGCCAAAAAACACAAAATGATCGTACCAATGTTTCTGCAAAATGACAAATCCAAATAAATAACTTAAACACAATATAAATATTGAATAGATGCCTCAGTTTTATTTTTTAAGTTTTTAACGAAAGGCCACCAAATCTTGTTTTGTTAAAAAAAATACACCACCACCATATGAAATCAAGGCTAAAAGAAATCAAACCAAAAGAAGTTACAAAAACGCAAATTTGTTAGATACAAAATATAAAAATAAAAAAAGAGAGGGATACTACCAACTGAGCTTACATGATGGTGGCTGAATTCGAGCCTAAAGGAATTAACAAAATCTTCCAGATCTGTAAGAGCATTTCTTAATGTAAGAACAAGCAAAAATTATTATTAGAAAGATCAAGATATGCATTTGAAAATACTTACAGTGGGTATGTGGATTGCAATCAATGTTCACCGTAGATCTAACTAAAAGAAATTTTAGTGTTGCTTTGTGAAATGGATATGGGAGGTAAAAGGAAAATGGGTGAATGAGGTGAAAAGGAAGATATTTATTGGACAAGAAAAGAAAGAGGGCACAGTGGCTTAATTTGAGGCGAGAATAGCAGGGACGGTTAAGTGCCACGTGTATTATTTTGGGCAGCTCCAAGAGCTTACGTGTCTTCTTTTTAGATAGCTACAGTAACAAAATGCTCTACTTATATCTAGGGCTAAAGACACTTGTCGCGCTATGAAAGCAATATGTGAGGACGCTTGTCATTTTTCTAAGTGTATACGTGTTAGTTAAAGAGCTTAACTATGTTAGAAACCTCCTTCCTTATAATAGAAGGTAGATATTTTCATTTAAAACACGAACATGCAATAGGAATATTGTAAACTTTTCAAAAATAACTGGCCAAGTGAGTGTAGCTTTCAATTGGCAGTTTGGCACGCGACCTAGGGAATACTCCATATATAATATAATATCATAAACATATGAATATGCTCGGTTGAACCATGACATCCACTGCATCTATCTTAACAACTTATCTTTACCTGTCTTCTATCACGAAGTTAGAATAGATATTTAATCTGTGATATCTATATCTTACCTCTTATGTCCCTTTCTAACAACTTGTTATAAATTTTGAGCTTGTAGTTGAACGTAGAATCTTAATATCATTGGAAATGTTCCTTCGTACTGTGGGAGGCGAAAACCAAATGTTACATCAGTTTGATTTTGATACCATCAGTGTTGCAACAGAAAACTTTGCAACAAAAATTTCAGCAAATGGTCGGCATGGTTACATCTACAAGGCATCCATAATCAATAACTAAATGTTTTTAAGTACTGTGCCTGTTAGAAAAAATTATGTTATTCAAGTTTTGCTATATATATACTCCAACTTTGTTTCGTTATTCAGGGGAAGCTAAAGAATGGACAAGATATAGCAATTTCTGGACCTCCTAAACCATCTTATCGTGTCAGTAATCAACAATTTATGGATGAAGTTTCGATACTTGTACTGCTAGAACATGAGAATTTGATTCAGTTGCTTGGATATTGCATTGAAGGAACAGGCATATACCTCATCTATGACTTTGCACCCTATGCAACTCTGAGTAGCTTATTATTTGGTAAATATCTTTATTAGAACTGTATGTACACGGCTTGATTCAAAAGAGATCGTACTGCAACTGTTGGGAACTTGTTATGGGGTTTAAGAACCAGAAATCACTATTGTTAACCTTGTCGTATCTAATTTTTTACTACAATGACAGTTTTTAAGATTATATATTTGCGACTAACCTTGTCAAACATATATGTGTTTTGTGATCTGTCTTTACAGATCCTGATAGTGCTCTCTTGGGATGGGATGAGCGATATAAAATATTACTAGGCATTGCAAGGGTACTTGTTTATCTTCACAAGCATGCTCCCAGTCGGATCATACATCGTGATGTCAAACCTTCAAACATTCTTTTAGATGAACAAATGAACCCAAAACTATCAAATTTCAAGTTTGCAAGAGGTTATACAGAAACTGAGGATGATTTTGACACCGCTGATCGGTAAGTACATCAACAATGTAAAACCATCTGAATCTTATTCACCTTTCTTCAACTCTAGATATAATTAGATGTCATGTTTTTTTAACGAAGTAATTGGATCCAATGAAAGGGGGTATCTAATTGTAGTTGGGTCTTTTTTGCCACAAAGGTTTGTGCATTTAGTATGTGATTCAGTCTTTTAATTCAGTTTCTTTTTGTCACAGTAAAGTAATATAGCAATCCGATCAATATATATTATGCAACGAGGTAATCAATTGCTTTTTAACCTAACTTGTACTAATTCAATATCTTAAAAGAGCCGAAAAAGAGAGGAGGTGAGTTTAGGTTAAAACTTAGCTCAATATATAGGAAATAACGAAATTACTTTGGGTATATAGAAGTTTATCTTTTATAGTTGTGTCATGGATCCTCTTCAGATTTAATAGTATATTACATGTCCGTATAGAAGTTGTACATTTCAAAGAAAGATTGTATATGTTAATAATAAGGTTTTAATCTCTATTCACATGTGTATTTGTCTGCCTTCTTTTCTGATATTATGGTATTAAATAGTGTTGGTCATGACTAATACCTGCATTGCATACGTGACAGTGGATACTTGGCTCCAGAATATCTTGATCATGGTCATCTGTCAGCTAAGACTGATGTCTATAGTTTTGGGGTGGTAGTTCTGGAAATTCTAAGTGGGCATAGTGTACACAAGTATATTCCCGGAATCAAGAAGCAGGGATTGCTAGAATTTGTAAGTATGATTAGTTTCTTTGATGGTAGAATTGCGTTTGTGTGATCTATTTTTCTAAAAATAGAGGCATTCCTACTTTTTCAAATCAATCTCATAGAATATAGAGTTGACAGTTTTGACACTTTGACATGGATTTTAATATCAAAGCAAGCCCACCTTTTTTTAGTATTTCTCACTTGTATGAAAAGAATGTCTGAATTGTGGAAAAGTATTTTGTCACTATTTATATATTCTTCTCTTTCATACAATACTACACGTATATCCGTGCAAAGCGATAGCGGCAAATAATAATACTTGCAAAATCGTGATTCTGGTTCTACATTTGATGCAAAACATGTGTTTTTTAAAATTAATGTTGTGTGCATTTTTTAAAAGTTGTCAAGGTTATAATTGATCAAAATTAAGATATATAAAGGGATACTTACGGGTAATTTAGGCAAACTACATTAATTTAATTTTTCAATATTCAAAGTTTCAAGAATATGTATTCTCTCTTTATAAATAGTTTAGAAACTTAAGGGTAATTTAAGCAAATTATATTAATTTAAGTTTTAAGAATATGCATTCACTCTTTATGAATATTATAGATATATATGTCACAATTGTAGCTATAGTGACACGTTTGTTGAATTAATGTAGGTTTGGGCTAATTGAGTGGAAGGAACATACTCAAATATACTTGATCCTAGAATCAATATTAATGCTGATTCAACATTCATGAAAAGATTGATCCACATAGGGTTGTTGTGTATACAAAATGATGCAAAGGAGAGACCAACAATGGAGGTGGTTGTAGGCATGTTGATTGGCACCTCATCTATCGATCTCACTGTCCCACAATTACCTAGATATTCTATCGATCTTCCTGTTCCCAAACAGCAGATGGATGGTGTAAATAATTTAGATGATGGTGAAGAGGATATATATCCAAGCGACACTGATTATTCAACTGATGAGGAGTTTGAGGGCCGATGATGAGCATGCATGTAGAGGGTGTGTAGCCGGCACAAGGGCACAAAGACCGGTACTTCATAGGACCTTGAAATAAGCTAGTCCATATATTATTATGTACTCCCTCCATCTCATATTAAATGTTCACTTTGACTTTTTTTTAAAGTCGTTTTTTTCAACTTTGACTTTAAATATTTTTGTTTGTGTTATATAATATCTGATGCAAAATATATGACTGGATTAAATCTTAATGGTATTTTTATTAAATATTGTAATAAAACAAACAAAAATATTAAAGGTCTTGAAAAGAATGAATTCAAAAGTCAAAACTGAACAATTAATATAAAATGAAGATAGTAATATATTAAATTGATAATGGATATAATTTTGGGGCCATTTTGTAAGCCTAGCAATCGAGACCCTTGAAAAGTTCACACATTTGTGCAACGATTGTCCAACTGAGGAGTTTGATACTTCCATTTGGCTAATAATGATATTGTACGAGTGAAGCAAAGTGCATCTTTTTAGATCAATCACCCATCTTGTAAATAGAATAGACGAGTAGTAGTGCACGACGACAACATTTTATGACGATTGATGATTTGTACGAGTGAAGCAAAGTGCATCTTTTTAGATCAGTCACCCATCTTGTAAATAGAATAGACGAGTAGTAGTGCACAACGACAACATTTTATGACGATTGATTATTATAGTTACCATAGGTAAAACGCTATAAACAAAATAATACAATTTTACATTAACCTCATCTTCTACAAGATATTTTATTGCAAGAAACAAATTGCCAAGTTATTTAACAATGACAAATGACACCCACTAGAAGGCAATCAATCATGTAATTAGCATCAAAGAAAAAACATTTGATATATAAGTGTGTTAGGTGTTGGTTGAGTAAATCTAAAGCCGCAATCACACACATAATATTTACTTCATATGCAACAGGAATCTTAATTATAGGATAGCCATGTTTTCTCATGACAGCCAGTTCGAGACTTTGAGGCTTTTTTAAGCTTGTTTATTTAGAAGCCAGAGGTGCCGATGTTTGTCAACTATCACATTGCATAAACAAGCAAGCAAGTGAACAAGAGCATCAATATATCTATTGCACAATTCTAGTCTCATTCATACAAGTTGTTTGGATAAAATATGAGAACTCTAATGTGCCATATGCAACTCAAAGATAGAACACTTAACAAAACATAGTGATGACCTTAAACACACAAGCAAATACCTTAAGTTCTTTAATACTAACCTGTGATATGGTATACCAAATAGCATTTGACGCGCTCCTCATTTGGCCAAATTCTTTAATTTTTACCAAACTCGTCTTTATTCTTTTTTGAGATCACAACCCAAATCAACCTATTCATAAGTTAAAAAAAATAATAATAAAAAAAATTAAAAAAAAAAATGAAATTGTCAGCACTAATTTAAAAAGTTAATAGAGAACTAAATACTAATGTGATGAAAAATAAAATTGAAAATTACCTTTCCATTGTTACCTCAGTGGTATTGAAATGTCCGTAGGCGTATATGGGATCGCAACTAAACCACAAAACAAAACAAAAAAGTTCACATATAAACATATATTCTGTATAAGGTGGTAACTTCGACCAACTATGCTCATTCTTGTAACTAAAAAGCCACATTAATGACTACAAATCCACATTATCATACAAATTATATTAAGCAAAATTTGACTCATCTTACAAATGAGCTGAAGAAAAACAATATTAAGCCTAATTATTTACCCAAAGCATGCTTTTAATCTTATTTCAAGCACAATAACCCTGATTAAACACTCTGTTCTTCGGATAATCACGCGCCGATCAAAAAGTATGACTAAAGCAAACAAATAACGACATGGTGAATGTAGTATTCAGCTAAGCATTTCATCGGACACTTTGTGTTCAGCTATGATTCTAAATCCCAAATACACACATGTACATCTACAATTACAGCAATCAACAGTGTCTAGCATTTTATCGTTTCATCTACGATCATAGCAATCAATAATCTCCAAGCAAACATACACATACATCAGATATTAACAACACAATTAATTTGACTAAAGCTAACAAATCACCTTCTGTACCGAGCCTTTTGAATCATTTCATTCTAATTTGATAAAATATGCAATACATTCAGACAAGATGATTAATTTAATGCAGAAACCAAAAAACCAACGGATTGAGAAAGATAAATAGAGAATATCGTATGTTAGGGTTTGTTTATGCATCTTGTTAAGCAAACTGACCCGTAAAAAATCTGTTGGCGCTGGGAGTGACTGCGCCCAGTAGCAGTTGGTTGTTATTTGGTGGCGTTCGATGGTCGTGGGGTGGAGGTGTGGTGGTCAACATCTTTGAAGGATAATGGGGTTTATTTAGGGTTGATAGGTCACTTTTGAGATGTCAAAGTTACACGTACATAATTATTACTGATAAAAAGGTTGCTCTTTTATAATTACTTGATACTACGTACTACGTATATACTCCCTCCGTCCCATTTTATAAGTCCATCTTTGAAAAGTCAAAGTCTTTTTTTCCAGAATTTGACCGTAATTATTTCTTTTCGTGTTATATAATACTTGATACAAAATATATAAATTGATTTGTGTTTTAAATGTATTTTCATTGGTATAATTTTCATCAAGTATTATATAACACGAAAAAAAATAATTACGGTCTAATTCTGGAAAAAAAGACTTTAACTTTTCAAAGATGGACTTATAAAATGGGACGGAGAGAGTAATACATTCTTTATTTGTTAAAAAAAAAGATGGGCCAAATTTTTTATTAAGAGAAATAAACTTAAAAGTTATACTTTTAAGTTGAAACGAGGATACTCAATATTTGGAGTAGTACGAAATAAAATGTTAAATGAATGGAATGACCGATATAATAGAATAAGTGGTGTAATGTAATGAGTCATTACCATTATTTGTTATGTTTGGTTCGTAATAGAATCATAATAAAAAGACTAAAATACCCAATATTGATAAGAAGTTTCATTAATATGGTTAGTTAATGGTAGAGTTTTATGTAATTTTTATTCCATTACGGGATGTAATGAAAAAAAAAAGTAGGGGGCCCCTAAGGAATGGTTTTGGTGTAATGAGTCATTCCTTGTAATGAATTATTACATTACATAAATATGAACAAACATTTTCTCATTCCATCGTAATAATCCTTTTCATTCCCTTGGTATCTGTTTGATTGGCAGAGCTATTAAGGGAATGGGAAGGGTCCCAGCCTCCTAGGCCTAAGTCCGTTAGTTTTTTTTCTTCGTGATTTCGTGTGTTTAAATTTTATTTTTTTCCATCTCGGCCCTCTATCTTATGTGCTTCCGGAAAACCAGTGGAACCAGTGGAAATTATGGACCGAGAGGTCAAAAATCTAAACACCACCGGATTCATATTGTTAAGGTACGCTGGGACTCCCAAAGAGGACCAGAGTATACTTGGGAATGAGAGGATCAAATCCGTGCTAAATATCTCCATCTATTCTCAACCTCATACACTAACCCTAGTTAAAACTCGGGACGAGATTATCTTTTAGGATAGGTGACTGTAACAACCCACTAACTTCCCCTTAGGTTAGAAATGCCTTACTAACTTAACTTAGGCCCTCACTAAGTACAATATAGGATTAGAAATGCCTATAGGATTTTCCCGAGCTAAATTTTTGCTTTATTATATCCTTATGACATAACTAACCTCTAGAGAAGCTCAAGTATCCACTTATGCCAACCACTACCATGTTTATTTGATGTAGACATCCCGGTATGTCAAGTCAAGGTTACAAACATATTTCCACTATGAAAATTATCACTCTAGTACACCATACTTGCTAGAAAACCCTAATTGCACCTATGTGTTTACGGTTATTTTAAAAACCCTAATTGCTTATCTGAACTAACTTGAAAGTGTTTAAGGCTTATGTATGAGTTACATTAGTTACCTTAGGATATATTAGACTCCCTAGATCATAGTAAAACTCCCTAAAAATTAGGTACAAGTAATATAAGCACAAAACCCTAATTAGGTCATAACTTCCCGAAACTAGGTCTAAACTATCCCAAATCTTTACCATAAGTTATCATCACTTCGTATAAGCCACTTAGGACATTATATTAGTTACTAAACATCCTTAGGACCCTGAATTAGGCACCAAACCCTAGAAAAAACCCTAAACTCTTTCTAGGAAAAACTAGGTTAAAACTAAACCTAAAAACATAAAACTAGCTGCTATACTACTCTAAACTACCAAGCAAGCACCCTAGCACCTCTACCTAACTAAGCTAGCACCCTAACACCTCTAAGCACCCAAGCAAGGAGGTGCATCACCTCCTTGTCACCTCCTTCTTCCCAACCGCCTTACTCGGCCAAAAACCACCACAACTGGCCTATGCTCAGCCCCCTAGTTATACATAGCTCGTCCTTGTCACCTATAGACCTGACACAACCCCCATCTAGCCTTGATTACTCCACCACCCTCCCCCTCGACACATGGCAGCACTTTGAGTGCTCGCTACTCCCACGCACCCTATAAATACCCATCCCCTCCTCTCCATTTCTCTTCATACCTTTCTCTCCTCTCTACCTTAAACCTTTCTATAGTGTAAGACCCTAAGAAGCCATAGAAGTCAGGTATAGAAGCCTTGGCCTAGTCGAGTTGTGGTTTTGAGCCGAGAGATACCCTAGAAACCCTAGCACCCTCGTTAACCTTTGCACGACCTAGGTAAGCCTTAACTTTGAATCTATTAGCTTTAGAATAGACCTAGGACTCTTAGAACATGCATTAGGAACCATAGGATAGCCTTGATCACTTAGTTTTAGAAATTTTCTATTCGAAACCCTAGATTCAGAAAATTAGGTGTTTACATGCTAAATTGCTATATTATGTGCTATAATGAGAATTAGATGACTTATTTGAACTTAGATTAGCTAAACATAAGCTTAGAAACCTAGATGTTTTATAAAAATATAGTTTACTAGGATTTAGGACTAGTTTTGTAAAAGTTTCCATGCATAGGGGTATATATTGTAAATTCCTGAAACTATAAAGTCTAGGGACTGTTTTTGATATTTCCTAGAAGTTATTAGTGCAAGGACTCATTTTTCAAAGTTTTGAAACCTTAGGATAGAAATTAAAATAAATTATAAACTAAAAAGGACTAGTTATGCAAATATTATAAAGTTAAGGGTAAAAAGGATAATTATTGAAAGTTAGTATAGTTAAGGGACTATTTTTTTTCATTTCTCTAAAATATATAAGTATAGGTATTAAATGTCCAAAAGTTAGAAAGTTATATGCTTAATTGTTATAAGTTTGTAAGTATAGGGTAGAAAACGTAAATATAAAAACTTGAAGGGTAAAAACGGACTATTTTCACATAAATATAAAACCTATTTGAGTTAGAAGCATAACACAATACTAAGGAGCTTCATGCGAGGAGTACTATGTGGATATTTCGTTTTGACGAGTTTGCTGGGTTTACGAATTAAAGTGCCTTGGCTCCTCAAACGATTATTGCATATACTTCTGAGTTATGATAGCCCGAACGGTGTTATGTTATAACTAAACATTAACAACAACATAACTCATTAGTAGGGAGCTTCCTGTGTGGAGTATTAACTTCTGAATTATGATGGCCCGAACGGTATTATGTTGATAACATAATACAATAGTAGGGAGCTTCATGTGATGAGTCATATACTTCTGAATTACGATGGCCCTAACAGTGTTATGATATATATAAAAACCCTAAGAGTGATTAATTAAGAAAACCTAGACTAAGACTTGACATACGCACATCTACACTACCCCAGGATACGTGAGTGAGTTGTCTAAACCCCTACTTTACTTACCTTAAGACCCAGGTGAGTTTTCATAGTATCACTTTTAAATGTTTTACAACCCTGTGAGGGGATACTTGCTTTAAACCGAATACAAGTCTTTTATTTGGTTATTGCACGAGTAAACTATCTACCACTACTACATAACTAAAATTACTAAGAACCCCAAAATATCCAATTCATTCCCCAAATTCATCACTACATCAGTAACCAATTCATCTCTTTGAAACCATGGCGGATCCACATCAATAACGTCTCGAGTTGACTACTTGAGTCCGACATCAATCACCTATTCGCAGATAGATTCAGCTCGAAGTGAATTGGAGATCTCTCAAATCCGTATTCGCAGTCTCAGGTATTTACTTATTCTTGAGTTGATTTATTGATTATATTACTGAGGTGTTAGTTATGTGAATTAGTTGTTACGTGTTGCTATGGTGTGAATTAGGCGATTTAGGTTGTACACGAAAGGTGTTTGATGAAATGTTCGTTAGAGATATTTAGGTGAATATTTATTTGAATGTAGATTGTGATATGTGTTAGTGTTGTTTTCTAGATAGATATATCGATGATGATGTTTATAGTGTGTTGTGGCGTAGTTGTTTTGTGGCGTTTAATTTTTATGTTTGCGCCTTATGTGTGTGCTTAGTGCTCGGTTTTCGGAAATTGAATTAGTTTTTGTTGTCTAGGGAAATGGTATAAATGTTTTATGCTTAGTGCTGAATAATAGCATGTAGTGGCAGAGGTAGGGTCGTAGGGATACAGAATACCAGAACATTTGTTATCCTGTTTTAGGTGTGTTGAGAAATGGAACCATAAGTTGGGAGATAGCTATTCACACGGACATAGTGTAGTGATTAGTGAGTTTAAGCAAAGCTTAATTGAGGATTTGACAAAGTTTAGCTTGTCGAGTTTGTCGATGATATATTGAAGCGCGTCATAATGTTTTACAAATCGAATCAGGTGTTGATATGTGTGTGTCATTGGGTAATGGTTACGATTAATAATTTCTTTGTATTTTGATTATATATGGCTTATGAGCTTATTTGGCTTTCGGCTTATATTTCATAAGCCTCAATTTTTCGGCTTATTTTTGAGACTTTCAGGCTTATATAAGTGTATTATGATATGGTAAACTCATATAAGCCCATAAGTCTCAAAATTAGCCGGAAAATTAGGGCTTATGAAATATAAGCCGACATCAAATAAGCTCATAAGCCCACATATAAGCTTAAACAAACACCCCCTTAGAGCTGTGAGATAAAGTAACACATCATGTGAAGAGAATGAAACTAAGTATTTCTACATATCAAAGTTTGTTTCGAGATTGCATGTTTTGTTGGCGGTGATTCAGTGCAACTAGATGGAGATACTGAAAGCGAGGTGAAGTGCCAAATCTAGTACTTATAACTGGAAAAATGAGGTGGTGGGTGGGTATCGGGTCAAACTAAGTAATTATAGCATTGGTTTGGTTGAACCACAAACACTATTTTGTTCATTATCTGTTAAATTAGATTATGGTTTATGAAGGTGCTTATTCCACTCAACCTTGTTACACATAATTACAAATAAAGTTCAGAGATGGATTTATGATTTACTTGCATCATAATATGAGATCACTTATTTGATATTAAATATGCAGATGATACTCTGGATCCAGCTGAAGATGAGCAGCAACTTAACCGTGTAAGATTGGATCAAATCTGATTATCTAGACAATGTTGATGTCGCTGATGCAATCTCAGCTTTCTCTGATATCTCGCTGGTACGGTTTATTCTTTAATTTTACCAACTTTGATTAGCAGAGCTTTATTCTTTCCAATTTCATTACAACTAGCATTCATAAACAACAATGATTATATGTCTTGTTTAACACCGAGATTTGGTATGTGGTTGAGATCTTCTTACGTGTTTAATCATTATACGATGATTCAGGAATTATGGTAAACGGTTGAAACACAAACGGGGTCGAATGCCAAACACTTGCATCCCTTGGCCTTCTTCTTTAACAGGTTTAGACTCCGTACATACTTATATTTATGTGTGTAGACAATGCATTTGTTTCATTTATTCTACACGTTTGGATTATACGTGTGAAGTTCCTTTTCTTGTGATGATAAAACCTTTTTACTGTTACATTTGTATGCAGATACAGAGCATAAGGACGCGCCTTTTTTTACATTGATGAACATCCTCTCCCATCAAGAGGTATATTATCACATTCTATGCCAACCCTTAATTACTTTTTTACAATAAGTTTAGTTTCCAAACAAATATCACTCTTTGACATGTGCATACAGCTGCTCAGGTAACTCTTGTTTCATTTTTTGATTGCTGAATGTATCATTTTGCTCAGGTATAGTGTTGCCAAAATAATAAAATAGAATAAAATGAACCCGAGGGTATACCGGTATAACATTCAGAGTGAAACGATGCTTGCCATTCTTTTTGTTTTCTCTAGTTGAGTGGTCTGGTGATCTTATTGATACTTTTTGCATTCTCTGGCTGCCTTTTTTTACATTATCCATGAACATTATTGTCTACGGGCAAGAACGGTTCTCTCTGCTCAAATTTTAATTCGTTGCTTCACATATTGACATATTTCTATAATAGTCACCCATCTCAACCAAAGTATGTTTGTGGTCTGATAGTATTTTATGCTTAAATACATTCTACCAATTTCATTACAACTAATAGAATGAATATAGCTGCATTATATCACTATTATATGGGAATCTGAAAACGTGTGTATTGAATTCAGATGGTTGAGATCGTGAAGAAAGGATGGGTTTAGAAGCCAGCTTCGGAAGTCAAGTAACTTTGGTCACGAACACCTAGAGTTTTTTTTTATATGTGTCATGTCGATAAGTGTATTTAGTGATATTCTATTGATATTATTAGTGACGTGCTTGTATTGATTGCATCAAAGAAAATGGAAGTTATTTTAAGTTTCTGTTATTACAGTATTTTATGTTTTTTCTGTATGTGTCCTGTCTAGTTTTGTATGTTGTCACTAATATAATTTGTGATGAAGCTATAGTGACGACTAGTGGCGACCCTAACTTTTGTCACTAAACATCAGTGATGATTTATTGACTGTTAGTGACAAAACCTTGTCGTCACTAGAAGCAATTTTTCTTGTAGTGAATTGTTTTAAAGTTCTCACACTTAAAAGTGTGAAGAATAAAAAGTGTGAAGAATTGTTTAAAATCATCACACTTAAAAGTATGAAGAATTAAAAGCTCACACTTAAAGGTGTGAAGAATTGTTTTGAAATCATCACACTTAAAAGTGTGAAGAATTGTTTAAATATCATCACACTTGAAAGTGTGAACTTTTTATAGATCTTCACATTTAAAAGTGTGAAATTATTTGCTACACCCATATGGTTCACACACAAGCTAAGTGTGAAATTTTCAATTTCACACACTTTAATGTGTGAAAATATGCTTTAAAAAGTGTGAAATGTTAGCTATTTTGTTGTAGTGAGATTTTTTTGTGACAACATTTTGATTTGTAGCGACAACAATGTTGTCACTAAAAACTTTGCTTGTTTTGACTTTTGACTTTTATCTTTAGCGACAACCATTTTGTCACTATAAGTTTTGTGACGAAAAAATATTTGGGAGAAAATTGCCGCCGAAACTTGTAGCGACAACATTTGTTGTTGTGATAAGTTTTTGTAACAAAAAAAAAGTCAAAGTAAAAAAACTTTGGTTTTTTTGGGGGGAAATTTGCCGCCCAAACGTTTAGTGGCAACATGTTGTTGCGAAAAAATTCGTCACTAAAGATTTAGACATAATTTAAACTAATTACAATTTTATTTATTGTTATAAATTAATTAAATATGGTTATAGTTATTTAAAATAATATAAAATATTTTTATTTCATTTATAAATAATTTAAAAATAATTTAAATTTATTATAAATTATTTTAAAATGTTATAAATTAATTTAAAAATGAATTAAATTAATTATAAATAACTTTAAAATGTTATAAATGAATCAAAAGTATTTTAAATTAATTATAAATAATTTAAAATGATTTAAATTGAATAAAAATAATTTAAAATGATTTAAATTAATTATAATATAAATACTTTTATTTAATATATAATAAAAATTAAATACTTTCATTTAATATATAATTAAAATTAAATACTTTTAGTTAATATACACTATTAGAAAAAGTAGACGGGCGACGAGAGAAATCCTGACGACATATTGTCGTCGGTAAATAGCATTAAACGCCAAGAAAATCACTTGACCGAGACCAACAAGAATTGAGTGTTTTGTTAAGTAAAATCCCGACGACATGTGGTGGGTATTATTTTCGTCAAATTTGGCTTTCGTAACGACATTACAAGTCAATGAACGTCCGACATTAAAGCGTACAAATTATATTACAGATCGATAAATGTCCAACATCTCATGTATAACACTATCATCTCGACTCATCAGTTTAACATGTCTTGTATATTGATATCATATCGACTCATCCGTTTAACATGTCACAACTCGTAATTTCATGTCCTTTTTCACATGTCGAAATTTCATTTTTATTTCGGGAAGTTACTATTCATTAGTTACTATTCACTATTACTATTCACTTTCACTATTCATCTCCAAAATTTTTATTTCATATTCTCGTAAGTTAAACTATTTTAACGGTAATCCGAGAGTTTGGCGCTCGTCGGATCATTTCTGCAAAAATCACGAAATCGTGTCCGAGATTTACTTTTGGGTTTAAACGTCATTCCAACATCCCGATATGTCCATAAAACACTATATAAACAATAGAAATATGATTTTATCTCATTTTACGACAATTCTAAAAGTTTTGGAATTTTACGTTCTCCAGTTCAGCGTTTTACGCGAATTACGCGTTTTTGACCCGCGTTTCCAGTTTTAACAGTGTTTAAGCAACCCGATGGAACTTACCATTCATTTTTTATTTTATCATGGAGTATTTTGACAAGTTTAGTTATTCTTTCAAGTTTCATATTTTTACGACACCCGAATTTAGGTTTCGCGGTTTAAAACTTTACGTTTAGCGATTAACGGAACCAAAACCGACTCCGTGAACCAGATAACACCAAGCTTACCACACACTCATCCCAATCCAGCCATGTGCCCCCCCCCCCCCCCCCATCACCATGTGACTTCAACTTGACCAAGTAATTACCAAAATGCCATCAAGATTAGATATTTGTTAAGTTTTTCTTTCATTTCACAAAAATCAACTAAAAACTTCATCTCTTTCTCTCCTCCCTTTTTGTGGATCGGCCAAACAAGAACACCATCAATAATCCATGGATTTTTCAAGATCAAGTTATAATCAAGCTCTATTTTCATTCCTTGTTAGGGTTTTGTGATAAAAACCTAGGTTTCTTAATCCATTTCTCATCAAACTCCATATATATTCAAGTAAGCTTCAAGTGTTATTTTTCATCATCTATTACCTTCATTTCATTAGTAACATGTTATATTTTCATGATATATTGGTTAAATATGCAAGTAGTTATGTTATATATACCACTTTTCAAGTATTTCTTAATTATTATGAGATTATAATTAACCTATGATTATCTCCATGAAACCCACCAAGGTTGGTGATGTTTAGGAACCCATGACACCTTAAGAAGGTGTATGATAGGATTAGACTAGATTTGTGGTGATTGGAGTGGATTTGGACAAGTATTAAACTAGAAAAATGAATTTTAACCACTATATAAATGTTGCTGTCCTATTTTGTAAAATCCAGAAAACTCAGGGGTTTCCAGGTAACTTTGGGCTAGAGATTTAGAAAATACTTTCAAAAACGAAGCCGTGGGCGAAAGAACGGATTAAAACGAGTTTATAACGAAGGAGATTATGATTTTTGCAAGTTTAACGACGAAAACTATTTTCTGAAAATTTTACTTGCTGTCCCACGATTTTCAAGGGCCAATCTGAGGTGTAAAACTTGATCTAGCCATCCCGAATTATCAAAAATATATTAGTATGTTGTCCCACGATTCCGGGGATATAAAGAACGTAGAAAACGAGCTTATAACGAAAAAGATACAAGCGTTTGAACTTAGACGATTTTAATATTTTTGCTTCAGCAAAACACTTAGAAAATTTTCCAAGTATTAACCATTTCGCCAAGTGACCAGGTTGAGAGCCAATTTACTCATTGATAAACTCATTTATGGAAAATTTACCTCAATGACAAAAAGTTAGTTCACCTAGCCTAGTTTCCAAAACATCCAACCGTTTGTCAAAAGGATTTATAACGAATAATTTATGGTCTTCCAAACTTTCCTGAAAACTGCCCAGAATCTGCCAAAACAGCCCAAACACCTCACTTGATGGCTATTTTCCTTTATGATCGAGACCCGTATAGACAAACTTCACTTCTGTGACTTTTTAGATATGGTGAAAATATTCTCAAAACTACTGAGCTTCTTTCCTAACTCTTAATATTCACTGTTTCGCGACTAGTTTTGCAAGACCATTTTGGTCATTTTCAAGTTATGAAAAATGTCATTTTACGTCGAAAACCTTATATTTGCCGATAGAACACTAAACGAGAATCGTGGAGTACCGTTTCAACATATTTACATGGAAAGTGGTTATTAACTTAACGAGACGTCAAAAACGTATTTTTCGACGATAAGCGTTATTTTCAAAACTAACGAGTGGTATCGATAACATACGTATTTGCATGTGTAGCATCATTTCATTTCTTACATTAGACCGTATCATCCATATTGGGTTGCGGTTAGAGATCGAACCTCATTTCTGTGTATCCACTTTTGTCATCGTAGCTATCGCACTAGGCGAGTCATAGCCCCTACTCTTTTAATTGTTTTGTAAACTCTTTGGGGGAGAATACATGCTCGTTTTACTTAAACACATTACTCGCTTTACATGGTTGATTACCTGCATTTCATTGGTATGTTTGATTACCTGCATTTCATGGGATTGTCATCATTGTTTATATAACCTCATTGTTAAAATTGTTTATATAGCGGTTTTGCTACACTTATCTTTGAATTGAGATTCAAGCATTATTTTGTTCATACAAACCAAAACACATTTGGCAGTGGGTTGTAAACACACAGGTTACAAGTCTCTTATGGCGGGACTTGGAACTGAGTGGATTTACGATGCCTTTGCTGGGACATCTTCATCCATATGCATTACATTCTTTCTCACAAGACTCTATGAACTCACCAACCTCGTGTTGACACTTTAGCATGTATTTTCAGGTTTTAAGCAATGGCATGCTACTGGAGGTTTTGGCAGGGCATGGCATGGTCATAGAAGACTCTGATTATTCATTCGGGGACCGTTTTAAACTAGTTTAAGGGCCTACTTCCGCACTACTTTTAACAATGTAAATTCAACATTTTTGATTAAACTATTTTATTCTAAATGATTCAAGTGAAAACCATTTTTGAACATGTGTTGTAATACCAATTGAGTTACACCCCAGCTACATGTATGCTTCCGCTGGACCCGATTTTGGGGGTGTGACATAACATGTATTGGATAGCGATATCATATCGACTCATCCGTTTAACCTCTCATGTATAATGTTATCATCTCAACTAATCCGTTTAACATGTCTTATATAACGATATCATATCGAATCATCCGTTTAACATCTTATGTATAACGATATCATATCAACTCATCTGTTTAACATCTCATGTATAACATTATCATCTCAACTCATCTGTTTAACATGTCTTGTATAGCGATATCATATCGACTTATCCGTTTAACATCTCATGTATAACGTTATCATCTCAATTCATCCATTTAACATGTCTTGTATAGCGATATCATATCGACTCATCCGTTTAACCTCTCATGTATAACGTTATAATCTCAACTAATCCTTTTTAACATGTCTTGTATAACGATATCATATCGAATCATATGTTTAACATCTTATGTATAATGATATCATCCGTTTAACATCTTATGTATAGCGATATCATATCGACTCATCCGTTTAACATCTCATGTATAACGTTATCATGTCTTATATAACAATATCATATCGAATCATCCGTTTAACATCTTATGTATAGTGATATTATCTCGACTCATCTGTTTAACATCTCATGTATAATGTTATCATCTCAACTCATCCGTTTAACATGTCTTGTAGTGCGATATCATATCGACTAATCCGTTTAACATCTTATGTATAACGTTATCATCTCAACTCATCCGTTTAACATGTCTTGGATATCGATATCATATCGACTCATCCGTTTAACATCTCATGTATAACGTTATCATCTCAACTCATCCGTTTAACATGTCTTGTTAACTTATTAAATATTAGAAATGTATGCAAAGTAGATTATAGGAACCTTTTGGTGAGAAGTTTTGGTGGGAAGTTGAGTGGATTTATCTCCTCATAATGAATTATATAGACTCTATGACATTGAAGCTTTGGTGGGAAGTTTAGTGGAAGTTGAGTGTATTATATCTGTTTAACATGTGATGCATATCCATAATAACTCGACTCATCTGTTTAACATGTTATGCGTATCCATAACAACTCGACTCATCCGTTCAACATGTTATGCATATTCATAACAACTCGACTCGTCCGTTTAACATGTTATGCATATCCATAAAAACTCCACTCATCCGTTTAACATGGTATGCTTATCCATAACAACTCGACTCATCCGTTTAACATCTCATGTATAACCATATCATCTCGACTTATTCGTTTAACATCTAATGTATAACCATATCATCTCGAATCAGTCATTTAACATGTCTTATATAACGATATCATATTGACTCATCCGTTTAACATGTTTTGTGGTTTAACAGCATTCGATTTATCCATTTAACATCTCTTATGTATCAAACAAACCAAACCGATGAAAACCGAACCGAACCAAAATTGAAAATTGTTAGTATATAAAATGGAAAACAAACTTAATATGGTCGGTTTGGCTTGATTTTCCGGTTCGGTTCGATTTTCGATCGAATATGCTTAACCTAATTTTAGTATAATGAACATAATACTTTTTAAAATATTTAGTATTTTTAAATTTCTTTACTATATAATTATATGAAAAAATAATAATAAAAAGAATAATAAATGATGAAAAACTTTTAGTGACAACACATGTTGTCACTAAAAGTTTAATGTTGCCACTAAAAGTTTCGTGCCAAAATTTTCACCAAAAAGTCAAAAAACCCACCTAAGCTTTTGCGACAACAATGTTGTCACAAAGTAAAAAATGTTGTCGTGAAAAATTTGGTACTAAAAAAAGCAGATCTAGAAAACACTTGACACTTCAACTCATCTCATTCATTCATTACTCTCATTCATTACTCATCTCATATATAACCGGAACCACCACCTTCGCCATACCACCACAACTCCGCATCCCACACCACCACACTAGCACCACCGTGCACCATCGTTGCTGCTGTCCGACCCACCACCACTGCCACCGTGCATCTCTTCCTCTTTTTCTTTCTTCTTCTCTTTATAAATTGGTATTTAATTTTAGTTTTAAGTTGGTTTAAGGTGTATAATTATTATTTATGCTTTGTGTTTAATAATTGTTTGTGTTTTGTGTAGTACCACTGTGCACCACCACTGCCACACTGCCGCGGCTGTCCCGAACCGACCCACCAAACAAACAACCGGGTATGTGGTGTTTGTGGTATTGTTTGTATTTAATTTTTGCTTGTGTTTTGTGTAGTACCACCGTGCACCACCGTTGCTGCTGTCCGACCCACCACCACTGCCGCCGTTGCTGCTGTCCGACCGACAACCACCACCACCACTGTTAATTGCTGCTGCTGATGTAAGTGTTCTATTTGTCTTTTTTTTTTCTTTATTATTATTATTATTATTATTATTATTATTATTATTATTATTATTATTATTTGTACAAAATATAGTTAGTAATTCAATGTGTTTTTAGTGGAATTCAATTACAAGAACATAATAAACCCCACCAATTATTTAACTTTTCCATCTAACAAAGATCTGTTTGTAAATATTCATCACACCAAAGATGTAACATATTATGTCAAACTAAATTTGACGTAAGCAATATACTTTATGTATTCATTTGACCGTATGTGACCAAGAAATAAGGGTTAACTAGTTCTTTATATATGAGTACTTAATTACGTAGTATATGCTTATTCTTTCCTTCTTTTTTGCAGCCTGATGGTATCACAAAAAAAGATCTTAAAAAGTCTCCAAGTTATAAGAGGCTCAAGGAGAGGTAAACTTTTGTTTGTTTATAGCAGTTTTTTGACCCAACTTTCACCAAATACATGTAATTTGCTTTGTTTAAGGTTAAAATTCCCTTTTAGTGGAATGATAGCAAGGGTGCACCCCCGCTGCACAACTATAGTCACGAGCTGTAGGTTAATGACTTGTCTTTACTCCAGTTGGTTAATGGTTATTATATGTTTTGTAATCTCGACTGCCTAGTGGAGTAGTGGGTAAGGCAGCTTGGTTTCACATTGATACTTCCAACTCTTTATAAGTGGTAATGCACTCATGCCTCTCACTACGGGACTTATCTGTTACCAGCAGTTTGGACCTGAATGCCATAAAATTGCTTACTTTGGTAGTTTTTCTATTTCTAATTGGCTTAGTATGCTTGGAGGGGCCAAATGGGCTACTTACAACCTGATTAAACAATTAACGGGTCATGCAGGTCAATTTTGCCAAATTTAAGTCTTCTCATTCTTTCAATACTTTCTTGATTGTTGTGGTTAGTATTTTAGTAAGATAATTTATATATAATAAGTTTTGATATGAATGCTGGTTATTTATGTCATTATTTTTTTTTACTTATTATTATCAGTGGTCATAAGTTTGTTTTACAAGGTATCGACTCATCCGTTTAATATCATATCGACTCATCTGTTTAATAAGTAATAAGTAACTTTATCGTTTATTTGATTCATTTCACCTGTTTTGACTCATTTTGACCCATTTCACCCATTTTGTGACTTTACAGAATCGGATGATAAAGATCAGACAAGAACAACAATGGAAAGAAGAGTAACTTACAGATGAGCAGATTGTGGCTCGAGTCTTGGGAACTAAACGAGGGTTTAACCCGGGACGGGGTAGGGTGTTGAGGGGTAGTTCTTCGTCATCTTCTTCTGTACAGTCCCACCCCGCTCCTGCACCACCACCGACTCAATCTCAAATGGCTGCTGTGATGAAGTTCGTGACCGAGACTCAACAGCATGTTCTGAACCTTCATGAACAATTAGCAGCGAGTAACATCGTTGATTTGCCATGCCCCCCCCCCCCCCCCCCCCCGTTGCTTGACCCATCACTTGTTATGGACGTTCATGAAGAAGAAGATGCGTCCAAGTCCGAAAGTGAGTAGATTGTTTATTTGAACTTGTTTAGTTTGGTGTGTTGAACAACTTCTCGTTTTGGACAATTTATGTTTATGATGTTGAACAATCTACGTTTATGTCGTTGAACCATATAGTCTTTGAACAATTTATGGAATGTAGTTTGCTTTAGTTATTTGTTGTGTTGATTTGAAATTCTGGAAAATTTGGTTGCCGAAAAATATGGAAAACAGGGTCAGAAAACCTGAGAAAATGCCAAAAAAGCCTAGCTGTTTTTGTAGCAGATGCCACTTTAGTGACAACATGTTGTCGCTATAGATTTGGTCAAGAAACAAGTCAAGCCTTTGCGTGACAACATGTTGTCACTAAAAAGTTGTCACAAAAACTTGGTCAACAAAAGTCAAACTTCTAGTGGCAAAATGTTGTCACTAATAAGTCGTCGCAAAAGAATTGGGTCAATGAAAGTCAAGATTTTAGTGACAACATGTTGTCACTACAAGGGTTGTCACAAAAAGAATTGAGTCAACAAGTCAAACTCTTGGTCAAACCTGTTGTCACAATAGGTAAAAATTGTTGTCACAATAACTTATTGCGACGCGGTTATAGTGGCAACGCTTGTCGTGACAACATGTTGTCGCGAATATACTTATAGTGACAACATTGGCACTTTTCGTGACAACATTCCATTGTCGCGACAAGCGCTAAATGGTGTAGTGACCTACTTATAAACTATACTTGCAGTTTAAATGAGTGAATTGGTAAATTTATGTGAGTTCATGGTTAATGAACAGATGATATGGCACGGCGTGACGTGAGACTGCAATGCATTTGGCAAAGTCCGTAGCATTGAAGATGCTGTACAAATAATCCGTGTGTATCAACTAGCTAGGCACAAATGTGTCAATCTGAACATGGAAAATGGTTCGTTATGAGAGAAATTAAAATAAAACATTGTTGACTATTGTTAGTTACACTTCGTGTCTTTTTGTATTGCATATATATAGGAACCTCAAGTTGTACTTCGTGTAAAATATTGTTGGAATTATGATATTATAACAATCATATAAAATAAACCAAACACGTCAAGTGAGCATAGCGGAAGCAATTACAAGATCATATAATATGTAATTAAGTAATCAAATATAAAAGTAAACATACCTTTGTGATTTTAGCCCGAACAAGAATCAAATGCAATCTTCAAATCAAGAACCCTAATTAGGGTTTATGTGGATTATAAAAATTACCCCTTACCTCTTTTGTAATTCAATCCAAGAATCAAACAATAGTGTGTTTGAATCGCGTTCTTGTACACACGTACTAATTCAAGTAAAAGTTTATGCAAGTAAATTAAACACAAAACTTTTTAGCTTAAGAAAATCGAATCCCTTAAAGAGATTGTTTGATGGATCGATTTAGGGACAAGAGGAGGAGAGAAAAACACCAAGATGTGTGTGTACAAGTTATGAGAAAACTAATAACCCATGAGGTGTTTATATACTAGTGAATACTTGGAGCTCAAGGCACAAAGGAGGTGGGGAAACCCCCTTGGCCGATCAGTCACACATCCCTAAGGGGATTCCGGAACCTTCTCTTGTTTCCAATTATTCACAAGTATTACTTTCCTAATCTTCGTCTAACGGTCGTTAGTCATTCTCCGTTAAATACTAACGGTCGTTACTAGTTTTGTGTTTATTAATAATCACATATAACATTTATAAATAATTATTCTTTTACTCTTCATACGTATTGTGTGCAATCCTGTGATCTCGAGTTCGATCCTAAGACACAACTATTATTATAATGTCTATAAAACCAACAGCTCCCACTTAGACATGTCATAATAGTGTGATCACATCGGTTAGCGTCTTGCAGCACGCCGATGCCTCTAGTACAACTTGAGTATGGCTCCTGGAAAACCTTTTAATGATTTCTCATTATTATTATCCCTTTGTTTCTAATACCACGTTAATAAGGATATGGATCTAGGTCATTCCTTATTTAACCATTCTGTTTCTCGTTGTTAGAAATTGACAAGATTACCAAATCTTCTGAACCTTTCAGGAAAGACCTTGGGCGTGGCCACGCAAACACCTTGACAACCCTACGAGGGGCCCAGCAGTATTAAACTTCAAAAATTAATTTGAAGGAACAAATTATATATTAACTACAAGCAAAACACACAAACTTTGTAACACTTCCGAAAACAACCCTTATGACTACCAGTTACGTATAGCGTTAAGTTGTTCCACAAAAATGTACTACATTCATTACCGTTATCTTGTATCTCAAGTCTGAGGACAACTTCTTATGATTTACTTAATGACAAGATCCATAAAGTAACATCATATAGTCGGGATAAGTCCTATATTAAGTATCATCGAATATCATCTGAAATGGCATGACTACTCATCAATATACTTTAAGTATATTATACCAACCTTCAGATTTGTCTTAATTTAATAATATTCTCATATTATTAACTAACAACGGACAATTTAGAATAACTTTTATTCATGGATTTAAACATGCAAAAATAGGACAACAATAATTAGTAATAGAAATAAACATACCAACATACTTTATTTCATTAAAATAATAATTGTTTACAATATCCTTTATCCAAATACTAATCACAGTTATGCATGAAACTACTTGCTAATTTAAGCCCAATTCCATTGGCTAATTCATTAAGCTTTTCTTTCGCCAAAGCCTTAGTGAATAGATCAGCTAAGTTATCATTTGTGTGAACTTTCAGAAGATTTATTTCACCTTCATTAACCTTTTCACGAACAAAGTGATACTTCCGTAGAAAATGTCTGGTGCCTCTCATGACTCCAGGTTCATTGGCAAATATGATTGCAGCAGAATTGTCACAATACATATTAATAAGTAATTCAATTGAAGGCATAACACCAAGCCCTGAAATGAATTTCCTAATCCAAACAGCCTCCATAGCAGCTTCTGAAGCAGCAATGTATTCAGCTTCTGTTGCAGACATCGCAATTGTACTATGCTTCTTGCTCTTCCAGTCTACTGCTCCTCCATTGATAACAAAGACATAACCCGTCTGAGACTTCGAATCATCTTTATTACTTTGAAAGGAAGCATCACAGAAACCTGTAACACCAAGTTCTGCAGCTGGTTCTCTATCATATACCAAAAACATATCTTTTGTATTTCTCAAATACTTAAGAATATGCTTAATAGCAATCCAATGTTTTTCACCTGGATTCTGTTGAAATTGACTGGTGATATTTTGAGCAAACGCCACATCTGGCCTTGTGCATTTTATCGCATACATAATGGATCCTACAGCCGAAGCATAAGGAACTTTACTCATGCGAGCCACCTCAGCAGGTGTTGAAGCACAAAACTCATCACATAAGCCATGTTTCACTTCCATCAGCAAATATCCTTTCTTGGAATTTTGCATATTGAACCTTTTCAATATTTTGTCAATGTAAGTACTTTGACTTAATCCAATTAACCGCCTTGATCTATCTCTATAGATTTTGATTCCCAGAATGTATGCAGCTTCTCCTAAATCTTTCATAGAAAAGCACTTTCCAAGATATGTCTTAACCTTTTGCAAACTTGGAATGTCTTTTCTCATGATCAATATGTCATCAACATATAAAATTAGGAAAATTACATTATCACTCCCACTAGCTTTGTGATACACACATGGCTCATCAAGATTCTGAGTAAATCCAAATTTTTTGATCTCAGCATCAAATCTCTTGTTCCATTGTCGTGATGCTTGCTTCAATCCATAAATGGATCTTTGAAGTTTGCATACACGATTTGGAAACTTTGGATTTTCAAACCCTTCTGGTTGTGCCATATAGATGTCTTCATCTAGATGATCATTTAAGAAAGCAGTTTTCACATCCATTTGCCATATCTCATAGTCATAGTACGCTGCTATAGCTATGAGAATCCTTATAGATCTTATGTCTGCTACAGGAGAAAAAGTCTCCTCGTAATCAATTCCAAAAGTTTGAGTAAAACCATTAGCAACCAGACGAGCCTTATAAGTGTGTGCATTTCCATCCATGTCAGTCTTAATCTTGCAGAGCCATTTACTCCCAACTAACTTGGCACCAGGAGGAAGGTCTACTTCTGTCCAGACTTCATTATCATGCATGGATTGTATCCCCATTCATAGCAGCTTTCCATTTTTCCTTTTCAGGACTATTAATGGCAGCTCTATAACTAGTAGGTTCATTAAGATCCCCTAGTAAATTTTCCTCAACCTCTACATTAAGACATAGACGGTCAGGAGCTTTCACAGGTCTAGAAGATCTGCAAATGGGAACTACTTCAACTTCCGGTGGAGGACCTAGACTTTCAGGTTCTACAGGAAGTGTGCTAGTGTTTTCTGAAGGTAATGCATTATCTTGATCATATTCTAGATCATATACTCTCCCACTGACTTCTTGAGATACAAGTTCACTTTCAAGAAAGTTACCATACCTAGCAACAAACACTTTGTTCTCAGGTGGGTAGTAAAAGTAGTAACCCATTGTTTCCTTTGGGTATCCTGCAAAAATGCACTTTACAGATCTTTGTTGGAGTTTATCTTGTGAGTCACGTTTAACATATGCCTCACAACCCTAGACCTTTAAATAAGACAAGTTCGGAGCTTTTCCAGTCCACATCTCATATGGTGTCTTATCAACCTTCTTTGCGGGAACCATATTCAAAATACGAATAGCTGATTCAAGAGCATAATCCCAAAAAGACAAAGGAAGATTAGTAAGATTATACATTGATCGAACCATGTCCAACAATGTACGGTTCTTTCTCTCAGATACACCATTTTGTTGTGGAGTATATGGAGATGTAAGATTCTGGACAATTCCATTCTCAGTTAAGAAATCTTTAAAATCTTGACTAAGGTATTCACCACCTAGATTAGAACGAAGAGCTTTAATCTTCTTTCCTAATTGCAATTCTACTTCTGCTTTGAAAACTTTAAATGTTTCAAACACCTCATGTTTATGCTTAAGTAAATAAACATAACCATAACAGCTGAAATTATCTGTAAAAGTTAAGAAGTAGACAACACCTCTCCTTGACACATGTCTAAGTAGTCCACACACATCAGTATGTATCAAACCAAGTAGATCTTAAGCTCTTTCCATATTGCTATGAAAAAGTTTCTTAGTCATCTTCCCAGAAATACATGACTCACACTTATCAAATGACTCATCATTGATATTATTCAAAAGCCCATCTTGTTGCAGCTTTTGCATGCGAGTCTTGCCTATATGGGCAATTCTACAGTGCCAAAGGTAAGAAGAATTCAAGTCATACTTCATTCTCTTACTAATGTTGTACATTGAATTATTATTATTGTTGGACATACAATCATTCATATCAATTTCAAACACACCATTCACAGCAACAACATTAAAATAAAATACACCATTTAAAGTGTAACACCTAAAATCTGAAAGCAAGTGAAATGACCAAAATGCCCCTACATGTTTAAAAATTAAAAGCTTATTAAAGTACCAAATAAATCCTAAACTCCTAACAATGCATAAGTTATGATACCAAATATTTTTAACAATTTCATTTAACATTTATACAAGTGGAAAATTACCAAAATACCCCTTATAGGGCCGAATGAAATAAAATGAATTTTAAAGAGATTTAAAATGATTTAAACTTGGTAAATAAGGAAGATAATCACCAAGAATATTTTGTTAACCTATAATCACGAAATTATGGTCTTCCCCCCCCCCTCATCACACGGCCTCCCATTTTAAAAAGTCAAACCATACCTTTTCTCCACAAACCCTAATTGCCGATCCAAAATAAACACACAAAAGAATTCTCCTAAGCCTCCATTCGACCACCCCATAATTCCTAAGCATTTTTCTGTGATCAAAAAACATCCAAAGAGTCCTATAAAAATACCCTTTTGAATTTTTGAAGCTTGGTTCGATCGTGGCACATTTTTCCTTTTGTCGAGCACTATAAACAAGGTAAATTCGTTATGTTTCATACGACCTCTTATAAATTCATTTTCTATTTTTCCTGAGTTCCTTACATCATATATGATATTCGAAAAATGATTACAAGGTTTGTTGGTCGCGTTTGTTCTCGTGGGAATTTTTGGTGTCGTATTATCCAATTCAAGAGGTGTAATTCGTCCAGCCTATTCTATTTGTTCCAGATCTGGTCTGGTATTTTTCTCACGTCTCTTACATCATATAAGTCTCAAATAAAATGTTCTAATCGATCCATGCATGCTCTATAACGTTTTGGTGAATTAAACCCTAAAAACGCAACAAAACTCTATATCATTGTATATGAATTTTCTGGATATGAATGATAATTTTTATGAACTTCATATGTTAGTTATGATCTCGTAAAAATATGGGTTTGAATTATAGAAGCTTAAATCTCGTGTTGTGATTTATTTTATAAATCGGCTAATTAAGAAAACAATGAAGAAAATAAAAGAAACACTAAATCGAATTAGGGTTAGGGTTTTTATGTTTGGATCTGGTAATTAATGCATAATAATGATTGAGTAATGATTGTATAATGATGGCATAATGATTTTATGAAATTAGGGTTTGGTTTTGGTAACTTTAAAATAAATCCGATTGGAAAATAAAGTACAAGGGTGTGTTTTGCCAACTTTGAAACATCTGGGATATTTTTGTAAGATCATATATATCAGTAGGAATATGGGAAAAATATAACTTGAGGGTTCTAAGTGTAAATATTACAAGAAGTGAGTTAATTGTATTTAATTGGTGCGATTTATAATTAATTAAAGTAGAGGGATTAAAAGTGTAATTTCTGGAAACTTGGGACTGATTTGAGTAATAAAATATATTCAGGGGGTTTTGTGCTAATTTGGTAATTTAATGGCTTAATATGTAATTATTGATAATTAAAAGTTGAAATTGTAAGTTAAAGGGTTAAATATGTAACTTTGATAACTTGAAGGACTTAAAGTGTAAATTGTGAATACTTGAAGGTATATTAGTATAACATGATAAAATAAGGGATTATTATGTAAAATGGATAAGTTAAGGGTTTAATGTGTAACTTTGAATACTAAAAGGTTTAAAGTGTAATTTTGGAAAGTAAAGGGTTAAAATGTAAAGTTATGAAACCCTAAGGACCAAATGTGTAAATATGTTAAAAGATACTTTGATTCCATTAATAATGATTCAACTTTCTAATTATGGAAACTTTCTAAAAGTGGAAACTTACTGTTTATGGAAACCTGTTAAAAGTGGAAAGTCACTTTAAATGGAAAGTTACTAAAACTGGAAAGCCGACTAAAATGAGAAATCTGAATTGAATAAGTTATTAATAATAAGCCGATCATTAATTCGTGTAGATTCGCTGAAGAAGGAGTTTTGCTTCCGACCTTTATGTTTTCTGTCATGTTTGCACTTGCGGTTTAAGGTACAGATATTCTGACCTTTCTCAAAAGGTTTCTCATGATCTCTTTCATATTCTGATCCGTTAGTTCCCGAATTGATGCCATTGCTATGATCCCCTTTACTTGAACCTTCTCTGTTGATCCCACTTGATATGACCTCCGTTATGAACCTATGCTATGAAAACCTTCTTAATGATACCATGGAAATGTTTTGAGAAGAACTGATTTGAAAAGATGTTTATAAATGATGCTAAATTTCTTTTTAAAAGAAAGGTTATTTAACTTTCATGAACCCTATATTTTGAAAGACCATTTTTATGAAAACTGTTTTAAAAGATTATTTAAATTGGACTTTTAATAGAAACTTTTGAAACGGACTTTTGAACTGAACCATGAATTGATTTTTGAATATGAACCTTGACCTGATGAACTCTGAATGGACCTTGACTATTATTTCTGATATGATTTTGAGATGACTTTGAGATAAACCTTTGCTATATGACCTTTTGTATGACTTTGAGACCTGACTCTTAGTTTGATACCCGAGCCATTTCTGTTTTCCCTACCTATGGAGGTACCATAGGCATGTCTGTGATGCACCACTGGCATGACTCATGTGTGGGTGAGTGATTTCTCACGCCGTCCCTTTTTATGATTATTATTATGGCCATTATGACTTTGAGTATATGACTTTGAGATTGACTTTGAGTAAGGGGCGTATGGATTGCAATCCTAGATCTGTTCTGTTTAGTGGATTTAACTATGACTTTGAGTTGACTTTGAGGTGACTGGTGCTGTGTGCAATACACGCCTTTCACAATTTCTGGGAGCTAGCTACTCCACCCATTTGATACATGAGGACACCCCTCATATTATCTGGTTGCCTGAGAGGTATCCCCTCTGATTGTGAGATTATGACTTTGAGATTATGACTTTGAGAATTATGACTTTGAGATTTATGACTTTGAGTTTCTGGGCTCGTGGTAGATGACTATCCTTTCTTCTTTATATTCTATCACTCTTTTATCTATTCCTTATTCTATTTCCCCAATGCACTATGTTTCAGTTCTGTTTCATTATCATTGCTTTGTATATGTATCTGTTCACTGGGCTTTTTAAGCTCAGCCGCATTTCCTTTTCCTGCGGCAGGTTTTAGTAGGAAGCTGGGTTATGGGAAGAGAGTGTGATTGGACTTAGAAGACTATGCTTTGGACTAGAGATGATTAGATGAAGTTTCACTTTATTAGACATAGTATTTATTTCTTTGTAACCTTGTAGTTTCAGATTTTCATTTGTAACCCTGAATTTCGTTATATGTATGAATCATATGCTTGTGTTTGTTCTGATATGTCACTGTAATGTAATACTTCTACCCTTATCGGGTTGGGGTGTTACAATTATGGTATCAGAGCCCAGGCTGCGATTCGTAATACATTTACCCTTGACCTGTGAAGTTTGGACCCCTAAGTTTCCACTGTAGGCGCTCATAAGACAACCTTTGAAACTTTACATTAGGATTCCCCATAGGAACCCAAGTTATTACCGGTGAGGAATGGGTAGACTAAGACATTTATGTAAGTATCATTTGCTTCCGTATCACTCTGATCGTGCCTTTGCTCTTAGATAAGCCTTATAAGGACCTTTGTTTCAGAAGTTAGAAGTTTTGCAACTTAAGCTTAGTAACCAAGTAAGTTTGGAATACCTCGGGAGGCTACCTGGATACCTTACACATTTAAGTTTCACTTTCAGATTTTGATCTCCGCCTCCGATTTGTTTGATAAGCTGTTTGACACCTTTTTGGACCATATCGTAGGTCATTCAACCGCAATGTGTTCGACACATTCTGTGAATTCATTACTTATGATGAGTATGAATGTATCATCCGATACTACTTAACTCTGTATGATCCATTATTACTCCTATGAGAATTTTGGTAATTATGAACCACGAATATAAGACGTTTTGTTTCCTCTCTTTGAATGATGAACCTTGTTCTGCCAACCATTTCCTTTGGAAGGGTATGATGTAAATACTATCTCTATATGGATTTGTTAACTAAGCATGATGATGCTGATGACTGAGATTCTGTAACTCTCATGATTGACAATTATACGATGTTCGTATTACCAATGATACACATCCTACCTGCTACTTATGCTAAGAAGCTAAACGAAATTCCCACACATTGAACTGTTCGTTTATCCATCCCAACATTTTGTTGAACCATGTACTTGACTCTAATATATGAACTATCTGTATGATTTGACGAATGTATTCACTCTATGAATCCTTTGACTTTGAGATGTCTGATTGTACGGTCTTTTGGACTGAATGGCTATTCGTGAAGATACCATAGACTACCATATCTGAAATGTGACCTTAAAAATCTGCTTCACCCTATTCCATTATGATGACTCTCTACATCTGCTAAAATTTCTGTCACTATGGAAACACCTACCCCAAACTCATGTGATTACCAAGTTGTCCTGAAAACCATTATTATCAACCCTTGGAAAGTTCTACTATTGGGAAATATTTTGTCATACGAAGATTTTCCGGTATTCTCTGATGAACCTTTTGGTACTCCTTCCTGCTAGGAAGTAGAGTGGGCATTTAACTGATCTCAGTTGAAGAAACCATGGTGCTATAAAAGTTGAGTATTTGAAGGAACTGATGGAATATGATTTTTGTTAACCCTTGTGATTCTCTTTGGATGCTCTCGTTTGTTTATGAAGAAGAACAAGAGAAGTATGCGATGACGTATCGACTATCGTGAACTTAAACGTACCACCATCAGCAATCATTATCTGTTTCCGCGTATCAATGATTAATTTGTTTTTCCTTTGAACCCCGCATTTGATTGCATCATTTTAGATTTGAAGGACTGAAGAAGCAACCACAAAAACTTCTAAGAAGGGAGTTTACCTTTGGGAAGTATTTCAGTTCCTGAAGAAGAAAGAAGGCGATGTGAAAATTTCCTGAGATGATTTCTGAAATTGCCTTTGCACTCGTTACCACATTTGTGAGTTTGAATGATGCCAATGGTGTTGGCTAGAATAATCATGTTTTCGCGTGTTTTGGACAAATTGTCATAGTATGACATTGTGTTGTGTTCTAAAACGAAAGAAGAACATAGAGATTATTGGTGAGACGACCCTTTGTTCTGGAAGAGAAATTTGATTGACGTTCAGAAAGCATAATAGACAACACTACCCTGTATAATGTAAAGACAGAGCTTTCACAAGAAGGACCAAGATCGAAGATCGTTATCGGAGTTAGAAACTTGGTGGAAGAGTCGTAGAAGATGGTTGCGACAAGCACTACCATGGAAGAAGCATACAAGAAGAAGTGAGGAACTGGGATAGTGCTCAATCATACATCATGCAACACGTGAAGATTTCAGTTTGGGCACCAAGACAACCAGACCAAAGAAGACGAACCATTCAACACACAACCTGGAGTCGACAACAACATCATGTACCTTAAAACCTGGAGCCATGACAGAAGACCTGTCGAAGACACGCAGTCTTGTTTCTCTATTCATTTTAGTTGTACTAAGATGAATTGAGAGCAGAAGCAGACCTGCGGATGGAGGGATGCACAGTGATCGTGTCAGAGACTGCCGCTACGACGCCACAGTACCAAGAAGAGTTGCTGAAGGCTTGAGGAACCAGACTCGAATTTTAAATTCTCTTAATCATGAGGTAAGACGGACAAGAATAAACAGACTACTCCAACTTGGAAGAAATTTTGAAATTTGTATTTGAGTGGACGAATTTTGAAGCGGACATTGTGTTTAGACGAGATGATTCTGTAAAGGATTGACGCTATTGATGACGTACCTTAATTTTGAATGACATTCTCGGATCTCCGTTACTCTTCGAGTAATTTTCGTTCTCTTAGTTATGTTGTTTGATTTTGGTGACCTCTGAGACTATAGGTGGACTAGGTGGATTTAAATAAGTTTGGGTGTTCACAACTTGAGATAAAGTATGATCATCATGAGGGCATATGTATATGATGCCAGTATTATGACGCCTGGCCAACGTGATAATACTTACATCATATAACGTGCACTTATGGTGGGCATGTGATATTTCGAGGCGTGCCTTAGAAGCTTTAGAATTCTGGCATCTGATCAAGATCATCTGAGTTTAGTGAGACTTTAGGTTCATTCTACCTATACGTTTGATATGCTGTCCTTGTTATACGATTCGATACGTTTGGACTCTCGACACGTGTTTTGCTAATCTTTGCAACTTCTGATAAGGATCTTAGGTTCCATTATGAAATTCTGCCATTGACGATATCTAACGATATGCTTTCTGTCCATATACGATTCGCATTCGTGAAGTTGTTCATTATGATCTGCTATGAGTAAAGTATGTGATTGCGGACTTTGAGGAAATGAGCCCTGTTTGTTTCTGAGAATACCTTTGGAAGGTTATCTAAAAGCCGTGACTATTTGAGAAGCTGAAGAGTTAAACCGTATATCACCCCATGTTTGCTACAATTCAATGTATTCTCATCTGATTCGCCTAATCAATTCGATGAAAATCCTATGTATTTTTATACCTCTTCCTGGAGAATTCGTTTATCATCCGTTATGTTTGGTACATTATCCTTTTGATTCAAATTCAGTATGATATGCCTTTCTGAGAAATCTAAAACTGTTTTGACAATAGTTACGAGTCATGAGAAACTAATTGGTCTGAAGATCTTTTTGGAAGAACCTCCCCGAGCGTGAGAATGTTTGTAATGACCTTTTGCGGTTTACTACGACTTCGTCTAACTTTGCGACCTCAAATTTCGAGGACGAAATTTTTCTTTTTAGAGGGGAAGAAGTTGTAACACCTAAAATCTGAAAGCAAGTGAAATGACCAAAATGCCCCTACATGTTTAAAAATTTATTAAAAGCTTATTAAAGTACCAAATAAATCCTAATCTCCTAACAATGCATAAGTTATGATACCAAATATTTTTAACAATTTCATTTAACATTTATACATGTGGAAAATTACCAAAATACCCCTTATAGGGCCAAATGAAATAAAATGAATTTTAAAGAGATTTAAAATGATTTAAACTTGGTAAATAAGGAAGATAATCACCAAGAATATTTTGTTAACCTATAATCACGAAATTATGGTCTTCCCCCCCCCCCCCCTCATCACACGGCCTCCCATTTTAAAAAGTCAAACCATACCTTTTCTCCACAAACCCTAATTGCCGATCCAAAATAAACACACAAAAGAATTCTCCTAAGCCTCCATTCTACCACCCCATAATTCCTAAGCATTTTTCTGTGATCAAACAACATCCAAAGAGTCCTAGAAAAATACCCTTTTGAATTTTTGAAGCTTGGTTCGATCGTGGCACATTTTTCCTTTTGTCGAGCACTATAAACAAGGTAAATTCGTTATGTTTCATACGACCTCTTATAAATTCATTTTCTATTTTTCCTGAGTTCCTTACATCATATATGATATTAAAAAAATGATTACAAGGTTTTTTGGTTGCGTTTGTTCTCGTGGGAATTTTTGGTGTCGTATTATCCAATTCAAGAGGTGTAATTCGTCCAGCCTATTCTATTTGTTCCAGATCTGGTCTGGTATTTTTCTCACGTCTCTTACATCATATAAGTCTCAAATAAAATGTTCTAATCGATCCATGCATGCTCTATAACGTTTTGGTGAATTAAACCCTAAAAACGCAACAAAACTCTATATCATTGTATATGAATTTTCTGGATATGAATGATAATTTTTATGAACTTCATATGTTAATTATGATCTCGTAAAAATATGGGTTTGAATTATAGAAGCTTAAATCTCGTGTTGTGATTTATTTTATAAATCGGCTAATTAAGAAAACAATGAAGAAAATAAAAGAAACCCTAAATCGAATTAGGGTTAGGGTTTTTATGTTTGGATCTGGTAATTAATGCATAATAATGATTGAGTAATGATTGTATAATGATGGCATAATGATTTTATGAAATTAGGGTTTGGTTTTGGTAACTTTAAAATAAATCCGATTGGAAAATAAAGTACAAGGGTGTGTTTTGCCAACTTTGAAACATCTGGGATATTTTTGTAAGATCATATATATCAGTAGGAATATGGGAAAAATATAACTTGAGGGTTCTAAGTGTAAATATTACAAGAAGTGAGTTAATTGTATTTAATTGGTGCGATTTATAATTAATTAAAGTAGAGGGATTAAAAGTGTAATTTCTGGAAACTTGGGACTGATTTGAGTAATAAAATATATTCAGGGGGTTTTGTGCTAATTTGGTAATTTAATGGCTTAATATGTAATTATTGATAATTAAAAGTTGAAATTGTAAGTTAAAGGGTTAAATATGTAACTTTGATAACTTGAAGGACTTAAAGTGTAAATTGTGAATACTTGAAGGTATATTAGTATAACATGATAAAATAAGGGATTATTATGTAAAATGGATAAGTTAAGGGTTTAATGTGTAACTTTGAATACTAAAAGGTTTAAAGTGTAATTTTGGAAAGTAAAGGGTTAAAATGTAAAGTTATGAAACCCTAAGGACCAAATGTGTAAATATGTTAAAAGATACTTTGATTCCATTAATAATGATTCAACTTTCTAATTATGGAAACTTTCTAAAAGTGGAAACTTACTATTTATGGAAACCTGTTAAAAGTGGAAAGTCACTTTAAATGGAAAGTTACTAAAACTGGAAAGCCGACTAAAATGAGAAATCTGAATTGAATAAGTTATTAATAATAAGCCGATCATTAATTCGTGTAGATTCGCTGAAGAAGGAGTTTTGCTTCCGACCTTTATGTTTTCTGTCATGTTTGCACTTGCGGTTTAAGGTACAGATATTCTGACCTTTCTCAAAAGGTTTCTCATGATCTCTTTCATATTCTGATCCGTTAGTTCCCGAATTGATGCCATTGCTATGATCCCCTTTACTTGAACCTTCTCTGTTGATCCCACTTGATATGACCTCCGTTATGAACCTATGCTATGAAAACCTTCTTAATGATACCATGGAAATGTTTTGAGAAGAACTGATTTGAAAAGATGTTTATAAATGATGCTAAATTTCTTTTTAAAAGAAAGGTTATTTAACTTTCATGAACCCTATATTTTGAAAGACCATTTTTATGAAAACTGTTTTAAAAGATTATTTAAATTGGACTTTTAATAGAAACTTTTGAAACGGACTTTTGAACTGAACCATGAATTGATTTTTGAATATGAACCTTGACCTGATGAACTTTGAATGGACCTTGACTATTATTTCTGATATGATTTTGAGATGACTTTGAGATAAACCTTTGCTATATGACCTTTTGTATGACTTTGAGACCTGACTCTTAGTTTGATACCCGAGCCATTTCTGTTTTCCCTACCTATGGAGGTACCATAGGCATGTCTGTGATGCACCACTGGCATGACTCATGTGTGGGTGAGTGATTTCTCACGCCGTCCCTTTTTATGATTATTATTATGGCCATTATGACTTTGAGTATATGACTTTGAGATTGACTTTGAGTAAGGGGCGTATGGATTGCAATCCTAGATCTGTTCTGTTTAGTGGATTTAACTATGACTTTGAGTTGACTTTGAGGTGACTGGTGCTGTGTGCAATACACGCCTTTCACAATTTCTGGGAGCTAGCTACTCCACCCATTTGATACATGAGGACACCCCTCATATTATCTGGTTGCCTGAGAGGTATCCCCTCTGATTGTGAGATTATGACTTTGAGATTATGACTTTGAGAATTATGACTTTGAGATTTATGACTTTAAGTTTCTGGGCTCGTGGTAGATGACTATCCTTTCTTCTTTATATTCTATCACTCTTTTATCTATTCCTTATTCTATTTCCCCAATGCACTATGTTTCAGTTCTGTTTCATTATCATTGCTTTGTATATGTATCTGTTCACTGGGCTTTTTAAGCTCAGCCGCATTTCCTTTTCCTGCGGCAGGTTTTAGTAGGAAGCTGGGTTATGGGAAGAGAGTGTGATTGGACTTAGAAGACTATGCTTTGGACTAGAGACGATTAGATGAAGTTTCACTTTATTAGACCTAGTATTTATTTCTTTGTAACCTTGTAGTTTCAGATTTTCATTTGTAACCCTGAATTTCGTTATATGTATGAATCATATGCTTGTGTTTGTTCTGATATGTCACTGTAATGTAATACTTCTACCCTTATCGGGTTGGGGTGTTACATAAAGAAACAGAAATTTTATTGCCATCAATAGTATCAGTAAAACCAAGATCCAACAAACATGAAAAGGAAACAACACCTCTAATAATAGAAGGTGCATAATGACAATTGTTTAAAATCAGTACTAAACCAGAAGGTAAAACTAAATTAAACACTCCTATGGCTTCAACTGCTGCTTGTGCTCCATTGCCCACATGCAGAAATTGCTCCCCATAAGATAGTCTCCTTTCCTCTCTAAACCCCTGTAGTGTATTACAAATGTTAATACCACATCCAGTATCATATACTCAGGAATTTAATTTATGAGATAAAGTAAATAATTCAATGATAAATAAGTTACCTGAAGTACTGGCGCCCATGTGCCCAGTCTTCTTAACCTTATTATTTCGCAAGTCATCGAGATAAAGAGGACAATTCCTCTTCCAGTGACCCATCACTTTGCAGTAATGGCATCCTTGATCCTTCTTCGGATTATCCTTCTTAGGAGGGTTCTTCTTAGGTTGAGGAGGTTGATAAGCCATAACTTGCTTATTCTTATCAGCCTTAGCCTTACCCTTACCCTTCTTCTTGTTCGCATTTGGCTTGTTAATTCTACCCCTTGAATAGCTAGTACTTGGGGTGTAGGAGCCTTTTGTGGTAAACCTTTCTCATAATCAATGAGCAGTGCGTGCAATTCACTTACTGTCTTCCCCACGCAATGCATATTGAAGTTCCTTACAAAACCACTAAATTCCTTATTAAGGGATCTATTGATTAAGTTCACAGCCATATCATTGTCATAGGGTTTACCAAGTGTTTGTAGTTGATCCATGAAACTCTTCATTTTCAACACATGAGTACTCACAGGTTCATCATCACCCTGCTTACAACCATGTAAAGACTCCATCAAATCATAAATCTCTACATTTGATGGTTTCTCATATAGTTTCTTTAGTTCATCAATCATGTCCATGGGGAGGAATTCTTCAAACTGCCTTTGTAAAGCAGGTGACATCGCCCCTAACATCATTGCGGCCACATCAATATATTCCTTACAAACTATTTTCCAATCAGCCTTAGCAGCATCAGTAGCTTCAGGACCAGTTGGTTCAGCAGGATAAGGCGTCTTCAAGATTTCAAGTTGACCAGTCACTCGCAAGACAATCCTGAGTGAACGATACCAATCATTGAAATTCTCTGAGCCAGTCAATTTTTCTCGTTCAAAATAAGCCTTGAACGCAGAACGTAAGTTGGTGTTATCAGTTTGAGCCATATCTACAGATAAAGAAAGTTCAAAACATTAGTATTTTTGATAATACAATTTTTCAAGAAAATAAAATACCCAAGGAAATCATATCCATAGAATAATCTTGAAAACTAGGATCCCCCATAAACATAGTTTCATCACATCAGTTGATCTGCTAGTAATGAAAGTATAATATGAGGTAACTTGTCGTACAATAATTGGCATAACATTTGTCCAATTCCTAGATTTATGGGATTTACAATCACAAAACATTTGTATTGTAAGCATGTTTAATCCCCATCTTAATGCCTTGAGACCAAGATCTCACTTCCTACTCAATTTAAGTCGTCTAACTTAAAAACTGCAAACTCACAAATCTATCACATCAGTTGATCTGCAAACAATGAATTTATGAAATTTACCTCTCCATTGCAATCTAGCCAAGCTCTCACATGACGTAAACTACAACTTCAAGTGTTCTTAATTAGATGGCATTTGACTTAATTTTATAAAGGTATTAATTTTGACGTGATCAAAATAATGTATGAATAAGCATGCATACAACTTCATAACATTGGTTTTATAAAACATTTTTATTACCAATTAACTAAGAGTAAAATAGCAAAGTTTTGATTGAGGTATCGGGTTCACCAATTAAAGAATTACCAACAATTATCGTCCACTATATCGTACTTTTGCATAAGCCCTAAGGCTTAGTGTTTCGGATAATCATTATGGAATTGTGGTGAATTCACCCTTAAGATGACAGTGTACATGTAATGGTTGTTCGGTAAGTCTAATTTACACACAAACGAGCATTAAGACAGAATGTTGTCTATCTAAGGTCACAATTTAATGCGAAACCAACCTTATACCCATCTTGTAGTGTCTAAACTTCGGTCGGGCCTAGTTAACCATTACGTACAAAAACATCAATCAGCCAATCCTTTGAAATTTAAGCTCTTAAAAACCAAAACAATTTCGCCATTTATTTAGTCCATATTATTTTTCTATTCAAAAATTACATTTTTTCGTTTATAAACATGTCTAATATAATAATAAACAAAAAACAAGTAATACATAATAAAAAATAAAAACAACCAAATAAATATATACATAATCATAACAATTAAATATGTATAAACATGTAGCCACATGCAAAATATATTCAATAATCCTATTAATAATCAAACTAGGTGGGTAACGCATTTATTCAATTAGGGCTTTCTTCTTCAAAGGAAAAAGAACCACATACATCGATTTATCGATTGCGTAAACCAAAACTAAACAAATACCACATAGCACGTAATTGATTACTTAATATTGGAGTCTTCTCCAATTCGACATCTATTAATATATATACATGTTGCGATATAACTTAACAATTAATTCATATATCCTATTTAAACTATTTAAATTATCACACAATTAAATCCATGCAAACTTGCACTTTTCATGGATTATGCTTAAAAATTAACATATTGCACCAAGATCGTTTACTAAAACGCATAACCAATTACAAGACATCCTAGGGTTTCTAATCATATTAAAAAAAATCAAAACCAAAACCCTAAAACCCTAAAAGGTCAATCGACCCAATTAAAATTTAGGGTTAGGAATCAAAAAAACCCTAAAAACATGTAACTAAACGAATCACGCTTCAATTTTTTATGCGTTTCGATAATTAATTACACATTATAACGGCTCTAGATGCCACTGTTGGAATTATGATATCATGACAATCGTATAAAATAAACCAAACACATCAAGTGAGCATAGCGGAAGCAATTACAAGATCATATAATATGTAATTAAGTAATCAAATATAAAAGTAAACATACCTTTGTGATTCTAGCCCGAACAAGAATCAAATGCAATCTTCAAATCAAGAACCCTAATTAGGGTTTATGTGGATTATAAGAATTACCCCTTACCTCTTTTGTAATTCAATCCAAGAATCAAACAATAGTGTGTTTGAATCATGTTCTTGTACACACGTACTAATTCAAGTAAAAGTTTATGCAAGTAAATTAAACACAAAACTTTTTAGCTTAAGAAAATCGAATCCCTTAAAGAGATTGTTTGATGAATCGATTTAGGGACAAGAGGAGGAGAGAAAAACACCAAGATGTGTGTGTACAAGTTATGAGAAAACTAATAACCCATAAAAGAGGTGTTTATATGCTAGTGAATACTTGTAGCTCAAGGCACAAAGGAGGTGGGAAACCCCCTGGCCGATCGGTCACACATCCCTAAGGGGATTCCGGAACCTTCTCTTGTTTCCAATTATTCACAAGTATTACTTTCCTAATCTTCGTCTAACTGTCGTTAGTAATTCTCCGTTAAATACTAACGGTCGTTACTAGTTTTGTGTTTATTAATAATTACATATAACATTTATAAATAATTATTCTTTTACTCTTCATACGTATTGTGTGCAATCCTGTGATCTCGAGTTCGATCCTAAGACACAACTATTATTATAATGTCTATAAAACCAACAAATATAACTAGCAAATTATATCGTAATTTCGTAGAACCCCTGCTCCAACTACCAATCTGAGTGCTGATTCTAGTCAATTCAACAAAAGTAAAAATAAAATATGAAAAAGGAAAACCACCAAATGCCGCGTTGAAGTTGGGGCCGGCCAAGCATATAATTTTTTTAGTGGAATTAGAATTATTAATCGATAAAATGGTTGCTGACACCTGATTTAAATATATAAATGTATGTAAATAAATGTATTAATTCTCAGATGTTATTCACCCTCGATCTCTTTCTAACTCAAGAGTATGTCATTTCCATCCTCTAGCCAAGATGCTCAATCCTCCATATCCTTAGAGTCGATACAACCGTGTCGCCAGTTTACATTTTCTGAGATTCAGCTAGCAACACATGACTTTGATGAGTCATTGGTTATTGGACGTGGAGGTTTTGGCCAGGTTTACAAAGGGACCGTCTCTAATGGGTCATGTTGTGTGGATGCAGCTATTAAGCGGTTGGAATCAACTTCTAATCAAGGAGCTGTAGAGTTTTGGGCTGAAGTTGAGATGCTGTCGAAGTTAAGGCACTGCCACTTGGTGTCTTTGATTGGTTACTGCAAAGATGAGCAAGAGATGATCCTTATTTATGAGTATATGCCTAAAGGAACTCTTGCAGATCGTCTCCATAAATGTCTAATTCTAACTTGGGTGCGAAGACTCAAAATATGCATAGGGGCCGCTCGTGGCTTAGATTATCTACACACTGGTACGGGTATAAACCATGGAGTTATACATCGAGATGTTAAAAGCTCAAATATATTGGTAGATATCAATTGGGCTGCTAAGATATCGGACTTTGGGTTATCCAAGATAGGCCCAACTAATCTACCTTCCACCCCTTATGTTAACACAATGGTAAGAGGTACATTTGGATATCTAGATCCAAATTACTTTTACACGGGTAAGTTGACTCGAAAGTCTGATGTGTACGCCTTTGGAGTTGTACTATTTGAAGTATTGTGTGGGAAGAAAGCAGTCGATACAAGTATTGACGAGGAGCAGTGTAGTTTGGCAGCATAGGCTCACGACTCTATTAAAGAAGGCAGGGTCAAGCAAATTGTTGATGTGAATATAAGGGGGAGTATATCCTCTAAATGTTTAAAGGAGTTTGCGCGACTAGCTGACAGGTGTTTGCATAGCAGTCCACAGCAACGGCTTACAATGGCCCAGGTTGTGACGGGTCTTGAATCTATCCTAGCCTCACAAGAGAAAGCTAACCAAATGTTGTCGCCTTTAGACATGAAAATATTTGGTAAAATGGTACCAACGTTTCTCTTTCCATCTCGGGAAAAGTCAGGTATTTTGTTCAATTCCCGTCCCTTTTCGGTTAAAAATGTTGAATTTCGATTTTTCATGTTCAGACTACCCTTGTAATATACTCCACCAAACTAATAAGACAAAAAATGCAATTAAGGTCATTTAAATTTTATGATAGCTTTCAGTAGTAAATAATTTTTTCTTCTACATATATGCATGAATGAATTTTTATTTTGTTACTGTATTATTTTTTTTAGCGGCAAATAAGATATTTTATTAATATAGCTTGCAAATAGCTAGAAAATACAATTGGAAAATGAAAGTGGTACTAAAACACCATACTTGAGAACCAAGCACCTAAAGAAACGTTACCTCTATGAGACATCGAACAAACATCTCAAACCCACTAAAAAAAACTAAAATGCACCTCTTAAACCACTTTAAAATCTACCAATATCCAAGTGATCAGATGCTAAAGGCTATGGCAAAATTAGCTGTGAGCAGTAGCAGTGAGTTGTGAGCAGTAGCTGCAGCTCACTGCTCACCGCTCACAGCTTGTTAAAGAAGCATTGAAAAAATGAGCTTTTCTAAAAAATAACAAAGCTCACCGCTCTTTCGCCAAACGAACACTAAAAATAAAAAAGCTCATTGCTCACCGCTCATCACCCAAAAAACTGTGCGCCAAACATAGCCAAAAACTTTAAACTTTAAACTTTAAACATCACCTTTTTTTTCTATTATTTCTTCCTCCAAAACATGGTTTGGAATCTTTTCAATAGCTCACATATTGATAGACTTTAATTTAAGAGAAAGTAGTTTTTTTTTTTTTTTTTTTTTTTTTTTTTTTTTTTTTTTTTTAATTAACTTAGATTATCAAAATGGAGCGTGCACATTTATTTTACCAAAATGGACTTTCGATCAATCCTCCGTTAGATTTGGTGAGTTTTATCGTTAGAGGAGGTGTTTTAGGTGCTATATTTTAGGCTTGGTGTTTTTGTATTGATTTCCTTATCTCTATTGTATGTTAGATATTACATTATATTCGGCTCATCCAACCGTCAAACACACCGGTGCACATCTTCAAGCACATACCAGTTGCGCACTCAATTGCCCATGTGCGCCTAAGCGCATAAAATAAGAGAAAACCAAATAAGTAAACTAAATCACTAAAAGACAAAATGAAGCGCATAGAAAATCATAGGGCGCCTACAATAACATTTGTTTAATAAACAGAGGAAGTGTGTTGTGCTTGTGTTGGTTATGTCAAGTTGTGAGGACATCACGAAAATCATAGCATGAATCTCTATCCAAGAGTGATGGTGTGTGGTACCGTACAAGCCTCTTTCCGCATAGATTCCTTGCAAATCAGTGAATAGGAATACACTCAATACTCAATGGATGTCAATGCATTTATGATGGCAAGTAAAGTTGATTGACAAAGAAAAAAGAAACCTATAAACACTAGGGGTGCTTGGTGGGGAGATAGATACATCTACCCACCGGGTAGTTTGCCCGGATGAGGTGTAATTCAGTCATTGAGAGAGAAGGAACAAATCATTAATTGTGTTTTTTATTTCTTTCAATGACATGTACATGCCACATATTACAAGCACATGGGTAGACTAACCACTGGGTAGATTAAGTTTTCTCCCTTGGTGGGGGGTTAAGGGGGTGGGGAATGCGTAAGGTATTCATTAAATGTGCTTGGTTAGTGGGGGTAAGAGATTGATTACTCCGTAGTGGGTAATGAACCATTATAGAGTAAATTGGGAGCTAATAAATTGATTACCCACCTCACTCATTCTTTTTGTTAAAACTATGAATCTAATACGAAACACAACCACAACACAGCTGATTCACCCAGCCAACCACCCCTTGATGAAAACTTTTATTAACAGAATATGCAAGAAGATGAGTCCACAAAACGTGTGCTTACCAAACAAGATACAAAAGAAATCAGTTGTCCCCTTCAAAAGGATCCAACTATCACACTACAAGAATCAAGTTACAATAAAGCCTCACTACAACTCTCAACACTATCTACCAAACTATAACCTGATCAAGATGATCAGAAAACTACCAGAATATCAATACCAGACCAATGATAACTTGAGAGAGAGAGATGTAAGTATGTGTGAGAAATAATACGGCTGAATAATGAGAAGCTAGGGTTGGGCTTAGCTTATATAGAAGCAAGTAACACTTCAACCCTTGAAGAATCAACAACCTGTCAAAACAAGCTCAACATACAAACATTAGAGAAATATGACATAATAAGTCCCTGGACTTATTATGACCAACATGAGCTTGCATAACACAACATATTCCAACACCCCCTCTCAAGCTCATGGCTTGAACATATCAACCAAACCAAGTTTATCACAAAACTGCTTATGCTGAGAAATACTCAGCCCTTTTGTAAAAATATCATCAACATTATTAGCAGAAGCAACTTTTAAAGTCTTAATGACTCCACCAGTTACTTTCTCTCTAACAAGATGCAAGTCAATTTCAAAATGTTTAGTTTTCTCATGAAATACTGGATTTGCAGCAATCTGAATAGCAGAACTGCTATCACAAAACAAATTTGCAGGTAACAAGTCATCTACTCCAAGATCTTTAAAAACTTTAATAATCCAAATAAGTTCACAAGTAGTAGATGCAAGACATCTATACTCAGATTCTGCAGAAGACCTAGAAATAGTGGCTTGTCTTTTACTTTTCCATGAAATCAGATTATTATAAAAGTAAACACAAAAACCAAACACAGATTTCCTAGAAACAAGACACTTAGCCCAATCTGCATCTGAAAAAGCATATAGATTAAGCCTTTTAAAATACTGAAAATGAATACCTGTACCAGGAGCCTATTTTAGATATCTCAAAACTCTAAGTGTAGCAGTGAAATGTGAGTTAAGAGGAGCATGCATATGCTGACTTAAACAATGCACTGCATAAGAGATGTCAGGTCTAGTAACAGATAAGTAAATAAGTTTTCCAACCAATTTTTGATACTCGGTCATGTTAGATAAGAATTTATCATTCTCAGTCTCAACATGACTCAAAACCACATTCTGCTGCAAAGGAGTAGCAGCAGGCTTACATGCCAATAAACCATACTCTTGTAACAAGTCCAAACAATACTTTCTTTGAGAAAGACAAAGACCAGTATCATTATCTAAAACTTCAATACCCAAAAAATATTTAAGTTTAGAAAACTTTTGAATTTCTCAATTTCACCAACATTGTTACCAGTGATGACAATGTCGTCAACATAAACCAGTAATGCCAAAAAAAACTCCATTAGTATCCTTAGTGTATAATGAATAGTAATTTAGACATTGTTTAAAACCATTTTCCACCAAAGCAGTGGTAAGTTTTTCAATCCACTGTCTTGGAGCTTGTTTTAGCCTACCTTAGTTTCATTTTTATCATAATAACCAGGAGGCAATTACATATACACATCTTCATACAAATCACCATATAAGAAGGCATTATTAACATCCAATTGAAATAAAGGCCACTTATTAGAAACATATAAGGCAATCAAACACCTAACAGTAACCATTTTCACAACATGACTAAATGTCTCCTCATAATCAATTCCATCTCTCTGATTAAAGCCTTTGGCTACAAGCCTAGCTTTATATCTATCAACCTCACCAGAAGACTTATATTTAAGTTTCCAAATCTATTTGCACCCAATGGCAAACCTGCCATCAGGCAACTCACACAACTCATAAGCATTGTTCCTATGTAAAGCTTCCATTTCTGAATTCATAGCTTCTTTCCACGTAGGATTTTGAACAGCCTCAGAAAAAGACTTAGGTTCACAAGCCTTATTGAGTGTTGTAGAAAAACACATATTAACTCTGGAAAGATTGGTATAAGAAACATACTTTTCAAGACCATACTTCAGATTACTTCCAACAACAAAGTCATTAAACTTAACAGGTTGACTCCTATGTCTACTAGACCTCCTAACACTTGGTGGTGCTTCCATTTGAACTTGTTGATCCTCACCATTGAAAACATTTTGATTAATGCCCTCAGAGGTGATAGTATCATCTATCTGGGTTGCTGTGGGGGCACCTTCTTCATTGAATGTATTAGCACAATCATCTGGAGATACCACCCTACTACCTTCCACATTAGAAGGGTCACCCTCTTCATCATTGGGACTTTCAGACCCATGAATGTCAAAAAAATTTAAGTTGTTAACTCTACTCTCATCAAAGTTTGGTTCTAAGACATTAAAAACATTTTCAGATTCATTAAAAACATTTGAAGACTTCATTTTAAAAGGAAACACAGTTTCATAAAATCTAACATCTCTAGAGTAAAACACTGACTTACTTTCTAAACCATACAATTTATAAGCTTTTTTAACACTAGAAAAACCAATTAAGACACATTTTTCAGACTTTGAACCAAACTTATCATGTGAATTTAAAACTGTAGAATAACATAGACATCCAAAGGATCTGATGTGAGAGAGACTAGGATCCTTACCATATACTAGAAAATAAGGGGAAGCACCAGACAAGACAGAGGAGGGAAACCTGTTAATTAAGTACACAGCTGTTAAAACACATTCAGGCCACATATTCAAGGGAATCCCCCCTGAAACATACCTAGCAACATTAAGAAGATGTCTATGTTTCCTTCCAGCAATTTCATTTTGCTGAGGAGTATAGGCACAAGAAGTTTGATGAACCATCCCTAATTCAGAAAAGAGAGTAGATAATTGATTGTTGACAAACACAGTTCCATTATCAGATCTTATGATCTTAACCTTTTTGTTAAACTATGTAAAGATACGTTTTATAAAATTTGTAATATGATCACCAACTTCAGGCTTTGACTTTAGTAAATACACCCAAACTGCTCTACTAAAATCATCAACCAAAGTTAAAAAATGTTTAAAACCTTCTTTACTAATTACCCTATAAGGACCCCAAACATCACAATGAATGAGATCCCCAACAGATTCGGTTTTATGTTCACTTAATGGAAAAGGTTTTCTAGTTTGTTTAGCCTTGTGACACACATCACAAGGATAAAGATGATCCACTCTTTTAAAACCAATTTTATTACCCAAGGTAGACAAGACTTGGTCAGCAGGATGACCAAGTCTTTGGTGCCATAACTCATTAGAAACATGACAAATAAGCACATAATTACACATAGCAAGACTAGAATCACCACAATCAGTTTCATCAAACAAATAGAGTCCACCAGACTCACTACCAGTCCCCACAATCTTGCCCAGATTCAAATCCTGAATATAACATTTATGCTCATCAAAACCAACAAAGAACTTACTATCTTTAATCATCTTGTTAACAGATAACAAACTCACATTATACTCAGGAACAACAAGAACATCAAATAAAACCACACCAGAAGTAAGTATCAGACTACCAATAGCATAAATTTTAGCAACAGTACCATTGGGATGACCAACAGTAAGCATAAGACTAGAAATATTAACAACATTAAACATATTCTTAGTGGAATCAGTCATATGCTGAGTTGAACCAGAGTCAATGACCCATCCTAATGTAACATTGTAACTCACAGAACTAGACTTAGCACAAAAAAATTTCTCAAAATGCAAGTTAAACATCACATTATTATTAAGAGAAAGTGAGAGAGATACCTGCCATACTTGCAGACACATTAGTAGAGGGTTTTTCATTAATGAGACTTAAGAGTTTCATCATTTGATCATTAGTGAAAGACCCAGTCATAGAACCAGAAGAAGTGGATGGTTGAGACATATCTGCATTCGCATTAAACCTTTTGACAGCAGCAGATTGTTTAGACAAATTAGGGTTTCTTTTAAAACCAGATGGATAACCATTTAATTCAAAGCACCTTTCAATGGTATGACCAATTAGACCACAGTGTTTACAAACCAGATTAGGATTAGGTCCCCTATTTCCATTACCATTATTATTATTACCATTACTATTCCTCCTAACAAAGTTGTTGTTAGAGTTTGAATTGTTATTGGTCTTAGTAACAAAAGCATCAGGTTGGACCTTACTGTTAGAACCAGAACTAGGGTGGAGTCCTCTATGAGACTCCTCTCTAGAGACCACATTAAAGGCCTCTTTAACATCTGGTAAAGGGTCTCTAGCAAGAATATTACTTCTAATTGGTTGATACACTTCATTTAAACCCATAAGAAACTGCATAAGACTAACAAGTTGATTATGTTTCAACACACCCTCATGAGCATCACAAGTACAAGCAGGCAACAAAGTCAAAGTATCAAATTCCCTCCATATGGAATTCAACTTATGATAATAATCAACAGACAATTCACCTTGTTTAAGACCATTAATTTTGTGAATCACATTAAAAATAATAGAACCATCAATCTTATCATAAGTCTCTTGTAATTCATCCCAAACCTCATAAGCAATTTCTGAGTAAACCTGCCCTAAGTACAACTCAGGGGACAAAGACCCAAGAATTCAGCCAAGAATAATGGCATTACATCTTTCCCATTGCAGGGATAGAACATGACTAGTCACAGGTTTAACACAATACCCATCAACAAATCCCATCTTATTTTTTCCTTTTAAAGCAATTTTCATAGCAGTAAACCACATCTTGTAATTATCAGACCCAGTAAGTTTAAAATGCACAATAGAAACACTAGAACTATCACTGGAATGCACGTAAAGAGGATTACCAGCATCCAAAGCACTAATCAACACCTCAACCATAATAAATGCAACAAATACCAGGCAAGAACAGACAAGAAATCAGATAACAGATAAAGCAGACAAATAACAAGAACATAAACAACCAACACTCCACCAATCTAAACAAACTAAAAGAACTAAAAACAAAGATAAAGACTAAACTATAACTCACACCCAATTCAACTGAAGCACCAAGCCTCACACCTGTCTGTGGGAAGAGCAGGTTTTCGTACTTCTCAAGGAAGCAGATCAAGAAGTTACCCACAGAGTTTGCAGTGTGAAAAACTAAAGTACCCAGTGAATTAAAGGAAGAAAAAAATCCTTACAGTGATAATGAAGATACGCAGTGGAAAGAATCAATCACCAACACTCTTGATTCACTTAGTCAAGAGTGTTAGTAACCACGAATGAACCCCAATAACACCTCAGGAACCACCAGAATCAAGATCCCCAAATTGACAAATTAGGGTTTCAAGAAATCCTAACTGACAAATCCAAGAATCGCCACAAAAAACAACAATTAACACCACGGCCGTTGAGATAACAGCCTCAATAGAGCCCAATTGCACTCAAATCAAGAAACCCTCAAATTCGAGACCAAACCCTAGAAAACCTAATATCAAGAACCAATGGAGATCAAAACCTGGCTATGATACCATGTTAAAACTATGAATCTAATACCAAACACAACCACAACACAGCTGATTCACCCAGCCAACCACCCCTTGGTGAAAAACTTTTATTAACAGAATATGCAAGAAGATGAGTCCACAAAACGTGTGCTCACCAAAAAAGATACAAAGGAAATCAGTTGTCCCCTTCAGAAGGATCCAACTATCACACTACAAGAATCAAGTTACAATAAAGCCTCACTACAACTCTCAACACTATCTACCAAACTATAACCTGATCAAGATGATCAGAAAACTACCAGAATATCAATACCAGACCAATGATAACTTGAGAGAGAAAGATGTAAGTATGTGTGAGAAATAATACGGCTGAATAATGAGAAGCTAGGGTTGGGCTTAGCTTATATATAAGCAAGTAACACTTCAACCCCTGAAGAATCAACAACCTATCAAAACAAGCTCAACATACAAACATTAGATAAATATGACATAATAAGTCCCTGGACTTATTATGACCAACATGAGCTTGCATAACACAACATATTCCAACACTTTTGCATTCCATTTCTCTTTCCTTTTCCTTACTTTGAACCAAGCGAGCCTTAGGTATAAGCTAAACAAACAAAACCATGTGCCCCACAAAAAAATGCGCTTGGAACAAATAAGTGTGCTTGGTCCAGTTTTGTAAATTGAATGAAATTGGTCCATTCTGGTAAATAGTATCATATGAGTTCACTTATGTAATTACTTTTATATTTAATATGTGATATATTACCTTTATGTCCCTTTCTAACAACTTGTTATAAATTTGTTGAAATTGTAGTGGAACGTAGAAACTTAATATCATTGGAAATGTTCCTTCATACTGTCGGAGGCGAAAACCAAATGTTACGTTGGTTTGATTTTGATACCATCAGTGTTGCAACAGAATACTTCTCTGTAGCTAATATAACTTCAGGAAATGGTCTGTATGGTTGCATCTACAAGGTATCATAATCATAAATATAACTAAGGGTGTGTTTGTTTCATTAAGATGTTTTGTGTCTGAATCTGACTACCGCATCTTACTGGTAAGAGGTGGCTATAAAATCTGAATCTGAATGAAATAATATTTTTTGTTTTTTCTTTAATTGTCTAAATGGTTTAATCGTCCCTTTTTTTAAATATATATTAAATCATATCAATATGATAAATAAGTTGTAGAAACCAAGAATCACCTTCAGGAGGACGAGGTTGATCAAAATATGCCATGTGTCTAGAGAGAGAAAGTAGAGAGAAGGTGAGGTGAAACAAAGATGTTTTTATTAAGATAAATGATGTTGCACACCTACACCCCTCAAGTGAAGCCTTGAGGGGTATTTATAGGCCTTACATAAGACAACTATTAGAGTATTACATTAGTAGTCCCTGCACTTTATGCATTCTAGTTGTCTATTCCAATTCACGTAAATATCGCTCAGCTTCATTTCTAACAATCTCCCTCCAGCTGGAGATATACGTGAATTGGTTACAGTGATTCCTAACAAGTAAAATAAAACAATCAAAGTAAGCGCAACAATGCTGAGGAAGACTTCATAGCTCTTTTCTTCATAAATATCCCCAGCAATCTTTCTTTACTTGTAGACGAATGACTTGCTAATCTAATTGGGTTATTACTCCCTCCCAATTAGTAAACCATTTTCTTTTACATGCTCCCTCCTAAATAGACAACCCGTTTGATATAACCTTGATGCTTGTCGAAGAAGTACCTTTGAATTCTGCCCATATAATCTTCAGTCTCATGCACAGCGGAAAATGAATCTTAGACTGATAATATGTAACTTCTTCACAGGTTTGTTTGGGGAGCATCATATCGTCATCTTCAACTCACTTAGAATGCTTTCAGTTCTTCAATAAAAGCCCCGATGTACACATTTCTCCCTCCTGGATGATGACGATTTCTCGGAATCATCATAAATATGTGTACATAAACATATCAACTGGAAGCAACATACAAATCAATACCCCATGAGTGAAATGGCAATAACTATTCTCTCTACAATTCATCTCAGATCAACCTCTTTTCACTTCCATTGGCTAATAGTAAGTGACCACGTGTGGAGACAACCCGATATGACAAACTTGAGTGTGAAGTAAAATTCTCCATACTTGTGACTTATACTTGTACTATCCTGATTAAGAACCTATATGAGCACAACAACGTTACTCCTTACAATATAGGTAGTGGCATATACCCAACCATCCATCCTTTATTGTATATCCGTCTCTTGAACAATCCACAACCTTGTGTGACACTGAGCACTACAACGTAACTCCTTAAAGTGATAGCTATTGTGAGCATTAAGAACCAACTTATGCGTTTATAGATCTCACACATAGCTAGATGTCCAAGTCCTAATCACTATCCCATGAATGCTCAAACAAGGATCTTCAAAAGTCTTCATCCAACCAACCCCTAGACCTTGAGATACTAAGTACACGCACCCGTGAAACGTCACTTCAAGCTCAAATAAGTAATAAACAAATTATCCCCGTAGTCAGCTTTTGATAACGTTCAAAATTTAGCCATCAATCTTTGGTGAATCTTGATCAGGATCTTTTAAGCAATTCGTGGTGTGTTTTTGGTGAAGCTTGACATACAATCTCGTTGATTCGTAGTGATTTCGGATTTTCCCTCCAAAAATATAATTGGAAAATTTTCTCCCTCAAAATTTGGAAATCACTAAGATATACAATGCTAAGGTTACCAGAAAATTTTGAGTATTAAAATTTTTTACGCAAAATTTCACCGAAAAATTTGAATTTTGGCCTAAAAATTTGAATTTCGGGCCAAAATTTTCAACGTTATATCAAAATTTGAATCTCACGTAAAAATTGGTCATTTAGTCTCCTCGCAAAAATAAATTTTACTCAAATTTTCCCGCCAAAAAACTTTTTTTTTTTTTTTTTTTTTTTTTGGTCTAACTCGATAAACCATGTAACTCGATAAAGCTCCTAACTCGGTAACCTTCAAACTCGATAAGCTCCTAACTTGGTAACCTTCCCAAACACGATAAGCTCCTAACTCGATAACCATTCCCTAACTCGCAACTTTCTCCTTCTTCAAACTCGGTAACCTTATTGTAACTCGGTAAGATCTGTCAAACTTGGTAAGATCTTTTGTAACTCGATAAGCTCAGAAAAATTTGGCAGAGTTTCATTTAGGTAAGCTCAAATGATATCCTTACTCGATAAACGATAAGGTGCGTTAGCTAAGTCGCTAACTGGCTAACTCGCCAAGCAGGAACACTTAACTCGATAAGTTGAAGCTAACTCGCCAAAAAAAAATCAACCCTAACTCGCCAGAAATGCCTAACTCGCTGAAAGATTGTTCTAACTCGATAGAAACCAACTTCCTAACTCGATAAAATCTTCCTAACTCGATAAAAATCTAGTCCTAACTCGATAACACATCCAAACTCGATAAAAAATTTCCTAACTCGAAATTTTTTCATAACTCGACAAAAATCACATCCAAACTCGATAACATGCCGATGAATAGTAACCAGATTCGCCTTTTTTCACCAAAAACACGATTTTTCACCACAAAACACCACGATTCGCCCTCGGTTAGCTCTGATACCAATTGTAGAAACCAAGAATCACCTTCAGGAGGACGAGGTTGATCAAAATATGCCATGTTTCTAGAGAGAGAAAGTAGAGAGAAGGTGAGGTGAAACAAAGATGTTTTTATTAAGATAAATGATGTTGCACACCCACACCCCTCAAGTGAAGCCTTGAGGGGTATTTATAGGCCTTACATAAGACAACTATTAGAGTATTACATTAGTAGTCCCTGCACTTTATGCATTCTAGTTGTCTATTCCAATTCACGTAAATATCGCTCAGCTTCATTTCTAACATAAGTAGCTTGTGTAAACATGAAACAAGGCTTTTTTATCATACATTTAACACAATAATTAATCATTAAATAATTTTTTTAATACACTAAAGTATATTACGAGTAATAAAATTATAAACATATATGAATCAGTGAATCCAAACTGCAAAGTACTAACAACCAAATGCATATCAAATGTTCAGCCCAACAAAAACAATTTAAGAACAAGGCCCACCAGACCAAAACCTAAACCTAAGAATAAATACATCATTGATCATACAACTCTTTCCACTCGTACTACATATTTTTTTTTCAGCCACCAAAACCCTTTTCGACTTTCTTTCTCAACCATGAAACACAAATCTCCTATATCTATCTTACTTGATCTTTGATTTGTTCGATTATGTTAGGCAAATCACAAATACCCATATTCTGTTGCTTTTTACTTTTATTCTCCCTCAAAAAATGAATACAATTTTCTTTTGTTAATATGGTGAAGGGATGTGAGGGTGTTAATAAGGTTAAGAGGCAGTTAGATGTTACCACCGCATCTTACTGCGTAAGAGCTTCTAGGTCTTACCGCCTCTGATTCACAAGGGAAAAACAAACAGACCGAATGTCTGACCATGTTTGACCGGTTAGATGTCAGACGCCGGTAAGACTTTTTTGGTAAAAACAACACACCCTAAATGTTTTTTTTAAGTAATGTGCGTGTTAGAAAAAACTCCGTTATTCAAGTTTTGCCATATAGATACTCCAACTTTGTTTCTTATTTAGGGGAAGCTAAAGAATGGACAAGATATAGCAATTTGTGGACCTTCTTCTCATCACACACATCAAGAATATATGGACGAAGTATCGATACTTCTACAAGTAAAACATGAGAATTTGATTCAATTGCTTGGATATTGCATTAAAGGAACAAGCACATACCTCATCTATGACTTTGCACCCTATGCAACTCTGAGTAGCTTATTATTTGGTACATTTCTATATTGAAATTGCATGCATACCCAATGATAGTTTTTAAGATTATGTATTTGAGACTAAACCTTGTCAAGCATGCATGTATTTTGCAGATCCTGATTGTGCTCTCTTGAGCTGGGATGAGAGGTACAAAATATTACTAGGTGTTGCAAGGGCACTTTTTTACCTTCATCAGCATGCTCCGATTCGGATCATACATCGTGATGTCGAACCTTCAAACATTCTTTTAGATGAACAAATGAACCCAAAACTATCAAATTTCAAGTTTGCAAAAGGTTATACATACACTCATGATGATGATTTCGGTGAATGGACTCAGGTAGTTGGAACCTTGTAAGTACATAAACACTCATTGATAAAACCATCTGAATCTTTTTCACCTTTCTTCGACTCTCTAATTAGATGTCATGTTTTCTTTAACGATGTTGTAGTTGGTTTTTTTGCCTCAAAGGTTTGAATATTTAGGGTCCGTTTGGTTTATTAATGGATTTGGATTCGGATTTGGATTTGGATTTTAACTAGGATTTGAATTATAAAAGTTGTTTGGTTAGTGGGTTTGGCATAAGAGTTAAAATTAATTATAATTACTTTTTAATATAAAATAGAAAAAGAAATAAATAAGGCTATCACTAAAAACCAAAAGAAGACAAAAAAATAAATGCAATTCATACAAGTTGCCATGGTTATAGTTTCAAAAGTCACCTTTGTGCTGGGGATTTGTACAACCCCTACAGTAAGGGCGTCAACCCCAAAATCAAATCCAATGCCCCTCAACCAAATAGCACTTTATGAGTCCAACACCAAACCTAATGCCAAATGCATCAAAACAAACGGGCCCTTAGTATGTGAGTCAGTGCTTTTAATTCAGTTTTTTTCCCTGAATTTGTATATATATTAAGCAACGAGGTATAATAATCAAATGCTTTTTAACCCAACTTTTATGGTGAGTTTGTTTTCTGTCTATATAATTGGATGAGATGTGGAATTCACTCACATCCTATGTTTATAAAACGGCTTTTGGACCTAAACCCTAAACCCATGTGTAAAACTTTTTACAAATAATAGTAGTAGTAGTAGTAGTAGTAGTGGTGGTGGTGGTGGTGGTAGCAGTCGTAGTAGTAGCAGTAGCAGTAGCAGTAGTACAGTAGCAGCGTAGTAGCGGTAGTGGTCGTAGTAGTGGTAGTAGTAGTAGTAGTAGTAGTAGTAGTAGTAGTAGTAGTAGTGGTAGTGGTAGTGGTAGTCGTAGGTAGTGGTAGTAGTAGGTAGTAGTAGTAGTGGTGGTGGTGGTGGTAGTGGTGGTAGTAGTGGTAGTGGTAGTCGTAGTCGTGTAGTAGTAGTCGTAGTCGTAGTAGTAGTCGTAGTAGTCGTGGTAGTAGTCGTGGTAGTAGTAGTAGTAGTAGTAGTAGTAGTAGTAGTAGTAATAGTAGTAATCAAAGTTTTCAAGATCGGGATCCTACCCAGGATAGTTTTCGTCTTTGCAAGATCGTGATCGTAAGATCGGATCGGGATCTTAAGATACTACTCTAATATTATTTTTTAATAGTTTTTTTTTTTATAATATTATACAAATCTACGAATTATTATACATTATAAACATAAAATATTATGAATGTTTTTTAGAAATATTGTCCTAAATTATGATTATGAAATGTTTAAAAAGATTAATATGTTGTTTTTCGAATTCTAAAAAAAAAAAAAAAAAAAAAAAAAAAAAAAAACCATAAATTTATAATTTTTTACTTTGTAATCCTAGAAAAGGAAGATCAGATCGGATTAGATCTCAAGATCGTATGATCCAGATCGGGATCCTATAAGATCTTAAGCTTGAAAATATCTTATGTAGGATCCGGATCGTTTTTGCTTTGTAGTATCATAAAATCGTAAGATCCTAAAATCATAGGATCGGGATCCTGACAACTATAGTAATAATAATAATAATAATAATAATAATAATAATGATGATAATAATAATAATAATAAAACTTGTACTAATTTAATATCTTAAAAGAGCCCTTGTGTGTTTAGTAGAAAAAGGAAGGAGGTGAGTTTAGGCTAAAACTTAGCTCAATAGAAAATGATGCAATTACTTTGGGTATCTAGAAATTTTGCTTTTATAGTTGTGTCGTGGATCGTCTTCAGATTTAGGAGTATATTACATGTCAGTATATAAGTCATACATTTCAAAGAAAGATTGTATATGTTAATAATAACGTTTTAATCTCTATTCACATTTGTGTTTCTCTGCCCTCTTTTCTAATATTATGGTATTATATAGTGTTGGTCATGACTAATACCTGCATTCCATACGTGACAGGGGATACATTGCTCCAGAATGTTTTACTTATCATCATCTGCCAGTCAAGATTGATGTCTATAGTTTTGGTGTGGTAGTTCTGGAAACTCTAAGTGGGCATAGAGTACTCAAGGATATTCCTGGAATCAACAAGGGATTGCTAAAATTTGTAAGTATGATTAGATTCTATGATGGTATATAGTAAAATTGTGTTTGTGTGATCTATTTTCCAAAAGTAGAGGCATTCCTACTTTTTCAAATCAATCTCATATATCATAGAGTTGACATGGGTTTTAATATCAAAGCAAGCCCGACCTTTTTTAGTACTTCTCATTTATCTGAAAAGAATATCTAAATTGTGGAAAAGTATCTTAGTTAAATTATTCTTCTTCTCTTATATATTACGTGACAAGAATGTGATGTGAGTGGAAAATACAGAAAGGATAACTGGGAGAAGCTAATAAATTGCAGTTAGTAGTTACTGACACACTACAAAAAATAGTGCTATTCTCCGCATTTATTTTGTCACGGTATGATCAACTGTTGAGTTTATATATATATATATATATATATATATATATATATATATATATATATATATATATATATATATATATATATATATATATATATATATATATATGGGAATATATTAGCTACAATTGAATTGTAGCCAATTCCCTACAATTTGTGCTACAAATTGTGGGTCATGGGTCTTTCTGTAGGTCCCTGACATCTTTCTGTGGGTCCCTGATTTAATTTCTTGTGTATTTTGGTGTAGGATTGTAGCCAAATTATCCCATATATACAAACATATGCGGCCAAATTTTATTTATTTATTTATTTTTTATTTTTTTTAATAATAAAAGTTGTAAAAGTTTTTTAAAAAAAAAATTTGTTAAAAATAATAAAAGTTGTAATTTTTTTGTAAAAAAAATAAAAGTTGTAAATTTTTATTATAATTTTGTAATTTTTTTTGTAAATTAAAAAAATAATAAAAGTTGTAATTTTTTTTGTAAAAGTTAAAAAAAAAGTATTTTGTTAAAAATAATAAAAGTTGTAATTTTTTTGTAAAAAAAATAAAAGTTGTAAAATTTTATTATAATTTTGTAATTTTTTTTGTAAATTAAAAAAATAATAAAAGTTGTAATTTTTTTTGTAAAAGTTAAAAAAAAAAGTATTTTGTTAAAAAAAGTACTTTGTTAGAAATAATAAAAGTTGTAATTTTTTTGTAAAAAAAATAAAAGTTGTAAATTTTTATTATAATTTTGTAATTTTTTTTGTAAATTAAAAAAATAATAAAAGTTGTAATTTTTGTTAAAAAAATTATTTTGTAAAAGTTAAAAAAAAGTTGTAATATTTTTGTAAAAGTTGTATAGTCGTTTAATGTGGTAACGTTTAACGTGCTAATGTGTTAACGTTTAATGTTAAAAAAGTATTTTGTTAAAAAAATAATAAAAGTTGTAAATATTAAAATAATAATAAAAGTTGTAAAATAGTATTTTGTAAACAAAATAAAAGTTGTAAACATTGTACAAAACATTATACAAACAACCCACCCCTAAATAAAATGCATTACAAAAAAAAATAAATAAATAAATAAATAAAATAAATAAAAAACAACAACCGACAAAAAGGACAAAAGAAAGAAAAAAAATGAAAAAAAGTACACCCTATCTCTAGAAAGGGTTTGGATAACCGAATAGGAAGGGCGTGGATATCACATGCCTATTTTACAGGCCTCCAAATAAGATAGTCCATTATGTATTATATTACATTAATTAGTTAGATTTTGTATTAGGAGCCTTTTTTATAAGCGCAACAATTGAGATTTGAGACCCTTTTGAAAAGTTCCCATCTTTGTGCAACGATAGTTCAAGTGAGTTCGATACTTTCCATTTGTCTGATAATGATATTGAACGAGAGTGATGCACGATGCCTTTTTAGCAGGGGCGGTGCTGAGAACGTCAAAAAAAAAAAAAAAAAAAAATAGGCCCGGCACGAAAAAAAAATGCCCCTATATTATAATATCCATATACCAGGTTTATTTTTAGTGCCCCTTAGTGGGTTGAGCCTAGTACATATAATGGGTATAAAAAAAATTAGTGCCCCTTAGTGGGTTGGGCTCGGCTCGGTGGCTGATGGTGCGTCGCCCCAAAACCGCCCATGCTTTTTAGATCGTTCACCCATCTTGTAAATAGATCTCTTTGAGTAGATGAAAATTAACAGCACTAACCAGATTTTACTAATGGTACCTATTTTATCTATGACAATTTTATATTTTCTCAATAAAAACATCAAAATTTCATATTTCCTCAAAGAGAGAATTGCAAAATACATCCATGTGGTTTACAGGTTTTGCCATCTTACATCCCTGTCAGAAACTGTTGGCAAGATATATCCCCCGTTAGGCAAACGTTTGCCACTATACATCCCTCGTTTACAATGAGGACTAACGGTGCAATTTTTTTCTCCGTTATCTCTTACCGAGACAGAAAATATTACACCGTTAGCCTTCATTAGCCAAACGTTTGCACCGTTAGTCCTCATTTTGAGTTTTTTTTACGTTTTATTCGTTTTTTTTTTCAAAATTTTTCCGTTTTTTGTACGTTTTATCCGTTTTTGTCAGTTTTTTTCCCCTTTTTGTACGTTTTATCAGTTGTTTTACGTTTTTATCCGTTTTTTGTACATTTAATCCGTTTTTTTTTGTATGTTTTATCAGTTTTTTTTTACTTTTTTGTTCTTTTTTTGTACGTTTTATCCTTTTATTTTACATTTTTATCCATTTTTTGTACGTTTCATCCGTTTTTGTCAGTTTTTTTTTACTTATTTATCTATTTTTTGAACGTTATATCAGTTTTTTTTATGTAGAAAAACTGACAAAAACGGATGAAACGTACAAAAAATGGATAAAAACGTAAAAAAAAGAGGATAAAACGTACAAAAACCGAATAAAAACGTAAAAAATTGATAAAACGTACAAAAAACGGATTAAATGTACAAAAAACAGATAAAAACGTAAAAAAAACATACAAAAAAGGGAAAAAAACTGATAAAATGTACAAAAAAGGGAAAAAATTCTGACAAAAAACGGATAAAAACGTTAAAAAAAATTGATAAAATGTACAAAAAGGGGAAAAACTGACAAAAAACGGATAAAACGTACAAAAAATGGATAAAAACGTAAAAAAAACTGATAAAACGTACAAAAAATTGAAAACAACTGACAAAAAAAACGGATAAAATGTACAAAACACGGATAAAAACTGATAAAACGTATAAAAAACGGAACAAAACTGACAAAACACGGATAAAACGTATAAAAACGGATAAAACGTAAAAAACCTGATAAAACGTATAAAAAACTGAAAAAAACTGACAAAAAACGGATTAAATGTACAAAAAACGGATAAAAACGTACAAAAAAAGGAAAAATAACTGACAAAAATGGATAAAATGTACAAAAAACGGATAAAAGCGTAAAAAAACTGATAAAACGTATAAAAAACGGAAAAAAACTTGACAAAAAACGGATAAAACGTAAAAAACGGGAAAAAAAAACTCAAAATGAGGATTAATGGTGCAAACGTTTGGCTAACGAAGGCTAACGGTGTAATATTTTCTGTCTCGTTAAGAGATAACAGAGAAAAAAATTGCACCGTTAGTCCTTATTGTAAACGAGGGATGTATAGTAGCAAACGTTTACCTAACGGGGGATGTATCTTGCCAAAAGTTTCTGACAGGGATGTAAGATGACAAAACCTGTAAACCACAGGGATGTATTTTGCAGTTCTCTCTTCCCCAAATATGTATCAAAATCATTGCACAATATGCATTATTAACTTGTAAATTAGGTAAATATGGTATTTTGACGTTTATGTTGGGTTAATATGGAATTAACCCTTTTATCTATTCTTTTTAATATTTAACCTACTATAGTAACTTATATTACTTTTGACTAATTAGGTTTCTCAATGCCGTTATCTTTTTCATGAATAGTTATTCGTTAAACAAAACAAATTATACCATTGCGACAATTATTTTATTATCTTTCTATAAACCCTTTTATATATTTCGATGAATTTTTATTTTTCATTTTTTTTACAATATGTTTTTTAATATATAAATACGAATGACATATCACATCTGATTTACAAGGTTGTAAATATCGCTTGGCGGTACCGTGGCGGTCGACCCTCTTTAAGGGCTATATCGGTCTTGGCGGCGATATGGCGGCGCATGACGGAGACTATAAATTATAAAAAAAATTATTTAAAAATAAATAAATATTAGCAATATTAATATTTTTAATTATATATCTTTTGTTATATAATTATAAATTTGCTATTTCTCTAACATAACATAGAAAAACTTCATGATTTGTTCCCCAAATTAAAACAAAATCAAGCAAATTGAAGTTGACCGGCATGAATATGAAAAAAAAAACCCTAGATATGAAGTTTACTGGCGTTGACCGGCGTGAATTTGAAAAAAAAAAAAAAAAACCCTATATCTGAAGTTGACCGGCGTTGACCGACCCGCCGCCATGGCCGATTTTGACCGCCACGCTCCGATTTTGACCGATTTTTTACCGCCATTGACCAAAACCGATAAGTTAGACCGATATGAAAAATATCGTGACGGTGGACTACCGCCAACCGCCATGGCGCCGCCATATCGGCCGCCATGGCCGATTTTTACAACACTGGTGATTTAACACTAATATGTATATTCAAACACTGAATAGTTATGCTAAACTGAAAATAAATATTTATAAATAATAATTGAATTCTCATCATATTTATGTTTAACAAAAATAATTGTTTCTGTAACTAAAGCTGTGGATGGGAATAAAGATTATAAAAAGAGGTTACTTTATAAGCTACTTCAAGTGATATTTGATTTTTAAAGATTATAAAATGTTAATTTCTTATAATATTTTATAAGTCTGTGACAAAGAAACTTGTATTTTAACTTTTTTTTTTTTTATAAAATAAAAAAGTTTTAAAAAATACCACCAAAAAATAAAATAATATATAATACTCAGTGTTTTGAAACTCGGGTCGATTCAGCCGGGTTTAACCTGTTCGACCGGTTTTGGAAAAAAAGGGGTCGAAAAAACCCGGGTTAACCGGTTAGACCCATCAGGTTTTGAGTGACCCGGGTCAACCGGTTCTCGAAACTCGGCTGGGTTTCGTTTTTTCAAAAAATTTAAATAAAAACCCAAGTTGACTCTGTCAAAAAAATAAAAAAATAATAAATCGAAACCTGATTAACCCGACAGTCCAACCAGTTGAACCGATTGACTCAGTGCCCGATAACTCGACCGGGTTGATTTCTAACCCTCTTTTCAAAACATTAATAATACTATGTATAATTTTGCCCCAAGTCTTTATTTATAGGGTTTATTATCATTCCGGAGGTTTATAACAAACATATTCCATTCACTGAACTGAACCAAAATCCCCATGGCAAAACCAGGCCGTGGTAGATCACCATCCGGTTCATCTTCATCTTCATCATCATCATCTTCCGGTTCATCTCATTCCCGGTCCAGATCCTACACTTCTTCATCTTCACTCTCTCGTAGCCCTAGCCCCACTCTCCCCAAAAAAAGGTAATCACATTTTTATATATTTTTTACATTTATTCCAATTCCAATATTGTTTTGATAGTTTTTTATATTTGGGTTTTGTTTAATAGTTCTGGTGATGGACTTAAACGTGGTCGTTCTCCACCTCCAAGGTAATTCTTTCGGATTTAGGGGGTGTTTGTTTCGGCTTATATAGCCGGCTTATGGCTTATTTGGTTTTCGGCTTATGTTTCATAACTTCACTTTTTATGGCTTGTTTTGCGTTGTTTTGGGTTTTATAAGCTTATTATGACATAATAAATATATATAAGGTGAAAAGTTTCTAAATAAGCCACAAAAAGTGAGCTTATGAAACATAAGCCCAAAACCAAACAAGCCATAAACCGGTTATATAAGCTGAAACAAACACCTCTTCATAGGCTCATAAGCTAGAGATATGCTTAAACAAACACCCACTTAAGTGTGACGCGTATTAAATTGGCGATTGTTATTTGGTTATGTTTGGTGCGTAATTGGTTAAACGGAATAATTATTCCATTTGTCTTAAAATAATAACCAACATAAGAATGTGCACGCTAGAAAATTTAGGAAGGTGCAATTATTAATCTGTTTATCAAATGTAAATGTCAGATTCATCCTTTTTAGAATGTCTCCCAAAGGTTTAAATCGGCACCCGTGCACCCCTTTTGGGTGTTGACTAACCCTTCCCCACATACCTAGCCTAGGCAATGAGAACCATACATCCTTTTAGAATGTACATTGTGTAAGAAAACTTGATCTTTGGATATAATGATCATTTTGGAGGGTTATTTATGTTGTAGTTATATAAAATAACACGCCATTCGCTCTAGAATAATTATCCACTAGATGAAATACATAGGCTGTGTTTGGCGACGAGCGCTTAGCTTCTAGTGTTTAGAATTGATATCTTGTTTGGCAATTGGAGTTCTTTTTGGAGGCTACTAATCAAACGCTTTAGTGAATAGCAGGGACATGAATTTGTAAAAAAACAATAAGAAAGGGAAAATAAGGTATAACTTGTGCAAGTTTTAAATCCTAATGCAGTAGTACAAAATGATAGAATAGATTAAGGCTTAGAACATTGCATAAGTGCTACATGTCCATCTTTAGGGCTAATCTAAGTTTATCTTGCACCATTTCCATTTTGATGTACACTTAGCCGATAATGCTTTAATATTGGTAATTCAATCGCACCGGTAACTTGAATATAAACATAAACAGGTATATAATCTGTGTAAAACTAGGCCCTTTATTGGGACCTCCACAAATAAAAGGACTTTCTCAAAGGCAATGAGTGAGTAATCCTTTTCTCCAATGTGTTCATTAGGATTCTTAGGCCGGACATAAATAGTAGTTGTGGAACTGGTTTTCACTTGGTATATTTTGTTATCTTTTGTCACAAAAGGAGTATCATTGTTATTTTTTCTTGATTTAAGGTTTTTTACTCATGTTCATATTCTAAGTTATTGTTTACAGGAAATCTTCTCCCATACCTGAGTCGCTGGTTCTTCACATTGATCAGCTTACAAGGAATGTGAATGAAAACCACCTACGAGAAATTTTTGGTATGATCTGCGCGGCATCTGCCTACATCTGTCTAAAAAAGTGTATTATGTTCATGGAGACGTGAAAAATAAAATTAATTTAAATTATGCTTGTTTAATTTGCTTCTTTTAATAGGCAATTTCGGTGAGGTTGTACACGTTCGGTTGGCAATGGATCCTACTGTAAGTTACATCAACCCTGGTTTTCCTTTGTAATAAGATTCCAAATGCTTGTGCTCTACTTTACATCATGTACTTCTGTTTATTCTTAGGTTAACCTTCCTAGAGGGTCTGGATATGTTGAGTTCAAGAAACGAAGCGATGCTGAAAAAGCTCAATTACACATGGATGGGGTACACTTTATAATAGTTCACATTTGGTTGAGTTATATTTATTATTACACCTCATTAGCTCATGCTGTTATGGTAATATTGCAGGCTCAAATTGATGGGAAAGTTGTTCAAGCAAAGTTTACCTTACCTGAGAGGAAGAAGGTTTCACCACCTCCCAAATCCTTAGCCACTGGTTCAAGGAGAGATGTAGCAAAGAATGATGCTGAAAAGGATGGGCCAACACGCATAAGGGATGGTATGATATATATTCTATTTGTCTTTGATATTCGTAGTTGCATAAGAAGTAACCAACTTTGGTATGATATATTACCTAGAATAGAAATCAGACTTAAGTTGGTTACCTTTTGATGCAATTAGCCCTCTTTGATTTGAATTTACTTCTGGTTATTAGAGTAAATGTGTTCACTTCTCTTACTTGCTCCAGGATCTCCTCGTCGTAAACCTCTGTCACCACCGCGCCGCAGATCTCCTATAGCCCGAAGAGGATCTCCACCTCCTCGACGTGGTTCTCCACCTTATCGTCGTGATGGTTCACCCCCTCCTAGAAGACGACCTTGGTCACCTTCTTTAAGACGCCGCTCACCTTCTCCCCTTGGAAGGCGCTATAATAGGTGTGGTGTTATTTTTATATCTGTTTTTTTTATATCAGACGTCATCAATTCTTGCTAATTGTGTCTCTATTAGGCCCTCTCCTCGACGTATGCGTGGTAGTCCAGTTAGAAGGCGTTCACCCCCGATAAGGCGCCGGTAATTTTTAAATCTTTTGGAATTCATGATGCTTCTTAATACTCCCTGTAATCAGTATATTGACTGGATTTAGTTGTGTTCTTATCAATACGTCGAATGCTTATTTTTGTACCACAATTTCTGATGTTTAAGCATATACTATTTTGTCGAATGATCTATTTATAGCGAATTTTATATGAAACAAGTTTCTATTGATGCAGCTCTCCTAGACGAGTGAGAAGTCCACCTATCCGAAGGCCTATCCGTTCACCTTCAAGTTCAATCTCACCAAGGAGGTAACATACGATCAAACATCTCATTTCTGATCCAGACGTATGGTGTTTTTTTTTTCTTAAAAATAATTCTGGTCTTTGTCGTGTATGCTTTATCGAACTCCCTTGTGTTTTCCTGAGAACAGAGTGCGACCGCCAGTTGGCAGGCGTGGTAGGTCACCATCCCTCTCAGATTCTCCAAGTCCAAGAAAGGTCTGACTCTGTCGAAAGTATCTGTTGCAAATTTAGCCAGCTCATTTACTGATAATATTTTACTTTTGTGATTATTACAGGTCACAAGGAAGGTATCAAGGAGTCGCAGTCCTAGAAGGTATTATTGTGTTTATAAGTACTATTTTCTGGAGAACATGGATATTATGAGGGTGATTGTATGTGTTGATCAAAGAAAAACATGCATTTCAAAAAGACAAAAGACTTATGAAGGATAGTTGATTATAAGACATATGGTAATTGTAAGACTTAAGTTTCTGGGAATCAACTCTGATACTTACTGGAAATCACCAACAAAGACTAGTCTTTTCTTGTTTGATTTTTAGTTAATAAAAAATAACCCAAGTTGACCCATTTTAGCATAAAATGGGTTGAATTGCAACCTCTAATCAATGTTTCTGTACTTTGTACTATAGTTATATAGTTTAATTTGGCCACTCATCATATGCTCCTATTGTTTATATTTAGGCCTCTGAGACGTAGGAGCAGCAGCGCCAGCAGTAGTAGCAGTTCACCGCCACCTCCTCGCAAGCCTTGAGTTAATGATGTCAGAGCATATATTAGGCATAATTTTGTAGTATGAATGTGTTATCGTTTTGCTAAAGAGCTGTAGTTTGTGGTACTTGCTATCTTTTAATATCATAGAAGTAACATATCTGATCGTAGCTCTGTTGACTGGTCTGATTAGTTTGTGACTTTGTGTTTTCAGTCTACTCTACTCGCTGTATTATTATGCATGTTGTTAGATATATGCCATCAATTCTGGACTTCCTAGTGACTGGTGTTTAATATGTAACTAGAATCCAATGTAAATGATATTCCATTGAAGATATCAAGTGCAGATAACTAAATTTTAACCTGATTTGTTAGAAAGAGACCTCTCAGGGGATGGAGTCGGAAATATATCACTAAATTTTAACCTGATTGCAAGACGCATATACTTGGAACCTGCATAAGATATATCAACAACTGAGAGGTACATCTTTTTATTTTATTGGTGTGAACTGTGATGTTTGAGCTAGAACCTTGCAAACTGTACTAATCTATGTCTTATTATTGTTATTAATTTAGGTGTTCAGTAGATTAAGACAGTGTATGTAGTGAACAAATATGGCACCAATGGAAGAGGCAACAAGTCACTCATATTCAAAGCTAAAAAAGAATATTAAGTATCAAAAATACATAACTAATAATAATATAAAGAAAATCTGCCAAGGGGTTACTTCTTCTAGAGATGCATTTTTTTAATGTGTATATGTCTCTTTCATGGAATAAAAATATCAACTTGTCTTTGTCGACTATGAAAAGTCAACTATCTATTTATATAATGACTGTATATGTAACCTTAATGATCATGTATATGAACATAACTATTTGACACTAATCCTAACAGTTACGAGCCAGAATCTTCAATATGCATGGAGTTGTTAGAACCTTGCCGTCGGCTGACGTTGTATGAGATTCAGCAGGCAACTAATAAGTTTGATGAGTCATTGGTAATAGGATGTGGCGGGTTTGGCAAAGTTTACAAAGGAACCATCTCTAATGGTGAGATTCGTTTGGTTGTTGCCATTAAGCGGCTTGATTCAACTTCTAATCAAGGAGCAGAGGAGTTTTGGGCAGAAGTTGAGATGCTCTCTAAGTTAAGGCACTGTCACCTAGTGTCTTTGATTGGTTATTGCAATGATCAGAATGAGATGATCCTTGTATACGAGTATATGCCCCGTGGAACCCTTGAAGACCATCTCCACAAACATCTATATTCTCTACCTTGGATAACAAGACTCAAAATATGCATAGGGGCAGCTCGTGGGTTAGACTATCTGCACACGGGTGCGGGTATTAAGCACGGTGTTATACATCGCGATGTCAAGAGTTCTAACATATTGTTACTGAATAATTGGGAAGCAAAGATTTCGGAATTTGGGTTGTCCAAAATATGCCCAAAAAATCAGCAGTCCACTTATGTTAATGCTACTGTCAAAGGCACATTTGGATATCTTGATCCTAATTACTTTTACACAGGTAAGTTAACCAGAAAATCTGATGTGTATGCTTTTGGAGTGGTATTGTTTGAAGTCTTGTGCGGGAAACGAGCAGTAGATGGAAGTCTTGATGAGGAGCAATGGAGTTTGGCAATATGGGCTCAAGAATCCATTAAAGAAGGTAGACTAAAGCAAATTGTCGATTCAAAGTTAAGGGGGGGGGGGGGGGGGGGGGGGGGGGGGGGGGGGTATATTTTCTAAATGTTTAAAGAAGTTTGCACGGATAGCGGACCGGTGTCTGCATAGCCATCTGAAGCAGCGTCCTACGATGGCAGAGGTTGTGATGGGTCTTCTGTCTGTGCTAAACTTACAGGAGAAAGCCGACAATACGTTGCAGCGTGCAGGAAGCATGACAATATTTGGTAGGAAGGTACCGCTGATTGTCTCTCCATCCAATGGGGAAAAATTAGGTATGATATTTTCTTCAATCTAGTTCTTTGTGATTAAATTGTTAGACCCATGGTATAGGTTTGATACTACTTTGATGACAATCAATACCCTGCTTGGATAATTTTTTGGACCACATACGTTAAAAAATCTCATTCTCCGTGTATACTATTTTGAGTTTTAGACCCAATATTAGCCTAGGTTACACAAAATTTATATGTGGATAATTCAAGAAAGCACTTACTTTTAGAAAACAGCGAGAAAACTTGAGATTATTTCTGCAAGTTATGTCATGTTTAATTAAACCAATTTGTCTGTTATCATAACACAACCATTGTGCGGTTGGTTGTTTTAGCAGGAAATAGGCAAAGATCAGTTGATTCTGTAACAGTTAATTTTAGTGCTGCTCCTAGACCCCGGGCTCAGCTCCCTAGATCCCCGCTATTTGTCGTTGCCGGATTCAGTTACCTTACACGAGCATGCACTCCAAACGACCGTGCCTCTTAAAACCATATTTGAGATTAACCAGAGATCTATTTTGTAACACCCCAACCCGACAAGGGTCAAAATGTCACATTATGGTGCCAAATCAGAACATAAAACACAAGCGGAAGACTTATAAACATAAAGTTACAAATGTATCATAAGGGTACAAAAGAAATGGAAGCTCTATACAAGATGAAATACAAATCCAAACAAAATCTAATAGAATCCAGGTCCACGTCTAATCCAGATGTAAATAGGCTTCTAATCAACGGGGTAGTCCACTAACGCTCCTATGCACTCTTCACCCAAACCCAGCTTCCAACCTAAACCTGCCGCAGGAAAAGAAATGCGACTAAGCTTAAAAAGGCCAGTGAACAGATATATATATGCAAAGCAAAGTAATAAGAAAATGAAACGAAGAAAGATCAAAGATGGCATAGTGTATCACAAGTCATAATAGAATGAAGCATCATAGTGATATCAGCATAAACATAATCATATGGAAAGGAATAAGAGCACGTATCAACAAAGGCGTGTCTACCAGAGTCACTCGAATAGACAAGGCGAAAATAGGAAAGCCACGAGCCGACCTACCCGAGACACTCGAATAGGTCTCGAAATCACATAATCACATATCAAAGGATACGGAGAAGGAAGACCTCTCGGCACCACATATCAAAGGATACGGAGAGAGACAACTCTCGGTACCACATGGAGTCGCGCACACTCCCGAAGGTGTATGGGTACAGAGCACGTACAACCATCACGCTACGAAACGAAACGAAACAAAACCTAGGATGCGTCCATACGCCCCCTGCAAAACAAAATCATACATGTATCCTGCTCGCATGACAAGGCTACACATACGTTAAATGGCCAAGTGATCACATATCATATCATATCATATCGAAATGGGGACGCCGTGGATCAATCACACCTCCACAGAAAGTGTCAAGCCATCGGTGCCTCGATGACACGCCCATGGTACCTCCATGAGTAGTTAAAAACTCGGGCATAAGAACGAAACAAATCAAATCATATCATATAATCAAGCATATCGAAGATCATGTTAACGAAGCATATCAACGAATTATATCAAAGAATCACATCAAACGAATCATAACAAAGGATCATATCAACGAAGCATATCAAAGCAAATGAATCAAAGTTAAGGATCGAAAAGTCATGAGAGAGAGAGAGAGAGAGAGAGAGAGAGAGAGAGAGAGAGAGAGAACACCCTTACTGAAAAAAGGTTAGAATATCTGTACCTTATCACAGCAAGCAAAATATCTCAAAAGCAAACGGAAACCGAAGCTACTCCCTCTTTACGGAACCTATACGAATTAGTAATCATGTATTACTTATAAGCTCATTTTAATTAGATCACACATTTTAGGTTTCTTTCTATTTTTGAGACTTTCCATTTTTTTTTGTAACTTTCCGTAAATAGTAGTTTAGGGTAATAATCATGAATTAGCCAACTTAGGGGTTTGCAAAAGATAACAGGTTAACTTGAAGGTTTATTATAACAAATATCATAGTTTAGGGTCTTATATATTATTTAAGTAAAGTTTAGGATTAAATATGTAAATTACCAAAGTTTAAGGTCAAAAGTGACAACGTATCAAATAAATCACAATTTAGGCTTAATTAAAACTCCATGCATGCAATCTCTTCGTATAGCCTTTATTGCAGAACATAGCCGAATCGATTCGCACCATTCATTACTAGTTCCTAGATTTATTTTGTGATCATATAAGTTATGTGTTACGCACCCTTGATAGGTCGACACCAACGCACCCTCGGTATCATTATATTTAGCGAGCAAGACACTAAACCCGACTAATAAACTCGACCCAAAACAGCTCTAGCGAGACCAAAGCATAGCGAGGGATTTCTAGCATAGAAGGGCATGTGGTGAGGCAATTTCAAAGGCTGGTGCGAGGGTTTAAACGGGGCAGCAACAAACGTGAAACAACACCACTAATATACGATAGCAACATGTGATAACCAGGTTCTAAACTCACTGAAACGTCACACCAAAAACAGCCCACGCGAACCAGTTTTTAACTAGGTAAAACACCACGAAACCTTCACATAAAATCATAGCTATCTTGTTAAAAACAGCCTAGGATTTTCAGATTTTGTGCGCTTCATTAAAGACCATTTATATCAGATTCTTAAGGCTTGTTTATGGTTATAATTAGGTCGACCAAGGGCTGGAAAGAGTCACCAAAACAGTCTCAAATACACTCGACACAAAACATATAAAAAGGCATATAGTTTCATGATTTATGTATGATTTTACGAGGCAAGCTCACTTGCATATTAACATGATTCAATGATTACTTAGCTTAGTTTATTAGTCTTGATTTCACATGAGTAAGTGTTGAATAAGAGAGCAAAAAGGAACACAAGATAACCTGTGAGTCGACTTGGCTAAGGATCGGTGTAGAGAAACAGCAAGAAAAAGACAATATTCGGTTTTAAAAAAAAAAATGTAGGCAAAGCGTGTATTTTAAAATGGTAAACCGTGTGGATATGTTTGAAAAGTCTAGGCACATGTATCTTTTATTTTGTGGCGGTTCAACTGGTATGTTCTTATCTCACAACTTTTAAATGGCACAATCAAATGGATAGTATAGGTTTTAGTCATTGGCTCACAACAAACATATCACGTGTCTTAGAAGTATATTACTTAGGAACATAGGACATGATTTGTTCAGGTAACTTTAGCTTATAATTATTTAGTTTTAGGATTTAATTTATTTTATGTAATATTATTTGTAATGTATAGTTAAATGACAAAGTATTAATTAATAATTTGAACTTAGGATAAATTTCAAATGGTGCGAAAATTACGGTTCAAATATTTTGGGCCTTACAACTCTTCCCCTCTTAAAAAAAAAATTTCGTCCGCGAAATTTGAAGTCTCAAAGTTAGACGGAGTCGTAGCGAATAACAAAAAGATCGTCACAAATATTCTCACGTTTAGGGAGGTTCTTACAAAAGGATCTTCACAAACAAAACTCTCATGACTCGATCCTGACTCTCCAAAATCATAACGAATCGAATCCAACGAATGCGAAACAATGCGTGTCAAATGACAAGTTATAAAGGATAGTTGGAATTCTACAAAGAGATACACTAGCCACACATACTTATGGGACAAGCACGAAAATAGCACTAAAAGATAATTCTTCATCGACTCTTACTGAATTCTGAACGAACGAAGGAACTTGCTAAAATTGAAAGAGCACAAATCAAATCGTCAAACGTATCAAGAGTCTCATAAAGAGATGGATAACAAATTCATACTGACATTCCCAATCACGAATCCGAGTATCAAAACGTATCAAAGGCATAATCGAAAGGTAGAATAATCGTACGAATAGAAATGAAATCAAAATCTGACGCGTCGTGAACCAAAAGCTTCCTCAAATGCCAAATCGTCAAACTCTTTTGTACCACTTATGAAAATGTGAACCAAGCCTTCCTAGTCAATGCTCCACTGCAACTCTACTTGTGTTGTCCTTTCTCCTGGGCGTGGAAATCACCGATGTAGTCACCACCGTCTTCTTATCATCTCGTCCAGCTCCTACTTCAAGACTCTATGCATATTAGTACAACTAAGATGAATAGAGTTGACAAAAGTGTGTACTTCACTTCAAACTGCCTCCTTCCATTTTCCAACATAGCTATTCATCATCATTCTCCGTGAATAGAATAGAAGTCAATCAATGATACACGGCGAACGTTCCAAGCAATCCGGATAACTCTTGAGGCGAGTTTCATTAAAAGAAGTTTCTTCACAACCACGAGGGATTAACGCACGAGTTTTCAAAACAGATGTGATCATAAATGATTACCAGGTTGGGAACCATGGTACAGAATTTGAGTTTCAAAAATCAACAAAGATGACAAATATAACATGACCGTTGTTAGCATCAAAATGCTCAGTGAACAAATCAATATCCAGAATAATATCGAATCGAACATCTCCAACTTTTAACAGATTAGCAAAATGAAAATCATCTTCAAATATCTCCAGGACGCATCGAACAAATCAGATATATATGATGGAAGGTCACAAGATTAACGTAGAGATAGATAGATAGGGCAAAAACCAATAGTGTAGAAAGAACAAAGTAAGAAAGGCCACAGAATGTGTCGAACACATCGGATTCAGAAGCACGCGAATTCTCTGGACGAACGAAAAGGCGTCTAACGAATGACAAATGAATCAAGAATTGAAGTTCACAAGAATGTGGTAACTTCAGAAATGGAAACCTATAAGGCATTCTACAAAGTCTCAAGGCATTCTAAAATTACGTTGCGTCTCCTGATAAATCTTTTAAATCTTCGGAACGAATGATCTTATAAGAGCTTAATTAAAAGCAGAGGCAAAATCAGAGTGATGGGGAAGAAAGATAACTAATCATAATCTACCCAATCCTCACCAGTCATAACTAAGGTTCTTAAAGGGAGAACCTAAAGCATATCCTTCTAAGGTTATTCCATAAGCTTCTAAGGAGCAAACCTAAGGGTCCAAAAGTTCACAGGCCATAACTTATGTACTACAAGACGCAGCCTGAGCTCTGATACCATAATTGTAACGCCCCAACCCGACAAGGGTCAAAATGTCACATTATGGTGCCAAATCAGAACATAAAACACAAGCGGAAGACTTATAAACATAAAGTTACGAATGTATCATAAGGGTACAAAAGAAATGGAAGCTCTATACAAGATGAAATACAAATCCAAACAAAATCTAATAGAATCCAGGTCCACGTCTAATCCAGATGTAAATGGGCTTCTAATCAACGGGGTAGTCCACTAACGCTCCTATGCACTCTTCACCCAAACCCAGCTTCCAACCTAAACCTGCCGCAGGAAAAGAAATGCGGCTGAGCTTAAAAAGCCCAGTGAACAGATATATATATATATGCAAAGCAAAGTAATAAGAAAATGAAACGAAGAAAGATCAAAGATGGCATAGTGTATCACAAGTCATAATAGAATGAAGCATCATAGTGATATCAGCATAAACATAATCATATGGAATGGAATAAGAGCACGTATCAACAAAGGCGTGTCTACCAGAGTCACTCGAATAGACAAGGCGAAAATATGAAAGCCACGAGCCGACCTACCCGAGACACTCGAATAGGTCTCGAAATCACATAATCACATATCAAAGGATACGGAGAAGGAAGACCTCTCGGCACCACATATCAAAGGATACGGAGAGAGACAACTCTCGGTACCACATGGAGTCGCGCACACTCCCGAAGGTGTATGGGTACAGAGCACGTACAACCATCACGCTACGAAACGAAACGAAACAAAACCTAGGATGCATCCATACGCCCCCTGCAAAACAAAATCATACATGTATCCTGCTCGCATGACAGGGCTACACTTACGTTAAATGGCCAAGTGATCACATATCATATCATATCATATCGAAATGGGGACGCCGTGGATCAATCATACCTCTACAGAAAGTGTCATGCCATCGGTGCCTCGATGATACGCCCATGGTACCTCCATGAGTAGTTAAAAACTCGGGCATGAGAACGAAACGAATCAAATCATATCATATAATCAAGCATATCGAAGATCATGTTAACGAAGCATATCAACGAATTATATCAAAGGATCACATCATAGGATCACATCAAACGAATCATAACAAAGGATCATATCAACGAAGCATATCAAAGCAAATGAATCAAAGTTAAGGATCGAAAAGTCATGAGAGAGAGAGAGAGAGAGAGAGAGAGAGAGAGAGAGAACACCCTTACTGAAAAAAAGGTTAGAATATCTGTACCTTATCACAGCAAGCAAAATATCTCAAAAGCAAACGGAAACCGAAGCTACTCCCTCTTTACGGAACCTATACGAATTAATAATCATGTATTACTTAAAAGCTCATTTTAATTAGATCACACATTTTAGGTTTCTTTCTATTTTTGAGACTTTCCATTTTTTTTTTGTAACTTTCCGTAAATAGTAGTTTAGGGTAATAATCATGAATTAGCCAACTTAGGGGTTTGCAAAAGATAATAGGTTAACTTGAAGGTTTATTATAACAAATATCATAGTTTAGGGTCTTATATATTATTTAAGTAAAGTTTAGGATTAAATATGTAAATTACCAAAGTTTAAGGTTAAAAGTGACAACGTATCAAATAAATCACAATTTAGGCTTAATTAAAACTCCATGCATGCAATCTCTTCGTATAGCCTTTATTGCAGAACATAGCCGAATCGATTCGCACCATTCATTACTAGTTCCTAGATTTATTTTGTGATCATATAAGTTATGTGTTACGCACCCTTGATAGGTCGACACCAACGCACCCTCGGTATCATTATATTTAGCGAGCAAGACACTAAACCCGACTAATAAACTCGACCCAAAACAGCTCTAGCGAGACCAAAGCATAGCGAGGGATTTCTAGCATAGAAGGGCATGTGGTGAGGCAATTTCAAAGGCTGGTGCGAGGGTTTAAACGGGGCAGCAACAAACGTGAAACAACACCACTAATATACGATAGCAACATGTGATAACCAGGTTCTAAACTCACTGAAACGTCACACCAAAAACAGCCCACGCGAACCAGTTTTTAACTAGGTAAAACACCACGAAACCTTCACATAAAATCATAGCTATCTTGTTAAAAACAGCCTAGGATTTTCAGATTTTGTGCGCTTCATTAAAGACCATTTATATCAGATTCTTAAGGCTTGTTTATGGTTATAATTAGGTCGACCAAGGGCTGGAAAGAGTCACCAAAACAGTCTCAAATACACTCGACACAAAACATATAAAAAGGCATATAGTTTCATGATTTATGTATGATTTTACGAGGCAAGCTCACTTGCATATTAACATGATTCAATGATTACTTAGCTTAGTTTATTAGTCTTGATTTCACATGAGTAAGTGTTGAATAAGAGAGCAAAAAGGAACACAAGATAACCTGTGAGTCGACTTGGCTAAGGATCGGTGTAGAGAAACAGCAAGAAAAAGACAATATTCGGTTTTAAAAAAAAAATGTAGGCAAAGCGTGTATTTTAAAATGGTAAACCGTGTGGATATGTTTGAAAAGTCTAGGCACATGTATCTTTTATTTTGTGGCGGTTCAACTGGTATGTTCTTATCTCACAACTTTTAAATGGCACAATCAAATGGATAGTATAGGTTTTAGTCATTGGCTCACAACAAACATATCACGTGTTTTAGAAGTATATTATGTGTAAATCCACTTAGGAACATAGGACATGATTTGTTCAGGTAACTTTAGCTTATAATTATTTAGTTTTAGGATTTAATTTATTTTATGTAATATTATCTGTAATGTATAGTTAAATGACAAAGTATTAATTAATAATTTGAACTTTGGATAATTTTAAAATGGTGCGAAAATTACGGTTCAAATATTTTGGGCCTTACAACTCTTCCCCTCTTAAAAAAAAATTTCGTCCGCGAAATTTGAGGTCTCAAAGTTAGATGGAGTCGTAGCGAATAACAAAAAGATCGTCACAAATATTCTCACGTTCAGGGAGGTTCTTACAAAAGGATCTTCACAAACAAAACTCTCATGACTCGATCCTGACTCTCCAAAATCATAACGAATCGAATCCAACGAATGCGAAACAATGCGTGTCAAATGACAAGTTATAAAGGATAGTTGGAATTCTACAAAGAGATACACTAGCCACACATACCTATGGGACAAGCACGAAAATAGCACTAAAAGATAATTCTTCATCGACTCTTACTGAATTCTGAACGAACGAAGGAACTTGCTAAAATTGAAAGAGCACAAATCAAATCGTCAAACGTATCAAGAGTCTCATAAAGAGATGGATAACAAATTCATACTGACATTCCCAATCACGAATCCGAGTATCAAAACGTATCAAAGGCATAATCGAAAGGTAAAATAATCGTACGAATAGAAATGAAATCAAAATCTGACGCGTCGTGAACCAAAAGCTTCCTCAAATGCCAAATCGTCAAACTCTTATGTACCACTTCTGAAAATGTGAACAAAGCCTTCCTAGTCAATGCTCCACTGCAACTCTACTTGTGTTGTCCTTTCTCCTGGGCGTGGAAATCACCAATGTAGTCACCACCGTCTTCTTACCATCTCGTCCAGCTCCTACTTCAAGACTCTATGCATATTAGTACAACTAAGATGAATAGAGTTGACAAAAGTGTGTACTTCACTTCAAACTGCCTCCTTCCATTTTCAAACATAGCTATTCACCATCATTCTCCGTGAATAGAATAGAAGTCAATCAATGATACACGGCGAACGTTCCAAGCAATCCGGATAACTCTTGAGGCGAGCTTCATTAAAAGAAGTTTCTTCACAACCACGAGGGATTAACGCACGAGTTTTCAAAACAGATGTGATCATAAATGATTACCAGGTTGGGAACCATGGTACAGAATTTGAGTTTCAAAAATCAACAAAGATGACAAATATAACATGACCGTTGTTAGCATCAAAATGCTCAGTGAACAAATCAATATCCAGAATAATATCGAATCGAACATCTCCAACTTTTAACAGATTAGCAAAATGAAAATCATCTTCAAATATCTCCATGACGCATCGAACAAATCAGATATATATGATGGAAGGTCACAAGATTAACGTAGAGATAGATAGATAGGGCAAAAACCAATAGTGTAGAAAGAACAAAGTAAGAAAGGCCACAGAATGTGTCGAACACATCGGATTCATAAGCACGCGAATTCTCTGGACGAACGAAAAGGCGTCTAACGAATGACAAATGAATCAAGAATTGAAGTTCACAAGAATGTGGTAACTTCATAAATGGAAACCTATAAGGCATTCTACAAAGTCTCAAGGCATTCTAAAATTACGTTGCGTCTCCTGATAAATCTTCTAAATCTTCGGAACGAATGATCTTATAAGAGCTTAATTAAAAGCAGAGGCAAAATCAGAGTGATGGGGAAGAAAGATAACTAATCATAATCTACCCAATCCTCACCAGTCATAACTAAGGTTCTTAAAGGGAGAACCTAAAGCAAATCCTTCTAAGGTTATTCCATAAGCTTCTAAGGTGCAAACCTAAGGGTCCAAAAGTTCACAGGCCATAACTTATGTACTACAAGTCGCAGCCTGAGCTCTGATACCATAATTGTAACACCCCAACCCGACAAGGGTCAAAATGTCACATTATGGTGCCAAATCAGAACATAAAACACAAGCATGAAGACTTATAAACATAAAGTTACGAATGTATCATAAGGGTACAAAAGAAATGGAAGCTCTATACAAGATGAAATACAAATCCAAACAAAATCTAATTGAATCCAGGTCCACGTCTAATCCAGATGTAAATGGGCTTCTAATCAACGGGGTAGTCCACTAACGCTCCTATGCACTCTTCACCCAAACCCAGCTTCCAACCTAAACCTGCCGCAGGAAAAGAAATGCGGCTGAGCTTAAAAAGCCCAGTGAACAGATATATATATGCAAAGCAAAGTAATAAGAAAATGAAACGAAGAAAGATCAAATATGGCATAGTGTATCACAAGTAATAATAGAATGAAGCATCATAGTGATATCAGCATAAACATAATCATATGGAAAGGAATAAGAGCACGTATCAACAAAGGCGTGTCTACCAGAGTCACTCGAATAGACAAGGCGAAAATAGGAAAGCCACGAGCCGACCTACCCGAGACACTCGAATAGGTCTCGAAATCACATAATCACATATCAAAGGATACGGAGAAGGAAGACCTCTCGGCACCACATATCAAAGGATACGGAGAGAGACAACTCCCGGTACCACATGGAGTCGCGCACACTCCCGAAGGTGTATGGGTACAGAGCACGTACAACCATCACGCTACGAAACGAAACAAAACCTAGGATGCATCCATACGCCCCTGCAAAACAAAATCATACATGTATCCTGCTCGCATGACAGGGCTACACATACGTTAAATGGCCAAGTGATCACATATCATATCATATCATATCGAAATGTGGACGCCGTAGATCAATAACACTTCCACAGAAAGTGTCATGCCATCGGTGCCTCGATGACACGCCCATGGTACCTCCATGAGTAGTTAAAAACTCGGGCATGAGAACGAAATGAATCAAATCATATCATATAATCAAGCATATCGAAGATCATGTTAACGAAGCATATCAACGAATTATATCAAAGGATCACATCATAGGATCACATCAAACGAATCATAACAAAGGATCATATCAACGAAGCATATCAAAGCAAATGAATCAAAGTTAAGGATCGAAAAGTCATGAGAGAGAGAGAGAGAGAGAGAGAGAGAGAGAGAACACCCTTACTGAAAAAAGGTTAGAATATCTGTACCTTATCACAGCAAGCAAAATATCTCAAAAGCAAACGGAAACCGAAGCTACTCCCTCTTTACGGAACCTATACGAATTAATAATCATGTATTACTTATAAGCTCATTTTAATTAGATCACACATTTTAGGTTTCTTTCTATTTTTGAGACTTTCCATTTTTTTTTTGTAACTTTCCGTAAATAGTAGTTTAGGGTAATAATCATGAATTAGCCAACTTAGGGGTTTGCAAAAGATAATAGGTTAATTTGAAGGTTTATTATAACAAATATCATAGTTTAGGGTCTTATATATTATTTAAGTAAAGTTTAGGATTAAATATGTAAATTACCAAAGTTTATGGTTAAAAGTGACAACGTATCAAATAAATCACAATTTAGGCTTAATTAAAACTCCATGCATGCAATCTCTTCGTATAGCCTTTATTGCAGAACATAGCCGAATCGATTCGCACCATTCATTACTAGTTCCTAGATTTATTTTGTGATCATATAAGTTATGTGTTACGCACCCTTGATAGGTCGACACCAACGCACCCTCGGTATCATTATATTTAGCGAGCAAGACACTAAACCCGACTAATAAACTCGACCCAAAACAGCTCTAGCGAGACCAAAGCATAGCGAGGGATTTCTAGCATAGAAGGGCATGTGGTGAGGCAATTTCAAAGGCTGGTGCGAGGGTTTAAACGGGGCAGCAACAAACATGAAACAACACCACTAATATACGATAGCAACATGTGATAACCAGGTTCTAAACTCACTGAAACGTCACACCAAAAACAGCCCACGCGAACCAGTTTTTAACTAGGTAAAACACCACGAAACCTTCACATAAAATCATAGCTATCTTGTTAAAAACAGCCTAGGATTTTCAGATTTTGTGCGCTTCATTAAAGACCATTTATATCAGATTCTTAAGGCTTGTTTATGGTTATAATTAGGTCGACCAAGGGCTGGAAAGAGTCACCAAAACAGTCTCAAATACACTCGACACAAAACATATAAAAAGGCATATAGTTTCATGATTTATGTATGATTTTACGAGGCAAGCTCACTTGCATATTAACATGATTCAATGATTACTTAGCTTAGTTTATTAGTCTTGATTTCACATGAGTAAGTGTTGAATAAGAGAGCAAAAAGGAACACAAGATAACCTGTGAGTCGACTTGGCTAAGGATCGGTGTAGAGAAACAGCAAGAAAAAGATAATATTCGGTTTTAAAAAAAAATGTAGGCAAAGCGTGTATTTTAAAATGGTAAACCGTGTGGATATGTTTGAAAAGTCTAGGCACATGTATCTTTTATTTTGTGGCGGTTCAACTGGTATGTTCTTATCTCACAACTTTTAAATGGCACAATCAAATGGATAGTATAGGTTTTAGTCATTGGCTCACAACAAACATATCACGTGTCTTAGAAGTATATTATGTGTAAATCCACTTAGGAACATAGGACATGATTTGTTCAGGTAACTTTAGCTTATAATTATTTAGTTTTAGGATTTAATTTATTTTATGTAATATTATTTGTAATGTATAGTTAAATGACAAAGTATTAATTAATAATTTGAACTTAGGATAATTTTAAAATTGTGCGAAAATTACGGTTCAAATATTTTGGGCCTTACAACTCTTCCCATCTTAAAAAAAAAATTTCGTCCGCGAAATTTGAAGTCTCAAAGTTAGACGGAGTCGTAGCGAATAACAAAAAGATCGTCACAAATATTCTCACGTTCAGGGAGGTTCTTACAAAAGGATCTTCACAAACAAAACTCTCATGACTCGATCCTGACTCTCCAAAATCATAACGAATCGAATCCAACGAATGCGAAACAATGCGTGTCAAATGACAAGTTATAAAGGATAGTTGGAATTCTACAAAGAGATACACTAGCCACACATACCTATGCAAACTGAAAACCTGAAACAGAGCCTTTTAACTGTATTAATCTGTGTCTCCTAGTTGTAACTGATTTAAGGGTTTAGTAGATTGAGTGTATAAAGTGAAAACATGGAAATAATAAATGAAGCAACAATTTATTCGTAACCAAAGCTTAAAAAGAATAACCATCCTTATATGTTTTTGAATAAGAAAAAAAGAAAAGCTGCTGTTACTGCTTCTAGAGACATTTGATTTCCTGTGCATTTCATAATTTCGTAGAAACTGCGCGCGTCTTTTAAACACCAATAATATTTAGGTCTGGTAGAACCCTGAAGTAGTATTCTTCTTAAGGTCCAAGTGTCCAACCATGCTACCTTACATGTCTCTTTCATGGAAGAAAAATATCAGTTTGTATATGTTGACTACAAGCAAGTCAACAACGTACCCATTTATGTAATGACTCCAGTTTATATATGTAACCTTAATGATCATGTACATTAACATACCATTTTGAATATAATTCTTATTCATTACGGTAAATAACTATGTTGCCTTCTAACAGTCACAAGGCTAGATCTTCTGTATCCTTGGAGATGTCAGAACCTTGCTGCCGGTTTACATTTTATGAGATTCAGCAGGCTACTAATTACTTTGATGAGTCATTGGTAATAGGACGTGGTGGCTTTGGCAAAGTTTACAAAGGAACCATCTCTGATGGCGAAAGGCGTTTGGTTGTTGCCATTAAGCGGCTGGATTCAACTTCTAATCAAGGAGCAGAGGAGTTTTGGGCAGAAGTTGAAATGCTATCTAAGTTAAGGCACTGTCACTTGGTGTCTTTGATTGGTTATTGTAATGATGGCCAAGAAATGATCCTTATTTATGAATATATGCGCCGCGGAACCCTTGAAGATCATCTTCACAAACGTGCAACTTCTCTGTCATGGGTGACACGAATCAAAATATGCTTAGGAGCCGCTCGTGGCCTAGATTACCTACACACGGGTACTGGTATCACGCATGGAGTTATACATCGTGATATCAAAAGCTCAAATATATTGCTAGATAGCAGTTGGGCTGCTAAGATTTCAGACTTTGGGCTGACCAAAATATGCCCAATAAATCAGCAGTCCACTTACGTCAACACTGTTGTAAAAGGAACATTTGGATACCTTGATCCGGATTACTTTTACACAGGTAAGCTCACCAGAAAATCAGATGTGTATGCCTTTGGGGTTGTACTATTTGAAGTCTTGTGTGGGAAACAAGCTGTAGATGGAAGTCTTGATGAGGAGCAATGGGGTCTGGCAAGATGGGCTCAAAACTATGTTAAAGAAGGTAGAATTAAGCAAATTGTCGATTCTAGTATAAAGGAGAGGATATCCCCAAAATGCTTAAAGGAGTTTGCACGGATAGCAGACCGGTGTTTGCATACCCATCCTAAGCACCGTCCTACAATGGCTGAGGTTGTGTTTGGACTAGAGTCTATCTTAGCCTCACAAGAGAAAGCCAACACTACATCGCAACCTGCAAGAGGCGTCACCGTATTTGGTAGGAAGGTACCGATGTTTGTCTTTACATCTGACTCAGGTATCATGTTATCTTCTAGTTTTTTTATAAAGCTTTGTGTGTTTTATTTGTTTGTACAATATGTATAATATATTGTATGTCTTAATTTTAAGACTTTTGTAACATTTAATGGGGAGAGGGTATTTGTGTGTAGTATTTGTTTGTACCAAATGCTTTTAGTATATAACTATATATGTACATCTTAATTTTAAAATTAAGATTTCTTTGTAGAGAGTGGTTTGTGTATATATGTAGTATAGATAATGTGCAATTCAGATAGATTTTAAATAAACAAAAAAAAAAAAAAAAAAAAAAAAAAAGAAGTTATTATGCCATACCATTGTTTTATTATTTGCATATCTAATGACTTGTTTTTTGTTACGTGTAGATCTTGAAAGAAGTTTAAAATTCTTGGAGTTACACTTTGATAGTATTCAAGGTGAAAATACGATATTTAGTCGTTTTGATTTTAATACTATCAACATTGCAACCACAAATTTCTCAGACGCTAATAAGATCGATCATGGATATTATTTCATCATATACAAGGTATCCATGTCATATATGTATCTATTGACATATTTCATATGATTTTCCAGTTGTTAAAACTCCCAACTTGGTTTCTCTTTTCAGGGAAGGCTACAAAATGGACATGATATAGCAATTTTTAAACTGATTTGCTATCGCCCAAGAGTTATTGAACAGTATATGAATGAAGCATCAATACTTGTAAAGCTTGAACATGATAATTTGGACAAGTTGGTTGGATATTGCATTAAGGGATCAGAAGTGTTCCTCATCTATGAGTTTGCGCATCATTCAAGACTCGACCGCTTAATATTTGGTATGATTTTTTTTTTTTCAAAGCATATTGCAACTCGTGGGAACTTGTGACATATTATAAGAGCAGTCAATCACTGTTTTTAACCTTAAATATTATGAAACTTGATGATCTATATTCTAACAAACATATGTTATGTGATCTTTGTTTGTAGATCCTTTGTGTACTCTTTTGGACTGGAATAAACGACACAAAATAATACTAGGTATTGCTAGGGTACTTGTTTACCTTCACAAGCAGGCTCCCATTCGGATCATACATCGTAATATAAAACCTGGAAACATTCTCTTAGATGAAAGTTATTGCCCCAAACTCTCAGATTTTGGGTTATCAAAGTTAATCAACAAGACTGACTGCGTTCATGTTGATGATAGGGTTCCGGCCGGGACCATGTAAGTACATAACCATTATTGAAATAATGTCATATAATTATAATACCTTTTGGATTGTTGGTAAGGGCTAATACTTTTATTTAACAGAAGATACATGGCACCAGAGTATCGCCGAGAAATGCTGGTGTCAATTAAGAGTGATGTCTATGGTTTTGGTATGTTGGTTTTGGAAACAATCAGTGGGCGTAGACCATATGAGAACACTCCCGGACCTTTCGGAGACTTTAAGCACCAAGTAAGAATGATTAGATTCTATCATGGCAGATTTGTGCTTGTATGTATTGTTTGAATTATGAGAATACTTCAAATATAATTACCAAAGAATATGGAATATGCATGTGTGTCCAAGATTGTTATAAGAGTACTTGGTAACATGCATGTCAAATTTGAGTAGGTTGAAGCAAAGTGGAAGGAAGGAACTTATTCAAACATAATTGATCCAAGAATGGAAGTCGATTCAAGTTTGATGAAAAGACTTGTCGATATCGTGTTGTTTTGTACCAACTATTATCCAGACGACAGGCCAACTATGGAGGAAGTTGTTGATATGCTGCTTACTGACAACTCGGCCCTTTTATTGAAAATGCGAGCAAACACTATGCAAGGGTTTAAAAGGAAAGCAATTGAAAATCGGATGTGGCAAGCGAGATCGGCAGATCGCTAATGAGTGATGATGATCATGATTCTGGTGCAGTTGAAGAGTTTTTAGCAGCTTTATGCCCCAGGTAGCATTGCATTGGTACGATGCAAAGCGCTTATTTAACATCATACAGCCTATCGTTTATCAATTTTGTATATCAGTGTTCAAGATTTCAAACCATACGACCAAAATGATAATTCTAATCCCATATAACTATTCTAAAGTTGTATGTATCATCCTTGAATTACTTAATTTGATACCATTTTGCTATACTTTTCTTAATCTAAACATTTTTCCAAGCTATACAACCTTTTCATATTTTATGATAAAACTCGATATTATACTACTCTTGCAACTGTCCAAGATATAGCTGACATGGAGAGGTTTGTCAGGGTGATGCAGAGATACCCATTATGTGAAACCAATTGGCTATAAAGATTTAAGGATTGTAATGTCTTAGATACCATGGTGAAAAATGAAAATCAACAAACTGAATAAAATATGATTTTAGGGACATGGTGATAACTGATGTTACATAAATTGTCCCCTTTATATGTAATCACAGCAGTAAGCAAAGCTTTTTTATAACATCAGAATGGAAGCACATTCTCATGCAAATATATTACAGTTGGGTAAACAGAGAAGGATTTTTCAAACAAATCTCTTTCTGTCTCTTCACCCATCTTAGTTTAGTAATCCTAAAAAGACTTACAAAACTTATAGTCTTACAGGACCAACCCAAAGTGTTTAGACACATAAACATGAACTTGGAACAATGCCAAATATTGTTATTGCAGGACGCAAACAAACAAGCCATCGATGTAATGGAAGATTTGTTCATCGGTAAACGTCACTTCGCTAATTTCATCAGTAAAAGTATCTAATCTTTCAACTTCCATTCCCAAGCGCAACAGACATCAGATCCTGTTCTGTTAACAAAAACAAAAAAAAAAAAAAAAAAAAAAAAAAAAAGTTCAACAAAAATGCGACGAAAGTTTTTAGAAGAAATAATGTGACAACCGGCAGTTTAGGGAGCTATTTTAAAAACCCGCATTACGATTAAAGTTCGTTTATAATTGTTATTTGAAATTTTATTTCACAACGAACTTGTAAGACCTATTTTATGGATATTTTTAATTAAAGATGTTATGGAATTCGTGAATTATTCTCGTAATTGATTCTTGATTTAATGCTCGGTGATGTATTCTTATATTCTCACTTGGTACTACGTTGACTCTGGCACTAGGTTTACCTAACGAAAATTTTATGATTCGTTTTACGAGTCCGACTGTATATAATTATTTACGAGATGTTTTTCGGGAGATATTGAAGTTTTGGAAATGAGTTCGGGTTCGGGCCACATGTTTTTACATTTACCCACGTTACCCGCTCCACACCGTAGTAATATTATTATTACTATTATTATTATTAATATTATTATTATTATTAACAAAAAAAAATAAAAGAGTTAACTACAAGGGTCCCTTTGGTTTTCGGTTCACACACAACACACACCACACCTCACCCTCATCTCTCTCACTCTCATCTCTCCCATTTTCTTTAACCCTAGCCGCCGCCCATCTTGGCCGGCCACCGCCGTCGCACCGCCACCCTCAACACCAAACAAACACCACCATATTATTCCTTGTTTCATCCTCTTTATTTTGGTATATCATATACACCCTAAAACCACCATTAACATCACGAAATCTTTAAAGATCCGGTCGAGTTTTTGTTGTTTTACTAGATCTATTCGTTTGGAGGTTCTTGGAGGTGAGTGTAATCGGTTTTGGTTCTTGGGAGCCACGATTTGGTATTAAATCCGTGGCTACACGGATGATTTTTGATGGGAATCGAATATTATGATGGGAAATAATGATTTTGCTATTAAAAATGAGTTTGGTATCCGGGTTTGGTGTTAATCCGAGCCATGGTGCTCGAGTACTAGTCCTTTGGGTCGATTTGGGTTCGATTGGTGGATGGATTTGGTTGTTTCATGATTTTGTCGAGGGCTTGATTCTTGATCCGAGCCTAACCGAGACCCATGAGATCTCGGGGTCACCTATGGTTGCTCGTATAACCAAGTCGAGACCCATATGGGGTTCTCGATTGGTCGTGTCTCGAGCCGTGTGCTCGTTATTGTCTTAGTTCGACCCTTGTGGGTCGCGGCTCTTAGCCGCTTTATTATTTGTGTTGCCGAATACTTATGGGTCGTTTGGCGAATTTGTTGCACTCGATTGGAGTTTATTTGGTTACTTTGGTGATTGGGTCGAGCCTTTGTGCTCGTGGTTTGGACCGAGAATCATTTGAGTCGAGTGAGACTCGGGTTTGGCTTGGTAAACCAACCCGAATATGGACCTTTGTTATATTCTTGTTCATTATTATTATTGTTGATATCTTGGTTTTGGCTTTGGTTGGATATTTTTGGCCGAATACTTGTGGGTCGAGACCACATTTGGTCTCGACAATGGATATTGGTTTTGAGGAGTTGTTGACGAAAAGTGTGATTGGGGACCGATTGTGAGACGGTCATTAGATTGACGGAGATAGGTTAGTCGGGTGCCGTAGTCGGACCCTATTGTTGTAGCACGTGGATTGAGATTGTGTTGGACGGAGATATTATTGATTGTTATGACTTTTCATATTATTTTGGACTTGGACAATGAGCCGAGAGTCATAACTCGGACATGTGACCATTTCGTATAACTCGATAATTATTACAAATAAAACATAAATAATAAAACTCGTAATAATAATTATTGATAATATAAACGTTTATATGAATATATAGACGTGAATAACGGATATATAATTATATAGACGCGTATATTAATAATAATAATAATAATAATAATCACGAGTCGTATTATAAATAATACAACTAGATATATATTAGGCTACGAAAGTGGCGTAATATTATTGAACGTATTATTATTATAAAAATGTGTTATAAAACGAGAAACTCTCGACAATTATTAAACGTTTAATAAAAATGTCATTTTGTATATATAACGGGTAAACTTATCGAGTTATGCGGAGTCGTTGTCACTCGAGTCCAGGTAAGTTATTATTTGTGACCTTCGTGTTGTCACGGATATATGACGATTAATATAAACGTTTTCTATAACTAAATAACCACTTAACCGTAAGGTTGAATCGGGCTATTTAGTTATACGGAATGAATATATTAATGGGCATCGTATCCTACGACGCCCATAGGTTGTAGTATATGTAAAGTGTAATAAATTGTGAGTGTATATATCGGGAAATCTGGCCAATTTGACGATATATATGAGGAATTTATTAAACTATGATATGTACTATATAGTATTTATGTGCTATGTGCTTTAGGTTGGGTGTAATCTTGGAACGGTATGTTACGTAAATAAATATGGGGATTATCAAATCGACGGATTTGATAAACTTCGGCGATTTATTTAAATGATATATTGGGCTAATATTAGATCCATAGTTTATTTTATTATTCTTTATGTGATCTTTTGGTTTGTTTTGAGTCGACCCACCACCCGTATGGATACCAAACGCAGATACACCAAACTAATACGAAATGGTTTTTCGGAAATAAAACGGATTCTCGTCCGGGTTTGGGAATATTTTAAATTTGAGGAAATGATTTCTGAACGAGTTAATAATGTTAGGTCGTGCCAAGTCCGTAGTTGCTATTTTGTGAGTTATCATACATCTTATTTCTACCGACTTCTTCTTGCTATTTTCTGGACTTGAGGTGAGTCATAGCCCCACTTTTACTCTTGAACTATGTTTTCAATACTTGGGGTGAGAAACATGCAAATTATTTTATGTGGACTATTATCGCTTCTATATTCTTTCTAAAACTTGCTATGCGTATGGACTAGGATATATTGTCAGCTTTAGTCACACATTTTGTGTGTACTATTCAAGGTTGGCTTATTTGGTTATTGGTGGATTGTCAGCTTTAGTCACATATATGTTGTGTGCACTATTCAAGGTTGACTTATTTGGTTATGGATGGATTGTCAGCTTTAGTCACATATTTGTTATGTGTACTATTCAAGGTTGACTTATTTAGATACTGTAGCGTGCACCTATAGGTTATTGATACTTCAGAGGTTATCCGAGTGTTTATTGGTATTGCGCGGGTTACCCGAATATCTATGTTAGAACGGAGGGTATCCGTGTGTTAGGTTGGAGCGGAGGGTATCCGCAGGCTTTTAGCGAATCCTTAGTCTAGCTAGCAAGCGTTTTGCGTATATGTCCACTATATTGTTAGATGAATTTAAACCTATGATCTCACCAGCGAAAGCTGACTTTTAGCACATTTTCTCAGGTAATTAGGTGACGTGATGCATGCTTGGAATGGAAGGCTCGGCCAAGGCTCATGGTTAATGGATCTATTTTTCTAAACTCTGATAAATAAATTTTGGACCTACTATTATTTTATTTTGGGCCTGACTCTGAATGATGTTGGGATAAATGTAAACCTTAAAACCCCGTTTTGGTTGTGTTTTTATTATGTTTACTTTATCTCGTTCTATATTGTCTTGTGTTAGATACCGATCCCCGTAGCACCCCGAAAGCTTGTTGAGTCTTCCGCTGTATCAAATTTTGAGGGTGTTACAAATAAATGCTGAATAACAACAATTTAAAAGTAATTACCCACAGATACATCCATCCAACACATACAACCATAAACTTCTGATATGAGGGGAAATTATCAAACCCATTATATACAATTCAAGACGGCATTAACAAACTGGGCGGATTTGGGTTTGTTGGGTAAAGGGTCAAGACGGGTTTGGGTCAAAACTCGTTAAAATTTGTTGTTGGTCAAAGCAGGTCGAATAAATTAAAGTGCTATAATACTATGTCGACAGAAAACCAATCTAACTTTTTTAATTAAGCAATTTAGAAGCTTTTTATAAATTTGAATACAGTTCGGATGAATTTCGACCCATTTGACCAGGTCACTAGTGCTCTTTTCAGTTAATACCTTTAGCTTAATCCATCTGACCCGTTTAAGATACAAGAATAACCAGCATTGATCATTTAATTTTAAATATGAAAATTTTCATCTCAATTAAAAAGGATCGACACGTCTTTTGAAATTTTTTACTCAAAAGAAAAAATATGCAATAGTAATCAGTGAAAATGAGGTGGCTAACTTGAACAGATCGGCACATCCAGAAAACCTTGAAGAAAGTTAGAGATTCACAGTTTCTATGTTTGAACTCACGTTCCTAGCTGTATCAGCAAAATGTTGATTAAGAGGGGAAGCTAGCACATTATCTTGTGAGCTTTTTCCTTTGAAATTTTTTGTCAGTCCATCTTATTAGATGAAGGAGCAGTTCTTTTTAAAGTAGCAGGATCAAACCGAATAAAATAAAAGGAAAATAATCTGATATGTTAGATTATTGAAATCCTTGGATGAGCTTTAAGTTACATTTTACATCCCAATTACTTATGTAGCAATGAGGCCCTGCTTACATGTAAAAGACACTTATCGGGGATCTAGCTCCGATATGAACTCATGAACTGTCTCTATATCATGGTTTTCCAATAACAATGCAACTGGAACATTAGTAATAGCCAAATCCTCTTCTATAATTTGTGGTGATAACGGTTTTTTGGGAATAGGGAGAGTTAGAAAAGAACCGCTAAGTAGCATCGCAAGGACATCTTCCATTGTTGGTCTGTCATTTGCATCTTCTTGAACACATAACAACCCAATGTGAATGAAGCTTCTTATGGATCTTGAATCTGCATCGATTCTAGGATCAACGATACTTGAAGATGTTCCGGCCCACCAATTCGTCAATGCCTGCAACAAATCAACAAGCATGTAGTTACACTCCCACCAGTCCATCATAAAGAACAAAAATATTATAAACACGATAAAAAAATGTCATACCGAGTGAAAACATGCAAACATTTTGAGTGGGTCAAAACATGTATCATGTTATACTTTACCGGGGTAACCTTATACCCAAAAGAAAAACATGTATCATTTTATATGGGTCAAAACATGTATATTTTTACACGGGTCAAAGTATGCCGTGTCCAATTGGGTTGACAAAGAATACATCACTTTTCAAACCTTTTAGTTTCTGCATTAATAGTTTACTTTGAACGACTTTACTTAACCATTTGACCCGTTAAGATAAAGCATGACTTGACCGGCCCAGTCATTGGTAGATGGGTCAACACTGCTCCTCCAAGTTGATCATCCATAAACATACTTACATATTGTACAAAGTTCTCGTTAGCTGTGGGAATGTCATTGTATTTTCTACATCCACTTATAGTTTTCAAAATTAACATGCCAAAACTAAAGACATCGGATTTAGTTGACACAGGACCATGATATATATCCGTATACTCTGGTGCTGTGTATTCCCTGCCACGGCACATATAAGTGTATCAGTATATTAGAAAGAAAAGAAACTAAAAGAAACAAACATGTCAGATGAATTTGCTTCAATATGCTGAGACCTTACAAAACAAGAAGAATGTTGATTGGGATGGGCATGAACTTACGAGGTCTGAAGAATTATCTTTGCATTAACAGAATCATTCTCGTTTGCTAAGCATCTTGCAAACCAAAAATCTGCAAGTTTGGGGTCCAAACTTTCATCCAATAGAATGTTACTAGGTTTGACGTTACCATGTATGATCTGAATAGGAGCATGTTTGTGAAGGTAAACGAGGACCCTAGCAACGCCTAGAATTATTTTGTACCGCTCATTCCAGTCCAAAAGAGTAGACATAGGATCTAGAAACATAGATCACAATATGCATGTTTGTCAAAGATTACTCCATCAATATTAACACGATTCAAAACGGGACAGTGTAAAACAAGCCACCCAACAATTATCTTAATCATTAATGTCAGCCAACTATCGGAAACTACTTTATAAGGCCACATTTCATGTATATACCAAATCGACAGAAGAAAAAAAAAACAGGGTAGATCAACCTTTAAACTTCTTGGAAAATCCAAAACATATTCGTTTACTTTTGAAAATAAAGAATTAATCAATTAAGAAATTAAAAAACAAAAAAAGGAAAAAAAAATTAAGACAACTGCCATTCTTGTCAGAGTAAACACTTCATTTATTATTATTATTATTTTAATAGATCGGCAAGTATCTCACAAATTATACACCACAACCATCTCACATGTCCTAAGCAGGACTTGAACCCTCAACGATTTGGTTGGAGAGTTTCTCACACAACTATGGGTACCATTGGAACACAAGCCCTTTTTGTCAGAGTAAACACTTGTGTGGCGTTTATAAAAGTATCATTGAAGGTTCACATTTAAAAATGAAAATTCATACTAAATATTAAGCGATCCAGACTTGCATATGGTGCAAAGTCATAAACAATGAACATTGTTGTTTCTTTAATGCAATATCCAAGCAACTGAATAAAATTCTCATGTTGAGCTTTTACCAGTAACGACAATTCCCTTTTATATCCTTGGAATTCGGTATCTAAATAAGGCCGTGAAACTACTATTCCTTGTCCATTTTGTAGCTTTCCCTGAAAATAGTAAATAACTAATTATAAGTTGAAGTTTTCGCAACCTTGCAAAAACCTGAAAGAAATAAAAGTAGTAGTAAAGATATGTGAATGTTATTACCTTATACATGGAACCATATCGATGCTGTGACATTTTATTAGCTGCAGAGAAGTTTTCAGTTGCAGTGCTGATAGTTTTAAAAGCAAACTGGATTAATACTTTGTGTTCACCTTGGATACTATCAAGGTATAACTCCAAAGATTTTAAACTTATACTGCCAACTACAAAAACAACACATGTATTAAGCGTTTGAAAGAACTATGATATAACAGAATGGAAGAGAATAGAGATCAAGCATAATACCAAAGTTTTCTTGGTTTAATACTTTGTGTTCACCTTGGATACTATCAAGGTATAACTCCAAAGGTTTTAAACTTATACCGCCAACTACAAAAACAACACATGTATTAAGCGTTTGAAAGAACTATGATATAACAGAATGGAAGAGAATAGAGATCAAGCATAATACCAAAGTTTTCTTGGTTAGATGGAAATAGAAACATCGGCATCTTTATACCAAATAGTGTCTTGGCTGGAGGGCACAATGCAGTGTTAGCTTTCTCCTGTAAGACTAGTATAGACTCAAGACTGACCACAACCTCGGCCATTGTTGGACGCTGCTTTGGATGGCTATGCAAACAACGCTCTGCAAGCCGTGCAAACTCCTTCAAACATTTAGGAAATATTCTCCCCTTTATGTTAGGATCAACAATTTGCTTAAGCCTACCTTCTTTGATAGAATCTAGAGCCCAACTTGCTAAACCCCATCGCTCCTCGTCAAGACTTCTATCTACTGCTCGTTTACCACACAGAACTTCAAGTAGTACCACTCCAAATGCATACACGTCAGACTTTTGAGTCAGCCTACCAGTCTGAAAGTAATCTGGATCCAGATATCCAAATGTACCTTTCACCAAAGTGTTAACATAAGTAGATGGCTGATTCGTTGGACCTATCTTTGACAACCCAAAGTCAGAAATCTTAGCAGCCCAATTATTATGTAACAATATATTAGAGCTCTTGACGTCTCGATGTATAACTCCATGGTGAATACCTGCACCTGTGTGGAGGTAATCTAGCCCACGAGCGGCCCCTATGCATATTTTAAGTCATTTTACCCAAGGTAAAAGAGTTTGAAGGTTGTGGAGATGATCTTCAAGGGTCCCACGTGGCATATATTCGTAAACGAGAATCATTTCTTGCCAATCATTGCAATAACCAATTAAAGAAACCAAGTGACAGTGCCTTAACTTAGAAAGCATCTTAACTTCAGCCCAAAACTCGACTGCTCCTTGATTAGAAGTTGAGTCCAGCCGCTTAACAGCAACAACCAAGAGACTTTCTCCATTGGTGATGGTTCCTTTGTAAACTTTGTCGAATCCCCCATGCCCAATTACCAGTGACTCATCAAAGTCTTGAGTTGCTAACTGAATCTCGGAAAACGAAAGATGACGACATGGTTGTGGCGACTCTGAGAATGAAGAAGATCCAGCCTCGCGACTCGTAGGGAAAAACATGGTTATAGATGATAATTATTAGATAAACTTTATTAGCTTGAAAAGTCTAGTAGCTTACTCATAAGCAAACATAAAATAATTGCACTAGGGTCATGGTATGAAAATGAACCTGGTAGCTTATTCATAGTCAAGCATTCACACTCATATTTCTTCTTCCACGAAAGGAATATATGGGCCAAAGCATGATTTGACGTTTAATGCGAGAAAGTTTCATTTAAGGACATTTCCCTACCATATTATTGACAAGATTAAACATTAGAAAACAATAACCTTCACTCCTTTCACCTCATCTTTTTAAATTAAAACTCACTTTAATTTCACCGCTCTTTTTTAAGAATTACATATCCCAAAAACCGTAAATCGGTAACCTATAAAAAGTACACCATCGTGACGAGCATTTAATTATCTTTCAATAGAGAGGGACACTTTCATACACTTTCACAATCGATAAGTTCGAACACTCAATATGCTTTCGTAAAACGGGTATAAACATTTTTGTGGAACTCCAAATGACTCATCGATTTTGGCATTGAAAACTACGCATCCTTAGCTTTCCAACCATGTATCACACATAGTTTCTGACAAATCAATACAGTTTATTCATAAAAGTTGAGTGTTCGAACTTACTTATTTATGCCCGAGATAGTGCATTCATAAAATGCCATACACGTGGTTAATATCGTTTTGTAAGAGTCCAGTGGTCCTTTTGACCACGATGACGATCCCCATTGATTTCGTTTGGTAGAGTCCAGTAATACGATACAAGTGCAGGTGAAGATAACTGGAATTAATTTGGTTTGTTGTTGGAAATCACAATCAAAGACCAACTTTTTCTTGTTTGGTTCTTTATAAATTAAACAAAACCCAGATAGACCCATTTTCACATAAATGGGTTGAAATTGCGATGTCTAATCAATGTTTGTGTACTTTGCACTATCATTTTTGCATTGACTTCTCAATCTAAGTATACTGTAATTGTTGATGTAGGCCTCTAAGCCGTAGATGCAGCAGCAGTTGCACTTCACCGTCACCTCCTCGTCTGAGCAAATATTAGGAGTATGACTGTGTTATCGTTTTGTTAATATCATGGAATATATCTGATGATAGAAGTTGTGTTGATTAATCTAATTATTGGGCAACTTTGTGTTGACAGTTTCTTCTACTCACTGATCGAATTGTTATGTGATAGAAATATGCTATCCATTATAATATTAGACTTCCTAGTCACTGGTGTTTAACATGCAAGTAGATTTTACACCTCAGGGCCGGTCTGGTGGAGCAGGAAATAAAATCAAAAATCAATAGTTGCAAACTGAAAACCTGAATATCAGCATATGATATATGAGTAATTCAGATATGTGCATGTCGTTTATTGGTGTGAACTGTGAAGTTTGAAACAGAGCCTTTTAACTGTACTAATCTGTGTCTCCTAGTTGTAATTGATTTAAGGGTTTAGTAGATTGAGTGTATAAAGAGAAAACAAATGGAAATAATAAATGAAGCAACAATTTATTCGTAACCAAAGCTTAAAAAGAATAACCATCCTTGTATGTTTTTGAATAAGAAAAAAAAGAAAAGCTGCTGTTACTGCTTCTAGAGACATTTGATTTCCTGTGCATTTCATAATTTCGTAGAAACTGCGCGCGTCTTTTAAACACCAATAATGTTTAGGTCTGGTAGACCCCTGAAGTAGTATTCTTCTTAAGGTCTAAGTGTCCAACCATGCTACCTTACATGTCTCTTTCATGGAAGAAAAATATCAGTTTGTATATGTTGACTACAAGCAAGTCAACAACGTACCCATTTATGTAATGACTCCAGTTTATATATGTAACCTTAATGATCATGTACATTAACATACCATTTTGAATATAATTCTTATTCATTACGGTAAATAACTATGTTGCCTTCTAACAGTCACAAGGCTAGATCTTCTGTATCCTTGGAGATGTCAGAACCTTGCTGCCGGTTTACATTTTATGAGATTCAGCAGGCTACTAATTACTTTGATGAGTCATTGGTAATAGGACGTGGTGGCTTTGGCAAAGTTTACAAAGGAACCGTCTCTGATGGCGAAAGGCGTTTGGTTGTTGCCATTAAGCGGCTGGATTCAACTTCTAATCAAGGAGCAGAGGAGTTTTGGGCAGAAGTTGAGATGCTATCTAAGTTAAGGCACTGTCACTTGGTGTCTTTGATTGGTTATTGTAATGATGGCCAAGAAATGATCCTTATTTATGAATATATGCGCCGCGGAACCCTTGAAGATCATCTTCACAAACGTGCAACTTCTCTGTCATGGGTGACACGAATCAAAATATGCTTAGGAGCCGCTCGTGGCCTAGATTACCTACACACGGGTACTGGTATCACGCATGGAGTTATACATCGTGATATCAAAAGCTCAAATATATTGCTAGATAGCAGTTGGGCTGCTAAGATTTCAGACTTTGGGCTGACCAAAATATGCCCAATAAATCAGCAGTCCACTTACGTCAACACTGTTGTAAAAGGAACATTTGGATACCTTGATCCGGATTACTTTTACACAGGTAAGCTCACCAGAAAATCAGATGTGTATGCCTTTGGGGTTGTACTATTTGAAGTCTTGTGTGGGAAACAAGCAGTAGATGGAAGTCTTGATGAGGAGCAATGGGGTCTGGCAAGATGGGCTCAAAACTATGTTAAAGAAGGTAGAATTAAGCAAATTGTCGATTCTAGTATAAAGGAGAGGATATCCCCAAAATGCTTAAAGGAGTTTGCACGGATAGCAGACCGGTGTTTGCATACCCATCCTAAGCACCGTCCTACAATGGCTGAGGTTGTGTTTGGACTAGAGTCTATCTTAGCCTCACAAGAGAAAGCCAACACTACATCGCAACCTGCAAGAGGCATCACCGTATTTGGTAGGAAGGTACCGATGTTTGTCTTTACATCTGACTCAGGTATCATGTTATCTCCTAGTTTTTTATAAAGCTTTGTGTGTTTTATTTGTTTGTACAATATGTATAATATATTGTATGTCTTAATTTTAAGACTTTTGTAACATTTAATGGGGAGAGGGTATTTGTGTGTAGTATTTGTTTGTACCAAATGCTTTTAGTATATAACTATATATGTACATCTTAATTTTAAAATTAAGATTTCTTTGTAGAGAGTGGTTTGTGTATATATGTAGTATAGATAATGTGCAATTCAGATAGATTTTAAATAAACAAAAAAAAAAAAAAAAAAAAAAAAAAAAAAAAAAAAAAAAATTATTATGCCATACCATTGTTTTATTATTTGCATATCTAATGACTTGTTTTCTGTTACGTGTAGATCTTGAAAGAAGTTTAAAATTCTTGGAGTTACACTTTGATAGTATTCAAGCTGAAAATCCAATATTTAGTCGTTTTGATTTTAATACTATCAACATTGCTACCACAAATTTCTCTGACGCTAATAAGGTCGATGATGGATATTATTCCATCATGTACAAGGTATCCATGTCATATATGTATCTATTGACATATTTCATATGATTTTCCAGTTGTTAAAACTCCCAACTTGGTTTCTCTTTTCAGGGAAGGCTACAAAATGGACATGATATAGCAATTTTTAAACTGATTTGCTATCGCCCAAGAGTTATTGAACAGTATATGAATGAAGCATCAATACTTGTAAAGCTTGAACATGATAATTTGGACAAGTTGGTTGGATATTGCATTAAGGGATCAGAAGTGTTCCTCATCTATGAGTTTGCGCATCATTCAAGACTCGACCGCTTAATATTTGGTATGAATTTTCTTTTTCAAAGCATATTGCAACTCGTGGGAACTTGTGACAGATTATAAGAGCAGTCAATCACTGTTTTTAACCTTAAATATTATGAAACTTGATGATCTATATTCTAACAAACATATGTTATGTGATCTTTGTTTGTAGATCCTATGTGTACTCTTTTGGACTGGAATAAACGACACAAAATAATACTAGGTATTGCTAGGGTACTTGTTTACCTTCACAAGCAGGCTCCCATTCGGATCATACATCGTAATATAAAACCTGGAAACATTCTCTTAGATGAAAGTTATTGCCCCAAACTGTCAGATTTTGGGTTATCAAAGTTAATCAACAAGACTGACTGCGTTCATGTTGATGATAGGGTTCCCGGGACCATGTAAGTACATAACCATTATTGAAATAATGTCATATAATTATAATACCTTTTGGATTGTTGGTAAGGGCTAATACTTTTATTTAACAGAAGATACATGGCACCAGAGTATCGCCGAGAAATGCTGGTGTCAATTAAGAGTGATGTCTATGGTTTTGGTATGTTGGTTTTGGAAACAATCAGTGGGCGTAGACCATATGAGTACACTCCCGGACCTTTCGGGGACTTTAAGCACCAAGTAAGAATGATTAGATTCTATCATGGCAGATTTGTGCTTGTATGTATTATTTGAATTATGAGAATACTTCAAATATAATTACCTAAGAATATGGAATATGCATGTGTGTCCAAGATTGTTATAAGAGTACTTGGTAACATGCATGTCAAATTTGAGTAGGTTGAAGCAAAGTGGAAGGAAGGAACTTATTCAAACATAATTGATCCAAGAATGGAAGTCGATTCAAGTTTGATGAAAAGACTTGTCGATATCGTGTTGTTTTGTACCAACTATTATCCAGACGACAGGCCAACTATGGAGGAAGTTGTTGATATGCTGCTTACTGACAACTCGGTCCTTTTATTGAAAATGCGAGCAAACACTATACAAGGGTTTAAAAGGCAAGCAACTGAAAATCGGATGTGGCAAGCGAGATCGGCAGATCGCTAATGAGTGATGATGATCATGATTCTGGTGCAGTTGAAGAGTTTTTAGCAGATTTATGCCCCAGGTAGCATTGCATTGGTACGATGCAAAGCGCTTATTTAACATCATACAGCCCATCGTTTATCAATTTTGTATATCAGTGTTCAAGATTTCAGACCATACGACCAAAATGATAATTCTAATCCCATATAACTATTCTAAAGTTGTATGTATCATCCTTGAATTACTTAATTTGATACCATTTTGCTATACTTTTCTTAATCTAAACATTTTTCCAAGCTATACAACCTTTTCATATTTTATGATAAAACTCGATATTATACTACTCGTGCAACTGTCCAAGATATAGCTGACATGGAGAGGTTTGTCAGGGTGATGCAGAGATACCCATTATGTGAAACCAATTGGCTATAAAGATTTAAGGGTTGTAATGTCTTAGATACCATGGTGAAAAAAGAAAATCAACAAACTGAATAAAATATGATTTTAGGGACATGGAGATAACTGATGTTACATAAATTGTCCCCTTTATATGTAATCACAGCAGTAAGCAAAGCTTTTTTATAACATCAGAATGGAAGCACATTCTCATGCAAATATATTACAGTTGGGTAAACAGAGAAGGATTTTTCAAACAAATCTCTTTCTGTCTCTTCACCCATCTTAGTTTAGTAATCCTAAAAAGACTTACAAAACTTATAGTCTTACAGGACCAACCCAAAGTGTTTAGACACATAAACATGAACTTGGAACAATGCCAAATATTGTTATTGCAGGACGCAAACAAACAAGCCATTGATGTAATGGAAGATTTGTTCATCGGTAAACGTCACTTCGCTAATTTCATCAGTAAAAGTATCTAATCTTTCAACTTCCATTCCCAAGCGCAACAGACATCAGATCCTGTTCTGTTAACAAAAAAAAAAGAGTTCAACAAAAATGCGACGAAAGTTTTTAGAAGAAATAAATGCTGAATAACAGCAATTTAAAAGTAATTACCCACAGATACATCCATCCAACACATACAACCATAAACTTCTGATATGAGGGGAAATTATCAAACCCATTATATACAATTCAAGACAGTATTAATAAAATGGGCGGATTTGGGTTTGTTGGGTAAAGGGTCAAGACGGGTTTGGGTCAAAACTCGTTAAAATTTGTTGTTGGTCAAAGCAGGTCGAATAAATTAAAGTGCTATAATACTATGTCGACAGAAAACCAATCTAACTTTTTTAATTAAGCAATTTAGAAGCTTTTTATAAATTTGAATACAGTTCAGATGAATTTCGACCCATTTGACCAGGTCACTAGTGTTCTTTTCAGTTAATACCTTTAGCTTAATCCATCTGACCCGTTTAAGATACAAGAATAACCAACATTGATCATTTAATTATAAATATGTCAAAATTTTCATCTCAACTAAAAAAGATTGACACTTCTTTTGAAATTTTTTGCTCAAAAGAAAAAATATGCATAGTAATCAGTGAGAAAATGAGGTGGCTAACTTGAACAGATCCGCCCCTCCGAAAAACCTTGAAGAAAGTTAGAGATTCACAGTATCTATGTTCGAACTCACGTTCCTAGCTGTATCAGCAAAATGTTGATTAAGAGGGGAAGCTAGCACATTATCTTGTGAGCTTTTTCCTTTGAAATTTTTTTGTCAGTCCATCATTATTAGATGAAGGAACAGTTCTTTTTAAAGTAGCAGGATCAAACCGAATAAAATAAAAGGAAAATAATCTGATATGTTAGATTATTAAAATCCTTGGATGAGCTTTAAGGTACATTTTACATCCCAATTACTTATGTAGCAATGAGGCCCTGCTTACATGTAAAAGACACTTATCGGGGATCTAGCTCCGATATGAACTCATCAACTGTCTCTATATCATGGTTTTCCAATAACAATGCAACTGGAACATTAGTAATAACCAAATCCGCTTCTATAATTTGTGGTGATACCGGTTTTTTTTGGAATAGGGAGAGTTAGAAAAGAACCGCTAAGTAGCATGGAAAGGACATCTTCCATTGTTGGTCTGTCACTTGCATCTTCTTGAATACATAACAACCCAATGTGAATGAAGCTTCTTATGGATCTTGAGTCTGCATCAATTCTAGGATCAACGATACTTGAAGATGTTCCGGCCCACCAATTCGTCCATGCCTGCAACAAATCAACAAGCATGTAGTTACACTCCCACCAGTCCACCATAAAGAACAAAAATATTATAAACACGATAAAAAATATGTCATACCAAGTGAAAACATGCAAACATTTTGAGTGGGTCAAAACATGTACCATGTTATACTTTACCGGGGTAACCCTATACCCAAAAGAAAAACATGTATCATTTTATATGGGTCAAAACATGTATATTTTTACACGGGTCAAAGTATGCCGTGTCCAATTGGGTTGACAAAGAATACATCACTTTTCAAACCTTTTAGTTTCTGCATTAATAGTTTACTTTGAACGACTTTACTTAACCATTTGACCCGTTAAGATAAAGCATGACTTGACCGACCCAGTCATTGGTAGATGGGTCAACACTGCTCCTCCAAGTTGATCATCCATAAACATACTTACATATTGTACAAAATTCTCGTTAGCTGTGGGAATGTCATTGTATTTTCTACATCCACTTATAGTTTTCAAAATTAACATGCCAAAACTAAAGACGTCGGATTTATTTGACACAGGACCATGACATATATCCGTATACTCTGGTGCTGTGTATTCCCTGCCACGGCACATATAAGTGTATCAGTATATTAGAAATAAAAGAGACTAAAAGAAACAAACATGTCAGATGAATTTGCTTCAAAATGCTGAGACCTTACAAAACAAGAAGAATGTTGATTGGGATGGGCATGAACTTGGTAGCTTATTCATAAGCAAACATAAAATAATTGCACTAGGGTCATGGTATGAAAATGAACCTGGTAGCTTATTCATAGTCAAGCATTCACACTCATATTTCTTCTTCCACGAAAGGAATATATGGGCCAAAGCATGATTTGACGTTTAATGCGAGAAAAGTTTCATTTAAGGACATTTCCCTACCATATTATTGACAAGATTAAACATTAAAAAACATTAACCTTCACTCCTTTCACCTCATCTTTTTTAATTAAAACTCACTTTCACCGCTCTTTTTTAAGAATTACATATCCCAAAAACCGTAAATCGGTAACCTATAAAAATTACACCATCGTGACGAGCATTTAATTATCTTTCAATAGAGGGACACTTTCATACACTTTCACAATCGATAAGTTCAAACACTCAATATGCTTTCGTAAAACGGGTAAAAACATTTTTGTGGAACTCCAAATGACTCATCGATTTTGGCATTGAAAACTACGCATCCTTAGCTTTCCAACCATGTATCACACATAGTTTTTGACAAATCAATACAGTTTATTCATAAAAGTTGAGTGTTCGAACTTACTGATTTATGCCCGAGATAGTGCATTCATAAAATGTCATACACGTGGTTAATATAGTTTTGTAAGAGTCCAGTGGTCCTTTTGACCACGATGACGATCCCCATTGATTTCGTTTGGTAGAGTCCAGTAATACGATACAACTGCATGTGAAGATAACTGGAATTAATTTGGTTTGTTGTTGGAAATCACAATCAAAGACCAACTTTTTCTTGTTTGGTTCATTATAAATTAAACAAAACCCAGATAGACCCATTTTCACATAAATGGGTTGAAATTGCGATGTCTAATCAATGTTTGTGTACTTTGCACTATCATTTTTGCATTGACTTCTCAATCTAAGTATACTGTAATTGTTGATGTAGGCCTCTAAGCCGTAGATGCAGCAGCAGTTGCACTTCACCGTCACCTCCTCGTCTGAGCAAATATTAGGAGTATGACTGTGTTATCGTTTTGTTAATATCATGGAATATATCTGATGATAGAATTTGTGTTGATTAATCTAATTAGTGGGCAACTTTGTGTTGACAGTTTCTTCTACTCACTGAACTGTTATGTGATAGAAATATGCTATCCATTATAATATTAGACTTCCTAGTCACTGGTGTTTAACATGCAAGTAGATTTTACACCTCAGGGCCGATCTGGTGGAGCAGGAAATAAAATCAAAAATCAATAGTTGCAAACTGAAAACCTGAATATCAGCATATAATATATGAGTAATTCAGAGGTGTGCATGTCGTTTATTGGTGTGAATTGTGAAGTTTGAAACAGAGCCTTTTAACGGTACTAATCTGTGTCTCCTGAAACAGAGCCTTTTAACTGTACTAATCTGTGTCTCTTAGTTGTAATTGATTTAAGGGTTTAATAGATTGAATGTATAAAGAAAAAGAATATGGAAATAATAAATGAAGCAACAATTTATTCATATCCCAAGCTTAAAAAGAATAACCATTCTTCAATTTTTTTTGAGTAAGAAAAAAGAAAAAGCTGATGTTACTGCTTCTAGAGACATTTGATTTCCTGTGCATTTCTTAATTTCGTACGCGTCTTTTAAACACCAATAATATTCTTCTTAAGGTCCAAGTGTCCAACCATCTCTTTCTTGGAAGAAAAAAAATCAGTTTGTATATGTTGACTACAAACAAGTCAACAATCCATTTATGCAATGACTCCAGTTTATATACTCCGTATGTAACCTTAATGATCATGTACACTAACATACCATTTTGAACCTAATTCTTATTACTCTATATACTAAAAGGCAGAAAACAGTGCCTCCAAAAAAACACTGTTACAAGCACTGTTACAAGCTACAGTAACTTTTTTTTTTCAACCAAAACAAATAATACTACTCCCCTCCTCCACCACCACCAAGTCGCGGTGGTACAAATGGTAACCACTGATTGAATAATAATACAGTAATCGGACTCATAATATTAATAACAAATCTGCATAATAAACAATTTTCGGCAACAACACAATTTTTTCCGGCGACCACAAATATTTTCCGGCACGATGGTATCTTTTTCCAGCAAGAGAGTGGCGACTACAGCAGCGGCTAGCGGCGGCACTACAAAAAAAATAAAAACGTTAGATCTAAAAAAACAAACACGTATGGATTTATAAAAAACATAGATTTAAAAAAAATAAAAAAAATAAAACCCAAAACACGTATTGATCTAAAAAAATATGTATAGATCTTTAAAAAAAACATAGATTATTCGAATCGTATAAATAAAAAAAAATAATGGATCTTTAAAAAAAACGTATAAATTAAAAAATACAACAAAAAAACAACATGTATAAGGTTAGCTCATGCAGGGATTATGTTGTCGATGTAACAAGGATGATGGATATTCGTTGGTTATTTTGGAGTGATAAGGTGGGATTTATGTGATGGCGATTTGATTTGTTGTAACAATTTTGTTAATGGAATGATAAGGATGATTGGTGAATATGTCTTGATGGAAACGAGCTGATGAAGTGTTGAGTTTGATCTGTTTATTGGAGTGATAAGGGAGAAAATATATCTACGTTTTCTTTAGAAGTGATAAGTGGGAGGCGAATGCTTTGATGTTAGAATTTTTAGGGTTGAAAATGTGAGTGATTAAGCAGCTTTATATAACCACCTAATTTTTAGGGTTAAGTAAGTTATTGGATTTGTTGATGGACTATGATTGGACCTTCCCGAATTTTACTTGGGCTGTGAAATTTTAAATGGGGAAAGTGTTATTGGATTATTAATTGGGCTGCTAACTAAAGTTTATAAAATGGGCCACGACAATTTAAATTAAAATGGGTTCTCCAAACTTTGTTAAAAAATTTCGGTTGTGTCATAATTTGTGATTAATTACATATGCATACTTCAAATAACAAAATTATTAATTACATCGTACAACTCACAAAATACAAAACACAAAGCACACCCGCCGCAACGCGCGGGCTACCCAACTAGTTATATATATATACTAAAAGGCATTTGTTTTCACTGTAGCTACAGTACTCGCCCAAGTTTCACATTTGCCAATTTTAACCCCTGAGGTTAGCGATCAATTGCGAAGTTAGTCCTTAACGACCGTTATCTAGAAAATGTGGATTAAATTTGCAAAGGAACAGTAACTTCAGGGGCTTTTTCTGTACAAATAATAAACAGAAACAGCCCCTAAGGTTAACTTTTTTTTCACCGTTAGTCCCTAAGGACTAACTTTGCAAAGAACGCCACGTTAAGGGACTAAAACTGAAAATAACGGTGCTACAGTGCAAAACAGTAACTGCTACAGTGAAAAATCAGTTTGTAATAGTATGTGTACTGTAGCTAACGATTTTACACTTTTAGTCCCTCACGTTAGCTATAAATTGCACCGTTAGTCCCCCGTTAGCGATCTTTTGCAAATTTAGTCCCTAAAAAAATTAAAAATAATAAAAATAATTTGGATTAAACACAACATTCCCGCAACAACGCGCGGGTACCCCCGCTCGTTCATTACTATAAATAACTATGTTGCCTTCTAACAGTCACGAGCCTAGATCTGTTGCATCCTTGGAGTTGTCAGAACCTAGCTGCCGGTTTACATTTTATGAGATTCAGCAGGCAACTAATTACTTTGATGAGTCATTGGTAATAGGACGTGGTGGCTTTGGCAAAGTTTACAAAGGAACCATCTCTAACGGCGAAAGGCGTTTGGTTGTTGCTATTAAGCGGCTGGATTCAACTTCTAATCAAGGAGCAGAGGAGTTTTGGGCAGAAGTTGAGATGCTATCTAAGTTAAGGCACTGTCACTTAGTGTCTTTGATTGGTTATTGTAATGATGGCCAAGAAATGATCCTTATTTATGAATATATGCGCCGTGGAATCCTTGAAGATCATCTTCACAAACGTGCAACTTCTCTGACATGGGTGACACGTATCAAAATATGCTTAGGAGCCGCTCGTGGCCTAGATTACCTTCACACGGGTACTGGTATTACGCATGGAGTTATACATCGTGATATCAAGAGCTCAAATATATTGCTAGATAGCAGTTGGGCTGCTAAGATTTCAGACTTTGGGCTGACCAAAATATGCCCAATAAATCAGCAGTCCACTTATGTCAACACTGTTGTAAAAGGAACATTTGGATACCTTGATCCGGATTACTTTTACACAGGTAAGCTCACCAGAAAATCAGATGTGTATGCCTTTGGGGTTGTACTATTTGAAGTCTTGTGTGGGAAAAAAGCAGTAGATGGAAGTCTTGATGAGGAGCAATGGGGTCTGGCAAGATGGGCTCAAAACTATGTTAAAGAAGGTAGAATTAAGCAAATTGTCGATTCTAGTATAAAGGAGAGAATATCCCCAAAATGCTTAAAGGAGTTTGCACGGATAGCAGACCGGTGTTTGCATACCCATCCTAAGCACCGTCCTACAATGGCTGAGGTTGTGTTTGGACTAGAGTCTATCTTAGCCTCACAAGAGAAAGCCAACACTACATCGCAACCTGCAAGAGGCGTCACCGTATTTGGTAGGAAGGTACCGATGTTTGTCTTTACATCTGACTCAGGTATCATGTTATCCAGTGGCGGATCTAGAAATTCGTTGAAAGGTATGCACCAGTAGTTAATCGTATTGTTCGGTAACCAAGTTAAGCCTACAAAATTTAGTTTTTCGGTTCGGGTTTCGGGTCGGTTTGATTTTTGGTTTATTAGTATATAAGACTGGTCATAGTGGGCCGGAAAACTTCGGTCGACCTTGTCCTAGGACCGATATTAATATCGGTTGAGTCCATTGTGGCTCTTGGTTCGAATATCGGTTGCCGATAAATAAAAGTGGGTATCGGTTGAAAACACAACCGATTTTGAAACACACAAAAAGCTTCCAAAAATTTATATATATATATATATATATATATATATATATATATATATATATATATATATATATATATATATATATATATATATATATATATATATATATATAATGTCATATTTATGTAAGAAAATGAGATTTAAAATACTGAGATTTAATAAAATAATAAAAATCAAAGAATCGGATTTATTAAAAACAACTTGAAAAAAGTCAGATTTATCTAAAGGAACTCGAAAGAATCAGATTTAGAAAAGTCAGTTTTATATATAAAAAAACTTAAAAACTAAGATTATAAATAATAACTCTGAAAGAATCAGAAAAAAAATAACATAAAATAAAATAAAAAAAAGAAAAAAAACCTCAAAAGACATTCGGTGGTAGTGGGTTTTAATGGTGGTCGGCCAGGAGTGGTGGGCGAAGGATTGGTGGCAGGGGTCGAATATAGTGACTGTGTTTGGTGGTGTTTATATTGATGATGCTTTTGCTTTTGGTAATATGTTGAAGAGAGGAGAAAATTGAAGAGAGTGAATTAGGTAGGTGGGTGATATGTGAGTGTTTGTATTTAAAATAAAAAATGATGCAATATGGGTTGCAATTGTGATTAGAGACGTGAATATGGGTTGAGGAGAGAGAAAGCTGAGCTGATAGCCGAAAAAATGATGCAATATGGGTCACCACTGTCACTAGCCTAAGCAAGTATGCAAATGAACTACTTACTCACTAAACTCACTAAGTATTATTTTTCTCATCATTTTATAACGATTTGCATGCACTTTTTATCAACAGCTACATATAATATGCCTTGCTTTCATCACTTTTATTGTCAATTCTTTAGAATATAAAAACTCAATGATCTCTAGAGTTAAACATCAAATAAAGTTGTGCTACAAGATTATAATATATTTTTTTTCCTCAAATCGCAGGTCAAAAATACAAATGATCCAATAAATAGCACAACCAAAATCAAAATTTTATATATCCACACAACGAGTAATACACATTACCACTTGCGGAGGATTTCAGGGGCTAGAAGGGGTGCTGCCCCCCCCCCCCCCCCCCCCCTAATCGCAGGTCAAAAATACAAATGATCCAATAAATAGCACAACCAAAATCAAAATTTTATATATCCACACAACGAGTAATACACATTACCACTTGCGGAGGATTTCAGGGGCTAGAAGGGGTGCTGCCCCCCCCCCCCCCCCCCCCCCTAATTTTTTTGCTCACAATTAGCTATTTATATGGATTCAAGGATTTATAAAAGTATTTTACATCATGTGCATCCTAAAATCTTGGCACCAATACAACTAATGAGAAAAGGTCAAAGCTTAGTACTCATATAAAAAGAATTAAAGAAATGTGAATAGTGGCATTTTTTATTTTTATTTTTTGCACTTATTAGTCTCATCTTATTTGGTTTGCTATTCTTTCTCTAGTGGGAATTAGTTTATTTATAATAATTTGACTAGATGTGAATGTATAAAGCTTTCAAAAGTTCAAAAAAAATAGTTGTCAATTGGCACTAAGTATAATCAGTATTGATAGTTTACTAGTTTTGTTCCTCGTTTTAGTCTTTTATATAAGAATGTTAAACTTTATTCTCGAAAAAAATTTTGACCCCCCAATCAAGATGGTCAAGCTCCGCCACTAAGTCAGTTACACGTGCACCAAGCCACCAATAGCTAATTATGAGTAGTAAAGTAGTAACATTACCCATTTTTTTTGAACAATGGGTAACATTACCCATTTAATAATGTTGTTTTTATTTTGTGGTGGATATTTGCTTTGGAATGTGCAACTCATTCACTACTCTATTACAGTACTACGTATCTTCTTTATTTTTTTTTTTAAATTTTGTGTGTTTTATTTGTTTGTACAATATATATAATAACATGTATTTTTTATTATTATTATAGGGGTGTTTTAAAAATAACATTAGTTAGTGTATTTGGCGGAGCCAGAAATTTTAGTTAGCGGGGGCAACATGCGACCGGGTCAAGAGTTATTTTAGATAGTAAATTTTCAAAATGGATGGTGTCGGGTTTTGTAAAATGCGAATTCCACTTTTTTAAGAAAAGTAACACTATCTAGATGCTCTGGGTGTTTCTAAATAAAATCAATTAAAGGAAATAACAAAATATGAAAAGACAATTCGGATAAAATCTTAACCGAATAAAAGAAAGAAACAAAAAAAGACAAGTCCATAGTTGTTTGTACAAATTTTGACAAATAGATGTGCCACACAGTGGCAATTCCATAAGAGAGATGATTTGTGCATCATTTATTTTTGGCTATACACCACTAAATCACACTAGTAATGCATACAGTACAACACAGCTATGCATAATTTAATGGTGGATAACAAATAAAAATGGTGTACAAATCACCTCCCATTCCATAAGTACGAGTATTATTCTATAACTTTTACTTTTCTTACAATATACTAGTAATATAGGGGCATTAAGCTTCTTAGCCACACCATGAAGCTCTGGGAGAGAGTTATTGAGAGAAGGTTAAGAAGGGAGACGAGGGTGGCGGAGAACCAATTTGGCTTTATGCCAGGTAGGTCATCGATCGAGGCTATTCACCTTCTCAGGAGTCTCATGGAGAAGTATAGAGAAAGACAAAAGGATTTGCATATGGCGTTTCTCGACCTTGAAAAGGCATATGATAGTGTTCCACGCGAGTTGATTTGGAGAACTCTCGTGGAGAAAGGGACCCCAAGGAGATATGTGAGGGTCATCAAGGATATGTACGAGGGGGCTAAGACCCGGGTTCGGTCCACAGTGGGGACCTCGGAGTTTTTTCCTGTGGAAGTAGGGCTACACCAAGGATCTGCCATTAGCCCTTACCTCTTCGCCCTGATTCTAGATGAGTTAGCTCGTGGGATACAAGAGGGCATCCCGTGGAGCATGATTTTTGCTGACGACATTGTGTTAGTAGCAGAAACGGCGGAAGGGTTAAACAGCAGACTTGAGCAATGGAGGGCAGCTCTTGAAGACAACGGTCTTAGAGTGAGTAGAGAGAAGACTGAATACATGAGATGTGATTTTGGGAGGATCGAGGCTGGCCACCACGAAGGAATTGATATTCGTTTAGGTGACCAGATCCTGTCACCCAAGGTGTCCTTTAGATACCTTGGTTCGATGATCCACAAATCAGGGGGGATAGATGAGGACGTTACCCATCGGATTAGAGCAGGTTGGACAAAATGGAGGGCGGCGTCGGGAGTCCTCTGCGACAAGAACGTCCCCTTAAAGTAAAAGGGAAAATTTTATAGGGTGGCGATTAGACCGGCTATGATGTACGGGTCTGAGTGTTGGCCCATATCCAAGGCCCTTGCTAACAGGGTAGAGGTAGCAGAACTGAGAATGCTAAGATGGACTTGTGGTAAAACCTTGCTTGACATGATCCCGAACGGAGTTTTCAGAGCGAAGCTCGAGGTCGAGAATATTATCTCGAAGATGAGAGAAGGTAGGTTAAGGTGGTTCGGTCATGTCAGAAGGAGGTCACAATCAGCGCCGGTTAGAAGAGTCGAGGCGCTAGTAGTTGAAGGTGTGAGAAGGAGGGGTAGACCCAAACTCAGATGGGAGGATAGAGTTAAGCTCGACATGAATGAGCTCCTCTTGACCGAGGACATGACCTCAGATAGGAAGGTGTGGAGAGATAGAATTAGGATTTGCGGGTAGTTTCGGCTAGGTGCCTTGCTTTTGCTTTGTGTTTAGGCCTGTGCGTTGCTTTGTCTTGCTTTAGCTTTAGGCCCCGTGCGTTGCTTTGTTTTAGGTTTTAGTGCCCTTTTTGCTTTGCCTTAGCTTTAGGCTCCTTGCGTTGCTTTGCTCTGCTTAGGTTTGTTTTTTATTCTGGGTGCTTTGTTTGTTTTTGTTTTGTGCTCTTTTGCTTGTGTTTTGTTTGTGCCCCCTTGCCTCTGCCTGTCTGCGGTTGCCTTGGTTGTTCCCCTGGTTTGTTTGCTTGCATTGCCTGCTTTTTTTATTTTATTTTATTTTATTATTTTTTATTTTTCATTTTTTTATTTTATTATTATCATTATTATTATTATTATTATTATTATTATTATTATTATTATTTATTTATTTATTTATTTATTTATTTATTTTATTATTTTTTATTTTTTATATTTTTTATATTTTTATTTATTTTTATTTTTTTATTTATTTTTTTTGGTTATTGCTTTTTGATCTTTATGCTCGCTTTTCCGTTTCTCCTCACTCGCACACCTGCACTTGCCGGAGGTCTCGTTGGAAGCAGTCTCTCTACTCCCGGGTTTACCCTGGGGTAGGGGTATGATCTGTCTACAGTTTACCTCCCCCATACCCCGCCCCGGGCGGGATTGGGTTTGTTGTTGTTGTTGTTGTACAATATACTAGCAATATAGATTTTCTTTTTTACTTTGAACTTTTGAACCCTTTCATTTAAGTTGTTGAACCTTTTACATTAAAAATCTTCATCTCCTTCCTCATAGATACCCACGTCCCACCACATCTATTTCTTTTACTCTTCCACAGTTCTACCCAATAACCAAAAACAAGAAACATGAGATCTTTAAGGATTGGATTTTTAATATTTACTTTTTTCATTGAGGGCAAACAAGTTTATGTGGTGAGGGCACTTTCAGATTTTTCACCACATTTAACATTTAATCCATTGATTTAACCCTTGTATAGTAACTTTATTGGGGGCCTTTCCCCCCACTCCTCAATAGGGCTGAGCAAACGGACCGGCCGGACCGGACCGACCGACAAAACCGACCGGACCGAGACCGACCGGACCGGACCGACCACATTCGGTCCGGTCCTCGGTCTAAGCTTTTTGCCAAATTCGGTCTCGGTCCGGTCGGTCCGGTCCGGTCCGGTCCGGACCGACCAAAAACCCGAAAAAACTTGCCTAATTGGACCGGACCGACCGAAGACCGACCGGACCGAGACCGGACCGAGACCGGACCGACCATATTCGGTCCGGTCTCGGTCTATGGTTTTCCGGTTCTCGGTCTTCGGTCCGGTCCGGTCTTGGCCGGTCCGGTCCGGTTTCCGACCGATGATCACCCCTACTCCTCAATACATGGCTCCGCCCTCTATTCTTAATTTTGAGATTTTGAAATGTGTGTTTAATTGATTTGTACCAAAAGCTTAATATATTGTATGTCTTAATTTTAAGACTTTTGTAACATTTAATGGGAAGAGGGTATTTGTGTGTAGCATTTGTTTGTACCAAATACTTAGTATATAACTATATATGTACATCTTAATTTTAAAATTAAGATTTCTTTGTAGAGAGTGGTTTGTGTATATATGTAGTATAGATAATGTGCAATTCAGATAGATTTTAAATAAACAACAAAAAAATAATTATTATGACATACCATTGTTTTATTATTTGCGTATCTAATGACTTGTTTTTTTGTTACGTGTAGATCTAGAAAGAAGTTTAAAATTCTTGGAGTTACACTTTGATAGTATTCAAGGTGAAAATCTAATATTTAGCCGTTTGGATTTTAATACCATCAACATTTCTACCAATTTCTCTGACGCTAATGAGATCGGTCGTGGATATGGTTCCATCATGTACAAGGTATCCATGTCATATATGTATCTATTGACATATTTCATGTGGTTTTCCAGTTGTTAAACTCCCAACTTGGTTTCTCTTTTCAGGGAAGGCTACAAAATGGACATGATATAGCAATTTCTAAAATGACTCGCATTACCCCAAGTGTTATTGAACACTTTATGCATGAAGCATCAATACTTGTAAAGCTTGAACATGATAATGTGGTCAAGTTGATTGGGTATTGCATTAAAGGATTAGAAGTGTTCCTCATCTATGAGTTTGCACATCATTCAAGACTCGATCGCTTAATATTTGGTATGACTTTTCTTTTTCAAACCATATTGCAACTCGTGGGAACTTGTGACAGATTTTAAGAGCAATCAATCACTGTTTCTAACCTTCTTATATCTAAATATGATGAAACTTGATTTATATTCTAACAAACATGTGTTATGTGATCTTTGTTTGTAGATCCTATGTGTACTCTTTTGGACGGGAATAAACGGTACAAAATAATACTAGGTATTGCTAGGGTGCTTGTTTACCTTCACAAGCAGGCTCCCATTCGGATCATACATTGTGTTATAGAACCTGAAAACATTCTCTTAGATGAAAGTTATTGCCCCAAACTGTCAGATTTTGGTTTATCAAAGTTAATCAACGAGACTGACTGCGTTCATGTTGATGACGGGGTTCCCGGGACCCTGTAAGTACATAGCCATTCATTGAAATACTGTCATATAATTATAATACCTTTTGAATTGTTGGTAAGGCTAATACTTTTATTTGACAGAGGATACATTACACCAGAGTGTCACAAAGAAAACCTGGTGTCAATTAAGGATGATGTCTATGGTTTTGGTATGTTGGTTTTGGAAACTATCGGTGGGCGTAGATCATATTGGTGCACTCCCGGAACTTCCGAGAACCCTAAGCGTCAAGTAAGAATGATTAGATTCTATCATGGCAGACTTGTGCTTGTATGTATACTTTGAATTATCAAACGAGAGTACTTCAAATATAATTACCAAAGAATATGGAATATGTGTGTCCAAGATTGTTATAAGAGTAGTTGGTAACATGCATGTCAAATTTTTGTAGGTTGAAGCAGAGTGGAAGGAAGGAACTTATTCAAACATAATTGATCCAAGATTGGATGTCGATTCAAGTTTGATGAAAAGACTTGTTGATATCGGGGTGTTCTGTACCAACTATTATCCAGACGACAGGCCAACTATGGAGGAAGTTGTTGATATGCTGCTTACTGATCACAACTCGGCCCTTTTATTGGAAATGCGAGCAAACACTATACAAGGGATTAAAAGGCAAAGTGAAAATTGGAAAGCGAGATGGCTAATGAGTTATGATTTTGAAGAGCGTGGATGGCTAGTGAGTGATGATGATCATGATACTGGTGCAGTTGAAGAGTTTATATCAGAATTATGCCCCAGGTAGCATTGCATTGGTACGATGCAAAGCGCTTATTTAACATCATACAGGATACAGCCCATCGTCGATCAATTTGTATCAGTGTTCAAGATTTCAAACCATATGACCAAAATGATAATTCTAATCCCATATAACTATTCTAACCTTGTATGTATCATCCTCGAATTACGTAATTTGATATCCATTTTGCTATTCTTAATCTAAATATTTTTCAAGACTTTAAAACCTTTTCATATTTTATGATAAAACTCGATATTATACTACTCCTGCAACCGTCCAAGTTATAACGACATGGAGAGTTTTGTCAGGGTGATGCGGAGATACCCATTATGCAAAACCAATTGGCTATAAAGATTAAGGGTTGTAATGTCATAGATATCATGGTGAAAAAAATCCACAAACTGAATAAAATATGATTTTAGGGGTGATCTTACATAAATTATCCCCTTTATATGTAATCACAGCAGTAAACAAAGCTTTTTATAACATCAGAATGGAAGCACATTCTCATAAAAATATATTACAATTGGGTAAAGAGAAGGATTTTTCAAACAAATCTCTTTCTGTCTCTTCCCCCGTTATAGTTTAGTAATCCTAAGACGACTTACAAAATTTAGTCTTACAGGACAACCCAAAGTTTTTATATAGAACAACCCCAAATATAGTTATTGCAGGACGCTGACAAACCACACCAAGCCATCGATGTGATGGAAGATTTGTTCATCGATACACGTCACTTTGCTATTATCATCAGTACAAGTAGCTCAATTTTCAACTTCCTTTCCCAAGTGCAACAGAGATCAGATCCTGTTCTGTTAAAAAAAAAATACAAATTCAACAAAAATGGAAAGTTTTTAGAAGAATAAATGCTCAATAACAGCAATTTAAAAGAAATTACCTACAGATACATCCATCCAACACATACAACCATAAACTTCTGATATGAGGGGAAATTCTCAAAACCATTATATACAATTCAAGATGGCATTAACAAAATGGGCGGATTTGGGTTTGTTGGGTAAAGGGTCAAAACTGGTTAAAATATGTTGTTGGTCAAAGTAGGTCGAATAAATAATATAAATTAAAGTGGTACAATACTATGTCAACAGAAAACCAACATTGATCATTAATTAAGTAATTTGGGAGCTTTTTATAAATTTGAATACAGTTCAGATGAATTTCGACCCATTTGACAAGGTCACTAGTGTTCTTTTTAGTTAATACCTTTAGCTTAATCCATCTGACCCGTTTAAGATACAAGCAGAATGAGCATTGATCATTTAATGTTAAATATGTCAAATTTTTTATCTCTACTAAAAAAGATTTGACATTTTTTTTTTTGAAAATTTTTACTTAAAAGAAAAAAAATGCAATAGTAATCAGTCAGAAAATGATGCAGCTAACCTGAACAGATCCACCCATCCGAAAACCCTGAAGAAAGTTAGAGATTCATAGTTTCTATATTCGAACTCACGTTCCTAACAGTATCAGCAGAATGTTCATTAAGAGGGGAAGCTGGCACATTATCTTGTGAGCTTTTTCCTTTGAAAATTTTTGTTAGACCATCATTATTAGATGAAGGAGCAGTCCTTTTTAAAGTAGGATCAAACCGATTAAACATTCTAGCAACTCCAGCAATTCCTGCACTCATTTCTCGCTGAACGCCTCTGCTTAGTTCTTTAACTGGACTATCTTTAGCAAGTAATTTCGCCTTTAAACCTTGAGTGCTTTTTGAGATTGATTCCTTATACCTACCAAAGGTATCAAATCATCTCAGAACTCCCAAAAATAGGATAAATCAAAACTTAAAAATTGTGGTTATGTTGCATGATAAAAGTATCAAAATTTTGCATTACTTGGCTGAAGCAGCAGAAAGCTTAGATTTAACAGACTCTGAGAATGCATGCATATCAGCTGCTATTGGTCTTCCAGGACTACCAGTTGGTGACTGGCTATTGACAACTCTGCAAAATCGTTCATATATGTTACCCAAAAAATTAAAAAAAAAAAAAAAAAAAAAAAAAAAAAAAAAAAAAAAAAAAAAAAAAAAACCCTTAAGAAGAGATTGTTTGAGCAAGTTAGTTGAATTGAAGTTGGGCACCTCTTGTCCATTTATAAAAAAAATTCTTATAAATATTCAATGGATTAAATATAAACAAATTGACAATAATCAAAATATTGAAAAAAGTGAAAAATACGCTTCAAGAGACTCTCAACCCTTTTAACCCGTTCGGCTCAGTTACCATCCCCTTTTAAGCTAATTCGTATTTGACCCGTTTGAGATTACAATTTGACCGAAATTGACCCATTCATAAGTCGGTCATAAACTCAGAATTTTCACCTCTAAATGGAACCATCAAATTTTAATTAATGGAACATTATAAGAAGCAAATGTTAAAAAAAATACCTGGGCCTACTGGCTGATGAACCCACAGATGGTGAATTTTGATCAATGAAAGAGGACATCGATCGAGAACTAGAACTATCTAGATTATCATGTGATGAAGCATAGCCTAAACTATGGAAATCTTCAAGTGAAGTATACATTTCCTGTTCAATTTGCATATTGGCTCTAGGATGAATACGTGAAGGACCAACTCCAGAAAGTCTTTGTCTGTTCCTCCTGCTACTATGGCGCATGCTGGTTGCAGCAGTCTCAAAAGTCCTCATAAGTTGTTCTTCAAAATCAGATTCAGTGTACTCGACATCCTGAGATATAACGTGTATATTAGAGAACGAGAGCGACAAGATAAAAAAAAAAAAAAAAAAAAAAAAAAAAAGAGTGCCACAATTTACTATAGAACGTACATGGTCAACTTCAGGATCCTCGTTTACATGGCGAACATTGGCCACAGACCTCATGCTTCTTTCATCCTCAACCATAGATAGAAGCTCTTGACTAAGTTTTGACCAATAAACAAATAAGTACTCACATTTGTAAAGAATATCTGAAATTTGTAAAGTAACAAAATACGAGAAATATACATAGAGAAAGCATTATTCTAAGTTACAACATAGAGCAGGCCAGGTGACCACTAATTAGTTTAGGCAGCTTAATCAGACATCTAGGATTTAAGCATGCGGCAGCAATTCAATTAGCAGCGAATAAGTATATTGAGATTATCAGCATACGTACAACTTTTTCAGCTTGCGGGGGATCGTCCAATCCTTTATGAGTAATTGTACGGTTACATATATCTAAAATCAGTCACATATTACACATTCATATAAACCCACTAGTCTATTAAGCACCAAAAAGTCACGTACTGGTAGGCAAGGTCAAGTTAGATGAGAGAGAATCTTAGAAGCGAAGAGAGAAGGGGAGTACACTTCATCCCTCTAGCACACATATAGTGGTTAGGGGTTTAATAGTACGAGAGAAAGTAATAGTTATAAACCTTTACCCAAGCTCCATCTAAACAATTTCACAAAAAGTGAGCTTTAATGAAAAAATATCCTATAGATATGACAAGACACCGAACATGTTAAGCAACAAATCCGAAGAAACCACGCATAATGAAAATAGTCATTGGAGATATTAAGATGTGACATTGATCTTCATGAAGCTTTGGAGCCAAAATATAAGTCGTGAATAAATCCAAAATGGTTTATGGGTCTGTTTAAAAGTAAGGTAGAAGATGATACAGAAAAATCATTGTCGATTCATCTTATCCACAAGATCCGCTCTTCCATTCACATTTTAGATGCAATGGAGACTAGTATTTTGCAACTAGATGAAAATTTACATGGAAATCAATGCCACATCTCAATATCTCCACTAAGGATATCCATACTATGCCTAATTGCTCAAAATTTGTTGAACATGTAATGTGTCATCCCAATAATACGATAGGAAGTTTTCACTTAATTTCTTTCTTGACAAAAATGTAAACATGGAACTTTTATAGACTTATAACCTACACTTCCTCCTGTAATATCCAACAGCTTAAATACATAGTACTTAAGAGAAAAGTGCATTCTGCCTTCCTCTCTTTATTTATAAGACTATAAAATACCCCACCTTCACCTCACCCACTCGTTACAATTATTTTAATTCATCACAATGTCTTTAGATTTTGCTCCTCCGAGTGAATTTAGTTGATATATTTAAGTTCTTTAGACTTCAAGTTAGTTAAGAATGTCAGTTTATTTCCATGTTAATTATGTGATGTGGGTCTGATAAGTAAACCAGCAACTTTGAAGTATTCACTTTATATGAACTATTATTTATATTTATTACAGAACAGATATTCCCACATTCCACACATCACAAAATCATGTAGCTGTGTTTAACACTTTACAGTGGCAGACGAAAGAACACCCTTGTGGTTGGTTTACCTATATAACCAAAAGAGAAATTTTAAGTCTTTTGTATTTTGGCTCTGTAAGACTCGTATCTGGTTCTGATTGTGTAATCCATACGCTTCAATAATCAGCCTACTGATGTTTGAAGTCAAAATTAATTTTTCTGAATGTAATATTTCAGTATAAGAGCTCTTACCAAGTACACACGTACAACTCAGTTAAGTACCAAAAGTTTGTAGCGCAATAAGTCGAATCAAACAAAACCTCAACTAGTATAGTGTTCTATTTTACTGATATGCACATTGTACCTGGCTGGATCCTTTAACACGATCGCCTGCCAACAGATTGGGCATTCTTTGCTTCTCTGTGACCTGAAGAAAACAATAAACTAAAATACCTGAGTACGAGAGTCATAAAACAAGCAATATTAGAAAGAAAAAAATGTCCAAAAAATCGATCATACCACTCAAGAATACACTGGAGATGAAACTCGTGCTTACATGTGGTTACCTAAGTGAGAAGAAGAGAGCATAATGGTTAGTGACACTAACCTATACAAACTATTAAGATCAAATGTACACTAAACACACAATTACCACCTCAATAAACAGCTAATCTTAGTCAAGTCAAACAATAAACAGCTAAATGTCACGCTTATTTTATTTTCTCCCAAACTTCAGCAACTTAAGCGATGACTACTGGGAAAAAAAATGTAGAAACAGATGAAAACTTAAGATAAGTACTTCGTATATTATTCCTTTATGATTCTCACACATAACTCGACGATTACTGATAAGCAATATCCCCTTTTACACGTACGGTGCCACATTCACCAAAAAATTACAAAATCCAATAAAGTGTTTAGTACTACCTAAATATCTCAATACCAGTCTTAGGCAAAACGTTGATAACAGGAAACGCTAACCAGTCCACACTCCCTAGTCCCTACCCTAAGGACAATGGGAAGGCAATGTCGAGCCTATGCTTCGGATCATCTTGCGAATATGACCATTTTCCAGGGAGTCCTATCCTCCGGAAGCTAAAAAACCCTCTACTAGTTAAACCTTCTAAAAATAAATACGCCGCGACTATGTTTTATATAGTAGATCATACATCATAACAACAGATCAACCTATACTCGCTATTCGTCTTTTTTTCGCAGCAAAACTAGCGCAAAAACAGTTCAGATTCTCTCATCCTCAATACACACTTCCACAAAAAAAATTAGATCAAAACACTCGTAATGCTAAAAAAAAAAAAAAAAAAAAAAAAAAAAAAAAGTATATATATGAACAAAGTGCATACAGTTGAAGGGTTATGACAAGAATCAAAAGCATCAAGACATATACTACAAACATCCTCATTTTCATTATCATTATCATCAACTGGATGGATGATGGTGATCGGATCAATAAGTGCTGCTGACGTCATTGCTGATGATGATGATGAATTCATTTTTTAGGAGGCTAGAAAACAGAGTAGATGAAGAAAACAAGAGAGGGAGTTATGGGAATTTAATAACACGAATAACACGGTTTTGAATAGTCTATAAAGTGTTTGTATGTGTGTGTCATAGTGGATTTGGTCTAAATAGAACTACAAAGTCAAACAGTTTTGTCGGATCTCAACTAGATGTGTTTTGTGTTTGGTTCGGTTCTTTGAGTCACAGGCGTGTTTCCTTTTTCCCTTTAGCTAAAGGATGTAATTTAATATTATTACTTTTTTAATGAGCTTATAAAATTCTCTTGTTTCATTTATATTTATAAGGCTTAATTTATTAATTTCTCTCTATTAAAATGCTTATATACTAGTAAGACTCACATACACCCTTAGCTAAGAAAAAAAAGAAACACCCCCATATCTCATAAACAAAAGTTACGAGATAGTCTGATAATTCATCTCAAATTATAAAAGGAATTTAATACACATTAATTGATTTTATAATTATCTTAATTATTTTTGATTTCGTAATTAATAAATTTAAAATTTTCTTATATAATAATCTAAACTAGTGTCTTGAGGACACTTGTTAAACAAACCCTTAGTTTATTATTGTAGTTTGGGTAAATTACAAAAATAGTCTTTAACGTTTCACGAATTTGCAAAAATGGGACCGAGACAATAAGTAGCGCAAAAAAGACACCAACGTTTCACATTTTTGCAAAATCGCCACCGAGAGGCCTTTTTCATTAATTTTCCCGTTAGGTGCCACGTAGTTGAGGGTAGTATCGTCATTTCATGTCCTTTTTTATCTCCCGCCAACTTTCGGGGGACTATTTTGCAAACAACGTAAACTATGTATTTAAAGCTGTGTGCATTTTCAGGGTACAATAAATCCCCAAAACCAACCAACCATTGTGTACTGTGTAGATAATCAACCGTCAAACCCTAACATAAAAAAAATCAAATCGCAACAACTAAACCCAGCTATGGCGAATAATGATAAGAATGAAAAGGGAAAGTGCTTGTTGATTGGGGGGGGGGGGGGGGGGGAGGAATCATCCGAAATGTCGTGGGGTAAGGTTTTATTAAATGATGAAGTCTTTGAGGATGTTTTGGATGAATTTGGTGATAAAGTTATTGCCAAGTATGGTTCGTATGCAAACATAGGGAAGGAGATGATTGAAGAAATTCTTCAATGGATGTGGAATAGAACCTTTAACAAACCAAATGTGGGTGCTAGTGGTGTCATATCTATTCCTACCATTGGAAGTGGTAGCCGTTGCTCCAATGAGGTAGTTGCAGAGAAAAAAAGGAAGAGAGGAAGGCCGGTTGGGAGTGGCAAAAAGAAGACGGAGGGGAGTCCTATTCAGACTACAGTCACAGAAAAAAAAAACGAGGGGAAGGCCTGTTGGGAGTGGCAAGAAAAAGAAGGAGGGGAGTCCTAATCCGAGTACAGTTACAGAAAAAAGGAAAAGGGGAAGGCCTGTTGGGACTGGCAAGAAGAAGGAGGCTGGCAAGAAGAAGAAGGAGGGGAGTTCTAATCCGAGTACAGTTACTGAAAAAATGAATAGGGGAATGGCAAATGGGACTGGCAAGAAGAGGAAGATGAAGGAAGAGCATACGGATCTTGGTATGTTAATGTGGTATACTTCATTTATGTGCCATTTTAAATTTGTTTACATAGGATGCTATGATATGTTTGATAGACTCTTATATGCATCCCCTTTCCTAGGTTTAGGATAAACATAGTATTTGCATTAAGTAGGGTGTTAGAATATCGTAAGTGAGAGTGTTTGACATTACTAAAGTACTGCTATAGAGAGTGTTTTGCATTACGAAAGTACTGCGTGTTCACATTGGTTATAAGTTAGTCCTCACATTGGTTGTAAGTAAGTCTTCACATTGGTTGTAAGTAAGTCTTCACATTGTGTATCTTGAGTGTATCAGGAACAAAATAGATTGGTTTCTATATCACCACATTAACTTATTAACTAAACTACAACTATGTGGTGAGAAATACAACACTGCATTGCTCTGCTTCACTTGAGCCTGCATAATTGTTTCATTGACTACTTCTGCATTGACTTTAGCATGTATACCATTAGTTTCGTAGGTGCTGGTATGTCTTGACAGTTTGAATTTAAAATTGTGGCAGATTTACTTGCTTATTGGGGTGAAGTTCTGTTCCGCATGCACAATAATGGAGTCTTTGAATTTGGTCCATTAAGGTATGTACAAGGAAATGTTTCTACAATGTGTGGCTTTGTCTGTGATAGACATGTCTTTTTCCTAGGTCTGTATCATATGTTTTCACGCATTAGGGGAGAAAAATGGGCTGTGTTCTTTTGTGTGCCTGGCAAATCATTAGAAGAATGTTTGAAGCTGATTCACACAGACAATGATGTGCATACAATGATTGAGCTAGGTTATTGTGTCGGTTTTGTAAACTTGTTTGTTGCTCACACAAAACATGTGTTATCTCCCTACTATTTAAACAACATTGATGCAGAGGGTGATGGTGGGGAGGTTGTCGGGTGGGTAGAAGAAGATGCTAGCTTGCGGTGCTCTATTACTTCAACTCCTTTTAGAACTAGCACTTCAAAAACTTATAGGAAAGTGGATGATGTTGATGCTTCACAACCAGAATTCGGGAAGCATAAAAAGAGGGTGAAGAGGTCTGTGGATAAGGGAAAAGGAAAGATGGTTGATGAGGCTGATGTTGTTAACAGGAACAAAACGGCTGGTATTGTCATTAGAGAAGATGGTTCTATTAAGAACCCACCAGGTGTTGGTTCAGTGAATGTGGGAGCAAAGGGTGGTGGTATTTTGAGACCAAGAATAACTAATTGCGTACTGGGTCTACGGGCACCAAGATCAATGGGTAACAATGTGGTGTTATTTTGACTAGGTGAGTATAATGAACTGTTTAGCAAAAATTTTGGACACATTGCATTACCTATTATAGTAACCTCATTTCATTGCATATATTGATTGTGCAGGTGTTGTTGATCACATGTTGGTTCATCCAGTAGAAGGTTTGAATATTCATCCAGTAGAAGGTTTGAAGATTGACATATGGGTCCATCTATTGGGAATATGTAATGTGTAGAAACTAAAACACTTTAATTTGGTTGTATTTAGTAATGTAATTTGACTAATGTAACTTGAACTATTCTACCTCTGTTTCGAATACACCAAAGGGTGTGGGCATGCATTGTGATGGGTTAAACTTTTTTTGTACATGCCGAACAATATTATGTAAATTGAAGTATTTCATATGGGGTTAAATGTTTAGTCAAGCTTGACTCCTACGCATAATATGTTTCTGTTTGTTTTGTGGTTCGGTTATTTGCTTCGATTAGTAGCATTTAAACGTATGTGTTTGTGTATTGTATTATGGTTTCAATTATGTCAGTTTCATGTTTGTGAATGTGTTTGTGATACGAATCGAACAATGTATATCAAGACAAACGGGATCAAACGACCCCTTCCATTCATAAACTGTAGGTATACATTTACAACCTTAAGGGGAAACCACAACCCCTAACTACATCATCACCTACATCTACCTAGCTTACAACACTACAACAGTGGCACTAAAATGAACAAAAGAAACCACAACTCCACAAGTGCCCAACCACCTACTACATACATTCATCATACACAACAAAAAACAACCCAACCCCAGCATCCAGCACCCAACCCCTTCACATGTAAGTTTGCCTCACAGCAAACTCAATTTTGGAAACAATGCTGTCGTTTGTTTGCCTAAGCATCCTCATCAACCCCCTCATCTTTCTCATATCAGCTGACTGAATCCTCCTAAGCTTGTTCACATTGGCCCTTGCAGTTCTCGAGCCCCTTATGTTTTGGAGCTCCAAAATCAGGTCCCCCCTAAGATGGAGCATATCAGACAGCTTTTGGCACCTACTCATCAACTCTTGTGCATGATGAATGTCCTCCTCAACATCTCGCCGGTAATGGGTTAGCATCATTTCCGATATGACAAACGAGTTGCAAGCAACCACGAGATCAAGACAGCGAGACATGTTACTGGAAAAGGGAACGATAATTATTTGATTACGGGTATGTGTGTGTGTGTGTGTGTTTAACTGCTTGTGTGTGTGTGTGTGTGTGTGTGTGTGTGTGTGTGAAGGTGTTGACAATTTAATATGAAACGTGAAAATAACTTTGCAAATTAGCCATTGAGAGGCCTTTTCACAAAAAATAGTCCCCCGAAAGTTGGCGGGAGATAAAAAAGGACATGAAATAACGATACTACCCTCAACTACGTGGCACTTAACGGGAAAATTAACGGAAAAGGCCTCTCGGTGGCGATTTTGCGAAAATATGAAACGTTGGTGTCTTTTTTGCGCTACTTTTTGTCTCGGTCCCGTTTTCGCAAATTCGTGGAACGTTAAGGACCATTTTTGCAATTTACCCTTGTAGTTTTTACACTAGTTATAATACCCGCGCACGGACGGGTGTTTTTTTTTTTTTTTTTTTTTTTTTTTTTTTTTTTTTTTTTTAAATCATATATTTTTATTTATTAAAAAACAAATAATTTAATCTTTGTTTTGTTTGATTTATGATGTTTAATTATAGTTTTTTATTATTAAAGATAATTATTTAAAATTTTTAATTATCTTATTAATTGCATCTTATCTATATTTTTTTGTATTTATCTTTTACTTGTCTTATGGATAAATATAAAATGTTACCTAATAAGAAAATATTTTTTTTTTAAATAAAATTATAACTAAATAAGGTATGATTTGATTTTTTTGAAATGAAAAAATCCCCACGATGTTTTATTTTATTATATAAAAGATGTGTTACTTTCTTTTCTTTTTTCTACTTTTCATTTGTTTAACGATTTAGACTACTATAAAATGACAACGAGCTTCCGTTAATGAACCGATTTGGCATATACATTAAAAAGTGTCCCATGTTTTGTAATAGGCTTTCACTTTTTGTTCTAATATGAGATTAAATTAACTGCTATTGCTAAAACATATAAAAATTTAAAAAAAAATACTCCCTCCGTCTCATAAAAATTGTCCAGTTTGACTTTTCAGAGTCAAACTGGTTCAACTTTGACCTTAAATATTTTTTATGTGTTATATAATACTTGATGAAAAATTATACCAATAAAAAATACACTTAAAACTCAATCTATTCATATATTTTGCAACAAGTATTATATAATAACCACAAAAATAAATAAGGTCAAAGTTCAACCAGTTTGACTTTGAAAAGTCAAACTGGACAGTTTTTATGGGACGGAGGTAGTAGCATTTATTATTTTATTTATTTCTTTTCATTATTTTCATTTTTTACATGAGATTTTTCCACATTACCACTAGCTACACACAAAACTTTAAATGTATTGCCCACTTCATTACACGGTCACACTGTAATACCTCGTAAAATCTCATGTCATTTATTAATGCTAATCAACGAATCTATTTTAATCAAATGATAACAAAGCCATTTTTGAGGGCCAATTTATTTTTTTTATGTCACTGTATCACCGTTAGTCACCCGTTTGCATGTCACCTGTATCACCGTTAGTCACCATTTGCATGTCACCTATATCACCATTAGTCACCATTTGAATGTCACCTGTATCACCGTTAGTCACCGTTTGCATGTCACCCGTATCATCTTTAGTCATCGTATGCATATCACCCGTATCACTCTTAGTCACTTTTAAATATCACCTGATGCATGAATTTATCACCCGATATCACCTTTAGTCACTCTTGGTGTCACCCAACGAGGTTAATACAAATAACTCTTACTTGCGACGCAACACCTAAAAATGTATATATATATATATATATATATATATATATATATATATATATATATATATATATATATATATATATATATATATATATATATAATGACAACACTATGCAATATATATAAGTATATATGTATACGTAACACTGACGAATTTCTGTATTTATCACCGGACCAACATCGACACGTTATCACCCGAACACTAGCCCACTTAAATAATTATTTTCTTTTCTTTCGGACCAGGCTTGTTTTCCTTTTCCTCTTCTCTTTTGGACTGGGCCGACAGCCACCTCACAAGCCCATCAATTTATCCTTTTTTTTCGTTGGGCCGAGAAAACCCAAGCCCAGCTCGCCTCATTTTTCTTTCTTTGGGCAGCTGCTACTACTCTAGCCCACATCCAAAAACCAAATTTCAAAACGTTTTCATTTGTCTATTTCCTTTTCGTGACTCTTACCCGAATCGAACTCGATACCAAAACAAAAACACAAGTTCGAGAATTCATTTCTTTTTCCTTGACCTTGTTCGACTCGACGCAACACACAACACAACACCTTCCTTTTTGGTTCCCTACCACTCGACACCAAAGACAAGAAGTATTACAACATAGTGGTGTGAATAAGTAGTGTTGGTGTGAAGAAGATAGTGCAAGAGAAGAATACTTCTATCCATTAAGACAAGAAGTATTACAACATAGTGTGATCGCTTCATCTAAGTTGTTTCTACATCACCATTTGTATATTATTCATTCATTTGTGTATAAGTTGTGAATATTAATTAGATAGTTATAGATATAAGGAGTTAGGCTAGTAAGATGTGTAAGTAAAGAAGTTGTGAATAAGATAGTGGTGTGAATAAGTAGTGTTGGTGTGAAGAAGATAGTGGTGTGCTTAGGTGTGAACAATTTGTGAATTAGTTGTGAAGAAAGTGTGAATAAGTTGAAGTCTTGAAGAAATAGAAGTCGCGAAGAAGTGAAGAGATTGAAGTTGTGAAGAAGAAGTTGTGAAGAAGGTGTGTAGTGATTAGTGGTGTGAGATTGGTTCTAGCTAGGATTAGAACTCGACATTTAGCTTAGTGTCGTTAATTGGTGTAAGCAAAAGTTGTGTAAGGTTTTCTCCGTTATAAGGGAGCTTGTTGGCATAGTGAAGAAAACTCTCCGATATTATGTGAATTCAAGTCTTGCACAATATAAGATATTATGTGTCCTTGTAGCCGAACCACTATAAATCCCTCGTGTCTCGGTTAGATCTTTCCGTCTCTCACTTCCTTATTATTTACTTACATTATTATTACTCTAGTACTTAGTTATATAATTTCTTATATTGTGCAAGACTTGAATTCACATAATATCGAATCAAAAGTTTTTAAAAGTAAACAAAGTTTTAAAAACAAAGGTTTTCATAATAAATTAAAAAGACGTAAAACTATTCAACCCCCCTTCTAGTTTTCCACAAAAACTTAAAACTTAAAAATAGAAACTAATAAACAAAAATTTATCAAAACATGGTCTAACAATCTTTCAAAATCCAAAATGAAAAATAAGACCCGGAAACAAATATACATACGCGATTTATAAGAACATATATGCATACATGATCTAAAAAAACTATCACTATAACTATGTGCTGCTATAAAATCTCGTTGCTATGCACTGGTACTCGTCTAGAGTATTACAAAAAAAAACCCTCTTACAAATAAGTGGACGAGTAAAGTTTCATAAACAAAAGGGGTAATATTTGCATGCACAAAATTTCAACAAGCAGAATTTGTTACCTTCTTGTCTAAAGACTCCAATTTTAGTAATCGAAATTCATCTCAAACTGTCACCTGTAACTACACAAGGATCATATAGACCATATTTTTCTTCTTCTTTTGTGTAGCTTCACATAGACTACAAATTTAACCCAATGCAACTTGTAATGTATGGGTTTAATTATTAGTTAATATATGAGATTGTGATTTATGGTGCATAACTACATATAATTTGTATATGTAGTTAAAGGAAAGTGATGCACATTGCAATTCGGCTTTGAGAAATTTGTTAGTAATAGTTAGTTGTTATAGCTATATATGAGTGCATCTTTCTTTTTGAATTCTAATTTTTCGTACCATACCATGACATCAAGAAGTCTTCGAGGAATACAAGGTACCATCAACGTACGTGCATCAAATTATCAAGACAAAAGATTTCATTTTTCAAAGTCCACAAGTAAAGGTTCTTAATTAGGTAAATACTACAAGAATTGGTGTTATAGATTGCAGCAAGCTCCATCCCTCCGCTAGAACTAGTCTCTTAAAACCAACCATGATGCTCGACCAAAAGATACATAACTCAAGCATGGTTTCAAATCTTAGTTCGGGTAAAATGGTGGATAGGTTTGTATTGCGAGAAAATTTTAACATTAGAACGTATGAAACTGGGCCAAATGAAACACTTTCTATAGAACACTTATGAATTATATGCAGGTAAATATGGCAACTTTGTATTTTAACGGATCTATTGTATAACGTGACATTTCATTTGTCTATATATTCGTATATCCATGCTCTTAGGTAACAATCTCAATCTGGATTCATAGGAAGCATCCATTAATCATATTAAAGCAATTGGTCTCTTAGGTGATGGCTTAGGTTTAACACCAGAGATGTGCAAGAAGAACCTAATTTGGGCGATGGCAAAGATGCAAGTGGTTGTGGACCGTTATCCAATTTGGTATATGTTGTGCTAGTAGGTGTTGATTTGGTTATGGTTCATCCATTGTAATGGAACCCGGTATCTAGCCTTGTACCGGATAAAGTATAGGCGACGAAGGTTTGGTTCTATCTTGTGTGAAGAACCAGGTATTTAGCTTTGTACCGGATAATGTGTAAGCGGCGTTGTGAAGGCTTCTCCGCGGGTAAAAGGAGTTTTGTCGTGTAGTGTAACAACCGTGGTTTTGGCAGGTTAGTTTGACTAATAGTCTTGACTCGGTTGACGTTTGTTTGGTGTGTATTAGGTGTTTGAAGTGATATATGAGTGAGGTAGGTGAGTTTTAGCACTAAATCCCTTTGCGTAAGTGGTTTTATTGTGATTTGGAAAGTTTGGAATTTGGAAAAGTTCATTTTGATCACCTTTGTGGTGTAGAAATGACTTGTGTAGTTTTGGTGTTTTTGTGTTTTTGCGTAACGAGGTTTCGTTCAAGTAATTGAGCGTTAGTAAGTTACGTGGGATTTGTTTTTATGAGTTATATTTCAAAAAGAGTGTGAAATTCTATTTTTGGAAACTTTGTTTTGAAAATGATATTTTTCCGGTTTATCGTAAAATTAAGGTTTATCGCGTAAGACGTTAGGTTTTGTTTTGGGAGTTTATAAAATATGAAAAAGTATGAGGTTTTGAGTGTAATAAATAAATTTAATAAAAAAAATAAAATATATATTTTAAATATGTAAAATTCGGATTTAAGGGATAAGGGGAAAAAGGAAACCCAATTTGAGTCCAAATATGACTCTTAGGCCCAAGAATTATCCATAATTAATATATATACCAAACCAAACACCCCTAAAACGTTTTTACTGCAATTTTAGTCGATCCAAGGAGCAAGAGAAGGGAGAAAAAAATTAGGGTTTATAATTGTGAAGCAATAATCAAGAATCAAGGTAAAATTCTTAAAATATATGTTCAATTGTTTGATCAATTATTGGAATTCATGTAGTATTAATTATGATGGATCTAGGGTTTGTAAACTTCTGTAAATTATTGAAGTAAAACATGTTAGGATGATTAGATGTTAATATTATGGGTAATGGTTAAGGGAATTGAGTGTTAAACGAGTTAGATTATGTGTTAGGGTTTGGACAGATTTGTAAGGCTGTAAAGATGTGAGTGTATATAACAGATGGTGATGAGTTAAGTCACGAATTTTAAGTCTAAATTGAAGTATAATGAAAGAGCTTTCCAAAAAGTCCAGCCACGATTGATTTTGAGGTCGGGAAGTCGGTCTTTTGATTTTTCTTTGTTAAGGTGTCAAAGCTGTCAAACCGGGACAGATTTTGGGTAAAAGTTTGAGGGTGGCATGTGGTTGTAAAAGTGGTATTTTGACTTGTTCTTCTGGAATAGTTAAGTTTTAGGTTATATTAGACTACCACGAAGAGGATTCGCGATAAAAACTTGTGGAAGTAATTATTAAAAATCAAAACTTTTTGGTGTGGCGTTCAGATCCGAATTTGAGTAGTTCTCAAGTTTGAATTTCTTGGAGTACTTGTGTGTGTTATTGGTCCATGGCCTTCTGGGATTAGCTTCTATGCTTATGAGAGACCATGTTAAATTTTTGGTGTGAGTTGTTGAGCTTTATTTGTCGTGATTTCATGTGAGTGAATGTACTCAAAAATTCTGCGTTTTCTGAGTTTTAGAGTGCAAGGGATTTAGTGAGTGTTAGGTTATGGTGGTGGTTAGTATGGTGTCTAGGAGATCCATGGTGGGTCATATGTGTCTTAGACATCCATCATATGTGTATTACATGGGTTGTAGCTTTTAGCTTGACCTTGTGTAATGTGGATTTATTTGTGTTGTTTAGGTTTGTGATTTGTATTGTGGAAGCTGCGGAGTTTGAGGTGAGTTCATAGTCCCATATTTTTACTTTGTTTTAAACTTGGGATGGGAATGATGCTTGTCTTAAATGATTTGATTTACTGTGATTATGTGTGTGGTATTAAAGAGCTTGGACTTATAATGTTGTCGTATGTATGCTATGTGTGATTATTTGCTTGTGTGGATATATATGTTTGGTCCAATTGGGGGGGGGGGGGGGGGGAGTATCCAATTGGAGAGTAATACTCCTGCTCGTACCAAATTATGCGGATTGGATAATGTGATGATAATGTTGTGTGATCCAATTGGGGGGGGGGGGGAGTATCCAATTGGAGAGTAATACTCCTACCCGTAACCGGTTTTTGGGATTCAATTGGGAGGGTGCTTACCCTGTTGCTCGCGCATGCGACCTAATTGATGATATATTGATGGGTACTACTTTGGATCGGTGGGCACGTTCCGCCCAATGGTTGCCTTATGAGTGTTGTTGCCTTTATGTGTGGATATTAACTTGCAAATGCATGTAGCAATATGATAACTATAATTTATTTGTCCAGCTATATTTTTGTAATCACAGTAAATTCGGTTGCCTTGTGTGTTGAGTCTTAAACCTATGAATCTCACCAACATTATGTTGATGTTTTAAGCATCATTTTCAGGTGAGCTTTCTAAGGATAAGATAGAAGGATGTGGATAGACGAGACCTTAGTTGCATTGGTAGTGGTTTATCATCTATGTTTGGATTTATGTTTTGGATTTTATTATGTTTATTTTTGGGTATTGTTACAACACTGTGTGTTGGTACATTGCTCTATTTTTGTGCATGTAGTTGTTCTCTATGTTGACACCAGGTGTTGTGAAGATATCTGATTGAGCCCGAACCACCTAACTTATATTAACCAAATAATGGTCAACAAAGTCAAATAGCCTAGGTCAATGCTCCGGGTAATATAGGGTATCACCAGGTCGTTAAGTCCCGTTGAAGTGTGAAATGTAACTTTAGCGTAATCCTAATCGGGTGTTATTCACAGAAAAGGGTTTGTTGTGAAAATTAGTTGGAAATTATTAACAAATATAGCTTAGGAAAGCTATGTGATTGATTACGGGAATTTGGATTACGAAGATTTGAGCTAAATCTGAAAACGTACGTTTTAATTAAAAAACGTATTCAGATGAATAAAACAAAAAGTACAACTGTAGGACTGGGAGGGTTAAAAGTGTAAAATTGGTATTTTTACAATCCTATTAATTAAAGAAAATTTTAAGAAAATTAAAAACTATTTTTACACTATTTAATTATTTAATATTAATTAATTACTAATTATCTATTTAATACTAATTAAATTGATTAGAATTATTAAAAATACTAAAAAGGCTTAGAAAATTAAAAAAAAATTTATAATTCTAATTAACCATTACAGGAATCCTAAAAAAAATATAAAAAGTTATTTTATGTATTTTTAAACTAATTAACTAATTATTATTCTATTTATTACTCCCTCCGTCCCATTATAAGTGTCCACTTTGACTTTTTTAAGTCTTTCTTGTTCAACTTTGACCATTAATATTTTTATTTGTGTTATATAATACTTGATGAAAATTATACTAATAGAAAAGGCATTTAAAACCTAATCAATTCATACATTTTTCATCAAGTATTATATAACATCAATAAAAATATTTACGGTCAAAGTTGAATAAGAAAGACTAAAAAAAGTCAAAGTGGACACTTATAATGGGACGGAGGTAGTAATTAATATCTAATTAAACTATTTAAATTATGAAAACTATTAAATGAACAGTAAAAATTCTAGAAAAATTTATAAAAATATTTTAACTAAAATAGAAGCTATAAAAATTATAAAAACTAGGTTATACTATATAAAAACTAATTATGCTATTTAATTGATTAATATTAATTAAAATTAAATTAAACTAAAATTAATTAGAAATACCACTAAAAGACAAAATAAAAATCTGGAAAAATTTGTAAAATTATTTTAACCTAAAATATAATTTCTAAAAATATAAAAGTGATATATTACTTAGAAATAAATTAAAAAGAAAATTAAATTGATAAATCCTATTAAATAGAAGCTATCACTATTTTTAAAATTGGTTTTTTGGATTTTTTCTTTTTCTAAACTAATAATAAACTAAAAACAATTAACTTTAACAAAAACACTTTTGTTTTAACCCATGGAATAAGCAATTGAAATGCTTATCACACCCACAGTTGACTTTTGTTGACTGTGGAGTGTTTTTTGGCTCAAATGGTGAGGAGTGGGGTCCACACTGAACAAACTTGGTTCTACTGAGTACAATGTTGCAAAAATCGTGAATCGGTACTGAGGCGGTCGGGGGGGCGATTAGCGATTTTTTACCGATTAATCGGCCGATTTTTGTGACTCGGCCGATTAATCGGCCGATTTCCGTGTAATTTTCTCCAAGGTCGCAGACCGATTAGCGATTACTCGCCGATTAATCGGCCGATTCGGCCGATTTTTGCAACACTGACTGAGTATAATGAACACTATTAAGCAACTAATAAGCAACAAATGAACCTGAATAAGCCAAAAAGCTTCAATAAGCACTAAACAAATTGGTAACTGATGCAGTTTGGGGACAAAGTTAAGGGCCAAAAACAAGTGGGGTCCACTGACTTAGGGGTCAAATAAATGGTTCACAAACACTCCTTGGTAGGAGGGGGGTTGGGAGAACCAACTATTGCTGTGTGGGACCCACTGGGTCATCCACAATAGACCACCAAAGTGTGGTGGTGAGCTGAGCTATCTGATGTGCAAGGCAGTTGAGCTATAAGCTTAGATAAGCTTCAAAAAGCTTGGAACAAGCTACACAGATAACACAGAAGCTAAAATTTGATGGAAGTAAATGACTTGTACTTAGAATAAGCAAAAACAAAGGAAAATCACAAGAAATAAGATGATAAATCACAATAAGCAAAACCAAATCACTGCCCACACAAGCAGGCCTGCAGTCAACTTCAAGGGCTAAATAAGCTCATGACATAAGCTGATAGGTACAAGGTGAGGGCTGAAGTAGCTAGCAGAGGTGATGGGCTTTCCAAAACCCCAACACTCCTATAGTGGGGCCCACTAATAAGCCCAGTGAGGGCTTACCAAAAAGCTTAAATGTACTGAGTTCTCAGAACACAAAGCTAAATGGGACAAGTTAAAAGGTATCGCAGGCTTATTAACTGAGTCTGAAATTGCAATAAAAGCCTTGAACCTTGAAGTATGGCAGGTAAGCTTCTCAAAAAAAAAACAAAGGACTCACAACTAGACTCACTGAGAAGCTCACAGATAGCTTATGAACATGGCTGCAAGAACACCACTGGGTGAGCAGGGCAGGTTTATTAGCAACCAACAAAGTTTAAGCCACTCAAACCCTAATATAAAAAATTCCTAAAATTTTGAAAAAATTGTTTTTAGAATCACAACCTGGCAAAGAACAAACATCCAAAATTTCCATTCATAACTCCAAATCACCAGTAAATGAAAATTCTTCCAAGTTTTGAACAATTTCACAATGTTGACTTTTTCAGTTCATCCCATTGTTGACTTATTTGAACTTCCATTGATCTAAACTGATTCAAATTGACATCTTATGATGAAATGAGACTAAATCAAGCAATAGTAACAAGTTTGCAAGCAAAAATTTATGATTTGGCTACCCTAACTCCCAACAGTGAACTGAGTGTACAAAATTCAAACTAATTTTGACTTTAAGGGAAATGGACAGTATTTAGTGAGTGCAACAACCTATTTAGACTTATACTAGTATGTTAAAACCAAAAACAATAGCCACAACTTCCTCTGAGATCACAATCTCAGCAGTACCAAACACTCCATATTGCACTGTCTTGGAATGATTTTCAAAGTGTCCCAATGTTTTAAGTTTCAAAAGTAATAACCAAACTTCTAATTAGTTATAACAGAGCAAAAGAAGCCTTAATTACTCAAGGAACAGTGGTGTATAACAATCAATCACATATGGGCTATTTTGAGCTTAATTGAGACAGTGAGCTATCAGAAACGTGGACAAGAGACATATGAGTTATACCATAAGCATATTAAGAATCAAAATCACTATTAAGCTACTCCAAACCAGAAATAAGCATGAGAATAAGGGCAAAATATAATAAGCAGTGACTAAGCATTTGCAAACTAGAAAATAGAAAATAAGAATTGAGCTTACAAAAAGCCTCCAAGCTGAAAACAAGTAAATCAAGAACCACAATCAACACCTAAGTGCTCCCATGAGCTCTAAACCAGGTCCATCCCAAATTTAACCTGCTCCTTGCTTCTTCATCATTTTTTTTATTTTTATTTTTATTTTTTATTTATTTGTTTATATTGTTTTTCTTATTTTCTGAATAATACTGAAAATTAAAACTCAAAAGGAATCAATAAACTTGAAACTGATATTATTGAATGGGAAACAAATTACAAGCTTGAGTTTAACTGGAAATTACAAAGTACAGATAATTAAAATAAGCTGAAAATTTAAAACTAAAAACTAACTTTTTCTTCACTGCTCCACTTCTCCTTTTATACACCCAATTAGGGTTTTTGAGTGCCCTTGGCTCTTTCCCAGCTGAATTCACAACCTTTGGATCACAAAAATTTAATCTTGGCCTTAAATTTATTTTGGCGCCAAGATAGGTTTTGTCTGTTTCTTTGAATAATTGGATGCCAGAGGGAGAGGTTTGTTTGTTTGTGTTTGTTTGGTGCACAAGGGGGGGGGGGGGGGGGGGAAGGAGTGTGACAGAGGAGAAAAAGGGTAGGGGTGATGATGAGGGATGGAGTGTAGCAGGCTGAGGTGGAGGGTTGAGGGAGGAGTTGACCGAAGTCAACAAGGAGGAAGAGTTAGTTTGGACGGGGTGTTATCTTTCTTTTGTGGTGGGCTGAGATGGTGTATGGGCCAAGGATGGAGTGGGCTAGGGGATATAAGGTTGGATTTAATTTTGGTTTTGGGTTTAATTTGGATCCGTTTGGTTTTAGTAACTCTTAAATCACAAGGACCATTCATGCAATTTACCGAAACATGAGGGGTGTAAATGACATGTTCCCAAAAATATCCCATGGGTGTAATTTTGCCAAGTTTGAATTCCCATGGACCATAAATGTAATTTTTGCTCTTTTGAAATTCCCGGGGGCCATAAATGACAAGTTTCCAAAATTGAGGGACTAATGTTGTAATTTCCTCAAACTCACACCAAAGGATTATTTTTGACAATTATTGATTTTCCAAGGACCCTAGATGATTTTTCATTCAAAATTATTCCACCCGGGACCAAATCTGTCAATTTCCAAAACTCCAGGGATCATTTTTGTCAATTTTGGATTTTAAGAGGTAAAAGTGTAATTTTCTCAAACTTTATCACCCAAGGACTTATTTTGATAATTTTTGACTTTTATTTTCCTTGGGTTGACTTTTCTTTCGTTTTAAACTTCCAGGGACTAGTTTTGCCAAATTTTGAAACTTGAGGGACTGAAACTACCAATTGTGCAAACTTTGTTCGTTTTTCATTTGTTTTCAAGCATTTTGCATCTAAAACATATAAAACACACTTTTGGGATATTTTGTGTATTTTGATGCGTTTTTTGGTGTTTTTGGATGTTTTGGCAGTCCAGATACGGTAAAAATGATGAGTGTTTGAGCACTCATCAATCCCCCACACTAAGCTATTGCTAGTCCCTAGCAATCTTTTGAGAAAAACTTGATGGATTTTAAACTCTTTACCAAAAGCCATCACTTCTGGAGTAGCCAGGTGTAAGAACTGTGGCACACCTGATAACCGTGTGATTTTGAGCAAACCACCAGCTGTCAACGGATTTGATAAGTCTTTACCAGGAGCCGTTTGCTCCTGGACTAGCCAGCATCTTGATGGACCTAGTCAACATCTTGGTGAGCTGATTACCAATTATGGTTTTTCCACGGCCTTTACCACAAGCCATAATCTTGTGGGCTAGCCAACTCATTTGCTTATGAGGATGCGGGGGAGTTGAGGAACCATGCAATTTTTGGCAAATTGCCAGCCGTAAACGGATTTGAGTTGTCTTTACCAAGAGCCGTTTGCTCCTGGACTAGCCAATCCCTTTGTCATTTAGACTTTGGCGGACTGATAACCACAAAAATTTTGGAATAAAGTGAAAAATTTTGAAAAATTTTTGGCCTAAAATGGGGGTACTTGAAAGTATTTTGCGATAAAATTCGCTAGAATTTCCCCCCCACACTTAGAAATGAATATTGTCCTCAATATTCAAAGTCCCGGCTATTATGCCGAAACTGTGAACGTAAAAAGATAATATTCGAAGCTAACTGTGGAATTTTGTTTTGTATTTTTCACTTTATTTTATCTGTACATACATTTTTTTTTTTTTTTTTTTTTTTTTTGCATCACTGCCTCCCAGGCTTGTGTTAGGTTTACCACGCTAGCTAATCACTTGTGAATGATTAACTGTAATAAATTTGCCCTAACAACCCGGAAGTTGAATGATAAAGTTTATAATATACATACACCTCCCAGGTTTGTGTCAAGTTTACCACGCTAGCTAATCACTTGTGAATGATTAACTGTAGTAAAGTTGCCCTGACAGCCCGGGAGTTGAATGACATAATATACATACAAAACATGTTTATTGAATTTTGAAAAATATTTACTTTTGAAACGGTGGGGGATGGCCACTCCCCCACACTAGGGTGGTAGAAAATAGAAAGAAGTCAGAAATACGGGTGAAAACCCGTATATGTTGCTAATTTTTGTTCACCGAGTCACTAGCTTGACTCGATCCCCGAATTCAATTGTCCTTGGGGAAAGTTTGGAGATCTGGGACAACCATGGGTGGTATGTCCTCTCCAAAGTAGTGCTTTAGACGATGTCCATTCACTTTGAAGTTAGGGCCGTCATTTTGTGATAATTCGACGGTGCCATAAGGATAAACCTTAATGATAGTGAATGGGCCAGTCCATCGGGTTTTGAGCTTTCCCGAGAAGATCTTAAGTCTAGAGTTGAAAAGAAGGACTCGATCACCAACATTGAAAATGCGGTTTTTGATCTTGGAGTCATGAATCTTCTTTGTCTTTTCTTTATAGATCAAAGAGTTCTCGTAAGCTTGATCACGGAGTTCATTTAATTCATTGAGTTGAACTTTCCGATGATCACCCGCAGTTTTGAGGTCAAAATTTGCATGCTTGAGAGCCCAATAGGCTTTATGCTCAAGCTCGATTGGAAGATGGCACGCTTTCCCGTACACAAGCTTATATGGCGTACACCCAATGGGTGTTTTATACGCCGTACGGAAAGCCCAAAGTGCATCATCTAATTTTTCCGACCAAGATGCACGATTTTCCCCAACGGTTCTCTCCAATATTCTCTTTATGCCTCGATTGGAAACTTCTACTTGTCCACTTGTTTGAGGGTGGTACGCAGTAGAAAGACGGTGAGTTACACCATACTTTTGCATGACTTTATCGAATTTGTCATTGCAAAAATGCGTACCATGATCACTAATTATAGCACGTGGAGTTCCAAATCGAGCAAAGAGAGCTTTTAAAAACTTCACAACTACTCGGGCATCATTTGTGGGTAAAGCTTTTGCTTCGACCCATTTTGACAAATAGTCAACGGCCACGAGTATATACTTGTTTCCATGAGATGACGGGAATGGCCCCATAAAGTCAATGCCCCAAACGTCAAATATTTCACAAACTTGAATTGCATTTTGTGGCATTTCATTTTTTTGTGAAATATTCCCGTGACGTTGACAAGCGTCACAGGATTTGACCAATTCATGGGCATCCTTGTAGATTGTGGGCCAAAAGAAACCGGAATCAAACACCTTTTTGGCGGTGTAATTTGGATTGTGGTGGCCCCCCGTGGGACCAGCATGGCAAGCCTTAAGAATTTCAGTGGCTTCTTGACCATATACACACCGCCGGATGACTTGATCCGCACATATTTTGAACAAGTAGGGGTCGTCCCAAAAGTAATGTTTAACATCTTTGAAAAATTTATTTTTTTGTTGGGACGACATCCCTTTCACAATGAAGTTACCCGCAAGATAGTTTGCAAAGTCGGCAAACCATGGGGTAATCGAGTCTCCACGAAATGAAACCGCATTGAGGGTTTCGAGAGGAAATGTTTCATTTATTTTCTTTTTCTCGAAAGCATCTTGGTGGGGGTTTTCAAGACGGGAGAGATGATCAGCAGCTAGGTTCTCAGCTCCTTTTTTATCACGAATAATGATATCAAATTCCTGAAGGAGGAGAACCCAACGAAGAAGTCTCGGCTTTGCATCTTGTTTTGCAAAAAGGTACTTCAAAGCCGAGTGATCCGTATACACTATGCTTTTTGTCAAGATCAAATATGACCGGAATTTCTCAAAGGCATACACCACAGCTAATAATTCTTTTTCAGTGGTGGTGTAATGACTTTGAGCCTCAGTCATCGTTTTGCTGGCATAGTGTATAGGCTGAAAATGTTTAGACCTGCGTTGCCCCAAGACTGCCCCTATAGCATAATCGCTAGCATCACACATAAGTTCAAAGGGCAAGTCCCAATCGGGGGCAACAAGAATAGGTGCCTCGGTAAGCCTTTTCTTTAATGTTTCAAAGGCTTCGATGCACTCGGGGGAGAAGATAAAAGGAGCATCCTTTTCGAGGAGATGGGTCATAGGCCGGGCGATTTTAGAAAAATCTTGAATAAACCTACGGTAAAAGCCGGCGTGACCCAAAAAGCTCCTAACACCTTTCACAGTTGTGGGATGAGGTAATTTTGCAATGACGTCCACTTTGGCACGATCGACCTCAATCCCGTTTTTTGAAATTTTATGGCCGAGGACAATGCCCTCTTTGACCATAAAGTGACTCTTCTCCCAATTTAGACATAACTTTGTGTCTTCACAACGTTTTAGCATATCGTCTAAGTGGGAGAGGCATGACTGAAACGAATCCCCAATGACCGAAAAATCGTCCATAAAGACCTCCATACTTTTCCCGATCATGTCGGAAAAAATGGCCATCATACATCTTTGAAACGTGCCCAGAGCATTACATAAGCCGAATGGCATACGTTTATATGCGAAAGTTCCATAGGGGCACGTGAAAGTGGTCTTTTCTTGGTCTTGCGGGTCAATGGGAATCTGAAAGTAACCCGAGAAACCATCGAGGAAGCAATAATACTCATTCCCCGCTAATCTCTCGAGCATCTGATCCATAAAGGGCAGAGGAAAATGATCTTTGCGGGTGGCGTCATTTAACTTGCGATAGTCAATACAGACGCGCCAACCCGTAACCAAACGAGTTGGAATTAACTCATTCTCCTCATTTGTGACAACAGTAATGCCACCCTTTTTTGGAACACAATGGATTGGGCTGACCCAAGGACTGTCCGAGATAGGGTAAATCAATCCGGCATCAAGAAGTTTTAAAACCTCTTGTTTGATAACCTCGTGAATTTTTGGATTCACCCTTCTTTGATGTTGGACCGCGGGTTTGAAGTCATCCTCCATTAATATCTTGTGAGTACAAAACTCAGGGTCGATGCCCTTGATATCGGAGAGACGCCAAGCAATTGCTCGTTTATGAGACTTCAAAACCTGTATAAGAGCAGCCTTTTCCTCAACACTTAAATTTTTAGCAATTATGACAGGAAATTTATCATCACCCTCCAGAAATGCATACTCAAGGTGAGGAGGCAAGTCCTTAAGTTCAACCTCAGGGAAGTCATCAGTTTTCTCAACATTTTTGACCTCCTCTTTATGAAGTTGTTGTGGTAGAACAGGAAGATGAGAGGAATCTTCGTTTAACAATTTTTCAAGTAGGTGAATATCCCTCTCGAGGTCGATCTCTTGGTTATCAATTCCATCGGGAACCGAATCACTTTTGAGAAAGGCCTCAATTTCTTCTGAGAAGATGAAGTCACTTCCCTCAAACGGAGTGAGGGAAGGAAAAGAATTTGCAACAATGGGGTGAGAAGATGGAGTGAGGTTTTCACTCGAAGAATCATCGACAAAACCTAGAACCTCTTGAGCGTACTCCCCAGACGCAACATCAATGACATCAATTCGGTTAACCGTTTTGGCGTCATAATTAGAGGAGTACCTCGAAGTTTGATCGAGGTTGAAGGTTACAGCTTCATTACCAACACGAAGAGTTATTACTTCTTCGTGCACATCAATTAACGCACGACCCGTCCTTAAGAATCCCCTCCCAAGAATGAGAGGAACTCGTGGGTCAGCATCGAACTTAACAACAACGAAGTCAGCGGGGAAATGGAACTTTCCTACTTTCACGAATACGTCTTCGGCAATGCCGAGAGGACGAGAGATTGAACGGTCGGCAAGCTCGAGAGTCATGCACGTAGGAGTAAGTTGAGGAAGAGATAGTTTCTCCCACACTGAGTAAGGCATCAGGTTGATGCTAGCGCCAAGATCGGCCAAAGCGAAGCATTCAACCATCCCAGGGATAACACATGGAATGAGAAATCTCCCAGGGTCTCCAAGCTTCTTAGGAAGCTTCTTTAAGATAACCGCAGAGCAGTTTTCGTTCAAAGGAGTCTTTGCCATTTCGTACAATTTTTCCTTGTTGCTTAACAAGTTCTTGATCATCGATGCAAATTTGGGCATCAGGATGATAGCATCCGCAAGGCTAACGTCAAAATGCAAATCTTGAAAGATTTGATAAAATTTATCCATTTGGTGACTAGCCTTTTCGCGGAGCTTTTGCTCATTAAGTCGTGACGGTTATGGTAGCGAAGGTTTGGATTTAGGGTTCTCAACAGGAGTTGTTGATGGTTCAAATACAACTCCTCGTTTTGGTACAAGTCCAGATTTTGGTACAATTTCCGGAACAACCTGAGGGTGGACGTGTGCGGTACTTCGTGGGCTAGGAGATTGCACCTTGTCCGTGGTTGCCTCAGGCTCAATTTCAACTTCCTCGGAATAAAGAGGAGGAGGAATAGGAGGAACTGGCGGCTCTTCATAAGCTTTACCACTTCGTGTAGTAATAGCTTTGAGTTCACCCTTGGGGTTAACAACTGTATTAGCCGGGAGACCTCCTGATGTAGAGGGTGGAGTGAGATGATTCATAAGACTGGCAAGCATATTCTCAATCTTGCTTTGAGATTGATCAATTTTGTTGTTGGTTACCATCAACTCACTCTTCAGCTCTTGACCTTGTTTGGCTATTGATGTTTGAAAATCATTCTTCAAATTTGAGATTTGATTTTGCATTGCCCTCATTTTGGTCTCATTAACTTTGATGTAGTTATTGAGATCATTTGGGAGGGGATCTTGATAATTTGGAGCTGAATACCCTTGATTACCCCTTTGGGGTGGGTACTGATTGACAGGGGCAGGATTTTGATTTTGCATACTAGGCCCCTTTTGGTGATTAGGATTAAACCTATTTGGATTCTGAGGGAAACCGGGTGGTCCACCCTGATTGCTAGCCCGGTAATTTGGTTCCACTTGAGGACGGTATTGGCTACCTCCTTGGTTGGAATTGCCGGCTATTGCATTTACTTCGAAGGGATTGCCTTCGGTGGCAGGGCAATTATAATATGAATGTGGACCACCACAAGTGACACAAACTTCTATCTTTTTTATTTCAGCTTGTGGAGAAGGAGAAGAATCTTTCTTGCCTTGGGCGAGAACCAATGCATGGACAGCTTCCGTGAGTTTGTCAAGTCTAGCATCGGTGCTAGACTGAGCCACGGGCAATGAGGAAGAAGGAGCAACATCCCTTTGGGAAACAACCGATTTGCTTCGGGGAATGCGGACCTTAGACTTATTCTCAATGATTTCTAAAGCTTCCTTTGTGGTGCGATTCAAGAAGTTACCTCCCGCGGAGGCATTTAGAGAGTCTTGATCGGATTGGCTTACACCATTGTAGAAAGTATCAAGTGTCATGAGATCGGAGAAACCGTGGTGAGGACATTTTCGGAGCAATTCCTTGTAACGATCCCATGCCTCACTAAAGGATTCATCAAATTTCTGCGTGAATTTCATGATCTCATTCTTGAGACTCGTGGTTTTGGAAGGTGGAAAGAATTCATTCACGAACTTTTTCACAAGATCTTCCCATGTCTCAATAGATCGTGGAGGTTGTTTTTCAAGCCAAATCCGGGCTTGTCCCTCCAGGGAGAATGGGAAGAGAAGAAGTTTGATTGATTCACAGGGGACATCTTTGCATTTGATGGTGTATGTGATTTTATTGAACCATCGAATGTGATCCTGAGGATCGTCCCTCTCATAACCGTAGAATTGACGTGATGTGGCCAGGTTTATCAACCCTGTCTTAAGCTCAAAATTGTCGGCCATGATGGCCGGAACAACGATAGCATCTCCGTAACCCTCGACGGGTGCTTGGAGAAGCTCGTTCATAGTGGGTTCAGCTGCCATGATGACAGCTGGAGGTGGAACAGTACGGATCTCAGATCCGACTGATGGTGCAGAACGTCTACGAGGTCTTCGAGGTCTTGGGACAAGCTCACGTAATGGGCTAGTGGACCTTGAAGAACGAGTGCGCATGCACTAGGGATAAAAACTTTTTGGACAATATTTTTGTTATCGTCCCGTAATCCAGATTCGTTTCTCTTCAAGAATCACCTTAAAAAAAAACCGAATCAGAAAACGTTACGATACGTTTTTGTTGTTTTTTTACTTTTTTTGGTGTTTTAACACTTTAGGAAAAGTGTCAATGACTTTTTTATGTGTTTTGATTTTGAAAATATTCACAAGTGATGGTATTTGTACAATGAGTGAGGTGAGATAACACTAATCTCGAAAGACGCTACAGAAACGCGCACACCTCCCCGGCAGCGGCGCCAAATTTTTGATTGAGCCCGAACCACCTAACTTATATTAACCAAATAATGGTCAACAAAGTCAAATAGCCTAGGTCAATGCTCCGGGTAATATAGGGTATCACCAGGTCGTTAAGTCCCGTTGAAGTGTGAAATGTAACTTTAGCGTAATCCTAATCGGGTGTTATTCACAGAAAAGGGTTTGTTGTGAAAATTAGTTGGAAATTATTAACAAATATAGCTTAGGAAAGCTATGTGATTGATTACGGGAATTTGGATTACGAAGATTTGAGCTAAATCTGAAAACGTACGTTTTAATTAAAAAACGTATTCAGATGAATAAAACAAAAAGTACAACTGTAGGACTGGGAGGGTTAAAAGTGTAAAATTGGTATTTTTACAATCCTATTAATTAAAGAAAATTTTAAGAAAATTAAAAACTATTTTTACACTATTTAATTATTTAATATTAATTAATTACTAATTATCTATTTAATACTAATTAAATTGATTAGAATTATTAAAAATACTAAAAAGGCTTAGAAAATTAAAAAAAAATTTATAATTCTAATTAACCATTACAGGAATCCTAAAAAAAATATAAAAAGTTATTTTATGTATTTTTAAACTAATTAACTAATTATTATTCTATTTATTAATTAATATCTAATTAAACTATTTAAATTATGAAAACTATTAAATGAACAGTAAAAATTCTAGAAAAATTTATAAAAATATTTTAACTAAAATAGAAGCTATAAAAATTATAAAAACTAGGTTATACTATATAAAAACTAATTATGCTATTTAATTGATTAATATTAATTAAAATTAAATTAAACTAAAATTAATTAGAAATACCACTAAAAGACAAAATAAAAATCTGGAAAAATTTGTAAAATTATTTTAACCTAAAATATAATTTCTAAAAATATAAAAGTGATATATTACTTAGAAATAAATTAAAAAGAAAATTAAATTGATAAATCCTATTAAATAGAAGCTATCACTATTTTTAAAATTGGTTTTTTGGATTTTTTCTTTTTCTAAACTAATAATAAACTAAAAACAATTAACTTTAACAAAAACACTTTTGTTTTAACCCATGGAATAAGCAATTGAAATGCTTATCACACCCACAGTTGACTTTTGTTGACTGTGGAGTGTTTTTTGGCTCAAATGGTGAGGAGTGGGGTCCACACTGAACAAACTTGGTTCTACTGAGTATAATGAACACTATTAAGCAACTAATAAGCAACAAATGAACCTGAATAAGCCAAAAAGCTTCAATAAGCACTAAACAAATTGGTAACTGATGCAGTTTGGGGACAAAGTTAAGGGCCAAAAACAAGTGGGGTCCACTGACTTAGGGGTCAAATAAATGGTTCACAAACACTCCTTGGTAGGAGGGGGTTGGGAGAACCAACTATTACTGTGTGGGACCCACTGGGTCATCCACAATAGACCACCAAAGTGTGGTGGTGAGCTGAGCTATCTGATGTGCAAGGCAGTTGAGCTATAAGCTTAGATAAGCTTCAAAAAGCTTGGAACAAGCTACACAGATAACACAGAAGCTAAAATTTGATGGAAGTAAATGACTTGTACTTAGAATAAGCAAAAACAAAGGAAAATCACAAGAAATAAGATGATAAATCACAATAAGCAAAACCAAATCACTGCCCACACAAGCAGGCCTGCAGTCAACTTCAAGGGCTAAATAAGCTCATGACATAAGCTGATAGGTACAAGGTGAGGGCTGAAGTAGCTAGCAGAGGTGATGGGCTTTCCAAAACCCCAACACTCCTATAGTGGGGCCCACTAATAAGCCCAGTGAGGGCTTACCAAAAAGCTTAAATGTACTGAGTTCTCAGAACACAAAGCTAAATGGGACAAGTTAAAAGGTATCGCAGGCTTATTAACTGAGTCTGAAATTGCAATAAAAGCCTTGAACCTTGAAGTATGGCAGGTAAGCTTCTCAAAAAAAAAACAAAGGACTCACAACTAGACTCACTGAGAAGCTCACAGATAGCTTATGAACATGGCTGCAAGAACACCACTGGGTGAGCAGGGCAGGTTTATTAGCAACCAACAAAGTTTAAGCCACTCAAACCCTAATATAAAAAATTCCTAAAATTTTGAAAAAATTGTTTTTAGAATCACAACCTGGCAAAGAACAAACATCCAAAATTTCCATTCATAACTCCAAATCACCAGTAAATGAAAATTCTTCCAAGTTTTGAACAATTTCACAATGTTGACTTTTTCAGTTCATCCCATTGTTGACTTATTTGAACTTCCATTGATCTAAACTGATTCAAATTGACATCTTATGATGAAATGAGACTAAATCAAGCAATAGTAACAAGTTTGCAAGCAAAAATTTATGATTTGGCTACCCTAACTCCCAACAGTGAACTGAGTGTACAAAATTCAAACTAATTTTGACTTTAAGGGAAATGGACAGTATTTAGTGAGTGCAACAACCTATTTAGACTTATACTAGTATGTTAAAACCAAAAACAATAGCCACAACTTCCTCTGAGATCACAATCTCAGCAGTACCAAACACTCCATATTGCACTGTCTTGGAATGATTTTCAAAGTGTCCCAATGTTTTAAGTTTCAAAAGTAATAACCAAACTTCTAATTAGTTATAACAGAGCAAAAGAAGCCTTAATTACTCAAGGAACAGTGGTGTATAACAATCAATCACATATGGGCTATTTTGAGCTTAATTGAGACAGTGAGCTATCAGAAACGTGGACAAGAGACATATGAGTTATACCATAAGCATATTAAGAATCAAAATCACTATTAAGCTACTCCAAACCAGAAATAAGCATGAGAATAAGGGCAAAATATAATAAGCAGTGACTAAGCATTTGCAAACTAGAAAATAGAAAATAAGAATTGAGCTTACAAAAAGCCTCCAAGCTGAAAACAAGTAAATCAAGAACCACAATCAACACCTAAGTGCTCCCATGAGCTCTAAACCAGGTCCATCCCAAATTTAACCTGCTCCTTGCTTCTTCATCATTTTTTTTATTTTTATTTTTATTTTTTATTTATTTGTTTATATTGTTTTTCTTATTTTCTGAATAATACTGAAAATTAAAACTCAAAAGGAATCAATAAACTTGAAACTGATATTATTGAATGGGAAACAAATTACAAGCTTGAGTTTAACTGGAAATTACAAAGTACAGATAATTAAAATAAGCTGAAAATTTAAAACTAAAAACTAACTTTTTCTTCACTGCTCCACTTCTCCTTTTATACACCCAATTAGGGTTTTTGAGTGCCCTTGGCTCTTTCCCAGCTGAATTCACAACCTTTGGATCACAAAAATTTAATCTTGGCCTTAAATTTATTTTGGCGCCAAGATAGGTTTTGTCTGTTTCTTTGAATAATTGGATGCCAGAGGGAGAGGTTTGTTTGTTTGTGTTTGTTTGGTGCACAAGGGGGGGGGGGGGGAAGGAGTGTGACAGAGGAGAAAAAGGGTAGGGGTGATGATGAGGGATGGAGTGTAGCAGGCTGAGGTGGAGGGTTGAGGGAGGAGTTGACCGAAGTCAACAAGGAGGAAGAGTTAGTTTGGACGGGGTGTTATCTTTCTTTTGTGGTGGGCTGAGATGGTGTATGGGCCAAGGATGGAGTGGGCTAGGGGATATAAGGTTGGATTTAATTTTGGTTTTGGGTTTAATTTGGATCCGTTTGGTTTTAGTAACTCTTAAATCACAAGGACCATTCATGCAATTTACCGAAACATGAGGGGTGTAAATGACATGTTCCCAAAAATATCCCATGGGTGTAATTTTGCCAAGTTTGAATTCCCATGGACCATAAATGTAATTTTTGCTCTTTTGAAATTCCCGGGGGCCATAAATGACAAGTTTCCAAAATTGAGGGACTAATGTTGTAATTTCCTCAAACTCACACCAAAGGATTATTTTTGACAATTATTGATTTTCCAAGGACCCTAGATGATTTTTCATTCAAAATTATTCCACCCGGGACCAAATCTGTCAATTTCCAAAACTCCAGGGATCATTTTTGTCAATTTTGGATTTTAAGGGGTAAAAGTGTAATTTTCTCAAACTTTATCACCCAAGGACTTATTTTGATAATTTTTGACTTTTATTTGCCTTGGGTTGACTTTTCTTTCGTTTTAAACTTCCAGGGACTAGTTTTGCCAAATTTTGAAACTTGAGGGACTGAAACTGCCAATTGTGCAAACTTTGTTCGTTTTTCATTTGTTTTCAAGCATTTTGCATCTAAAACATATAAAACACACTTTTGGGATATTTTGTGTATTTTGATGCGTTTTTGGGTGTTTTTGGATGTTTTGGCAGTCCAGATACGGTAAAAATGATGAGTGTTTGAGCACTCATATATATCCATGAAGTTACACCCGCGCGTTTCCGCCGTGGCGGGGTGTAACATGTAGTGGTTACGGAACTCTCGAGTTAGGTAATCGGGGAGTAGAGTAGGGCAAGGAAGGAGTCCTTGTAGCCGAACCACTATAAATACTTGTGTTGTGGTTGTGTCTCTTTATCTCTATCTCATAGTGTAGTTTATATGCTTGTCAAACTATCAATATCCAACACACCAAACTAGATTGACATAAGTCGATCTAAAGGTTTTAAAACAAAGTTTTAATCGGTAAAACTATTCAACCCCCTTCTAGTTTTTTACACTTTATTCAAATTCTAATAACAAAACACATGTCTTATTTGATTACATGTTGTCTTCAAAATATGGTAGTGGAGATGACAAGTAAGTTGACTCCGATGTATGTGCCTTCAAAATACCTTACTAACGATCACCTGAAAATGGTACTAGAAGACATCAACATAAATTTGGTGAACTCGTAGGTTTAAGAGTTAAATCATGAAGCTGTGAATAATATAGTTTAGGACAATAATGAGCAAGATATCAACTATGAACACAAAAATGATAATTTATTGTTCGCGACAACTGAATCTTTTTTCGGTTTGCCTTGATTCTCGTGGCGTCGATTATATGACCCAAGAACTGGCCCTCTTCCACTCAAAATGTGCACTTAGCTGGGTTTAGCTTCATTTTGATACGTCGGAGGTTTTGGAAGATTTCTATGATGTCGCGCAATAGGGCATACTCTGTCTTGGTTTTGATAACCATATTATCGACATATGCCTCGAGATTGACGCATATCTAAGATTTGAATTCTTTGTCTACCAGTGCCTGCTAGGTAGTGCATTCATTTTTTAGACCGAAAGGCATCTTGGAGTTGCAAAAAAGACACTATTTGGTGTAGAATGCATTTTTGTCTTCATCAGATTCTATCATTAGAATGTGGTGATATCCCTTATATGCATCGAGAAAACACTTATATTTGAAGTTGGCCAAAGACTCTACTTTCCACTCAATGGGAGGCAAAGGGTAGCTGTCTTTTAGACATGCCTTTTTTAGGCGGGTAAAGTCAATGCACATGCACCACGTGCCATTGACTTTCTTGACCATAACTGGGTTTGAGACCCAGGCTTGATATTTGACTGGGTGTAAGATGCCTGCCTGGATTAGGTCCAGGTCCGTGACCTGGGAATCTATAGAGTTAATACAAATATCGCCTAAAAACGTTATTTATATTTTACGATATTTCTTAGTTTTGTTAACTACAAAAGATAAAGTTTATTTTTGGCAAATCATAAATATAGTTTAAAAGTCTTCTACTTAACTTCACTCAAACTACATTTACATGTTTTCACAAAGTAATTTCTAAGTAAGTATACTTTAGTTTAAGTACATGTGTTGAAAATGTCACTTATGTATATTTAGCAAGTTTACTAAATAGTATGTCATATTAGGACATAAGCAAGCAAACCCTTTTTAGTAAAACGATTGCTAAACATATCAAACATACATGTTTTGATTCTATACATAAACTATTTTTACAAGTATACTTTCTTTTTTAGGAATATCTAAAATTAGAAATAAAATGTTAGTTACATCATTCCTTGCATCACACATGTCCCTTCAAGGAAACATGTGTGTAAGAAACATGTTTTATTATGTATAGATTCATACTCAATATCTCAAAGTTGACTTTGGGAGATCTTGAGAATATTGTGTTAGATTGTGAAATATTTTGTGCAGGATTCTGTCAGACATGCTGGCGGAACCCTCGGACATAACGGACGGAACCAAAGGATGGGTTCTGCCGTATCCGTGGGTTGGCCTGATTGTTGGCCTATAAATAGCAACTCACTTCTTGAGTTTTGGTGATCACTCTCTATCATATTTCACTGCATATACTTCATTTCTAACTCAGTAAACTTTCATATTTGTGAGTCTTTCTTTGTAGCAAGAAGATCACGAACTTACAAGCTTCAACACAACGTTGCAAGACTTGTCTATCATAGCATTAGTATAAACTAGTAAAGTTTATACTTCATTGTATTGTATCCATTTGTAGTGATCGGTTAGTATTTTAGTCCTCAAAATGCTTAGAGTATCGGGAGTTGTTGTACCCTTGTAAAAGAACTATTGGGAGTGGTTGTACCCTTGTGAAAGAACTCGACATCTAGCTTAGTGTCAGAAATAGTGTATAAGCGACGTGTAAGGTATTCTCCGCCGAATAAAGGAGCTTGTTGACTAGTGCAAGAAAACTCTCGAGTTGGATACTCGGGGCGTGGAGTAGGGCAAGGAAAAAGAGTCCTTGTAGTCGAACCATGATAAAAAATCGTGTTATCGTTTCTTACTTTTTATACTTGCATATAATTTATTGTTTGATACGTTTTAATTGGTAATTACACGAAAAAGTATCAGAAAAAATTCAAGTTTAAAACCGGTAAACTATTCAACCCCCCTTCTAGTTTTCCACAATTGGCATCAAGAGCTATGTTACTCAAGATTTTAAAATATATTGTATCTTAAACTTGAAACGATCCATGGATTTTGAAAATTTCATGGAAGGGCAATCTATGCAAAGACCACCACTATTTGAACCAAATGGTTTTATTTATTGGAAAAACCGTTTTGAAACTTATGTAAAATCAAAATACATAGATCTATGGTATATTATTATTGAAGGTGATCATAAGGCTACCGGAAGTGGTCGGGATGAGGATAGTTCACTTACTAAACATAGTGATGATCAAAAGAAACTAATTGCCAAAAATAATGAAGCAAAAATGATGTTTTATAATGCCTTACCTAAGAAAGAGTATGAAAGAGTTTTTATGTGCAAAACCGCTAAAGAAATTTGGCAATCTTTAATCACTACTCATCAAGGAAATTCACAAGTTAAGGATAACAAAATTGACCTTCTTGTCAAACAATATGAATAATTTTCTATTCCCGAAGATGAAACTATTGATTGTGCATTTGCTAGATTTAACACTATTATTACTTCACTTAAAGCACTTGATGAATCTTTTTGTAGCAAGAATTTTGTCAGGAAATTCCTTAGAGCACTCCATCCTAAGTGGAGAGCAAAAGTAACGGCTATTGAAGAATCTAAAGATCTTTCAAGCATGGCACTTAACGAGCTTATTGGAAACCTCAAAGTTCATGAAATGGTGATGGAAAAGGATTCGGAGATAGTTAGAGGCAAGAAGGAAAAAGTAAAATCTATTGCCTTAAAAGCTAGAATAGAATCAAGTGACGATGAGGAATCAAGTTCAGATAGTGATGATGAAGAATATGCCATGGCGGTTAGAGACTTCAAGAAGTTCTTTAGAAGACAAGGAAAGTGTGTAAGGCAACCTAAAGATGAAAAGAAGTCTCTACGAAAAGATCGGGATGTTAAGAAAGTAAAGAATGAAAGAAAGTATTTTAGATGCGGAGATACAAGTCACCTAATAGGAGAATGTCCAAAACCATCCAAAATCAAAACTCAAAGTGCTTTTGTGAGTGGTGCTTGGAGTGATTGTGAGAATGATGATGAAGAGCCAACAAATGACAAAATAGCTGTTATGGCTCAAAGCTCAAATGAGGTACATTCCGATTCATCTTATTCTTCTATTGATGATAACACATTAGAACAACAATACAACAAACTTTGTGAGTTAAGCTTAAAAATCATAAACGAAAACAAATTTTTGAAGACTAAAAAGGAATTTTTAGAAAATGAACTTTATGAATTAAAAGAAAAAGCTAAACGTTTGGAAAAGGGTAAAAACATTGACACAACATGCAAATCATGTCAAGAATTCAAACTTGAAATTGAGAAGCTTAAAATCACACAAGATAGTCTTATTAAAACTCAAAGTTTAAGAAGTTTGATAAAAGTATTTGTTGTGCGGATGAAATAATGAAACTCCAAAAGTCAAACCTTGATAGAACAGGGTTAGGATTCATGAAAACAGGATCAATAAGTATTTTAAAGAAACAAGGCGAAAAAGGACAAGAAAATGAAAAAACTGCAGCAATGACCCATGGAACTGACGGAACCAAATTTGGTTCCGTCTGTTGAACCCATTGGTTCCGGGGAGACTGCTGCAGAACAGAATAGCTTAATAACTAACCGTAGTGATTTTGTTAAAGTTACAAAGAAGTCAAACACTAGTTCTACTGAAACCAAACTTAAACCGGCAAAAGCATTTCCATTTCTTGCTAAAAATGAATTTAGAACTAGAACTACTCAACCAAGACCTAAACCGTTTACATCTAAACGCCCCTTTCCAAAGAGCAACTACAACACACAACCCTACTTTCAACATAGCTGGGGTCAAAACTTACCTAGACATCATCAAGCTCCAAACTATATGTCTTGGAACCCATATCCACCATTTCCTTACATGAATCAGGGTAACGGCATGATTAACCAAAATGGACCCATGAGATATTGGGGACCAAATGTTTGAATGCTTGTTATAAAATAGGTGTGCTTAAAAGTGTGTTTGGAACCGGATGAATGGATCAAAGATAACGGTTGTTCAAGACACATGATAGGGGACAAAAGTCTTTTCTCTACCTATCAAGTCTATGACGGAGGTAACGTTACTTTTGGTAGCAAGCTTAAAAGTAAAATCATCGGAAAAGGTACTGTCTCTCATGACTCTCTATCTATTGATGATGTTTCTCATGTTGATAACTTAGGATTTAATCTTCTTAGTATTAGCCAACTTTGCCGTAAAAAGTATAAAGTACTCTTTAGTGAAAACGAAAGTAAAATACTTAAAGATGGTATTACTATAACTAAAGGAGTTTTTAAAAACAACGTATATGTCATGAAAATTGATAAAACATCTAGAGATAGACTTTGCCTTAACTCATTAGATGAGTCCTCGACTCTTTGGCATAGACGCTTAGGTCATGCTAATATGAGACTTATTCAATCTCTATCCTCTAAGGAATTAGTTAGAAACCTACCCAAGTTGAAATACGACCAACACTTTTGTGATGCTTGCAAAATTGGTAAACAAGTTCATAGTAGCCATAAGGCTAAAAATATGGTATCCAAAACTAGATGTTTAGAACTTTTGCATATGGATTTGTTCGGTCCATCTGCTATTCAAAGTTATGGAGGCAACTTCTATACTTTGGTCATAGTAGATGATTTTTCACGATATACATGGACAAGATTTTTGAAAAGTAAAAATGAAGCTTTCGAACAATTTGAAATTCTTGGAAAGAAAAAAAAATCAAGTAGGAAATTGCATTGTGTCTATAAGAACGGATCATGGTCGGGAATTTGATAACGAAATACAATTCGGTGAATTTTGTGACAAAAATGGTATAACACATAATTTCTCGGCTCCTCGCACTCCTCAATCTAATGGTGTAGTAGAACGTAAAAACCGGACACTTCAAGAGATGAGTAGAACAATGCTTAACGAACAAAATATTCCACAAAAGTTTTGGTGTAATGTCGTCGACACATCAACTTATATCTTAAACCGAGTCCTAATTAGACCATTTTTAGATAAAACTCCATATGAAATATATAGAGGTAAAAAGCCAACATTAGGATACTTTAAAGTATTTGGGAGTAAATGCTTTATACTAAACACAAAAGATTATCTCACTAAATTTGACCCAAAGTCTTATGAAGGTGTGTTCCTTGGATATTCACAAAATAGCAAAGCTTATATTGTTCTAAATAAGGAAACTTTAAGAGTTGAGGAATCGTTGAATGTAACATTCGATGAAAGTCCACCTCCCTCTAAGAAATCACCTTTGGTAGATGATGACTTAGTTGAAAGTCAAGTTGTTAATCAAATTGATTTAGAAAACAACAAGGAAGATGAACTATTAAATAGAGAAATAATCAATGTCAAAGAATCTAAAAGCCATCTATTAGATGGTGTCATAGGTAAACTTAATGAAAGAACCTTAAGATCAAAAGCTCAAAATGAAAGTAACTATTTTTGTTTTATATCAACCATTGAACCTAAAAATATAAAAGAAGCTATAAGTGATGAATCTTGGATAATAGCTATGCAAGAAGAATTGAACCAATTTATTAGAAATGATGTTTGGACACTAGTTCCTCAACCAAAGAATCAAACTATAATTGGAACAAAATGGGTCTTTCGAAATAAAATGGATGAAAACAGAGTTGTGTCTAGAAACAAAGCTAGGCTAGTATCACAAGGTTATAATAAAAAAGAAGGCATTGACTACGATGAAACTTTTGCTCCGGTTGCTAGGCTCGAGTCAATTAGAATCTTACTTGCATATGCATGCGCACATGACTTTAAACTTTTTTCAAATGGACGTCAAAAGTGCATTCTTAAATGGTTTTATTAATTAAGAAGTTTATGTTGCTCAACCTCCAGGCTTTACCGACTTTGAAAAACCTAATCATGTTTACAAACTTAAAAAAAGCTTTATACGGACTTAAGCAAGCTCCAAAAACATGGTATGATCGACTTAAAGCCTTCCTAGTTGACCATAGGTATACCATGGGCCTAGTTGACAACACTCTTTTCACTAAGAAGAATGAATCACATATTATCATAGTTCAAATTTATGTTGATGACATAATATTCGGATCAACTTGTCAAGAGCTTTGCAATGATTTCTCTAAAATCATGCATGATGAGTTTGAGATGAGTATGATGGGAGAACTCAACTTTTTCTTAGGACTTCAAATTAAACAATTATAAGATGGGACATTATTTAATTATTCTAAATACATAAAAGACATGCTTAAGAAATTTGGTTTAGAAGATTCAAAACCTATCAAAACGCCTATGTCCTTGGAAACCAAACTCACAAAGGATGAGGAAAGTGAATCCGTAGATAACACTAAATATAGGGGTATGATTGGTAGTCTACTTTATCTCACGGCTAGTAGACCCGACATTATGTTTAGCGTTTGTCTATGTGCTCATTTTCAAGAAGATCCCAAAACAATCCATCTTAAAGCCGTAAAAAGGATTTTTAGGTACATCAAAGGCACTACACATCTAGGATTATGGTATCCCAAAGGAACGGGTGTAGAAACCATAGTGTATGCCGACTCGGATCATGCCGGTGACTATGTTGATAGAAAAAGTACAAGTGGTATTTGTACTTTTGTTGGACATTGTCTCACCTCATGGTTCTCAAAGAAGCAAACGGCACTCGCCATCTCAACAATGGAAGCCGAATACGTGTCGGCCGGAAAAGCATGACAACAAGCTCTTTGGATGAAGCAAGAACTCGTGGACTACGGAATTGTGACTAAAGACATATCTATCCTTTGCGACAACAAAGGAGCCATCGACCTAAGTAAAAATCCTGTCCAACATGCTCGTACTAAACATATAGAAATTCGTCATCATTTCCTTCGTGACAATGTTCAAAAAGGAAACATCTGCATCGAGAAAGTATCCTCCGAAGACAACATTGCCGACATTCTTACAAAACCTCTTAAACGTGAACCATTTAATCTTCTTAGACTAGGACTAGGACTTATGGAACCTACTTCATAGTTCAAACGTTAAATAAAATCAAAGGGCGGATCCCTCTTTTTGGTTCTGCCCAGTCCGTTAACCATCTGTACATGTTCTCTTTTTATATATTAAACCATATAAGTCCCATACTCTATAACACTCACCAAAAACAGTTACTATTCACTTCTATATCCATTTTCACACGAAAATTAGGGTTCTTGCTTAGCCACTCTTCATTCCTACCATCATTGTAAGTATTCTAAACATAATTACTCTCCTGATCTGTATCTAGGAAACTCTATTTATGCACAAAAACTAAAAACTTGGGGTTATGCATCAACTTAGGAATTCATGAAGAAAATTTGTCATAAATAAAACAATTTATGTTTTTCATTAGTTAGGAATTGCGTCTTGTAAGACATTATCACATTAAACTAAACACCCGATGTCAAAATTTTGAAAAATCTTCTCATATTTAGGAAAAATAGCTTTTCATTGATAATACAAATAAAAACGTTATGTTTAAAACATCACTTGCATTATGTCTCTTGAATGATAAAGGGGATACATAACTAATATGTATCTTCCGGTACATTCAACCGTAGCTACATTAAACTAGGAGCATTTGAATTATCTCAAAATTTACACAAAATTTGCATAAATAAAACCATTTTAGACATTAAAATGAGTCGAGATAATCACAACTCCATATTGTTTTCATATAGGCACACACTAGAATTTTTAATACTTAAACCATTACTTACATAAGCTAAAATTTTGATAATTATGTTTCTAGGTTCATCATGCCTCCCGTAACCTTCTATGACCACAAAGACACCACCAAATACCTACCCAAACACCACAAGACCAAAGGGCTAACTTCGGCCCAAGTAGAAATCTTTAAGAACCTTGAGAGGCGTTATGTTCATGAGGGTAGAACCATTGATCCTACTTTCCTTACCGGAACCAACATTAGGGAACAACTCTCTTTTATTGACTTTGATTGTCTCTTAGACATAGATGAGCCAATTTGTCCTCGTTTCATCCTATAATTCTATGCTTCCGTGACCCTTAGCACGGATGATGAAGGTCTCATGTCACTAAACTTTTCTATCAACCATCATGACTTTGAAATCAATTTAGATCAATTTGCTCAAGTCGTTCGTGTTCCTAATCGGGGCACATGTCTTTACACCGACAAATGGCCACTTTCAACTCTTGACTCAATCCATGACCGCATTCATCCTTATGATACCCCTTTAGTGAGCAAAGAAGAAATTCGTGACCATATTTTTGTTAGGATTTCTCACACTAGGAGAACCTAAGGAGGAGAGGAAGTAGCCAAAGACCCCTTTGGAATGGAGCTCAATGAGTTGAGACCACAATTCTTGAAATGGGAGGAGATCATTAGGGCCAATGTCATTAGCACTTTAGGAAATAGGGACCATATCAACACTTGTCTCTCCTACATGCTCTATAGTGTTTCCACCCGACAAACCTTCAACTTAGCCTACTACATTTCCAAAAGGATGGAAAACATCTCGGTTCAAGGTACCACCGCTCTTCCATACGGGATGCTTCTCACCCGTCTCTTTAGGTTTTGTGAACCCATCCCTCCAACTCCTAGAGGTCGTCGCCTAGATTATCCTCTCATTCCTCACACCTTTGTGCCATTGAGTGATGAGCGAGTCTACAAAGCCAAAGGTAAACGTCCTCACCCTCCAACCTCATCATCATCATCTTCCATGAGTGAAGACGACAATCTACCAAACTCTAGGCTCCCTCCTCTTGAGTACCTCTCACAACTTCCAACCATACCAAATGAGTCGGAAGAGTACAAACAAACCTAAGGCATGTGGAAATTCTTTGGGAGATACCTTGGGAAGATCTACAAGAAGGTGAATAAGAAATGAGCGAGATAAGAGGGTGTTTGGCACAAGAGTGCATTTAAACAATTTGGTCATCAAAACAATGTTATGTTATGATTTTATGATGTCTTAGGATGATATTATGTTTATGGATTATGTGTGAACTAACAAAATTTGCAGGGGATAAGAATTTGGTATTATGCTATTTTCACTTTTCGGTCAAAATTTTGAGTGCTAGAATCGCTCTCTTAAACTATATAGGTAAGCATGTTTCTACCTGCAATTTTTGTTTCCTTCATTTACAAAAAATTGATGGCTTAAGTTTTAGGAAAAATTTTGGAATTCGGAAAACTCACGTAGTCGTGAAATACGCTCTGTCTCAAATCTGAGGCTCCACGGATACGGCGGAACCAAATTTTTGGTTCCGTCCGTTATCCAACTTGGTTCCTCCAAGTTTTCTGCTGACGGATACGGCGAACCCAAATTTGGGTTCCGGCCATGTTGTCGATTGGTTTCGCCATACTTCAGCAAATTTTGATTCTTGAATTTTCTGAATTTTTCTACCAATCCTTAGGATCCAAACTTGCTTCCTACATGCTAGTTAGTATTTATCAGTAATTCTAGAGCTATCTAATCACACGTTAACCAATAGCATCATCATTCCCGCCAAAATTTCAAATTTTCCTAAACTAACCTAAGGAACCTTTACAATACAAGGAAGGAACCATTCCTTTGGTTCCTCCAAATCCATGGAACAACCTGACAACATGTATCCACCATGATCACATAGCATTTACTTCCCCACTTAGTCTTTCACTCCATCCAACTCCATTGGATTGACTTCCAATGATTTGACAACTTCTTGGAACTCTTCCATATGATTAGAAACCTCCAACATTGTATGGATCAACATCAAATCCAAACACCAATTTCCATATCTTGCTCTTCTTATAAATTGATCAACAATTCACACATCCAATTCACACCACCACCTTCACTTCTCTTAATCTCATACTTCTACTCCTACCAAAGTCTTGCAATGACAAAATCCACCACCTCATCCAAATCATCAAGACCAATTAGGAGAACCACTAGAATAAGCGTCAAACCTTGTTGTTTCAACAAAACAATCCAAGTTAGCTCATCATCATCAAGTGATTCATCCCTCAATATTTCATCACCCATCAATGATAACAACTTCCTAAACCTTGCTACTCCAACACTATCTCCAAACCCTTGCATTGCTAATAAAATCACCACTCCACCAACCATAACTCCAAGTGATCCAACACCACCTTCGACACCAATTCAACCTTCAAAAACTCCATCACCTCAATCACCAAAAATGACACCTATGGAACTCTTCAAAACACCACCAACATCACCACATCCATTTATGGAAACTTTGGATGACCTTCCACCAAGATCATCAAATCCACCACCATTGCCACTTTTTGATACTATGGAACAAATGGAAACTCAACAACAACCTCGGTCTCAACCAAGTAACCCATTGGAGGAAAAACCTCATCAACCATCGCTAATAGAGCGTTTAGCTTACAAGCATGCTAGACCTTCCATATTTCCACATGATCAAGATCATCGTCATCAACAACCATTGTTGTTCCATCCCATTTACAATGACATCCATGGTCCTCTTTATGGAGAACCAAGCTTTCATCATCATGATCAACAACAACAACCACCTCATGACTTTTCCAACCGGTTTGAATCCATATTTCCTACTTATGAGGAAATTGAAGCTTCCTTGTGGACCAAATCTCCAAACTCTCATGAAGAACTCAACACTCGCTTGGAAAGCCTCTATGCTTTCAAGCACAGGATTGATTCTCATCTCACCCAAGCCATGGATTTCCAAACCGCAATGTACTCATCTATTGTAGGAAACCGACACACCTCTCAACCATCCACCTTTGTTCCCGCAAATGTTTCAACCACCACCAATGATCCACCAACTCCAAACCAACTTCCGCAACCACCACCTCCTCGCCATGATTGCACCATGTGTGAAAGAACCGCTCATCTAAGTGAGGGGTGCAACATCTTGGTACATCAACTTCAAGATGAAATGAGGTTTATCCTTAACCACATCTTGGAGTGTCTTAACGCCATCTCTCACTTGCCTCAAGCCTAGAGCGTTCTTAGGATCAAATAATGGTAGAATCTCACTTTGGACCATTTTCATTTGTAGGTGTAGTTTTCATTTCACCTTGTTTGTTTTTTCTTCAATAGTAGACTTTTTTCAAGTCTTTTAGGTTTGACTATTTATAGTCAATATTTAAATTTTACTTGAAATTAAATGGTTCTACCTATATATATTGTGTTGGTCATTCTCTTTTGGTTGTTTGTTACTAAATAGTTGTTGTGTGATGAATGCTTATTCTCTTATACTTGGTATTATGGTCTCATCCTTATCTCTACAATAAACTAACCTTTTCTTGTAGGAACAAAATCCATGTATCATATTTTGGCACTCCATTTAGGGGGAGTATTGTCCAAGGAGGAGCATTTGGCTTGACACATTTCCGCTTCGCTACTCTTCTTTTTGTTTCGACAAAAAGGGGGAGATAGGATATAGCTTACCAAATCAACTTTTCATACATCATCTAAAATGACAAACTCAAAAGTTGAAATAATCATATGAAATGTAAATTTTCAAAAAGCTCAAAATCTATAATTATCCATTTGCGTAAAAATAAAATCTATGTTTTGTCGTCAACAAAAGGGGGGATTGTTAATACAAATATCGCCTAAAAACGTTATTTATATTTTACGATCTTTCTTAGTTTTGTTAACTACAAAAGATAAAGTTTATTTTTGGCAAATCATAAATATAGTTTAAAAGTCTTTTACTTAACTTCACTCAAACTACATTTACATGTTTTCACAAAGTAATTTCTAAGTAAGTATACTTTAGTTTAAGTACATGTGTTGAAAATGTCACTTATGTATATTTAACAAGTTTACTAAATAGTATGTCATATTAGGACATAAGCAAGCAAACCCTTTTTAGTAAAACATTTACTTGCTAAACATATCAAACATACATGTTTTGATTCTATACATAAACTATTTTTACAAATATACTTTCTTTTTTAGGAATATCTAAAATTAGAAATAAAATGTTAGTTACATCATTCCTTGCATCACACATGTCCCTTCAAGGAAACATGTGTGTAAGAAACATGTTTTATTATGTATAGATTCACACTCAAGATCTCAAAGTTGACTTTGGGAGATCTTGAGAATATTGTGTTAGATTGTGAAATATTTTGTGCAGGATTCTGTCAGACATACTGGCGGAACCCTCGGACATAACGGACGGAACCAAAGGATGGGTTCCGCCGTATCCGTGGGTTGGCCTGATTGTTGGCCTATAAATAGCAACTCACTTCTTGAGTTTTGGTGATCACTCTATATCATATTTCACTGCATATACTTCATTTCTAACTCAGTAAACTTTCAGATTTGTGAGTCTTTCTTTGTAGCAAGAAGATCACGAACTTACAAGCTTCAACACAACGTTGCAAGACTTGTCTAGCATAGCATTAGTATAAACTAGTAAATTTTATGCTTCATTGTATTGTAGCCATTTGTAGTGATCGGTTAGTATTTTAGTCCTCAAAATACTTAGAGTATCGGGAGTTGTTTTACCCTTGTAAAAGAACTATCGGGAGTGGTTGTACCCTTGTGAAAGAACTCGACATCTAGCTTAGTTTCGGAAATAGTATGTAAGCGACGTGTAAGGTTTTCTCCGCCGGATAAAGGAGTTTGTTGACTAGTGCAAGAAAACTCTCGATTTGGATAATCGGGGCGTGGAGTAGGGCAAGGAAAAAGAGTTCTTGTAGCTGAACCACAATAAACAATCGTGTTATGGTTTGATCGTTTCTTACTTTTTATACTTGCATATAATTTATTGTTTGATGTGTCTTAATTGGTAATTACACGTAAAAGTATTAGAAGAAAATCAAGTTTAAAACCGGTAAACTATTCAACCCCCCTTTCTAGTTTTCCACACATAGCTTGAGAGTGTTCTAGGGAAAAACTGTGTCTTTTCTGTCAGATAGGTGGTGCATATTGGTTTAGGCCCAAGCTGTGTTCTGCTAATTCCCTGGGAATACCCATCATGTCTAAAGGTTTCCATGCGAATACATTCAAGCTATTTTCCAGTAGTTGTATAAGTTGGTTATGAACTTGGGGTGAGAGGTTAAGTCTGATTGTGATAGGTTGATCTGGGTATTCGGGGTGTATGACGACTTTCACCTGTTTGGCATTGTCTCCCGGAATAGATTCCCACACAATCTCTCTGATATTACTTTCCTCCACCGCGGCTGCTAGACTTGCGTCTTTGCATGGGTAGTCACTTTTTACCGTAGTGAATCCTGCTCTTGTTGGGAATTCTACTAAAGACCTGATGGTGGAAACCTCCATACTAAGATTTTGAAGTGATGTCCTTCCGAGTATGACGTTATACTTGGATGTAAATGTAACAGTGTGGAACTGTAACATGATTGTTCTCGACAACGGGTTTGTTCCTACTGTGAGCTCTAAAGTGACTACTCCTTCAGGATATGATCTCTCCCCTGAGAAACCAATTAGTGGTGTGGTTGGAGGCTTAAGGTTTAACTTGATGTGTTCTTGTAGTTTGTAGAAACAATGTCCATACATTATGTCGTCTAAACTCCCCCGTCCATGTTATCCTGCTAATCATAGTGAGGCTATCATTGTTGTTATGACTACAGGATCGGATGATGGTATGAATGTATCCCATGGAATGCTTCACTATGGAGTACGTTTTCAGATTTCCATGACTTCGTTGCTTTTTTTTGTGCCTGACCGATTGGATCATGTTGACATTTTCTATATGTTCTATGAGGGATTCTTGTTCCATTTGGCTATTGTTATCTACCCTGGGTTGTGTGTCAAGGTGGCAAGGTTTGGGTGGATTGGCTAAATGCTTTAATCTACTCTTTATGAGTCCTTAGTGTTGAACTTTGGTAGGTACATGTTTGAGATTTGTCCTATGTATGGGGTAGGTTGCGTGTTATGTCCAGGGCAGGGGCAAGGGAATGTCAGGGTGCCTTTTTGTATGTCGTAGACAGGGTGGTTCCCAAGCAATGGCTTGATCTGATTGCTATATTTAAAGTAATGTGGATAAGGAAACGTGATTTGGCATGTGTTTACCTGAGTTTTCTCCAATAAGTGCGTGTAGCGTGACCCGAGTTGCATGTTTGTCGATCCTTTTTCCTAACATCCTCTAGCACCCCTTTCTACCCCCTAAACCTCAAACAGTTGCGATTTTTGAGCTTGTGTGGATGACTTGAGAGTGTGGCGTCTCTCATAGAACCATGTGGGCTTCTTTAGGGGGAATGACGTGTGTAGGACTAGAAGGTTAGTTGTTGTATGCGTCTCCCTTATAGGTTTCTTTGTGTTGTTTCTAGGTGACTGGTGAGTCTCTTTTTCGGGTATTTGTTGGTTTTTCTCCATGTGAGGCACACTGTCCACTCAGATAGGTCTAAGGTGTTTTTGGGTGTCCCCGAAATTTTAGGGTGTTGTTCACCAGACATGTTTGACCAAGAAACTGGTGGTTTAATGATTTTTTTTTTTTTTTTTTTTTTTTTTTTTTTTTTATTTAAAGAAATGAGTGAAAATAAGTGAAAATTTTCGAGAAATTTTTGACTATTTATTATCATGTCCCCACGGATGGCACCATATTTACGTATGGTATGTAAATCGATTTAGAGATGGGATAGGAATGGTTTGTTGTTTAGTTTCTCGTATTGAATGTTAAGGACCCGATAAGATTGATATAGATTAAGAAGCTCGGGTAACACTTAAACAAGAACCACACTACACTCTTGTGAGGCAATATTGGCCCAAATGTGTGAAACTTGTGAGGTTGTGTGTTTCTCTCATTTTATAGAGAGGTTTGCAGGGTTTAGAGACAAACCCTTTGGGGATGATCAACGGTTGGTAGAGAGCAAGATGTTGATCATCCGAGAGCAAACAAGGAAGACAGGTGCTATTCGTCCTTTTGCTCGTACATAGTGGTGCTTGTCGTACGTCTCCACTGTGAAGTGTCAGATGGTACATCTTAACTGCTAGTGACAGTTGGGGAGTAGTAGTACTGTCATTCTCAGTCTGACCTGAGAGGTTTTACCATGCCAGATATGGTCTGGGATTTAAGCCGGGCTTCCATCAAGTGTTGATGGACTTTGGTAATGGGCTTGATTTGAGCGTATGATTAGTGGGCTTGGATCACTAATATTGATAAGCTATCATTTTTAATAATCGATATAATAAGGGGATATTGAACCGTAGTTTTTTGCAGAGTTACCATCAAATGAGAAATGTGAGAAGTAACCATAATCTTAGTTCAAATGCAATAATAAAAATAAATGCATTTTCCATTAAATTTTACTCTTATTTAAAATATATCGCTAAAAGATACTTCTTACTATTCTCATTTTAATTTTTCTTTTAATTGATCTATTCCCGTCTTTTACGTCTTTAACATGTTTGGTTCGGTTTGATTTGATCTAGTTTTAGTTATAATAACATTGTAACTAGTACCTCACTAGCTCTTTTTATAAAGTAAAGGCTAAATTCTTTTCATATAACACAACTTTGACTTAAAATATTCCATGCTAATAAAACTAAAACATAGGGGAATGTTCCATATTTAATAAATTGTATACAGGAAAAAAATTTGTGCACTACTTTGATTTTGATGTGCTTCTACGTGCAAATCATAATAGGCTAGAGAAAATCATACATAACTCTACATATGCCTTTATTTTGTGGAATAAAATAACTCTAAATAGCAAAATAAATAAATAAATAATCAACTAATAAGAATTTTCACTTTTTAGGAAAATGATTTGTACGAATTTCTCTACACATTATTTAGATCACACTCTCAATTTTATTGCATTTCTTTTTGATGGTTTGTAAAGTTTATCTGAGATTTAAAAATCGATCACTTTTCTTGTAATGTTCAATCATATATTCATATGTATTAATTGTTTTAAAAAAAAAAAAAAAAAAAACCTCTTACAAATTAAATGAGTGGACCAGTAAAGTTTCATAAAAAAAAAATGGTACTTGCATGCACAAAATTTCAACAAGCAGAATTTGTTACCTTCGTCTAATGACTCTAATTTCTGTCACCCTAGCTTTAGCTTCAAACAAGGGCGGCTCAAGCCTTATCGAGGCCTAAAGCAAAGTTCAAAACTGAGGCATTTTCAATTATTTGCTATGTTTTTAATAAAGTGATCGAAATAATATTACGTCTAACTAGAAACCATGAACGCTTAGTAAATTGAGAACCCGTTGATGATTAAAAAACAAGGTGACAAATAAAGAAACCAAACGTCGTTGTTTCGATGAACTAGAAGTAGAGCTAAGACGACGAACTGAACCGAAACAAGTGGGATTGTACGTGTTCGTTCGTGAATATTTTATTAAACAAACCATACATAAATACTTAAACAGTTTCTTCGTATTCATTTATTAACACAGTAAAAAAAATACATGATCGAGCATAGAACATATAAAAATAATCATCCACAGATCATTGAACTTATAGTTCATTTACAATCCTATCTATTAGTTTTTAAGAATTGGAACACTAAAATGAGATTAATCGATTTTTTTCTCATTACCCTAAAATACGATATTGGTCCTTTTTGATACAACTCTCAAAGGTGAAGATCGGTGGGATCACCCTGGTCCCATGCATCCTAAGGATGCCAACCGGACCCTCCCCCAAGGACCCGGCCCCAGGCAATGAGCACCTGTCCCAGTGACTGTACTTATCAGGAGGTGGGCTATGAACCCTGGCCATTTTCTCAAAGAGGCCCTCGCTGACCAGTCAATCTGAGCATTTGCGGTGGGGGATGGTATCAATAGAGCATGTGGTCCTGCCCCCATGTGAGAACTTCCCGGTAGGTCACCCAAACCGGTACTACTCTCACAATTGGCTCGCTTAACTCTTTAAGCTTTACCCACTAGACCATATGCTAGTTGATCCTTTTTGATACAACTAAAATGTTGGACTTGGTATATGATAGTTTGTAGGCCTAAAGAATAAAAATAAAAACAAATGTGGCTTCAAATCCTAAACTGTATGAGGTATTTTAGTAAATGAGGGGTCTAAAAATTACTAAAATGAGCTTAATCTATTTTTTTACATTACCCAGAAAGACGGTCTTGGTCCTTTTTATAAAACTAAAATGTTGGACTTGTTATTTAGCTAATAGTTTTTAGGCCTAAAGTATAAAGATGAAAATCGATGTGGCCTCAAATCTTAAACCGTATAAGGTATTTTAGTTTTTCAGGGTCTTAAAGGCGATGCAAAAGAATATAAGTGACGAATTTATATATAATGGTGCCTTAGAGAATAAGGGGCCTTAAAAATCCGGAGGCCTAACGTGATGGATTTAGTTGCTTTACCCTTCAGCCATTGCATAGCTTCGTATGGATCATAATACATAAAGGCCATTTTTTTCTTCTTCTTTCCTGTAGCTTCACATAGACTATAGATTCAACCCAATGCAACTTGCAATGTAGGGGTCTGATTATGGTGCATAACTACATAAAACTTGTATAAGTATTTAAAGAAGGAACAGTAATTAGTTGCACGGCTATGAGTGCATCTTTCTTTCCGAATTCTAATTTTTCATACCATAACATGACATCAAGTGGTCTTCGAGGCATACCAGGTACCATCAACGTGCAAATTATCAAGACAAAAGATGCCGCCATTTTTCAGAGTCCACAAGTAAAATTTCTTAAAAAGGTAAATACTACGAGAGTTTGTGCTATAGATCGCAGCAAGCTCCATCCGTCAGCTAGAACTAGTCTCTTAAAGCCAACGATGATGCTCGACCAAAAGATACATAACCCAAGCATCGTTTCAAATCTTGGTACGGGGAAAATGGTGGATAGCTTTGTTTTGCGAGAAAATTTTAACATTAGAACATATGAAATTGGGCCAGATCGAACACTTTCTATAGAAACACTTATGAATTATCTGCAGGTAAATATGGCTACTTTGTATTTTAACGGAACTATTGCAGCAAAGTGACATTTCATTTGTCTATATATGCATTGGTATGTCCATGCTCTTAGTTAACAATCTCAAGCTGGATTCGCAGGAAACATCAGTTAATCATATGAACGCAATTGGTCGCTTGGGTGATGGCTTAGGTTTAACACCAGAGATGTGCAAGAAGAACCTAATTTGGGTGATGGCAAAGATGCAAGTGGTTGTGGACCGCTATCCAATTTGGTATCATGCACGTACTCTTTTTCTCCATGCATGTAGTATACTCCGTATTAGTTTTACCAATTGAGTAGTGATTGGCATGCCTAATTTTATGCCTAATAAATATCACCATACACTTGGCAAGATCAATGGCAAGTTTGAGGAGAGAGAAATTATGAAATCCATGTATCAAATAATGAATGGATTAGACATAAAAGTAGTCACATGAGTTAGGCATCTAAATCATTTCCCTTACCAATTACTAAGCAATATGCCAATATGGATTAAAAGTTGTATGGAACTAATAGCTTTGTTACCATGCCATTGCTTCGTTGCCGCCCTCGAGGGTGGACAAGTTGGACGTCGCCTAGGCCCCCAAGTTTGAAGGACCCAAAATTTTGCTCAAGTGTATAATTATATACATATCATATGTACCATATTTCTCGTTTAGATAGAAAACGTTAGGTAAAAATATATATATTCTTTTTAAAGGCAAAACATTATATATATTTTAATTAAAAAACATATCTAAAATTGATTATTTGTTAGACATCTTTATACACTTAGATGTCTAAATCATAATGACTTTTTGTGTATTTGATTTTCTTTTATTATCCAATCTAAACTACATATTAGTGAGGATCATGTGCGGACTTTTTTTTTTTTTTTTTTCTTCGTGCGGACATACGTACAAATCTGGGCCGTCCGCCCAGATCTGATTCAGATCTAATCACATACACACGATAGTATCATCGTATCAATTGACTATGAAAATGATTTTATTGATTTTTCTTTTCTTTTTCAGCGATCCTTACTATCATTGTCTTTTTTCATTTTTTTTTTATTTATTTAGAATTTTTTGAGCACTTTTTGTTTTTTTGATTATTAGACCTACCGTGATATTAATGATATTATGAAACAGTGATATTCTAAACTAACAATGATATTAAGCCTTTTTACATATAAAAATGAACAGTGATATTAAAAAACACATGATAGTTACGGTGATATTAATAATTTTATTAAGAAAAAGTTTATGTCATATCAAAAAACACATGAACAATGATATATATATATATATATATATATATATATATGGGATATCTTAGCTATAATTTTTTTAGCCAATTGACTACAATCCTTCATAAAAATTACACTAACAATGAATCAGGGGCACACAGAAAAAAATCAGGACCCACAAAAATAATCAAAGACCCACATTTAATAGCTTAAAATTATAGCCAATTAGCTACAATAAATTGTAGCTAATATATATATATATATATATATATATATATATATATATATATATATATATATATATATATATATATATATATATATATATATATATAACTTGAAGTAAGGTAATTATTACTCTAAAAAAAACCCTCAGTGCAAAATACATTTAATAAACCACATGGTATAAATCAAACAAGTTATTATAATAAATTTTTAAATACTCTCCTAAAACACTTTCTGAAATAAAAATTAATACAATATATATAAAAAAAAATCGCATGTATATGTTTTTACTATCTACTTTTAATATAATATAGTTTGCAGAGTCGAGTTATATTACAAACCAAACATTCCTCACATACCAAGGGACTCATCTCCACCATCCATCTAAAAAGGAAATCAATGGTTGAGATTAAAAGGATTTTATTATTTCACCCATTTTTTATAATTTAAATATCTCTTAAACCGTTAATCGTTAAGCGAAAATAATTACATCATCGCGACGGGCATTTAATTATCTTTATATAGACGGGCACTTTGATATACTTTCGAAAAAAAATCGTTTTTTTCACGTTTTTTTTCCTGGCCGAAAAAAAAATCATATATGATATTGCATATCGCAATATCATATATGATATGCAATATCATATATGATATTACATATAATATCATATATGATATTATATGTAAAATCATATATGATATTGCATATCATATATGATATGCAATATCATATATGATTTTACATATAATATCATATATGATATTACATATCATATATGATATGTAATATCATATATGATATTATATGTAATATCATATATGATTTTTTCGCCACGAAAAAAAAATGTGAAAAAAACGAAAAAAAAAATTTTTGTCGAAAATATATCAATTAGCTTATCTATAGAAAGATAATTAAATGCTCGTCGTAACGGTATTTTTTTTTTCGCTTAACGATTAACGGTTTGAAAGATATTAATATTTGAAAAAAAAGGATGAAAGTGGGTTTTTTAAATTGTTGGGATTAATCTCATCCATTTGATCAAATAAAGATGGAGGGAAGATGGAGGGTGGAGATTAGTCCCTTGGTATGTAAAAAAAGTTTGGTCCTCAAATGATCTTTACTCATAGTTTGCATTATTTGAAGTTATTAGAAGGTAAAATTCCAGTTTTTATAAAATTATTGTCACCAAAAAACGTGTTATAAACAAATATTGTTTGTCAAAAAAATTTAGTTACAAGGTACCCGGCTACCCGCCGCCGTAATGAGCGACTGAGCGAGTACACTTCTAGTGCGAGATTAAGAGTCGTCTATGCATACTAGATCATATTTGTGTTTATCATCTTGGCCCCAAATATGTGTTTAATTAAGTTTGAAGATCTGACTAAAATAGTTTGCATAAAAAAATGCTTGAATAAACGCTTTTTTATGTAATTAGTTTCATTGCATCCAATAAAATAGTGACATGCACATTTTATATAACATTATTTTTTAGGGCTTTATTTTGAGGTTTTTCTCCAAGTCCCGAAAATTCGGGAACGACCCTGATTGCTTAATTACACAATTGGAAACTTTTCATATTGAACTTATTACAGGGGTGATGTTGTCCAAATCGATACATGGAAAGGTGCTTCTGGTAGAATTGGTATGTCCTCCGATTGGGTGTTTTCTGATTGCAAAACAGGCGAGATATTAGTGAGAGCTTCTTGGTAATGCTTTAATCTTCTATATGAAAATAGATTGAAACTTTACTTAATTAACTGGAAGAACCTTTTTGCGTTGATGGCGTGGCATATATATATTTCTTGTGCTATCTTGCAGTGTTTGGTTGATGATGAATAAAGAGACAAGAAAGTTATCCAAGTTTCCACAGGAAGTTCGAGCTGAACTTGATCCATACTTTGTAGATGCACCTCTTGTTGTCGAACAAGATACTAGAAAATGGTCAAAACGAGATGAGAGCATTGTTGACCATGTTTGCAATGGTTTAATGGTTAGTCTGGTTTTCTTTTACATGTACGTGTCACGTGTGCATGGTTTACAGGTTTCCTAATTACATTATAACTTCTTGATCCGATCCCATGTGTGCTCAAATATAGCCAAGTAGGAGTGATTTGGATATTAACCAACATGTTAACAATGCAAAATATGTTGGATGGATCCTCGAGGTAACTAGTTTATTACTCTGTATCTTACATTATGTGAAAGAACAACATATATCTATACGACTATACTCATCCCACGATAATTAATTTAAGGCGCTTGGTTACTATTGCAGAGTGTTCCAAAGACGATTGAGGAGAACTATGAACTTGCTAGCATAAGTTTAGAGTACCTCCGAGAGTGTAGGAAGGACAGTGTGGTAGAGTCACACACTTATGTAACTGGGAGCAACAATGTCAAAAGAGGTGATTACGACCATGTCGAATGTGAGCATATGCTTCAGCTTGAGAATGGAAGTGGTGGTGGTGAAATCATGAAAGGTAAGACTAGTTGGCGGCCGAAATACGGAAAATAACCACGGCTTGAGAGCATTAATTAATTCTCTAATAAAAGTTTGTGTAATAATGCTTTGTGGACTATAAAAGAAGTTTGTAGTTAGGTTTGTTTTATAAACCTAAACGTAACCTTAGCTTCTACGAACATACTAATTAATTCTCTAATAAAAGTTTGTGTAATAATACTTTGTGGACTATAAAAGAAGTTTGTAATTAGGTTGTATTATAAACATAAACGTAACCTTAGCTTCTACGAACATACTCTAAAATTTGCATGGCTCATAAATAATTAATTCGTTAATCATTAATGGAATAAACAAATAGATTGGATTGCCTAGAAAACGTTATTTTTTTAATGGCAATTAGTTTATTAAGAATAAGTAGCAAGAAGGAACATGTCTTCGGAGGCTAATGTCGGTGAATCGGTTAATATGACATAGATCAGTGGCCACTGAGAGTGTCGCATTCAACCAAGAGCAAACGCTTTGATCCGAGAAGGTAGGAAAAAACTACAAATTTTCGGCACAAGCCCAAATTAAGTCACTAAACATAAATCCAAGAATGCGATAGCACGATGATTCCTTCCAAAAGTGTATAATTTCTTTGTGGTTTTAGCTCGAGATCCTATTTTGTCACCATACTGGCCAATTTTGATTGCTACTAGGGATGTCAATGGACGTTTTCCAATTTAATGGATGCCCACCCGATCCGATCCAATTATACTCTCCACAAATGAGTATCTAATAGATATTGATATGCAAACTTATTATTAGATCGGATATAAATGACAGTTTATCATCTACGAATTACCTGTTTACCGCCCGAAATATAATATTTTGTATACACATATATCTTTTCAAACTTCAATTTACACTCCTTGGATGATTTGTATAACTCATAATAAGATTTTTATGAAATGAAATGTCATTATATTTGTTAGTTTAGTCTTTTTATTACAAAACTTAATTTGTGTTATAAAACTACTATATATAAGCTTTATTTAAATGAGCTAAAATTATAAGTAACTTTTGATGCAAAAGTAAACATGAAACTATGAGAATAAAATGTCATAAAATATAATTTAGTATTAAATTGTATTTGTTTACATAGCAATATATGTTTATTTCAATTAGAAATTGGTATTGCTTAGATGAGCAAGTATTTTTTAACTATATCTAACGGATATCCATTTACCCACTTTATACATTACATATGGATATGAATGAATGAATCAAAGCTAAATGAATATGAATATGAATATACGAATGATATAAATATATGAATACGGCTTCACCCGTATCCGATCCACCACTATCCCTGCTTGATACCCATGTTATGCCTCATGTGATCACTTATGGTTTAATGTGAAATGAATTGTCAAAACTATTGTACTTTGTCTTTTGTCTTTTGTTGTAACCAAACTATCTTCTTTTTATCTTTTTTTTAAGTTGCAATGAAAGATGCTTTGCAAAGTGTGTAATTAATTATAAAATAATTAATAATATGCTGATTTTGATACATATTACTCCGTAAATTACTCCCTCCATCTCAATTATTGTCTACATTTTCATTTGGAATGTCTCAAATTAATTGCCCACTTTCTTTTTTAATTAAAAACTAGAGAATATATAGTAGTGAAATATTCTCTTTAAGTGGTTGAAAATAAAAGTGGCCACACTTTTATTAAACTTTGTAATTCTTGTCTTCTGACAATAATTTTGAAACGAAAAGAGTAATAAAGAGGGTTAACATTTTATAAAGCATGAGTATTGTTGCCTAGCTAGTATATGGCTATGTTTGGCAAAAGTAGCTGCGAGCAGTAGCAGTAAGTTGTGAGCAGTAGCCAAAAAAGCTCACAGCTTCATAAAGAAGCATTGAGAAAATGAGCTTTCCTAAAAAATAGCAAAACCCACAGCTCTCATGCCAAACGAACACTATAAATCAAAATGCTCATTATTCACCGCTCATTGCCCAAAAAAGCTTCAAAAAACTTTGTGCCAAAGATAGCCTATATGTCATTACTTATTACAATGGTTGGATATTTGGATTAAGATAGGTTGGCCCATGTAGTATCCTACTTATATTACGTAAGTATCCTACTTATGTTACGTTTCAAAGCGCTAGGAAAACTCATAAACTTGACTTACAACTCACTATTTCATATTATGCATATGTAAGATGCATGAATCTAAGCTTTCCTTCCTATGAGATATGAGCAACTTGCATATGTTAACTCAAATCCAAGTAGGCTCCGGAAGATATGAAATATATTGATTCCTACAAATCTATTCACAGACCAAGTTATATTCTATAAATAGGAGATGGATCATAAGATCAAAACTCACCAACTCCTCTACTTTCTTATCTATTTAGCTTTGTTGGTGTTTAGGGTTCAAAAACAGTTTTACATACAATATAAGCACAAGACATTGAAATAATATATTGATCAAAGATAGCGAAAGCAATTATAAAAACAACAATTAGGATGCTTATGTTTTGTATTATATGTCAAGTTAAACAAGAAACATGTACCTTGTTTATATGGAATGTCAAGAAACTTATATAACCAAGGAGTGGTTATACACTTAGGTTGATCCACACTACACGTTCTCGACACTTTAGGAATGCTAGTCCAACACCACGATTAATCTACGCCCTTCAAGACCTTGAATCTTGCAAGAATTGAAGTAAAATTGAAAACCCTTGTAGGTTTTGGGACTTGGTCGAACAAAGCAAAAGGGAGAGAAAAGAAGAGAATTAGGGATTAATGATTTTGAATAAGGGTGTGATATTTACAAGGTAAATCTTACCTCTACAAATCATTAAACATGGTAATCAAGTTTTCTTTTCTTTCCTTTTTTTCCTGGCTTGGGTAGAACACCCATTTATGGGTTTACCATATTTTTATTTTTTAGTAAATTTATTAATACCATATTAATAAATATATAACATTATTATATTTAACTAACTTAAAATACACTATTAATTAATTACTTGTAGATTCATTTTTGTGTTAATATAATATAAGTACATTATTTATATTATAAACTAAGATGTCTAAATGCATTTGTGTGTGATCTCTAAGGCTTACGCATACTTAGCCATATAATTATGTAATGTGCATGGAGTATATTCCATCAGCTTTCACTTGCGAATGACATACTTATCTTGTAATTATACAAGCAAACGTTAGCGTCTAGCAACAAGCCAATGCCCCTAAAAAATGCGAGGTTTAGCTTATTTAGCTTTTAGGATAATGATTTATTAATCAATTTTTCCTTTTATTTCAGGTACTTGGTTAAATATAAGACATGGATTTAAAGCATTCTTATTTATTTAACAATTATGTTTCTTGACCCTGAATATTGAACTGCATTACCAAATCAATTCAAGATTTATCTTATTACATTTGAAATGGCCGTGTACACATCTCGCTCAAATCGTCAAGGGGCACAGTAATATCTAACTCCATGATTCTTGGAGGAAAAAGTCCCATTTTGGCAACATGTAACAATCATGTAATTCTTATTATTTCCAATAATGATTTTAATGGTGTCCTTATTCAGGTTAACATTTAATTAAATCAAAAAATAATATTTCAAGCATACATAACCTGCGAGTGTCTCAAGTCTAAGGTTGCGAGTGTCACAAGTCTAAGGAACCAATGGACATAACCATTTCTGAGTTTCACCAAATGCGATAATCCATGTAGTGAATTCTTGTAAGTTTAGTCAATCCAATATTTATCTCCATAAATACATGTGAAAACTTTTATATATTCATATCCATGAATATAATCAACACTCTCACATTTCCCTTAATTTGACGTGTTTTGCCCATATCATCAAATGGCAATGAGATTAGATTAAATAATTTGTGGAAAACTAGAATGGAGGTTGAATAGTTTTACGTCTTTTTTAATTTGTTATAAAAGATTGTTTGCGTGTTTTCTTTACTTTCAAAAAAATTTAGATTTGATATTATGTGATCTCAAGTCTTGCACAATATAAACAACAACAAATATGTATGATATAGCAATATTAGTGTAAGTAAAGAAATAAATGAGAGATGGAAAGATCGAACCGCGAGACAAGAGATTTATAGTGGTTCGGCTACAAGGACACCTTCCTTGCCCTACTCCACTCCCCGAGTACCAAACTCGAGAGTTTTATTCACTATGTCAACAAGCTCCCTTATGGCGGAGAAAACCTTACACACCAATATACACACCAAAACTTCGTCACAACTTGATCACGCCTTATACACAACTACTTCACACCTATCTAGCTTCACACCTATCTTCTTCACAACTATCTACTTCTCAACTATCTACTTCCCAACAATCTTCTTCACAACTTTATACTTTTCAACTATCTACTTCACAACAATCTTCTAAACAATCACTCTATCTACTCACTAAGCTAATCTATCTTCTACCAAATATTCACAACAAATAACACAAAGAAATATATGTAATGAATGATGCTCTAACAACTTGGATGTCGAGGTCACAACAAGTTGTAATACTTCTTGTCTTGAAGGCTAGAAGTATTCTTCTCTTGCACTTGAGAGGTTGATGTTTGGATCACTTTGAAACAAAGATTTATGTATGTATGATCAAAGGATTTAGAGAATAGAATTGGAGATCTAGAACAGAAAGATTAGGAGTGCAAAAGGTAAGAAAAATCTGTGAAATAAACTAGTATTTATAGGCAAATAAATTACTGTTCTGGAGCGTGGACGGTCCCCTTAATTAGGGGGCGGTCCCCTTAATCATAAAGGGGGCCGCCTAGTATAATTAAGGCCCCCCCCCCCCCCCCAGAACGTTGAATTTGTTTGTCCTTTTGTGTTGAAGGTTTTTGTTGATAATATTTTCCATTTTTTGTTAGAAATTTGAAATCATATATTTATAATGATTTAAACATATTATTTTAATTTCAAAAATAACTTTGTAAAATATATAAAATATTTATGACATTTTATAAAAGTTCTAGTGATTAGAGAAAAATTTCCTTTGATAATAGAATGCAATAAACACTTTGTTTATTCATACCTTAAGTGATTTGGATGCAAAATGAAATATTTATCTCTAAATACTTGTTTACGACATAAGTTTTAGTTTAATGAATTTACGTTTTGTGATTATCAAAACATAGAGATGTCGATGAATGTTAACAATGTTTTTAGGCATTATTTATTTCAACAATCTCCTCCTTTTTGATGATTACAAAACATAAAAACTCTTTAAATCTAAAAATTAATTTTTAGACAAGTATTTAGAGTTTTATATTCACTTCTCCCCCTTTTTGTAAAATCAATAAGGTTATGCCGATTAAGCTTCATGAAAGAAGTTAAACGGGTAGAAAGCTCCCCCTTGATGTATGCTCCCCCTCGCTTGGCTACAAAAAATATGTGAGGAGAACAAGACATATATATGCAAAGCAACAATAATGCAAATAAAAATAGATTCATTCAAGCATATATGAGATGAACATAGAATGATCATCATTACAACATTCAATATGCTTGAAGCATATTGATTACAATAAAACAAAAGAAACAACATAGTCCTAAATTGTCAGAGAGAGCACTTGGACTTGCTTGCAACCCATGGTTGAGTGTTTTATTTGCTTGAGGGGAACATAAGCATACAGCTTAGTTGTTTGATGGAGAAGGGTATGGAGTGGGGTATGGAGCGGAAGAGGTAGATCTCACGATGTTGTATCGTGTCAAGGGTGGTATTCGATGAGGGCGAGTAAGAAGATATTCGATCCAAGAAATATCTTCACTCAAGTAGAGGAATTGTTTTTGAAGGAAGATGCAACAAGGGTAAAAGTGAGTGTGGTTTGTAACTTGATCCAAGTTGAGAGAGTGAGGTAGGCAATTTGCATAGGGTGATGATGTAGGTTGCCCTTTGTTGCGTTGTGCATGATGCATAACAAGGAGATCACTTAGATCATGGATTTGGTTTATTTCGTCACGGAACTTTTGCTTTTCCGTGGCAATGTGGAGAGAATCATTATGTTAATATGGATGAATTGGAGTTGTGTAGTTGGAATTGAAATTGTTGGAAGTGTAGTTTGATGGTTGATCAAATTTGTATGGATCATTATAAGTGGTTGGAGGTTGAGATGTGTAGTTTGGCATGAAGGTGGATGTTTGGCCAATGTTGTATGGTTTGTAAAGAGGATCAAAGGAATGTCCTTGTGGGTTTGGTGTAAAGTTTGGGAAGTAAGTAGTTGAAGGTGTTGAGTGATTTCCAACTTCATTGGTTATGATGGATTTGTTTCGAGGGCTTTTTCTTCGCCAAACAGGTTTTTCCGCCATCCTTGCTAGCCTTGAGGCTTTTAGTTTTGGTTTGTTTGGAGAGGTCATGATGAGATGAATGGAGAGTTTTGAAGATTGGGATATTTATAGTGTGAGATTTGTATGTTTATGGATGGATAAAGTTTGCTTGGGAGATTTGGACAAAATATGTTGGTGAAAATTGGGAAGTGTTGGATGAAATGGGCTAAAAAGCAGAAAAGATTTTGTAAACCCGACAATCAGATGGCCGGTCCCCTTAATTAGGGGCCGGTCCCCTTAATCATTAAGGGGGTCGCCTTACATAATTAAGGGGGCCGTCCATCTGGTGGTTTCCAGATTGCCAAAATTGGGTTTTTGGCAGAAAATTTGCAGAAAGGTTATGTTTTTGGGTTTGGATTCAAGCAAGTTCAACTCTTAAGGCAATATAGCATCTAATCTAATCATAATATAGCATGCATGCAAAAACATTTAATAAATAGAGCAAACAATAAATAAATAATAATCTAGAAGAGACAAGTAAAGGCAAGGGCACTCAATCTTCCTAGAGTAACTATCTTAGATCAAAGGCAAAGGCACTAGTGAGTGAAAAACTAGTGATGGAACAAAATGACAACATTGTGAGTGATTTTTTCCTAGTGTGTGCCTATATGCAACAAATGTGGAGTTGTGATTGTTTCGACTCCTAAATGCAAATAAGTAAACTTCCTAAGAAACAATCCAAAATCTCCTTGATTCGATTTTTGCTCGATTCATGAATGTCAATGTTATATATTAGATTATATATTTTGACGATTCATGTGAGATTTTATGCATGATTTAAGAAAAAAGGTTTTTAGCATTTGTCAACAATGCAAGGAAAATGGTTTTCATGTATTTCCTAGATGTGAGAATAGTTTTAAAGAAAATTTGATTGGGTTTTACAAGAGAGTAAATGCAATAAAAACGAGATTTCCCAATCTTTAATTTTGTGCGAAATAGATCCCTAGACTCAGATATGAGGAGGTGGAAGAAAAATAAATTTTATGCAAGTAATAAGTAGTGTAAATGCAATAAAATTTAGTCAACTTGTTCCATCATTCCTAATCCTAAACGCAAGTGGTTGAATAATTCACGCTTAAGGGGTTTAGTGAATATATCCGCAATGTTATCTTCCGATGCAACCTTTTCTATAGATATGTTTTCCTTTTGTACATTATCCCTAAGGAAGTGGTGGCGTATTTCTATATGTTTAGTCCTAGAGTGTTGAACCGAATTTTTACTTAAATCTATCGCACCTTTGTTATCGCACATAATAGGAACATTTTCTAACCTAATGCCATAGTCTATGAGAGCTTGTTTCATCCATAGTGCTTGTTGACATGCCTTTCCAGAGCTTACATATTCGGCTTCGGTGGTAGAAATAGCAAGAACGGTTTGCTTCTTTGAAAACCAAGATGTTAGACAACATCCCATAAAAGTGCGAATACCGCTAGTGCTCTTTCTATCTACGTAGTCTCCCGCATGATCTGAATCCGCATAGACGATGGTTTCTATGTCGGATCCCTTAGGATACCATAATCCTAAGTGTATAGTACCTTTAATGTATCGGAAGATATGCTTAACCGCTTTTAGGTGAGAGGTTTTGGGATCCTCTTGAAAGCGGGCACAAAGGCAGACACTAAACATGATATCGGGTCTACTTGCCGTTAAGTATAGTATACTACCTATGATTCCTCTATACTTAGTATTATCTACGGACTCACCTTCATCATCCTTTATGAGTTTCACTTCCCTAGACATGGGAGTTTTCATGGGTTTTGAGTCTTCTAGGCCAAATTTCTTAAGCATTTCCTTAATGTACTTATATTGGTTAAAGAATATTCCATCTTCTAATTGTTTTATTTTTAATCCTAGGAAGAAGTTTAGTTCACCCATCATACTCATCTCGAACTCATCATGCATGATTTTGTCAAATTCATCACACATTTCTTGACAAGTCGATCCAAATATAATGTCGTCAACATATATTTGAACAATGATGAGATTTGGGTCTTTCTTTTTAGTGAAAAGAGTGTTATCTACCATTCCCATGGAATAATTATGTTTAATAAGAAAAGCTTTTAATCGATCATACCAAGCCTTAGGAGCTCGTTTGAGTCCATATAAAGCTTTCTTTAACTTACAAACATAATCAGGTTTTGCGAAGTCAATGAATCCTGGAGGTTGTGCCACATAAACCTCCTCATTGATAAAACCGTTGAGGAATGCACTTTTCATGTCCATTTGGAATAACTTAAAGTCTAGGGCGCATGCATAGGCAAGTAATATCCTAATATATCCTAGTCTAGCTACGGGGGCATAAGTTTCGTCATAATCAATTCCTTCTTGTTGATTATATCCTTGGGCAATCAACCTAGCTTTGTTCCTAGTTACTATTCCATTTTCATCTAACTTATTCCTATATACCCATTTAGTTCCTAAGATGGTCATGTTCATTGGATTTGGGACTAATTCCTAAACATCATTTGCCTTAAATTAGTTTAATTCTTCTTGCATAGCTATAACCCAACTTTCATCTTTTAATGCTTCATTAATATTCTTAGGTTCTATTGCTGAGAGGAAACAAAAGAAGTTATTTTTATCTTGGGCTTGTGACCTAAGGGTTCTTTGATTAAGATGTCCTATTATGTTATCTAATGGATGTGATTTAGATTCCTTAATATTTACGACTTCGTTATTTCCTAAGTCTATGTTTTCATTATCATTTCCTATGGGTTTTGTTTTACTAACCTCAATAGCTTCATCTTCGACTAAGTCATCATCTTCTAAAGGTAATGTTTTAGGAGGTGGTGGTGTTTCATCAAATATTACATTTAATGATTCTTCTACTTTCATAGTGTGTTTGTTAAGTATTATATATGCTTTACTATTTTGTGAGTACCCTAAAAATATTCCTTCGTATGATTTTGGATCAAACTTAGTAAGGTAATCCTTAGTGTTTAAAATATAACATTTACTTCCGAATACCCTAAAGTAGCTTAAGTTAGGTTTTCTACCTCTTAGTAACTCATAAGGAGTTTTTCCTAAAATTCTCCTAATTGATACCCTATTAATAATATATGTATCTACAGTGTGACACCAAAATTTTTGTGGGATGGATTGTTCATTTAAGATTGTTCTACTCATTTCTTGTAGTGACCTATTTTTTCTTTCTACTACGCCATTTGATTGAGGAGTGCGAGGAGCGGAGAAATTGTGAGATATTCCATTTAAATCACAATATTTTCCGAATTGTACTTCGTTATCAAATTCCCTGCCATGGTCCGTCTTAATGGCTACTATTATGCATCCTAATTTATTTTGAATCATTTTACTAAATATTTCAAATATTTCAAATGCTTGGGTTTTGTCACTTAAGAACCTAGTCCACGTGTATCGTAAATAGTCATCTACTATTACTAAGGTATAATTGTTTCCTCCATAGCTCCGCACAGCGGATGGACCAAATAGATCCATATGTAATAATTCTAGGCATCTAGTAGTGGATACTATATTCTTAGCTTTGTAACTAGCATGAACTTGTTTTCCAATTTTACATGCATCACAAAAATGCTTGTCATATCTTAGGTTAGGTAAGTTTCTAACTAGTTCTTTAGAGGCCAAAGATTGTATTTGTTGCATGTTTGCATGTCCTAATCTCCTATGCCACAATGTGGAGTTTTCGTCTAAGGTTGTTAGGTATATCCTATCTTCCGGTTTGTTTCCTAGTTTCATAACATATATGCCTCATTTCCTAATTCCTCTACCTATGACCTTTCCATTCTTAACTATTTCGCTATCCATTTCGGTAAAGGTAACCCTACATTTATTATCGTATATTTGGCCTATACTAAGCAAGTTATATGTTAAATTATCTACATGCTCAACATTTTCAATAGTAATTGAGTCTTGAGAAACCTTACCTTTGCCAATGATTTTTCCACGTAAGTCACTACTGAAAATAACGTTACCTCTATTGTATGCCTTATACGTAGAAAATAGCTTGCGGTTCCCCGTCATGTGCCTCGAACATCCGCTATCCTTGATCCATTCGTCAGGCTCCAAATCTATTCCTAAACATATTTCGTCGGTTGCTTTGGCAACAAAACATTTTTCGTCTCTTGGTTTTTCCACTTCTTCTTTGTCACTATCACTCCATGTTCCACTAATAAAGGCGCCTTGATTTTCATAACCCGGTGACTTTAGACATTCACCAATGAGATGATTTGGACTTCCACATCTAAAACACATTCTTTTCCCGTAGTTATCACTTCTATTTCTTTGAAACGATTTTCTTTCATCTCGTGGTAATCTAGTGATCTTCCTCGTCTTTTAAAGAATTTCTTGAATTCTCTTATGGCCATTGCATATTCTTCGTCTTCACTCTCGTCACTTGAATCATCATTGTCACTAGGTTCCTTTTTGGCTTTTAGAGCAATGGATTTAGTTTGTTCTTTCTTGACTTTAACTGTTTCCGAATCTCTTCTTATAGTTTCTTCATGGACCTTCAAGTTGCCAATAAGTTCATCAAGTGATAACGTCATCAAATTCTTCGATTCTTCAATTGCCGTGACCTTAGCTCGCCATTTTGGATGCAATGCCCTAAAAAATTTCCTAACACAATTTTTACTAGAAAATGTCTAATCAAATGCTTTTAAACTTGTGATAATAGTGTTAAATTTAGCAAAAGCATTATCAATTGATTCCTCTTCCGGAATCGCAAATTGTTCATATTGTTGTACAAAAAGATCTATTTTATTGTCTTTTACTTGACTATTACCTTGGCGAGTAATAAGTAGTGATTCCCAAATTTCTTTGGGGGTTTTACACATAGAAATTCTTTCATATTCTTTGCGCGGTAACGCATTATAAATTACTATTTTAGCTTCATTATTTTTAGCTAGCTTCTTTTTCAAATCATCATTTTGTTTTTCAAAAAGTACAATTTCATCCATTTTAGTTTCCGGATCTTGTTGAGTGGGAGTAAAATCACCAAAGATAATAACATGCCAAAGATCAAGTGTAACACCCCAAAAATTTGATACAGCGGAAGACTCAACAAGCTTTCGGGGTGCTACGGGGATTGGTATGCATTCAAAGTCATGAAAGAACGAGATAATGTAAACATAAGAAAAACACAACCAAAACGGGTTTTTAAAGTTTACATTTATCCCAAGAATTAACCAAAGTAAGGCCCAAAAGAAATAAACATAGGTCCACAATAGTTTATCAGAGTTTTAGAAAAATAGATCCATAACCGGAGCCATTGCCAAGCCTCCAATCCAAGCATCCAAAGGGCATCACTTAATTACCTGAGAAAACGTGCTAAAAGTCAGCTTTCGCTGGTGAGATCATATGTTTAAATTTATAACTCAATATAGTGGACATATACGCAAAATGCTTGCTAGCTAGACTAGGCCTCAATCATCCAACCAAAATAATCCAACCAAATAATCCAAACAAAACAATCCAACCAAATCAAATCAACCCTATAGGTGCACGCTATAGCTCAAATCTATCAAATCAATAGCTTACCTAGCTCAAGTCTAGGCCTCGCTCTATAATCAATCCAATAGCTTACCTAGTTCGGGTCTAGGCCTCGCTCAACTACCAAATCAATAGCTTACCTAGTTCGGGACTAGGCCTCGCTTAATCCTACTTAGTTCTATAAGCATAGCAAGTTTTAAAATAAATAAAGCGATAATAGTCCACATAAAACATTTGCACGTTTCTCACCCCAAGTATTGAAAACAAAGTTCAAGAGTAAAAGTGGGGCTATGACTCACCTCAAGTCCAGAAAATCCTCAAAAGAAATCGATAGAAGAAAGACGTAAGAAAACTCAAGCAACTCACGTAACGGCAACTACAGACTCGGCACTTCCTAACAATATCAAGCTCGTACAGAAATCATTTCCTCAAAAATCAAATATTCCCATTCCCGAACGAATTCCATTTTACTTTCCAAAAATATCCATTTCTCAAATTATCTTCATATTAATTTGAAATTCGACGTTTGGTATCCATATGGGTGAAGGGTCGACATAACTCAAACCAAAAAGCCACAACAAACGAAATAATAAACCATCTATAGGTCTAATATTAGCCCAACATATTATTTAAATAAATCATCGAAGCTTATCAAATCCGTCGATTTGGTAATCTCCCATATTTATTTACGTAATATATCGTTCTAAAATTATACCCAACCTAAAGCACATAGCACAAAGAATTCTATTTGGTATATATTGTAGTCCAATAAATTCCCTATATATATCGTCAAATCGGCCAAATTTCACGAGATACATAGTAATTTATTACCCTAAAACATATACCACAACCTATGGGCGTCGTGGGATACGATGCCCATTAATATACTCATTTTATATAGCCAAATAACTCGATCTAATCCGTCGATTAAATAAGTCACTTGTTATAGAAAATGTTTATATTAATCGTCATATATCCGTGACAACACAAAAGTCACATAATAAGCCCACTTGGACTTTAAATAACCACAACCCGTATAACTCGATAAGTTTTTCTAAATTTATAAAAGTCATCATGTTTTCATTTATTACTCACCCGACATATTAGTTTTCGACGTTATTTATAGTTATTACCTATAATAATACATTGACATTTATTGCACTATTTGCATAGTATAATAACTATCGTTATATTATTATAACGTTTACTCGTGATCGTTTTATTACTAATATACGCATTTATATATATATATATATATATATATATATATATATATATATATATATATATATATATATATATATATATATATATATATATACACACGTTTATCACGTCTATATACGTATATAAACGATTATATTATCAATAATATTATTACGAGTATTGTTTTTAATGTTTGATTTCTAAATATTTATCGAGTCATAAGAATTTGGTCACATGTCCGAGTCATCACTCTCGGCTCATAGACCAAGTCCAAAAATAATAATCAAGCCAAAATAAATGAATCAACTCCGTCCAAATCAATCTCATATCCACGTGCTACAACATGAGGGTCCGTCTACGGTACCCAACTAACCTATCTCCGTCATCTAATGATCGTCTCACAATCGGTCCCCATATACTCTTTTCGCCAACACATCTCCATAATCCAAATATCAAGTATACCATGTCGAGACCACAAAGTGTCTCGACCCATCCAAAAGCTTCGGTCCAAAGTAATGCCACAACAATAATAATAACACAATATAAACAACAACAATATATATACCATACGCACGGGTCGACTTACCAAGTCAAACCCGGGTCAAAATGAAACCAAAGTACTCATATTACGGTCACGCCCGAGACCCTTAGGTCTCGGCATTGCTCTATGATTCATTGTGTTTTGGTGTGTAAACGAAAATTTATCAAAATATCAACAAACGTGAGGTTTAATTTGTCGTGAGACAAATAAACATGAAGTAATACGAGTAAACCGTTTAGGAAAACGATTACCTCGCAAAACTTGTGAAAGTGATATTCAAATTGTGAGACCGGGAAGTGATTTCCTGGGTCGTACCCCAACGAGGTGTGAATGGAAAGCTTCGAATGAGATTTGGGATTAAAATCTTGTATGATTGGAAAGGTTATTTGGTTTTGCTATACGTTAAATTAACGAATTTAAAAATTAACTAACGAAAGTAAATTAACCTAAGGCAACTACAATCTAAGAAATACCTAAAAACTACGGGAAAACATAATTAGGTATCGGGAATCCTAAAACGTTAACTAAATTAAAAACGTGACATTTATTTAAAAATTTCGCGAACGCGCAAAATAAAACGCGAAATTTAAGTTCCAAACGTCCTACGGGCTTACGAATAATTTTCTTACGTACTATAAGACAAAAGAAAATTTTTGAAAAAAGAAAAATAATTTTTTGACTAAAATTCTATTTATTACAATTCAAAAATCAATTAACACAAATTAAATTATAATAAATAAACTACAACTGCTAAAAATACCAAACTTTTTCTGAAAATTATTTTTTTCTAATTGTGACTTAAGAAAAATGACAAATTAGAAATTGCTTAAACACATAAGCTGTAACAAGCTTAAACAGCTTAATGAGCTTGTATGAGGGAAGAGTATATTTTACTTTTAAAGAATTAAATGAACAAGATTAGTAAGAAAAGTCCAAGGGCACAGTTGGTTTGTTGTGTCGTGGGTGAATCCAATGACCAGGGTTCGAATCCCTGGTACCACTTCTTTTTGCTTTTTATTTTCTCTATTTTTTTTTTCTTTTTGTCATACACACTCAGTTAACAACCAACTTTTTCTTGAAAACAGGTTGATTAAAGCAAATCTAACAACAAACCACTCAAAACTAAAACTGATTTATTGTTAAACTTGAAAACTCTTGGTGTTCTTGGTTTACCTCTAATGACAGCCAACACTAATGCCAAATAAGCAAGCGTATTGCTAAATAATTTATAACAAACAACAACAACAACAACAACAAGGAATTGCAGCAATCAAAACAGACAAAAGCAACTACAATAATCAGTTAAGAATGAAAAGCAAACTCATTCAGTACTTGAACTGAGCTAAACATTATGCAGTATCTCGTAAGCTAAAAAAATCTCTTAATAAGCTCAAGAAAAGCCGCGAATAGCAAACTAACCCTTAATACCTAAACACCACCTAGAGAAGCACTTAAACTGACAGAGAACATACCCTAAAACCTACTAGTGAACGACCTATAGCTACTCAAATTCTCCAAGGAACTGGGCTGCAAGGCAGTGAACGTTCAAACAGTCCACTTCGGACGAAGAGAAAGTGACCAAGAAAATTTCACAAAATTAAACCGAAAGTTGGATTCTAAAGGTTAGCAGGTGGGCATCAATCCCTGAGAATTTTAAATCCTAAGAGCAAGCATGAAAATCAAGAAAATTCGCGCAAGTTTTGATTTTTCCTGCCAATTATTATGTATTTTGACTTTTTGGATCTTCCACCTAAGTTGACTTTGTTAGATAAAACCTTCCCCAGATTCCTAAATGAGGTGTGTTAGGCTGAATTGGGGCTGACTTATCCCACCTCAACAATATCTAAGCCAAAGTTGAGGAATTGGTATCAAAACCCCTAACAGTTAAACCGTTGGGGAATTTAAGGTTCAATTGACTTTTTTATTGGGTGACCTACTGATTCTAAACTTATATAAGCACAAATCAATCTAAGCAGTGTTTCCAGGCTGAACAATACCCCTGAAACAATGAATATACTAACAAGTTATACTGATCCAAACAACCCTAACTTAACTGTTTTTAAGATTTTTACCAAGCAGTCATTAAACTAACCTATGAGACTCTCTAATCTACCTCTAATATGCTACCTAATACCAGATTAAGCAACAAGCAATAAATTTAAACTACCAACTTCAAACATTGTAAACTAGAAAGTGTGATGTAAAACCTACTTGTCGTCCGATTTGTGAGACTACTGAGAATCAAGAACCACTTAATTTGCCCCCATGGGCTCTAAACCAATACTCCCATCCAAGCTGCTCTTTCTAACTCCATTTTTTTCTTTCTGACTTCAGTTTCTTTTTTTCTTTTTTTTTTTTCAGATTCAATTTAAATTTTAACAAATGATAAACAGAATATGATAAGAGATTAAGAAACACAAATTGAGATGAACTTAAAATGACATTTTCATTAAACTTTTAAACCTTCAATTACAATACAGAAAACTTAAACTTTTTTAAACTAGAAATTACAAGAAAGATTTAAAAATGAGATGATAAGATAGATGCCCTTAGGCTTACAATTGATCATCTATTTATACTAAACCTCCAAAGTGGTAGGTATGCCTTAGCTTCTCTTTGTCTTCTTCTTTGTTCTTCTTCACTGAGGTGATCAATGAGCTGGCAACTTTGTGTTTCCTTGAGATGAATCTTAACCCTTGGATTAATCTTGAATCATCCTAGCCTTTAAGTCAAATCTTGGCGCCCAATAGTGAGAGGTGGATTGCCACCATGTCTTCTCTTGACTGGTTGAGGGTGTTAGGTACAACTTTGAGGGGATTAGTGGGATTGGGAGAGGGTTTTGAGGGTGATGGGAAGGAATAGTGATGGTTGGGTTGGCTGGAAGTGGTCACGGGGTGGGTTTAAGAGTTGATAGTGGTGGTATTTTTTATTTAGTGACTTGAATGGAGAAGATGGATGGTATACGTTTATTAATAAAACGTGTTTAGGGTTTGACCTTGGGCTTTGGGTGGGTTGACTGTAACTTGGGCCAAGGGTGGGCTTGTTAATAGATTTGGATTAAATGATACCTTTTTGGTCCATTTGGTTTGTAACAAGTGACATCAAGGACCTTTTTTTGCAATTGTCCGAAAATTAAGGGATCATTCATGTCGTTTTCCCAAACTCATTCCAAGGACTAAACTTGCCATATTTGAGCTACCCAAGGATCTCATTTGATTAGTTTCCAAATTTAAGCTTCAAGGACCAAAATTGTCAATTTACCAAAGTATAAGGACCAATTGTGTAATTTTCCAAATCGTTTTACTCAAAGATCATTTGTGATTCGTTTTGACTTTTAAAGAGCAAGGGTTGACTTTTCTTTGAAAATGATTGACCAGGGACTAGTTTTGTAAAATTTTGAAAGTCGGGGGACTGAAACTACCAATTATGTAACTTTTGTTCGTTTTTCGTTTGTTTTCACTCGTTTTGCATCAGAAACATATAAAATACGATCTTTGGGATTTTCTTCGCATTTTGGTGCATTTTTGAGTATTTTTGATCGTATTGCAGCTCAGATTTGACTAAAAATGATGAGTATTTACACACTCATTAATCCCCCACACTAAACTATTGCTAGTCCCTAGCAATCTTTTTGAGAAAAATTAATGGATTTGAAGTCTCTTTACCAAAAGCCATTACTTCTGGAGTAGCCAGGTGTAAGAACTGTGGCACACCTGATAACCGTGTGATTTTGAGCAAACCACCAGCTGTCAACGGATTTGATTTGTCTTTACCAGGAGCTGTTTGCTCCTGGACTAGCCAACTCTTGATGGAACAGTCAACATCTTGGTGAGTTGATTACCAATTATGGTTTTTCCACGGCCTTTACCACAAGCTATAATCTTGCGGGCTAGCCAACTCATTAGCTTTCGAGGATGATGGGGAGTTGAGAAACCATACAATTTTTTGGCAAATTGCAAGCCATCAACGAATTTGAGTTATCTTTACCAAGAGCCGTTTGCTCCTGGATTAGCCAATCCCTTTTGTCGTTTAGACACGGCGAATTGATAACCACAAAATTTTTTTGAGATAAAGTGATTTTTTTTTTTTTTTTTTTTTTTTTTTTTTTAATTTTGGCCAAAAATGGGGGTACTAGACGGTATAATTTGATAAAATTCGCTAGAATTTTCCCCTCCCCCATACTTAGAGTTGAATATTGTCCTCAATATTCAAAGTCCCGGCGATTATGCCGAAATTTTGAATGAAAGAAGAGAATATTAAAAGCTAACTGTGGGAATATCATTTGTATTTTTCACTTTATTTATTCAAACACAATTTTTTTTTTGAAGGATATGTACATCTCAAGTAGCTGCGGGGGGTGGCCATTCCCCCACACTAGGGTGTTAGAAAATAGAAGGAAATCAGATACACGGGTGAAAACCCATGTTTGTGGTTACTTGTTTTTGTTTATCGAGTCGCTAGCTTGACTCGATCCCCGAATTCATTGGTCCATGGGGAAAGTTTGGAGGTCCGGGACAACAGGTGGTATGTCCCCTCCAAAATAATGTTTCAACCGATGCCCGTTTACTTTGAAGTTTGGACCGTCGTCTTGAGATAACTAGACGGTGCCATAAGGATAAACTTTGGCAACGGTGAAAGGTCCAGTACAACGGGTTTTAAGCTTACCTGAAAAGATCTTTAATCGAGAGTTAAAAAGAAGGACTCGGTCACCAACGTTGAAAACGTGGTTCTTAATTTTGGAGTCATGGATCTTTTTGGTTTTCTCTTTATAGATTAAAGAGTTTTCGTAAGCTTGATCACGAAGTTCATTGAGTTGAACTTTCCTATGATCACCCGCAGACTTAAGATCAAAATTTGCATTCTTCAAAGCCCAATAAGCTTTGTGCTCGAGCTCAATCGGTAGATGACAAGCTTTTCCATACACGAGCTTATAAGGAGTACACCCGATAGGTGTTTTATAAGCCGTGCGAAAAGCCCATAGAGCGTCGTCTAACTTATCCGACCAAGAGGCACGGTTATCGCCTACGGTTCTTTCAAGAATTCTTTTCAAACCTCGGTTTGAAACCTCCACTTGCCCACTCGTTTGTGGGTGATAGGCGGTAGCAAGTCGGTGAGTGACACCATACTTGAGCATGACTTTTGCAAATTGTTCGTTGCAAAAGTGAGTACCGCGATCGCTTAAGATAGCGCGGGGAGTTCCAAACCTTGAGAATAATGATTTCAAAAACTTTACAACTACTCGGGCATCGTTGGTTGGGAGAGCTTTTGCTTCGACCCATTTTGACAAGTAGTCAACGGCCACGAGTATGTACTTGTTCCCTCGTGAAGACGGGAACGGCCCCATAAAGTCTATGCCCCAAACATCAAAGATTTCACACACTTGGATGACGTTTTGAGGCATTTCATCCCGTTGTGTGATCTTTCCTTGACGTTGACACGAGTCACAAGATTTGACTAGGTCATGGGCGTCTTTAAAAATGGAGGGCCAATAAAAACCGGACTCAAATACTTTTCGAGCGGTGTAGTTCGGGCCATGATGTCCCCCGGTGGGTCCATTATGACAAGCCTTAAGGATTTCCATGGCTTCTTGGCCATGAACACACCTTCGAATAACCTGATCCGCACAAATTTTAAACAGATAGGGATCATCCCAAAAGTAGTGATTAACATCTTTGAAAAACTTGCTCTTTTGGTGGGACGACATCCCTTTGACAACGAAGTTCCCCGCATGGTAGTTTGCAAAGTCGGCAAACCATGGGGTACTATAATCACCACGAGAGGAAATCACATTGAGTGTCTCGAGAGGAAACGTTTCGTTTATTTCCTTTTTCTCGAGAACTCCTTGATGAGGATTCTCCAATCGGGAAAGATGGTCAGCAGCGAGGTTCTCGGCTCCTTTTTTATCACGAATGATGATATCAAATTCTTGTAGGAGGAGAACCCAACGGAGCAATCTCGGCTTTGCGTCTTGCTTGGCAAAGAGATATTTTAGAGCCGAGTGGTCCGTGTACACTATGCACTTAGTCAAGATCAAATATGGCCGAAACTTCTCAAACGCATACACCACGGCTAGTAATTCTTTTTCCGTTGTGGTGTAATGAGCTTGAGCTTCGGTCAAGGTCTTGCTTGCATAATGAATCGGCTGAAAATGTTTGGTTTTTCATTGCCCCAAGACCGCACCTATTGCAAAGTCACTTGCATCACACATGAGTTCGAAAGGTAGGTCCCAATCGGGGGCAACTAAAATGGGTGCTTCGGTAAGCTTTTTCTTGAGATTTTGAAAAGCTTCGATGCACTCATCGGAAAAGACAAATGGAGTCTCTTTTTCGAGATGTCGGGTCATAGGCCTAGCTATCTTCGAGAAATCTTGAATGAATCTACGATAGAAGCCGGCATGACCCAGGAAACTCCATACACCTTTGACAGTAGTGGGAGGAGAAAGCTTAGCAATGACGTCGATTTTAGCTTTATCAACCTCAATCCCACTCTTGGAAATCTTATGGCCAAGGACAATTCCTTCCTTGACCATGAAATGACTTTTCTCCCAATTTAGACTAAGATTGGTGTCTTCACACCTTTGAAGTATTTTGTCTAAATTGGAGAGACACAATTCGAATGAATTCCCAATGACCGAAAAATCATCCATGAAGACCTCCATTGTTTTCTCGATCATGTCGTGATAAATGGCCATCATGCATCTTTGAAACGTGCCCGGAGCATTACATAAGCCAAAAGGCATGCGTCGATAGGCAAATGTTCCGTATGGGCACGTAAAAGTCGTTTTTTCTTGATCTTGAGGATCGATGGGAATTTGGAAATAACCCGAAAAACCGTCAAGGAAACAATAGTATTCGTTTCCCGCCAATCTTTCGAGCATTTGATCCATGAAAGGTAATGGAAAGTGGTCTTTGCGGGTGGCGTCGTTTAATTTTCGATAATCAATGCAAACGCGCCAACCCGTCACCAATCGAGTTGGAATTAACTCGTTATCATCATTTTTTACAACCGTTATGCCACCCTTTTTGGGCACACAATGAACGGGACTCACCCAAGGACTATCCGAAATAGGGTAAATCAAACTGGCGTCAAGAAGTTTAATGACCTCTTGCTTGATAACCTCATGAATCTTAGGATTTACCCTTCTTTGTTGTTGAACCGCCGGTTTATAGTTATCCTCCATCAAAATTTTGTGCATACAAAATTCCGGGTTAATACCCTTGATGTCGGAAAGCCTCCAAGCAATAGCTCGCTTGTGTGACTTTAAAACCTTGAGAAGAGCGGTTTTGTTTTCCACATTAAAGTCTTTAGCGATTATGACGGGAAACTTATCGTCACCCTCCAAAAACGCGTACTCGAGATGAGGCGGAAGTTCCTTGAGTTCGACCTCAGGAAAGTCATCAGTTTTTTCAACATCTTTGACTTCCATATTATGAAGTTCTTTAGGAGGAAGATATGAAGGATCATCATTGAGCAACATCTCAAGGAGAAGTATGTCTTCCTCGGGATTGATAGAATCATAATCAACATGAGAATTACACGACAAACAAGCTTCGATTTCTTCCAAAATGAAGTCACCTCCCAAAAATGGAGTAAGAGAGGGGGAGAGACATCAATGGAAGAAGTGATTGATCCTTGCACACTTAACACTTCTTCAATATGGTCATCGCATGCAAAATCGATGACATCAAGTCGGTTGATTTCTTCTCGTTCAAGTTCGAGAAGGTCCTTAGAAGTGTTTTCAATGTTTATGATCAATTTCTCATCGCCAACTCTAAGAGTCATTTCTCCTTCGAAGACGTCGATTAGTGCACGAGCCGTTTTTAAGAATGGTCTTCCCAAAATAAGGGGGACACGAGGATCGGCATCAAAATCAACGATTACGAAGTCTGCAGGAAAATGGAACTTTCCAACCTTTACAAAGACATCTTCAGCAATACCTTTCGGAATCGTAACCGAGCGGGTTGCTAATTCGAGAGTCATTCGTATTGGTGTAAGCTCGGGAAGTGAAAGTTTTTGCCAAATAGAGAAAGGCATGAGGTTTATGCTAGCGCCAAGATCGGCCAAGGGAAAGCATTCCTCAAGCTTTTGGAAATCACATGGAATGAGAAATTTTCCGGGGTCCCCTAATTTTTCGGGAAGTTTCTTTAGGAGAACCGCCGAACAATTTTCGTTCAAACGAGTTTTGGTGAGTTCAAAAAGTTTCTCTTTGTTACTTAGAAGACTCATGAAAGTGGAAGCAAACTTGGGCATATAGAGAAGAGCATCCGCGAAACTAATGTCGAAGTGTAATTTTTGAAAAATTTCAAGAAACTTTTTCATTTGATCATTAGTTTGCTCGCGGAGTCTTTGATCATTTAACCGCGAAGGATATGGTGTTGAAGCTTTTTGTTGAACGGGATTTTCCGAGGGTTCAAAAACAATTCCCAGTTTTGATTTGGTTTTTGGGACAACATGAGGTTGGACATGTGCGGTACTTCGTGTACTTGTGATTTGCACCTTATCCTATGTAGCCTCGTGTTCACGCTCCACTACCTCGGGAGGAGAAGAAGGTGAGGTAGTAGGAACCGTGGGTCCATCATAAGAAACTCCACTACGGGTTGTGATCGCCTTTACATCGCTCTTCGGGTTGGCAATCGTGTTGCTTGGTAGCGTTCCCGATCCCGAAGGTCGATCATTTAAAGACTTCTTTAGTTCAGAAATCTGACCGATCAACAACCTGTTAGTTTCTTCTTGAGCTTTTGTAAATTGTTTCAACAATTCATCGGTTGATGATTGAGGTTGAGCAACGTTTTGATTTTGAGGAAAGTTTTGAGCTCGGTTGTTTTGATTGAAACCTTGATTTTGAAAATTTCCATGGTTTTGATTACCATGAAAATTGTTTCCTTGATTGAAATTTCCATAACCATGGTTTCTATTCAAGTTTCCTTGATTTTGAGAACCTTGGTTTTAATTTCCCCCTTGATTTTGATATTGGTTCATAGGGGCTTGAAATTGGTTTTGAACATTCGGGTTTCTTTGTTGTTGATTTTGATTTAATCGATTTGGATTGTTGGGTTGAGAAAAACTGGGTGGACCACTTTGATTGTTAGTATGGTAATTTGGTTCCATTTGAGGACGGTATTGGTTACCTCCTTGATTAGGATTACCGACTATTGCATTTACTTCAAATGGATTGCCATCGGTGGCAGTACAATTGTAGTAAGCATGTGGACCACCACAAGTAACACAAGTGTCAACCTTTTTTACTTCAGCAGGTTGAGAAGAAACTTTCTTTGTTTTGGTGAGAACCAAAGCATGAATAGCTTCCGTGAGATTGTCAAGTCTAGCATCGGTGCTAGATTGAGCCACGGGTGATGAGGAAGAAGGACCAACATTAATTTGCGAAACAACCGATTTGCTTCGTGGAATGCGGACCTTGGATTTGTTTTCAATGATCATCAAAGCATCTTTGGTGGTTCGATTCAAGAAGTTGCCTCCCGCGGAGGCATTAAGAGAGTCTTGATCGACTTGGCTCACACCATTATAGAAAGTGTCGAGTTGCATTAACTCGGAAAAACCGTTATGAGGACATTTACAAAGCATGTCCTTGTAACGATCCCATGCCTCACCGAATGATTCATCAAATTTTTGAGTGAATTTCATGATCTCATTCTTGAGGGCGGTGGTTTTAGATGGAGGAAAGAATTCGTTCACAAACTTCTTGACCAAATCTTCCCATGTTTCAATCGATCGAGGGGGTTGCTTGTCTAGCCAATTTTTGGCAGCCCCATCGAGGGAAAACGGGAAGAGAAGAAGTTTGATAGCCTCCTCAGGGACATTTTTGCATTTGATGGTAGACGTTATTTTGTTGAACCATCGAATGTGATCATGAGGATCGTCCCTCTCGAAACCATAGAATTGACGCGAGGTGACTAAGTTAATCAACCCCGTCTTAAGCTCGAAATTGTCAGCCACGATGGCTGGAATGATGATAGCATCTCTGTAACCCTCAATGGGTGCTTGGAAAAGCTCATTCATAGTGGGCTCGGCCGCCATGATTGGAATAGTACGAAACTCGGGTTAGACTATTCGATTGGTACGTCGTCGATTACGCCTTCTCGGAATGTTATTAAGCGATTGCAAAGGACTCGTTGACGTAGACGAACGTGTGCGCATGCACTACAAAAAATATCAATTAAAACAATACCACTTTAAAGACAAGGGAACTTAAACCAATAATCAAGTACGCAAGGTTAACTTCTAAAGAAAAACGCACAAGGGAGCGGGAGAGAAGAATGGATCTCTTACTGGGCGAAGTTCGTTGGATCGCCACATACCGTTTCGACTCCTCTTAAAGTGTGTTTCTCGTTTAAAAGTTTTCCAAAACGCAAGTGATACAAAGGCAAGTTTTGATCTTTTGTTTGGGAACTTATTATGGTCACACCCCCAGTTGGTAGGTGTTCTGCCTTGGTTTGCGGTGGTAAGATTTTAACGTTGTATTTATTAAACAATGAAACGGGAAAATCTTTTTGTGTTTTTCTTTAACTTATATAGATATAATACATATACTAGAAACAAAAGAAAAATATTTTTGGTTTTTTATACGTTTTATAAAAGCGTAACTTCTTGCGAAGGTTCTACAAGACTAATCGTCTAAACCTTATCGAGACTTTCGACACACAGCCTCCCCGGCAGTGGAGCCATTTGATTCATTGTGTTTTGGTGGTAAACGACAATTGATCAAAATATCAACAAACGTGAGGTTTAATTTGTCGTGAGACAAATAAACGTGAAGTAATACGAGTAAACCGTTTAGGAAAACGATTACCTCGCAAAACTTGTGAAAGTGATATTCAAATTGTGAGACCGGGAAGTGATTTCCCGAGTCGTACCCCAACGAGGTGTGAATGGAAAGCTTCGAATGAGATTTGGGATTAAAATCTTGTATGATTGGAATGGTTATTTGGTTTTGCTATACGTTAAATTAACGAATTTAAAAATTAACTAACGAAAGTAAATTAACCTAAGGCAACTACAATCTAAGAAATACCTAAAAACTACGGGAAAACATAATTAGGTATCGGGAATCCTAAAACGTTAACTAAATTAAAAACGTGACATTGATTTAAAAATTTCGCGAACGCGCAAAATAAAACGCGAAATTTAAGTTCCAAACGTCCTACAGGCTTACGAATAATTTTCTTACGTACTATAAGACAAAAGAAAATTTTTGAAAAAAGAAAAATAATTTTTTGACTAAAATTCTATTTATTACAATTCAAAAATCAATTAACACAAATTAAATTATAATAAATAAACTACAACTGCTAAAAATACCAAACTTTTTCTGAAAATTATTTTTTTCTAATTGTGACTTAAGAAAAATGACAAATTAGAAATTGCTTAAACCCATAAGCTATAACAAGCTTAAACAGCTTAATGAGCTTGTATGAGGGAAGAGTATATTTTACTTTAAAAGAATTAAATGAACAAGATTAGTAAGAAAAGTCCAAGGGCACAGTTGGTTTGTTGTGTCGTGGGTGAATCCAATGACCAGGGTTCGAATCCCTGGTACCACTTCTTTTTGCTTTTTATTTTCTCTATTTTTTTTTCTTTTTGTCTTACACACTCAGTTAACCACCAACTTTTTCTTGAAAACAGGTTGATTAAAGCAAATCTAACTACAAACCACTCAAAACTAAAACTGATTTATTGTTAAACTTGAAAACTCTTGGTGTTCTTGGTTTACCTCTAATGACAGCCAACACTAATGCCAAATAAGCAAGCGTATTGCTAAATAATTTATAACAAACAACAACAACAACAAGGAATTGCAGCAATCAAAACAGACAAAAGCAACTACAATAATCAGTTAAGAATGAAAAGCAAACTCATTCAGTACTTGAACTGAGTTAAACATTATGAAGTATCTCATAAGCTAAAAAAATCTCTTAATAAGCTCAAGAAAAGCCGTGAATAGCAAACTAACCCTTAATACCTAAACACCACCTAGAGAAGCACTTAAACTGACAGAGAACATACCCTAAAACCTACTAGTGAACGACCTATAGCTACTCAAATTCTCCAAGGAACTGGGCTGCAAGGCAGTGAACGTTCAAACAGTCCACTTCGGACGAGGAGAAAGTGACCAAGAAAATTTCACAAAATTAAACCGAAAGTTGGATTCTAAAGGTTAGCAGGTGGGCATCAATCCCTGAGAATTTTAAATCCTAAGAGCAAGCATGAAAATCAAGAAAATTCGCGCAAGTTTTGATTTTTCTGCCAACCATTATGTATTTTGACTTTTTGGATCTTCCACCTAAGTTGACTTTTTTTGATAAAACCTTCCCCAGATTCCTAAATGAGGTGTGTTGGGCTGAATTGGGGTTGACTTATCCCACTTCAACAATATCTAAGCCAAAGTTGAGGAATTGGTATCAAAACCCCTAACAGTTAAACCGTTGGGGAATTTAAGGTTCAATTGACTTTTTTATTGGGTGACCTACTGATTCTAAACTTATATAAGCACAAATCAATCTAAGCAGTGTTTCCAGGCTGAACAATACCCCTGAAACAATGAATATACTAACAAGTTATACTGATCCAAACAACCCTAACTTAACTGTTTTTAAGATTTTTACCAAGCAGTCATTAAACTAACCTATGAGACTCTCTAATCTACCTCTAATATGCTACCTAATACCAGATTAAGCAACAAGCAATAAATTTAAACTACCAACTTCAAACATTGTAAACTAGAAAGTGTGATGTAAAACCTACTTGTCGTCCGATTTGTGAGACTACTGAGAATCAAGAACCACTTAATTTGCCCCCATGGGCTCTAAACCAATACTCCCATCCAAGCTGCTCTTTCTAACTCCATTTTTTTCTTTCTGACTTCAGTTTCTTTTTTTCTTTTTTTTTTTTCAGATTCAATTTAAATTTTAACAAATGATAAACAGAATATGATAAGAGATTAAGAAACACAAATTGAGATGAACTTAAAATGACATTTTCATTAAACTTTTAAACCTTCAATTACAATACAGAAAACTTAAACTTTTTTAAACTAGAAATTACAAGAAAGATTTAAAAATGAGATGATAAGATAGATGCCCTTAGGCTTACAATTGATCATCTATTTATACTAAACCTCCAAAGTGGTAGGTATGCCTTAGCTTCTCTTTGTCTTCTTCTTTGTTCTTATTCACTGAGGTGATCAATGAGCTGGCAACTTTGTGTTTCCTTGAGATGAATCTTAACCCTTGGATTAATCTTGAATCATCCCAGCCTTTAAGTCAAATCTTGGCGCCCAATAGTGAGAGGTGGATTGCCACCATGTCTTCTCTTGACTGGTTGAGGGTGTTAGGTACAACTTTGAGGGGATTAGTGGGATTGGGAGAGGGTTTTGAGGGTGATGGGAAGGGATAGTGATGGTTGGGTTGGCTGGAAGTGGTCACGGGGTGGGTTTAAGAGTTGATAGTGGTGGTATTTTTTTATTTAGTGACTTGAATGGAGAAGATGGATGGTATACGTTTATTAATAAAACGTGTTTAGGGTTTGACCTTGGGCTTTGGGTGGGTTGACTGTAACTTGGGCCAAGGGTGGGCTTGTTAATAGATTTGGATTTAATGATACCTTTTTGGTCCGTTTGGTTTGTAACAAGTGACATCAAGGACCTTTTTTTGCAATTGTCCGAAAATTAAGGGATCATTCATGTCGTTTTCCCAAACTCATTCCAAGGACTAAACTTGCCATATTTGAGCTACCCAAGGACCTCATTTGATTATTTTCCAAATTTAAGCTTCAAGGACCAAAATTGTCAATTTACCAAAGTATAAGGACCAATTGTGTAATTTTCCAAATCGTTTTACCCAAAGATCATTTGTGATTCGTTTTGACTTTTAAAGAGCAAGGGTTGACTTTTCTTTGAAAATGATTGACCAGGGACTAGTTTTGTAAAATTTTGAAAGTCGGGGGACTGAAACTGCCAATTATGTAACTTTTGTTTGTTTTTCGTTTGTTTTCACTCGTTTTGCATCAGAAACATATAAAATACGATCTTTGGGATTTTCTTCGCATTTTGGTGCGTTTTTGAGTATTTTTGATCGTTTTGCAGCTCAGATTTGACTAAAAATGATGAGTATTTACACACTCATCACTCTAACGAGCCAAGTAGAACCAAACGGACCCATGGGGTCGTCGGCCACAAACCACGACAACAACAACAAAGCCAAACAATCACAACCCATCCTAAACTCCAAATACCAAGAATCAAAACCAAGAACCAAGTAGTATCGGACCAATAATCATCCTAGACTCCCAAACGAGTCAAGGAAAGGGTCTCACCGAGACCTTGAGTCTCGGCCATGTTCCTAACGAGCCAACCAACAAAACCAAACACGACCCAAGGTACAAACCGAGTACCAAACTCGCGTCACACCCAAAACCCAAGATACCAAACGGATTTTTAATGACAAAACATCATTTCCCCATCATTATAATCAAGATTTCATCAAAACCCAACAAGAAAACATCCATATACCCACGATTTGGGTATGAATCGGGGCGCACGAATAAGATTCGTGGCCACACACCTTCAATAAAGCTCCAAAACCCGATTTCTTCAAAAACCCAAAAAGAAAAGATGACAAGGGTGGTGATAACGTGGTGATTTTGATTCGTATGTGGTGTTAGGGTGGTCAAAAACGCGCGTGGTTTATACCAATAGATAGATCGGAAGAAGATGGTTAAGATGGTGGTGTTAGTTTTGGTGTGAGGGTGACGGTGGTGGTGCTATTGGGGGATTTAGGGGCGGCGATGGTTGTGTTTTAAAAGAAGAGAGAGAGAGTGATAATGTTGGTGAGGGTGTTGATGTGTGTTGTGTTGTTACAGCTCCACAAGGACGATTTGTAATTCACTCTTATTAAAAAAAAACTTTTTAATAATAATAATAATAATATTAATAATAATAGTGAGGGGTGTAGTGGGTTAAGTAGCCCGGTGTAAATACACGGACCAAACCCAAAACCTTAAATACCAATCAACCTTCTCAAACCGAACTCGTTCCAAAATAGTCAAAACCTCGCGATACGTTTCAAAAATATAAATATCCAAACCAATATTAAAATAATTAAAATTGTTAGGTTATCCTAGTGCCGGAGTCAATGTAGTGCCAAAATAATGATCTCAAAAATAAATCATCACAAATGAACCAAACCAAACCATAAATGAATAATCGAATTCCATAAATAACGTACGATAAAAATCACATTCCAACGTTCATAAAATATCTCGTCACAATAAACTTTTCAAATATTCAAAAATTATAATTTTTAAAGTAATGCGGGTTTTCAAAATGGCTCCCTAATTTGCCAGTTGTCGCATTAAGATCTTTAGATTTCACATAAGTTTCGAATCTATTTTTCCAATATAAAAATCCATCACTTTCAAATAGTGGTGGTCTTTGCATAGATTGCCCTTCTAAATATTTTTCAGATTCCATAGATCGTTACAAGTTTTAAAATATATTTTAAAAATCTTGCTAGACCTGGCTCCTGATACCAATTGTGGAAAACTAGAAGGGGGTTAAATAGTTTTACGTCTTTTAATTTGTTATAAAAGATTGTTTGCGTGTTTTCTTTACTTTCAAAAAAATTTAGATTCGATATTATGTGATCTCAGGTCTTGCACAATATAAACAACAACAAATATGTATGATATAGCAATAATAGTGTAAGTAAAGAAATAAATGAGAGATGGAAAGATCGAACCGCGAGACAAGAGATTTATAGTGGTTCGGCTACAAGGACACCTTCCTTGCCCTACTCCACTCCCCGAGCACCAAACTCGAGATTTTTCTTCACTATGTCAAAAAGCTCCCTTATGGCGGAGAAAGCCTTACACACCAATATACACACCACAACTTCGTCACAACTTGATCACACCTGATACACAACTACTTCAAACCTATCTATCTTCACACCTATCTACTTCACAACTATATACTTCTCAACTATCTACTTCCCAACAATCTTCTTCACAACTATCTACTTCACAACAATCTTCTAAACAATCACTCTATCTACACACTAAGCTAATCTATCTTCTACAAAATATTCACAACAAATAACTCAAAGAAATATATGTAATGAATGATGCTCTAACAACTTGGATGTGGAGGTCACAACAAGTTGTAATACTTCTTGTCTTGGAGGCTAGAAGTATTCTTCTCTTGCACTTGAGAGGTTGATGTTTGGATCACTTTGAAACAAAGATTTGTGTATGTATGATCAAAGGATTTAGAGAATAGAAGTGGAGATAGAACACAAAGTTTAGGAGTGCAAAAGGTAAAAAAAATCTGTGAAATGAACTAGTATTTATAGGCAAACAAATTACTGTTCTGGAGCGTGGTCGGTCCCCTTAATTAGGGGGCGGTCCCCTTAATCATTAAGGGGGGCGCCTAGTATAATTAAGGGGGTCTCCCCCTCAGAACGTTTGATTTGTTTGTCCTTTTGTGTGGAAGGTTTTTCTGGATAATATTTACCATTTTTGGTTGGAAATTTGAAATCATATACTTATAATGATTTAAACATATTATTTTAATTCCAAAAATGATTTTGTAAAAGATATAAAATGTTTATGACATTTTATAAAAGTTCTAGTGATTAGAGAAAATTTTCTTTTGATCATAGAATGCAATAAACACTTTGTTTATTCATACCTTAAGTGATTTGGATGCAAAATGAAATATTTATCTCTAAATACTTGTTTACGACATAAGTGTGGACGTATGGTCCGGACTGGACCCTGCATGGGCCAGGCCCGGCAGACAGCGACCCACTCTACGCCTAAACCCTAATCCATGCCTTATAAATATAGGGCTGGGGTTCCATTCATAATACGACCAAACAGGTTACCCAAAACCTAACTATTATATGCTACATCGCATCGACACTAACTTGACCGTCGGAGGTGGATCCCGGGGCTACGGCCTCCGGTCCACTCCTAACGGGTTCTCTTTGTTGACAGGTCTATTTAGGGCTTGAGAAGACGACTAACGGCCCAAGGAGAGTCGTTGAATCAGTCCGCGCCATATTATGCATCAACAAGTGGCGCCATCCGTGGGACCACGACTACGACAAGTTTCGTGTTCTCACATCACCGGAAAGCAACCATCGAGTTCAAAAGCCGGTATTCTTTCTTTATTTTCTGCTAGTACACGATGCGCAGATAAAAAAATAATATACAATATTAAATACACAGCGCAAATCTAAAACCAAAAAGTACCATACGTACTGTTTTCTTTTCTTTGGTCCAATCAAGCAACAGTAAACTTGAATTGGATTTGCGTTGACCTTTCAAACGTTTAAGTGATTACAAGACAAGAATTCATTAATTCTTGTTTCTTTTGTTAATATATACAATCGAACGTATCTTTTAAGTCGATACATATGAATTTTTTTTTTAAAAAAAAAATAATAAAAAAAATAAAATAAATAAAAAAAAAATCACAATATCTTTTAAATATTAAGAAGATTTTACATAAATCTTTTAAACATGGTAAATACGATTTTACCTATAGCCACGCGTTATGTCCGCACGATCGGACCTACTTTATCTTTTCACCGCGAATTAATTCGCGCACATCTTTTAGCCGCGAACAGCGCAGTCACGATAAATCTACCCGCGTTAGGCCATGCGTACGGAAATCTTCGCAGATTGGCGCCATGAGCGCACTGTCATGTACAGGCACCACGATGCTAGTCAATCGCCATGAGCGCACTGTCACTGTCACGTACGGGCACTGGACGAAAGCCGTGGTCAACTGCGATCATCCACAAACGTTAGAGTCTATGCGGTCACGATAAATCTATCTGCGTCTGTGCGTGCAACAGAAACTATTAGTCGCGGTCATGGTACGTCCATCCGCGCCATTGTTTTTATTATAAAAAACAAGAAGATCAATTAATCGCCATGCGCGCACTGTTTTTATTATTAGCTACGTGCTACTTCTTTTATGTAGTTTGTAAAACCTCACAATAGGTGTCATTCGCACTACTACTTCTTTTATATATTAATTATACATGCTATGTGCTATATATTGATTCACGCTAATCTTTCACTTCATTAAGTTTTATATGCTGCGATTCGCGGCATATACTTTTAATATTTGCATTAAGTGTTTTTCAGGATTTGACTAACTAAGTTAAATGCTCCTACAAAAGGCGCACCATCCAACTTGGGGGGCTACCAGCGTATATACTACCACTGTTTCCGTACAAGTCACGCAGGCATATTTGGAAGCAGATCGTACGTAAGAGGTATTGCAAGCCCGGTACAAAGACGAATTTAAATATTCGCACCATCTTGCCGCAGGGGAGACGTCCTCTGTCGGTTGTAAAGACGAATGTAATGTTCGCGCACAGCGCGCACCTTTGTCGCAAACAACGCGCATACTTGTCGCGCACAGCGCGCACCTCTGCCACAGGAGCACATCTTCTGTTGCACCATGTTGCATCGCTACTGGTACAAAAGGTACGCCCTTACCCAGGATGCAGCATGAGGAATCCACCTTCACCATTGTGAGACAATCACAATCGCAATCCCAGTGCGCACTATCGCATGTGGGCTGCGCAGTATGATCCGTCCCATATGCACACAAGTTGCGCACACATGGGTCATGCCATTTTGGTTGATTGGGCCTAGGCGGCCATGAACAGAACTTAAGTCTAGCATAACATAGCCACGCACTATGTCATACTAAACTTGGGGGGCTTGTGGACGTATGGTCCGGACTGGACCCTACATGGGCCAGGCCCGGCAGACAGCGACCCACTCTACGCCTAAACCCTAATCCATGCCTTATAAATATAGGGATGGGGTTCCATTCATAATACGACCAAACAGGTTACCCAAAACCTAACTATTATATGCTACATCGCATCGACACTAACTTGACCGTCGGAGGTGGATCCCAGGGCTACAGCCTCGGGTCCACTCGGGTTCTCTTTGTTGACAGGTCTATTTAGGGCTTGAGAAGACGACTAACGGCACAAGGAGAGTCGTTGAATCAGTCCGCGCCAGATTATGCATCAACAATAAGTTTTAGTTTAATGAATTTACGTTTTGTGATTATCAAAACATAGAGATGTCGATGAATGTTAACAATGTTTTTAGGCATTATTTCTGTCAACATAATTATTTGTGAATTTAAACATACAAATATATGCTTAGTTAATTTAAATGAAATATGATCACTGTATCAAGTACATCAATATTAATAAATGTTAACTTTCATATTTTGATTATCCAAACACTAAATAAAAGATCAATTAACAACTAGTCAGTCAAAGTACTATGTCGTTAATTACGACAATCACACTTATTGAAAGACATGGGCTTCGTGAACGAGTCAACTAAGCTATGATCTTTTAAAACTTTGAGAACACTTATTTCAAAATTGAAAAATAGTGAAATTCTTGAATAATGTAATGTTTGTTTAATCGTAAACCCTAGCCGTCATCATTTATTTCTTCTTTATTTAAAAAAGAAAAAAAAATACAATTTTTGGCCAAAACCCTACCAGCATACTATTTTGACCATAACTTTTTAACTCTTTGGAGTTAACTGACAATGTAAGCTCCAATCTCTTGGTTTTTTTTAACTGCACAAAACCCAAAATCACCTTTGTCGATTGTCAAAATAAAAAAAGGTCTACACTTTGCTTTTGATTTTGTTTATTTGCTTTTGCTTTTCTTGTTATTGCATGATGAATATTACCCTTCGCTTACTGTCGAATGTCAAACTTTTTACTCGCTTTTGCTACTGCTTTTATTTATTCTTGTTGTTGCTTGAAGAATTGCTTCCGCTGCTGTCATATTTCTTCATCACCAAATTATTATTTTTTATTACTAAAGTATTCTTTTAGTTTACTACTCGACTATGAAATTTCGTAATTTCGTCGCTTAAATTACAAGAAGGTATTAGCTAATAGAGGCCCAAGCCCGATTGTGGGCTTGGGTCAATTAGGGTTTTGATGCGGCTGTTGTAAGACCTCACAAGAAGTTTTACAATCCTTCTAGGCAGTGTACCTAACCGTTATAGTGTAGTATAGGCAAGACACGGGGATTGATCGATCTTTAGGGGAATGGTGTATGTGAAGGCCGAAGTGTATGTCGAGATAGGTCTAAAGGTGAGGGATGATTCTTTTTGTATCTTTATGTTTTATGAAAAGCAATTAAAAATTTTGGGGTTTGAAGAGTGGGCGTTTTAGCTACCAATTAACTAAAACAAAACTATAATAAAACTAAATCAAAATAATAAACAAGAAAATAAAAGTGGTAACTCTTATGATAGGAAAATGTGTTCGCTTAGATTTCTTTACTCCATAGTTATCTCCTATTGATTTGTCTAATTGTCACGTCATTGTTTTAATTGAAGCGTTGTATTTCCCAACTCTATGAACGTATAAGTCTCCCATAGAAACGTTAAAGTTTATTAAGTTTTGTAGGATCTATAAACCGCAATTCACGCAATAAATACAATGAGAAAAACCAACTAGTGCACTCTAGGGTTGCGTTTTATAAGATGGACAAGCTAGTATTTATAAGAGTTAAGCATGTTTTCTTATTCTAACGCGAGGCAATCAATTAAACAAGAGACGATAAATCAATAATCAATAACTAGGCTTCATTAGATCTAAGCAAACAATAATAAATCTAGCCTAGCATGTTAAAGCGAAGAAAAGAAAAATAAATAATCAAACAACACATAGACATATTGAATGATTAAAAGAATAACTTATCTTCAATAAAACATGAGTGGAAAAGGCTGAAAAAGCCTTACAAAAGCTGAGAAAATCATCTAGGGTTTATGTTCCTCCAAGATGTTACAATGAATAAAAAAGATTCAAAAATTATATATAGATTTACAACTGTGATGGCATCACTTGCAATCTGTGACGTCGTTAGCTCACCTCCAATTAGGGTTTCGTCTGTGATAATCGCCATCATGACGCTGTCTCGTTTGGGTTCTGACGCCGTCAGGTAGGTCTTGACTCTGTCACTCTATAAAACATCTGAGTCGTCTTGTTATAACTTTGTACTAAATTTGGGTCTTCAAATATAAGTGACGGCGTCAGGTTGTAAATCGGGATGCCGACAGGTCTCTATCTTGACAGATGTGGACGTATGGTCCGGACTGGACCCTACATGGGCCAGGCCCGGCAGACAGCGGCCTACTCTATGCCTAAACCCTAATCCATGCCTTATAAATATAGGGCTGGGGTTCCATTCACCACAGAACATAACAGGTTATCCTAAACCTAATTCTCATATGCTCCGCGCATCAATACTAACTTGACCGTCGGAGGTGGATCCCGGGGCTACGGCCTCGGGTCCACTCCTAACGGGTTCTCTTTGTTGACAGGTCTACTCAGGACTCGAGAAGACGACTAACGGCCCAAGGAGAGTCGTTGAATCAGTCCGCGCCAGATTATGCATCAACAAGTTGGCGCCATCCGTGGGACCATGACAACGACAAGTTTCGTGCTCTCACGTCACCGGAAAGTAACCATTGAGTTCAAAAGCCGGTAACTTTAAAACAATATATTAGTTAATTATGTGTTGATCTAACACTTATTTTTTATGCCGCTGAGCATGAATTCGATACGTACGCACGTTTATTTTTCCAATACTAATTGATGAGAATTGATACCTACGCACGTGTCACCAAAAGTAAGGTAACTATAATCCTTATCCTCTACAGGGGAATACTATAATCCTTATTATATTATGCGAATGTTTGTTTAATTGTTTATCTATAGCCGTACACGCTATCTTTTGACATATGCAATATTCTCGCAATATTTTCTAAAATTAATAAAGATATCCCAATATCTTTTAAATATTAAAAAGATTTTACATAAATCTTGTATCTTGATAAACACGATTTTATCTATCGCTATGAGCGCACTAAGTCTGCACGATCGGACCAACTTTATCATTTCACCGCAATTTAATTCGCGCACATCTATTAGACGCGAACAGCGCAGTCGCGATAAATCTACCCGCGTTAGGCTGTGCGTAAAAACATCTTCGCAGGTTAGCTACATGCGCGCCGTGAGCGCTCCACGATGCTAAGTCGATAGCCATGAGCGCACGCAGACAAAAGCCGTGGTAATCTGCGATCATCCAAAAACGTTAAAGCCTATGCGGTCACGATAAATCCATCTGCGTATGTGCGTGCGATTGAAACTATTAGTTGCGGTCATGGTACATCCATCCGCGCCATTGTTTTTTCTAAAAAAAAAAAAAAAAAAAAAAAAAAAAAAAAAAAAAAACTCACGGATAGGTTAGAACAATTAATTGTTTATTTGTGTAGTTGTAACACCTCACGATAGGTGTAATGCGCACCACTACTTCTTTTATGTGATTTTATATGCTACATGCTATATAATTGCTTCACGCTTATATTTTATTTCATTAAGTTTTATATGTTGCGATTCGCGGCATATACTTCTAATATTTGCACTAAGTGTTTTTCAGGATTTGAATAACTAAGTTTAATACTCCTACACGAGTAGCACCATCAAACTTGGGGGGCTACCAGGGTATATAATACCACTGTTGGCACACGTGTCACGTAGGTATATTTGGAAGCAGATCGTACGTAAGAGGTACTGCAGGCCCGGTACAAAGACGAATTTAAATATTCGCACCATCTTGCCGAAGGGGAGACGTCCTCTGTCGGTTGTAAAGACGAATGTAATGTTCGCACCTCTGCGCACAGCGCAAACCTCTGCGCATAGCGCTCATCTCCGCGCACAGCGCGCACCTTTGCCACAGAAGCATGTCTTATGTTGAACCATGCTGCACCGCTACTGGTACAAAAGGTACGTCCTTATCCAGGAGGCAGCATAGGGATCCACCTATCCACCTTCACCATTGTGAGACAATCACAATCGCAATGCCAGTGCGCACTGTCGCATTTGGGCTGCGCAGTATGGTCCGACCCATGCGCACACATGGAGACAATCCATGCGCACACCTGAGTTGCGCACACATGCCATCATGGTTGATTAGGCCTACGCGGTTATGAACAGAACTTAAGTCTAGCATAACATAGCCATGCGCTATGTCACACTAAACTTGGAGGGCTTGTAGACGCATAGTCCAGACTGAACCAAGAATGGGCCAGGCCCGGCAGACAGCGGCCCACTCTAAGCCTAAACCCTAATCCATGCCCTATAAATACAGGGCTGAGATCTTCTTATTCACTACGACCGAACAGGTTACCCAAAACCTAACTCATATATGCTACAATGCATCGATACTAACTTGACCGTCGGAGGTGGATCCCGGGGCTACGGCCTCGGGTCCATTCTTAACGGGTTCTCTTTGTTATACAGGTCTACTCAGGGCTCTAGAAGACGACGAACGGCCCAAGGAGAGTCGTCATCCAGCCCGCGCCAGATTATGTATCAACAACAGATTTGTGACTTGGTCGTTTTTCTTCCTTTTTTCGTTGATTTCGGTCCAACAATGCCGGTTTTCATAATTCTCGTCCTAAGTACCTAAAATGCAAAAAGAAATGATTTAGGGCAATATTTGATCAATTACAAATGACTTTTAGGCTTAAATGACCCCTTAAGTATCAAATAAATCCTTATCAGGTTTCTATGCATTGTAATCTATAAATACTTGACCAATAAACATTATATCATGTAATGATTACATCATTTAATAACGTTTTGGAGAATGTGACTATTTTCTTAGAAAGTTGTCTTTCGAAAGCATCTAACTATGCTACAGAGGGACTCAATGCTATAATCACATAATATTTACAAAAGAATTTTCACAAAATGAGGTGTAACAAAATGATTTATCATGAAACGAAGAGTTAGTTCAGGAAGAAACAAATCATTGGTCCAAATATCATGTCACATCATTGTGTGAAATTTTTTGTAAATATTATGTGGTTCTAGCAAATCTCTTCATTATATACTTAATTTTATCCCAAAAACAACTATATATATTATATATAAAGAGAAAACACAATTATTTAAAACTCAAAAACTTATAAATTGAGTAATGTTGTTAGACTAAAATACTTCTACTTATTAAAATCTATTAGATATTTGAATACTTGATTACAATTTAAACACCAATTTTCTGCACTCTCACTTACTCCACACCAATATATACATAAAAAATGAACACACTAAGTAATGCAAATATACATAATCGTTGCTATGTGCAAGTAATCATCTAGTGTTATAGGAAGAGCAATAGACTTGGATACCAATTGTGACCCGCGAGTAACCAAACTAAAAATCTTGTTTCTTTAAGAATGTCAAAGCATTTGGTATTCACAAAGGATTTCGCCACCTTGTCTTTCTAGATATATAGGCTAACTGAAGAAAATGAAAGGCAAAAGGCATGGAAATGTAATTATCTTGACACTTATTGCTTTGTTGTGTAACTATTTTTAATTGATTTTATTGTATACATAATAATTCAGAATTTCATATATTGTGTGTATTTTATGACAATTTTACCATTTCATTTGTCAACACTCCTGTTAACATGTGATGGTTAAAATTGTCACAAAAGACACGACGAAATTAAAAAGTATAATGTATACAATAGGGAAAAAAAATATGGATATACAACAAAGTAAAAAATAACATATTATATTTATGTGCCCTTTGGCCAATAATGAACAACTCGTAACATTTGTATCGCAACGATTAGTTCAAGTAACGAAATTAAATGAGTTGTCATGTCTAATGAAAGAAATTGTTTGATGTAACTTTTGAATGTTTAAGGCTATGTTTGGTGCAGAGTTTTTTGGAGCTTTTTGGGCCGATGAGCGGTGAGCAATGCCTTTTTGATTTTTCATGTTCGTTTGGCAATAGAGCGGTGAGCTTTGCTATTTTTTTAGGAAATCTCATTTTTTCAATGCTTCTTTAAGAAGCTGTGAACTGTGGCTACAGCTCACAGCTCACTGCTACTGCTCACAGCTACTTTTGCCAAACATAGCCTAAGTAATGAAATGACTCACGAAGGCCTTATTTTATCTAGTGGTATGTGAGTTGCTCACAAACTTAGATAGTTAGATGTTGTGGGTTCAAGCCTCACTAAAGTCATTTGTGAGATATAGTATGAGATAAGTGGTATAGGTGTGAAAAAATTGCCGTTCTAAAAAAAATGAAATGACTCGTTAATATTTGTACCCAAAATAAGCTTATAACAGATGGCACCCCATGAGTTGAATATTTAGCACAACTTTTGACCAGTGGCGGAACTTTAACGTATTTATTTGGGTGGGGTGGGGGAAATCGATGTTTAGAACCTAGTTTTTCAAATTCAATTGAAAAAAAATAAAAAATAAAAAAAATCCATATAGTCACGTACGTATTTATTTGGGTGGGGTGGGGGAATCGATGTTTAGAACCTAGTTCTTCAAATTCATTAAAAAATAAATAAAAAAAAAAACAAAAAAAAACATCCATATATATAGTCACGTAATAAAAGAGAAAAAACAGACAATATAATGTCAATGTTCAAATTAAGTAATAGCTCTTAAAAAAAAGTACAAAACTCAAAACATGTAGTGAAAATATCAAACACACTACATTAATGGGTCAAAATCGAAGTTTAGAACCTAGTTCTTCGAATTCATACAAAAAAACATCCATATAGTCACGTAATAATTAAAAAGAAAAACATACATATGTAATGTCAATGTTCAAATTAAGTCATAGCTCTTAAAAAATAAATACAAAACTCAAAAATATAGTGAAAATATCAAATACACTGCATTAATGGGTCAAAATTTTGGAGGGCCAAAACCCCGGCCTCCTTGCCCTTATGAAGTTCTGTCAGTGCTTTTGACGACGTAGATTGCCAAACAAAAGAACCTAACTAAGTGTTGGTTATATGAATATCACATAGAAAAAGTCATTAATTATAGAGATAGACTAGCTAGTACACGTTTAGCTTCACATGGAAAATAATCGACATTGTTTAGTTTCGCATGGACGATATAATTATACCTACCAATGTAGTTTACTTAGCCTATGCCAAATCTATAAGTTGGAGAGTATAGGAAATGAGAATCAGATAAAGAAATTAGGAAATGCGTTATCTATAATTCTATATATAGTCAAAGAAGGGAAGCAACATGTATTGCAACTCCAAACTTGTATTATAACTCCACTTTTACAACTTTGTTACCAACTGTTACGTAGTTGCGTACTATGGCTGCCAATGCATCTTTATATTTTAATCCATCACCACAACATACGGAATCTGGTAATCTTCGAGGGACGTCCAAGGATGTTCATGGAACAATCAATACAAATTTTGCTTCTTATCTTTGTTCGCAGGTTAAAAGTCTTACAAAGGTACATGCTTCAAGAGTTAGTGGTACACACTGGAGCATGAAACCCATGATGATGCTCGACCACAAGAAAACTGAAGCAAACACGGTTTCACGTCTTGATTTAGGCACAATGGTGAACGATGGTTTTGTCTACAGACAAAATATTTATATTAGATCATATGAAATTGGACCGGATGGAAAGGTTTCTATAGAAACACTTTTAAATCATTTGCAGGTATGGAAGCACTTTTAAATCCATAATTGTAGTATGCATGCTTTTAGTTCACAATTTTAATATTTTATAGGAAACATCCCTTAATCACTTGAAAACAATTGGGATCTTACCTGATGGCTATTGTGTAACGCCAGAGATGTACAAAAAGAACCTAATATGGGTTGTGGTGAAGACCCAAGTGGAAGTGGACCGTTATCCAGTGTGGTACAAATTATTTTTCTCCATAATATTAGTTACACATTAGTGTATCTTAATTGTCTTGCTCAAATTAAATCTACTACAGGGGTGATGTTGTTCAAATCGACACATGGAAAGCTGCCTATGGAAATATTGGTATGTATTGCAATTGGGTGGTTTCTGATTCTACAACAAGCGAAATATTATTAAGAGCTTCGTGGTAAAAAAAACATGTAACTGCATGGAAACATAAAACTTTGATTGTACCATAATTATTCATGGTGGTATATCTCTTACAATACTCGTTTTTTGTAGTGTATGGGTGATGATGAATAAAGAGACAAGAAGGACATCTAAAATCCCAAATGAAGTCCGAGCTGAAATAGATCAACACCTTGTGAATACACCTCCAATTGTCAAACACGATGCTATAAATTTGTCAAAACGAGATGAGAACATTACTCACCATGTTAGCAATGGCTTAACGGTTGGTCCAAAATTTATTTGCCTGTAAAATGTTGCATGCATGTTGTTTTATCTTTCTGTTCTTACACGTACGACCTTCTTTGTTTTTTGACCACACAAACACTTAGCCAAGATGGAGCGATTTAGATGTTAATTATCATGTTAACAATGTGAAATATAGTGGGTGGATCCTTGAGGTAATTGTAATATTGCTTTCTTAGTATATATACCCATGACATGGTTTATATTAAGACATTTAATTGTCATTGTAGAGTGTTCCAAAGACAATCAAGAAAGATTATGAGCTTGCTAGCATGACACTAGAGTATTCTCAAGAGTGTTGGATGGGTAGTGTGTTGCAGTCCCATACTTTCGTAAATGAGACCGACAATGGCAAAACAGCTAATTGCAGCCATGTTGACTGGGAGCATCTACTTCAGCTTGAGAATGGAGGTGGCAATGGTGTGATCATGAAAGGTAGGACCAGATGGCGGTTGAAATATGGAGAAAAATCAGGAGAGAAATGTGTTATAACCGAATGACATTACCAAAAGTTCTTTAGTCTTGAGACATATGTGTGCAGTTGGATATTGTGTAAAACTGCTATTAAAAAATATATACAGTAAAAAATAAAAGATAAATAAAAATAAAATAAAAATTGATATAAATGAATAGATAATCAATGAATCATTAGTGGCAGATTGACCTCATACTTGTTTTACATCCCGAGATCGGCGATTTTGACACCAACTGTAACGCCTCCAAAAACCAAAAACAACTGATTAGTTGGGTATCTTTTGAGTTTCAGCCAAATATCTTTTGAGTAAATCGCTATATAAGTTGATAAATATGTTTCAAAGCCCATGGTTAGCTGCCTTGCCTACTATTAGGCTCAACAATACACACAACTACACAGGGTTATGCATGTTATGACTTATGACCAATTTTCCTATGAGGCTCAAATACATTAAACGGGCCGGAATTCTTCAAACAATCAAACGGGATGCACCACGTGTTCAACGAGGTTTTTTCCACCCGCGCTCCTTTGCGAGAAACGATGCACTGGGTTTAGATTTAATTAATGGACTATTAAAATAAACGCGTGTAACGGCTAGGGGTGTTTTTTTATAATTTTTCAGGGACTATTTTTGCATCATAACTAAAAAAAGGGAGACTCGTGTAATTTTTTCTTACACAAAAATTCTTAGATTTAACACAGAGAATGTTTACGTAATCGTATGTTAACTTTAGGGGCCTTTTTATTTTTTTCCAATTTTCAAGGACTTTTTGCAAATCATATAGAATCTACGGACCACGTTTGACAAAAACTGCAAGAACCATTTATTCATTTGGTAATGGTGAAGAACCTTTACTCCAAATTTTCAATGGCTAATGGTCTCAAAATGTATCATAGTTATCATGATTTTCTTATATATGTATCGAACAATTTCATTTGCTATTCTATATACTAAACTTGCATTTTTTGTATATTTTTGTGTATTTTATAACCATCTTGCCCCTCTCAGGTTAATAAAATAAAGGGCAAAATAGTCATAAAATACATAAAAAAAACAAAAATCAAGTTTAGTGCATAGAATAGCAAAAAAAAAATGTTCAATACATATAGAAGGAAATCATGACAACTATGATACATTATTAAGCAATTAGCCCAATTTTCAAAGACTATTTTCGCAAAACAAATGAAACACAGGGACCGTTTTTGTCAAAAATTAAACATCATATGAACCACTTTTGCCATTTCTCAAGAATGTTTACTGGTCATTGAACTTCTGTTAAATATTCAAAATTTATCAAGCTGACTCTATAATAAACAATTAAAATAACATATGATTAGATATTTAGTGAGAAGTATTAAAACATGTGACAATACTCATTAGTTTCAACAACATGCTTCATTTCTCACAATTTAATAAGGGCAGTGGCAACCTTTCGGTAAAACCACATCGGCAAAGCTTGCCGATCGGCAAGGCCCATTGCCAGTGGCTCGGCGAGTACCGATCGGCACTTCAAACGGGGTATCTCACCGATTCGGTGTGCTCTCTTCCAAGAAAAAAGGGACCGTTGCATTGTATCAAATGTGTTGTGAACTTGAGAGGACCAAGATTGCCACTTAAAATCCATGTTGAGGCATGGTTAGGTATGAAATGTATTGTGAACATGTTATTGGTTGATTTTGTTTAATCTTGAGGCAATGTTAGGCAAGGTTGCCACCCCTAAGTTAATACAGATAAATTAGACACAAAACTAGTAATGAGGGTTTAGGCATCGAGACAATCTCCGTGACGATATGTATGGCGTGTTTACTATCATTCGTTTAGTATTTCTATTTTTCATTCTCATTATATCATTTTACGTAAATATGCACTTAAGAAGCCAAGAAAAAATGATAACATGTCAACAAGTAGCCGTGTAAGCAAAACACACTTCGGATCTTTGTGCAAGTTTGTATCTACATTTTTGTCTAGTATAATAACTTGTCAACATTTACTTTCAATCTTTGTGCAAGTTTGTATCTACATTTTTGTCTAGTGTAATAACTTGTCAACATTTTGACTAGCTAAACTAGTCATCCGAAGACTAAATCGGCATCAACTTGACAAGTCTCGTTTAAGAAATGTAGTAGTGAGATGATCATGTCTTAAATCAAGAAGTTATGAGTTACTGTTAGTTTGTTACCGAAAGTAAAATTGTTATAGTTGTGTAGAAATGTTTATATTATGGCTTGTCCATTTGTCTTATAAGAGTATCCACAATGAAATAAGTTATTCAAAGAAGTTTTTTATAACACATGGTATTTTGAAAAAAACAGAAACAAAAAAAAAAAAAACAAAAAAAACAAAAAAAAACAAAAAAACAAAAAAAACTCGCAAAGTACACTTTAAATATCTTTTTGTACTATTTTTATGTTATAATATATTTGTTGTTATAAGTAAAATACTCAAGTTATATACTCAAATACCATCTTCAAGTCACTCGAAAAAATAAGTTTTTGGTTCAATGTTAAAATGCTATACAACGACCTTTTTGATCGAAAAGTCACCATCTACCTCTACCTTTCTCTGATAAGTTTTGTCTATAAGTAGTCTATTTTTTAAAAGCATAAGCATGATCTTCTAAGAAGCTTGTGAGCCGAAATTGAAACACTCATTTCCAGATTTGACCGAAAATTAAAACTTTTTGCGGAAATGACTTGACTATAACGGACCTGCTGTTACTCTTTTATAAAGTGATAAAAATCTATAACAAACTAACTCTTGAAAGTATTTTTAAAATAAACTAGACTTAAATACCTTTAAAACGACAGGAAACACGACCTGTAATAACTTACAGATTAAAAGATGTGATTTTTTGAAACTTACAAAATCTGAACTGCATTTAGTCACGCACAACCATGGCTAGAGGCCTAAGAAGCCTCACAGCCGCAACAAAATGCCTTTCTTTTCTTTTCTTTTCTTTTTTTTTTTTTTTTTTTTTTTTTGGCAAAGGGTTTCCCCGGTAAAATAGGCTCAATGTCTTTCGACCTACACAATATTTTAACTTGTCTTTTTTACCATAAACAAGACCACCATGACCCACCCGATACTTCACACAGACTTCCAGAATTCACATTAACATCACAATACACCATTTTCATAACTATACTAAGTCTCAATGACCCATAAACATATATTTTAAAAGTGTACGGGTGTTTTGTCAAACACCCATTTTGACCCGTTTACGTACACAATTGTTACATATCTTTCAAAACCATTTCTAATAAACAAGACATGCACTTAAACTCTTCAAAACACATTTCATATCACTCGAAACACTTTGACAATTACAATAATAAACCATTTATGACACTTAGGGAGTCAACATCAATTGAGCTCGGTATCTACTAAGCTCCTAAGCATATATCGAATCACTTTCAAACCTTCTACCTCTTAGCCATAGGTCTTTATTCCAAGACCTTACTTTCCTCATTAACGACCTACACAAAACATCAACAACTATAACAGTAAGCGAAACGCTTAGTAAGTAAAACGAGTATAACATACTATTATATATCAATTAACATATAGCATCGCATACAACTAAACATTAATTTCTACTTGAATACATAACCATCAACTTACACTATGACACAAAATTGTCACTTTAGCCATATTCATCACAATACACTAAGTCATCACATACCTTATCTAGTTCCACTAAGCTAATACAAAATTGGCTAGCCATTCCAAACTAGCTTCTTGTAAAACTTTAATCCAAAACAACATAACTCAAGTCTTCTATTACTTTAACATAAGACATACATAATACATATATGTTATAATCAATATAAAATCATGTTATCATCATTTTACTTACGTCGTTTCAAGCGAAAATACCAAGAACATCATCCTCTTCTTGCTTCACTCCTAATCCATAATTGTCACAACATGTTAACACATATAATTTACATAACCAAACCCCTATTTATCATTTACATGATCATATTCCAAATTCACCCATATACGCTTAGTTCATAAATTGACCTTAACCCATACTTATAAAAACCTTAATTCTTGCTTTAAAAACACAATTACCCAAATCCCTACACTTGTTTATGAACCTTACCTCTTCAAATTAATCAATTCAAGTTAAGATCAGGATTATTTACTTATGAGAGAGCATTTATAGGGCTTAACCCTTTACATAAAAACACTAAGGGTGTGTTTCTTTTTTCTATATGGGGATGGAAGGGTATATAATAATATTTCTTTTGTGCTTGCGCTCACATATTTCCCTTACTTCATCTATATCCACAAGGCAAAAAAATGGACATCCTCCCAAATAAGAGGTTAAATTAGACGTGAGACCCACATATATCCTCCTCATATATATATATATATATATATATATATATATATATATATATATATATATATATATATATATATATATATATATATATATATATATATATATATATAAACCCCTTAGCTAACTCTTCAATAACTAGATCCTCCAAGCTTGGTCTTGTCACCTTTTCCTCCTCATCTCACGGTATACATACAAAACACCAAACAACCCCGTAAATGTGTAGAATGTTTTAAAGGACTTGGTTATCAGTTGTTATAGTTTGCTTAATTGGCACACTTGGTCCCTCAAGTCCTTTTGCTTATAATTTGACCACATAAAAGTTATAAAACATATCATATATACTTTTACCATTTAACATCTTTGGTCCCTCAAGCACTATTTATTCATAATTGTGACACATCATATTTTCTATAACCATATTACACATACTTTGATGATTAGTTTGACTATCGGGTTTGACTACAACTTAACTTTACCGTTAACTAACATATCATATTGAGTCTCCCGACTCATAAAAGTCATGGTCAAACATATTCAATGGCACTTTAGTAAATAAATGCTTAAAACTCAGCTTTGGAATGTAACAGAAATGCCCATAAAAATGAAAATGAAGTTTATTTTTCTCAAAAGTTATTCGAAGTATTATTTAGCTTTTGGAGCTTATAGGACATTAACACTCCGGTTTTTTTTCCCTAAAGTGGAATGTAAAGTAAAGAAAAGAAATGTAGACAAAGAGAGAGGAGAGGAAACAAAGGTTGATATACTTTTTTTGAGTTCTAGAGCTTAAATCAAAGGAAAAAAATTGCAATAAGATCGTAGCTTATTATATCATTGATTTTTGTGAATTTACTATTATACCTTATAAAACAAGTTGAACTCCATAAACAAGGATTATTTTTATTTATTTATTTATTCATCCTAAATATTAGATAAAACTTTTATAGAAAAAGACATAAGATAGTGTCAATATTTCCTCTCATTTTTCTTTGCTTTAGCTCATTTTAAAAACTAATGAACAAGGTTTTTTTTAGGTTCACTCACTTCCTTTCACTTTCATTCTTCAAAACACATTTGAGAACACAATGTAAATATGTAAATACTTTCATAATTTTCTTATCCAAACAGCGTTTACTTTTAAATTAACTTATCTTCTCAAAAAGATTATAAACTTAAAGTTCTTGGTAAGCTTGAGCACAAAAAAGGTAAAACGGACATTTATTAGAAAATTATGCTTATTTTACTCATATTATTTTTTTTACACCATCATCACAACCATCAATTTCTCAACCGCGGATAACTGAAAGTAAAAACCGAAACCAAACCGTGATAAGCGGGTTTTTCCTGTTTCGGGTTTTCTCGGTTTCGGTTTCTTCTGTTATCGGTTTTTTGCGGTTTCAGATTGAGCAGATTGGCTCAGTTCGTCGGTTTTTCGAATTTTTTGAACACCCGTACTCATGTGTCACCCACGCGCGGGTATATTTGTCATGTTTTTGCAAGTTTCACTTTCGGTCCATATGCAAACTTATTAATATTAGATTTTATCCTAAATTTAATATCAATTTTTCAGATAATTTTATGTAATACTTTTGTACCCATTTTATACTAAGTTATACTTTTTTATGAGTAAATTACATCGTTCTTCCCTGTGGTTTACCTTGAATTCCTACATTGGTTCATGATCTTTTTTTGGCATGAATGATCCTTATTTTAAAACCTTGCAACACCATTCATCCTTATTGCTAATGTTCGTTAAATATGCTCGTTAAGTCCTCCATGTGCGAGACACCTGAGGTATAAGTGTCTTATTACACTCCTTCTTCAACACTTTTTTATTATTTTTTTATCAATTATTATAGCTACCAAACAAAAGTACAAACCCTCAAACCACTTCTCATATTGAAATTTCAAATCCCTACCTAATGTTATTATTGTAGCGGAACAACTTTAATATGATTTGATATTTTCTATGTTATTTAAATTTACCACAATAGCATCTTACATTCTAGATTATATTATGCATCTGGTTTGATTCAACTAATTGGTTAAAAAGGTTAACCGTGAGTAAACGCTCATTTCAGATATCCGTATGTCCAACTACTTGCCTGGTACAGTTCTATTTCGGATAGTAAAATGAACTACTCGCCCTACAATGGATAGTTACATTTCAAACGAGCCGCCCCATGAACGCCCCTAATAAGAATTTCAAACTCAAATCAAACCTAGATCCAATCACACAGACCCCAAAAATGCACACATATCATCGGTTGAGAAATTGATGGTTGTAACGATGGTGTAAAAAAAATTAATCTGAGTAAAATTAGAAAGAGGTAAATGACGTATTAGAAAAAAGAGAAGATGGATTTTCTTTTGTTTTGTGTGTGGGTATGATAATAAAAACTTAGGATATAAAATGACAGTTTTATCCTTATGTTCAAGTCAGACGAGGACCTTTAACGGTTGCATTTAACGTCCGTTTAAACGAGGGACCATCGGGGTTATTCTTTCTCAAGATGGGAATCATTTGTGCAATAGAAGAGTTTCAAGGACCATGGATGCAATTTTAAACATTTTTTTTTTCTTTTTCTTTAGACACTTATTTATATGTGGAAATTATAATTTTTATTTTATACTAATTATATTTTCATTTTACCGTTTTAGGGTTTTAGATAACCGTGAACACAAAGGTTCCTTCACTCTGCACCGCCGCTCATTTTTCCGGCGAACACCAACCGTAAGTCAATTTAGCATACAATAACATTAAAATACTTATATAACTAATTGGGTGTTTGGGATTGCTTATTTTTTGCTTAATAATAAGCAAAAATACAGTTTTTTTTATAAGGGGGTGTTTGGTTAAGCTTATTTTATAAGCCCGGATTTTTTTGGCTTATTTAGAAATCAAATAAGCTCATAAGAAGCTGCTTATTTCATATTAGTATTAGTTATTTGATGTTTAAATTAAAGAATTTTGATATTAAGCAAATCCAAACACTGTATAAAAAAGTACTTATTTTTAAGCAGAAAAATAAGCAATTCAAAAGACCCTTTAATTGTTGAAGTTTGTACTTTTTCTAGTATTGGGTTATTGAAATTTAGGGTTTTTGTTATATTGGTGTTCTTGTTATTGATTATTGTTTTGTGGATATCATGTATAACAGGTTTTGGGTTGTTAAGATGGCGTTCCAAGGAAAATACTTGAAATCGACCTCGATAAATGGAGTGATGATGTATACGCTAATTGGGGAGCATAAGTCGTCGGCTACTTGGATTCCGCCGAAAAAGATTCGAGCTCTTCGTAAAGATAAAAGTATGAACTTTGTACATTGTTTTCGTTTACAATTTGTGTTATTTACACTGGATGCGGTACTGCTGTTACGGAGCCTTACATAGACGTACGGTGTTCTAGGGGGTGTTTGTCTTGGCTTATTTGGGGAGTATTTGTTTTAGCTTACATAGTGGGCTTACGAGCTTATGTAAATTTAGAAAAGCTCATAAACCTTGTTTTTTATTTATTTATATTTTTTGCTTATGAGTTTATCAAGCTGAGCTTATAGCTTAATTAGGTCATAAGCTCAACTTGGTAAACACATAAGCTGAAAAAAGTTGGCTTATTGAAACTTTGATAAGCTCATAAACTATTTTTTATGGCTCATGAGCGAATTCACTAGAACGCCATATAAGTTAAAAGCTCAATTTTGATAAGCTCATGAGCTCATTAAATAAGCTCAGACAAACATCCCCTTATAACGTGATTGACAATTTGTTGCAAGAACTGCTGTCTGTGCTTCTGTCTTAAAAGAGGGTTGTTTTATTGTGTATAGGTTATATGGAAAGGGTGGATTTGATCCAGGATTTGAGATTTGAAACCGCTACAACTAGAATTAAAGCTACCCCGGATGGCGAATTCCTTATTGCTTCAGGTTATTGCGAACTTGCTGAATTTGTTTTGTTAAGATATCTGCTAAGCATATGTGGTAGGATTGTCTTGTCAAACTTGCTGATTATTGAGTTCATTAGGCATCTACCCTCCACAAGTCAAAGTATATGAGTTAAGGGAATTATCGTTGAAGTTTGAGAGGCATTTAATATCGGAGATTATCACTTTCGAGGTATTTTTTTTCCTTAAGTTCTAAATGTTCTGCATCTCTTTTGTTATAATCCACTCACTGCCCAAGAAACATTGTTTTTGCAAACTTGTTCCCACCGGTGTGTTTTTTATTTGACGTGAACACTGAGAGTTTACTCGTGTTTCGGGTCATCTTTTTTATGAATCCATTTAATAACCCGACGAAGTCCACTACCGGTAGCGTCTCACTCTTTTGTTGATACTCAAACAGGTGTTGGGTGATGATTATTCAAAGCTTGCATTCCTTTGTGCCGATCGTTCTGTTAATCTGCATGCTAAGTATGGAAGTCATTACAGTTTACGCATTCCAAGGTTCTTAACTGTCTCTATTAATACATAATTCTATCTAAGCAATTGTCTGTTTCTCGTTAATTTGCACTGTATCCGTGCTTATTTGCACATATGATCCTTCGTCCCATAAGAAATGTCACGATTTAGTTTTGGGTATACTTTCTATGTACCACTATGCTATTATTGCAGAAGATTGACATAGGTCTTTGGTCCACCATATCTTCTTTTCATCATTTTTAGGGGTGTTTTAGATATTTGACCGATTAACATTAGCGTCAAACCACGTGTCTAGTCAAATGTTGCATTTATTTTGTAACTAAGGGAGTGCAAACATTACTGTGCCTACTTTGCTACGCTTTTGTTATATGTAGTTAATTATATTTGTGCGTTTGTGTGCCTATATATAAAATCAATTTCTGATCTCTTTTCTATGAGCAGGATGGGAAGGGATATGATATATGATAGCTGGTCATGTGACTTGCTATGTGCAGCCTCTTCTCCAGAACTATACAGAATAAACTTGGAGCAGGTTCATTGTCAACGTTCTCTTTATTATACTTTTTGTGTGTGCGTAGAAGTATCTATAGTTGGAGTGCTAATTGTACTTCTTTATGCAGGGACGTTTCTTAGCTTCTCTCAATACACAATCACCAGCTTTAAATGTAGTCTCCAGAAGGTTAGTTTGACTTCACCAATAAAGTTGCCACTTGTTTGTTTGCATTACATGCACACGAGTTTTTTGCTCCAGCTGTAGATAACACTGTTTTCGTGTTCAATATCAGCAAGTATCATGGACTAGTTGCTGGTGGTGGTGAAGATGGGGCTGTCGAATGCTTTGACATGCGAATAAAATCTTCTGTTGCCAGGCTCGATGTATCTGCTGATGAGGTGGAGATTCTTGTTTAAATGTTCATTACCCTTTTCCTTAACAGTTTTTATGAGCATGCTTGTTTTCATATAACAAGGCAGATTTATTTTTGTATTTAAAAACTTGTGATTAATGTTAATTAAAGGTTGGGATATATCTCCTATCAATAAAAAAGGATTTATAGGAGCCAATATTCATTTTCGTCTTGATGAACATTTTATCACATCTGTCAATAATAGCGAATCAGATAAATAGTATTAATTAAAGTTATGCGTTCACTGTCTTCAGATATTAGAGTGATTATTTCTGTAGAGTATTATTGCAATGCATTCTTTATTATTATTATTTTTTATTTTTTGTTTTTTTAGTTCATCTGTTGTTTTTAATGTTTTCAAGCAGAGGATAACTGTCTACCATATTCTTGTATTATATAGGAAGTTACTGCTGTAGAGTTCGATGGAGATGGTGGCTTTCACATGGCTGTTGGAAGTAGTGGTGGAAAGGTATGTAGACATCATTATCTATTCTGTAATTGGCATCATGTAATATCAAGTCAAACACGAGTAGTTGTCTGATAGGCTAATTCCCTTAAAGAAATCAACAATTTCACTAGTCTTTTTTCTTCTAATTTACAGGTGATGATATATGACTTACGCTCATCAACTCCTCTTCGAGTAAAAGATCACATGTAAGTAACCAATTCATTCTGTTACGATAATAACAGTATGTTAAACTCTTATTTATTTACTTCTGAACTAATCACTGCAACCTACCATAACATTACAGGTATGGAAGCCCTATAATAAATATCAAATGGCATAAAACTCTCAACTCCGAGCGACCAATGCTAATTACTACTGACAAACATATTGTTCGGATTTGGGATCCAGAAACTGTAAGTTTTTATTCCATAGCTCATTATTATGCTGAACACATATCATACTTCGTTTTCTTTATTCGTTTATAAAAGAAAAAACACCAAAATTATTTGTTGTTGTCCTCAAGGCTCAACCGTTTTTATTGCTTTCAGGGGGATGGAATGACCAGTATTGAACCAACAGCTGGCGCAATTAATGATATGTGTGTGTTTCGTGAAAGTGGACTGATGCTATTGGCTCTGGATACCAGTCAGATTCCTTCTTATTTCTTACCAGCCTTGGGACCCGCTCCAAAGTGGTGTTCATACCTTGAAAATTTAACAGTAAGTAAAAGTTGTAACCGATTAGTCGATTACAGTAAAATTTGCACCTAAGTGTGTTCATATTTTCAATCTTATTGTAAATGTCACATCTTTTCATTATATATATATGCAGGAAGAGATGGAGGAGGAGCAACAGAGTTCTATTTATGATGATTACAAATTTTTGACAAAAGAGGAGCTTGAGAAGTTAAATTTGACGAATTTAATTGGTACAAATCTTCTACGAGCCTACATGCATGGGTTCTTTATAGATTTCCGACTCTATAAAAAGGTGATTTTTCATATTTTATTTTGTCCAGGTAGAAAAATATAATGTTATCAGGATAATTGCTAATGTTTTGTAAAACAAATGTATTGAATATTATTTGCAGGCACAGGCAGCGGCTAATCCAATTGTATATGAAGAGTATATAGAGAAACGAAAACGAGAGAAGGAGGAGGAGGAACGAAGCACCCGAATTACGGTTAGTATCTCTGTGGCTGTTTTCTTAATTGACTAATGATTAACGGGTCTGACTTTGGGATTATCCTTTCTCTTGCAGATTAAGAGGAAACTGCCTAAGGTCAACCGTAATCTTGCACAACGTCTTCTAGAAGACGAGGAATTTGAAGCCAACAAAAAAGATATAGAGACCGTTGATGCCAAGAGACCATCGAAGAAAAAGAGGGGACTCACCTCTGAAGTTCTACAAGATCCACGGTTCGAAGATCTTTTCAAGAAGGAGGTATGGGATATATTTTGGTTGGACACTTTATATAAAGTCATTTATGTCTTTCTTTCTTGTAACACTTAGTGACTCGTGTTTGCCCGATAATGTTTTCAGGCCTTTGAGGTTGATGAGAACTCACACGAGTATCGGGCTCTGCATCCTTTAGCGGCACCAGCGCAAAAGTCTTTGGTGAAGGAACATTTTGTGCCTACTGTGGAAGACGATTATCAAAGTGATTCTGATGCAGAAGACGATCAGTCATCAGATGATGAACCTGCAAACGGTAAAAGCAAAGATGGAAAGAAAAGTCGAGCTCCAAGGTAACATGATCAGATCCTACATTCTTTATGTGCTTATTCTAAAGGGCTTATTTTTCATTCAAAACTTTGACACTTTGTTTCTGGTGATCTGGTCAATCCCAATTGTACAAACACCAAGTGTTTTTTATTGTTACCTCTAACCTATATTCATGCTCCTTTGGACACCTTACATAAATTTTCCTTATCTAACAATGTGCAGATTATATGAAGTGAAGGATGAGAGGCATGCTGAAGCATTTAATAACCGTAAATCACTTGCCAGAGAGGATGCTCTGCCACTTGAAGAGAGGGTAAAAGCTCTATCAAACAGTAAAAGCTCAAATGGTTTCAACAAGGTTAAAGCAGGCCCAGGAGGATCGCGAGAAATTTCATTTATATCTAGAGGCAAAGCGAAGTATGAGGCCGATGATTATAGTGATGAAGATGACAACCCACGTGAAAAAAGAAGGGGTATACAGTCACTGGGGCTGAAGTCAAATAGTGGGTTCCAGGGACGGGGTCGCGGAGGTGGTAGAGGCCGGGGAGGCGGCAGAGGGAGAGGAGGAGGAAGAGGTGGAGGCGGTGGAAGAGGTGGTGGCGGTAGAAGAGGCGGTGGAGGAGGAAGAGGAAGGGGCCGACGGTGAAACCTTAGGTTAAGAAACACATATTAGTGATCCAAATGTAATCTTATATAGAACGAATCACTTATATGAAGATGCATTTCCATTATGAGGTGATATAGGTCATAGGGACTGATTTACATGTTATTTTTTTGATGATCTGATGTTTTTGCGGCATTGTTCTGAATCGGAGTATGTTGAGCAGGTTTTTTCTTCTTTTAGGTAATGAATTTTAGGAAACAATTTTGAGATACAAATGTTCTTGTATGAAGGTGTACTAGTACGAGTTATTTCCTTATATGATAATAAAGTAAGAAAGCACAGTCCAAGGTATTATTTCCTTACACGAATACCTTCAAAAATCTTCTCTAAAATGCGATTGCTATACTCAAAATTCTATTGACTTTCAAGAATTGTAATCGCATGTTTATAATCTTTACGGCGAGTATAACAAAATATCTTTGTACTCATAAACCTACTACTCTTTACCAAATAAGAATTAGGGGTGGCTCGAACTTGACTCGAGCTTGTTTGAACCGAGTTTTATGGACCCAAGCTCGAGCCTAAGAAAGGAGCTCGAAATGTTTATCGGGTTGAGCTCAACCTTGTATAAGCTCGACTCGAGTTATTGTCGAGTTCTTAATTGATACATATATTTTTATATAATTTGTATAGTTAAAGGGATTTTATGTAAATAAACCAAGGAGCTTTTTGAGTCAAGGTCAGGCCATTTTTTTTTTTTTTTTTTTTTTTTTTTTTTTTTTTTTTTTTTTTTTTTTTTATTTAATTTAAATTTTTGTAGGTTAAAAAAACACATAATTACAAATAAATAAAGCTTTTCGAGCTGAATTCTTGCTTTCTCTCGAGCCAAGCTCGAGCTTCCCTCATGAAGGCTCGTCAAATTATCGAGTCGAACTCGGGCCGAACATAATATTATCGAGTCGAAGCCTGCCAAATTTCGACTCGATTTGACTCATTTACATCCTGATAACAATGTTGCTCAAAATGTTATTTCCCACATTAATTGTCGGAGTTCTAAGTCCCACTTGGGACATCGGTGTAGAATTAGGTATGTCGTGTGAGTCTGTTTATATAAAATTCCACAATCAAAATCATAAACGATATTTATGATGTTCTTAATCATGATTCACGAATTTGTTTATTGATCAGTTCGATCCAACAAATGTTACACAAAAAAACAACATTGCAACATTCACAAACGTTACACCAAGATACCACTCCTACATTACATAAAGAAAAGAAAGACCCTAAACTAGAGCCTGTGTAGCAACTCTTCATCTGATAATGCCAGGTCTATTAGTCTGACGTTTTGGTCTTGAGGATTTTACTCTTTTTGGTGCCTCAGTCAATAACGCATACATTCTCACAGGGAACAGTCCAATCGGAAATCCCTCCTGGTCCTGATGCGTATAAAAAAAGAAATACAACACTATTTAGCCACATTAGCATTAAAAGTACAGTGGTTTATATACGGTTATACACAAAAAAAACTGAAAGTACATTGTTATTCATTGTAATTTGCCCCAGTCGAAAACATTGCAATCTTCATGGTCATATGAACTTTCGAAATGACAATAGGTGAAATTAATTACCTTCATATCGTGTATGTGGAGACCACACCGACTAAAGAGTTTCTTGAAGTAGACGTCTGATCTTGTGATGCTCTTATCTTCATTATCCAAAATAAATCCTGTATCATGTCAAAACTCAGGTCTCATATAGTCTAATACTCCGTATAAGTTCAACTTTCAAGTACAATTGCATTAAGAAGACCAGGAAAACAGATTAACCACACAGCTCACAAGTAAAACTTTCTTTTCGATCGTAAATGCAGCTTTTACGTATAATTGTACTCAAATAATTAAGATAAGTAAATGACTCGGGGACTTTCAATTGCATGTATCAGAAATGAGGAAACGCCAGATATGGATGGATAATAAAGACTTCTTACCAGATCTTGCAAGGTTTTCTTTCAAAACGAAGAAACCACCAGGTTTAAGACCAGCCTACACATAAATGTATGTGTCAGCATAAGTGCAATTCATATATAACAACCAATGGTGTTTGTCAATTCATATATAACAACGAAACGATATATAAAGTGATAGCCTTCCCGAAAGAGTTATGTTTGATCAGATACTACGTATTTTCTCAATTTTGTTAGGGGCACTTTCAATGCAACTGTTTGACTATTAGTCAACCTCCTAATGATGACATAAAAACAAACCAAATTTGATCTAAACTTACTGTTTTACCCATTGGTTCGAATTTGAATTAAGAAACTCTAAAAATTAAAAGTGACACACACGGACGTACTGCGAATTTAAGAAACTTAATTAATACAATTTTGACTTAAAATTTTCAGAATCATGCCACAAGGACTTGTGTTGCACTGTACAAAACAAGTGGTTATATTTACTGCCTTCCAAGAAAAAAAAAGAAGTCATTATTGTTATCAATATAAAACCAAAAGTTAATCAACTTATAGGAAAATGGGTAAAAATTGTGGCCTCTAGATGACCTCGCATACTAAAAAATGAAAGGTGAAGTAGGATATATGATATATAAGTATGTACAGCAACATTTACCTTTGCTCTTTCGAAAAATGACACAAAGTCATCATCAGCAAGATGCCCGATGCACCATTGGATCCATATGACATCATACCTTCCGGCATCTGGAGTGAATTCCTGCGTCATTTTTAACAAACCATTTCAAGAGTTTATTGTCATGGCTGTACAAATTCAGTGAGAAGGCAATGGATTTAGCACAATAGAAATGCTCAACAAGTCAACAACAACATGCATTAGCATCAGAGGCCTATTAGTCAAAATTTGAACACCACCTACACTTTACAGTAACATTTATCACTTATCAGTACCTGCAGTGGGGTACAGTAAAAGTTGGCAGCTTTGTGGTCTTCCGAGACCGACAGATTTCCGGGAGACAGATTCTCACGAGCAGCCTCTAAGAAATGTGACACAGGCTCAAGAAGGTCAACCTAGAAGCAATTATATTCAAGTTACTTGTAACAAAGATGTGTTCATAATTTTCTTACATAAATAATGTTCTAAAGACATCTTTATGATGTACGAAAAGTAAGAAAGTCATTACCTCATTAAAGTATCGGATAAGAAGATTCTTAGTCACTCTCCCGATACCAGAACCACAATCTGAAGCAGTATGATACAGCAGTAAGAATCTTAATGAACATAAATTCTAACTTGAGATTAATAGGGGAGACAAGAATACAAATAGAAGCAGATGATAATCAGCTTATCGAAAATGACCCAAAGAGTAGACTTGTAATTTTCAGCCACAAAACATATTGTTAATTAAAAACACCTTATTCCAATCTAAAATAAGAACACAGTCATAACTCATAAGCACTTCTCTTCATCCAAACACTCAAACTGCCTAACTGTACGTGATAAACAAAAGTAATACCAAACACCCCAATAGACAACAGCTATATCGACTATCGCAAACACAATCATACATAACTTCAAAAAGGAAAAAGAAAAAGTTAAAGAGAACTAACCAAGAGCAACAAGATGCTGATTTTTACCACTGTCAGGAAAAAACTCCTTCAAAAGAGTATTCAAAAAACCTTCACTAGCAATAATATCAGGCTCATTCACTTGTGCATATCCACCAAGCACACCATCATCTGATGCCTCTACTCCCTAATCACACTCACCATAAAATAACACAATCATTACAATTAAACTCTTTAGGGTTTATTTTACTGGGTCAGAATCCTGTTAAAAGTCCCAAGTTGTAAAAAGCCTAAAAGGGAACGTTTTGATGAATTATCATTAAACAAGCATGACTTCTGTTCATCAAATTATTGATTTAAAACTGCACGTTAATTAACAAAGAATTGTTTTCAACATTTAAAACCTCTCGTCATTACTCAAAATTATGATAACCAAACAAAGAAAAACAAATTTTTACACGTTTATTCATCAAATTATGTAAACATTAAAATCAACTAGTTCATCATCAAAAATTTACTTGTAAAACATTTCTTCATCAACATAACTTACATCTAAAGCTTGTTATTCAAACAAGTAGACTTACTTGAATACTTCTAATGAACAAGCATAAACAACAAAATCTTAAACGTTCATTCTCAAATTATGTTACGTTAAAAACAACATATCCATCATCAAAAAAATTCGTTTTTAACACATAAAATGTCTCTCCACCGACATAAATAAAACTGTTATAAACTATTTACCAAAACAGTTAAACTTTATGTTCAACAAAAGTCTAATTAAACCGTTTTCATTTATTCATCAAAATAGTCCCTTTTAGACTTTCTACGACTTGGGGGTTTTATTGGGGTTTAAGTTCAGGACTTTCTTTAACAAGAACTCTAAACGTTTATTCATCAAACTATGTTACATAAAAAACAATAAATTCACATAAAAAAATCGTTTCTAACACATAACCCTTTTAGAAATTCTACAACATGGGTTTTTCAGGGATTTTTAATCTAATCATAACCCATATTTTATAAACTCAAAAAGATTTCTAAAAAAAAGCAGTAACTCACTTGCCAGTAACCAACACCATTTCGATACCAGTCACCCTTCTTTTGCTCATCACCAGTTTCTTGTTTCCACATCTCATCTGGGCTCTTAAACTCACGACCCATTCCATCTGACCCACTTATTTCCATGGCTGCTGCTATACGTGTACTATGTTTTGTACTTTGTGTGTTAGTGTACTTGCTGCTGATGTTGGTTTTGTTATGAGTGGTGGGTGAGTGTGAGTTAAAGTTAAAACACACGATGGTGTTTGTGTGTGTTGAAAACATGTACTGTGTACTATGTTGTCTTTGCCTTTTTTGGTGTTTTTTTGGGCTTGGGGTTTTGATAGGCCTGTTTTTTTTAGGTGCTGATATGGTAAATATGATAGATTTTGTGTTGACTTTATAGGTCAAATAAAAATAAATTTAGAAAAGAAAAAAGGAACTGTAAATTCAGTGTCTGTTTTTGGTATTAAAGTCAGTCTTGTACTGTATATAATAAAGAAAAAACACTAAATCAAGAGCGTTTAAAAAATTGTGAAAAACTAATTTGGATTAATGGGAAAACTCGTTTCGCCACGTGTTAGATTTGAGCAACATGATTGTCTAATAAAGGTCAAAATTTGGTACTTAAATGATCAAAATGCACTCAAATTCGTTTTCAAGAAAAAGATTCATAAAAAAAAAAAAAAAAAAAAATCTTCCTACTTGCATGACTTAAATTAAAAGAGAGAATTAGTGCATGACACATGTTGTATGATTGTGTGGATGAGAACATAAGTAAGAAGATTATGTATAAACATATAACAATGCTAAAAACAAATAACTTGCAAATATGAAGAAGGTAATTTATACATGAGTAATGCTACATCCACATAAGTTTTACACAAAAAAATCCACACAATGACGTGTTTATGTGTGATTGGGCTAATCAAAAGGAAGAAGGAGAAATTGTAGCAAAAGCTACCAATCACACTTAGCTACAGCTACATCATTGTGTTGATTTTTTTTGTGAAAAATTTATGTGGATGTAGCATTACTCTTTATACATACCAAATATACATCATAATTCATTACTGCATGTGTTAAATGTTAGAATTTTCAAATTTGTGTTAGATCACACGTGAATACGTGATTTATCATGCAAGTGACGTAATTGATACAAGGCATGATCATGCGTTGATTTCCCAGTGCCTTTTAAGGACCACGGACATAATAACAATTCAGGTATCGAGTTTCTTAGCATACTCCTGAACTGACAGGTAAAAAGATAAAAAGGTATTATAAATGCCTCGACCACCTCCTCAATTCATCTAAAATCTGTTGGTGTTAGTAATGATTCAGAAGTGGAAATTAAGTCCAAATTTGACAGCTACCCATCGCAACTGCTAGTTATTACCAACACCTTTATTTGATAAGGCCAGGTCTAACACACTGTCGCTTTGGTCTTAGTGTTCTTTTTGGTGCCTGTGTCGATAACGCATACATCTTCACAGGCAATAGTCCATCTGGAAATCCCTCCTGGTCCTGATGCATAACAAAAGATATGCAACACTATTTAGCTACATCAGCATTGAAAGTATAGTGGTTTGTATACGGTTTTTGAACCAAAAAAAACTGAAGTACATTGTCATTTTCATGGACATATGAACTTCTCGAAAACAAGAATTGGAACTAATTACCTTCATATTGTGGATGTGGAGACCACACTGAGTAAAGAGTTCATTGAAATACTCGTGTGACCTTGCAATGGTCTTATCTTCATTATCCAGCTTAAATCCTGAATCATGTCAACACTCAGGTCTCGTATAGCTTTATAGTATATTTGCATTAAGAACCAAGAAAATAGATGAACTACACAGCTCACAAGTGCAACATTCGTCTCCATCATAAATGCAGCTTTTACGTATAGCATTCAAATAATTAAGAAAAGTAAATGCATCATGGACATTCTACTGCATGTATCAAAAAATGAGAAAATGATAATGGACAGAAAATGAAGACTTCTTACCAGATCTTGCAAGGTTTTCTTTCAAAACAAAAAATCCACCAGGTTTAAGACCAGCCTACACATAAATGCATGTGTCAGTATGTACAAGTGCAATTCAACTGAAGGTGATGGTAAATGCATATATAAACAACGAAACAATATGTTGACTTATAGCCTTCCAAAAGAAATCTGTTTAAAGTGGGATTGCTGGATTCATCAGATAAAAAATACATTTTCATTTTTATTAGGGGCATTTTCAATGCAGCTATTTGACTATTAGTCAGCCTCTTAATATGTACAATACAAGTCGGTATAGAAATAAAACAGAAAGTTAATCAATTTTTAGGTAAATGGGTCAAAATATTGGCCTCTAGATGGCCTCTCATACTGCAAAAATATATAGGATAAGTAGCGAATATAAGTATGCAATATTTACCTTTGCTCTGTTGAAAAACGACACAAAGTCATCATCAGCAAGTTGCCCAATGCACCATTGGATCCATATGACATCATACCTTCCTGCATCTGGAGTGAACTCCTACGACATTTCCAAAACAAACCACTTTTAAAGCTTATCGTCACATGTACAAATTAATGACAAGGCAATGGATTTAGCACAATTGTGCTTATCAACAAATTACAGTAGCATCTGCATCAGCTATTCAGGGCATATTAGTCAAGATTTGACCAGCACATACACTTTACAGTAACATTTATCAGTACCTGCAGTGGGGTACAGTAAAAGTTAGCAGCTTTGTGATCTTCCGAGACCGACAGAATTTCAGGAGACAGATTCTCTCGAGCAGCCTCCAAGAAATGTGACACAGGCTCAAGAATGTCAACCTATAAGCAATCAATTTCAAGTGACTTGAGAGAAAGATGTGTTCACAATATTTTTTAACTTAAATATTTTTCTAAGGATATCTACCTCGTTGAAGTATCTTATAAGAAGATTCTTGGTCACCCTCCCGATACCAGAACCACAATCTGAAGCAGTATTTGCCAACAGTAAGAATCGTTAATGAACATAATTCTAACTTGAACAAAGAAGGGGTATACTATTCAGGGACAAGAATACTAATAGGAGCAGACATAATCAGCTTATAGGAAATAGCTTTTCAACCTACCCGTAAGAATAATCATATAGACAACAGATATTTGTAGACAAAAACACCTTAATTAACCCTAAAAATGTAGATCAACATAAGCTCTATTCGTCGTCCAAACACTAAAAACAGCTTATTTGCCTTTAGTAAACGTAATTCAAATAAGCAATCTGCAATCCCAAACACCCCTAATTAGAACAATTAGTACACATCAAATGTTCTTCAGGAGATGGATCAACATATCCACTACCAATATATAATTAGCAACACAATATCGATAGATAAACTAAAAGGTTAAAGAGAACTAACCAATAGCAACAAGATGCTGATTTTTACCACCATTATGAAAAAACTCTTTCAAAAGAGATTCAAGAAAACTCTCACTAGCCTTAATATCAGGCTCATTCACATGTCCATATCCACCCAACACACCATCGTTTGATGCCTCCACACCCTAATCACACGCACGACAGCAATAACACAATTATTTCTTTTTAAATATTTATGGTTTATTCTATTGGGTCAGAATCCTGTAAAAAGACCCCAAGTCGTAAAAAGCCTAAAAGGGGACCGTTTTAATGAACAATCATAAAACGAACAGCATAATTTTTAAACGTTTTATTGAATTATGTTACATTATCAGAAACTTGTTCTCCAACATAAAACGTTTCTTACTAACATAACTAACATTTAAAAATTGTTATTAAAAAAAGTAAAATTACTTTTGATGAACAAGCATATAAACGATATTTAAACGTTTATTCATCAAACTATGTTACGTTAAAAAACAACTAGTTCACAAGTATTTTTAACTCGTAAAACATCTTTTCATCATTATATACTAGTAAAATATATAAGGAAATGCACATTTTGAGGCCATGTACACCTCGCACACCCTTGTATACGGCTATGTTAAAACGGGTAAACTTTTGTTCATCAAAACTAACAATCTCGCAATATATAGGCTTTCTACGAACTCGGGTAGTGACCCTTTATTTATATAGCAAAAAAAAAAAAAAAAAAAAAAAAAAAAAAAAAAAAAAAAAAAAAAAAATCCTTAAAACTTACTTGCCAATAAGCAACAGCATTACCATACCAATCTCTCTTCTTTTGGTCATCACCAGTTTCTTGTTTCCACATCTCATCGGGGTTCTTGTATAGTTGTATTCACGACCATTGTAATCTGACCCGCTGATCTCCATTGTCATCTGGGACTCAGTTTGGGTGTGTGTTTTTTTTGAAAGCGTATGTATGTTTTTGCTTTTTTGGGGTTTCGGGCTGGGGTTTTTGTCGACTGTTTAGGCCTGTTTTTTAAAGTGCTAATATAGAAAAATAAGAGGTGTTTGATTTCGACTTAATTGACTTAATATGAAAAAAAATTGAATTAATTAAGTCATATGAAAACTGTTTGTTTGTGACTTGTTAAAAAAAGATGACTGAAAATATTAAGTAATAAAACTGAGGTTGTCTGCATTAAGTCATCTCTTAATTAAACGTGACTTAATAAAAAAAATAACAATGAAGCGCTAAATTGGATATGTTTAAAACGTTGCCTATACAACCCAAAATCGAATTTAAAGGTGCGTTTGGTCTATAAAAGGATTTAGGACCCGTTTGGTTTGTATATGAATTCGGATTTAGATTAAGGGGGTGCTTGGTAAGGGGGTTAAGGGGGGTGGGGAATGGGTAAGGAATTCAAAATGGCCTACCTCACTCAAATTAGGTGCTTGGTTAGGGGTGTGCAAAGGTATTGATTACCTTGTAGTGGGTAATCAACATTATAGAGTAAATTGAGGGGTAAAGTATTGATTACTCACCTCACTCAATCCTTTGCATTCCCTCTCTCTTTCCTTTTACCTTTACATTTTACCACTTTGAACCAAGTGGACCCAATTTGGATTTTGATTTGATGTAGAGAGAGAATATATTATCTTTTATAAAAATAATGTATTTTATTTATTTGTATAAAATATAAAATGTTATTTTATTTTGAAAATAAAAAAGATATAGAGTGAAAAAATGGACCCACAATAATGGTGTCTCTTGAATCCTAATAGCCTTGGGAGGTATGAGTTTTATGAGTCTTATACCCTTGACAAGACATCAACCCATGAACCAAACATTTTACTACAACATTCAATCCATTCCACCAATCCAAAAGTCACCAACCAAACAGACCCTTAGAATTGGATTTAGATTCGGTTTAGAATAAAAGAAAATGAAATAAGAAAAAAAATATTTTGTTAAAAGTTATTTTAGTAATTAATAAATAATTTATTTGAGAAAAAGTGAGATGATTTTGTTTTTTAATAATTAATTTATGTATAGATTATAAGATACATGTAGGGTTCAATTATTTGCCAAAGTCATGTCATGATTCAATCTTTGATTCTTGGGCCACTTCAATTACCAAAAATTTAAACCATTCTATCCATTACTTAATTGTCACACCCTCACACCAAACGCACCCTAAATAATGATTGGAAACGTAAAAAACAATGACATAATTCTTATATTTAATTTTAATTATTGCAACCTTAATCATTGTAACCTTAATCACAAAACATAGGGTGTTAACAAAACCCTAAATTATTTTATAAAGTTTCAGACTTGATTGTAAATAACATAAATATTTATAAACATTCAATTAATAGTAAAATCTTGCAAAAACAATAACACTAATTAAACATAATTATATTTTAACCACAGTTTAAAGCAATAAAAAATCTTAATTAACTAGACCACATTTGGTCCTTATTAGTTATTACACATGAAGAAACAAGAATCTTTAAGAGCTTTTTAACTTGCTTCTGCTTAAAAACATGAATCTTTTTATTGCCAGAAACAATACCCATGTGCTCTTTGTGATCTTTTCCTTTATCATTAGAAGCAATGCGGAGCTTAGCACGGTTTTTAGGATTTGGGCTCTTAAACCTTTGAAGAATCCTAGCAACCCTTCCTTTTTCCATATTGCAGATAGTGCCCCTGAAACCGTCTTTCGTGATTTTACTTCTGATTCATTGTCTTCATCGTCACTTGATTCTGCAGCTTGAATCATTACCTTGCATCTGTTTGTGGTACATAGTTCAGATTCCCGTTCACATATTTACAACTTGACTTTGGAGGTCAAGCACACATAGTCCAACTTCAAATTAAAAGTGTAATTGCATTCGTTTGACTGCAATCTAACTAAACTTGGTCAACTTATATAGCCAGGATCTAACTTTCTATTATACAAAGTTTCAACATACTTAATTCAATGGACTTCGTATGTTTGCTGGGTGCCAGCATACATGACACATGTTTAGTAGCTTTGACCATGTCGGTTTTTTCAGACATGGCATGTGGAGACCGGTTAACTTAGTAGTTACCTTCGATAGAGATATTTGAAACTATGATAGCCAAAGTAAAAGTTGGTTATTGAAAAGAAAATCTTGACCAGATTCGGTTAGCCTTTTATGTATTTTGCCCTTCATTTAGTTTACTCCTAAAGTCTTTACAGAAAAGTAACACACCTGATATGAACTTTGAATTAGAAAGTATAGTTTGAGCTCAAAGGTCAAAGGGATTATCTTGATACAGAAAGTTGTTTATTCATTTATACCATTCGTCACATAAAGAAGAATATACCTGATAGCGGGGTAAGTCAAGCAGGTAGCAGCACACTTTGAAGCTGCCCCTAACAGAAAAGCATTGAGTGCAGAAAGTGACTGCGGGTTACCTATTTGTCTGTCCAGTAGTCTTTGTTTCAGTTGATCAAATGCAGTGTACTGCAACCAAAAAACAAATATGTATGGTTTTTTCTTATTACAAATACCAGCATTATTCATCAAGAATGTCATTTTTTTTTTTTTCTTTTTCTTGGTGATCATCATTCATACCATGCAAACTTGCACCTTTTGAAGAGGATATGAGCATATGATAGACAAGGGTATATTTTGACTTTTGATGTCAAATACACTACTTTCCAATTTGATACAGTTAAGGATCTTCATTTGATTTATTCATTATTCTCATGGCAGAGAAGATTATGAAGTACCTGAATTGCAGGATTAATCGTAAGCAGAATTGATATGCCGAGTCCGTCAAACGCCTCTTCCCACGAATCCTCACAGAGGCTCTTCCATAACCCTTTGGACTTGCCAAACTCACTTGTTTGCATCCTTGATGCAGCTGTATCCAAAGGCTGAAAAACACCTCAGAATTAAATTGAGTCAATTTGGGTTATGTTTTATCCCTAATGGGTCAAATTTAAAAAAAAATAAAAAAAATAATAAGTAAATAAATCAAAATAAATAAAAATAAAAAATACTTGACTAGGAAACGTGTCAAACAAGTCGAAAGATGACCATTATGTATTTTCGATACAACAATTTATTTTAAAAAACTGGACAATAAGTATTTCAGGTCAACTTTGACACGTACCAACAAAATACCCATTTTGATTCACTGCCAAACCCTTTAAGTCTGGCCATTTTTCAGCATCTGGATTTAATGATTAATCATCATCTCAGCTAACAAGCACTGATATATAACTATAACTATTTACTGACCTGGGTGATTGCAACAGTACAAGCACCAGCAACAGCAGCAATAAGCAAGTTGGCTCTGGTTCCAATAGACTTATATCCAGACTTCTCTATGTACATCTTCCTAAAGAAGCTATATCCATAGAAGTATATGAAGGATGAAATAAACGATTGCAGGTTCTTTGTCCCCAGCCCTTGAAACAAAGATAGAACTTGACGTTTTCGAATCGCTTCCCAGAGAACATCAGAAAGATTCCTACACGAAATTTTGGAGTAAGATGAGATTTGCATAGAAGGAAAATCTACATATACATTGCGGGGGATTCATATCTGAAATCAGCATTAAAACTAAACTAGTTAATAAAAATAAATAACCCCTTTAGTTAAAGCTTCTTATACGTCTATCTGCAACCTCAAAATCAGTACTTCCAGCCGCTAGCTAAATGTAATCGATCAAAAGGACAACCTATAAATAGCCTCAGTTGTGAATTCTGATCAAACTTCTGGTTGGAATGGTTACTATGTGAGCTACTACCTACTAGTTACTAACGATAAACATACATAAGCATTTCATTTATGCATTTGGAAATAACAAACTTTGTTATTCACTATACTTATCACACAAGAGGTTGTTTTGGATTGCTTATTATAATTGCCGATTTCCTTTGTCCATTTCAATGCATCAGATAGTAGTTGAGGGGGTGTTTGGGATTGTTTAATTTAAATGCTTATTCCTTCTAAAGTAAACAGATAAGCAGTTTCCTATAGAGTGTTTGGGGTTGCTATCATTTAAAACAATTTGCCAATAAGAATCTGCTCAATTGGCGGTATAATTTTACAATTTTGAACAAGCAGTTTTGAAGCTGCTTATCTAATCAACTTATCAAATTCTAATAATAACCCACGGAAGGCGATTATTTGACTCAAATGTAGGCAGACTAACCGGGGCATCCCCGTGACCTTTTCCGAACCCTTTCCCTGTCCACCCCCAAGATGTTTACCTGGTGAGGTTCGAACCTAAGCCCTCTTGTAAGGACATCCGAATGCCTAACCACTAGACTATCTTTGTGGTTGTTATCTTAAACTCTAATAACATTCCTATTAAATTCTTACATAAGCAGAATTACCTAACACTCAAAAAACTTCTTATCCATTTACTGTGTTCTGTCACAGCTGAAGCATATCCAACCACTTGTTAACGGATTAATGTGTTGTGTACTTTTGTTACAGAAGAAAGTAGTGATTTCAAAAAGCATAAACATTTTGAACAAGCACTCGCAATTTTACTAATTCTGAACAAATTTTTTAGAGGGTTTACATTCTATTTAATATTCCTGTTGATTGACATCCTACAAATAGTAGGAAATGTACCGGTGTGTGAATGGTTTATACTCTGGATATCAATCTGAATCATGTAATCACTTTCAGATTAAAGTATTTCGACCCTATATGCCTCGAGTTCACGAAATCCTTAATCGGATAAGACAGATTGGCAATTGAAATCTAAGGCACGAGAAATCAATCAGAAACGTTAGTATTGTTTTTGTTATGTTCTGCAAAACCACCAACCGAAATTCGGTTAATTTCGGTTATTTACCAACCATTGTGTTGGCTAGTAAAAGACACGTCGGTTGGGTTTTGGCAGGAAATCCTGTTAACAATGATTCATAAAAATCGGTTAGGTTTTGGGGCACGTGGCCAACCCCGCAAGAGTCGCCGCCCCTTGACCCTGCAAAGGCCCCCCCCCCCCCCCCCCCACCCCACGTCTTAGTCGTGGCGGTATCAAGCTAACTATAACGAGTGTGCACTCCGCACCTCCTAACTCGTCTTAAGCTAAACTTGTACAAGGCTGTTGGTCTCTAGTAAAACACAATCACCTAAAATAGTTGATAACACTTACGCTTTTGTGACAGCCATCCTAGTGATCAAATTACATACATAAAAATAATTACCACAGGCGAACAACCCAAAATTCTAAAACTAAAGGCAACTTAGAGATCACTTACTAAAAGAGTAACCAAAAATAATAATAATAATAATAATAATAAATAAATAAATAAAATAATAAAGTGAAAAAAGAAATAAAAGAGTGTACTTGTATTTTCTGAGATGGGGAGTACGTAATTCAGCTTGATACTTGGTTTTACAAGTATCTAAAGGGTACAAAATAGTGGTACTTGCTAATGATCCTATTGCACCTGCTGTTGCATCCACCAATGATTCCATATCAAACCCTCCACCCATCCTCTTTTTCTTTTCTTTTTTTTTTTAAAAAAACTCTTTTTTATAAAATTAATTTTCTGCAAACTTAAATTGGAAAATGGAAGTTGTAGAATTATTATTATCTTGATGAAAGTAAGATGGATGATAGTGAGTTAGTAACGTTTGGCTTACGTAAGAGGGGAATGGGGCTCTCTGTGTGATTAATTGTTTATTGAATTTAATTTAGAAGTATTCTCAAAAAATAAAAATAAAATAATACTAATAATAAAAAATTAGAAACGAGTCACTACTTGATTGACCCTTCTGGTCGACAAACTTTGTTCTGATTTGGACCAGGTCAAATTTATGTAACCGGGTCGGAGCGAAACCGACTCATGTGTGCGGCTTTCACTTGTCATAGGTTCAGAGCAGGTTTTAGGTCCACAGTCGTGTAACTCGTGTCTGCTTTTAGCTTAATCTTTTGTCCAAAAATTACTTTTTTTTTTTTTTTTTTTTTTTTTTTTTTTGCTAACAACAGCCCTAAGGGCTATGTTTAAAAGGATGTTTTTTCTTACAATTTGATGTAATGGACTATTTTAACCAATCAGAATTAAATGTTAGTTATGCATCCACCTTTTTCGTAATTATTTTCGCAATTTCAGTAATTTTCATCCAATCATGATAATTCATTAATAACATTGTAATAACAATCACTTGCTTAAACAGAACCCTAAGGGTTGTTGTTAGCAAAACATTTTTTTTTTCTTTTTTTTTTTTTTTTTGTTCTCCTAGCCAAATTAAATTAGGATCAAATGACAAGAAATATTAACATGAGAAATATGAAAAATAACTATAATAACACATTAGAGATGTATCAATTTATGAATTGTTACATAAGAAAAATGAGAAATAATTATAATACTACCTCCGTCTCAAAATTATTGTCCATATTTCCTATTTAGGATGTCTCAAAATAATTGTCCACTTTCCTTATTAAGTAAAAATTAGAGAATATAGTGGAGGAATATTCCATTTTAGTGGTTGAAAATTAAAGTGTCCCCACTATTATTAAACTTTGTGTTTTCTCTCTCATGACAATAATTTTGAGACGGAGGGAGTAACACATTATAAGCCGATCTAAAACAAACACTCAGTTTAATGAAACTTTGTTTCTAAAGAAATTAATGTAGATATTTGTATTGAAAAAACTTACCAATGATCTTAAACGTATGAACATATAATTAAGAGATTTTATTTTTGAATATATTTCACGAGCAAAATAACCCGCGCGTTGATGCGGTACGGCTTTTTTTGTTAAATTTCATGTGATCGACGTTGTTGTTGATGTCGGGTTGGGTGTGTGGGACCGGAAGAATCATGTGTATAGGAAAAAATATAAACATATTTGATTGTTAATTATGGGTAAGCAAACGTAGTTGTCAAAAGGTTGTTTTGAGACGAAAAGTTATATCATTATGCAAAGATATTTAAGGAACATAACATGTAATAAGTTTTCTATAACAAAAATCAGTATAAGAGATGCAAACAAATGAGGCCAACTGCAAATTTTGTTCTAACTTTGTATTAAAAAAAAAAAAAAAAAAAAAAAAAAAAAAAAAAAAAAAAAAAAAACCTTGTATGTTTTTGTTAAAGAGTTACAAATACGGATACATGCTTATTCAAACATCTTGAATCCGGAAACAGCAATGCAAATCGAGCAATATAATTAAGCGTTTGCGAATTTACAAAAAAGTATGTTATCAAGCATGTTACCATTGTATACAATCAGATTGCACCTATTCGTAAGGCCATGAGAAACCTTGGTAAAAAAAATGTATGTTTTTAAGACAAAAACTGTACCAACACATTTTGACCAATTCGATCTACTTCTTTATGGAGCAGCTGAACCGAATCGACGACATTAGGCCGCCTCTGGTGGTTTCTTCCTGCCCTTAATATGTGTAATAACCATCCATCCTCCTTCTGTCGCATCTTTCTCCCTGTCTTTTTTTCCCTGCACATTTCATACAGTTAACTCTGTGAAAAAGAGAGTTTTTCGAAGACACAAGAAAACAAAGCAGTATAGAACTAACCAAGCAAGCATTGAGTTCTGCACATTATGTGATGAGTATGCCTAGATAGCCGTACCAAAATATGTACATTCATTTTTTCTATCGCACATATGGTTTACGGGGATTTTTCTATTAGCTTGAGCTAAAAGACCATAAATTATTTCCACCTCTAAATTTGTAGTATTGATAGATATATGATACTTACTCTTGTTTTATCACGTATAACAAAGATCAACGTTGTTTTTCGTGGACTAAATAATCTCATCATGAACTGAAAAGTAGAAATTGAAAATAAATTTGTTTAAAAACTAACAATAAAGTTCATACCTGAAATCCAGTTTTTAGTAGTGGCTTATTCGCAGTGCTCACGACCAATATCATGGCACCACCTACACAACACAAATTTTGAAAGGTAAAACCAATTTATTTACAGGACTGGTTAAATCCATATGTATGCACTATGTCCGAAACAGCAAGCGCAAAAAGTGTACTTTGTTTTTCAAATATCATCCTGAAACATGCAAAAGTATACTGAGCTGCAAGTGGTAATAAGCTATCTGTTTCACTTTCTACTAACACTAATCCAAAATTGTTAAATCAAACAATTTATATATGAACAAAAATAGAAAAAATTGTTGACTTGTAAAAGGAAAGTTTTCATTATAAACCTCACCTCGTTCTCTTCTATCAGTACCCTCAAGATCCATTACAATAGTGCAAGGTTCGATATCAGCACATCTAGCCATCCATATACCTTTGGTTGTCTGTGACCTGATACAAACCTAATGCTTCAGTTTGCTAAGCTAGGGTCAGTAAACACAAAACTAAGGAGGCATATGGGATTGTCTATTGGCTCTTAAAAAAATGTAATCTTGAATAAGCAGTTGCAAACTGTTTATTAACAACAGTTTATTGCACTCATAGGAGATAAGCAGCTTGCACTCTCAAATACTCTAAGAACTGTTTATCTGCTGTATAAAAATGCAATAAGCAGATTAGCAGTTTAATTAAGCAATCGAAACACCCCCTAAACTAACAAAATAGATACTTACCTTCCCTTAAAGGCATCCATGATCTTACACTTTGACAGCGTAATTTATTTGTTAAGAAATTAATGCTGCCTTCAATCAGACACACAAACAGGTTGTTTAAACTTCTTAATTACCACACCGTTAACTCTTTTTTCCAGTTACTTTTTAAAACATCTAATTCTTTGTTTTAGCCTTATTCAGCAAAGTCACTATATATCAGTAAGAAAGAAATATGTCAATAAAGATAATCATTCTTATTTCAGTACCTTGGCAGCTTCAAAGAGAAGAGGAATTGTTAGCATTCAAACGCTGGCCAACACTCCAATCTGTAAAACCGTTAATACACTAATCGTCAACACAAATAGTCGCTTCAGTCTCATAAAAAGCCTTAAGATTATTTTATTAACGGTAACAGAAACTGTTCTCAATAACCCGAGTGTATAAATTAGAGTACTTTTATTGATGGGATTTCAAAACCAACATTCATTGAACAAAAACTAAAAATAAAAAACACACCTTTCTATAGCTGTCCACTTTCTTACAATGCCTTTCTTCATCCTTCAGTAGTAACTTCCTCCTGCAACTTGACCAACAAAAAGTATATAAAATTCTTAAAAGATAGCAGTTGAACGTCCAAATATAGGCTTTCAAAAACGTTTGCGGTGATTAATTTACCTCATTGGCATACGCCTCATCATCCCTTATAACTATATCATCAGCATGAATTCCTTCACGAAACTATGACATGGTTAACCCATAAGCTCGTCAGTTTAAGAGGCCGTGGATCATGGTTACTGCTCCAAGGTAACTCCTCCATAGCCTTTACATCTCTAGGCATGAAAAAAGGATACTGTAACTGCAAAAAATAACAAAGGTATATGAGCCTATATAAACCTGATAAAAAAGGTAACACAAACATCAATTAACTCAATACACCAAGTAATTAAAACATAAAACGAAAAAAACAATATGAATTCTACAATGACTAAAGATTTCAAACCAGATTCAACCTACCAACATATAAAAAAAAATAAAAAAATAAAAAATAAATAAATAACCCGTACCAAGACATATCCGGAACCCAAAATTCAGTCAGCTGCAAAATTGCACCAAAAAAAGCTAAATGAAAAAAAAAAAAAAAAAAAAAAAAAAAAAAAAAAAAAAAAAAAAAACCGTAAATTATTATCTAAAAATTGGTTAGTACCTACATCACAATAAGAAACTAGTGGTTCTTCAATCTTCATTTTGTTCTACCTAATCAGAACACATATGAAAAACACAAACTGAAAAGTCAGAATTAAATGAAAAGAAAACACCCTTTTTTTTTAAGATAAAAACATCAATATGATTAAAATAAAGAAACTATGTTACCTTTGGAAGAATTACTATCTTCAAATTCATCTTCTTGATGACCCATTTTGCTTGATTTCATTTTTTTTAACCTAATTTTTTACAAAGGGGTTTTTTTAGGTGATGATTCAGGTTTTTTTTTTTTTTTTTTTTTTTTTTTTTTTTTTTTTTGGTTGTAGATGAAGAACCGATCCAAGTCTTTTTGATACTGTGTTAATTTGTGTTTGTGAATCTGTGTTGATAGAGAAAGAAAGAGTAATAGTGGGAGGAAGAAGCAGAAGTGTGTGGAAATTTTGTTGAGCTGGTCGAATGTGGGAGAGGAGGGTAATATTACCACTCACAGAAGGACTATTACAATACAATACAATAGTCATTACGGACAGTCATACGTGAATAGTAACAGTGCCAAAGTTTCTAAGCCAATGGGCTTATGCCAAAGAGTATAGGAGATACTGTTTGGGCCTATTTTTCCTGCTAATGACCAAATATCCACCAATGGTGTGCAAAATTAGCAAAATACGGAGACTATAAGATTTTTACTAATGGCCCGTTCATTTTTATCTATTAGTATATAGTATAATGAGGGTGTCTTAGAGCATCCACAATAGGTCAAGTGGTTCAAACCTTTTTACTATTTTAAAAAGTCTTTTAAAATGGTTTTTTGCATTGTAATTAAAGTTTTTTGAAAAGCTTTTCTGCAAAGACTTGGAAAAGCTCAAGTCTTTTCTCAAAGCTTTAGCCATTAAATGTCTTAGGGAGTGGCATCACCTTCAGTATGACATGCGGTTTGGAGCATGCCGCTCGGCATGCCCATTGCCACTCTTTCGGTATCAAAAATTCGGCAAGTGGATCAGTAAACATTACCGAATCGGCAAAGCAATGACAATTAAAATCGAGACGATGGAGCATTTATTATTAGAGCCGTTAGGCACTGGAAAAAAATCCTTTAAATATACAATTCTTTCACACAAACAATTCACAAAATATTTATCATCAAATCACACAATATTAACTATGGCTTCATCATCCTCTTCTTCATCCTCGGACGAGTTAATTATTCCCGCCGAATCATCCGATCTATGGTTATCCGGTACTACCTTCGAAACCTTTTTAGCCGGGTACGATGCCCTTGAAGACATGATGAGGCGAAAAATGATCCGTTTTTAGGGGGTCATTTAAGCCCGAATCCGACTTTATTTGATCAAATATTGCCCTAAATCGTTCCTTTTGTGATTTTAGGTGTTTGGAGAGTGAATTCTGGAAAAGAAGCCATTTTGGACGTTTTTGGAGCATAAAAGTGAAGAAAACGGCAAAGTATCAATTTTCCATGCTGAAGACACTAGGTGACGGCGTCAAGAGTTACACCCTGACGGCGTCAGACATTAAGAATAAAACACCGTAGTTGATGACGGCGTCAAAAGTCATCCTGACGGCGTCAAAGTACCAAGAATAAAATACCGTGGTTGGTGACGGCGTCACATAGGCCGTCATAAGTAGATCAAGGCCGTCCGAGGAAGTATTTGGCGGCGAGGTGACGGCGTCACATGCTTGTCTTGACGCCGTCAGCCCAGTTCTCCTATATATAGTTTTCTAGATTTTTCATTAAAGGGGAGAAGTTTTGGTGAAACCCTAAAGACGAATTTGGTGTATCTTTTACAGGTTTTTCAAGGGTTCCAAACCCTTGATACCTTGCATTGTAATTGAGATAAGTGTTCTTCTAATTCAATCAATATGTCTATGTGTTGGTTGTTTATATCTTGTTCTTGTCTCAATTCCATTATGCTAGGCTAGATCTCTTTTGTGTTTGCTTAGATCTAATGAAACCTAGATGTTGATTACTTGTTTATTCTTGTCTTGGATGAATGATTTTATATGTTAGGCTTAAGAAAACTGGCAGATCTCCAAATGGTAACATGCTTGAACGTCTTAAGAAACATGAACCGAGGCGTACTAGGTCTTTATTGATTGTATTTAATGCATGAGCCACTGTTTACAATCCCTATAGTTGTGCTGGGTCATGGTGTAGGAGGAGATAAGAGCTCATAGAGTTGGGGAGTTATGTATGCCACCCCACGAATGGTATTAAGGAATACAATCCGTCATCCATACAAGTATAACAAGTAATTAACGTGTAAAAGATATCTAGGGAGTAGTGAAGTCTAAGTAAACACAATTTCTCCAATCACTGCTCACAACCTTAGTATAATTTAGTTTAATTTCATTTTTAGTATTTTATTTTGAATATATATTAGTTTTGGGTTAGTTGAATAGCAACTAATTCCGCCCACTCTTCCAAAACCCGAGATTTTACTTGCTTTCATAAAAATATAAAAATACAAAAATAATCATCCCTCACCTTTAGAACTATTAATTAGGTTTTCTAATCCTAGCGACACTATTCCTAAGCTGAACGATCAATCCCCCGGTACTTGTCACTATACTATACTACAACGATCAGGTACACTGCCTGGTGGGGGTTGTAAGCTTCTCGAGATCCCTCGAGAGGTAAAGCCTATTGCGATTCCCACGCATCAAGTTTTTGGCGCCGCAGCCCGGGGAATAGTTATTGTCTAGGTTAGGATTTCTTTTTATTAGGTCTACTTTCTAGATTCCTTTCTAGTAAGATTTTATTTTTATTTTTAGGTCTTCTTTAGTCTATCTTATTTCTTCGTGCCTTTGTTCGTAACTCTTTACCATCCGACATCATGGAAGGTGGTAACATCTTTGAACCCATCATCCCACCACAACAAAACCCACCATTAGAACCCCTTAGGCCCCGAACCTTAGGAGAGTATTCCCGACCTAGCCACCAAGGCTACCGAAACACCATTGAGCTCACCGGAGACAATGTGACCCCCTTGCGATCCGACACCATCCGGTTGGTGCAAAGCGGATGTGCATTCCATGGACTTCGTTCCGAAGATCCAAACCAACACCTTAAGGACTTCCTCAAAATCGTAGATTCCATAGACCTAGGTGTTGAAACTAGAGAGACTACCCGTTTACGCCTATTCCAATTCTCTCTACGGGATCAAGCTAGTCAATGGCTTGAGCGTTTACCCGCGGGATCCATCACCACATGGGATAATCTCACCACTCGTTTCCTTGCTCAATTTTTCCCACCGGGAAGAACTACTAAGCTTAGGAATGACATCTTGATGTTCCAACAACGTCAAAATGAATCTCTTTATGAAGCATGGACTCGTTTCAAGGACTTACTCAAAAAAGTCCCTCATCATGGCATAGATCTTTGGCTCCAAGTCCAAATCTTCTATGACCATATCGACATCTCCACGAGGCGAACCATTGACCAATCGGCCGGTGGTAAGCTACGTGATCTTAGTGCGGAACAATCATGGGAACTCATAGAAGATCTTGCTCTCTATGACAACGAAAGTTGGAATGATCCCCGTGATTTGAACAAAACGGTCAAGGCAATATCTTTGCCTTCGAACAATTCTAGCACTCCCGACCGTAGGATCATGGAACTTGAGGACCAAGTCAAGTTTCTCATGAAATCTTACGAAGCTCCGGAGCATTCAAGCCAAGTGAACAAAATCACTTCTTCATGCGAATTATGTAGTGGTCCCCATGACACTTGTGATTGTGTGGAACTCCCCGGAACAGCTTTTGCGGACTACGCATCCACGCGTACCGACGAAGCGGGAGATAAGTGGTACACTTTCAAGCCCGAGCCAAACACATACGGTGATTCATACAACCCCTCATGGAAAAATCACCCAAACCTTAGGTGGAAACAAAATCAACCCAATTCTTCCAATCCGCCTAATCGTTACCAACCAAACGGTCCACAATCCAACCGTACCTTCAACAACAATCCTTCTAACAACTATGGTAGTACCGACAATCTTGAAGGATTGATGTCAAAATTCATGGCATCTCAAGAAGCCCGCACAGCTAGGTTCGAAACCGAATTCAACCAACAACAAACGGAGATGACCAACAAAATTGACAACTTGTTGAAAGCCCTCAACAACCAAACATTAATCACACCTAGGAAGGACACTAGGGAGACCAATAGTGGAATCCAAATCAAGGACCCCTCATCATCCAAACATGTCCACTTTGTCAATGTTGTCACCATTAAGCCGATAGATAAGGAGATAGAGAAGAGTGACAAGGATGAAGTTAGAGTAGAAGCCGATAGTGAGGATGAGAGTAGGGAAGTTGAGGTTAATAAGGATGAGGAATTGGAGGAGGTAGAACCTATAGAGGAATACTTTGATAAGTTGCCAACCGAGGAAGAACGGGAATACCATAAGGATTTATTCGATAGTCCCGAGAAAACATATATCTTTGGCGACCCCCTGATCAAAATGGGAGACCCCTCTAACATTAACATCCCATGTAATATCGGGCACATGCATATATGGAAAGCTTACATCGACCTTAGATCCCCCGTGAACATCATGACTAGAACCTATTACAATTGGGTGATGAAGAAGCAACTCAATTTTAGGATGATGCCCGGTAAAAATTTGATAAGTAATTTTGCAGGAAGAGTTAAGGGAGTACATGTGATTATAGGGAATCTCACCTATGAGATTGATTTTATGATAGTGGAAGACACTCGTCCGGTGATAGATGCTTGCCTAAGCCAAATAATATTCGGGAAACCATTTGTTGAGGCCACTAGGATGAGTTATGATCCGACTTTAGGGATAGTTAGGTTCAAGAAAGATAATGATGAGGTTGCTTATCAAATGCCCTACAAGATCGAACAATACCGCCTTCTCTCTAATTTCGAAAAGGAACATAAGCAAGCGGCTTATTATAGGAATGAGGAGGATAGACGTAGAGGAGTAGAGTATGTTAGAAATAGGATGCTTGGTTTTTACAAAGAGTGCTTGCAACTAGGTCCGGAATACAAAACTGGTTTAGAAGACGACCTAGAGAGTGGAACCAATGATGAAATCACGTGATAACCCATGACTTTGAGTCTAGCTACAAGACTCGTAAATAAAGAAAAGCGCTTCTTGGGAGGCAACCCATGTTTTGTGTGATTTTATTTGTTTGATTGTTATTTGCTTCCGTATGCATGCTTTATTTTTATTGTTGGTTGATCATGTTTCTAAACTAAAATGTGGAAATACTTTACTTTGTTGTTTTGGCCTAGTCTTAACTCCACCTAGAAGTATTTTTGCAAAAGATAAGTGTAAGGGGAAACCCCAAATATGTTTTTAAGAAACAAACCGATCATGATTCTCCACAATATTAAATGAACATGTATATTCGTATTTGTTAGAGTCAAATGCTTGTATTGAGTCATAATGAAGTTTTGCAGGATTTTCCAGGAAGTAGGACAAAGTTTTTCCAGAAATTTTCCGGAAACTTAACATAAGAATTTCTGCAGGTCCATTCTGACGGCGTCAGAGTATTACTCTTGACGGCGTCAGGAGTTAAAAATCTGGAAATTTTACCGGTTTTGTTTTTCTAACGGAGTCTTATGGTTTTTGTGAATTATTAAGTTTTATAATCTTCAGGAAATCTGCAAACTTCATTCCACAAGCATTATATCTTACTTTGTTTTCTAGGATTTAGTAACTTATATAGGATACCGCCGATTTTACGCGAGGTTGTCTTGTCTATTGTTGTCAGGATTTACAGGTTATTTATGACAAGAAGATGATTTATATTCTGGAAGGGAAGCTTTGATTGTTCATTTTCTTGGAGGAAGATTTAACCTGGCCCACCTATAATCCATACCGAGCGAATCAGGGGAGTATTTGATTTCATTCTCTTTACTTTTTAACTTTTACATTCTTTACTTGAACATTGGGGACAATGTTCATCTTAAGTGTAAGGGGAGGGTAAAAAGATGATACCTTACATATGCACTTTCGCTTGAGTTTGTTTTGTTTGATGGTAGATGTGTAATAAAACTATGAGAAATACTTGTTAGTGTAATTTTAGCGCCAAATTTAAAAGTTTTTACAACATTTAGGAGTGAAACTTTAGCCATAGCAAGCGTCTCATGGATAGGAGGTTGTATGACTAGCACATAACCGTATATTCAGAAAAATTTTTCACCCAAAAATGTGAGGTTCGCCTTTAGATTTGATAGGAAAAGCATTCATTATTGGTGCTTATGAGTGTACCGGTAGCATTTAGATTCTAGAACTTGCGTTAGTGATGCATCCCGAGACCGCTAGTGAGACTACATTCGTGTGGTAGGATTTACTACATGATAAGAGGCATTAGGATCACCCTTGTGTTAAACCCGTATCATAATTACTTGACCATTTAAGTCATATTACTTGGCTAGTTAAGTCAACTAATTTTTCCCACACCCTTAGCGTTGTACTCATTTTTAGTACACGATACCCCTAGTACACCCCTCCGAGCCTATCTTTTCGTTTTTAACTTTAAGCATTTTACTTAAAGGAAGAATTTGTTACACCCCACTTAAATGTACACCCAAATCGCCTTAGCCTTCCGTGTATGCGCTCATTTTTAGTGCATTATTGTTATTTGTTAAACCCTAAGTTAACTTTCTAATTGATTACATGGTTGCTAAGTCGAGTCATATCCTTGTACATATTGTTTTGGGACGATTGGGACTCATGGGTAAGTACTTATTTTATGGAGTAATGGGGAAGAACATCATATTATTACCCCCATATGTACGTTAATCTTAAAAGTGCTCCAAGTGTTTTGATTTTCTTAATTCGAGTCATTAGATTAGTTAATTGTAAAGCATGTAAAGATTCAAGTGTAAAGGGAACGTTCATACCCCTATGATGTATTATTTTGGATGGTAGGGTAAGAGTGTATGTAAAAAAAAAAAAAAAAAAAAAAAAAAAAAAAAAAAAGTCGAAAAAATTAAGAAAAAGAAAAAAAAATAGAAAAGAAGAAGAGAAAAAAAAAACATACGGACTACCATCCCGTTTCATTCTATGTTCATTTTATTTCTTAGTTATTTTTCGTTTATTATCTTAAGTCGAGTCTAGTCTTGGCTTAGCAACGCCATCTTGTACATGTAATTAACAAAGATTGTTAACTCGCCACCAGTAAAACTTCCTTTATCCAACAAAACCGTGTAATTCATATCCCTATACCTAACGTTACAACCCTTTAAAAGACCTCTTTGATAGTTTATCCTAGGTGCTTACGCCATGTGGTGGAGGTTTGATCCTTTCCCAAGCCTATGGTAATCTATTTTGCTATGACAGGTAGTGAGAGATATCTTCCATTTCCATAATGTTATATTACTTTATTACACCCGAGAGATGTGAGTATCTAAACACTATTTGTGAGGTGCTTGTGTATGACCTCCGTGCTTGTCTATTGGTCTTTAGTGGAACGATTATTTGTTGTAATTACTTTTATATTAGTATTAAATGACCCCTAACTTGTCTTTTGAGTAGAATAAAAGCTCATTTGCTTGAGGACAAGCAAATCTCAAGTGTAAGGGTATATGATGAGGCGAAAAATGATCCGTTTTTAGGGGGTCATTTAAGCCCGAATCCGACTTTATTTGATCAAATATTGCCCTAAATCGTTCCTTTTGTGATTTTAGGTGTTTGGAGAGTGAATTCTGAAAAAGAAGCCATTTTGGACGTTTTTGGAGCATAAAAGTGAAGAAAACGGCAAAGTATCAATTTTCCATGCTGAAGACACTAGGTGACGGCGTCAAGAGTTACACCCTGACGGCGTCAGACATCAAGAATAAAACACCGTAGTTGATGACGGCGTCAAAAGTCATCCTGACGGCGTCAAAGTACCAAGAATAAAATACCGTGGTTGGTGACGGCGTCACATAGGCCGTCATAAGTAGATCAAGGCCGTCCGAGGAAGTATTTGGCGGCGAGGTGACGACGTCACATGCTTGTCTTGACGTCGTCAGCCCAGTTTTCCTATATATAGTTTTCTAGATTTTTCATTAAAGGGGAGAAGTTTTGGTGAAACCCTAAAGACGAATTTGGTGTATCTTTTACAGGTTTTTCAAGGGTTCCAAACCCTTGATACCTTGCATTGTAATTGAGATAAGTGTTCTTCTAATTCAATCAATATGTCTATGTGTTGGTTGTTTATATCTTGTTCTTGTCTCAATTCCATTATGCTAGGCTAGATCTCTTTTGTGTTTGCTTAGATCTAATGAAACCTAGATGTTGATTATGTGTTGATTACTTGTCTATTCTTGTCTTGGATGAATGATTTTATATGTTAGGCTTAAGAAAACTGGCAGATCTCCAAATGGTAACATGCTTGAACGTCTTAAGAAATATGAACCGAGGCGTACTAGGTCTTTATTGGTTGTATTTAATGCATGAGCCACTGTTTACAATCCCTATAGTTGTGTTGGGTCATGGTGTAGGAGGAGATAAGAGCTCATAGAGTTGGGGAGTTATGTATGCCACCCCACGAATGGTATTAAGGAATACAATCCGTCATCCATACAAGTATAACAAGTAATTAACGTGTAAAAGATATCTAGGGAGTAGTGAAGTCTAAGTAAACACAATTTCTCCAATCACTGCTCACAACCTTAGTATAATTTAGTTTAATTTCATTTTCAGTATTTTATTTTGAATATATATTAGTTTTGGGTTAGTTGAATAGCAACTAATTCCGCCCACTCTTCCAAAACCCGAGATTTTACTTACTTTCATAAAAATATAAAAATACAAAAATAATCATCCCTCACCTTTAGAACTATTAATTAGGTTTTCTAATCCTAGCGACACTATTCCTAAGCTGAACGATCAATCCCCCGGTACTTGTCACTATACTATACTACAACGATCAGGTACACTGCCTGGTGGGGGTTGTAAGCTTCTCGAGATCCCTCGAGAGGTAAAGCCTGTTGCGATTCCCACGCATCAAGACACGGCAAGCTCTACCGAAACACGGGGGTATATCGCCCGTTTTCATGAAAGAGCTTTAGAAACTCTAATGAATGACTATTTCGTCGAACAACCAAAGTTTAACGAATATGTTTTTAGTGATCGTTTTCGTATGAGTAAAACCATGTTTTTAAAAATTGTTGGTGATATTGAAGCGCAAGTCGAATGGTTTCAAGCGGGTCAAGACGCGAGGGGAAAGAAAAGTTTCACGGCGTTACAAAAATGCACATCGGCCATTCGGCAACTCGCAACGGGTGAACCTCCGGAGATTTGATGATTATTTAAACATGGCACGAAGAACGTCAGGTTATTATTTATTTTTATAAAATTTTCGTTATTTAAACTTATCGTGTCTTTTTTTTTTTTTTTTTTTTTTTTTTTTTTTATGTGTTATTTAATATGTTGTAGGTAAATGCCTTGATAAATTTTGTGAAGCGATTATAATGTTATATGGGCGAGAGTTCTTACGTAAGTCGACAACCCATGACATTGCATGCATATTCGAGGCACATGAAGAAAAACATCACATTCCTGGAATACTTGGTAGCATTGATTGTACACATTTCGTTTGGCGAAATTGTCCTAGACATTTGAAAGGCCAATATAAGAGAGGTGATCACAAATACCCGACTATTATGCTTGAAACGACGGCTTCAAATGATTTGTGGATTTGGCATTCTTTTTTTGGTCCTCCCGATTCAAACAACGATATCAATGTTTTGAATCAGTCTCCATTGTATGTTACGGAGCGAAATGAAACGGCACCAAACAGTTCATTTTTTTTGGTGGACGGCTTTACCAACGTGGATATTATCTTACCAATAGAATCTATCCTAAGTATTCAACACTTGTTAAAGCATACTCGTATCCCACTGACCAGAAGGAAAAGAAATTCAAGAAGCTACAAGAGTCTGCAAGAAAGGATACCGAACGAGCTTTTGGTCGTCTAAAGGGAAAATGGTTTATTCTAAGTCGTCCTCTCCGTGCTATGTCCGTCCAAAAGATTCGAAAAATCATTTATATGTGTATTATATTAAACAATGTGATTTTAAAAGACGATGAGATGTCACTATCACCGGTTCATATAATATATCCGCCGGTCGCGCCAGTTTATGACGATAGTGTACTACAGGAGTTACTCGACGAAGATATCCATAATCGTCTCCGATATGATCTTACGGAGCACGTAGCGGCTCAAGACTTACCATACCTCGATGACTAGTGATTTCCTATTTTTTTTCTAAGTATTATGTAATTTTCTTTGAATTATTAATAAAATTTAATGTTTTTATTAAATTGTTTAATATAATTACGAATAAAAAATAAAAAATAAAATTAGTTTTTATTTGCATCATGGTTGCCACTAAAAAAGTATGGTGAGGTATGGTGAATCATAGAATGTGTTGGCTTGATTTGATTGGTTAATGACGAATCATGGTGAATTATGGTGAGGTATGACTGCCCCCCCCCCCCTCTTATACATTAAATGCATCAAGTCTTTAAGATTTGATGCATTGTAGATGCTCTTACCTTGGCATCTTTTAATTCGAAGCACACTTTATTGTTAATTGGTAAATTGGTGGTACAATAAATAGGATACAAAGATAAATCTAGAAGCGGGCTTAGGCCTGATTTACTAATGGGTCGACTACCACTCCCCCGCAGTTGGAGCGAGAGGACACCAAACGCTCAAACTGGTACGAAATTCTTCAAACAAAGCAGAAGATAGACCCTTGGGGAAAATGTTCGCATACTGATAACGAGACGGAACATGAAGAACGCAAACTTGACCGACAACAATAAAATCACAAACAAAATGATACCATGTTAATTCGTAAATCAGTGAATGAATTATTATCAAGCGCACAATACAATAAATAGGATACAAAGATAAATCTAGAAGCGGGCTTAGGCCCGATATACTAATGGGTCGACTAACATTTTCTCTAACGCTATATTTCCCACAATGTGGTTTGGGTAGCGCCATCACCCTCGTTGATCGGGATTGTAGAGAATCGAAGATCCACCCATTTAATTAAATCAATCAGGTCATATATGTGATTGATTGCTTAGGTTCCACCAGCGGGAAACCAACAGTCATAAATAGCTTGCGATTTTGCAGTGAACGAAGAGATGATTAGCTATTTCTACTTGTATAATCTCAGTATTCTAGTTATCACAATACTAGAAAAAATGTCATTAGCAACAGTTATTTTAACAACAATATAGAAATCGTTGCTAAATTGTGTATTTAACATCTAATTTTAGCAATGAAATTATTAACAAAGTTGCAATTGTTTTTGCAACAACAAAATTAGTTGGTATTTCTATAAATGAACATAAATATTTGTTGCTAATTTAGCAATGCCTAAGAAATTTCGTTGCATTCTCAAATTAGCACTGGTCGAATTAGCATCAATTGGTGTTACTTGCTAATTCGACCGGTGCTAATTTTAGAATGCAACGAAATTGCTTAGTCGTTGCTAAATTAGCAACAAATATTTATGATCATTTGTAAAAATACAAACTAATTTTTTTGTTGCTGAAAGAAATAGCAACTTTGTTAACAATTTCGTTAATGTATGACCTTAAATCTATCAACTTTATCACAAATATAAGCACTAGAAGAAGGAAAGATGGTGACTTGATGATATATATGTGTGGCGTTAATATTGAAAGAGAGTATAAGATGAAGAGAACTTTTATTAATAAAACACACACAAACACACTTACAAATGACTAGGTAAGTGCCTTATATAGTTAGAGAGAAAGGCTTCATGGGCTTTCTAATGGACTTGGGCTTGGACTTGGTTTACATGAATTATAAAAGGCTTACTAACATAACTCTTAACATATTAGATTACCAAGCCCAATGCCCAACTATCTTAAACAATTACATACTTAACGACACAAAGACAAAGTTCCTAATATGAGAATGACCATCACTTTTCTATATAGTTCTTAATGCTAACAATCACCCCCTATGGGGTGGTCATTCGAATGATGCTCCACGTGATTAGGTCTTCCGTGTTCTTTGTCTTGAACTTTTTGTGTCGTTGTAGAATAGTCTTTAGTCTTTGTTCCTTCATGCTTAGTGATCTTTGATGACTGACTTTTCATCGTTCTTTGTTCCGTTGCGATGTGGAGCAATCTGCCTTTCGTCACTTCTGCGTCTGTGGTGGTTGTCTGCCATTCCAACATGCTCATACATCTTCAGTCTTTGTGATACATGCATTTGTTATTCCCGTTCTTTCACACCGATCTTTGTCACTTTACTTCTGTAGATTCTTTCACATTGCGTAGAATCTTTCTTTGAACCTTACTTTGCTTTGATCTTTGTGAGAACTTTTCTTTGACGTAGTGATGCATGTATGAGCATGTGGAATCTGTCGCCATGGAGATGATGTATAGCTGCATGAAAACAGTTAGCAATAGATCAACCGGTACTTACAGATAAGGAGTTAGAGATCGTCAACAGCATAGTGTGAAGACTCCTTCTAACCCTTACCAAGGCCGTTCCCATGTCAGATATTCCCGAGGGAGCTTACAAGACCTACTTTGTAGCTCAATGACTGGGTGAGTCGCTGGGGATCACTCCACGATTGTAGACCATTTGAAACTACTACGAACACTAAGCGTAACCCATAAAGAATTACCGAAGTGACCTGCTGTCAGGGCTGCTTGATGTTGACCCTGGCAGGAGTTTCCATTCAATCATTGAGAATCACAAATGTGGATCCTCTCATAAACGTTATGGCAGATTGCTAAGATCTGCGTAGGACTCTTAAGTTTACATCTGGCGTCCTTAATGATGAACAACCAGTGTAGGAATATTATGTGTTCCTATGAGATCTTTTGATGAATCTCGGGGCTCTAGACTCGATAAGTGCACATTTAGGTTTCCTATGTGGAGACTAGGGAGGGGTCTCCTGCTTCAATATCAATCATCTCTAAGAGATAAGTCGATAGATTACATCGGTTCCCCATGAGAATGAAACAAGCTCTTTTAAGAGAACTTGAGTGGTTAAGAAGGTTAAGTGCAGTGCGTCACTGGGTCCATGACGTCTTTATCTTCAATACCGGTGTCACTTTAGTAATGACCAGTAGCATACGAATTGAACCCGGTGTCTGCCCTAAGGTTGAACATTTGGAGGGCTATTTCTTTTCACCTTTTTTCATACTTTTCTTTTTAATTCTTCAACCCCTTCTTTCTCCTTTCTCATTTTCTCCTTTTTTCAATCATACCTAAGGACTTCTAATTCTAATCTATTGGATTTGTCCTTGGGTAGATCCCTCCGGCTCTGGAGGATCATAGGACGATTTTACCTAACCTTAGTCACCTTATAACTCCATGACTATCCTATAATTGCCATGAAACCATTTATGAAAAAATCTCTCAAAGTGTTTATGATAATAAAACACATTGTTGACACTTCGAGAGTTTTGCATTTCTTTTGAAGGACTCCCCCTTCACATGTGCTCATGAATTTTTAAGAAATTTGCACATGCGTGAGGAGTTTGCACTTTTTGAATTGATCCACTTTCAGTAAACATGATCGATTCGAGACACGCTTACATCACTAGTTAGACTAGCTTGAAATTATTACCCGTCCTGGTCAAGTCCAAAGAAAGTCTCTCGATACGGTACATTCTACTCAGACAAGTCCTATTCGAGACACGCTTACATCACTAGTTAGAGTAGCTTTAAATTATTACCCGTCCAGGACAAGTCTTTTCGATTACTGACATTTTAAGCTTCGTTAATTTATTGGTACTTTCTGAGTCGAGCTCTTTCGAGATTCAGTCACAAACTTTAAACATCTTTGATCACATTTTAATCATGTCTTCTCCCCCTCAAAAATAGCATATCGTGATATTTTTGATATCAACTGATTAAGAAAAAGCTTTTTGGAGAGAAAGACAGATTCGATTTAGCATGAATTTGGAACATTTTGTTTTTGAACTCCCCCTTAATGATAGCACATTTTAAAATCAATTAAGGGTTTAGAGGGAGTTATCTTGAGCACTCATTTGAAAGATTTTGAGAAATCTTATGAACAATCTTGAGAAAGTGCTCAAGAATTGAGTTTTGAAAACGAGTTTTTATTTGAAGTCTTTTTCGTTTGTTTATACTTGAACTTTTTGAAAATGATTTCATCTTTGAACGTACGAGTCCTTGATTTGAAAATAATCAGAAGTCATCATTTGAGTCCGGGTTTCGTACTGAAGTATACGAAAGCCATTGTGAAGAAACATTTGAGAAACGACATGTTTTAGAAAAACATTTTAAAGAACTCCCGTTCAAGAATCTGTACATGTCCGTATCATTGTTGAATGACATTTCTAGAAACGTACAGAATATTGATTTATACGAGTGACATGTCGTGAGAAGAATATTTTTGTATTTTTTGATTTTATATTGTTTTTGTATTTTTTGAAATTTTATATTTTTGTATTTTGTTTTTGATGGTTTTTCAAATTTTGTATTTTTTATTTTTATTTATTTATTTATTTTTTCAAAAATATTTACAGCGAAGCGATTTTGAAAACATTTTTCAAGAAGATTCGAGAAGACGTTCTAGCTCCTCAGGAGTTAGGCTTCGCATGCCAATTCGTTGAACTAAATAGTCAAACCGTTCTTTTGGAAGGGCTTTAGTAAATAGATCATCGAGTTGGTAATCAGTCTTAACGAAAAATAATTCAACAGTACCCTCTTCCACGTGTTCTTTGATGAAATAGTAGCAGGCTTTGATATGCTTCGTCTTAGAGTGATGTACGGGATTGCACGAGATGGCTATGGCACTTTTTGAGTCACAATACATAGGTATTCTGTCAAAAGTAAAGCCATAATCTGTGAGCTGTGTCCTCATCCAAAGAACTTGGGCACAACACGCAGATAGAGACACATACTCGGCTTCGGCGGTTGATAGTGCAGTACAATTATGTTTCTTTGACGACCAGCTTACTAGCTTTTCACCCAAAAATTGTGCTCCACCTGATGTACTCTTTGCTGTAACTTGATCACCGGCATGGTCTGCATCTGAAAATGCTGTTAGATTAAACCCCGAGTCCTTCGGATACCAAAGTCCCATGTTAATGGTGCTTTGTAGGTACCGAAAGATCCGTTTAACCTCTTTGAGGTGAAGTTCGGTACGCTTTGCCTGAAACCGTGCTAACAAACAAACAGCAAATTGAATATCGGGTCGGCTAGCGGTTAAGTACATGAGAGAACCGATCATGCTCAGATATTTTTCGGATCGATGGGTTTCCCAAACAAATCAACACCTATTTTTGGTGAAGTGACCATTGGTGTACCAACAGAATCACAATTTTCCATTCCATGTTTTTTCAAAATCTCTATTGTATATTTAGCTTGATTGATTAAAATACCACGAGGGGATTGATGTATTTGTAAACCAAGAAAGAATTTTAGTTCCCCCATCATGGACATTTCACATTTACTTTTCATGAGATTTTCAAAATGTTTTGAATGGTTAGGATTGGTTGATCCAAAAATAATGTCGTCCACGTAAATTTGAACGGTCAAAATGTCATCTTTGAATTTTTTGATAAACAAGGTGTCATCAACCGTTCCTTTTGTGAAATTGTTTTTAAGCAAGAAAGATGATAGTTCGTCATACCACGCTCTTGGAGGTTGTTTTAAACCATAAATTACTTTCTTAAGCTTGTAGACGTAGTCTGGATGATCTTTGTCGATGAATCCCTCTGGCTGACTCACATACACTTTTTCTTTCAGAGTTCCATTTAAGAAAGCAGTCTTAATATCCATCTGATAGACTGTGATGTTTTTGTGAGCGACATAGGCTAAGAAAATCCGGACTGCTTCAAGTCTAGCTACAGGCGCGAATGATTCCTCGAAATATATCCCTTCTTCTTATGGATAACCTTTAGCCACGAGACGAGCTTTGTTGCGAATAACAGTCATTTCCTCATCCAGTTTGTTCTTCCAAAACCATTTTAGATCAAGAACACGTATATCAAGTGGTCGTTCAACAAGTTCCCAACTGTCATGTAAATCGTATTGAAGAATTTCATCCTGCATCGCTTCTATCCAAGGGTATTCTGCCATTGCTTCCCGAATGTTCTTTGGTTCTTTGAGGCTGATTGAGAAAATATAAATGCACAATTCGAGATCGGTGGCAAGTTGTCTCCTCGTCTGAACTGGCTTTGAAGGTTCACCAATAACATGTTCTATTGGATGGTCTTTTGTCCATTGAAACGTAGAAGGGTACCTTGGGTGTAACGAATGTGTGTTAGATGGTTCTTGTAACCTTGAAGAAGATTCAGCAGAGTCTGTTGCAAACGGATTTTCAAATATTTCTTCTTCTTCTAACACATCATTGATTGAATTATTTGTTGGTTCTTCTTGAAAATTCATGTTTTGGTTTTGCTTATCAACTCTTGGTAGAACAATTTCAATAACTGGAGTTGCTGGAGTAGATGTTGATGATGTTGAGGAAGTTAGTGCTTCAGCTTCGATTGTAGTAGATGCATCTTGTGATGGTGGTGGTGGTTGATGGTTTTGAGCGGGTGCAGCGGAATGTTGTGGAGATGCATTTGTTGAAGTTCCACCATAGTATTCATCAAACATTAACTCGAAGAAATTTTCCAGTTCTTGTTCTGAAGGTTTATCCGTGTTTGTTGACTGAGCTCCTTGAGGCACGAGTCCCGAACTGATGTGTCCAGAAGTCTGCATGTTTGGTGCGGGTCCTAATCCGTTTTGATTAGAAGCAATTGGATTAAGCGCGGGTTCTAGAGCGTATCTCTCAGAAGCCATTTGTGAAATCTCGTCAAACTTCACATTCATCGTCTCCATTATCCTTTTTGTTCTTCTATTATACACCCTGAATGCCCTCTAGTTTTTTGAATATCCAATGTAGATACCAATATCACCCTTAGCTTTTAACTTCCCTAGATCTTCTCTGTCATTCGTCGGATAGCACAAAGCGCCAAATACGTGAAGGTAAGAGATGTCAGGTTTACGGTTGTTCACTAGCTCATATGGGGTTTTATTGAATCTCGGATGGACTAAGGATCGGTTTTGAGTAAAACAAGCAGTGGCTACAACATCAGCCCATAAGAATAGAGGTGCACTAGAGAAAATCAGCATTGTGCGAGCAGCTTCCACAAGAGTTCTATTTCTTCTTTCAACTACCCCATTTTGATATGGAGTTCTAACAACTGATGTTTGATGTGTGATTCCAACATCTTCAAGGTAAGTTCTTAACTCCTGGTTTGTAAATTCTGTGCCATTGTCTGTTCTTATAATCCTTACTGGAGCTTGAAGTAGAACTTGAATACGCTTCAGAAAGGTGATGATGACGCCTGGTGCTTCGTCTTTTGATCTCAAAAACTTTACCCAAGTATATCTTGAATAATCATCAGCAATAACGAGAATATACTTCTTCCCATTAATGCTTTCAACTCTCATTGGGCCACATAAGTCTATGTGCAACATATGTAACCTTGCTTCCGAACTAGGTACGGTTTTGGGTTTATATGATGCTCTTTCACTTTTTCCTTGTTCGCATGATGGACATAGGTGTTCCTTGGTGTATTTGAATTTAGGAAGTCCGGTGACGATATTGTCTTTGGCTAACTTGTTGATGGTGTCGAAATTGAGATGGGATAAACGTCTATGCCACAGCCAGGACTTAGTTTCGGTTGCCCTTGTCATAAGACAAATTGGTGATGTAGAAGCCATTTGGTTGATGTCGATAGCATACAAATTTGTACCATGATTACCAGTTAATAGATCATCACCAACCAAATTTCTAATAAAAACCGTGTTTCTCCTGAATGCAACTTCTAAATCTGCATCACAAAACTGCCCAACTGAAAACAAATTGTGTCCCAACCCTTCGACGTAGTAAACCCAAGTGATCAAACAATTCCCAAACTGAAGATCTCCAAAACCCAGAATAGCTGCTACATGATCATTTCCAAAGCGTACAGTTCCCATGAATTTCCAGACGAAATTGATCAGCAGCTTTAAATTCCCGGTCATGTGCTTGGAGCAACCCGAGTCGATGATCCAAAGACATATTTCGATAACCTGTCAAGAACAGAAGAGTTTGTATTTGGAAACCGTTTTGAATTTGGTTTCATGGGGTTAGGAGTAAAATCAAAATCACACTCATAGACAGTTGCTACTTGCTTAGCTTGAGTTATTTCTAATTTGCCGTTCTTAAGAGTGAACTCTCTACCCGTTGGAATCCACATACAAAACTTAAGGTAGTTCCTAGGCATTCGACTAATAGTGGTAGTCCTAAATCGTGCAACTAATCTTTCTATAGATCTGGATCTAGCACTAGGTCTTTTTGGAAAATTCTTCTGTTCAGGCGTAACATTCACATTCTTAGAAACACATTCATCATGAACATCATTAATTAAACATTTCTTGCATATTAAACAAACAGAGTCATTACATGCATTAGAACCAGTACATTCGACATTACATTCAGATGAATCATGTTTCTTATTAAAAAGGGAGAAATTCCTAGGGTGTTCTTCTACTTCTTCAACTTTATTCTTGCTACTACTCGTAGAGGCAGACGAGACTCTATTGTTCCTTGTATTGCTCCTAGGCTTTAGTCTGCTGCTCCTAGAGGTGCTTTCTAATCATGTAGAAGGAAAGGCACACACGTTAGGATTTATATTTTTGTCCCTTTTAGCATCACTAGATTCTTTAGAATTAGCCTTTATGCACTTGTCATTTGTCTTAGAAGTGGAGGTAGACGCACTAGTGGGACTAATCCTAAAAAGGCTAGGTGCTAACACTTTAGGAGTTTCGACAACCGCTTTTCCTTTATCAACAATCTTATCATTTTCACTTTTCTTGGGCAAGGGTGTTGGAGTGACTGGTTTTGTCAAATCCTTTTTGTCATCGACTTTTGGAGCAAACCTTGAAATTGACATTTTTGGTTTTTGAACCGTGTTTGAAACATTTGGTTTCTCCGAAGTCAATGGTTTTGCAAACTTGGTTTCCTCACCCTTTTCTTTTTGACTTTCAAGCTGAGCCCTCAAAAGATCATTTTGCTCTTTCATGTTCTTTAAGTCACGCTTATACGACAATTTGTCATACTTGCATTCTTCCTTTTTTCGATCAAGTTGTTTAAAATATGACACATTTTCTTTTTCAAGCTTTATAAGAGTATTTTCATATTTTGAAACAATTGCGGAGGTCTCAGCTCTTAGTCGTTCATCATCTTGAACAGAATATGTTTGTAAAATGATGGGCATAATGTCAGTGGTCATAACAGCTTCGAAGAGAGAATCATTTAGGTTTTCCAAAACATTCATGTTTTCACGAGTATCATTAGCTTCGTTTACCAGGGATTTGTGGTCCTTGACAAAGTCGGCCGTTTCTTTTAAGAAAGCTTGTTCAAAACGGATTACCCTCGCACTGATGTTATTTAGTGGGATAGTAATTTCGTTTTCAAAAACTTTTTTCTGCTCAATATGAAAACTGGAATGCCAGTTGTTAATATTGATTGTAGTTTTAGAAGCAACAATATTTTAAAGTTCTTGAATTCTCTTTTTAACGTCATCCAAAATGTCTCTAGCCTCACTTGTATTAAAAGTGTTGTTAGAAGACATTTGTTCTATTTTTGAAAGAGATTTGGAAGCAATTACTTTCTTAGAAAACATTTTTGAAAATGGTCGTTTTATGGAAAACACGGATGGTTCTTTTTGTGGAACAAAAGTAATTCCCGAAAGTTTGTTCAATTTGTTGTAATCAATGGGTTTCAAATCCTTTTGTTTCATTTTATTTATGCTCTCTTCGACATGTTCTATCATTTGCACAGAATCCCGAACGACGGGAGGATCATGTTTGGTGTATATCACATTACCATTATACAAAACATTATGTTCTTCCTGAGCTTTCTTGAGATTACAAGGAGTTTTTTTACCAAGAGCCATTTTATGTTTCGTATGGTAAATCGGATTAGTTTGATTTGAAATCATTTTCATTGTTTGACTTGACTGACCCGACTTAACCACTAATTCTTTTAAATGAGCAATCATGTGTTCTGACTCTACGATTTCTTCCAAAAGTTTGTCTTCTTTCCTTGCAAAGTCCTTTTTCAACTCATCCATTTCTTTTTCAAGATTGGTATAAGCTGTTTTTCGTTTAGAAAGTTGGTTTTGTAAATCAGAAATTTCCGCGTTTAAAGATTTTATCTTTTTGAAAGAATTAACATCAAGTGTATCAAACTTGAGTTGCAATTGTTGTTCCCTTGAAACGGAATTTTGACAACCAGTTTCTAATTCAGACAATCTTTTGTTATGAAATTCAAAAGCTTTAACGTTTTCTTTGTAACTCTCAAGCTCAGCGGTCAATTTAACATTCGCGGCCTTAACATCGCGATTGATCTTTTGCACATTCTCAATTTCAATACGACAATTATTCAATAATGATTCAAACAAAGCACGTGTTTCCTCATCTGTAACACCCCCAAAATTCTGGTATAGCGGAAGCATTCGGGTCATGGGGTGCTACGTAAATTGGTAATCACAACACAAGATAATAAAGAACGGATTTTCAAAACTCGTTTAAAAACATACATTAATTTAAAAGTTGTAAGTTGACATCATAGTCAAATTTGGAGTACAAGGCCCATAAAGTTTTTAGTTGTCCCAAATACAAAAGTAGTTAAGTGTGGGAATTTATTCCACTCCAAATGTGTCTATGACCTTGCCAAGCTAAGCCTTCAAAAGATCTTTTATTGATAAGTTAAGCACCTGAGAAAAACATGCTAAAAGTCAGCAAAAAAGTTGGTGAGTCTATAGGTTAAAAGCAGTGAAATCAAAAGTTTGGACCATGAGTTTAGCATATGAGCATTACAACACATATAATGTCATATAAAAACAGTCTATTACGCTAGCACTAAGTTCATGCAACCGAAGCTATAACAGTGTGCATGCTCAAAGAACATGTAATCATATATAGGTGCCTGACAAGTGTTTATCCCAGACACTTGTGTTTCGACATGGTATACGTTCGTTTGCCTATCCGGTCAAACCGAACGGGGGCGTTACCCCCAATAGATCTATTTATAACATTCGCGCTTCCCAGCAGGAATTGACAGTTCATGAGTTGGGCATAATGGGACATAACAGGGCTTAGGCTAGTCCACGTAATAGCATAAACAATAGTTTTGGTCCATAAAAGAGTTTTGCATGTTTCTCACCCCAGTTTGTAAAACAAGTATAGAAAGAATGGGGCTATAAACTCACCTTAGAAATCAACGTACGCTAGTATAATGAAAACGAGTTTCTACGCGTGAAAACTCAACCACGACCTAAAAATATATAAGTCGTCTTAGGATTTGTAATATGTATCGTATGTATTTTATGAAATCCATTTATCACCCATATATGTTCGTAAAGTAATTTAGTAATAAAAATATGTACTTTTGTCAATGAAATAATCATAACGTTCAAATATTTGCTAAGGTTCATGTCCGTTGTGCTTTTCTTGACGTTAAACAACATATATACAAAAGCTGTGAATAGTAATCAAAAATATATATATTTTCCCGGTCTCGTGCTTTATCGATAGCTTTCATTTTAGGAATGTTTTATAATTCTCCCAACACTCCCAAGTAATATACACCAGTTACTAGTGGTTCCGAGTACGCCGTTTCGGCTAAAAATGTGCAAAAATACTCAAAAGTTACCTTTTTATTTTTCCATCAGCTTTTTACAAAGCTGTTAAAAATATAGTTTTCGTTTAATTCTTCGGAAAATCATAACTTGCTCATTTTAGGTCCGTTTTCTAAGTTTTATATATCCCCGCGAAGGTATTCAAGTATACTCTAGGATTTTTAAGTTCTCGGCTAGTCTAAACATCATTTAACCTCAGTTTTCATAGCTAGAAAATCGGGACAGTTTTCAATATTTTCAGAAACTATGGTTTTCGTCGTTAAATCTTGAAAATAGTATATCTTTTTCGTTATAAGTCCGTTTTAACCCGTTCAAGCGGCTATGTTTTCATTATTAAGTCTATATCCTATATGTTGAACCAAATCTTATGTTTTGAAAACCCATTTTTCTGTAAAAGCAGTTTCGGGACAGCATAGTATATAAGTTACCAAATCTCATTTTTTTTATTATTTGAAGTCTTTAGATCTAGGTAAATCAACTCCCAAAATCATCCTAGCATTTACCCAAAACTCTTCCAACAATAACAATAGTTTCAAGGCTATGTTAATAACTTAATATATATGTCAAGTCTCAAAAATAATTAAACTTAGAGTAGGAAAACATATAGATCACATATAGCTCATATAAATCATAACTTGTACAATAAAATTTATCATGTGTTTGGACATGAACCTAGCCATTTTTAGTAAGTAATATTCATGTTAAATATGTTTAAAAATCACTAGGATCATAAACAAACATATATGTAATAAGGGTGATAAATGTTATATATGAGTTTAAAAAATCAACATAATCATGATCTAAGTATAAATCATCATCAAGATGCGTAAGTAAAATTATAAAGGAAGATTTTTTTTTTTTTAGACTTACTAGTAGTGTATGTATGTATGTAGGTAGGAAGATGTGATCACAATGGGTATCCCGAAGCTCCAAAATATATTTATACTACCCGAATATATCGTGAAAATCACTAGATCTTGTCAAGATTTTCCCTTCCCCTTTTGGTTCTTGCCCTAGGTCGATTGGTATGTAAGGATGAATGGTGGTGATATATATATATTTTTTTTTGTAAGTTTGATGTATGTTGTAAGTACATGGACATTATTTATATATGTATTTGGAAGAGTAGTCAAAGTGGTAAAAAACATCCATTATGTTGGTCCTTGTGGCTGCCGAAGTTTAAGGGGAAAAAAAGGGGCAAAGTCATAGTCAAGCACACAATCATTAATTAACCTTGTCTTCATAGAAAATGTAGGTTTAATTAGTGTACATTTTTGGGCAAAAAAAAAAGGGGGAGGGGCGGCTCAATGTCTCCCCTAGGAGATATTTGTATAATTTTGTATAAAATGTGCATTTTGAATGTATTGGGTAGTAAAAAATATGTATTGGGTATTAGTTTAGTAGTTAACGAAAGTTACGCGTATTTGAACGGTTTAAATAAAGAAATTACATTAAGCGTAAGGAAATATTTTTGGCACTCTGGTAATATTTTAGAAAGTATAAAAGTGTAAGAAAAATAATTATTGGGAGTATCGGGTACCTCATGTGATCATTTATGAAAAATGTTTCTTAAATTGATATACTTGACTAATTAAAGATATTAATTGTTTCAACAATTAATTTACGAAATTTATTAGTGGCAATGAAATGTGGCAACATAGACTGAATATAGTCAAGTCATAGTGCACAAAAGGGTTGTTCTTAGTTTTACGTTTATTTAACTGAAAGTTATACGTAAATTGTATTATTGTGAACTTAAATTAATAAATATGAGTTTTAATCGTTAGTAATGTCATAAAATATATAAGTTGTCCTTATGACCAAAATAACTAGTCTGACATGTTTCAATGTGCGGGATGACTTCCCAAAACTTTGTCAAGTGAGCTAAAGCATGCTCAATAACTAAGTGTATAATAATAAATAAGGATTTATTATTAAAATAAGGTGTGGAAAATTACCGATTGTCACAGTCTCCCAGCCTCATTTGAATGTCGTCCCGACATTCAATTTGTGTTATTAGATGAAGATGCGAAAAGGTGGGGATATTTAGTTTTGATTTCATCTTCACGTTCCCACGTGAATTCGGGTCCTCTTCTAGAGTTCCATCGAACCTTGACAATCGGAATACGACTATGCTTCAGCCGTTTGACTTCCCGATCCACGATTTCGATGGGCTCCTCAATAAAGTGTAGTCGTTCATCAAGGTGGATTTCCTCCAAAGGTATGCTGACTTCTTCATCGGAAAGGCATTTCTTCAAGTTGCACACATGAAAGACGTTGTGTACAGCACTGAATTCTGCAGGTAACTCGAGTCGGTAAGCTACCGGCCCAATCCTGGCAAGGATTTTGAATGGTCCAATGTATCGGGGATTTAGTTTTCCACGCTTACCGAAGCGTATAACGCCCTTCCATGGTGATACCTTTAGCATGACTCGATCTCCTACTTGGAACTCAAGAGGTTTTCGTCTTTTGTCCGCATAGCTCTTTTGACGATCGCGAGCCGCTTGCATTCGGCTTTTGATCAGCACAATTTTCTCTGTCGTCTCATGTATCAGTTCAGGACCAGTAAGTTGGCTATCTCCGACTTCAGCCCAACATACCGGTGATCGGCACTTTCGGCCATAGAGTGCCTCATAGGGTGCAGCTTTGATGCTGGTGTGATAGCTGTTATTGTAAGAGAATTCGGCTAGGGGTAAGTGTCTATCCCAGCCGTTGCCGAAATCAATCACACATGCACGGAGCATGTCCTCTAGAGTCTGAATAGTCCTCTCACTTTGACCATCTGTTTGTGGGTGATATGCGGTACTCATATCGAGATCTGTTCCCAATGCATCCTGGAGTGACCGCCAAAAGTTAGAGGTGAATCGACTGTCACGATCAGAAATGATGGAAATTGGGACACCATGACGTGCAACAATTTCTTTAATATACAATCTTGCAAGTTTGTCCATGCTGTCGTTCTCTTTAATTGGAAGGAAGTGCGCGGACTTAGTGAGACGATCAACGATTACCCAAATCGTGTCGTAACCGCTTGATGTCCTTGGCAGTTTGGTGATAAAGTCCATTGTTATGCGTTCCCACTTCCACTCGGGAATCTCTGGTTGCACAAGCAAACCTGATGGCCGCTGATGTTCAGCTTTGACTTTGGAACAAGTCAAACAGTGATTGACATAATTAGCAATGTCGGCCTTCATGTTTGGCCACCAGTATAGTTTCTTTAGATCAAGGTACATTTTATCGGCTCCCGGGTGAATAGAGTATTTAGACTTGTGAGATTCATGCATGATGAGGTCACGTACTCCTCCGTAAAGTGGAACCCAACTTCTATCCTTGAAACACAGCACTCCATCAGATCTCTTCACAAAACCATTTTCATTTTCAGGCATACCATAGATTTTCTCGTTGGGTCTGTTCTCTTCCTTGAGTGCCTCGGTCTGAGCCTCAAGGATTTTTGATGGAAGGGGTGAAATGATTGTCATACCCAACGATCGTACTCTCAAAGGTTTTGGTCGTTCTTTGCGACTAAGTGCATCTGCTACTACGTTTGCTTTACCCGGATGGTATCGAATCTCGCAATCATAATCACTGAGCAATTCTAACCAACGGCGTTGTCTCATGTTAAGATCCTTTTGGTCAAGGATATGTTGCAAACTCTTGTGGTCGGTGTAAACTACACATTTGGTGCCATAGAGGTAGTGTCTCCAGATTCTAAGTGCAAACACTACTGACCCCAATTCTAAGTCATGTGTAGTATAATTCTTCTCGTGCTTTTTCAGTTGTCGAGAGGCATATGCTATCACCTTCTCTCGTTGCATTAAGACGGCTCCCAAACCTTTGTGTGAAGCGTCGCAATAAACTACAAAATCTTCACTGCCCTCTGGTAAGGCCAAAATGGGTGCACTACACAACTTATCTTTAAGGAGTTGGAAAGCTTCCTCTGCCTTATCTCCCCATTCAAACTTTATATTCTTCTGAGTTAGTTTGGTTAAAGGCTTAGCTATTTTTGAAAACCCTTCAATAAACCTTCTGTAATAACCAGACAAGTCTTAAGAATTGGCGTATTTCGGTAGGTGTTGTAGGTGTCGCCCAATCCTTTATTGACTCGATCTTTGCAGGGTCCACGTGAATGCCTTGGCTATCGATCACGTGACCCAGAAATTGTACAGTCGGTATCCAGAATTCACACTTGGAAAACTTAGCATACAATTTCTCCTTCTTTAACAGCTCCAGAATTTTTCTGAGGTGCTCCTCATGATCCTTCTCGTTCTTAGATTAAATGAGAATTTCATCGATAAAGACGATCACAAATTTGTCCAAGTATGGCTTGCACACCCGGTTCATAAGGTCCATGAATACAGCTGGTGCGTTGGTTAGACCAAACGGCATAACTTGGAACTCGTAATGCCCATAACAGGTTCTAAATGCCGTTTTCGGAATATCTTGTTCTCGAACTCTCAGTTGGTGATATCCGGATCTCAGGTCGATTTTTGAGTAAACGCTTGAACCTTGCAGTTGATCAAAGTGATCGTCGATTCTCGGGAGTGGGTATCGGTTCTTGATGGTTAGTTTGTTTAGCTCCCGATAATCAATGCACATCCTAAATGTTCCATCCTTCTTCTTGACGAACAAGACGGGGGCTCCCCAAGGTGAAGAACTCGGTCTTATGAATCCTTTCTCTGAAAGTTCCGACAATTGGTTTGATAGCTCTTGGAGCTCTGTCGGAGCTAATCGATAAGGTGCTCGTGCCACAGGCGCGGCACCAGGCACTAAATCGATTTGAAACTCAACTTGTCGGGTCGGCGGAAGTCCAGGTAATTCTTCAGGGAAGACCTCTGGAAAGTCTCTCACGATTGGTACATCTTCCAAACGTTTTCCCTCTAGCTCCTTTTCTTCCTTCTTGTTTACTTGTGCTAGAAAGAGATGGCATCCTTTCTCGATGTACTTCTGAACCTTCGTACAGGAGATTATGTTTAGCCTTGACGCACTTCTCCTGTCCTTTCGGTCACCTTCAACAATTAGGACTTCATCTCCGTAAGGAAGTCGTACGATTTTCTCGTCACAAATGATGGCGGCATTGTACTTCGACAACCAGTCCATTCCAACAATGACGTCGAAACTACCCAATTCTACCGGCATAAGGTCGATGTTGAAAGGATGATTTAGTAGGTTTAAGGTGCAACCTCTTATGATTGTATCTACCCTTTCTACGTTCCCATTAGCTAGTTCCACATTGTATACGTTGTCTAAGGCGGTCGGGGCAATATTTAGTAGTGGGCTAAATGCAGATGAAACAAAACTCTTATCTGCTCCCGTATCAAACAATATGGATGCATAGCGGTTATTTAAAAGAAACGTACCCGTCACGACGTTCGGGTCCTCCTGGGCTTCCACCCTGCCCACAGCATAGACCCTCCCGCGGGCTCCTTCTTGTTTCACTGGGTAGACCTGGTTTCCACCAATTTTCTGATTTCCCTTGTTCCCATTATTGTCTTGATTACCCCCAGCACCCTGGTTCCTCTGTTCGCGGCATTCATTCTTGTAATGTCCTTTCTTTCCGCATCCAAAACAGGTCACATTAGCTTTCGGGTTCTGTCCAGGTGCTGTCTGTACAGTGGCAAGTGTCCTCGACCTACAATCTCTGGTCATATGCCCAACTTTCTGACAGTTTTTGCACTTCACTGTGCACAGTCCCCTGTGATGAAGCTTGCAACGGTTGCACAGTGGATGTTTTCCAGCATAAGTTTTCTTCTCGGTGGTTCCTGCTACATACACCTTGGCGCCTTTCTGTTTCTTGTTCGAGAAAGTGGTGTTTGAGTTGTTGTTGTTGACAGAAAGGTCATCCCATTTCCTCTTGCCATCAGTCACCTCCATTGGTGTATCCTCAACAATTTGATCCATCAACTGGTTGGCCACTTCCATTGCCTCATGGAGATTAGCAGCCTTAGAAGTAGTGACACTACCCTTGATGGATTGGGGTAATCCCCTAATGTACCTTTCCAGTAAACGAGTCTCAGTCGGGACCATTTCAGGACACAACAAAGCTAGTTCCTGAAAACGCTGGTTGTAAGCAGCCATGTTGGTACCTTGAACTTTGAGATTCCAAAATTCAACCTCTAGCTTCATGACCTCATTGCGGGGGCAGTACTTTTTAAGCACCATTTCCTTAAAGTTTTCCCATGGCATTGAGTAAGCGGTGTCATACCCGGCAGACTTCAGATAGTTATTCCACCAGGTTAGAGCAGCATCAGTGAAGGTGAATGATGCATACTTCACCCTATCCTCATCTGCACAACTACTTATCCTGAACACAGTTTCCAACTTCTCAATCCATCTAACCAATACCACTGCTCCTTCAGACCCTCCGAAACTCCCAGTCATAATCTTGCGAAAATCTTGGTAGTTGCAGCCTCGACCATTACCACGATTTGGTCTGGAAGTGCCAACATCGGTGGTGGAGGTGTTTACGTTGGCTGCGGCTAAAGCTGCCGCTACTCTCTCATCCACCAGTTGGTCTAACATTGCTTGGTTAACAGTAGGTGGAACAGTGGTTGTAGCCTTAGCTGGGCCTGGGTTGGCTCGTGTGGTTCTGTTTGACTTCTTTCTAGGAGCCATTTTGCTACAAACACAAACAAAAGATAGAGACAAATGAGATTCCATATGGAAGGTTTATTATCACACGAGTACATAGTCACCTCAGGTAGAGTACATAAATAAGATCATTCACAGAAGGAATGGCACAATAGAGTAAACAACCAAGCTTGTCATAGATTAAGATCAATATGTGTTCACAAAATTACAAGCTCATGGTGCATCGAAGGAAAGTACGAGCTTCGAATACATAATGGAAATACAAGGTTCGAATGAAAGGAAGTACAACAACACTAAGCTAGCATCATCTAGTACAACAACACTAAGCTAGCATCATCTAGTACAACAACACTAGTCTCGAGTACGCTCACGGCGTAATCGCTCCACCTCTCCTGTCAATCGCTCCACAGCAAACTCCAATCGCCCTACAGTGGACTCCAATTGTGCAATGCGTCTCCTGGACGCTAAGACCTCCCAACGGTCCTCTTGTTCCGCCCTCGTCACCCCAGCAATCACTGACTCCATCTCATGCATCCTATGCCAAGTGGTCCACTCTGCATCCCAAGCTCTATCCTGATCTCTCCCGATATCCATCATCTGGCGACGCACATCTGTAAGCTCTCTGTCATGTCTATCTGTCCGCACATCCAGTCTCCCCAGCCTCTCCAGCTGATCTGTGTGAACATCAAGTAAACTGGCATGATTAGCCAACTGCATAAAAACCTGCTCAAAACGTGCTGGTTGTAACCCTTCCAGCTGATCAGTATGGTCGTCCAGTACGCTGGCTTGCTGATAAAGACGGGTCCATATCGAATCAAGAGTACTCACATCATAGTCAGGGGGATTAGGTGTGGATACATCGTCTGGAATGTTTGTCATTGGTGATTCTGGAGTGTTAGGCAGTGGCGAGTCTGGAATGTCAGGCAGTGGTGAGTGTGGCTCAGCTGGTGGTATGAATGATGGAGAGAAAGGTACATAGTCCGAGCTGACTGCTCTGGGTGGAATGCTCTGAACACACTCAATATCTTTCCATATCTCCTCATCAGTATCCTGCTGCTCTTCCCTAGCTTGTATCATGTCAGCCCTCAACCCTAGCCCCATAGGCACATCTGTATCACCACCCTGAATCTGGGCTGCTCTCGAGCTCTGCCCCGTCTCAAAAGTACCCTGAACCTCCTCAATACTTTGTTTGCCTTCTCTCTGTAAGCATGCACCTCCCTGGGCATGCTCAACTGGTGTAGTCTCAACAAGTGCATGCTCTGTTGGTAGGGGCTCCTCTTCGGGATCTTCATCTGGGTTTGACTCCTCTTTTGGATCCGACTCCTCTTCCGGATCCTCATCTGGGTCTGACTCCCCTTTTGGATCCGACTCCTCTTTCGGATCCTCCTCTGATTCCTCTGAATATGACTCGGTGGCCCTTCTGAGCCTCTGACGGAGTGGTGAGTGAGTGGGTGATGATGCTGGTGATAATGATAATGGAGTGGTGGATGTACCCATGTAAACAGCCCGGGTCCTCTTCGGGGGTGAGGATGGTAAGTTTGAGTATCGCATTCGGCGTCCTGGGACACGTATGCGGGCTGTACGGCGAGTAGGGATAGTCTGAGTAGTAGTGGTGTCAGCTATGGGAGTGGATGTAGGTTGTATGGGTAATGATGAGGTAGATACAGGCTCAGTAGTGTCAGGATTTGAGGCGTTGAAAGCCCGAGGTACCCTCATGTAGGGGTCATCTGAGTTTGGTGTGATCTGGCGAGGTGGTGAGGTGCTAGTGTGCAAGATCGTTTCGATGACGTCAAAATGAGGCATGGTCTGTGACAAAGACGTTATAAGTGTGTAAGTATATAGAAATACTTATAGTATATATATATATATATATATATATATATATATATATATATATATATATATATATATATATATATATATATATATGTATGTATGTATATGTATCTATATATATATATATATATATATATATATATATATATATATATATATATATATATATATATAACGGTAAATCATAATACATAGCTAAGATAAGTAATCAACATGTAAAGTGACGAACAAGGCAGGCTGGCAAGTGGCTGTCATAGGGACTTGTTTTTGTAAAAAGCGGTTATAGTTTAGGATTTATATGTACCTAGTTCTCTATAACCTTGGCTCTGGTACCAATCTGTAACACCCCCAAAATTCTGGTATAGCGGAAGCATTCGGGTCATGGGGTGCTACGTAAATTGGTAATCACAACACAAGATAATAAAGAACGGATTTTCAAAACTCGTTTAAAAACATACATTAATTTAAAAGTTGTAAGTTGACATCATAGTCAAATTTGGAGTACAAGGCCCATAAAGTTTTTAGTTGTCCCAAATACAAAAGTAGTTAAGTGTGGGAATTTATTCCACTCCAAATGTGTCTATGACCTTGCCAAGCCAAGCCTTCAAAAGATCTTTTATTGATAAGTTAAGCACCTGAGAAAAACATGCTAAAAGTCAGCAAAAAAGCTGGTGAGTCTATAGGTTAAAAGCAGTGAAATCAAAAGTTTGGACCATGAGTTTAGCATATGAGCATTACAACACATATAATGTCATATAAAAACAGTCTATTACGCTAGCACTAAGTTCATGCAACCGAAGCTATAACAGTGTGCATGCTCAAAGAACATGTAATCATATATAGGTGCCCGGCAAGTATTTATCCCAGACACTTGTGTTTCGACATGGTATACGTTCGTTTGCCTATCCGGTCAAACCGAACGGGGGCGTTACCCCCAATAGATCTATTTATAACATTCGCGCTTCCCAGTAGGAATTGACGGTTCATGAGTTGGGCATAATGGGACATAACAGGGCTTAGGCTAGTCCACGTAATAGCATAAACAATAGTTTTGGTCCATAAAAGAGTTTTGCATGTTTCTCACCCCAGTTTGTAAAACAAGTATAGAAAGAATGGGGCTATAAACTCACCTTAGAAATCAACGTACGCTAGTATAATGAAAACGAGTTTCTACGCGTGAAAACTCAACCACGACCTAAAAATATATAAGTCGTCTTAGGATTTGTAATATGTATCGTATGTATTTTATGAAATCCATTTATCACCCATATATGTTCGTAAAGTAATTTAGTAATAAAAATATGTACTTTTGTCAATGAAATAATCATAACGTTCAAATATTTGCTAAGGTTCATGTCCGTTGTGCTTTTCTTGACGTTAAACAACATATATACAAAAGCTGTGAATAGTAATCAAAAATATATATATTTTCCCGGTCTCGTGCTTTATCGATAGCTTTCATTTTAGGAATGTTTTATAATTCTCCCAACACTCCCAAGTAATATACACCAGTTACTAGTGGTTCCGAGTACGCCGTTTCGGCTAAAAATGTGCAAAAATACTCAAAAGTTACCTTTTTATTTTTCCATCAGCTTTTTACAAAGCTGTTAAAAATATAGTTTTCGTTTAATTCTTCGGAAAATCATAACTTGCTCATTTTAGGTCCGTTTTCTAAGTTTTATATATCCCCGCGAAGGTATTCAAGTATACTCTAGGATTTTTAAGTTCTCGGCTAGTCTAAACATCATTTAACCTCAGTTTTCATAGCTAGAAAATCGGGACAGTTTTCAATATTTTCAGAAACTATGGTTTTCGTCGTTAAATCTTGAAAATAGTATATCTTTTTCGTTATAAGTCCGTTTTAACCCGTTCAAGCGGCTATGTTTTCATTATTAAGTCTATATCCTATATGTTGAACCAAATCTTATGTTTTGAAAACCCATTTTTCTGTAAAAGCAGTTTCGGGACAGCATAGTATATAAGTTACCAAATCTCATTTTTTTATTACTTGAAGTCTTTAGATCTAGGTAAATCAACTCCCAAAATCATCCTAGCATTTACCCAAAACTCTTCCAACAATAACAATAGTTTCAAGGCTATGTTAATAACTTAATATATATGTCAAGTCTCAAAAATAATTAAACTTAGAGTAGGAAAACATATAGATCACATATAGCTCATATAAATCATAACTTGTACAATAAAATTTATCATGTGTTTGGACATGAACCTAGCCATTTTTAGTAAGTAATATTCATGTTAAATATGTTTAAAAATCACTAGGATCATAAACAAACATATATGTAATAAGGGTGATAAATGTTATATATGAGTTTAAAAAAATCAACATAATCATGATCTAAGTATAAATCATCATCAAGATGCGTAAGTAAAATTATAAAGAAAGATTTTTTTTTTTTTAGACTTACTAGTACTGTATGTATGTATGTAGGTAGGAAGATGTGATCACAATGGGTATCCCGAAGCTCCAAAATATATTTATACTACCCGAATATATCGTGAAAATCACTAGATCTTGTCAAGATTTTCCCTTCCCCTTTTGGTTCTTGCCCTAGGTCGATTGGTATGTAAGGATGAATGGTGGTGATATATATATATTTTTTTTGTAAGTTTGATGTATGTTGTAAGTACATGGACATTATTTATATATGTATTTGGAAGAGTAGTCAAAGTGGTAAAAAACATCCATTATGTTGGTCCTTGTGGCTGCCGAAGTTTAAGGGGAAAAAAAGGGGCAAAGTCATAGTCAAGCACACAATCATTAATTAACCTTGTCTTCATAGAAAATGTAGGTTTAATTAGTGTACATTTTTGGGCAAAAAAAAAAGGGGGAGGGGCGGCTCAATGTCTCCCCTAGGAGATATTTGTATAATTTTGTATAAAATGTGCATTTTGAATGTATTGGGTAGTAAAAAATATGTATTGGGTATTAGTTTAGTAGTTAACGAAAGTTACGCGTATTTGAACGGTTTAAATAAAGAAATTACATTAAGCGTAAGGAAATATTTTTGGCACTCTGGTAATATTTTAGAAAGTATAAAAGTGTAAGAAAAATAATTATTGGGAGTATCGGGTACCTCATGTGATCATTTATGAAAAATGTTTCTTAAATTGATATACTTGACTAATTAAAGATATTAATTGTTTCAACAATTAATTTACGAAATTTATTAGTGGCAATGAAATGTGGCAACATAGACTGAATATAGTCAAGTCATAGTGCACAAAAGGGTTGTTCTTAGTTTTACGTTTATTTAACTGAAAGTTATACGTAAATTGTATTATTGTGAACTTAAATTAATAAATATGAGTTTTAATCGTTAGTAATGTCATAAAATATATAAGTTGTCCTTATGACCAAAATAACTAGTCTGACATGTTTCAATGTGCGGGATGACTTCCCAAAACTTTGTCAAGTGAACTAAAGCATGCTCAATAACTAAGTGTATAATAATAAATAAGGATTTATTATTAAAATAAGGTGTGGAAAATTACCGATTGTCACATCATCATTCTCAGCATGCTGTGAAACGAAGCCTCCATTATGATTCACATCTGGAGTTGCTAAAGGAGTATTGCTACTACTTGGCGTGTCCAAGTATGTATCATAAGTGGATGCTTGCTTCTCAAAATGCTGTTCCTCATGAGGAGACATATCAAATATATCATTATTGTGACATGTGTTGAAATTTGATACCTCAGATGGTGCATTGGTGTCATAAACAGGAAATGTGTCAGAATCCGTGTCATACTTAGCTTCCTGAAGATTCGCCATAAATATGCAGTTCGCATCGATATCCTCTCTATCTTCGATGTCATCTATAAGAGCCATAAAATCATTTTCCTCTGCGTTCAACTGAAACCCTGCCTCATTCTTTTGTGCCAACAGCACTGCTTTCTGCAAGTACGCTAAATCTTTCTTATTCGGCTTAGTAGGACAGTTCCTTGCCATATGACCTACACCCTGACAGTTGAAACACTTTACCAGATTACCTTGATTCACATTTCCCAGATTCCCAACTACTGTAGCTGCAACATTTCTATTCTGATTACCCATTGCCTGATTACCAACATTCTGCCCCTCTGATTTCCAACAAACTGACCCATCTGATTCCCTGCATTCTGACCATACTGATTCCCTGCATACTGACCTGCATTCTGCATATTCTGATTGCCCATATTAAATTCAGTAGCATATCCTTGCTGATTCCCATAAACTCCAACCATTTGGCCTCCATTGCCCATATTGAAACTCGGCTGAGCGATCTGCCTGTTACGAGTATTCGATGAAATCCTTTGGTTGTTGTTTGTTGGTGTGGAATAACGTCCTTGGAATGCCTTTGACAGAAAAGCAAACGCTTGTGTCAATGCTGCAGAAGCTTCATCATTTTTAGTGAATTCTGGTTCTTGGAATTGTGGGTATTGCTGTTGTGGAATAACATGTTGTTGTTGCTGTGGGTAGAACTGTTGTTGGTAGGCCGGTGTTGGTTGTTGAACGTATGATGGTTGCAAGTAGTTGTGAGTGGAAGATGATGATGATTGTTGTGTGTTCACTGGTAGCGGTGTTGGTGTAGTAGCAATTAATGCGAGAGGATCATGATTCTTTGCCAATCTTTCTTTCCTTACTTCATTAGCCTCAGCTTGGTTTTGTTTCAGAAAATCATAGAGTTGATCATAATTCACCTTATGTAAATCGTTTGTTTGATTGACAATTGTAACATAACGACCCCATTTTTTTGGAAGGTTATTGATGAATTTGATGTTTGTTGCAATTGTTCGAGGTGTCAACTTGTTTCTGATTAACTCATTCATCAAAGTGCAAATCCTTGTGTAGTAAGATTCAATCTGTTCACCTTTAGTGGATGTAAAGTTCTCCCATTCAGTAAGAAGTTTGTTCTCAACGTCTTGTTGTCCAATCTCTGTTCCATGACATATCCTTCTAACACGTTCCCACATAGCATAAGCAGTTTCACAACTGTCGACCGCAGCAAAGATCTCCCGTGGTAATCCAAGTTGGATTAGATGCATTGCCATATCATCAGCAGCGATCTGCTTCTTGTCTTCCTCTGTGTAATCTGCTTCTGTTTGTTCACGCACGAATGGTTGAGTAGGAGGTGTTGTATTTGGATTGTCTTCAATTTGAACTTGTCTTGGAATAAATGGACCATTTGTAATGGAGTTGATCATTAATTTACCATCAGGCTTTGTTTTGATGTAACGAAGCATGCGGCTTGTCCATGGGAGATATCCACCTTTTTCAAGCATTGGAGGTCGGTTTTCCGCACCGGCTGCATGAATGTCTTGCTGAGTTGCTATTGATGAAGTGTAGATTGATAAAGTTGATTCTTGGATCGTTACAACGAAATAGGAGTTGTGATTAGTGTAAGTTGATGCAAGTTTGGATGGTGAAAAATTTGATCTAAAACCTTAAAACCTCAATAACTTCTTCCCGGAGCGTTTTTAGGCCTCGAAACTTGGGTTGAATGAATAAATTTATTCAACGTGTCATTCTTCTCTGTTTCACGGTCGTTTTGACAGCTAATTCGTCGAAAACGGAGTTACGGTTCAAAAGTTATGGCCGTTTGAAGTTTGGTTGTCAAAAGTCAAAACTTACGCGTAAACCTTTAATCTTATGCATAAACAGGAATCTTAAGCGTAAAGGGTAAACTTAGGCGTAAACGGAATCTTATGCGTAAAGTAAATGTTATGCGTAAAAAAAAGTTATGCGTAAACAGTAATCTTATGCGTAAGAAAATTCTTAAGCGTAGAATTAGTAGTTTATGCGTTAGCTATTTGTTTATGCGTAAGATTTATGTTACGCGTAAGGTTTAACTTATGCGTAAGATTTTTTACGCGTAAGGTTTATAAACCAAACTAATCCCTCAAACTTATCCAAGCTTGAAAGATATCCCGTGTCGAAGTATTCCACAAACTTATCCAAGTCAGGGAAGTACTGAGTAGTCTCTGATCGTTGAAGAAAACTTATGCGTAGGATCTTTTGCGTAGAAAAACTTATGCGTAGGATCTTAAGCGTAGAAAAACTTATGCGTAGGATCTTAAGCGTAGATCTTATGCGTAGGATTCCAACTTGAGCGTAGAAAAAGGGTTTTAGGCTTAAACTCACGCGTAAAAAGTGATCTTATGCGTAGAAAATGGGTTTTATGCCTAAACTCACGCGTAAACTTGCCAAAAAGTACTGTAGACAACTACTATGCACAAAACTTACGCGTAAGATGACCCAACAGCTCAAAAAATACGATTTTTTCAACAAAAAAAACACTTTTTCACTTGTTTCTTTTGATCAAATATTTCCCAAAACACTTAGAATCAATAAAACTTCAAGAAAGTTCACAACTTTAACACTAAAGATACGTAAAAATCAAAACTTTTAAAGAAAAGCACACGTTTTTAAATGAAAAACGCAACTTTTAAAGGAAAAGTTTGATAAAAATGATTTTCGCACACTCCTAAACCATTGTTAGGCGATTGATACCACTTGTAGGACCTTAAATCTATCAACTTTATCACAAATATAAGCACTAGAAGAAGGAAAGATGGTGACTTGATGATATATATGTGTGGCGTTAATATTGAAAGAGAGTAGATGAAGAGAACTTTTATTAATAAAACACACACAATACACACACAAGCACACTTACAAATGACTAGGTAAGTGCCTTATATAGTTAGAGAGAAAGGCCTCATGGGCTTTCTAATGGACTTGGGCTTGGGCTTGGACTTGGTTTACATGAATTATAAAAGGCTTACTAACATAACTCTTAACATATTAGATTACCAAGCCCAATGCCCAACTATCTTAAACAATTACATACTTAGCGACACAAAGACAAAGTTCCTAATATGAGAATGACAATCACTTTTCTATATAATTCTTAATGTTAACAGTTACAAAAATTAGATGGTAAATACACAATTTAGCAACAATTTCTCTATTGTTGTTAAAATAATTGTTGCTAATGGCATATTTTATAGTAATGTCAAATATATTGCATCACATGAAACTCAAACATGTAAATATAAACCCTTGTTTTTTTGAACTTATTATAAACCCTTGTTGGAGCATCATAGAACACAATATAACCCATAAAATATAGAAATTACTAGATCGAGACTGTCAATATATTTTTTTATATCAAGATGTCATACATACAAGAGAAATGAAATTTTAAATAGTCATCATACTCGAATCAAATTTTTTAAAACAACACAAGTAGGTAAAATGAAATATTTTTTAACACACCCAAATCATGATGCTAGAACTTATATATATATATCATTACATATAAATCTATAATTGTAATGGTAAGGATGGAATTCCAAACTGATGCATGAAGTTAACGTAGTTTGACATCGTTTCTTTTCGTCACTTTGACCATCAAACCATGCTTCATTTGGAGGATTACTGAAGCCTGCGGGGTAATGGGAAGACCTCCCATCATCAATTCCACCTTGTAGTTGTAAACAATTGTAGCAGCCACAAATTTCATTTGAATTAACGACATTTTCCTACCTAAGCAAGTTCTTGGCCCGGCATGAAAAGCTGTAAACTTGTAAGACGGTATGTGCTTGAGTCCTCCTTGTTTTGAGAGCCATCGCTCAGGCTTGAATTCCAAACAGTCTTGTCCCCATATGGACTCCATTCGTCCCATTGCATATGAATGTAGTAAAATTTTGGTACCTGGATTGACTCGGTGACCACTTGGCAAGGTATCCGCTTCAAGTGGAACTTTGTGGTTTATCGCCACCGGAGGGAATAGCCTTAGTGCCTCACATAATGCTCCATGAAGATAAGCCAAGTTTTCGAGCTCTTTTGTACCAAATGGTTTCCATTTCTCACCTTCTTTTATTCCTAATTGTTTGTGAATCTCTTCAAGGATCTTACTTTCTGCTGAAGGGTTTTTTGCAAGGAGATAAAAGAAAAAAGTAAGAGCTGAACTTGTCGTATCTCTCCCTGCAATCAAAAGATTAAATAAAGTGTCTTTGATAAATTTTTCAAAGTTACCAAAACTACCAGTTTGATCCTTGTATTCCCTCATAAATCCTGTTAGCAGGCTTTGATCCTCTACTTGTTCTTTCTTAACTTCGTTTGCCTTTGTTACCTTCTCTTGCTTTTCATATATAAACTTGTAGAAAACCTCATCACTTAACTTGAAAGCATCAAAAAGATGTTTCTCGTTTCCAGTTTTAAGTAGCTTTAGGAATTTCCAACAATATTTTGGGAGGAAATGTCGGTTAAAGATACTCTCTTCACCCTTGGCGATGACTACTTCCAATTTATAGTGAGGAAGTTCAACACTTAAGGTTTTCGGATCATAATCTAGGAGTAAATTCATGATGCCATCAAAAGTTAGCCTCTGGAAGATATTTTCCAAATTAATACTGGATCCTCGTTCTGACATGTACTCAAGAACCGGCATAAGCTTTTTCTCCACGTTGTTCCACACAGTCTTCTCTACAAGCTTCAAGAATTCATCGTCTTTGAAGAGTGATATGGTTGTCTTACGGTGCAACTCCCATAACTCGGAATCACAATTAAAGATACCATCACCAAGGATATCGAAAATCTCTCTGAACTGTGGACCTTTCGGGTAATTATGGAAGTTGGTGGATGATATATAGTTAAAATTATCCGGATCACTTGTGAACAGGAGGTCTGCGTTAGCAAACCAAGGACCTTTGTACATGAATGTACCGCCATTTTGTTTCAAAAGATTTGTGGTATAATCATGAATACAATGGAAGTGCAAAAACATGCTAGGGGCCATACCAACTATAGGCCAATTGGTTGGAAGTGAGGATCTCCGAGATTTAAAACTATAATAAAAATAAAGTGACATCAAGCACGTAAAGAGAAATAATATAGCATGGTACGTGTATTGCATGAATATTGTCATGATGATCGTATAAGGACGTTGTATTTGGTTATTGGTGTATGGTTAGTTGTGGTTTAAGGAGGCAATGGTGGCTGTGTTATGTAGGAGAGAGTGTGAGTGTGTATTTTGGTAGTGAAGACAAATGATCGAGTGGATGTTAGAATTCAATAACCATGACAATCATATAAATCAAAGTGCACACGTATGCGGAAGCGTAGGATCAAGTATAACACATAAATATTAACTAAAACATAAATAGGAACGTACCATAGTGATTCTAGCCCGAACAAGAATCAAAAGCAATTGTCTTTAACAATATGAAGAACCCTAATAAGGGTTTATATGGATCAATGATTAACCCCTTACCGTTTTGTTAATCGATCCCTTGATAATTACTAAAGTAAGTAATTACCTCGTTCTTGTACACACAAACTACCAACGAATAAAGGTTTGATGCAAGTAAACAAAACACTTATATTTTAGACTTGGAAAAATCGATCCAAACCCTTGGGAGGTGTTGATTCGATCGGCCAAGAAACAAAGAAAGAAAACAAGGATTTTAGGGTTAGAGTGTGTGCACAAAAGATTGTGAAAGTCTAACCCTTGGCCTTGTATATATACTAGAGGATTTCTTGGTGACCAAGCAAACATGGGTTGGGCTTGACCCACCCTTGTTCGACCGGCCTATCATCCCACAAGGGGATTCTAGATCCTTCTTGACACCCAAGTTTCACTCTAGTCCTTATCTTTCTTATTTAACGATAGTTAGTCCATACGGTTAATAACTAACGACCGTTTAGTCCATTAAGTGTTATAAATATATATATTCGATACATTTAACATATATATATTTATTATTCATTATTCTTGTTTGTAAAGTGTGCAATCCCGAGGTCTCGGGTTCGATACTAGACATTTACATATTAATATTTATCCATATATTTAACAGCTCCCACTTGGATATCTATTAATAGTAAAATGACATTGGTTAGTGTCTTGCAACACTCCAATGCCCCTAGTTCAATCCGAGCTAGGTTTTCTGGAAAAAACCTTTAATGATTCATCATTATAATTATCCTTTTGTTTCTAATACTACATTAATAAAGATGTGAGGTTCTTTATTAAATTTCTGTTTCTCGTCTCTTCATGATTTAACAAAATTACCAAAACATCTGAACGTATTCCAGATAGACTTTGGGCGTGGCCACGCAAACATTTTGTCAATCCTACGAGGGGCCCAGCAGTATTAAACTTCTGAACAAATCAGAAGGAACAAATTCTCTCTTGACTACAAGAATAACCCATGAACTTTGCAACACTTCTGAAAACAACCCTTATGACTCCCTGTTACGGTGAGCGGTAGATTGCTTCACAAAAATGCACTACATCCATGACACTTATCTGGTATCTCAAGTCTGAGGATAACTTTAAATATGATTCTCACATTAAATATTAAATCATATTATTGGGATAAGTCCAATATTCAATTCATCGAATATCATGTGAAATTGGTATGTCAACGCATCAATATACTTTCAAGTATATTTTTAACCAATACTCAGATTTGTCTTAGTTTAATGATATTCCCATATCATTAATCGACAACGGACAATTTAGAACAACATAAGTTATTCACGGATTTAAACATGCAAATATAGGACACAATTTATTATTAATGAAAACAAACGTACTAAGTACTTTAATTCATTATAAATAATAATTGCTTAATGTCCTTTATCCAAACACTTAAATAGATCAATGCATGATAATTCTAGTTAATGAATCTTGTCTCAAGTAATAACTTGAAGACAATTATGCCTCAAGTAATCATACTTGTTGACATGGCATAATTTCATCTAACTTTGATCTATCTGAATTTTGAGAATACTTCTTTCTAGAATTCAATAATTAAAATTCTTGTATGTGTTCATCCAACTATCTTGATATAGCCACATAATTCTTTATAAATAGTGTGATATCCTCATTCACCAATTTATGATAATCAAACTTTCAAACCTTTTAAAGTTTCAAGTATTCTAATTCTTTAATGTATAATGCAACTATGCTCTTAGTAAGCACAACTAGTTCTCATGGCCATTAACAAGGATAAAATCCTACCATGACTAGTTATTGAGTGTCATCTCAATTAAACCAGCATCTTTGTATATTAAACACAATATGCTCTTAAAATTTCCGTAAACTTAATATCCAATGTGTAATGTTTAGGAGCTATTCCAGTTTGAGGATCATTATTCTAATTTCAAACATTTTCCATTAGAATATCTATTACACAAGTTATATAATAACTTTTAATTGGATATTAAATATTGTCAAATCATTTAAGCACTTAAGCATAATACAACAATAATATAATGCACATGAAAATCCTTCAGTCAAACTTAGATTTTATTCATGTTTGATCTTTACAAATATGTATATCCATTTAGTCATCCTAAATAATATATCATATTCTATTTAGAATTTATTTACCGCACTTGTTTATTTAATAATAAACTTTTGTTTCAAGGTTGTATGTTATATTTCCTAAATCTTTCAAGTAACGTTTCGTTCCAAATTAAGTCTAACCTTTTACTTATATGGAATGTTACTCTTATATGTTATACAACATATATGATTTAGTAAATCATAACATAATACTCCCACTAGCTTTCTGGAATACTTAGAAATTACCTTATTTTAATTATAAACCTAAATATAGATTTAATAATTTATCATAATAATAATCTCCTAGATGCATGCATTTTTCCATTCATGGATTATTGCATTTTGTACACTTCCAAAGATTTTTATGAATTCATAAACTCCTTTTTGATTACTTATCGTCCTCGCTTAAGTAATTATTCAAGAAAGAGGTTTTGATATTCCATTGTCAAATTTCACATTCATGTAAATATGACAATTACCATCTTTATATCTTTAATGTACTTAATAAAGAGTATTCAATCATAGTTAATTGCTTAAGTATGATTAATAATCTTGTCATAAGATATTCATTAAGATATGTGTACAATTTTTGTCCATATGATTATTACACAAAGATTTAAACCACTAGGGTTACATTATCTTTGAATAAACTCATCATAATTCTCTAACTATTAAGAATTTAAGATAAACCAAATTTTCTAAATTTGAATATCTTTATGAACAGCATCTATAACATTCATAATATGAGTAATTCACCCAATTCATTATTTTGGTAATACTACATCATATAATCATCAGCATATTAATTAAATATCTGAGATATCCAAGTGGATCTATGAATGATAATTCCATCATCTTGAGGTTTATCATTTACATGTTAAGCCTCATCATGATTTTAACTAGTGTGGTTTTAGAAGATTATGTATCTTGTAATTCTATCTTTTCTAGATAAAATTCTCCCACTTGCCTTTAGCAATATAGAGATTATCTATAACTACTTAGCAATTAGAGCAACAATTCAGCGTTCTCTTTTAGGACATTACAAATACATATTGATAGTTCTTTGTTATTCTTTTGTTAACAACCTTCTTATAAGTAACTTAACAAATTCAGAACTTCAATTTAAGACTTAATGTGATTCATCACACCAACGTCTTATTAATCTTCTAGGAGTCTAATTGAGTATATTCAAGCCATACTCAATTTCTAACCTTGATAACTTTCAGAAGAAAAGAAGTCATAGTTATCTTTAATCAAACAATACCAATAGAGTTTGATTCTTTCTAATTGAACACACAACATACTTGTAGTATTTCATTAGAAGTAATATTGTAAGACAATCAAACAATATGTAAGATAACCATATATCTTTTAGCTTGTCTATTTACCAACTAAATCAACTTAATGGTATAATAGTATTTTCAAGCCAACTGCATGCTATATAACACAAGTACTTTTTAATCAAGTCACTTCATGTTTATGTCGCATTAAAACATAAACGTGTTATAATCCCACTATTCGTTATTAATCATTGATCAACTCAATGACTTCTTGTATATGTCTTAATTAAAAGACCATAACAAGCTAACGTCTTACTTAATTATAAGTCTTGTAATACTTAGAAGACTTTATGTTTATAAATATACAATAATGTATAAACATGTATAATTAAAGTAATCATGAACACCATCATTTGGTTTCATTAATATTTTCAAGTTAACATACTACTTCATTTATTTATGTCATTCTAAGAATACATAATTATTGAAGTAGTCTTATATTACTTCATGCATTTATGTCATTCTAATAATACATAAATGTTAAAGTTGAAGTAGTATCGTTATTGACACATGTTCTAATAGATGTCTAATTTAGAAACTGTAAATTATCCATGTTGGTCTCACACATACATGGAAATTCACCTTGTTGTTAATATTTAGCCTGCGTCTCACGTTTACTAAATTTCAACACCAAGTGTTTCTAAGATTAGATGTATTAATCTAATTAGAATTATAATCTCTTACTTGCAGTTAAGAGAATCCTTTGAATCATATTCTTATGTGTTGCACCTTGCACATAATGTAGATTTCTCCCACTTGTGCATGGTACAACACCATGTATCATATAAACAACACGCACGCGTTTGTTAATGTGAACAATATGATTTGTGTCATTAGCATAACTAGTAGATATAGAGTTACTCAATCAATCAAGGAAACGTACATGACTATCCTTGAAAATATTAGTGTCTATATTTGGAAAGTAATTACCTTGAGATATTCAAAAGATAATCTAAGTTATAATCAAGACAATAAGTCTTGTAACTCCCACTGAATTAGAGAACATAATTATAATCCCTTATTCATTCATAAGAACACAATACTCCCACTAAATTTGACAACATTGTAAATGTTTCATTAATTAGTGAAAGAAATAGTGTACTATTTACTTTCCTACATCTTTTAAGAAAACCCATTCAAACAATTATATAGGTTATAAAAGGATGTAATCTACTTCATAAATGTGATTCATCACATTCCAAATTATTAACTTGAAAAAGCTGGGCATGCAATTTCTTCCTGTATAGATCTACCATACCAACAATTGTATGTAGTATCTTTAAATGGTCAAACCAAAACAACTAGATAAAATAATCTAATTCGTCTTTTACCATTATGCAGTAATCAGTCTAGCTTCTAATTTAATAACTCATAAGGTGCATATACTCTTACTATTAAAGTTTGCTATGAGTTATGTATTTAGAATTTAGACAATTCTAATCATCCTATTATACCTTTCTCATTCATGAAAAGGAATAGGATTTAAGTCTCACACTTCTCGTAATGGAAAGAAGACTATATTTATTCTTTCTGTAAATATTGACTCTAACCAAAAACCCAAACGGGTGTAGATCAATTAAAAGAATAACTTACGTTTACGGTTTTGAGTTGCATTAATACATTTAAAGAATTTACAAAATTCAATTTTAGTATTTTCGATAATTTATATTTCCAAGAAAATATAATACCCAAGGATATATTCATATAACCAACATATTTTCTTGAAAATCTAGGATCTAACTTTACATAGTTTCACCACATCAGTTGATCTGCTAGTGGTAAAAGTACAAAAGATAGTAATCTGTCGAACAATAATTGGCAAACAAGATTTCCAATTCCTAGATCATTATGGGATTTACATCAAATTGATTCATCAATTTGCCTTTGTAAGCATGTTTTATCCCATCTCATGCCTTAAGTTCTAGGTCTCACGCACAACTTAATTAAGTCGTCTACCTTAGAAACTGTAAAATTACAATTATGGTCTCACGCGTTAAAAGAATTTTACCTTGTTATAGTAATTTAGCCTAGGTCTCACGTTTACTAAATTAAAATTCCAAGTGTTTCTTATAGGTAGATGGCACGTAACTTAAATTTTTAAGGGTATTAATTTTTGATATGTCAATCAAAATTATGTACAAAGATGCATGCACTCATCTTTATAACATAAGTTATCATAAAAACTTTTTATGTCCGATTCCTGAAATTAATACACAAAGTTTTACTTGAGGTTTATGCCAAAACCCTAAGATGACTTTCTACAATGATGATTTTAAAAGTAATTCGTTTAAGACATATTCAAGATTGTGATAACCAAGGCAGACTCTAAGGCTCTTTTCTAAGCCTTCAAATCACGGTTATGAATATCATCTTAAAAGACTTAATTTTAAAAGCATATTTGCACAAAACATCATTCAAGCAAAAGTTTATGGATTCAATCTCAAAATAGTAATAAAGTTTGAATTTTGCTAGTCTCGACTGGGAGCTGATTACCGTGCGAATCGGACCACGATTGTCATAAGACCTTTGCAAGATTCTTACTTTATCACTTTAGGGTTTCACAATTATTAGTCCGTTTTAATTTTCTTTATGAAAACAACCCTTTTATTGCTTACATCAAGTCCAACTAAAAAACAATAAAACAAGTAGCAAAGAAAATCAAACAAACAATAATAAATAAGTGAAACAATTAGCCACATGCAATCCGTATTAGAAAAGATCCTAATAAAATCAATTCTAGGTATAATAATGCATGTAATCAACTAAGGCCTTCCCCTCTTAATGGAGGTGAGCCACATACATTGACGAATCAATTGCGTAGGCCAAAGCTAAAAACACACCACATAGCATATAAAATTGATTTTAATATGTATTGGAGTCTTCCCCAATTTAAGATCTATCTAAATATGTGACAACAAAACAAGATCCATGACAAACATGCATGTAAGTCACGGATTAAAACCTAACAATTAGCAATTTGGTCACAAGATACGATCAATTAACCGGTTAATGACCTAGGGTTTCTAGTGATTACACATAATCCAATAAAACCACAAAACCCTAATTAGGGTTTCATGGAAAAATCGACTCCCCCCCCCCCCCAAAATTAGGGTTAGGGTTCCGAATTTAAAAAAAATAGGAAAAAACCCTAGATCAAAAAAAAAAACATGTATCTAAAACAATTAAAGATCCGATTTTTATTACGTTTTAGTAATCAATTACATGTTATACATGGCTCGTGATGCCACTGTTAGAATTCAATAACCATGACAATCATATAAATCAAAGTGCACACGTATGCGGAAGCGTAGGATCAAGTATAACACATAAATATTAACTAAAACATAAATAGGAACGTACCATAGTGATTCTAGCCCGAACAAGAATCAAAAGCAATTGTCTTTAACAATATGAAGAACCCTAATAAGGGTTTATATGGATCAATGATTAACCCCTTACCGTTTTGTTAATCGATCCCTTGATAATTACTAAAGTAAGTAATTACCTCGTTCTTGTACACACAAACTACCAACGAATAAAGGTTTGATGCAAGTAAACAAAACACTTATATTTTAGACTTGGAAAAATCGATCCAAACCCTTGGGAGGTGTTGATTCGATCGGCCAAGAAACAAAGAAAGAAAACAAGGATTTTAGGGTTAGAGTGTGTGCACAAAAGATTGTGAAAGTCTAACCCTTGGCCTTGTATATATACTAGAGGATTTCTTGGTGACCAAGCAAACATGGGTTGGGCTTGACCCACCCTTGTTCGACCGGCCTATCATCCCACAAGGGGATTCTAGATCCTTCTTGACACCCAAGTTTCACTCTAGTCCTTATCTTTCTTATTTAACGATAGTTAGTCCATACGGTTAATAACTAACGACCGTTTAGTCCATTAAGTGTTATAAATATATATATTCGATACATTTAACATATATATATTTATTATTCATTATTCTTGTTTGTAAAGTGTGCAATCCCGAGGTCTCGGGTTCGATACTAGACATTTACATATTAATATTTATCCATATATTTAACAGTGGATACATATCGGGCCACGTTAATGACAATTATTAGTGTTATTTTTGAATAAAAAATCCAAAAAAAAAAAAAAAAAGGTTGATGAGAGGGTTAAAAAAATCATGTGCCTAGGAGTATGTGAGACCATCTTGTACTACTATTTGCTATCGAGATTTCTACCAAACAATAAGGGCCGTTTGGTATTTGAGATTTGTTTGAGTTTTGAATTTAATAAATGCAAATTAAATGTTTAGTTGTGTTTATAGGGTTTAAAATTGGGATTCAACTTTAATGGTCTCACACTTTTCAAAAGTAGGAGGAGAGGTGGGGTTTAATAAATATATATGTTTTTTGTGAGCCCACTTACAACTCTACTCTCATTTATCTTTATATTTATTTTAGTAATAATATTTTTTATTACAAAAATATTATATAAAATAATTAATACTATTAAATATTATTTTCTCTCTTCTACATCAAATCCAAATCCAAATCTTAATCTACAACTTTACATTCAAATCCAAATCCTAATCTAAACCCATCTACAAACTAAACGGACCATAAGTTAATGATATCACTCCATTACTATAAATCGAGAGTTTGCATAACAAGTTGCCTCAAAGTAATAGTTTAAATGATTAAATAAAGAAATTTTAAGTTTATTAATTACAAAATCAAAACTAATTATGATAAAGTATAAGATCAATTGATATATATCAAATGTATTTTTTTAATTTAAAAAGAAAGTTCTAGTAAATTAATGCACCTTAAGCAATGCCCTGAAGGCAAACAATCCTTTACATCAAAAGGGCTAAATTTGAGACTAGCCCAGTCGCTCAAGGTGGTGGACTCTTGTGTACCTAAGTAGGTTGGTTTCTTGAAATGGCCCGAGCGACTAGCTAATTGAACAAAAATGGCAAGTGCCTAATCATTGTGTGTAAGGCTCAAGTAGGGCTCCTTTTGAGCTACTTATCACTAGCGAATTTTAAAAGTTTGAGCGACTTTTAATAAAATTATTTTAATCTTTTTCCCTTTCCCAACACTTACCATCACCACCACCCTCTACCACCACACAACCATCACCACCACCCTCCACCACCACCACCAACCAACCTCTACCACCACACATATTATTAAATTGGTTGTGGGTTTTGTTAATACATCTATGCTTAACATGTTTCTAACAAGCAATCATACCAAAAAACGTGATTGAATGATTTTCGAATTATAAGTGCTTATAGGTCGATTTGGGTTTTGTCATGAATGATTGTCTGAGTTCAATTAACCATAGGGGTTTTGTTTAGATAGATTAGTAGAAGACTCGCTCTAAATTAATTGAACTAACATGAAATGATGATTGATCTTCGAGTTTTAGGGTTCTTAGTTCGAATTTGGGTATTTTTTATTATGATTGCTTGAATCTAATTAACCAAAAGGGTTTTGCTTAGAATGTATCATAGAACACTCGCCCTTAATGAATTGTTACAACAAAAACAAATGATTAATGCTTATAGGCATGTGACTTTATGGAGCCGACATTAGCTGGTCTACTTGAGCTGATATCAATTGGACTTTTTGCATGGAATAATTACTTCTAATATATCATTCAGCACTTCAGTTCCAATGATTTTATGTTAGTATTCAATGGAGCTTATCTCAACATTTAGCCAGCTCCTTTTGAAATAATTGTTTATAGCTATGTTGGTCAATGGACACATCTTCATTCAACATCTTCCTAAAAGCCATCAACACTTCCTCATAACAACCATTCTTGTCATATCCATCAATCATCGAATTCCACGACACCTCATCTTTCACCGGCATCTCCTCAAAAACCACATAAGAAAGTTGGGTCGATGTGGGACTGCTTAGTTATATTGAAGATTTGTTATTCTTGGTTTTTTTTGTTGGCAATATCTACTGATTGATCTGTCGTTTTCTCGCATGTGGGGATAAAAACCTTGTACTAGATTCATGGAAAACAACCTCACATTAAATTAATTATTATGGATCGGTGGAGCAGATATATTGATTTGATGATTGGTCTTGAAGTAAGCAACGAAGGTCATTGGTACTGCTGCCTCATATTTTCACATTGCTTGTACAAAATTCATTCTACTGGTAGAGGTTGGTGGTGGTGGTGGAGGGTGGTGGTGATGGTTGTGTGGTGGTAGAGGGTGGTGGTGATGGTAAGTGTTGGGAAAGGGAAAAAAGATTAAAATAATTTTATTAAAAGTCGCTCAAACTTTTAAAATTCGCTAGTGATAAGTAGCTCAAAAGGAGCCCTACTTGAGCCTTACACACAATGATTAGGCACTTGCCATTTTTGTTCAATTCGCTAGTCGTTCGGGCCATTTCAAGAAACTAACCTACTTAGGTACACAAGAGTCCACCACCTTGAGCGACTGGGCCATTTGTAGAATTGCCCCAAATCAAAACCCATGTAACAAACATGTACTTCGTATTTTTCCACGTGGGTTAAAAAATGGTCGACGAAGAGAGGTTGGGGTGAAATAGGCTTCAATGTATTTCATTTATTGTGATGCAGGCAGGCCTGGCTCACATGGCGTGACATAGGAGCAGTGGCATAGGGTCCAACAATTTATGAAGCTTTAATACTTGTAGTTTTTGTATAGCTATATTTTAACTTAGGAGTAATGCCCTAAAAACGATATTTTGCTTCCTTTAAAAACATAACTGGCATGAGTCATCAGATGTGAGAATTAAATTTATTATTAGATACAGATGAAAGTTCAATCTAAACCCAAAATTTATTAAAGACCTAATGAACCAATACTAGTTATCTATTTTTTTCATTAAAAAAAAAAAAAAAAAAAAAAAACTACTTTCATCATTTGTTTTAAAATTAAATATCTCACAAATCGTTAACCGTTACGCATCATACTATCGCGACGAGAATTAAATTATCTTTTTAGAGAGGGTTACTTTTATATACTTTCGACGAACTTTTTTTTCCGATTTTTTAATAAAATATATTTTTTCTCTTACTTCATTTTCTTTATTCTAAACTGAATCCAAATCTAATTTCAAATCTTTTTACAAACCATTAGGGCACGTTTGGTAGAGAGAATTTCAGAGATTAGAAATGAAGTAGAGAATATAATTTAGAGAAATGAAATAGGTAGAGAAATTTAAAGTTAATTCCCGTGTTTGGTAACATGAGAAATAAACTCGAGAAATGACAAAAAAAAAAGAAAAAAAAAATACACTTTTTATTGAAAAAATTAAAACTTTTGTTAAACACAATTTCACAAAAATCAAAATCAATACTAATGTAACACCCCCAAAATTTGATACAGCGGAAGACTCAACAAGCTTTCGGGGTGCTACGGGGATTGGTATCCATTCAAAGTCATGAAAGAACGAGATAAAGTAAACATAAGAAAAACACAACCAAACCGGGTTTTAAAGTTTACATTTATCCCAAAAATTATCCAAAGTAAGGCCCAAAAGAAATAAACATAGGTCCACAATAGTTATCAGAGTTTTAGAAATATAGATCCATAACCGGTGCCAATGCCAAGCCTCCAATCCCAAGCATCCATAGAGCATTACTTAATTACCTGAGAAAACGTGCTAAACATCAGCTTTCGCCGGTGAGATCATAGGTTTAAATTCATAATTCAATATAGTGGACATATACGCAAAACGCTTGCTAGCTAGACTAGGGCTCAATCACCCAACCAAAATAATCTAACCAAATCAAATCATCCCTATAAGTGCACGCTATAGCTCAAATCAATCCAATCAATAGCTTACCTAGCTCAAGTCTAGGCCTCGCTCTATAATCAATCAAATAGCTTACCTAGATCTAGTCTAGGCCTCGCTCAAATATCCAAATCAATATGTATGCGTAAGGATACGACATACCCAACATTCGTAAGGATACGACATGTTCAACTTACCTAGATCTAGTCTAGGCCTCGTTGTTTAGCTTACCTAGCTCTAGGCTAGGCCTCGCTCTATAACCAATCCAATAGCTTACCTAGTTCGGGACTAGGCCTCGCTCAACAAACAAATCAATAGCTTACCTAGCTCATGTCTAGGCCTCGCTCTACCTAGTTCTATAAGCATAGCAAGTTTTGAAATCAAAAAACGATAATAGTCCACATAAAACATTTGCACGTTTCTCACCCCAAGTATTGAAAACAAAGTTCAAGAGTAAAAGTGGGGCTATGACTCACCTCAAGTCCAGCAATCCTCAAAAGAAACGATAGAAAAAAGACGTAAGTAATCTCAAGCAACTCACGTAACGGCGACTACAGACTCGGCACTTCCTAACAATATCAAACTCGTTCAGAAATCATTTCCTCAAAATCAAATATTCCCATTCCCGAACGTATTCCATTTTACTTTCCAAAAATATCCATTTCTCGAATTAACTTCATATTAATTTGAAATTCGACGTTTGGTATCCATATGGGTGGAGGGTCGACACAACACAAACCAAAAAGTCACAACAAGCAAAATAATAAACCAACTATAGGTCTAATGTTAGCCCAACATATTATTTAAATAACTATTGAAGCTTATCAATTCCGTCGATTTGATAACCTCCCATATTTATTTACGTAATATATCGTTTCAAAATTATACCCAACCTAAAGCACATTGCACAAAAGATTATATTTGGTATATATCGTAGTCTAATAAATTCCCTATATATATCGTTGAATCGGCCAAATTCCACGAGATACGTAGTAATTTATTACCCTAAAATATATACCACAACCTACGGGCGTCGTGGGATACGATGCCCATTAATATACTCATTTTATATCGTCAAATAACTCGATCTAATCCGTCGATTAAATAAGTCACTTGATATATAAAATGTTTATATTAATCGTCATATATCCGTGACAACACAAAAGTTACAATATAAAGTCCACTTGGACTTTAAATAACCACAATTCATATAACTCGATAAGTTTCTAAATATATAAAAATTTCGTTTTTAATTATTATTTACCCGACTTATTATTATTTCGTCATTACTTAGTTATTATTTATAACATTAGTCCGACATTTATTACACTATTTACATAGCATAATAACTATCGTTATATTGTTATAACGTTTACTCGTGATCGTATTATTATTAATATATATACGTTTATCACGTCTATATACGTATATAAACGATTATATTATCAATAATATTATTACGAGTATTATTTTTAATGTTTGAATTTTAAATATTTATCGAGTCATAAAATTTGGTCACATGTCCGAGTCATGACTCTCGGCTTATAGTCCAAGTCCAATATAAGTATCAAGTCAACAATAAATATATCATCTCCGTCCAACTCAATCCCATATCCACGTGCTACAACCTGAGGGTCCGACTACGGCACCCGACTAATCCTATCTCCGTCATCTAATTGACCGTCTCACAATCGGTCCCCAAATTCATACTCGTCAACACAACTCCACAATATCAAAGTTAATCCATTTGCCGAAACCATGAGGTTACGGGCTCAACCCACATTCGGCCAACAACAATAATAACAACATAATGCCCAAGTCTCGATAAACATCAAATTATAACATTACCAGGTTGGTTTACCAAGCCAAAACCCGAGCCAAATGACCCACTTGGGTCTCGGCTAGAACCGTGAGTTACAAGACTCGAACCCAAGACCTATTCGGTCTTGGCTTAGGCTCACTCGAGCCGCTCCAAAACTGCCGAAGGGACCCATTCGGGTCGTGGCACAACCAAAACCACAACTAGCTTCAAATGGACTCCCACTCGAGTCACAATCAAACCAACAGACTAAGGGGGTCACGTTGAGCTCCCAACCGAGCCACATAACAAAAACATTCGGACCAAGAGCCACGAAGTAGCTCTAGATCGAGCCAAACAAAGAAACCACACCGAGACCCTATGGTCTCGGTTGAGCTCCAACGAGCCAAACGCATCAAAAATCCAATCCGAGCACCGAATCAATTAAAAGTCGACCTCCATGGATACCAAACCCATCTTTTTAATAAACCCATCATCACTTCAAGTTTTTAACACCCAAAATATCAAGATTAGACTCGGGTTTGACTCAAAATAGTCAAACCCGACGCAAAACTCGTGATTCTCACCTTCGATTCGGATACAATCGAGAAAATATTGATGGTGTGGTGGCGTGGGGTATACGGGTGCGACGGTATCAACAAAAACGGGGGAGAGGGGTTTGTTTTGAGCTCGTGTATTACACCAAAAGAAAGAGGAGATGGTGGGGATTCTTTTTGTGGTGGCGGTGTGGAAAGGTGGCCGGCGGTGGTGATGGTGTTGGGGTTGTAGGCGGCGGCGACTAAGGAGAGGAGAAAGAGAGGTGGGTGTGGTGATAATATGTGATGGTTAGGGTTAGGGAAGGGGTAATATACCCGAATTTTACATTACTAGTCCCTCTAGTTCTCTTTTTCTAATATAAGCCACAATAACTTTGGCATTTAAGAAATGTTATTAATCGGTTTTCCCGTAACATGATTATTCGTTCCCAAAAATATTAAACGTCGCCAAACATATTCGTACACGTCGCCATAAATTTTCCAAAGACACTTCTCGAGTTATATAAATATAAAAACGTTCGTTTAATAGACAACCGCGACCGTTATTCAAAAGATTTAATTTCGTTAGGTTATCCTAGTGCCGGAGTCAATGTAATGCCAACCAATCATCTCAAAAAAAAAAAAAAAAAAAAAAAAAAAAAAAAAAAAAAATCATCACGAATGAACCCAAACCAAACCATAAATAAATAATCAAATCCCATAAATAACGTACGATTAAAATCACATTCTAACTTTCATAAAATATCTCGTCAAAATAAACTTTTCCAAAATTCAAAAATTATAATTTTAATGTAATGCGGGTTTTAAAACGGCTCCCTATTTTGCCAGTTGTCACAACTAAGCACAAAATACAATTAAAACTAAAGAACACCCCACCCATTTTTAGATCGAGGAGTGCTAGACCCACTCACATTTTACAAAATTTCTCCCACACGATGAGGTGGCATGCAATCTTAGCCACTCATGTGAGCATTAATTGACCAAGTGAGAGCATTGGGTGGCTAAGATGCATTCCACCTTATTGTGTGAGAGAAATTTTGTAAAATGTGCGTGAGTCTAGCACTCCTCTTTTAGAACAAGACTAACATAGCAGCAACAACAGTAAATTAGTTATTTTCAATTACAATTGCAACATCACCATTTAGTTATATCAATATTTTATTTTAACCAATTTTTTAATATAAGAAGGAAAGTACATCGAGAATTCCCATTTCCACTACAAACCAAATGGAAATGAAAATATAAAGTAACAAATTCTTGAGAATTGTCAATTCTCCGCTTTTTTATTTTCTTGGTTAACCAAACACGAGAAATGATGTCATTTCCTTTTCTCTAGCTTCAACTCTCTCTACCAAACACACCCTAAGCCTCAATGCTAACCTTTAGAGCATGCGCATCCGTAACGCAAGGCTGGGCGTTATGCCCACGTGGCCTGCGTTAAACTTGCGTTAACCTTGAGCGTTATAACGTACGTTACCATGGTAACGCCAAGTTAAGCGTCTTTCTTTTTTTTTTTTCTTTTTTTTTTCTTTTTTTCTTCCGATTTAAATGATTTAAATGGTTTTTTGTTGGGTTTTGTGTGTGTGTTATGTGTGTGTTTCAGTGTGTGTTTTGTGTGTGTTTCAATGTATGTAATGTGTGTGTTGCTGGTTTACTCCAAAGAAGAAGAGGAAAACATTTGCAAAGTTACAATGTCCTTGTGGTTTTCGGTATATTATAGTTTAGATCTTGTGGTTTCTTGTTTAAAGTAATAACATTTTCAGTCCTTGTGGGTTTTTTTTTTTTTAATAAATAACCTTTGTATTTTTAGTGATTTGTTTAAAAAAAATGTAATTTGTTTCAATTTGTATTTGTTTAAATAATTGAAAAAAATGATAAAAGTGGAGCCCAAATTGTTGAGTTAAAGTTGAGTTATGAATGAGGTGTTTTTTTGTGAGTTAAAGTTAAAGTGGTAAAGCTGATGTGGCGCTGAGTTATAACTTAACTCAAGTTATGGATGGGGATACTCTTATATGCCACATAGATTGAATTATTTTGCCATGTGTCTAAGGACTAAAATAACTGAATTCATTAAGAGATTATAAAGGTTCAAAAATCAAAACAAATAGGCTAACTATAGTCATTCATCTTTTTTAATAGAATAAAAGATACAATTCCACCTTGCTTTTTTGGAAAAACCGATAACATTTAAGCAAAAAATTATAGCAATTGCAATAGGCGTAAAATTATCTATCAATTGAGGAAAATTTATATGTGTTGTAAATATTAATGGGCTTATGTCTATCCACATATATCTCTAGTGGGCTTTAGGGTTTGAGATGCATTCATCCACCCTATATATACAATCCACTTGTAACATTGATGATGAGTTAATAAGAATTCTCTCTTCCTCTCTTGTTCTTGTTCATTATTTTGTAACACGTTATCAGCACGAAAACTATACTAATCGAAACGTTTTTTTTTCTTTTCTCTCCAAAGAACTTGAATCACTGTATGATGATATTGAGAGAGTTGTACGTAGACGAGCGACAAGGATTACACCTAATTCGTTTCCAACTTTGAAATTCAACGTATGATATAAAGAGGTAATTCTTATATACACGTATTTACATTGATTATTACTAGCTAAGTGTTGGTGTATTAAAAAAAAAAAAAAAAAAGGCATGATTAACTAAAGTATTAAATTAAAGCATACACGTCGTAGAATTATTTGTGGTTTGATATGATATGTTGTTTAGTAAAGTTTTCTTTTTAACTAAGTAAACTATAGGTGACTCCATATCTTGTTTACAATTTTGAGATCCAATTGTTTTAAACTTTTAATTGATATACCATCTCATATACATTTTACCTTGCTTCTGTTGCATTGTATATTGTGTATGATCTCAAGAAAAAGGTAAAATATTGTTGTTATTTTTGTAATCTTTTTCATTACACTTGTTTATGCTCCGGTTATTTATTTTTCATATGAAAAACCATCTGAGGTACGCAAGCACAATAAAAGTAATTTTTTGTATTATGATATAGTAAATCACTTCTCAGTTTAATAAGATATTAGGTATCATCAATTAATGACACAATATGAAGGAATTACACTTGTTTCTTATTGTTATTAATTTTGTCTCCGATTAACATTGTAATGTTAATTTGTTGCTGCACTTAAAAGTTGTGTAGTATTTTTTTTTTTTATTTTTTTTTTTCAACTCTATTGTGATTTACAAGACCAACAAATGTTCTATTGTGATTACATAACGAGAATTATTTTATATTCTATCATGTTATGGTTGAAAAAAAATATATATTAGAACATCAAGTTCTAATATGATTCTTTCAAGAGTCAATTCATAACCTCATGTTATGATTATATTTATTCATAATAAAACGTCAAGTTTTATTACAATGAATAAATGAAAAATACAATAACTTCAAGTTATTGTATCTCTTTTAATGAACTTCAAGTTCAATTATTATTCTCTCAAGAGAATCAAAATATCATAACCTCACGTTATGTTTAGAGGAAAAAAAAAAGTATGAACCTCAAGTTCTACTACGATGAACATAATCAAAATACAATAACCTCAAGTTATTGTTTTCATGTTCAATCAATATTCTCAAAAAGAAAAAAAATTAGAACCTCAAGTTCTAATATGGTTTGATCAATTGGATCAACATAATCTCATGTTATGCATTAAAAAAAAGCATAAGCGAGTTCGGTCTCACTATTTCAGTGTTAGATCTAAATTAAAAAGAAAATGTATAACGGTGAAAGATCCGTTAAATGTATGTCAAAGTATATAAGAAAGATTTGACCATCATAAGCAAGAGATCTTGCAATATGCAAGCACATTTTTCGCAATATAAGTAGTACATCTGAATGATGAAAAGAAAAAAGCGATAAGATGGTTAATGCCTCGAATATACTCATATATCGAGAACGATGCTTTGATATAAAAGAAATGGGCATGTTTGAACAAACACGATAAACCCGTTTACTAAATTTGCTCGGGTTGGCAACCTAAAGTTGCAACATAAAGATCTCCATTCCCTCAAGTGAATGAGATAAAATGATCAATTTGAGATCCTAATTCCCTCATGTGAATGTGATAATATAATGATAAATGGTTAAAGATCATTTATCATGGTAAATGTTATGGTCGAGGTAGTATGACAATGACAAACCACTAGTAGTGGCGAAAATACAATAAGTAAGGAGCAAACAAAAATGTTATTTATGCAAAAATGCAATGTGATGTATGCAATATACAAGTGTGTCAAAGATATTACACACTATATTCATAGATTTAAGAATCTATGCTAGCACATTATGCTCTGTAAAAGAAATATAAAATTGTCATGAGGAACGAAGTTAAATATTAAGGATGCATTATATTCTTTTGTATCTTCCTCGACATGCATTATATAAAGATTAGTAAAAGCTAATCATAGCCATAAAATAAGTTTATGAGCTATAATTATAATATTTTTGGCATGACCGGTTACACCATCCCGAGTCATTAATGATGTGACACTATAGAAGAATAACATTCTTCAATATAAATGGTATTATCTCTCAAAAGAAGTTGATTATTAATCTATCAACAAGAATGGGGACTAAATTCCTCAATTTTCTGGAAAGAAAACAAATGGATATATGTAGGTATACACATCCATTGTATGAACTATTTAGAGTTTAAAATCGATGCATCGTCTAAATGGTCATTAAATCGCAACCTCAAGTTTGCATGATTAATAGCTCAATGCGAGCCTAACATTCCAGAGTAAGTATTTCATCATGAAAATGCGATGAATTACTTCTAAATTATCAAATGAAACTGAGAGAAAAACTTGTGTTGTTGTATGGGGCCATATTATAATATGCACAACAACAAAATTAGCATCATGCCAATATGTTATTATAAATCCTCTCTTTTATAATTAGTTTTGGTTATAAACCAAACATATCCCATTTTGTTTTTTTGTGTGCAAATTACTCCACCTAAGTGCACATATATGGGATATAGAAGATGGATAATTCCTTCAGGAGGAGAAAAGTAGCTGAAAATTCAGAATGAATTATCGTATTCTGTTGATCCTTGAAAGAAATTTTTTATGAATTGATTATTCAATGGATAATCTAATAGCCATAAATAAACATTGGCCAAAAACAAAATTTCAGCTACTCATGCTCTAAATAAAAATTGTCCTCAAGGACACTATTTTATTATGACATGCCTCAAGCATGATAGACAAATTGATTTCAAATAAAATCCTGGATGAAAAATATGGAGCATGAAAACAAGATGGTTGTTCGAGGTATAAAAGACCCCATGATAGTCTCATAAAGAGACACTAGACATGAAGGTTTCAAACGAACCTCAAATAGTTAATGAGATCTCAATAAATTGTATCATGTCTAAAGTTATATGGAATTGAAACATAAACGACGTCCATAAATTTGTTTAAATACAATATAGCGCTTGCTATTATGCATAATAAGGATCATAAATCAAAAGTGCGCTCAAGGAAATGATTGGCCAACATGGAAAGACGCAATCTAGTAAAAATACGATAAGTATTGGGACATGAAGTCCATATACATGAATGTGTAAAATTTATTGGATATACATCAATCTTTGTGCGAATACGAAATAAGAGTTCTAAAGTTATGTTTTTTAATACATGAATTGTGAATAAATAAATTCACAAAAACACAAAGTTGATTATTTAAAAGACATATTGTCTCGAGGTGGATGTAAATATCTTATTGATATTTTATGAGACAATCAATATTGAAGTATTTAATTCGCTCTAAATGAGTTTTATTAGAGCTTTCATATACCATGAATGATCTGTAATGTCTCAAGCATGGCTTGCAACTTCAACTTCTAGATACGATTAATAAAGTTCTCAATAACTTTATTTGATAAAGTTGAATGAATCCGCATATGGATCAAAATGATTTTGGATGCATATTATATAAATTGCTTTTGCACATCTCAAAGAAATAATTGGTCCTCAAGTACCATATATAAGTACAATTGAGGTTTGGATGCCAATTTTGTAATTAATATGCGTCCCGTGAGTGTATTTTTCTCTTTTAATATTTGTACATGTATTGTATATTTTCCAACCAATTGATTTGATATTGGGTTGGAAGCTACACATATATTTTTGTCATTTTTGCAGGACTTATTCGTAACATTATCAATTTGATGGACTTCATTATAAAGTTGTTGCCAACAAAAGTATACGAGCAACTCGTTTAGAAGATTAGCATGCGATGCTTGAAAGATATACATTAAATTGAGGAGGAGTATTATGCGCACTGCACTCTTTTTCCCTTCATCAAGTGTTTTTATCCCACTGGGTTTTTTCTTGATAAGGTTTTTAATGAGGCGGTTTATTGCGTATAATAAACAGTGAATATCCAAGGAGGAGTGTTGTAAATATTAATGGGCTTATGTCTATCCACATATATCTCTAGTGGGCTTTAGGGTTTGAGATGCATTCATCCACCCTATATATACAATCCACTTGTAACATTGATGATGAGTTAATAAGAATTCTCTCTTCCTCTCTTGTTCTTGTTCATTATTTTGTAACAATATATACATTCTACAATATTTTTTAGTTGGCTACTTTGCGTTTGTTACACAAATTTAAAAGTTTGACCATTTCACCAATAGTAAAATGAACATAACCATTGATACAAAATTACTAAAAGTTCCACTTTCTCTTTTATGGAAACTAGATATCGGTAGCTTTCTAGCCATATATGACATATTATATTTCAACTTCTAAACTAAAGTTGTTAATTCGTTGTCTTTGAAAACTAAGTATTTGTAGCTTTCCATCTCATATAAACTTTTTTTTTTTTTTTTTTTTTTTTAAGGAATTGCATCTCTTAGTACTAGAATTTTTCTCTTAATTTGACAAAACAGATTTGTTGAGCAAAAATTTATAAAATGATGTATTTTAGATGAGTATTGATTTGCAGACTCTCAAAAGTTATTGGTACACTCCACTCAATTCTTGAGATAATTGTACTTTATATATAACATGCTTTAACTGTTTGTACAATTGAGTGCCAATAAATTTTTAGAGTGTGTCAATCACTTCCCATTTTAGATAGGACAAAATCAATTTTTATTGGACTCTAAATTGGAATAGGATTTAAAGATTTAAAAACCATAATGGTTATATTGATTTGTTCCCCCACAATCTTCTTGTATAAACATGTTGTAATCTTTCTTTTTTCTTGCTAATTCTTTGCAAGAGTTTTTTGATGAAGTGTTGTTAAAAATAAAAAATAGAAAAGTATTAACCTTCGTATCAGAATTTGAACTCTAAGAGGCCTAGGTATGGTAACGCACGGTTCGGCGTTATGCTAAGTTGGCACAAGCAATACCATACTGGGGTCACTGGTGTTGGTGGCGTTTGGACGTTAGCATGACACCAGGCGTTGCTTTGCTTACTTTTTCAAAATACTAGCCGTTGGCTAGTGTCAACGGTTATAAAAATGTATATTTTTTAATCCAATATATATATATATATATATATATATATATATATATATATATATATATATATATATATATATATATATATATATATATATATATATATATCATACCACCATTTAACCATTTTTATACGAATTTCTTAATTCTCTCTATCAAAACACACATTATTGTAAACTATGTATCCAAATCCGAACAATGAATATGTTAACTTTTCCGATGTCGATGATGAAAGTGACATTTTCTTTATGACGCAAGTGTATCATTATCACCAATCGTTGCAACAACAACAAGCTCAAACTTCTCATACCATGTAATACGATATACCGTGAGTGGGATGTTGCTGAAGCACGTTTGTTGGCTGACTATTTTGGTGGTGATCCAAAATATCTGGTGACGTATTTTAGACGTCGATAACGTATGAGTAGCAAAATATATTTAGAAATAGCCAGGAGTATTGAAACTTATACTTCTGATCATATTCCCACCATTTTAAAGCTTTGAAGTCCGGCCCGATGCTACATGTCAAATGAATTTGAGCGTAATTATAAAATGCACTTCCGATATAAGCTTATTGACATACGGCACAACACCTGGTGCATTTGATAGATATCTACAAATGGGTAAATATTGTGCACATGATTGTCTAATCATTTTACTAAGTGCATTATTATTATTATTATTATTATTATTATTATTATTATTATTATTATTATTATTATTATTATTATTATTATTATTATTATTATTATTTGTAACATGGGTTTCCGACTCGACATTGCGAGCCGACTAATCCCATGGAGACTACCTTTTTGGATAGTCCGGATTTGGCATAGGTGAACCTCCGTGGCCACAAGGGGATTAATTTTCTCACCGTTAGATTCGAATCCTTGACCTCCTCTTTCGAAGGCTGGTATTCTTATCGCTGGGTCACCCCTTGTAGTTAGTGCATTATAGATTTTTACATGCCTGATAAGGAAACCCGACTTTAACGATATTCAAAATTTATATGTAACACATAAGAGGGTTCGTGGGTTTCCAAAAATGCTTGAAGAATAGCATAACATTCATCCGAGGAATGAATGTATGGAATAATCAAAGAAACGAACCAGTATCCAACAAAAACGAATTCGATTACTCATCACCTATCACGACGTCAAAGAGAAAGAATATGGCATATGCACCATCATGGTACGAAAAGGAATGCCAACCAAAGAATTAGATATACAAACGGAGTGCTAGCAAACGAATCAACTTAAATACCACAACATAAGTACCCACCGATAATTGAGGTATCAACATATGATAAGTAGGATGGAATCTTACCACCTACACACCCCAACATATAACGACTGCCCAAACGGTTAAGAGAATACTTCTCTAACCATACAGCCATCACCAACATGATATCACATACCATCTTCCACAACATATAACAACAAACATCAATCAATGCAATAATGGTCACAAGTCCACGTGTGTGATACCCTTATAATTATGTTCGCGACCATAGTTATAAGCCTATTCCACACGCATACTTACTTCCAAAACCACACATCTCAATGATAACGCACATGTACCACATAGCACCTAATACACCATGCAATCCATGCTATCATACTTGCAAGTCCACTTGTGTTGTGACGCATGTATAATTATGTTGGCCACCGTAATTATCTATGCCCCCTTTCACAAGTGTACTCCCTCCTATGACAACACATCATGCAAACAATCACGCAACAAAAACAAAAGATGTCGCAAACAATCTTCTCGCATGGAACAATTCCGACGATCACGTAAACTCTATAATCAAAATTAATTGAATAAGGTCGATCCAATATCCAAGAGTAATCATGCTCCAACATGGCTCCAGACGGAAAAAGACAATATACAAATTCCAAAACATGACACAAAACAAAAGACGTCGCATAATGGCTTAACTCCACTCTTGCACTTATCTCCCCACTCAGATCAATTCAACTTACTACTCGCTGTGGACTCTAGATCCGAATCCACACCATTCCATCCTAACTCCCTTTCATCTTTACTCAACCACCCATTCATGTTTCCTACATGTTGAGGTAGTCGACAACATGCAAAACCATCTCTATTCTTTTCTTCCAATTCTACATAATTCACAAGCACATACAAATCACGAGGTTTAGACTAAACCACATCTCCTTCCTAGGTGAAGTGAGGACACTACCAAGGGTATTTGGTAATGGCTCCATCTCCATAAGTCATCGTGGTTCCAAACCTCTCCACTTCTTCTCCACCAACGTTTCCCATAAACGTCCTCTCCTTGTCCGAACATAGATACATGCTATCGGGAACTCGGATTCTGCGGTTAATCCACTTTATCCTACCACTTCTCTCGCATCCGATAGCGACAACGGTTGTCCAACGAAGCATCTTACGCGCGGAAGACGATATAATAAAGTCGATATATACAATACTACGTATAGGGAATAGAATAGACGTCCGAAACTCAATAAAATATCTTATAAATATAGGAAAATAGACATATAAAATACTATACTTACACATAGATCCTAAATGCAACTATATGAGGGACTCCTAAGTTATAGTCTAGGTTCAACCACCTACTTCTCTATAACCTGTCTCTGATACCAATCTGTCACACCCCGCCACGGCGGAAACGCGAGGGTGTAACTTCATGGATATCATCACAACACCTGGTGTCTACATAGAGAACAACTACATGCACTTAAATAGAGCAATGTACAAACACAAAATGTTGTAACAATACCCCAAAACAAAATAACCAAAACAAAACATAAATCCAAACATAGATGATAAACCACTTCCAATGCAACTAAGGTCTCGTCTATCCACATCCTTCTATCTTATCCTTAGAAAGCTCACCTGAAAATGATGCTTAAAACATCAACATAATGTTGGTGAGATTCATAGGTTTAAGACTCAACACACAAAGCAACCGAATTTACTGTGATTACAAAATATAGCTGGACAAATAAATATAGTTATCATAAAGCCACATGCATTTGCAAGTTAATATCCACACACAAAGGCATCAACACTCATAAGGCAACCATTAGGACGGCTCGTGTCCTCCAATCCCATAATCATCAATTAGGTCGCATGCGCGAGCAACAGGATAAGCATCCTCCTAATTGGATCCCAAAAACATATCATCAATTAGGTCGCATGCGCGAGCAACAGGATAAGCATCCTCCTAATTGGATCCCAAAATATATCATCAATTAGGTCGCTATCCTAATTGGATCCCAAAAATATCATCAATTAGGTCGCTATCCTAATTGGATCCCAAAAATATCATCAATTACTAACCTAATTGGATCCCAAAAATATCATCAATTAGGTCGTTAACCTAATTGGATCCCAACAATATCCACACAAGCAAATAATCACACATAGCATACATACGATAACATTATAAGTCCAAGCTCTTTAATACCACACACATAATCACAGTAAACCAAAACATTTAAGACAAGCATCATTCCCATCACAAGTTTAAAACAAAGTAAAAATATGGGACTATGAACTCATCTTAAACTCCGCAGCTTCCACAAAAACAACTCACAATCTATAACACACAAAAATAATCCACATTACACAAGGTCAAGCTAAAAGCTACAACCCATGTAATACACATATGATGGATGTCTAAGACTCATATGACCCACCATGGATCTCCTAGACACCACACTAACTATCACCATAACTTAATACTCACTAAATCCCTTGCACTCTAAAACTCAGAAAATGCAGAATTTTTGGGTACATTCACCCACACAAAATCAAGACAAATAAAGCTCAACAACTTACACCAAAAATTTACCATGGTCTCTCATAAGCATAGAAGCTAATCCCAGAAGGCCATGGACCAATAACACACACAAGTACTCACAAGAAATTCAAACTTGACAACTACTCAAATTCAGATCTGAACGCACACCAAAAAGTTTTGATTTTTAATAATTACTTCCACAAGTTTTTATCGTGAATCCTTTTCGTGGTAGTCTAATATAACCTAATACTTAACTATTCCAGAAGACCAAATCAAAATACCACTTTTACAACCGCATGCCAACCTCAATCTTTTACCCAAAATATGTCCCGGTTTGACAGCTTTGACACCTTAACAAAGAAAAATCAAAAGACCGACTTCCCTACCTCAAAATTGATCGTGGCTGGAATTTTTGGAAAGCTCTTTCATTATAAAACAATTTAGACTTAAAATTCGTGACTTAACTCATCACCATCTGTTATATACCCTCACATCTTTACAGCCTTACAAATCTGTCCAAACCCTAACTCAATAACTAACATGTTTTACGCTCAATTCTCTTAACCAATCATCATACTATTATCATTAATTGATCCCAACATGTTTAATAATATTAATTTACAGAAGTTAACACAAACCCTAATCCATCATACTTTATATTACATGAATTAGATCAATAACTAATTAATTGAATGAAAACTAGTATCGAAAATATACCTTGATCTTGATTTTAGCTTCAATAATAAAAACCCTAAGTTTTTCTTCTTCCCTTGCCTCCCATGAACGACCAAAACCAGAGAAAAATGGTTTTGGGGTGTTTTGGTTTTGTATATATACTATCCTAATATAATTCTAGATAACCCTTTTAGTTAGTAGTTGTAATTGGACTCAAATTTGGTTTCCTTTTTCCCCAAAACCATATATTCGGCCGCCCCCCCTTAATTATATTTATTTTTTTATTTTTTTTATTAAATTTATTTATTACACTTAAAACCTCACACCTTTCATATTTTATGTATTCCCATATCGAAACCTAACGTCTTACGCGATAAACCTTAATTTTTACGACAACCGGAAAAATATCATTTTCAAAAATAAAGTTTCCAAAAATAGAATTCCACACTCTTTTGAAACATAACTCATAAAAACAAATCCCATGTAACTTACTAACACCCAATTACTTGAACGAAGCCTCATTACGCAAAAACACAAAAACACCAGAACTACACAAGTCATTTCTACACCACAAAGGTGATCAAAATGAACTTTCCCAAATTCCAAACTTTCCAAATCACAATAAAACCACTTACGCAAAGGGATTTAGTGCTAAAACTCACCTATATCACTCATATATCACTTTAAACATCTAATACACACCAAACAAACGTCAACCAAGTCAAGACTATTAGTCAAACTAACCTGCCAAAACCACGGTTGTTACAAGTTACATATGAAAATGGGTATTACCTAGCTGACGGGATTTTCCCACAGTGGACAACTTTTTCCAAATCATAATATAGTGGCATGAGACGAGAAACATGGCTTATTTAAAAGGTGACAAGAAGGTGCACGGAAGGAATTCGAACGAGCTTTCGGTGTTCTCCAAGGATGTTGGGGAATTATACAACAATTGTCGTGTGCTTACACTGTTAACAAGCTACGAAGAATCATGTATACTTGCATCATATTGCATAACATGATCATGAAAGATTAAAATTTTGCGATAAGTGAATTCAACGAGTTGTATATTAGTCCGCAACCAAATATACAATGTACTTGGATCGAGAGGTGCGAAGTAAAGCAACGTAAAGCCAAAGAACTATGCGATAAGAAACACACGCTTGTCTTCAATGAAATATTATGGAACATATTTGGCAACGACATAAACAACAAAATTATTTTATTGATAATTTGATGTATTTTTATCTTCTCTTATTCTTTTAATTTTTTTCGTACCTTTTTTATAACTATTTAGTTAAACATTACAACACACGTTTTAATTAGATGCACTATCATATTTATACTTAAAAAATTTACGGCGGAACTGGCATTTTTGGGGGGACAAAGCGTCCCCCTTTTTCGGCTGAGTGGGCAGCATCGCTTTCTGTCGTGTAGCCATGATGCCATTTAGAAAGAAGAGACCAAGAAGAAGAAAAAGAAAAAGCAGTAATTTGCAGATTCTTGACATCACTGGAAAAGAAGTTGAGTTGTAGGCATCAAGGTAATGGATCGAGATTTAAACATTACATAATGAACAATTTTATACAACCCGTATGCATTGCACGGGTTTAAACGACTCATTGAACTAAATATTGAGTACAAGTAAATGGTGTGTGGTATTACATGTAAATGATGAGTGTGTGACACGTAATGAAGATAATGTATGATAAGAAGACAACAGGTTTGAGATTTTAATGAATGAAGAGAATACACTCGTACCCGCTCTAACCGAACATATAACTTATAAACTAGCTTAAGATTACAGACTTAGGATCAAATGAGAAACATGAGAAGAATGAGAAAAAACTACAACCACAAATATTAGATGCACCTATAAAAAATAGATGCATCTCCTATTATTTCTCTTTCCTTATTTGAAATATGTGGCTATAATTTTTTCTCACTCTTCTCATTTCATTAATTCTTCTCACTAGATCCATACTCTAAGATTACATTGGGGCATTTGGTTTTTATAAAATAAAATTTGGAATTTTTAATCCCATAAAAATTCAAATGTGGTATGATTAAAACCACTTACTTGCAGGCCCGGATCTAAGCATGTGCAGGGTGTGCGACGGCACAGGGCCTCCATTTTTTAGGGCCTCAATATCTAAATCTGTAACGTCAGTAAAAAATGACTTTTGGACGCTGTAAATGATGTTTTATGATGGAATAAATACGGTTTATAGGGTTATAATATAGTTATTTGGGTCATAATGGAGAAACAAAGCTTAGAATTCCTTTTTAATGGAGAAAATGTGGACCGGTTGTTCCATGGTTGTTCCAGTGAGGAAGATGACACAAAAAGTTAAAATTTTTGTTTTTTTTTTGATAAATTTTAGTTTTAGCCCTTGTACTTTAAAGTTTATCAGTTATGTTATTATTCTAAAATGTTTTGTTTAACATGAAAAGCAAAACAATCAAAATATCTTTAAAACACTGTCTTTTAAATCCTATAAAATCATCTTGATAACTTACCATCGTTCAGTGTATCACAAATGTTTTGGCTGTAAGCATGCTTCAAAAAATTGTGCACGTGCATTTCATAAACATATTACACAACTCCATATTGTATGAGCTAGAGTTAATCTTTAGGTCTTACAAAGATAATCAGTAAAAAATTTGAATGAAAACAATAAAGTGTATAAACAAATAACAAAAAATCAACATATTACTATTAAGATGATTAAAGAATGTAATATTCAAAATCAACTAAGTTTGTTGATTTTTTAACGAATATTGTTCAAGGGCCTTTAACGTAATATAGCACAGGGCCTCCGAAATCCACGAGACGGCCCTGCTTACTTGTTTATTTCACACATAAAATCAAAGAAAATGATGAAAAAGAAAATACTCCATATAATATTGGGTAGAAGTGTATAGTCTTTGAAAAACGAAAAAGATAAAAGATTACGTTAGAGAAATATTTAGAGACCTCTGTAGGTAGGGGTGGAAACGAGGCGAGCCGCTCGTAGAAAGATCGGGGATCGGATCGGTAAAAAGCTCGAACGAGCTGAGCCTAAACGAGCCCGAGCCTAAGTTCGAGCCTAAATTTGGGCTCGTTTAATAATCGAGCTCGAGCCCGAGCTTTATATATAAAGCTTGAATAGGCTCGCGAGCCTAAACGAGCCCTAAAAATATATTCGTATATATATTTTTTATGCATATAAGAGCTTAAAAAAATAAACGAGCTCGAGCCTAATGTGATTAACGAGCTTTCAAGCTTTATTTCAGTCAACATGTTATATAAGTTAGTCGAGCCCGAGCCGTGCTCGAGCTTTTGAATATTTTCACGAGCCGAGCTCGAACTCAAAATATGAGTCTCGAAATGAGCTCGAGCCCGAGCTCGAGCTTTATATATACTAGACGAGTACCCGTGCATAGCAACAAGATTTTATAGCAACAAATCGTTTAGTGATAAAAAAATATTTATGGGTTATAAACGACAAATAATAAAAGTTTGAAGATTTGGGGATTAAATATAATGTTTTGAAACCCGGTTCGATCCGGGTGGTTCAACCAGTTGAACCGTTCTGGTAAAAAATGACTTGATTTAAACCGAGTCAACCCGACGGGTTGGGTCGAAAACGGGTCAAATTAAACCGGGTCAACCCGCCGGGTTTGAAGCGTCCCGGGTTAACCCGGTTTTTTTATGTGTATTAATTGTTTCATTTTCAAATGTATGTTTTCGTTTGGCTTTAATTAGTTAGCCGAACCGGTGGCGACACCGATTCCCGGTTGAACCCGTTGGTCCGGTCTAGTTTTCAAAACTATATGTACCATCAACTTGTTAACTTGTATGAAGCTTTCTGTGTTTTATTAATTTGTATAATGTATATAATAACATATACTTTTCATTTTAGGGTCTTTTAAAATAACATTAATTAGTGTGTTTAATTATTTTATATTTTAAATTATGTTATAGCTTGTTTAAATTGTACATTGTGAAAATTTTATTGTACTTTTTAGTAAAGGGTGTTTTAATTTGTTGTTTTTAGTAAAAAGTTAAAAGTGATGCAAAATAAAGAAATCAATATTTTCAACATTTCAAACTTTTTTTTTTACTTGACCAACACACAAAAGTATGGGGACTCGCCGGAAACCAAGTCCGGTAGAAGTTCTAGCAAGGTTAACTAAGTTTTTTTGTTTCTAATCTCCCAGATAACTGTAGCGGAACTGATTTAGCGAAAGAAGTGAGGAATTTTGGAACCATTTTTGATATTTATATAGCAAAAAAGAGAGACAAGGAAGGAAGACGATTCGGTTTTGTGTCCTTATTCGATGTCAAAGATTGCAAGGAAATGGAGAAGGTATTGTCATCCATCCGGCTGGGTGATTTTAAGCTGAAGGTTAATGTGGCGCGGTTTGTATTAGAGGAGGGGGAGGTTAACGCACGTAGACCTTTCGTTCCGGCTAAGGATCGTCGTTTTTTTTCACAGGAATGTCCAGAGAAGGTGAACATGAAGAATGGGAACATGTATTCGTCCAAGGCTGTTTCTTTCAAGGAGGCTTTTGAAGGGGTGACAAAAGGGAAAACTATTACGGTGGATGAAAGTATCTTTGCGTTCAAAAGTCTGCATGGAAGATCTATAGTGGTCAGGGTGGCAACACTGGATGTGTTAAGAAAGATTAAAAGTATTTTGAAGGAGATAGGTCTAGGAGAAGCAGTAGTCAAGTGCATGGGAGGCCTCATTGTGTTGCTTTTGTTTAATTCTAGTGAACATGCCATCATGGCTAAGGATGAGTTGCTGGGTAGACCGGAGCAAATCAAGTCGGCTACTATTTGGGATGGTCAGGAGATGCCATTCGAACGCATAGCTTGGCTGAAGGTGATCGGAATTCCATTATGTGTTCTGGAGGATCAGGTCGTGTGTAGTATTGGAAGTCTATTTGGTAATGTGATCAGGAAGCCGGATTTAGATAAATTGGATGCGGATTCTTCTTTTCATTTTATGGGGGTGGTAGTCGGGCAGGGTCCCCGGATTCAAGAGGTTGTTTATTTGAAGTGGCGTGGGAAAACGTTTAAAGTTTGGATCGAGGAAGAAGAGAAAGAATGGTTAGCAAGTTTCATCGAACAAGACGAAGAACAAGATGAAGGTTTACCGTCGGGGCAGCTTTCGGAGCCTGAGGAAGCGGAGGAAGTCGTACGGAATTCAGAACCGATGGATGTCTCCGGTAAAACTCCGGCGAATGTTGTTTTGGAAACTGAGAATTTTACGGGGGATATTAATGATGATTTGATTGGCAAAGTTAATGTTGAGGATTTTGAGGAGAGACATTCGGGTAACGGTTTGGAAGGACAGGCTGGAAAATTTAAAGATGATATCAATTTGAATAATGATTCGGTGGTCAAATGCAATAAAAGAAAAAAAGGAAAGAAGCAACAAAAAGAGGTGGGCCAATTCTCTGGTGGGGCTTACTCAAGTAGCAATGATAGGCCCTATAAGGAGCCCAAGTCTATGGTAGACCCTTTTAACTTAGACCCAATAATATTGGGCTTGGACCAAAATGTTGTTAAGACCAGAGGAATGGATCCAGTAATCGTTACTAATTCTTTTGAAGCATTATTACAAGATCAGTTAGAAGACACAGATGTTGGTAAAATAGAGTTACCGAAAGACCAGCCTATTATGCCAGACGATACAGAAGCAACCAGACAAGGGCTACAATCGAATGAAGTGGAGGCTACTGTAGAGTTTGGGAACAGACTTGGAGTCAATTTACAAGGTTTTGATAACATGATATCGGAATCAATTGAAGGTGAAGGTTTACAAGCAGGTTTGTCATGAACTTCTTATCATTAAATGTTAGAGGTTTAGGGGCGGTTGGTAAAATTCCCTGGGTTAAAGGTTTGGTGTCGAAACATAAAGTGGATTTTTTGGGGATGCAAGAATCTATGATGTCTGATTCTGAGAAAATTGATTACGCTTCGGTGTGGAGTAATTCGACTTTCGAGGTAGAAGTTACTGGGGCTAGGGGTAAATCGGGAGGTACCATTTGTATGTGGAACCCGAGGAAGTTCAAAAAATTAAGTGTTGTTAAGGATCATAACTTTATTTTGATTGCTGGTTGTTTAGTGGAGGATGGTACGGTTGTAAATATAGTGAACGTGTATGCTCCGCAAAAAGTTAGGAAAAAAAGGGACCTGTGGAATCGTCTTTTGGTTTGAAGCAGGGTATGATGGGCATGTGGGTTTTTTTGGGCGATTTTAATTCAGTTAGATGGTTGGAAGAAAGAAAGAACTCAAAGTTTAATCCTAGGGCGGCGCTGGATTTTAATAATTTTATTGACGAAGCTTGTCTACAAGAATTTTTTATGCAGGGTCACAAATTCACATATATGACTGGCACCGGGGAAGAAGTCAAGATGAGCAAAATTGACCGTTTCTTGGTGTGCCAAGATTTTTTAAACAGGTGGAACGGGGCGTGTTTAAGAGCTCTATCAAGGGAGTTGTCAGATCACTGTCCTCTTTTGTTAGTCATTAATGTTTCGAACTATGGTCCTAAACCATTTAAATGGTTCGACTCCTGGCTGGACAGGGAAGGATGTGAAGAGGTGGTTAAAGAAGCATTGCAAGGTGTCATTGGTGAAACTAATTCGGCTGTGTCTCTATCTAAGAAGTTCGGGGCTGTTAAAATTGCGTTGAAGTCTTGGTGGGAAACGACATCTTTGAAGGAAGTTGAGGTTTTTGAATCCTTAAAAAACGATATTTCGCTATTAGAAAAAAAGATGGAAGAAGGGGATCTAGAGGAGGAAGAGATGTGGGTGTGGGAGGAAAGCAAAAAAGAGGTGGATAGATTGAATTTTTTAAAAAGCAGAGATTTGAAACAAAAATCGCGTGTCAAATGGGCTTCGATGGGTGACGATAATTCTGCGTATTTTCATCGGTGTATCAACGGGAGGAAAGCGGCAAATGCCATCCCGGGTGTATTGGTTAATGGGGAGTAGATTTCACAACCCTCTCTTGTCAAAAGAGAGGTGTTTCGGTTTTATAGAGATCATTTTCGTGAGAATGCTAGTAGAAGACCGGGGTATATTTGTGGGGATTTGAAGCAAGTTGCCTTGGAAAATAGAGAAAATCTGATAGCGCCCTTCTCCAAAGAAGAAATTAAGGAAGTTGTTTTCGATTGTGGTTCGGATAAGGCGCCGGGTCCGGATGGATTTAACTTTCGGTTCATCAAACATTTTTGGGAGTTTCTGGAGGAAGATTTTGTGAGGTTGTTTGAGGATTTTCACGAGACGGGTGTTATCCATAAAGATTGTTGTTTATCTTTTATCACTCTCGTCGCGAAGACTAAAACTCCTATCGGCCTAAAGGACTATCGCCCCATTAATTTAATTGGGGTTGTTAGTAAAACTATTTCTAAGGTGGTGGTAGGAAGAATCAAAAGAGTCATGGGGGATGTTATTTCTGAATCGCAATCGGCTTTTCTTAAAGATAGGTTCATCTTGGACGGTCCTCTTGTTCTTGATGAACTTATTGGTTGGGCGAAGAAAGGAGGTATAAAAGCGTTTCTTTTCAAGATAGATTTTGAGAAAGCGTATGACAACGTGAGTTGGGATTTTATGCTTTCTATAATGGAACAAATGGGGTTTCCGGCCAAGTGGTGCCTTTGGACGAGAGGTATTGTTCAGTCGGCGCGGTCTGCGGTTCTTGTTAACGGGTCGCCAACGTTTGAGTTCAAATGTCAAAAGGGACTCAGACAAGGAGATCCGTTATCGCCTTTTTTGTTTCTGATTGTGATGGAAGCGTTGGCATGTATGATTACTAGAGCTGTTCGGCTAGGGTACATAGAGGGCCTGTCTTTGCCGGGTGATGGTCCTATTATTTCTCATATGCTATATGCAGACGACGCGCTTATCATGGGGACCTGGTCTAGAAACAACATTGTTATGTTAACTAGATTGCTCCGTATATTTCGTTTGTGTTCAGGTATGAAGATTAATGTTCATAAATCTCTCTTATTCGGGTTGGGTGTCCATGCTTCGGAGGTCTGTTGTTTGGCTGAAATTATGGGTTGCAAAGTAGGTGATCTTCCCTTTCAGTATCTTGGCATTAAAGTAGGTGCAAACATGAACCGGATTTCACATTGGGAGCCGGTTATTGAGACTATACAGCATAGACTCCAGGCTTGGAAAGCGAAAGTGCTATCTATTGGTGGGCGTCTTACGTTGATTAAGTCGGTCTTAGCAAGCCTACTGGTTTATTATTTGTCGTTATTCAAAGCGCCTTGTTTGGTGATTGAAAGAATAGAGAGATTGATGAGGAAATTCCTTTGGACAGGTAGCAAAGAAGGTAAGGGTATCTATTGGGTTGCGTGGGAGGAGGTCACGAGACCTAAAAAGCTAGGGGGTTTGGGTATTTCAAAAATGTCCGAAGTGAATTCGGCTTTGCTCGTGAAGTGGGCTTGGCGGTTTAAAACAAAGCACAATGGTATGTGGAGAAAGGTCATCCTTAGTATTCATGGAGGTCGGAACAAGTGGAAGTTTCTTCCGGTTAAAAAAGATCTCCCCGGCGTTTGGAAATCGTTAGTGAATGTCTTGGGAAAGATTTGTTTTGACGGTAGAAGCATTGAGGATTTAATCACTTGTCAGATTGGTAATGGTCAGAGAATTATGTTCTGGAAAGATAAATGGTTTGGTAATACTCCTTTAGCGGACAGATGGCCGACTTTATTTTTGCTGGACAAGGATAAGAATGTCACTGTGAACCATCGGTTAAAAGATGATGGTGAGCATACTTTGATTAGCGAAAGTTGGAAGTTGTGCGCACATTCAGTGGAAGGCATTTCTGAGATTCAAGATGTGTTATACATGCTGTCCAGCGTTCGTCTAAACAGCAACAGTGATCGGTGGTGCTGGGATCACAGCTCGAAATTTTCAATCGCTGCAGTGAAGGCTGCTTTTAGACAGAATTTGCAGGGACAAACAGGGCAGAGGATGAGGTGGGTGAGCTGGGTTCCGATTAAAGTCAACATCCTTGTTTGGAGGATAGAAAAAGAGAGAGTACCGACACGATTGGAATTAGTTAAAAGGAAGATTGCTCTTCCTTCCTCTACCTGTCCGATGTGTGGTGATGCGGATGAATCAGTGAACCACATTTTTGTTTCTTGTAGATTTTCCTTCGAGGTTTGGAGCAAAATCGGAAGGTGGTGCAAGTTTTCCCCTACTGCTTTTAGTTCAGTTGCTGAATTATTGGATTGGCAAGAGTCGGTCTCGGATTCAGGCAAGGGAAAGAAGATCGCTCGAGGTATCATTATGATTACATGTTGGGTCATATGGAAAGAACGTAACAAGGTTGTTTTTCAGAACTTTGATCCTAAGGTGATAGAGGTAGTGGCGGTAGTTAAATCTTTGTCCTATATCTGGCTGAAATATAGATCGAATAGTTGCAGGCTTGATTGGAGCGATTGGGTTAAATACCCTTTGTACATGTTGTAATTGGTGGTGTGGGCGGTCCTTGATTTGAGGACTTGCTCGGTGTTTTGAATGAAGTTTTCCTTTCAAAAAAAATATATGCTTTTAATTGGTTGTATAATGTGAATAAATTATTGTACTTTTAAGTTATAGATGTTTTAATAAGAGTATTAATTACACTATGCATTTCTCTCATCTTTGACTTTCAAGATTTCACTTTTCAAGGTTTGACCATACAATATTTATATGTAGTATAGATAAACGAGCCGAGCTCGAACTCTGGCAGGCTCGGTCTCGACTCGGTTCGTTTCCACCTCTATTTGTGGGGTGTCCTCTAAAATAAAACTACTCACCCATATAAGGAGTTTAAGTTACTTCATCTATATCTATTCTACTTTACAATGGATTTAGGACTTACCATGAGAGGAAATTTAAAAATAATAATAATAATAATAATAATAATAATAATAACTACACACTTACTATAAAAGGATAGTCACTAAGCTTACATACACATAATTAATTGTCTTAAATTGTTTGGAATTGTAACATCAACCCATTTTAAAAAAGTTGATTAATTATCTTAAATTGTTTGAACTTGTAACAAAAACCTATTTCAAAAACATGTAACAACCCATTAAAAACAATTGGACATTTTTTTAATAATATTATAAGCTTTTTATAATGTTATTAAATGCATAAGCAGGAAATCAAGATAATTTCTAATTAATAACTCATACTGGACATTTTTTTCCCCGTTTATAAAAGCAAAAGATATTGCTATCAGGCTATCAACTTTAACACTACATTCATTGTACATTCTCTTTCTAAATACTTGATACTGTGCCATCGTAAAAAAAAAAAAATACTTTAAAAAAGATTATCGCCAGAAAATATAATCACACGGTACCCACCACCACAACGCGTAGACACCTGGTTAGTACATACTAACATTTTCAACATTTAATTGGCTCCATATATACAACCCAAACACATCTTTGGAGTTTAAATTCCAAATTACCCCAACCAAGTACAAAACTACAAACTACAAACCATTTCCTGAGTCAAACACATAAGTTTGACCAGATTCAATCCCATTAATCACTCCAACACTCCCCACTTCTCAAAAAAAGTAAAAACTTTTACAAAACGAATATCCCATAAATCCTATAAATAAATAAAACCCCACCAACGTAAACCCAAATTTCCCCTATTTCTTTATTCCCATTTTTTCAAAAATTCCCCAACGGCTCTTTTTTTTCTCTCTCTCTTTCAAATCACACCAAACCCTAATTTCATGCTCAATTTCAAACCCTAATCACTCCAATCAACCAAATTCAAGATGCAAGATTTCCTCGGCTCGGTACGCCGATCCCTCGTCTTCAAACCGAACCACGATGACGGTGCTGTCGGTAATTCTTTCGGTGGATTTGTCGAAAAGATAGGGTCGAGTATACGTAAGTCCAAGATCGGGCTTTTTAGTAAAGCGAATGTGCAGGCGTTACCCCCGCCACGAGGTGAGAAGAGTAAGAAGAAGAATGAGGAAGCCGGGTCGCAGATTAGGTGGCGGAAAGGGGAGTTGATTGGGTGTGGCGCGTTTGGGAGGGTTTATATGGGGATGAATTTGGATTCCGGGGAGTTGCTTGCGGTTAAACAGGTCGATTTTACGCGCAATTGGCGTGTGTTTGGTATGCAATATATTAATTTTTGCTGATTTGGTGTGTGTTTGGTATGCAGGTTTCGGTTGTTGTGAATGTGGCTTCCAAGGATAAAACGCAGGTGTGTCTCGATTCTCGTAAATTTTGAATTCACTTATATCAAAGGTTTTTAGCTTAATTTAGGGTAGGTACAGGATCAGATTTGGATCAGCTAGTGATGTCGTCTGATTTATTATAATTAAGTAATTCACGATCCAATTAATATTTCATGAGATCGTATAGTTCAAGTCTAAAACTTGTACTTTGTTTATGTATGGTTTGTGAAAACATAAAGAAAGATAAAAAAGACTTGTATTCGTCACGTATAAGGACGTATAGGTTAAAAATTGAATAGCCAAACAAAGACTAATCAACATTAAGTTTTACAACAGACAAGTACCAGTGCATAAAATGTTCGTTTTGGGTAGGTGGGTTAGTGCTAAAAAGGGTGTTTCGAATCAGGGTTTTGTGTGTGTGTGTGTGTGTGTGTGTTAAGTGATAAATGGCTGTTCTGTTTATCCTTTTTCTAGTTTTCATACTTAATTTGAGCGAATGTGTTCAAGTTGTTCTTTGGTGGATACAAGTACTGATCCGTCTAAATGGGTCATATATTGGATACGTGGATCACTTTCCTTCCTCATTGACTGGTAAATGAAGTCTCGTAAGCAGATAATATAATGAATACGTCTTGTTAAGCTTAAGGAGATACTTACAATTTTTTTTAGAAAATAAATGAAAATTCTTATATCTAGTAATTTTGCTGTGAATAAGCTCCAGTGTGTGACTTGCAGTTTAGATTATTGTAGTTTGACGCAATGTAATGAACAAGAGCTTCATATTAAAGTGTATTCAAAGATTATATAGATTAAAAGAGTGTTCTTATGAATGATAGGCTCACATTCGGGAGCTAGAAGAAGAGGTGAAGCTATTAAAGAATCTTTCGCACCCAAACATTGTTGTAAGTGTCTATAATATATAATCATCTTCTATTTTGCTTCCTATCGTATCAGTACCAATCCTTTTTTCATGTGGTTACAGAGGTACCTAGGAACAGCTAGAGAGGAAGAGTCGTTAAATATCTTCCTGGAATTTGTTCCAGGTGGATCCATCTCGTCACTCCTCGGAAAATTTGGTTCCTTTCCTGAATCTGTAAGCTAGTTTATCATACTCTAGAATCTCAATTGGCGAAAATGTTTTGAATTAGGCAATCAGCGAGCAAAATTCCTCTTAAGACACTAATGTTTGGATCTTGAAGCTCATCTCTTATTGTACATAAAACAGGTGATAAGAATGTACACAAAGCAAATATTACTGGGACTAGAGTATCTCCACAAAAATGGTATTATGCACAGAGACATTAAGGTATATTCTTTTTTGCAAAGTCTGTTTGTCTATGTATGCACGTGGAAATAACATTCAACATGTATAGAATTTTACATGATAATGCTCTTGCAGGGGGCAAATATTCTTGTTGACAATAAAGGACGCATAAAGCTTGCTGATTTTGGGGCCTCCAAGAAAGTTGTAGAGCTGGTATGCATACTATGTCCATGAATATTGTATATTGATCTCTATCCTGTTTAGGGTTCTATCTTTTTAAATTAGTTCTTTTTTTATAACTTGTGTGCCATTTTTTTTAGGCTACAATGACTGGTGCAAAGTCAATGAAGGGTACCCCGTATTGGATGGCTCCTGAAGTTATAGTCCAGACTGGCCATAGCTTGTTAGTGCAATCATACAACTCATGCTATTTCTTTGCATTGTTTAGTATATGGACTGAGTTGCCGTATTGTTTGTTTTTGTAGCTCTGCTGATATATGGAGTGTTGGATGTACTGTAATTGAGATGGCAACTGGAAAACCTCCATGGAGCCAACAATATCAGGAGGTAACATGTTTACATCTCTGTAATGCCAGTGATGGCAGTTTTGACTTGTACACTTTTGAATGAGTTGATTTAGGATGTGTTTTTATCTCAAATGCGTCAAAGTCTCAAAGATAAAAAGGGAGATTGGTCAAACGGATTACAGATTGCCCAAATTGCCCAAAGTCTAGTTTTGCTGTACACGTACACGGCCTTTTAAATGGCTTTATTTAAAGATTTAGATAATTAATGTATTACACTTGTTTTTGTAATCATAATTACTGCATATAAAATTCAAAGAAAAATTCTGAACATAGCCAAAAAAGTGATAGCGCAGGTCAACCCAGCCTGGACCGTATTAATATGTACTAGAACTTTCCACCCGAACCCCTGACCCAGCTGTCCTTTTTGTTCCCGTAAAGCATGATTCAGCTGTCTTGCCACCTCTAATTTTGCTTGTGTCTCACACTGGGATGTTACTGATTCTGCTCTATTAGTAGGTCATAATCAGTCGTGATTTCCTCCCTTTTCTTTTATCTGTAGCACAGGCGTACTAAATTATGGTTGTTGTTCAGGTTGCTGCTCTCTTTCATATAGGGACAACAAAAGCTCATCCACCTATACCAGAGCATCTTTCTGCCGAGGCAAAGGATTTTCTATTAAAATGCCTCGAAGGGTAAGACTTTGTTTTTCTTCCTATATTTAGTTATTCTTAAAAGATTTAGCTATTACGTTGTTCATCCTTTTGTAACAACTTCTGATTGTCATGAGTTAATGTGCAACTTACCACGGTATCCTGTTTGTATTATTCATAATATTCCTTGCATGTTATTCATAATTCTTACCCTCAAATGGCAAATGTGCTGACAGGGAACCGAATCTCAGGCCTGATGCATCAGAGTTGCTACAGGTAATTCTCCATTACAAGCTTCACCTCGTATAGAATGAGAAAAATGTTAAGGAAACCTATCTGGAAGGAAAATTTATCTTTCTTTCTTGTTAATTATCTTTCTGATTTCCTGCAGCATCCTTTTGTTACCGCGGAGTATAATGAGACTCATCCTGTCTTTCGTGCATCAGTTATGGTCAGTATTCTTGCATGAAGTCTCCTTGATTTAGCTCTTTACAATTAATAAATACTTTAATCATTCTTCAACTAATGATAACACATTCTTGATAAACAGGTCACACCTGAGAATCAAATACCAACATCGATGGAACCTAAGAATCCGTAAGAAACTTCTTCATCACCTTGTTAATATGTAGACAGCCTTACCCCTACATAAGGTAGAGAGGCTGCTTCCGGTTCTACCTAAGGTAGAAAAGGACCTCCAGCCTTTTGTAGAGAGTGAGGATCGAACCCTTGACCTCTTGGTTGAGAGGCAAGGGGTTTTCCAACTGATCCAACCCTACTTGTTTAAATACATAAAACCTTCTAAATCATTATGTTTAAGAAAAGGTTATTGCTGAAATAATACAACACTGTAACATATTTGACACCCTCGTTATCTATAAAAATCTAAAAGAAAACTTTACAAAACATGTTTTGGTCAACCCAACTCGTATAATGATATAACTTTTGACCCGTTACCCAATGTGTCCAACCCTCTCATTTTACCATGTTTAGTTTTAGCAATAATTAATGAAAAGGTGATTGTTGATGCAGCATTAGCCCGGAGATTAACAGAGGCGGTGGTATGGTGGATGCTCATGGGATTAATAGTGTGAGGTGCTCAACTATATACCCTGACAAATCTTGTGGAGCACCTATGTGGGGTTCAAGCAGATACGATGATGACATGTGCAGAATGGATGATGATGATCTGATGGCTGGCACATCTATGAAGCTTGATTCTACTTTAGTTTCTAACGATGTCAATAAGGTAACAAAAGTACATATGTCATTCTTTTTAAGATAATTTATCTCAGTGCTTTAGCATAGTATTTATTATCTCAACGGATACAGAGCTTTAATCCCATGATGGAACCGGATGATGACTGGCCCTGTCAGTTTGATGGAAGTCCAGAACTGGACAAGAGTGCATGTCAGTTTGATGCAAGTCCAGAACTGGGCAAGAGTGCAACTAACTTGTTTCCAGATCAAGTTTCTGAAATGACTACCGAGAGCCCAATAGACAATGGAGATAATGGTTTCACCTTTCCTAATGGGGCTTCAGGAATGGATGAGGAAGAAGAGGTTACAGAAATAAAGATTAGAGCCTTCCTTGATGAAAAGGTGGAGTTTTCCCCCCCAAATTTGGGTTTTTTTCTACCTTTTAACTCTAAAGCAAATAAACAGGACCTGGTGCGTAATTTAGATACTATCAAAATGGTAGCAACATACACCTTTTGGGATTTCTTTCTAACAAAGAACCATACCGAGGATGTTTGTGGCAAGATAAGATTGTGGGCTTGTGGTGGGCTGGGTAATGGGTTATTTTTTAGTATGTTTAACGGGTCAAAACAGGCTGGGTTGGGTTGACCCACAATTAGCGTGTTTAATAAAATTACCATTTACCACCATAATCTACTTTATAAATACATCTTTTAAGAAGTTTCTTATGCTTAAAACTACACTTTGGAAAACTTTTAACCCATATAACTTGCTGCTATTCTAGCAAACTGATACAGTATTATTTTACCCGTTTGACCCATTAAACCAAATTGACCCATGTATAAGAAAATGGTTTGAAGTTAAATCTGTATAATATGTAAGGTATAAAAATCATTGATCATGTGTTGTTATACAAGCTTTACATGCAATAAGAAAATGGCTTGAAGTTAAATATAATTAAATCTGTATAATATGTAAGGTATAAAAATCATTGATCATGTGTTGTTGTACAGGCTTTAGATCTGAAGAAGATGCAAACGCCTCTATATGAAGAGTTTTACAACTCCATGAATCCAGCTATATCTCCTGTTGTGAATGAAAACAAGGAAAATTTATTAAACAACCCGAAGTTATTACCTCCTAAAAGCAAATCACCTAATAGGCTTTTCAGAAAGAGGCTATCTTCAGCTGTTGATGTTTCCTATATCAGTAGCCCTGGCAATAAATCGGAGCGGCATTCAAATATTGGTGGTGCAAATGATCAAAATCCACTTGAATGTCGATCACCTCAGAATGGTCAACTGAAAGAGAACAATCTTGATTCTCAGAAAGAGGCCATGAGTCCAAGGTTTGTACTAAATATAATGATTAAGTTATTACTTACTTCATTTGTTCAAAGTAAGAGCTTTTTATTTGTGTGTATCAATCTGAAGTGGAAACTTATATAATTTATTTATAGTGCAAGCTTCGCTGAAAGACAAAGAAGATGGAAAGAAGAACTTGCCGAAGAGCTTGAAAGAAAACGAGGTAAGTTTTTTTTATTCTGTAGAAAATGGAGTTTAGTTATATCTCTTTTATCTCATACCTCTAAATTGATGGCAGAACTTATGAGGCAAGCGGGAGTAGTAAAAACATCATCTCCAAAGGATCAGCTGATACGTACTCGCTCAAAAAGGTTTATGTATCCTGGCAATTGACAAATCTTTCATTATGGCATGCCTCGTACATTATGCACTTTGCTCGGCCGAGATGACCAAGAGACAGCAGCAAGGTGTAACTATTATAAAACAGTTTGGTTGGGGGGGTGGTTGTGATCTATTTTTGTTTTGGTTATTGACTTGTTGTTCATGTTAAATTGTATCAAGTTTTATGAATGGTGAAGGCATATGAGCAAGCACCACCTTTTGTATTAAGTTAGCGTGGTCGGCCTGATATATAATACACAATTTTTACATTTTCTTTTTCTATTCTAATGTGTTTATAATCTCTGTTATGTTATATGTGATATCAATAAAGAGATACTTTATTAGCTTAGTTTACAGGCTGTTTGGATTTGCATATGCATCTGGAACTTTACAAGTGATCAAATACTGAGTTCTGAAATTCTGTTTACTTGATCTGTTAATCGCTTGAGTGATGAGAATTTTTAAAATAATAAACGTTAATGAAAATGCTTATCATATTTTAAGTGGTACAAAGATATCTTAACTCTAAGTTTACCATGTCGGATTATCTTGGACGTTATTGTTGAAGATACAAAGGCAAATCAATCCAAGCAAACACCATGGTGCATCACAGATAGTTAAGTTTAAAAGGGTGCAAATCATTTCTAACACATCACTATATTATGCAGACATATTTACTTGGACGTTATCGTTGAAGATACAAAGGCAAATCAATCCAAGCAAACACCATGGTGCATCACAATTCACAGATAGTTAAGGTTACGACCGTGCTGCATGTAAATTATTCATACTACAGGAGAACACTTACAAAGAAAAACATAAACGATAATATAATATTCAAAGAAGTAAAGATGAAGTAGATGGCAAAAACTCACCAAAAAAGTATCAGAAACATCAATTTGCCAACTTACATGAAAGAGTTTGAATCTTATCATCCATGAAGATCGAAAGTGTCATTTGTGGATGGGACAATTACAAAGAAAACATAAACCAAAAATGCAAATTATATATCTCTTATGAGAAATAAAAATAAAGCAGATGACAAAAACTCATCCATAATGTGGTAGAAATGACTTGCAGTCAAAAATCAAGAAATGTCTTGAATTTTCACCGTTAGTCATTTGTGCAACATTTTATATGAGAGCTAAGCGTCTATATTTCTACTTATAAACATATCATAAGTTTGCCTATTCAACGATGTGGGATAGACATAGACTAATTTCACTTTTTTTTTTCCTTCATCATCATCATCATCCACCTCTTTTAAAAACTTAGGGTATGTTTAGCAAAACTAATTGTATGTTTTAAGCTGTAAATTGTAAAAGTGTTAACTGTAATTGTAATCTATTAACAGTAATTTTATGTTTTAACAACTTCGAGATATTTTACGTGTTTTAGAAGAGATTATTTTTATTTAAAAAAAAAAAAAAAAAAAAAAAAAAAAAAAAAAAAAAGAAGCTTACGGCTCAAAAAAAGCTTCAAATAAATGCCTACCAACTATATTGCGTTTACACTATCTTCATTTTGACGCGTAATATAACGGAGCTATATTTGAAGAACATGTAACCCAATAAAACATCGTCAATATAAATCACGCAAGTTTACAATTATATGTGTTCATACGTAGTCAAAATAGTGAGACTTAAAAGTTAAGGTTGATCTTATGTTAACTTTTAAGCATGATATTTCACATTTGTGGGACAACCAGGTATTTTATGGTAAAAACATTTACTCCGTATTTTATAGTATACGAAATAAAGTTAACAAAAATAAATTATTTTAATAAAAACACTACCTTACATACTTTGCATTTTTTACAATTTCTTTTTTTATTCTAATGTGTTTATAGTCTATATATATGTATGTTATATGTGATATCAATAAAGAGATACTTTATTAGCTTAGATTACAGGTTGTTTGGATTTACATATTTGCATATTGAAACTTTGGAAGTGATCATCCAAAGTCGCTACAAGTAATATCTCAGTATTTTTAGGAACTACTTTGTACATGATATCAAATATTGAGTTCTGTGTCACGATCACACTCATTATATATTTATTACCATATGTCAAATACTGAGTTTTGAAATTCTGTTTATTTGATCTGTTAATCGCTTTAACGATGACAATTTTCAAAACAATCAACGTTAATGAAAATGCTTATTATATTTAAGTGGTACAAAGATATCTTAACTCTATCTTTACTATGTCGGATTATCTAGTTCTAAACTTCTATATTAAACGTATTGTATTGATGGTAGTATGGTACTACAGTATTCAAGTTTAAAAAGGGGGGAGTCATTTCTAACACATCTCTATATAATACAGATATTTGACTTGGATGTTATCTTTGAAGATACAAAGGCGAATTATCCCAAGCAAACACCATGGTTCATGACTTCATCACAAATAGTTAAGGTTACGACCGTGTTGCATGGAAATTATTCATATTACAGGAGAAATTACAAAGAAAAACATAAATGATAATATTATATTCAAAGAAGTAAAGATGAAGCAGATGGCAAAAAGTCACCAAAAAAGTGTCAGAAACATCGGTTTGCAAACTTACATGAAAGAGTTTGAATCTTATCTTCCATGAAGATCTAACGTGTGACATTTGTGGATAGACAATTACAAAGAAAAACATAAATGAAAATGTCAATCATAACTCTTAAAAGAAATAAAAAATAAAGCGGATGACAAAAACTCACCCGCGGTAGAAAGGACAACGAGTGAACATTCAAGAAAGATATCGAATTATCATTCTTGAAGGATCACATAGTTATCATTTCTACGACAAAGGAGATATAAGCATGTGTCTTCATTCTTACTTATAAACATATCATAAGTTTGCCTATTAATCAATGTGGGATAGACTCATCCCACTTTTTTTCACCTCCTACCCCATCTCTTTTGAAGACTTAATATTGCATTTACACTAGTTCCATTTTGACACATAATATAATGGAGCTATATTCCAAGAACATGTGATCCAATAAAATATCGTCAATATAAATCACACGACTAAACTATTATATGTGTTCATAGGTAGTGGAATTATGGGACTTAAAAGTTATGGTTGATCTTATGTTAACCTTTGGCTTATGAACTATATATATATATATATATATATATATATATATATATATATATATATATATATATATATATATATATATATAGAATTGAGATCAAATGAGAACTTTCTTAAAGTTGTAAAAATGAGAACCAACCAAAATCTCATAAACGACACTCAACTTAAAAGAAAATAAAAACATAATTAATTACAACTAAAACTGTTAAAGATTTGATGGATTTTCTTATGAAAATTGACGTAAACTAGGTGATACACTTTGATTCAACGTGTAATGTGTATCAAGGTTGAGTATTGTGTATCAAGTTTTTAGTGGTTGTTGTGTATTAGGTGTATCAATTTATGTATAAGAAATTAGTTTTTTTGAGATTTTAATGTATATGTATCAAAATTTTAATTGTGTATGAGTAATCCGTTTATCATGTATGAGTTGGTTATTAATCGATTTAATGTTAACTTGTATTAATATATAATATTTTGGTGCATCTTTGCTAAAATGGTTATGTATCAATGTTTTAATGGTATTTTAGAATAGTTCTCATTTTTACAACTTTAAGAAAGTTCTCACATTAACCTTCCCATATATATATATATATATATATATATATATATATATATATATATATATATATATATATATATATAAGCCATGATATTCCACATTTGTGGGACAACGATCTATTTTTCGTTAGTCGTATAATTATGTTAGCCAGTTTGTATTTTGTATAGGCTAAAGGCTCGAGTGTCATTTGTTAGGGTTACATTAGTCTTGCCCACCAAGGAAGAAACTGGTACCTCTTTCACTCTTTGGAAGCCGAATGAGCCGATACAAAATCTCTATCATTATTTGTAAGCAACTTCAACAAAGTTTGTCGTTCATTTTTCTCCTGTAAGATACTAGAATGTTTCATATCTCATTGCTAATGACCGAACAATACATATATATAATGTAACACTGACAAATGACACTCGGGCCTTAGCCCATACAAAATACAAACGGGCTAACATAATTATACGACTAAAAAAATTAAACGTATGGAAATTAATAGATGTTATTTTGTTAATGATTAAGTTATTGCATACTTCATTTGTTCAAAGTAAGAGCTTTTTATTTGTGCTTGTTAATATGAAGTGGAAACTTATATATTTCTTATATAGTGCAAGCTTTGCGGAGAGACAAAGAAGAACTTGCCGAAGAGCTTGAAAGAAAACAAGGTAAGTTTTTTATTGTATAGATAATGAGATTTAAAAGTTATGGTTGATCTTATGTTAACCTTTGGCTTATGAACTCTATATATAAGCCATGATATTATATTCCACATTTGTGGGACAACAACGTATTTTTTTTTCCCGTAAAATGGATCTTGGCGGCGACTCTAGACGTAGCGTGGGATAAGGTAAGAAATGGCGCGCCTTTTAGTAAGGCGTGGTGCCATTTTTAAAAGTATTTAGGGGATTTACGGATTTAGGCTTGAATTTCTAGTATTTAGCTATTTTCTTTTTGGGCTTTGTAATTTCAAAACTTAATTCCTACTTGAGCCTCGTATTTGGTCTGGCTATTTAGGATTTGGGCTTTAGTATTTGAAATTCCTCTTAAAAAATGATATAAAAATAAAAATACATAAATCTATAAACATTCTTTTGCCGCTTTAAGCACGCCTTAAGAAACACCAAAGCTCGTAAAGCTTGAGGCGTGACTGTGCCGTCACGCCACGACTCACGCTATTTATAACATTAATTTTTTTCCCCCGGACGGTAGGTGCAAAAACATATTTTTACAGCTATGAAATAAAATATAAACAACAACTGTTATTCAAATAAAAAAAAAAATTTAACAATAAATGATGTAAAAAAAAATTAAAAGTATAGAAATTAATAGATGTTATTTTGTTAATGATTAAGTTATTGCTTACTTCATTTGTTCAAAGTAAGAGCTTTTTATTTGTGCTTGAATAAGAAGTGGAAACTTATACATTTGTTATATAGTGCAAGCTTTGCGGAGAGACATAGAAGATGGAAAGAAGAACTAGCCGAAGAGCTTGAAAGAAAACGAGGTAAGTTTTTCTATTATGTGGAAAATGGAGTTTGGTTATATCTCTTTGAGTCTCTCATACCTCTAATTCTGATGGCATAGCTTATGAGGCAAGCGGGAGTAGTAAAAACATCATCTCCAAAAGGATCAGGTGATACGTACTCGCTCAAAAGGTTTATGTATCCTGGTAATTGACAAATCTTTCATTATGGCATGCCTCGTACATTATACACTTAACACTTTGCTTGGCCGAGATGACCAAGAGACAGCAGCAAGGTGTAACTATCATAAAACAGTTTGGTTTGGGGGGGGGGGGGGGGGGGGGGGGGGGGTTGTGATCTGTTTTTGTTTTGGTTATTGACTTGTTCTTCATGTTAAATTGTATCTAGTTCTATGAATGGTGAAGGCATATGAGCAAGCACCACCTTTTGTATTAAGTTAGCGTGGTCGGCCTGATATATAATACACAATTTTTACATTTTCTTTTTTTATTCTAATGTGTTTATAATCTCTGTTATGTTATACAGTATGTGATATCAATAAAGAGATACTTTATTAGCTTAGATTACAGGCTGTTGGATTTGCATACTGGAACTTTGGAAGCGATCATCCAAAGTCGCTACAAGTAATATCTCAGTATTTTGAGGAACTACTTTGTACATAGATGTCAAATATTGAGTTCCCTGTGTCATAATCAGTTTCACACTCTGTAACGAAAATGTAAATCATCTCTCTTAAGAGAAATAAAGATAAAGCAAAATGACAAAAACTCACCCACAATGTCGAAGAAAGGACGAACCTGTGAACATGGAAGAAAGATATCGAATAAAAATAAAGGAAGATAGCAAAAACTCACCCATAATGTCGTAGAAATGACAGAACCTGTGAACATGGAAGAAAGAAATATATCTTAAAGGAAGATGGCAAAAACTCACCCATAATGTCGTAGAAATGACAAAATCTGTGAACATGGAAGAAATATATCTAATCGATCTTCCACATCTACAACTAACTGGCATTTGTGCAACATTTTTAAATAAGATATAAATAAGTGTCTATGTTCTTATTTATAAACATATCATAAGTTTCCCTATTCATCAATGTGGGATAGACTCATCCAACTTTTCTCTTATCTCCTACCACCTCTTTTGAAGACTTAATATTGCATTTACACTAGCTCCATCTTGACACGTAATAAAACGGAGCTATATTTGAAGAACATGTAACCCAATAAAACATCGTCAATATAAATCACGCAAGTTTACAATTATATGTGTTCATACGTAGTGAAAATAGCGAGACTTAAAAGTTAAGGTTGATCTTATGTTAACCTTTAAGGATGATATTTCACATGTGTGGGACAGCCAGGTATTTTATGGTAAAAACATTTACTCCGTATTTTATAGTATACGAAATAAAGTTAACAAAAATAAGTTATTTTAATAAAAACGCTACCTTACAGACTTTGCATTTTTTACATTTTCTTTTTTATTCTAATGTGTTTATAGTCTATATGTGATATCAATAAAGAGATACTTTATTAGCTTAGATTACAGGCTGTTTGGATTTACATACTGAAACTTGGATTTGCATACTGAAACTTTGGAAGTGATTATCGAAAGTCGCTACAAGTAATATCTCATTATTTTTAGGAATTACTTTGTAAATTATGTCAAATATTGAGTTCTGTGTCAATCATTTTCACACTCATTATATATTTATTACCACATGTAAAATACTTTGTTTTGAAATTCTGTTTATTTGATCTGTTAATCGCTTGAACAATGAGAATTTTCAAAACAATCAACAGTAAATGAAAATGCTTATTAGTATATTTTAAGTGGTACAAAGATATCTTAACTCTATCTTTACTATGTCGGATTATCTAGTTCTTAACTTCTATATTAAATGTATCGTATTAATGGTACGTACTACATAAGTTTAAAAGGGGGAAAACCATTTCTAACACATCTCTATATTATACAAAGACGAATTATCTCAAGCAAACACCATGGTCCATCACAAATAGTTAAGGTTGCGACCGTGTTGCATGAAAATTATTCATACTACAGGAGGACAGGTGCAAAGAAAACATAAACGATAATACTATATTCAAAGAAGTAAAGATGAAGTAGATGACAAAAACTCGTCAAAAAAGTATCAGAAACATCAATTTGCCAACTTACATGAAAGAGTTTGAATCTTATCTTCCATGAAGATCGAAAGTGCGTCATTTGTGGATGGGACAATTACAAAGAAAAACATAAACGAAAATGTAATTCATATAAGGGAAATAAAAATAATAAAACTCACCCATAACATGTTATAGAAAGGACGAACCAGTGAACATGTAAGAAAGATATTGAATCTAATCGATCTTCAGAAAGATATTAAATCTAATCGATCTTCAATCTTCACCATTCCATCATTTGTGCAACATTTTAAAGGAGATATAACCAAGTGTATATGTTCTTACTTATAAACGTATCATAAGTTAGCCAATTCATCAATGTGGGATAGACTCATCCCACTTTTCTTTCATCTCCTACCACCTCTTTTGAAGACTTAATATTGCATTTACACTAGCTCCATTAAGACACGTAATATAACGAACGGAGCTATATTCGAAGAACATGTAACCCATTAAAACATCGTCAATATAAATCACGCAACTTTACAATTATATGTATTCATGCGTAGTGAAAATAGTGAGATTTAAAAGTTAAGGTTGATCCTATGTTAACATTTAGCCTATGAACTATATATATAATCCATGATATATATTCCACATTTGTGTGACAATGATCTATTTTTTGTTAGTCGTATAATTGTGTTAGGCAGTTTGTATTTTGTATGGGCTAAGGCCCGAGTGTCATTTGTTAGGGTTACATTAGTCTTGCCCACCAAGGAAGAAACTTGTACATCTTTCACTCTTTGGAAGCCGAATGAGCCAATACAAAATCTCTATCATGATTTGTAAGCAACTTCAACAAAGTTTGTCGTTCATTTTTCTCCTGTAAGATACCAGAATGTTTCGTATCTCATTGCTAATGACCGAACAATACATATGTATAATGTAATACTGACAATGACACTCGGGTCTTAGCCCATACAAAATACAAACGGGCTAACATAATTATACGACTAAAAAAAATAAAAGTATAGAAATTAATAGATGTTATTTAGTTAATGATTAAGTTATTGCTTACTTCATTTGTTCAAAGTAAAAGTTTTTTATTTGTGCTTGTTAATATGAAGTGGAAACTTATATCTTTCTTATATAGTGCAAACTTTGTGGAGAGACAAAGAAGATGGAAAGAAAAACTTGCCGAAGATCTTGAAAGAAAACAAGGTAAGTTTTTTTATTGTGTAGAAAATGGAGTTATTTACATCTCTTTGAGTCTCTCATACCTCTAATTCTGATGGCAGAGCTTATGAGGCAAGCGGGAGTAGTAAAAACATCATCTCCAAAGGATCAGATGATACGTACTCACTCAAAAAGGTTTATGTATCCTGGCAATTGACAAATCTTTCATTATGGCATGCCTCGTACATTATACACTTTGCTCGGCCGAGATGACCAAGAGACAGCAGCAAGGTGTAACTATCATAAAACAGTTTGGTTGGGGGGCGGTTGTGATCTATTTTTGTTTTGGTTATTGACTTGTTGTTCATGTTAAATTGTATCTAGTTCTATTAATGGTGAAGGCATATGAGCAAGCACCACCTTTTGTATTAAGTTAGCGTGGTCGGCCTGATATATAATACACAATTTTTACATTTTCTTTTTTATTCTAATGTGTTTATAATCTCTGTTATGTTATATGTGATATCAATAAAGAGATACTTTATTAGCTTAGATTACAGGCTGTTTGGATTTGCATATGCATCTGGAACTTTAGAAGTGATCAAATACTGAGTTCTGAAATTCTGTTTACTTGATCTGTGGTACAAAGATAATAAACGTTAATGAAAATGCTTATCATATTTTAAGTGGTACAAAGTTTACCATGTCGGATTATCTAGTTCTTAACTTTTATATTAAACGTATAGTATAAATGGTACTTAAGTTTAAAAGGGGGCAAATCATTTCTAACACATCTCTATATTATACAGATATATTTACTTGGACGCTATCGTTGAAGATACAAAGGCAAATCATCCCAAGCAAACACCATGGTGCATCACAGATAGTTAAGGTTACGACCGTGCTGCATGTAAATTATTCATACTACAGGAGAACAATTACAAAGAAAAACATAAACGATAATATAATATTCAAAGAAGTAAAGATGAAGTAGATGGCAAAAACTCACCAAAAAAGTATCAGAAACATCAATTTGCCAACATACATGAAAGAGTTTGAATCTTATCTTCCATGAAGATCGAAAGTGTGTCATTTGTGGATTGGACAATTACAAATAAAAGCATAAAAGGAAAATGTAAATCATGTCTTTGAAGAGAATTAAAAATAAAGCAGGTGACAAAAACTCACCCATAATATTGTCATAGAAAAGACAAACCAGTGAATCATGCAAGAGAGATATCACATTCAATCTGATATCTCTTGCATATTCACTGTTGGTCATTTGTGCAACATTTTAAAGGTGATATAACCAAGTGTCTACATTCTTACTTATAAACGTATCATAAGTTTGCCCATTCATCAATGTGGGATACACTATGTAGAGGTGAAAACGCGTCGAGCCGAGCCTGAGCCTGTCAGAACTCAAACTTGGTTTGTTTAAGTTTTATAAAGCTCGAGCTCGACTCATTGCGAGCCTCATTTTCTAAGCTCGGGCTCGGCTCGTGGTATGTTATACAGGCTCAGGCTCGGCTCGTTTATACGATTTGACAATGAAAAATTAAAGCTTGGCTCAAAATCGGTTCGTAGTATATCTATTTTGAGCTCATTAATAAGCTTGTTATTGAGGTCGTTTATAAGCTCGCCTATAATACAAATGGATAACGTTTTATATATGTTTAATACTTAACATATCCTAGTGTCGTTTAGGCTCGCGAGCCCAATCAAGCTTTGTATGTAAAGCTCGGGCTCGGGCTCGGCTCGTTTATACGATTTGACAATGAAAAATTAAAGCTTGGCTCGAAATCGGCTTGTAGTATATCTGTTTTGAGCTTGTTATTGAGCTTGTTTATAAGCTCGCCTATAATACAAATGCATAATGTTTTATATATGTTTAGTACTTAAAATTATTAGAGGATAATCGGCCCAAGCCTGGTCTGTGAGCTTAGGATACATTATCCTCTAATACCTATAAAGCAAAAATGTTTTTACTTAAAACTTGAACATTTTAAAAATGAGTAATGTTCCATTCTCAAAATGCCAATTTAAAACTTAAATTTTAATATTTTGTTTAATTGCCTACAAATTTCAAACAATTTTGCTTTAATGAAATAGTTACTTAAACAATGTTTTCACCGAAAATTTTAAAAAATATGCATGACAACATTGACAACTCATTTTTAGTGTAGTTTTTAAAAAAAGGATGAGACATATTTTGTATTTAATACCAACAGTAATAATTTCTAGAAGTTCATTCATGAACTCTACTGTATAAGACAACATATTTCAAAACTACTAATATATTTCATTTTAAGTTTCACTAAATGTTTTTATACGTTATTTGATATATTTTAAGAAATATTTTTTTAGTTGAGTTATCGCATGTTACAATATTTTTCAATTTTATTTTGATTATATTACGTTGTATGTATAAACGTTACATGAAACACTTAACCACAATATCGCAATTGTAATTGTTTGCCGCTATAAAATCCTGTTAGTATGTATGGATACTTACCTAATATGATAATAAGCTTATATAAATTCATGAGTTTCAAAATAAAACAAAAAAGTTGAGATAATGAAACATGATACGAAAACATACAAACTTCTAAGAAAGAGATAGGGCCGAGCGTTGGGCCGGATCTCAACCCGACCTGACAAATCCCGATCTTTAAAGTCATCTAAATCGTAAATCGAATACCGATCTGAAAGTAGTCAGTTTTTTGGCCCGTCCCGTCCCGTCCTGACCCGTCCCGAAAGTAGTCAATTTTTGCTTGTATTTTGTCGGTTTTTGGCCCGTCCCGAATCCTGAAAATGCTAAAAATCCATCCCGACTCCCGACCCGAGAAGCTATTATTCAATTTCGGGACTATCGGTTTATGTCAGGATCGGATCGGTTGTCGAGACTCGAACGGTTTTGCTCACCTCTAAAAAAGATATAGTGAGAAAAATAATTTAAATAAGAAGTAATTTTATCCACATATTTTAAATAGGGTAAAATGCAAAAATAGTCCCTAACGTATCACGAAATCGCAAAAATTGGACCGAGACAAAAAGTCACGCAAAAAAGCCACTAACATTACGTAATTTTGCAAAAAAGCCACCGAGAGGCATTTTCCGTTGGTTTCCTCGTTAACTGCCTAGTCATCAAGGGTAGTTTCGTCTTTTTATCCCTTTCCCGCCAATAACTTCAATTGCCAGTGTTTTGTTTTACAAATTTAGTCCTTTAGAACCATAATTTATATACGTGGCTCAATTTCTTCCAAGCAGAACATTAATTTCACAAGTAAAGATCTTGAGAATGGTTAAGCTTTGGCAAAATCGTACACGCAGTACCCCGAGACCTGATTTAGGAATCCTTTATAGTAAGAATACTCTATTCCATTTTAATGTTTTCCATTTAAACGTGTTATTGTTGTCGGAAGTAATTGATGTTTTATGTGTTTCACATATTTGAATGAAAATGTGTTTTCTTTGCAAATCCATCACAATGGTGAATTTACCTCAAAACCAGGAAGAAGGTATCTCTTTGGAGATACAGAGTGGTTTGACGGAATTCACTCTGACGTTTTCTCCATGGAATTATTGGGCGAAATTTTAGAGGATTTAGGTTACTCGGATAGTACCCTTATGTTTACTCACTTTAGGATATCTGGGGAGTCACTGGATGATGGTTTGCTACCACTAAAGTCTGACGAAGATGTGAAGACACTTGTGGAGTATGTTCCTATATTTACACAGTTGGAGTTGTATATTGAAACCGATGTTTCAATTGTTGAGTGTGAGATGATGGATCGAATGATGACTAAGGGCAAGGGTGTGGTGATAGAAAAAATAATGGATGATGATATGAATGAGGATACCGGAAAGGGTGTTGATGGTGAGACTGGAAACAGTGAGAAATTACTATTGTTAGAGTGGCATAAAGAGTGGCATAAGACAAGACAACCTGAGAAGACTGGACCTGTTTTTTATACTGATTCTGACAGTGACTTCCCACCAACATTTTGTGCCAAAAAAATTATTACAGATCATTGATTGGGTCTAAACTAGTCAACTTTTATTAGTCAACCACTTGTGAATGGTCAACCGTAAAAGTCAAACTAATCAAGCCAATGCTCCGTGGAAGTATAGGGTTTCCCCGGGTCGTTATGTCCCGACGAGGTGTGGATGGTATTAAAACGGGTTTGTGATCGGGTGAATTTGGACAGGAAAGGGTATAAGTGAGTTGTGATGATTATACTACTGGAATATGAAAGATAATAACTTAAATACACTATATTAACAAGACTGGAAAGTCAGGAAAACCAGAAACGTTTAGAACTTAAAACGCGTACGTTCACGTTTAAATAAAACGTAAGCGTACGAAATAAAAAGTAAAAACTGAAATCTGAAAACACCCAGGGGGTGAAAATGACTTTTTTACAAACTAAAAGATAAAAGAAAATTTTTAGAAAATTAAAATAAATTTTAACCCTAATTAATTATTTATTATTAATTAAATACTAATTAATACTTATTATTAATATTTAAAACACTTAAATATAATTTAATACTAATTAAATACTAGAAAAATGAAAATAAAATTTCTAAAATCCTAAAATAACTAAAAAAAAGTTTTAAAAATAAAAATAAGTGTTTTTGTCTTTTTGTGAATTTTCTATTAATTAATTACTAATTAATTATTAATTACCTAATTAACTATTTTAAATTAAGAAAAATAGCAAATGAACAGTAAAAATTCTAATAAAATTTCTAAAATTATTTTATAACATATAAAAGCTATAAAAAATATAAAAACTAGGTTTTACTTAATAAAAACTAATTATGCTATTTAAAACTTAATTATTGATTAATTATTAATTAAACTAATTTTAATTATAATAAATACTAAAAGACAAAATTAAAATCTAAAAAAATTATTATAATTACTTTAACCTAAGATTAAATTATTAAAAATATAAAAACACAACTTACTTAATAAAAATCTAAAAATGAAAATTAAAATTAAATTAAATTAAATTAAATAGAAACTATCACTTATTTTTATGTTGTATTTTCTGGATTTCTCTTTTATAAAACTATATTATACCTAAAAACAAGCAACTTTAATAAAAACATTAATTTTATAAGCTAGAATTAAGCACTGTGGAAGCTTAATGCTACCACAGTTGACTTTTGTTGACTGAAGTGGCAAATAAGCTCAAATGAGCTTATGTGGGACCCACCTTGGTTTATTCTGATCTAAATAAGTTAGTTGGACTATTCAAAGCTCAATTTGGTCAAATAAGCTCAGTAGATAAGCTGATAAGCACAAATAAGCTATTCCAAAAACTTAGTTACAACACAGAAATGGGACAAAGTTTATGGCTTATTCTAGGTGGGGTCCACTGAGGCACAAGTCAAACAAATGGTCAATCTTAAGAGCCTACTAGGAGGGGGGTTGAAAGATGCTAAGTTTGAGGTCTGGGGGCCACTGAGTTGATCACAAATCACCACCAAAGTGGTGGTGATGGGACTGTGGTGACTGCAGCAGGGCAATACCTTGCCCTGCAGTTGTGTTTGGATGGATGGTGGGACCCACAAAAACTTCACAAAAATAAATTAAAGAGTGGATTACAAATTTGAGGTGGGGGACTATGATCCCAAGAAGTTTCAGAACCTCAAACCAAATACAAAATTCTACAAAATTAGTGCAAGTTTTGAGATTTTTGAGAATGGTTACTTTTGACTTTTTGCTCAAACTTGAAAGTTTGACTTTGTTGAACTTTGGGTGGTCTGAATTGACTGTAAATGATGTTATATGCTATTATAAGGCTAAATTAAGCTAAATGACCAACTTGTGTAATGATATAGTGAGATTTGAGATCCTAAAGTCTAACAGTTATCAAATGAAATGACTCAAAGGATGATTTTGACTATGGAGTGAATGAGTCCAGGTTTCAAATGGTAAAATAATTTATTAGAGTCCTAAGTGACATGTAACTAGCATAATGAACAACAAAAGCCTTCCATAACACAGACTAAAATCCTGATCCAAACACCCCTATAACAAGCTGGTTTTGAGTATTTCAAAGCATATTGCTGATTAAAACCATATTACACATCCACAAGGTTCTACTTTTATGAATTAAATTTATTTAAGCACAGAGACATCAACAAATCAATAAATACTCATGAATCACTAACATTTAACTTTTTCAGTGAAAATATGGTAAAGTGAGTACAATGGATTGTAATGAACAAGTATCTAATATTTAGCAATAATTTAACCAACAAACTTCAAATAAGCACAAAGCAATAAGATTAAACAATAATCTATCACTGTAACAGTAAAGAAAAAACAAAAAAATAGGAGTTAAGGCTTACAGATTAATCAAGACAGAGAACCAAGTTACCAAGCACCAAGAATCTTCCTAATGCTTACCAATAAGCAACTAAACCAGAACCATCATTGATTTATCCTGCTCCATGCTCCTTGCAAACTCATTTTTATTTTTCTTTTTCTTTATTTTTCATGATTTTCTTGTATTTTGAGTTTTTTATTCTAAACTGCTTATTAGAGTTTCTAATAGCTTAATAAGCTTTGTCAAGGCTTATGTAAGCTGAGAGAACCAACAAACAACAATAATGAACAAAATTAAAGCAAATTGTCAATTATACTCTAAATTTGCCAAAACTGATTTTGCAAAAGAAAACTTGAAATTATGATTAATTTAAGATGAGATTACACTGGAATTGAGGATTACAACTGATTTAAGCTAAGAATCATAATTAAAAACTAAGATTACACTAATACGATTTAATTAAACTAAAACTAAACTAATTAATCTACTACTCGATCTCTTCTGCTTCTCCCTGCATATATAGCATCCAAAAAGTTTACATGGGTCCCACTGGTCAAATCCCACCAGCTTGGTTGACTAGTGGATCACCATTTCCTTCTCTCCATTTTTGGCGGGAAATTTGGTTAATGCCAATTTGACCTGTTGAGGTCTGATTAAGGTAGCCATAGGGGGGTGCATTAAATGGAGGTTGGGATGTGTGATGAAGGGATAAGGGAGTGGGTGTGCAAGTGGTGCAAGGGGGGGGGGGGGAAACCAGTGGTGTTAGCAGTGGTGGTTTTGGTTTTGGAGGTAAGGGAAAAGGGTGAGGGTGGTATTTTAGTTTGATCGGGGTCAAACTTAGCAAGGTTTGGGTGGGCTTTTGTGTTTGGGCCAAAGAATAGGATAGTGGGTGGGCTGGTATTCGGATAGTGGATTGGATTTGGGTATATAATAAAACATAGGGTCCGGTTGGTTTTAGTAATTACACAAGGACCAATTTTGTAATTTCGTGAAAGTTGAGGGGCTGTTGTGTAATTTTCCAAAGTTTATCATAAGGGTCTAAATTGTCACATGTGAATAGTATAAGGGCATTTTTGATATTTTTTTAATTTTTTAAATACCCGGGGACTAAAACTGACAAACTACCAAACTTCAAACTTCAGGGACCAATTATGTAATATCACCAAACTTATCACCCAAGGACCATTCCTGCAAAAGATTATTAGTACAAGGACCAAAATTGATTTTTCTTCCAAAAATTTCCCACCAGGGACCAAATCTGCCAAAGATGAAAGTTCAGGGACCTTTTATGCCAATTTTGGATTTCGAGGGGCCAAACATGTAATTTTCTCAAACTTTTTACCCAAAGTCTAATTTTGATAGTTTTTGACTTTTAAAAACTTTGGGTTGACTTTTCTTTCATTTAAAACCTTCAGGGACTAGTTTTGCCAAATTTTGAAACTTGAGGGACTGAAACTGCCAATTGTGCAAACTTTGTTCGTTTTTCATTTTTTTTTAAACATTTTGCATCTAAAACATATAAAACACACTTTTGGAATAATTTCTGTATTTTGATGCGTATTTGAGTGTTTTTGGATGTTTTGGCAGTTCAGATACGATAAAAATGATGAGTATTTACACACTCATCAATCATACAAAAAGGATGAGTGATCAGTTTCAATTCAAAAGGTTATTGGAAGAGATTGACCAAGACTTTACTGTGGAGGATTCAATTGAGGATTCTACAGGTTTGCTCGATTTTTATGATCTCGATTTTGATGATGTGTATTATGATGACACAAGTGATGAAGAGGTAGCTCAAGAATGGCATGGTGATCCATACCATTTAGTTGATGTACCTGAACCGGAAGAGATGTATCCGATTGAAGAGCCTCAAGAGATTAATGACATGTTTGCTGAAAAAGATCAAGCATTGGATGAACTTGATGAAGTTGTTGCAGCTGGAGAAGGAACAGAGGTGTATGCTCTTTATGCTGAACCAATTAGTTTCAGTTTGATTCCACTTGTGGATGTTGATGGTGATGATGGAAAGAGTTCATGATGAGGATGTGATTCTAGATGAGCAGTGTGATGAAGTAGATGGAGATGGTGAACAAAGAGTTTGTGATGTGGCTGTGATACCAGATGATCAGTGTGTTGTAGTAGTTGGAAATGGTGAACAAAGAGTTTGTGATGTGGCTGTGATACTAGATGATCAGTGTGCTGTAGTAGTTGAAAATGAGGGATGTATATGAGTTGTTGAAGGAAATGTGATTAAGGACAAGGTGGTTACTAAACAAGGAGATAAGCCACTTCAAGTGCTTGAAAAAAATGGAGTTGGGCAAGATGGAGTGCTTGCAGAGGACAAGTTTGAAGACCAAGGAAGATCAATCAAGAGGCGCAGACTGATGGCTGACAAGAAACCCAAGGATGATGCTGACAAGGAACCCAAGGATGATGCTAAATAATGGTTATGTTTTTATGTTTAGCTCAATAATTTGTAGAAGACTATAACAATATTTACTTTCTTAAAGTTTATCTATCGGTTATGTAATCTTAACTAGGGTCAATGGTTGCATAACATTTTATCGAATCTAATGGAAGCCAAAAAACTAGGCAATTTTGGGATGTGTATGTTGGTAACCTAAACATTTAGCATTTATTACCCAAACACGCCTAAAACACATTTTCACATGTAATTACCACGCCTATGTATATGTTATAACCTAAGTAACTTCCTCATTCATCCAGTAAACAAACAAAGTAAAACATAAACAAAGGAACAAAAGAATGTCTCAATTTGTGCTTCTTCGGGAACTTGCAGCGGCTGCTAACTCAAGTGAGTTACCATACCAGATGACGGTGTATTTTGATAGGGAGACACAGCGTGATGTCAAGTATGCGAAAGATCTGTTTAAGGCATATCAAGAGTTGCTTGATATTGTCATTCAAAGGAACAAGTACATGGCTGAAATGGAACTTGTGCGTCCCTCGGTGCAGATGTTCAGGTGCTTGGAGTACTTTAAAAAGCTTCAAAAGTCCGACGTTATCGAGCTTTTGGAATTGAAGAAGAAGATTTCCGAAGCGAAGCTCAAGCTTTTCAATAAGCACGCATTTGTGAAGGGACTTTGGAGTTTCTTTCAGTGTTTTTTATCAACCATGTTATGTTCCTTTGAATTTTAATGTTACCCGTTATGTTTTATCAATGTTATGTTTTGAATTTTAATAGCATGTTATGTTTTTTTATCAATTTTAATGTTATATTATTGATGAGGCGAAAATGAACCGTTTTTAGGGAGTCATTTAAGCCCGGAATTGAATTTATTTGATCAAATATTGCCCTAAATCGTTCCTTTTGTGATTTTAGGTACTTTGGGAGTGAAATCTGGAAAAGGAAGCATTTTGGACATTTTTGGAACATAAAAGTGAAGAAAACGGCAAAGACTTAATTTTCCATGCTGAGAACAGTACCTGACTGCGTCAAGAAGAAAATTGTGACGGCGTCAGGAGTAAAATCCATGACGACCCAAAGAAAACCTGAAGGCGTCAAGAGAAGGGCGTCAAGAGTTAATATGATGACGGCATGCAAAAGGAGTACATGTGACGGCGTCAAACCCAGACCTAGGCAGTCCGAGAATTTATTTGGCGGCGAGAGGATGGCGTCAGACATTTTCTCTTGACGTCGTCACCTCACAAAATCTATATATACTTTTCTATTTTTCATTCATTAGAAGAGGAACTGGGGTGGAGAATACTAGGGTCGAACCTAATAAACCCTAGGTCATTTGTAACAGTATTTTCAAGGGTTTTCACCCCTTGAAACCTTTCATGTTCAATTAAGATAAGTCCTCTTTCAATTCATTCAATATGTCTATGTGTTGTTTGAATATATCTTATGCTTGTCTTGATTTCAACATGCTAGGCTAGATATATCATGTGTTTGCTTAGATGTAATGAAACCTAGATGTTAATTATAGGTTGATTGCTTGTTTATAGTTGTATTGGATGAATGATTTCAATGTTAGGCTTAAGACAACTGGCAGATCTCCATTGTGTAACATGCTTGAACGTCTTAAGAAACATGAACTGATGTGCACTAGGTTTTATTGGTTGTATTTAATGCATGAGCAAATTCTAGTGATCCCATGTTAGGAGCTTCTTAGCCGGCTCGACATAAGAGTGAAGTAGGCGCTTATAGGATTGGGGAAGTAAGTACGCCACCCCATGAATGGTATTAAGGAATACAATCTGTCATCCACGCAACTGTAACAAGTAATTAACCTGTAAAAGATATATATGGAGTAGTGAAACCTAAGTAAACACAATTCTCCCATATATTACTCACACCACTAGTTTAATTTAGTTTATTTTCATTTTTAGTATTTTATTTTGATTGCATCTTAGTAATTGGATTAGTTGAATAGCAACTAATTCCGCCCAACTCCTTCAAAACCGAGATTTTTAGCTGCTTTTCATAAAATATAAAAACATAAAAAGAATCATCCCTAATCTCTAGACCTAGTCTTTAGGTTTTCTAATCCGAACGACACTATTCCTGAGTTGAACGATCAATCCCCCGGTACTTGTCACTATACTATACTACAACGATCAGGTACACTGCCTGGTGGGGGTTGTAAGCTTCTCGAAATCCCTCGAGAGGTAAAGCCTGGTGCAATCCCTACGCATCAAGTTTTTGGCGCCGCTGCCGGGGACTAGTTATTGTCTAGGTTAGGATTTCTTTTTATTAGGTCTACTTGCTAGATTCCTTTCTAGTAAGATTTTATTTTTATTTTAGGTCTCTTTGGTCTATCTTATCTCTTCGTGTTTTTGTTCGTAACTTTTACCATCCACCATTATTGCAACCGACGAATTCTCTAACCTTAGGATCACTAGGAGTCGTAGTTCCGCTAGAGACCTTGTCTTGCCTTATGCAGAACCCGATAGAGAAATGCGTAGGCTAAGACGATCTCACTCAACACCTGAACCATCTAGCATAGCCATCGATTTTGATGCACCCCTTTCTGAAGAAAATTAGGAAAATCACCTTACAACCCCTAGCTCCCAATCCAACAACGAGATGAGTACCTCTGCAACTCCCACTCCTAAGCGCCTTAAGGACTACTCCTCCCCAAACCCTCGTGACTTCTCAAACGCCATTGTCTACCCAAACGAACACACTAATGAGGTCTTGCATGCGACCGATGTTTGGCTTGTCCAAAGTGTGTGCAAGTTTTGTGGGTTAGATGATGATGACCCAATTCAACACATCAAGGATTTCTTGAAAATTGTAGACACCCTCCATACGGATGGGGCTACTAGAGACACGTCCCGATTACGATTCTTCCCTTTCACCCTCTACGAAAAAGCCCAAGAGTGGTACAATAAACTTCCTTCCGAATCTATTTTCACATGGGAGCTACTCATATCCAAAGAAACTAGCTTAAGTGCCACAAAATGGCCAGACACCATCCTCAAACCCAACACCCTCAAATAGCGATGGCACAAACACATTGGGTTCAAACGGAACCATCACATTTCCGGAGGCATCCACAGGTGGAGGCGTCAGATGGCACTGGTACGCCTGGTACTCCTGGTTCTCCGGCGGAGCAAAGGTGGTATCACAATAACCCGAAGTGGTGGTGGGCTTCATGGGTTTTTTCCTTTTGTTTTTTTTTCGAGTATCACTTCCAACGGGGATGTCCCGGAGAATGCCACCATGAGTCCAGTGTCTGCGGCAGCTACGGCAAAAGTGACGAGGCTGTGAAGTGCTGTAGCTGTTGTAGTAGCAGAACTTAGTGTCTTCTGAGAAACAACATGGACATGGCCTTTGATGTGGGGGTTGTGTCAGAGTTGTTGTGGTCACCAACGTTGAAGTTTCTTGGTGTGTGTTGGTGGTGGTGGTTGTGGTTATGGTGGTGGTGATTATTGCGGTGTTTGGTGATGCTTCCATTTTCTGCAAATTGTTATTTATTATTTTTTTTACCTCGAGTCGTGATTTGCAAGTGTGGGTTGTGGGGGGGTTTATGGGGTTAAAACCTTTTAGTTACTGTGAAAATTTAGCCATTGAAGTCATGTCAAATTGATGCCCAGGCACAGAGCTGATTATGACGGCAAATTTAATAAGTATGTACAGTAAAAAGATGAAACTACCCTTGATGACTAGGCAGTTAACGAGGAAACTAACGGAAAATGCCTCTCAGTGGCTTTTTTGCAAAATTACGTAACGTTAGTGGCTTTTTTGCGTGACTTTTTGTCTCGTTCCTATTTTTGCGATTTCGTGATACTTTTGGGACTATTTTTGCATTTTACCCTTTTAAATAAAAAAGTAAATGTAATGAAAAATACATCATCTTTATAAATACGAGGCAGGCAGAACCCGTGCTACGCACGGGCTAAAAATCTAATTGTTAATCGTGTATTCTTTCTGTATATTGGCGAGTGTATACTTAAATATTGTTTAGTATGTTGTATAAAATGTTTTAACTTTCTTGTATAAAAATTTAAAAGTGTTTGATGTTGTTTTGGTTTTGTGGTGTTGTATTCTATATATGGCTTTTGGTTATTAAGTTGTGATGGCTTTGTTTCTTTTGGCCTATTACTTATTTGCATAATAAAAAAATGGCTTTGTTTCTTTTGGTCTATTACTTAGCCCTACAATACTTGTCTATTATATGATTTTTGCATGATAATATAAAGCACACGGGGTCTATCTAATTGGTTATAGATTAATGTGCGTTAAATATTTTTTTTTATTAAGTTTGTAAGTTAAAGTTTGTGTAATAATGTATGTATAATAATGTCATATAAACTGTATAAAAATCATTACAAACCTTTTTAGCTCCATCTCATTTTATTGTACAACTAATTTCATTGAAGTCTAACGAATATTAATAAATTTTATCAATAAACTCAATTCTAAATAGCTAACTAAATGAATATTAATTAACACACTATTAATAATTCCTAAAACCTTTGGACTCCATTATTATGTCTTAAATTAATTTTTTTTTTAATTTACAAATGTGTTTGAGCAAAAATTATATACTTTTTCTTTTATATTCATTATTCAAGTTGCATGCTTACATAAACTAATCATGCTTAAAAGTATCATTTAACCATTTAAATGTTGCTTTACATAAATGCCCGTGCACATTTTCTTTAATCAATTCGTACATGTGAGCTACATCAATAGAAAACACACATAAATTACTTGTATATGAAAATGCATTAATATAATATATATATCTATATATATTGCATTAGGTTAAATTATCAATTATTCTTGCAACTTTTTCAACTTCATCTCAATCCATAACCAACATTTAATTCTCTACTAATTACTAAATATCATGTGATCAATTCCGGCAAGCCTTACATGTCACAACCCACAATTTCAGGTCATTTTTCCAAACTTCGACATTCTACTATTCACAAATTACTATTCATCGTTTTTAGGTCAATTTGACATTCCGAGACACATTCAGAAATTTTACTATTCACTTGACACTATTCATTTCCGAGAGAAAACCACTATTCACGTGCATTACTCATGTCATCGTAAATTTAGTTTACGAGTATTCAAATTCACGTAACTGTATTGGTTCAGGAGCGAATTCATGCATTATTATCAGGGACATTTCATACGGACTAGAAATAGTCTGCATATCATTATTAGGGCACTTGCATACTATTCCACTCGTAGGGTATTCAAATTATATATTTTTAATATAATTAACGAATTTCGTATGTTTATTTTAAATAAACACTAATAAGCGAACTATAAATGTGACTAACACGACCAACACTCCCGACTATGATCCCAATATATTTTTATATTTATTTTTATAATATAAAAATTATAATATTAATTTACCCGGTATTTTGGATATTTATTTTAATTATTAACTTAAGTTTACTAAAATTTCGACGGTTTTCGTAGAAATTAAACTATAATTATCTAAACACCCAATAACTTTACCCAACCTATTTTTATAATTTTTATAACTTTATTTTATCCCGGCTAACTCCGTTAAAATTTATTTTTAGTTAACCCGGTACTCGGTACACTTTAAAACTACAACTAAACACATAATACACAAAGTCACCAAAAAGTCATACACCACATTCCCCCCCCCCCCCCCCCTTGACTTGCCGCCCCCCCCCCCCCCCCCCCTCTCCAATCACTTACAAAGTTTACTTACACACTCAAGTTTCATTAATGCCTATACTAACTACATATAATAATAATAATACTAATAATACATATCTACTATACTAGATTTTATCTCATTTTCAACTAGCAAAATTTCACTCATTTCTCTCTTCCTCTCTTACTCACTCACGGCAACAACAACAAGAATAGGGCAAGACAAAATATTTTTCTCAAAGATCAAGTGTAATCTTGTTAATATAGTATCCTTGTTAGAGTTTTGAGATAAAAACTTAAAGATTGTTAGGTTTTCACCATCCAAACTTCATTAATCTTCCAAGTAAGTTTACAAAACTCATTTCATAATTTTTACAAGTTATTACTATGTTTATATATTTTCTTACAAGAACTCATGCATATATTGGCTTATACCACTCCATTTTGTATATATTTAACTTTCAAGCCCTAGAAAGTGATTTTTGGTTAGATCTACTTGGTTATGATGATTAGGAACCCATGACACCCTAAGAAGGTGTATGGTAGGATTAGACTAGTTTTGTGGTGATTGAAAGTGGTTTGATTGAAGATGGAACTAGATTAGAACCCTAGAAACGATTTTTGAAACATTAGAAATACCTACTGTCCCTATTTTTATTTCGTGGGAAAATCAGTGGTTGATGGCTAATTTTTGACCAAATATTTAGAAAATACTTTCAAAAACGAAACTTTAGGCGAAAGAACGGATTAAAACGAGTTTATAACGAAGGAGATATGATTTTTGCAAATTTAACGACGAAAACTATTTTTATAAAAACTGCATGCTGTTTGGCAGATTTCGACGTACAAAAAGAGGTGTTAAACGTTACCTAGAGGAGCCGAGTTATCAAAAATATATTAGTATATACAAAAACGAATCCGTGAATATAAAGAACGAGGGAAATGAACCTAAAACGACCAAGTTATACGCGTTTTAAGATCACCAAAACTATATATATATATATATATTTGGTCACAAATAAAAATAATAACTTACGTACTAAATGGTATATTTTCTGGAAACGTTACTAAGGACTATATTATTAACAAATGAATACGTATGACCCAAGAGAATATTTATACGACTTAACGACGTTATTTTAAGGTTTTCGATACAAGGAATATAACGCTAACATTTTCATACGAGATAATACAACAAGTTATATACTTCTATATTTGGATTATTTTTTTTCCCAAGTATGGAAACTATTTTACTATGACGATAACTAGTATTTCCAAATTACGAGTGGTATAGGTATCATGTGCATGTGCATTCATTACATTACGGCTTGATCTAAATTAGATCACGATTATTCATTTAGGTTGAGGCTAGTGTTCGCGCCTCATTGTCCCGACTACTTTTACATCATTTCACCATCTTTGTACCATCATTTCGAGGTGAGTTCTCATAGCCCCGTTTTAATTACTTATTTGATTTCAAATCCCACGGGGGAGAATACATTGCACAATTATTTTTGTACATGCCCAAGTATTACAAATTCCATACATTGCTTAAGTTGCCTTACTACCAAGTTAATTCCCCTTATATATCATGGACCGTTAATTATATTGCTAAGCGAGAGTGAGTGGATAGATCTATCGAGGGTGATGTCTCCATTCGTGTTTGGGTTGCTCCAACGGGACGAATGCATTTCATGTCTTAACAAATTGAGTGTCTGGTAAACACTCTGGTGGGGCCATTACAAAGTCTAGCTTCGGGGTCATGAGCTTAAGAGCCAATGTAGCATTTTTGACATTTTTGTCGGTTTACTTTATACTTGTGGTTTATGTACATACGATTTACTTATAAACCTATGATTATTCACCAACTTTATGTTGACCGTTTTTCGCAATGTATTTCTCAGGTAACTAAGGCATATTCTCATGGCATGCATGGAGTCATTTTGTGTAACAAGGATGATACGGCTCATTCGAACTTTCTTGCACTTATGTTTAAATGTCGTTTGATTGAATTAAACTTGTTTCCGTAAACTTTTCCAACTTTTGGGACCTATGTCTTTATAACTCTGAATATTTGAATGAATCAAACGACGTATTTTTAAAACGACACTTTAGGTCGTTCAATATATCCTTGCTTGTGATGCTATGACCGTTACACCCTCAGGCATTCCATTCCGCTGCCATTCAGGTATTTTGGGGGTGTGACAGATTGGTACCAGAGCTAAGGTTATAGCGAACTAGGATGCATCATGGACCCTAGACTATAACCACACCATCATAGCATATCATCATTTCATCATAAGTGCATATTTATTTATTTTTAGGTGATGCCATTATACGAGTTATTTATTTTTATTTCACCTTGATTATCACAGAGACATGTCTTCGAATCCAAACACTGTCGTACTTTACTCTATATCAGACTCTGATGATGAGGGCTCTATGTCCTCCACTGCTGTTTCACCACTTGTTTCTCCTACACCTGAGCTGCCACTTTTGGCATCAGATGATGACACCGAGCCTTTCGAGGAGGAGGAGACGGCTCCTACTCCTCATGTCCATCCTACTGTACCCACTGACATACCATCTCCTACTACTACTATCCATTCAGAGCCGAGACTTATGTTTCCTAGGAGTAAGACTGTCCAGGTTGCTAGGAAGAGTGTTCGTTATGCTACATCTACTTTGAGGACTCTCCCTAGTCCTATTGTGCCTACACCACCACCACCAGCCATACCCACTACTACCCCTATATCTACCTCACTCTTGCCGCTCAGGAAGCGTGCAAGGTTTACCACTCCATATTCACCTACCACTGAGACTGCTGACCTTCCCCTACCACCAGTATACCACATAGGTGAGAGTTCAAGAGCGGCTGCGGCTAGGAGCCCTACAGCTGTCACATTAGAGGATCAGATTGGTGCTCAGCAGGAGCAAGTCGATAGTTTGGGGTATAGAGTTGATGAGATCATCACTACTCGACTTGAGGCTGTCGAGGAGCAGGTTGAGGATTTGGTTCAGGGCAGGGTTGGTATTGATGTGTCGTACCATGGACTCGAGGCACGACAGTTGAGGCACCAGGAGCAGATTGATCTACTTAGGGATGAGTTACCTGAGATTCGAGATAGAGCTCAGGCGACACAGGAGACTCAGTGGGAGCAGGTAGACCAGTTGACATTGATTCGAGAGAGGTTGGTCATTTTGGAGCGCAGGGATGTTTTTTTTCAGCTACGGGTTCAGCATCTGGAGGAGATCGTGGTTGCGATGGATCGTGAGATTCGCCGCTTGAGGGGAGAGCCTGGACCATCTAGAGCACCTGGAGGAGCCTAGACATAGACTGGTATTATATTAGCTTTTATTATTTTCCTAGTCCCGAGGTGTGGGACATAGTTCAAGAACTTGTAGTCTTTTGGTTGTTGTACAAACAAATATATCAAGTGCGACTCTACTATGTTGGAAATGTTGTGCTATATATTATATCGGTCCATGTAGGCCGAAATTTTCATGTATTATATTCATGTGTTGTGATTATATTTATGATGTTTCGTGGTTGCACTTTATTATTATCGCATTTATACAGGTTGTGGTTGTATATATACATGTCGTGGTTGTATCTAGACAGATTGTGGTTGTACTCGTACATGTCGTGGTTGTATTTATACAGGTTGTGGTTCTATATATACATGTCGTGGTTGTATCTAGACAGATTGTGGTTGTACTCGTACATGTCGTGGTTGTATTTATATGTGTTGTGGTTGTATATATATATATATATACATGTTGTGGGTATATATCTTTGGTACGATGACTATTTCTATTATGATTTTTCTCATGGTTATTTCCATTGTGATTTATCAGAAGTATGGCACCAAGGAAGGGTAAGACTGCACCAGAAACACCCGCTATGACTCAAGCCGCTATCCGCAAGTTGGTCAGGGATAGTATTGCAGAAGCTCTGGAGATTGAGAGAGCTGAGGTTGCTGCTAGGGCTGCTGAGACTGCTTCTAATACAGGGGCAGTTGAACCAACCGCTATTAGGCGTGAATGTACATGGAAAGATTTCAAGATTAGTGATCCTATCAAGTTTAAGGGCACTGAAGGAGCGGTTGCTTTGATCCGCTGGTTTGAAAAGACTGAGAATGTATTTCTCATGTGCGGATGCCCGGACGTCAGCAAGGTAAAATTTGCTACAGGTATGCTTCTTGATGAAGCTATGTCTTGGTGGAATTCGTATGCTCAGTTGATTGGTATGGAAAATGCTTACAAGCTCACTTGGGAGGAATTCAAGAAATTGATGACAAAGAAGTTTTGCCCTCGTACCGAGGTGCAAAAGTTGGAAACAGAATTTTATGAGCTTGTGACTAAAGGTGATGACATCGAGACCTACTTTAGGAGGTTTCAGGAGTTGGCTGCCCTATGTCCAACTATGGTTCCTGACGATGAGAAAAAGATGGAAAACTTTGTTGGTGGATTGCCTGAAAGTGTTCGAGGAGATGTGATTTATTTTGACCCTCAATCAATGGAAGAGGCTATTCGTATAACTCAGAAACTCATGGTCTAAGTGGTAAAATGGAAATCTGCTGTCAACAACAATAACCGTTCAAACAACACCAACTACAACAACACTCGAAACAACAACAACTATAACAACAATCGAAACCGCAACTATCCCAATAACCGAAACAACAACCCAAACAATAACAACAACAACAACAACAACAACAAGAGAAGGTTTGATTACAACCAAGGTGGAAACGCTGTTCAGCCGCCACCTAAGAGGCAAGAAGTGGCAAGGGCCTATGCTGCAGGACCGACTGAAAGGAGAGGATATGAGGGTAATCTACCTAAGTGTGAAAGGTGTCAGAAGCATCATAACCCAGGACGTTGCCCAGATTTATGTGGCAACTGCAAGAAGGCTGGTCACTACACCAAAGATTGCAAGAGTCCAAACTTTGGTGGCAATCAGAAACCACCGGTAACATGTTTTGGCTGTGGAGAACTTGGACACTTTAGGAATGAGTGCCCAAAGAAGAAGAATCAAGGAACTGGAAATCAAGATGGAAAGGCTCGAGGAAGAGCTTATGTTATGGGAGGAGACGATGTCAAAGAAGACCCAAATGTTGTTGCGGGTACGTTCCTCATTAATAATCGTTATGCATCCATTTTATTTGATTCAGGAACGGATAGAAGTTTTGTTTCTATTGCATTTGCACCTTTACTTAACATAGAACCAACCCCATTAGACATTTCCTATATCGTTGAATTAGCCGATGGGTCTTTAGTTAACACCAACACCATTGTCCGTGGTTGCACTATAAATTTCCTAAACCATCCATTCAATATAGACCTTATGCCCGTAGAACTTGGAAGTTTCGACATTGTTATCGGTATGGATTGGTTATCTCGGCATCGAGCGAGAATTATTTGTGATGAGAAAGTTGTTCACCTTCCTTATAACGGTGAAACTTTGGTTGTTCGTGGAGAGCGAAGTGGAACTAGACTCAGTAACCGAGAAGTACATAAAGAAGGGTTGTTATGCATTCTTGGCTCACATCACGGAGAAGAAGTCGGATGAGAAACGACTTGAAGATGTGCCAATTGTTAAGGAATTTCAAGAGGTTTTACCGGAAGAATTGCCAGGACTTCCGCCTACACGCCAAGTTGAGTTTCAAATTGAATTAGTGCCAGGAGCTGCACCAATTGCACGAGCACCATATAGACTTGCACCTTCGGAAATGCAAGAATTGTCGAATCAATTACAAGAACTTTTGGACAAAGGATTCATTAGACCGAGTTCCTCGCCTTGGGGAGCGCCGGTTTTGTTTGTGAAAAAAAAGGATGGAACTTTCAGGATGTGCATCGACTATCGTGAGCTGAACAAGTTAACGGTTAAGAACCGTTATCCACTCCCCAGAATTGACGACTTGTTCGACCAGTTACAAGGTTCTAGTTTTTATTCCAAGATTGATTTAAGATCCGGTTATCATCAACTTAGAGTTCGGGAAGAGGACATCCCGAAGACGGCATTTAGAACACGCTATGGTCATTATGAATTTCAAGTAATGCCTTTCGGATTAACCAACGCACCTGCGGTATTTATGGATCTCATGAATAGGGTGTGCAAACCGTATCTTGATAAGTTTGTGATCGTATTCATTGACAATATCTTGATTTATTCCAAGAGTAAGGAAGATCATGAAGAACACCTCAGAACAATCCTGGAACTACTCAGGAAGGAGCAATTGTATGCCAAATTTTCTAAGTGTGATTTTTGGATACGAAGAGTTCAATTTCTTGGCCACGTCATTGATAGCCAAGGTTTACAAGTCGACCCAGCAAAGATCGAGGCAGTTAAGGATTGGGCTACGCCCAAGTCTCCTACGGAAATTCGTCAATTCCTAGGATTTGCTGGATATTACAGAAGGTTTATCGAAGGGTTTTCTAAGATAGCGAAGCCATTGACGAAACTGACACAAAAGAATCAAAAGTACGAGTGGGGAGAAAAACAAGAGTCCGCATTTCAGTTATTGAAACAGAAGCTTTGTAGTGCACCGATTTTGTCATTACCCGAAGGAATTGAGAACTTCGTGGTATATTGCGATGCTTCGCATAAAGGACTTGGAGCTGTGCTAATGCAAAACGAGAAAGTGATAGCTTATGCATCTAGACAGCTTAAGACACACGAGAAGAATTACACTACGCACGACTTGGAGTTGGGTGCGGTAGTTTTTGCTCTCAAGATTTGGAGACACCATCTTTATGGTACCTGATGAGGCGAAAAATGATCCGTTTTTAGGGGGTCATTTAAGCCCGAATCCGAATTTATTTGATCAAATATTGCCCTAAATCGTTCCTTTTGTGATTTTAGGTGTTTGGAGAGTGAATTCTGGAAAAGAAGCCATTTTGGACGTTTTTGGAGCATAAAAGTGAAGAAAACGACAAAGTACCAAATTTCCATGCTGAAGATACAAGGTGACGGCGTCAAGAGTAAAGTCTTGACGGCGTCAGCCATGAGGAATTAAATACCGTAGGTGGTGACGGTGTCAGAAGCCATCATGACGGCGTCAAAGTGGCAAGAATTAAATATCGTGGTCGGTGACAGCGTCACATAGGCCGTCATAAGTGGATCAAGGCCGTCCGAGGAAGTATTTGGCGGCGAGGTGACGGCGTCACATGTTACTCTTGACGCCGTCAGCCTGTTTTTCCTATATATAGTTTTCTAGTTTTTTCATTAAAAAGAGAGAAGTTTTGGTGAAACCCTAAAGACGATTTTGGTGCATCTTTTACAGGTTTTTCAAGGGTTCCAAACCCTTGAGACCTTGCATTGTAATTGAGATAAGTGTTCTTTCAATTCAATCAATATGTCTATGTGTTGGTTGTTTATATCTTGTTCTTGTTTCAACTCCACTATGCTAGGCTAGATCTCTTTTGTGTTTGCTTAGATCTAATGAAACCTAGATGTTGATTATGTGTTGATTACTTGTCTATTCTTGTTTTGGATGAATGATTTATATGTTAGGCTTAAGAAAACTGGCAGATCTCCAAATGGTAACATGCTTGAACGTCTTAAGAAACATGAACCGAGGCGTACTAGGTCTTTATTGGTTGTATTTAATGCATGAGCCACTGTTTACAATCCCTATAGTTGTGTTGGGTCATGGTGTAGGAGGAGATAAGAGCTCATAGAGTTGGGGAGTTATGTATGCCACCCCACGAATGGTATTAAGGAATACAATCTGTCATCCATACAAGTATAACAAGTAATTAACGTGTAAAAGATATCTAGGGAGTAATGAAGTCTAAGTAAACACAATTTCTCCAACCACTGCTCACAACCTTAGTTTAATTTAGTTTAATTTCATTTTTAGTATTTTATTTCAATTATATATTAGCTTTGGGTTAGTTGAATAGCAACTAATTCCGCCCACTCTTCCAAAACCCGAGATTTTACTTGCTTTCATAAAAATATAAAAATACAAAAATAATCATCCCTCACCTCTAGAACTATTAATTAGGTTTTCTAATCCTAGCGACACTATTCCTAAGCTGAACGATCAATCCCCCGGTACTTGTCACTATACTATACTACAACGATCAGGTACACTGCCTGGTGGGGGTTGTAAGCTTCTCGAGATCCCTCGAGAGGTAAAGCAAGGTGCGATTCCCACGCATCAAGTTTTTGGCGCCGCAGCTCGGGGAATAGTTATTGTCTAGGTTAGGATTTCTTTTTATTAGGTCTACTTGCTAGATTCCTTTCTAGTAAGATTTTTATTTTTATTTTAAGGTCTTCTTTAGTCTATCTTATTTCTTCGTGCCTTTGTTCGTAACTCTTTACCATCCGACATCATGGAAGGTGGTAACATCTTTGAACCCATCATCCCACCGCAACAAAACCCACCATTAGAACCCCTTAGGCCCCGAACCTTAGGAGAGTATTCCCGACCTAGCCACCAAGGCTACCGAAACACCATTGAGCTCACCGGAGACAATGTGACCCCCTTGCGATCCGACACCATCCGGTTGGTGCAAGGCGGATGTGCATTCCATGGACTTCGTTCCGAAGATCCAAACCAACACCTTAAGGACTTCCTCAAAATCGTAGATTCCATAGACCTAGGTGTTGAAACTAGAGAGACTACCCGTTTACGCCTATTCTAATTCTCTCTACGGGATCAAGCTAGTCAATGGCTTGAGCGTTTACCCGCGGGATCCATCACCACATGGGATGATCTCACCACTCGTTTCCTTGCTCAATTTTTCCCACCGGGGAGAACTACTAAGCTTAGGAATGACATCTTGATGTTCCAACAACGTCAAAATGAATCTCTTTATGAAGCATGGACTCGTTTCAAGGACTTACTCCAAAAAGTCCCTCATCATGGCATAGATCTTTGGCTCCAAGTCCAAATCTTCTATGACCATATCGACATCTCCACAAGGCGAACCATTGACCAATCGGCCGGTGGTAAGCTACGTGATCTTAGTGCGGAACAATCATGGGAACTCATAGAAGATCTTGCTCTCTATGACAATGAAAGTTGGAATGATCCCCGTGATTTGAACAAAACGGTCAAGGCAATATCTTTGCCTTTGAACAATTCAAGCACTCCCGACCGTAGGATCATGGAACTTGAGGACCAAGTCAAGTTTCTCATGAAATCTTACGAAGCTCCGAAGCATTCAAGCCAAGTGAACAAAATCACTTCTTCATGCGAATTATGTAGTGGTCCCCATGACACTCGTGATTGTGTGGAACTCCCCGGAACAGCTTTTGCGGACTACGCATCCACGCGTACCGACGAAGCGGGAGATAAGTGGTACACTTTCAAGACCGAGCCAAACACATACGGTGATTCATACAACCCCTCATGGAAAAATCACCCAAACCTTAGGTGGAGACAAAATCAACCCAATTCTTCCAATCCGCCTAATCGTTATCAATCAAATGGTCCACCATCCAACCGTACCTTCAACAACAATCCTTCTAACAACTATGGTAGTACCAACAATCTTGAAGGATTGATGTCGAAATTCATGGCATCTCAAGAAGCCCGCATAGTTTGGTTCGAAACCGAATTCAACCAACAACAAATGGAGACGACCAACAAGATCGACAACTTGTTGAAAGCCCTCAACAACCAAACATTAATCACACCTAGGAAGGACACTAGGGACACCAATAGTGGAATCCAAGTTAAGGACCCCTCATCATCCAAACATGTCCACTTTGTCAATGTTGTCACCATTAAGCCGATAGATAGGGAGATAGAGGAGAGTGACAAGGATGAAGTTAGAATAGAAGCCAAAAGTGAGGATGAGAGTAGGGAAGTTGAGGTTAAAAAGGATGAGGAATTGGAGGAGATAGAACCTATAGAGAAACACTTTGATAAGTTGCCAACCGAGGAAGAACGGGAATACCATAAGGATTTATTCGATAGTCCCGAGAAAACGTATTGGCGACCCCCTGATCGAAATGGGAGACCCTCCAACATTAACATCCCATGTAATATAGGGCACATGCATATATAGAAAGCTTACATCGACCTTAGATCCCCCGTGAACATCATGACTAGGACCTATTACAATTGGGTGATGAAGAAGCAACTCAATTTTAGGATGATGCCCGGTAAAAATTGGATAAGTAATTTTGCAGGAAGGGTTAAGGGAGTACATGTGATTGTAGGGAATCTCACCTATGAGATTGATTTTATGATAGTGGAAGACACTCGTCCCGTGATAGATGCTTGCCTAAGCCAAATTATATTCGGGAAGCCTTTTGTTGAAGCCACTAGGATGAGTTATGATCCGACTTTAGGGATAGTTAGGTTCAAGAAAGATAATGATGAGGTTGCTTATCAAATGCCCTACAAGATCGAACAATACCGCCTTCTCTCTAATTTCGAAAAGGAACATAAGCAAGCGGCTTATTATAGGAATGAGGAGGATAGACGTAGAGGAGTAGAGTATGTTAGAAATAGGATGCTTGGTTTCTACAAAGAATGCTTGCAACTAGGTCCGGAATACAAAACTGGTTTAGAAGACGACCTAGAGAGTGGAACCAATGATGAGATTACGTAGTAGCCCATGACTTTGAGTCTAGCTACAAGACTCGTAAATAAAGAAAAGCGCTTCTTGGGAGGCAACCCATGTTTTGTGTGATTTTATTTGTTTGATTGTTATTTGCTTCCGTATGCATGTTTTATTTTTATTGTTGGTTGATCATGTTTCTAAACTAAAATGTGGAAATACTTTACTATGTTGTTTGGCCTAGTTTTAACTTCAACCTAAAGGTATTTTTGCAAAAGATAAGTGTAAGGGGAAACCCCAAATATGTTTTTAAGAAACAAACCGATCATGATTCTCCACAATATTTAATGAACATGTATATTCGTATTTGTTAGAGTCAAATGCTTGTATTGAGTCATAATGAAGTTTTGCAGGATTTTCCAGGAAGTAGGACAAAGTTTTTCCGGAAACTTAACATAAGAATTTCTGCAGGTCCATTCTGACGGCGTCAGGGTATTGCTCTTGACGGCGTCAGGAGTCAAAAATCTGGAAATTTTACCGATTTTGTTTTTCTAACGGAGTCTTATGGTTTTTGTGAATTATTAAGTTTTATAATCTCCAGGAAATCTGCAAACTTCATTCCACAAGCATTATATCTTACTTTGTTTTCTAGGATTTAGTAACTTATATAGGATGCCGCCGATTTTACGCGAGGTTGCCTTGTCTATTGTTGTCAGGATTTACAGGTTATTTGTGACAAGAAGATGATTTATATTCTGGAAGGGAAGCTTTGATTGTTCGTTTTCTTGGAATAAGATTTAACCTGGCCAACCTATAATCCATACCGAGCGAATCAGGGGAGTATTTGATTTATTCTCTTTACTTCTTAACTTTTACATTCTTTACTTGAACATTGGGGACAAAGTTCATCTTAAGTGTAAGGGGAGGGTAAAAAGATGATACCTTACATATGCACTTTCGCTTGAGTTTGTTTTGTTTGATAGTGGATGAGTAATAAAACTATGAGAAATACTTGTTAGTGTAATTTTAGCGCCAAATTTAAATTTTTTTACAACATCTAGGAGTGAAACTTTAGCCATAGCAAGCGTCTCATGGATAGGAGGTTGTATGACTAGCACATAACCGTATATTCAGAAAAATTTTCCACCCAAAAATGTGAGGTTCGCCTTTAGTTTTGATAGGAAAAACATTTATTATTGGTGTTTATGAGTGTACCGGTAGCATTTAGATTCTAGAACTTGCGTTAGTGATGCATCCCGAGACCGCTAGTGAGACTACATTCGTGTGGTAGGATTTACTACATGATAAGAGGCATTAGGATCACCCTTGTGTTAAACCCGTATCATAATTACTTGACCATTTAAGTCATATTACTTGGCTAGTTAAGTCAACTAATTTTTCCCACACCCTTTGTGTTGTACTCATTTTTAGTACACGAACCCCTAGTACACCCCTCCGAGCCTATCTTTTCGTTTCTAACTTTAAGCATCTTACTTAAAGGAAGAATTTGTTACACCCCACTTAAATGTACAACCCAAATCGCCTTAGCCTTCCGTGTATGCGCTCATCTTTAGTGCATTATTGTTATTTGTTAAACCCTAAGTTAACTTTCTAATTGATTACATGGTTTCTAAGTCGAGTCATATCCTTGTACATATTGTTTTGGGACGATTGGGACTCATGGGAAAGTACTTATTTTATGGAGTAATGGGGAAGAACATAATATTATTACCCCCACACGTACGTTAATCTTAAAAGTGCTCCAAGTGTTTTGATTTTCTTAATTCGAGTCATTAGAATAGTTTAATGTAAAGTATGTAAAGATTCAAGTGTAAGGGGATTGCTCAAACCCCTATGATGTATTATTTTGGATGGTATGGTAAGAGTGTATGCAAAAAAAATAATAATAATAAAAAAAAAATAAGAAAAAGAAAAAAAAATAGAAAAAGAAAAAGAGAAAAAAAACATACGGACTACCATCCCGTTTCATTCTATGTTCATTTTATGTTTTTGTTATTTTTCATTTATTAGCTTAAGTTGAGTCTAGTCTTGGCTTAGCAACGCCATCTTGTACATGTAATTAACCAAGATTGTTAACTCGCCACCAGTAAAACTTCCTTTATCCGACAAAACCGTGTAATTCATATCCCTATACCTAACGTTACAACCCTTTAAAAGACCTCTTTGATAGTTTATCCTAGGTGCTTACGCCATGTGGTGGAGGTTTGATCCTTTCCCAAGCCTATGGTAATCTATTTTGCTATGACAGGTAGTGAGAGATATCTTCCATTTCCATAATGTTATATTACTTTATTACACCCGAGAGATGTGAGTATCTAAACACTATTTGTGAGGTGCTTGTGTATGACCTCCGTGCTTGTCTATTGGTCTTTAGTGGAACGATTATTTGTTGTAATTACTTTTATATTAGTGTTAAATGACCCCTAACTTGTCTTTTGAGTAGAATAAAAGCTCATTTGCTTGAGGACAAGCAAATCTCAAGTGTAAGGGTATATGATGAGGCGAAAAATGATCCGTTTTTAGGGGGTCATTTAAGCCCGAATCCGAATTTATTTGATCAAATATTGCCCTAAATCGTTCCTTTTGTGATTTTAGGTACTTGGAGAGTGAATTCTGGAAAAGAAGCCATTTTGGACGTTTTTGGAGCATAAAAGTGACGAAAATGACAAAGTACCAAATTTCCATGCTGAAGATACAAGGTGACGGCGTCAAGAGTAAAGTCTTGACGGCGTCAGCCATGAGGAATTAAATACCGTAGGTGGTGACGGCGTCAGAAGCCATCATGACGGCGTCAAAGTGGCAAGAATTAAATACCGTGGTCGGTGACGGCGTCACATAGGCCGTCATAAGTGGATCAAGGCCGTCCGAGGAAGTATTTGGCGGCGAGGTGACGGCGTCACATGTTACTCTTGACGCCGTCAGCCTGTTTTTCCTATATATAGTTTTCTAGTTTTTTCATTAAAAAGAGAGAAGTTTTGGTGAAACCCTAAAGACGATTTTGGTGCATCTTTTACAGGTTTTTCAAGGGTTCCAAACCCTTGAGACCTTGCATTGTAATTGAGATAAGTGTTCTTTCAATTCAATCAATATGTCTATGTGTTGGTTGTTTATATCTTGTTCTTGTCTCAATTCCACTATGCTAGGCTAGATCTCTTTTGTGTTTGCTTAGATCTAATGAAACCTAGATGTTGATTATGTGTTGATTACTTGTCTATTCTTGTTTTGGATGAATGATTTATATGTTAGGCTTAAGAAAACTGGCAGATCTCCAAATGGTAACATGCTTGAACGTCTTAAGAAACATGAACCGAGGCGTACTAGGTCTTTATTGGTTGTATTTAATGCATGAGCCACTGTTTACAATCCCTATAGTTGTGCTGGGTCATGGTGTAGGAGGAGATAAGAGCTCATAGAGTTGTGGAGTTATGTATGCCACCCCACGAATGGTATTAAGGAATACAATCCGTCATCCATACAAGTATAACAAGTAATTAACGTGTAAAAGATATCTAGGGAGTAATGAAGTCTAAGTAAACACAATTTCTCCAACCATTGCTCACAACCTTAGTTTAATTTAGTTTAATTTCATTTTTAGTATTTTATTTCAATTATATATTAGCTTTGGGTTAGTTGAATAGCAACTAATTCCGCCCACTCTTCCAAAACCCGAGATTTTACTTGCTTTCATAAAAATACAAAAATAATCATCCCTCACCTCTAGAACTATTAATTAGGTTTTCTAATCCTAACGACACTATTCCTAAGCTGAACGATCAATCCCCCGGTACTTGTCACTATACTATACTACAACGATCAGGTACACTGCCTGGTGGGGGTTGTAAGCTTCTCGAGATCCCTCGAGAGGTAAATCAAGGTGCGATTCCCACGCATCAGTACCAAGTGCGTAATTTTTACCGACCACAAGAGCTTACAGCATATACTCGATCAGAAGGAACTTAATATGAGACAACGTCGTTGGCTAGAATTGTTGAGTGATTACAATTGTGAAATCCGATATCACCCAGGAAAAGCAAATGTTGTAGCAGATGCACTTAGCCGAAAAGAACGACTCAAACCTTTGAGAGTTAGGTCATTGGGAATGACTATCATTTCGCCATTACCATCGAAGATTTTAGAAGCTCAGATTGAGGCTCTCAAAGAAGAAAATCGACCACATGAGAAACTTTATGGTATGCCAGAAAGCGAAAATGGCTTTGTAAAGAGATCAGATGGAGTGTTATGCTTCAAGGACCGAAGTTGGATACCACTCCATGGTGGAGTGCGAGAATTGATTATGCATGAATCACACAAGTCGAAGTACTCTATTCATCCAGGTTCTGATAAGATGTATCAGGATCTCAAAAAGCTTTATTGGTGGCCGAACATGAAAGCAGAAATAGCTACGTACGTCACCAAATGTCTTACTTGTGCTAAAGTGAAAGCCGAATACCAGAAACCGTCAGGGTTACTTCAACAACCAGAGATTCCACAATGGAAGTGGGAACGTATTACTATGGACTTTGTCACTAAACTTCCAAAGACGTCAGGAGGTTTCGATGCTATTTGGGTAATCGTTGATCGACTTACCAAATCAGCTCATTTCATACCCATTAGAGAGACTTATTCAATGGAACAACTTGCTAGACTTTATGTCAAGGAAATCGTCTCAAGACACGGAGCACCAGTTTCCATCATTTCCGACAGAGATAGTCGTTTTACTTCAAACTTTTGGCGGTCATTGCAAGATTCTTTTGGATCCAAGTTAGACATGAGCACTGCTTACCATCCTCAGACCGATGGTCAGAGCGAGAGAACTATTCAGACACTTGAGGACATGCTTAGAGCATGTGTGATTGACTTTGGAAATGGTTGGGCTAACCATTTGCCGTTGATCGAGTTTTCCTATAACAACAGTTACCATTCAAGCATTAAAGCAGCACCATTCAAGGCACTTTATGGTCGTAAGTGTCGATCTCCAGTTTGTTGGGCCGAAGTCGGTGAAGTACAATGTACTGGCCCGGAAATGGTACAAGAAACAACAGAAAAGATAATTCAGATTCGAGAGAGACTCGAAACTGCTAGAAGTCGACAGAAAAACTACGCAGATGTTCGACGCAAACCATTGGAATTTCAGGTCGGAGACAAAGTCATGTTGAAAGTCTCGCCTTAGAAGGGCGTGATACGATTTGGAAAACGCGGGAAATTGAACCCGAGATACATTGGTCCGTTTAAGATATTGGAAAGGATTGGTCCAGTAGCTTACAAACTTGAACTTCCATCAGAACTTAGCAACGTACACAACACGTTTCACGTCTCGAACCTCAAGAAATCTCTTTCGGACGAGTCTGCCATTATACCATTAGAAGAAATACAACTCGATGACAAGCTTAACTTTGTGGAAGAACCAGTTGAAATAATGGACCGCGAGATCAAACAGTTGAAACAAAGTCGAATTTCGATCGTGAAGGTTCGCTGGAATTCTCGAAGAGGACCCGAGTTTACTTGGGAACGAGAAGACCAAATGCGACGCAAGTATCCACAACTTTTCACCAAGCCAATTTCCGAGACCAACACTAACTGAATTCAGGGACTGAATTCCTTTTTGGATGGGCGACTGTCACAACCCACAATTTCAGGTCATTTTTCCAAACTTCGACATTCTACTATTCACAAATTACTATTCATCGTTTTACTATTCATCGTTTTTGAGGTCAATTTGACATTCCGAGACACATTCAAAAATTTTACTATTCACTTGACACTATTCATTTCCGAGAGAAAACCACTATTCACGTGCATTACTCATGTCATCGTAAATTTAGTTTACGAGTATTCAAATTCGCGTAACCGTATTGGTTCAGGAGCGAATTCATGCATTATTATCAGGGACATTTCATACGGACTAGAAATAGTCTGCATATCATTATTAGGGCACTTGCATACTATTCCACTCGTAGGGTATTCAAATTATATATTTTTAATATAATTAACGAATTTCGTATGTTTATTTTAAATAAACACTAATACGCGAACTATAAATGTGACTAACACGACCAACACTCCCGACTATGATCCCAATATATTTTTATATTCATTTTTATAATATAAAAATTATAATATTAATTTACCCGGTATTTTGGATATTTAATTTAATTATTAACTTAAGTTTACTAAAATTTTGACGGTTTTCGTAGAAATTAAACTATAATTATCTAAACACCCAAAAACTTTACCCAACCTATTTTTATAATTTTTATAACTTTATTTTATCCTGGCTAACTCCGTTAAAATTTATTTTTAGTTAACCCGGTACTCGGTACACTTTAAAACTACAACTAAACACATAATACACAAAGTCACCAAAAAGTCATACACCACATTCCCCCCCCCCCTTGACTTGCCGCCCCCCCCCCCCCCCCCCCTCTCCAATCACTTACAAAGTTTACTTACACACTCAAGTTTCATTAATGCCTATACTAACTACATATAATAATAATAATACTAATAATACATATCTACTATACTAGATTTTATCTCATTTTCAACTAGCAAAATTTCACTCATTTCTCTCTTCCTCTCTTACTCACTCACGGCAACAACAACAAGAATAGGGCAAGACAAAATATTTTTCTCAAAGATCAAGTGTAATCTTGTTAATATAGTATCCTTGTTAGAGTTTTGAGATAAAAACTCAAGGATTGTTAGGTTTTCACCATCCAAACTTCATTAATCTTCCAAGTAAGTTTACAAAACTCATTTCATAATTTTTACAAGTTATTACTATGTTTATATATTTTCTTACAAGAACTCATGCATATATTGGCTTATACCACTCCATTTTGTATATATTTAACGTTCAAGCCCTAGAAAGTGATTTTTGGTTAGATCTACTTGGTTATGATGATTAGGAACCCATGACACCCTAAGAAGGTGTATGGTAGGATTAGACTAGTTTTGTGGTGATTGAAAGTGGTTTGATTGAAGATGGAACTAGATTAGAACCCTAGAAACGATTTTCGAAACATTAGAAATACCTACTGTCCCTATTTTTATTTCGTGGGAAAATCAGTGGTTGATGGCTAATTTTTGACCAAAGATTTAGAAAATACTTTCAAAAACGAAACTTTAGGCGAAAGAACGGATTAAAACGAGTTTATAACGAAGGAGATATGATTTTTGCAAATTTAACAACGAAAACTATTTTTATAAAAACTGCATGCTGTTTGGCAGATTTCGACGTACAAAAAGAGGTGTTAAACGTTACCTAGAGGAGCCGAGTTATCAAAAATATATTAGTATATACAAAAACGAATCCGTGGATATAAAGAACGAGGGAAATGAACCTAAAACGACCAAGTTATACGCGTTTTAAGATCACCAAAACTATATATATATATTTGGTCACAAATAAAAACAATAACTTACGTACTAAATGGTATATTTTCTAGAAACGTTACTAAGGACTATATTCTTAACAAATGAATATGTATGACCCAAGAGAATATTTATACGACTTAACGACGTTATTTTAAGGTTTTCGATACAAGGAATATAACGCTAACATTTTCATACGAGATAATACAACAAGTTATATACTTCTATATTTGGATTACTTTTTTTTCTAAGTATGGAAACTATTTTACTATGACGATAACTAGTATTTCCAAATTACGAGTGGTATAGGTATCATGTGCATGTGCATTCATTACATTACGGCTTGATCTAAATTAGATCACGATTATTCATTTAGGTTGCGGCTAGTGTTCGCGCCTCATTGTCCCGACTACTTTTACATCATTTCACCATCTTTGTACCATCATTTCGAGGTGAGTTCTCATAGCCCCGTTTTAATTACTTATTTGATTTCAAATCCCACGGGGGAGAATACATTGCACAATTATTTTTGTACATGCCCAAGTATTACAAATTCCATACATTGCTTAAGTTGCCTTACTACCAAGTTAAGTCCCCTTATATATCATGGACCGTTAATTATATTGCTAAGCGAGAGTGAGTGGATAGATCTATCGAGGGTGACGCCTCCATTCGTGTTTGGGTTGCTCCAACGGGATGAATGCATTTCATGTCTTAACAAATTGAGTGTCTGGTAAACACTCTGGTGGGGCCATTACAAAGTCTAGCTTCGGGGTCATGAGCTTAAGAGCCAATGTAGCATTTTTGACATTTTTGTCGGTTTACTTTATACTTGTGGTTTATGTACATACGATTTACTTATAAACCTATGATTATTCACCAACTTTATGTTGACCGTTTTTCGCAATGTATTTCTCAGGTAACTAAGGCATATTCTCATGGCATGCATGGAGTCATTTTGTGTAACAAGGATGATACGGCTCATTCGAACTTTCTTGCACTTATGTTTAAATGTCGTTTGATTGAATTAAACTTGTTTCCGTAAAATTTTCCAACTTTTGGGACCTATGTCTTTATAACTCTGAATATTTGAATGAATCAAACGACGTATTTTTAAAACGACACTTTAGGTCGTTCAATATATCCTTGCTTGTGATGCTATGACCGTTACACCCTCAGGCATTCCATTCCGCTGCCATTAAGGTATTTTGGGGGTGTGACATTACACTTCTATCTCGATGTTGTATATATTTCACAGTAAATGCACTGGTTTTGTTTTTCGATAAAAGTTTGAACTTTTGCTTATGTTTAAAACTCAACTTTTTTATTTGATATTATAATTTACAAATGGCTTTAAGTCAAAATTATGTATTTTTTCCTTTCTATTCGTTACTCAATGTCATATTTTTAATATGTTGTATATTGCTATTATGGCAAACTCATTTAATGGGCGTAAATATTGGTTTCTTACTAATGATTCTACATATAGAAAAAGAAAACACTTTGCGATGCGCGGACCTTCTTCTTTCCATTAATAATTCAATTGCACACAATAAATTCATTATAATATTTCTCAAAGAGCATTCGAAAGCAACTACTTACATAAACTAATCACGCTAGAAAGTACGAGTATCATTTAACAATTTAAATGTGGCTTTACATACATGTTCGTGCACATCTTCTTGAATCAATTCGCACATGTGAGCTAAATCAATAGAAAACGCACATAAATTACTTGTATATGAAAATGCATTAACATATATATATATATATATATATATATATATATATATATATATATATATATATATATATATATATATATATATATATATATATATATATATATATATATATGGGGATATCTTGGCTACAATTTTTGTAGCCAATTGACTACAATCCTTCACAAAAAATACACTAGTAATTAATCAGGGACCCACAGAAAAAAATCAGGGACTCACATTTTATAGCTTAAAATTGTAGCTAATATATATATATATATATATATATATATATATATATATATATATATATATATATATATATATATATATATATATATATATATATATATATATATTAACTAATAAAATAAGGTTTTGTACAAGCGCCCTAAAGCAGGAGCATTAAAAATAAAATTAATTACACCTCAAAAATTCCATAATTGGAGCAATTGTACAAGCACCCCAATGCATTCTTTTTTTCTAAAAGTCAAATAAGTCTCTTCTTTGGGTTATTTATGTAAGGTCTTTAATATTTCTTCAATTCCTTCTTCTAAATAAAACCATACACGCTCCATCAGTGTCTTATTTTTGTAAGGTTTTCAATCCCATTAAATTAAAACGCTCCTCTTCTTCAATTCAAAATCAATCTTTAGTTTCATATCACGAATTCAAAATCACCATTTCAAATCTTCCTCTATAAGTTTCAATCAATCTTCAGTTTCATATCAACAATTCAAAATCACCAATTCAAAATCTGTATGAGATCCCTATAAAAGCATATCTCTTCGATTCAAAAAAACACACACAGTAGCTTCGTCATACGCTACTAATAACTGAAACACCAATCAAAGAATTGGTAAGTATCAATTTAATTTCAATATTTAGGGTTTTGAATTATGTGTTGCAAATCATTTGTTATGGGTAGCTATTGTTAGAGGACAAAGCTGCCCACATAATTTGTTATAGGTAGCTATTGTTAGAAGACAAAGCTGCCATTTTCATTTGTTATCGGTAGCTATTGTTAGAGGACAAAGCTGCCCACATAATTTGTTATTCTTTGAGTTGTAGGGATGATTAAATAGTTTTTTTTTTTTTTTTTTTTTTTTTTTTTTTTTTTTTTTTTTTTTTTGGTATAGAGTTGATCAAATAAGTTTTTGTTCTTAAATTGATTTTGTTTGTGTCATTTTTTTTATTGCAGGTAATTGGTGTTATTTGGAATTCCGGTTTTGATTAGGGCGATTATTGCATCTAAGTTTGATTTTTGTTACAGGTGAATCTGCTAATATGGTGCAGTTCCGTGTTTCATTCAAGATCAAGATTTTGATATGATTATATCTCGAGTCCATATCAGTGGTAATGCATAATTTTTATGTTTTTTTAGGTTTTTTCAATTTAATATTCTGTCGATTGATTTTGATATGTGTGATTTGGTTATAACATTTTTTAGTTTTTTGGGTTCCGATTTAAATTCCACAATACATCTATTCTGATATGTTATTTTTTCAATAATCAATATAATTGTGCTTCGATTCAGTCTATAAAGATATTTATATGATTTGGATGTTTTTTTCATTTTTTGTTTCCTTTTCAGGTTGTTGCGATGATGATTTTGGCAGGTTATACACTACAAGTAACTTTTTATAAATTGATTTAATTTATATTGATTTGGGTCTTCACATCTTAATTGTAATTTATAGGTGTATGGATATGGGTTTTAGTATGCTAATAGTATATTTTATTTGGTTTTTATGAGCTTTTTTAGTTGTGTTCATTTCGTAATAATATGCCACCTAAAATCATATAATCAGTATACATGGTAATCTATATAGCTTTGGCATGTTCAAGCACCATTTTATGACAGCATGTCCAAACACCCTTTTACGATATCAAAGTTATATGACATGTTTTTGGTTGAATGTAAACAACAAACGAAGCAATCCAAACACCATCAGGTTTATGGCTAATAAGCTATTTGATTATTGTTATGTTTTCAGTTTTACCATGGTCTCATTGAGACTTCGGGGACACCTTCTCCTTTTACCATTTATATATGTAATTCGCGAAACATATGATAAAGTGCTACTATTAAGATATTTTTGATGTTCATTTACACTACATATAGTTAAGACGTGGCTAACTATACCATGTCTTTTGGTATGAAGACAGTTTAATTGAACCATGTTCCTAACATCTGTCTTCCATTTTTGTTTTTTGTTTTAGGCCATTGCAAAAAGCTTATAACATATTGCTTAACGTGTTTGCAATATCTAGAATGGTGGAGCAGGCAATAATTGTTTTAAAGAGCATCCAGAGGGATAGGTGAAATTCTTAACAAAAACACTCATAGGCTCACTATTTGGTTATAGAAAAATATAGCATTTTAGTTGACGAAAGCCTGAGCTTTCATGTGTATGCATATTTCAAACAATGGTTTTTGTTTTTCTTCTTCAGGATGATGAAGGCAGACGGTTCTTTCAACATAGCTGCTGATACGGCAATGATGATAAGTGAATTTCTTAAGTGGATCATTGTTATGCTTAAATATCCGATCACATGGAGGTTAGAAATCACAGGTCATTCCCTCACCATTTCTTTTGAACAGCTCAAGTATCATTTTTTTAGTGTTTAAGTGGGTCATTCCCTCACCATTTATTTTGCCGGATATGGTTTTAAATCTAATCAGGAAAATGGTTGCTGAAATGGATGGGGGTGGATGCATATGTAGTCAAAAAAAAAGTTTCACCATACAAGATTTGTCCATTGGGAGCTCAGATCGATCATCAGGTTGCTACATGATTCTATTTACCATTTTCTCACATGTTTCTCGAGTGTTGTGAGTATAGGTGGGAAGTATGAGCCGTTTACTTTTTTATGGGTTGATCTGGGTAGTGTTTTATCTCAGACTGGTCAAATACAAAAGAGAATTCCTAATGGGAAGTTTAAACGGTTTGCAAGTTGTCCATAATATATTTTTCGATGCACACAGCCTCCTAAGTCATGTTAGACAAAGATCATTTGACACATCAACATGTTCATTTTATTATTATTTATCCTTTACAATATCGACATTAGCAGTGGACCTAACCTCTTACTATCCGTTGTCTTTATAGGCACATATGTATGTTGCCATTAGGAAACGGGTCAAATTGGTTGAACGGGTTGATAGATGCTCAAAAGCTATTTTTACTACATACAAACTCTTACATTGTTATATGCATTAGATTGATCTCATATATATTCAGAATGGACAAACAAGAGGATACGATGCGGACCCTCAGGCTGAACCTGACTCATTAGTTCCAGTTAGTCGGTTCCAATGATCATGTCTTGCTTCAGGTCCTTCACCTTCACCATAGCAAAATAGCAACAAAACTCATTACCGAGCCTAAAAGGTTGCACGCCTGTCTTCTGGGGTCCTCTGTATTCATTAATTTATCTGTATATAGATGAACTTGGAGTGGCTGGGAGGAAAGAGAGGTACTATGAAGAGAAGTTTTCTGCAAAGTCTCCATAAGATCTTGAGTCGATACGGAGAGATGTTGTAAGTTGCAAGTTTGATTCCCAGTTAGTCAGAATCATTTATCGGTTATTCCACCTGCAAGTCTTCCTACGAACGGTCACATGTGTCAATTTACTAACTAGCCATCAGGTTACGTGTTTGGTGAATAGTATATAATCTCGTTTACAAATACAAGGGAATGGTTGTACTGAACATACGCATACTGTTCCCCTAAAGAAAGAACATTGTGATTCTTAAATGCAAGTTTTACTGTAAAATACCTTTCAAATAGTATCTTTTAAATTCTTTTGCAAAGAACTATTGTTTATTTTTATTCAGTATTTATGCTCTTTTCTCATTATGTAATTTCGCAAGTATCAACTATTGTTACAAGAAAAAGGAATGCATCTTGATGAAATGAAACAGGTTACACGTGATTGTCAGTATATGACCCTTGCATACATTGGTTTCAAGTGCATGCTAGATATTTGCAGAAATTGGTTGGCTTCCGGGTCTTATGTGTTTTTATTAATTCTATGTATGTTACTATTGATGCTCATAAAATTATATCATGATTCGAATAACCGTAATAACATATAGATGCACGTGTTTCTCAGTAAAAATAGTTTATGTAACACACAATGAGTCACCTTTCCATGAGACCACATTATGTGCAGGGTTTTATGTGACCTTAAAGTATTCATGAGAGCACCTTTCCATGCATTTGTGTTGTGTTCTTTATAGTTGGATTCCTTAAAATTAAACGGTAAAATGTAGTAGTCCAGGCACATAACCACAATGTGTCTTTTAGCAAGAGTATTTGATCGGCTTTTTCAATATCTTTAGTCTCTTTTCGGACTTGCTCTCTATAGACGAATTTGTTCACATACTTAACATTTTAATACATTATTTCTTTAAAAATTCACGTGATTCCACGGGTCTATAAAGTAAGAATGAACAACGAACAATTGGTGTATATTATATGGCAATTATTGAAAAGGAGACGGAGATGTCGAAGATGCAAACGATGCAGAGGTTTCAGATGTCATTTGCCATGACAATAAACACGAGCCAAGGGCAATCGATTTTAAAAGATGCAAACGATGCAGAGGTTTCAGATGTCATTTGCAAGTCATTGTTTTCTTATTATTATTATTATTATTATTATTATTATTATTATTATTATTATTATTATTATTATTATTATTATTATTATTATTATTATTATTATTAATAGTGAAATCAAACTTAAAACAAACCGTTTTTTGAAATTAAACAAATATGAACATATTTGGAATATGCTTTATTGTAAAAAATACGTCATTCTTAGAATTTACATAGACTCTTATCAACACTTTTTTTTCCTGGACTGAATATGGATTTTTGAATGGTTTGACGTTAACTGCATACATTTCCTATTCAACGCATCTACTTGGTGGACAACATGATTATTGTATGTTTATTTGCTTACTATTTGTTCCAAACACCGTTGATTATCGTATATACCTGTTTATCTAATGCTCAGATTTGAACGAAACATCATAATGGACATTTATTAATCTAAATCGTCATTTATCGTCATCCAATCTTCCAAAATTATTTCATTATTATTAATGGAACAAGTTTGCGTTATTGTTTTTTTATCATCTCATTTTCTCTATTCCTTTAAAAAATAACCCGGTGTCAACGGGTCTTTAAGCTAGTATATATATATATATATATATATATGCTTATCTATAACAATCACCTAAATATGTATGAAACAAAGAAAATAGTTAGTATCCCAGTCTTTGGTTTTATTTATCTAAGCATGCATTATCTTGTGTGAGTTTCATGATACCTGCGTATGATAACTAAATTAAGAAAACAAGAAGGCCGAGTTAATTACAAAGATCTAAAAGATGTGTGAATCATCTTCAAAATGTTGCAAAAGAGAATTTACATACCGCTACCAACAATCAAAGATCTAGAAGATGTGTGAATATGTACACACTAAATGTGATTTTGGCCAGTTTATATAGGCATAAATTAGGTTATATCATTAATTATTCTTGCAACCTTTCGCAACCCTTGCACTTCATCTAACCAACTTTAATTCTATACTAAATGTCATGTGATTAATTCGGGCAACCCTTGCTCTTCATCTCCTTTCATGATTGTATAGTTATTATGAGGCTGCATTGAATTTCGAGTATTAGCTATCTTGTAGTATATGCAATGGGACTCCATCTTGAGTATCTTGGTTACTCCACATTAAAATGAATTCGACACAAAAAAATGGAGCCTAAGATTACCCCTTCCCACTAATTACGACAAAGTCTCACTTTCATGTCCCTACCAACATACAAAAACTCATCTTTTCATGAATAACAACATCAAATTTTATAAATATTTGTAAGATCAAAATTAAAACAAATAATTTGTGAACTTCAATTAATACCATATAGTAACCATAGGTAAAGAGACCCTCAAATCCCTATAAAAAAACATAGATTAAAATAAATTCTCAAAATATTAATTTTGTCTAGTTATACTTTCCATCAATTCAACTTTGATTTTGTATTATTTCTAGTGTCATGGGGTGGATATATTGCAACCTCTTAAACTCGTTAAGTGGAAGGGAAAAAAATAAAAGCAAGATTCAAGCTACCATTAATATTCATCAAAACTTTGTCACACTAATTATAAACCTTGTTTACATATGATTTTCATTTTCTTGCATGCCTAATTTTTTAACAGTTCTTTCATAAATGTGGAGATATTATCCACTCCGTCTCCATCTTCCACTTTGTTTTGTTATTAACATCTTGATATACCCCGTTAGCGTCACTAACCACTTATCAATACCTGCAAGAATAACATTAATAAACTACTAACCAACCCAACATTTTAAAATAGGTTAGCAGATCTAACCCTCGGTTCCTTCTCAGGCAACAACACATCCATTTGTCTTTCATAAACTTCAAAGTTGGACTATCAACCGACTTCACATGCAAGAAAGTTAACCATTTGCTTACCTTTGCACGTATACCCCCTTGCGTTAATCAAGTCAATATTCTACATGAACCATTGCACGTAACATTAATATGCATAGTACACTTTCATTGGACGGAGAAATTTTACATTAACCAACTAAATTCAATTCCATAGGTGAGAAGCTACACCAAAAAAAAACTTTATCACACTATAAGGAAAAATATGGAAAAACTATTAACTGAAAAAAATGATCATGTCAATATCTATTTCAAAACTAATTATCTAATTAGCAAGCTTGTTAATTCACATATCTTGAGCAATAAAAACAGATGGGGTACATACCAAGGTTACGGTTATTGATGTCAATGAGTTCAATGCCATCAATTGCTAGCATGCGATCCATTTCATTCTCATCATGTGCCTAGAAACAAAAAGTAGAGATCGAAAAGAAATTGGTTAGATGGTGATGCACTGAATTTACACACAAACAATAATAAACTAACAGCAAACATGTAATTCATACAAAATCATCAAACTACACACAAATTAAAGTTTCACACACACATCATTAACAAAGACCAAATAGTTTTATTTATAGTATTCAATGATGGTAGTTGAAGGGTTTGTACATTTATTTGAAGGCAAATGAAAGGAGCAAATGATTAAATGAAAATAAAGGCTAGCAACACTTCGTATGGTTTCAATCATTTACATTTGAAACACTAAATATAACTCATATGTACTTATCACTTAAGTATGAATATTAAATCAAGGTACTTACGCATGAAGCCTCCTCATAATGAAACTCTATTTTCTGCATTTAATTCCGAGCATTAGGTAACTTGTACACTATGCAATCTTGACGCATGCACATTAAATTTTAGGACTCAATCTTATATCTTAACTACTTATAATGTAGATTTAGTCAAAGGGGAAAAGTGAAAAACTGAATTTTCAGTCAATCCCCATTTTGCCCTTCTATACTACAAGGGTGAGAGAAAATGAATTGTGTAATTAATGCTTTTATTAAAACACCCACAACTTAAAATTACAATAATTTATTCATATGGTACAACCAATTAAAAGCATCTATATCAAATTAAAAACAATCAATTAAAACACCCCTTACTAAAAAAAAGTACAATAAAATTTTCATAATATACAATTTAAACAAGATACAACTTAATATAAAATATAAAATAATTAAACACACTAATTAATGTTATTTTTAAAACACCCTAAAATGAAAAGTATATGTTATTATACACATTATACAAATTAATAAAACACACAAAACTTTATACAAGCTAACATATAGTTTTGAAAACTGGACCGGACCAACGGGTTCAACTGGGAAAAACATATAGTTTTGAAAACTGGACACGACGGGTTCAGTTATTAAAAGCATGACTCGGTTTAAATCGACCCATTTTTTGACCGGAACGGTTCAACCGGGTTTCAAAACATTATGTTCACATGAGCTTAAGTATCAAAGTCAATAAGTCAACAAAGTCAATTAGAGGTGGCAAAACGGGCGGGTACGGGCACGGGCTAAAATGGCACGGGTTAAAACGGGCACGGGCTAAACGGACAAATTATAAATCGGGCCAAACGGGCACGAGCTAAAACGAGCAAATTACAATTCAGCTATTAAAAACATTCGGAACAGTCCAAAAAACCCCTTTAATTCATCTTGTAAAAAAAGATCAAGCATCTAAGTCTCAACTATATTTAATTATTTTTTCTTAAAAAAAAATAGAGTATTAAATGAATAAAAATGCAACTAATTAAATATATCTATCAATTAATTAGAGTATTAAATAATTATTCATAAAATAGTTAATAAATGAGATAAATTAAAATAAAATAGTTAGAATGTTTTATAGTTACCAGTGACAAGTGAATTGGTCGGAAAAAAAATGAGAGTAATTGCTTGAAAGTTGAATTGTGTGATTCGAAAGCCCATCTAATAATATCTGTTTTTATCTTTTGCTTGTAAGAGCCCATCAAATAAATGCAAGGGGGCAAAAAATGCCCCAAACTTTTAAAAAAGTAAAAATTACAAATTGGGCAAGATTTGCCACCCCTAACTTTTATTAATTTTCATTTATAACCCATAAACTTTCTTTTATCACTAAACGATCTGTCGTTATAAAATCTCGTTGCTATGCACGTGTATTCGTCTAGTGTTTATAGATATCTTAAATATATGTGGTTGTGTTACTTGTTAAATAAAAAAGTAAATGTAATGAAAAATACATATCTTTATAAATGTATCTTAAACAAGATTGGCGGCGGTCGGCCGCGTTGCGGCCTGGCGGGGTTTTTAGGAGCATAAACCTTGCCTGGCACGGGCGCTGGCATTTGCTGGTCCAGTCGGGCGTTGGCGTGGGTTGAATGCAGGTCGTGCTGAAAATGTAACATGACAAACCATAGCGTCAGTATATATAGGCTAAATAATGAGAAAAATGGTTTGGCAAATGGTATCAATAAAAAAATAGAGCATCAGACCTGCGCGTACTCGTGTTGTCCTCCGTCCTGGCCTAGTATCATTTGCACTTGCAGTTGGGTTTGTTGTCATTGAGGAACTGCAAGAAAAAAAAAATATATATATATATATATATATATATATATATATATATATATATATATATATATATATATATATATATATATATATATATATATATAGCAAAAAAATGGGAAATAGAGTTTACCATGGCATAATATTGAGAGGAGAGTCGCGTTTGTTGATTCACTATGGAACTCGCATGTTCATCAGCCATCGATGAAGAGCATGAATGGCCTGTAGTATGGATGAAAGCAATGTTAAATATGTATGGCATGCAAGATGTGTCTTTAGATGTTGATTGGTGGGTGTACTTGTTAATGAAAGTTCGGTAAGAGATAGTAAACCTTGTCTGGAAAGTGTTGGGTATCCGTAAGCTTTTGTCCAGGTTGTACGGTTGTTGATGAAAGGCCTGTATTAAGTAGACCAAATAAGACCAAGGTCACAAACTAAGTGAAAGGAATAAGAAGAGAAAATGAAAAAAAAATGCATTTCCAACAGATGAGTGTTTAGGCACTGGCTCAGATGTCGATGTACGTATAACGGGCGATTTTCCAGAAGTTTGCAGGGTAGGATAAACACTGCACTACAACACATTAAACTGTTAGGTGATACATATTTGAAGATAAATCATAAATGAAAATTTCAAAAATAAAAACGTACCCATATTAGCAGCAATGTCACCAGTAACAGTACTAACCACAGGGCCCTCGACAGCTGAAATTGGTTTCCAAGATTTCTGCCCTTCGTATGTTTTGACAGCTGTTATTTATATTTATATGTTTAAAGCACTTCTAGTCCAAATGGAGACGGTATTTGACAACAAAAAAGGAGCAACTACTAAAAGTCGTACAGCGTACATAAAACACAAATTAACGGAAAAAAAATACAACCATACGTATGGCGATTGCCCATCTTTCTTTCCTCGGATTAATCTTCCATATTCACCTGTCGTGCACCCACCTAAAATAAAGTCGACTTTATTTTAGGCGGATAACCAGTTTACATCAGTAGATTCTAAACACCCCTTATAATGAATCATACTTCTGGCACATAAAAGTGTCCAGGCATAAATAAAATCCATATCACTGCACAAAGATTTACACCTACCTGCTTGAAGTAAATAAGAATATTCCCAGGCTCCCTCCGCATGGTAAAAGCAATCCGTAATGAAGGTGTCCAGGCCCTGCAAATAGGCATACAAAATTTATGAGCATGAATTTACGTCCGTCTATCAGGAAATAAGCTAATGACAGCATTTAGCATAGGGTTCTTAGTCTCGACAAATCAAAGGCAGTACATGAATCTACACTTTTTACTAACCAAATATCTTCAATAAACAAAAGCCAATTTTGTATAAATAAAGTAGAACTTAAGCTTTCATTTTTTTTTTATAAAATAAAACTGGATAGATAGCGTTGGTGCGTCAGCCCAGCTTATTATTACCAGTACTTGAAAGTGGCCTATTTGAAGGCACTCATATATACACTTATATTAAACATTATAAACACGCTCCAAGTTCCATACCAGCAAAAAGACAACAAAGATTGTGCGTTTCTTTTACTAAAATAATGCTAAGTTACACGTGGATCGAAAGCTGTAATATGGATCATGTAATCTACAGCTTCGATTATCAACAGCTTCGATTATAAGCCGTCACAAATTGGCTGTATTATACTCACTATGAATACCTGATGTTTGGCTTCAGTTCCTTTAAGTCGATGATGCTCCATTGCTTCCTACAAAAACAACATAAACATTAAACCAAAACAAATATTGTAAATATCTAACACATCAATCTAATAAGTCAATATGGGCCATTTCAGGAAAACTCACGTTTCGACCCATTGCCCAGCCACATTAAAAAAAACTCACGTAAAATTATTAGTTTTTACCATTAAGTTTGTGTACCTTGAAGCCTCCGGACCGTGCATCTGTTTTTACCATGCAAATCCGTCCAACATGTCGCTAGTATCTTCAGGCAGTGGTTATAAAATTATCAGTTGTGCTATAAGTTACAATGTATTGAGGCACTTTTATCAGGAATGTACAGTATATAATAATCAGTTACAATGCAAAACTCATAAACATGTTGTATATTTCATGTATATTATGTTTGTACAATGTATATCCGAAAAAAGAATGATTATAGTATTTATTCATAGGCAAAAAGATTATCATTGTTCATAAAAGTAAATTTAGCCTTTCCATATAAAAACATTCAGCATAAACATGAAATTGAAAATACATATTAATCAATCAATATCTATAAATTAACAAAGGGGAAACAAATGAAAAACGAATACATACTAAATACATATAAAGGAAGAGTGACTGAGTAAAAAATTTAGCCCGCCTACAACTCACCATGTTGCTCTTCGGACTACATGTCTGAAATCTCTTCTTTTCATCAGTTCTTTTGGGATCGAGCTTCAAACAGCATATTCCAACTCCAACTGGTGAGTCCAAGTATATTATGTTTGAATCCTGCACATATTCAGACAAAAACTTGTAATTAGTAACTTATCATATTGGTTTTAATGAATTCCAAATGTTAGAGAGTATATATAAACCTTTGTCCATGGCTACGTGCACATGGATTACTATAGTATGCACTAACATATGCAGAGATAATTAGTCAAATGAGATTGTACAGAGTCTAGATAAAAAATATTACTTACCTATTGTCATCAGATTTACCACATTCTCGACTCACATATTTTGAATTTGAAAGACATCGACTCACATTAAGCGCAGCAACCTGAAACGCACATGAGACAATGAATAAGGCAATTTATAAGTAAGTATATACGAAATTTTTTTTAGAATAATCGAACCTTGGAAGAATCTGGATAAGGATATCCTTATGTAAAGATATCTTATCTTGTTTTGTTTTGGAGGACCAAATAAGCAGACCATGGACCACACAAACAGGCCAAAGGAGCCCATGATATTTTGGCGCGAAAGGCAGCAAGCAAAACGACGTAGTTCGCTTACTGATTTAATATATACTTATAATCACTTAGAAGGCAATTGACAGAACGAAAGCGCAGTTGGCCACCATATCCAGTTACGACGTAACCTACAATGTAAATCATTCCAATACTATTAAGAATAACTCAGGCGTACAAAGAGACATCCGCGTAGGGTTACTACCGAAAATTTTTTAATTACAAAAACTATTAAGGAGGTGTTTGTTTAAGCTTATACATGACTTATGAGGTTATTTGTTTTTCGGGTTATATGTGGCTTATGGTTTATGAGACTTGCAGCCTTATATAAGTTTAGCACGATACGATAAAATTATATAAGGCCATAAGTTTCAAAATAAGTAGCAAAATTAGGGCTTATGAAATATAAGCCGAAATCAAATAAGCTCATAAGCCCACATATAAGCTTAAAGAAACACCCCCTAATACATATAAAGATGACATTAAGAAAACAAATTTCACTCCAAAAACAAACCATAAAGTCATAATTAGATCCAAATAAAAACCCCTCAATACACAACAATCATACAATATTCTGTATAAATAAACCTTAAATCATTATTTTTGTACCAAATAATTGTTTCATGAATAATAAAACTACTCACCCTTCGGTGTAATCAGACCAAAGAAGTTCAAGATACGTGTCCCACTTGTTTCCAGTAACCTGCAAATCATCAATTCGTTAACGTTCAGATAATAAATTATACCTTATTAGATAATCGTGGGTGATGTATTAAGATTAGGGTTAGGGTTTTACCTTGCCATATGAGTGCCTTCGTCATCGTAGCTGGTATGCAGGTGTGGTATCTTGGAAGAAGGTGTGGTTGGTATGTAATCGTACGTTGGAAGAATCCGGAGATAACTTATCTTGTTTTTGTTCTGGACCAAATAAGCAGACCGGACCACACAAAGACCAAATAAGCAGACCATGGACCACACAAACAGGCCACAGGAGCCCATGATTTTTTGGCGGGAAAATCGCCTTAGCAAAACGACGTAGTTTGCTAAGGGATTTAAGATATATGTATAATATGTGATTGTGTTACTTGTCAGTCTTCTCAGTCCTAAAATAAGCTTAAAAAAAAAACACTAAAAAGCCTGTTAAAGTACATAACTGTATTGTAAATAAGAAGATTATTCTATTCTATGGGTAATGTTCCTCTACACTCTCCTTGCACTGCTACAGCCTTAAACAGGATAGAAAAATACTAGTAATGTCAACTGCTTCACTAATTACATACCACTATTATCATAACTATAGCAACATCATTACCAGACCACATATACATCAGCACACAAGATTATTAAGTATCGGTAGATTTCAACCTTGTACCATACGATGTAGCAGCTCTGGTTCTAATTCTGGACGAGGTTTTGGGGACCCACCAGCTGCTAATAAGGTAGTACTATAACTTACTTAAACTGGGTTTGGTTCTTTTTTTGTTTATTCCTATGATGCCTTTTGATTTGTTGGTTGGAAGTTGGAATGTGCTTATCTTGTTTAATGTTCAGGTTTCAGGTGCAAAGGATGGGGGTAAGGGTGGTGCCACGTCACCAAGGAGGTACTTTATGCCAATTTTAGCATTTTTTTTATTTATTTTACTTTTTTTCTGGTTTCCGACCTTTTGGCTGACTTATCCACGGGGTTTTAACGTACCGCCACACAAAATCAAACCGGGTAAAGCCCGCCTTTTTTCTGGAGGTTGGCGAGGCCACTTCAGGGTTGTTTGCACGTGGCAAGAATTAAGCTTGAGACCTCTCATATTTTAGTGATGATAGTCACAAGCCTTTTGCTACTAGGTCACGCCGGAGTAGTTAATTTTAGCAAATTTAGTAGTAGATGTGACTATGTGAGGCGTAGCTAACTGTCATTGTATAGAATTATTTGCATCTAATAAATGGTCATTACATTTAAGCGTAAAGGGTAATTTTGGTTTACTAGAAGTGTTGCTTGATATTGCTTTTTGGGTGGGGGGGGTGGGGGGGGGGGGGGGGGGGGGGGGGGTAAGCTCAATATTAAGAGCTTTATGCATCTCATAAAAGATCCAAATTTGGAGCTTATGCGTGCTGGCTTTTTTTTGGGTCCTATTTAAATAAGCTAATAAGATATCTCGATGAACTTTACTCAAAGACAATAGCCATTAAGCTTTTCCCAAACACCCCGTTATTAAAATTGCTTATTGCCTTTTGAATTAAGCAACTTGGAATAAACAACTTTAAAATGTATTTCCACAGCGTCTTATTTCACTCATAAATAACCATATAAGAAGTTTGGATTAGCCATCCAAATGCTCTTAAACGTCAGAATTGCTTATTGCTTTATCATAATAAGTAGATAAACAGTGTTTATAAGGAATCCCAAACACCCCCTGTAACTTTTCTTTTGATGCTTATGTTTCCAAAATCAAAGCAAAAGCTGTCATCTAAACAAATTGTGTTTACTTTTTTCATTGATTTTTTAATCTTATTAAAGCTATAGGCGTGTCTAACCGTCTATGCTCACTTAAATATTAATCTCTATCTTTGACTTCCACTTTCTGTTGTTAAAAATTGCAGGAAATCAATATCGCAGCAACCTGGTTCTATACCCAATCGTACGTGATTTCATTCTATAACATGTATCTTTGTGTGATTGTGTCACTCGTGTACTTTAAAACCAACTCAAATGCTGCACCTTGTATGAAATAACTTTTAGCGTATCAAAATGACATGATTTTATATGTGTTAAGTCTGTCAAGAAATATCTTTGTACTTTTAATCCACTACTAATAACTCTTGAAACTTTTCCTTCAGAGGCACCTGCAACAAATTCTAGAACAGAAGGAACACCCAAAAGTTTTCCCTCCGATCTTGAGTTTGAGGAAAGGCTTCAGGCGGTCAAAAGGTATCTCACTTACATATTTTCTTCTTTAGCATGCTATTCACAGAATCATTCAGTTTTCATATGACTTTGTAATGTCCTGTTTAATTTTGCTTAAATGCATTGACTTGATTTGATTACTCATTATATACTCCGGTAACTGTTCCAGTAAAACTAGTGCCAAAAAAAAAAAAAAAAAAAAACTAGTTAAACTAGACTATATATGTTAGTCCATTGTACTCTTGGAGTGCTATAAATTTTGCGTCATGGAGATTTGTTTGTATCCACTTAGGTCAGCATTGAACCAGAAAAAAACTGAAGAGAAGAATATATATGGAACTATCGACTATGATGCTCCAATTGAATCAGAGCCTAGCAAAATTGGACTTGGTACTAAGGTGGCGACTTCTGTAATAATTTATCGTTTTATATACCATGAATGAAGTTCCAGTTAACATATTGTGGTATTGAAAATCTAAAATGGAATCATGTAGATTGGAGTAGGAGTTGCTGTCGTTGTGTTTGGGTTGGTATTTGCTCTCGGAGATTTTCTCCCTTCTGGAAGGTATGAGATATTGAGTTATTACTTTTAAGTAAAATGGTTCTCGGTATCTAGAATTTCGCATAACTAGCATTGTTTTAAGTATGCAGTGTAAATTCGAGTAATGATTCGGCTATAGTACAGAACACATTGTCACCAGAAGAGAAAGAAAAACTTCAGGTAAAGTTCATAATGACAATAAAACAAAGATTACTGTTTGGAAAACAGTTCACTTCATTTAAAATCAAATAATTGGTTTTGTCTGATAAAAACGTTGCTTCGTATGATAAGATAATCAATGTTCTGAACATGTATCTTTTCATTTGTTGCAGAAACAACTACAGCAATATGAGACGACACTTAGTGTCTCCCCAGACGATCCTGTTGCTCGTGAAGTGAGTCAAAATATATCTTTTGAAATATAGATTAAGATAAACTGGAAATCTCTTCTCATAAGACAAATTAAATTTTATATCTTTGTTTGCAGGGCGCAGCTGTAACTTTAACAGAACTGGGAGAGTATACCCGGGCAGCATCTATGCTTGAAGATCTGACCAAGGTTGGTCTTGAGACGTCATGTTCTAATAAAGGACAATCTACACATTTATGTACAGTACAGCTGATAATTTGTGAATTTAAAATTTGTTTTTCAGATGAAACCTAGTGACCCGGAGCCTTATCGTGTACTTGGAGCAGTAAAATATGAATTAAAGGACTATGAAGGTAGTGCTGCTGCTTATAGGACTTCAGCAAAGGTCAGTATGCACATAAGTATAGCTCTTTATTGATTATATAATACAAATTTCTTTTTAAGCCAATAGTGTGTTTGTTTCGTACATAGTAACTTTGAAAGCAGGGTTTATAATACTGTCAACAGTTACTTTCATTTGCATAACAGATATCACATAAAATGGATTTTGAAGTTCTTCGTGGTCTCACAAATTCATTGCTTGCTGCTAAGAAACCGGATCAGGTACGTCTTGTCATGTAATTGCTACATTGCTACTCTCCTTGCTCCAAGAAAATTGCTATTTTTGACGAATATTTAAAGAATGCATTATTCATGGGGCAGTTGATAGTGAAAATGTTATTAACATTGTACTTGCTACTTATTCAGGCTGTAAAGATCCTTCTGGCAACTCGTGACAGTCTGCAAAGAGAAAAGGAAAATCAGAAAAACAATGGAGCTGATGGTAGTCCAACAGATACGGAATCTCAGTTAGATCCTATACAAGTGAGTTGCTTCTTTGCAGAACAACCCACCTATGTTTACTACACGTAAATGATAGTTTCATCATACATAACTTTCAAAATATACAATTTCATAAGCATTATTTCTATAATTTACCACTGACATAGCCAATCTCTACGTTATTTATAAATAGATATACCTGAACAAGATAAAGCTAAAAGTTTGATAGTGATAAACAAACGGATGGACTAATTAAGTTATAAGTAGCCCGTACCTAACAATCCATTCCACCAAGGCAACGGGGAAAGGGGGTAATATTTAGTGCAGATTTAATCTTTGTATCTGATGTAACTTTCTTTTAATGATCATTTTCTTTGAAATGTATTTTCTTAGGTTGAATTACTTCTTGGAAAATCATACTCGGACTGGGGCCATGTGAGCGATGCTGTGGCTGTATATGATCAACTCATCTCTAGCCACCCAGATGATTTCCGTGGTTATTTAGCTAAGGTTAACCACATTCCCTCATTTCTAATTTCTTTTAATCTTCTAAATGATCTGCACCTCACACGTCCAAATTGCAGTGCCTTTTTTACTATATTTTGACATAAATGCTGTTGTGCTAATACAATATTCTTCGATGAAGAAAATATGAAATCGGATGTCATCGTTTATGATTTATATTTCCAACTAAGCAGATAGTTTTAGCTATGTGCTTGGTTTGAAATGTTAACCTTGTTTAATCCTGATACTTGTTATGTTGCCGAGTATGACAGAGTACTGCAGAACATGGTTACATAGTCATTAGTTGCATGTTGACCTTTACATTTTAAGTATCTTCATTTTTACTTTTCTATATGGTTTGGTTTATATAACGAAGCTTAAACCTCTGCAGGGAATTATTTTAAAAGCAAACGGAAAAACTGGAGATGCAGAGAGGATGTTTATACAAGTGAGTATTAATGTTTTAATACCATCCACACACTATAACAAGCAAAAGTGCACTATTGTAAACTGTATCACTATCACATGCTAGAACAGGATGTAGAACATCATTTTCCCAGTCTTTCTTTTTTTTCCTCACAAAAGTGATTGCTACTTGTTAATTTACAGGCTCGATTCTTTGCACCAGAGGGAGCCAAGGCAATTGTAGATCGCTACTCGAGACAATAATTTTGATTTTGAGTAAAGGTATTAGTTTGTGTAAAGTTTCACCACTAAATAATTGTGTCGTTCATATATCTCAATGTGTGTAAAGTGGCCTCCCAATGAGGACTTATAGGAGACGACATATATTGGCTAAGACGTTAAATCCTATATTCCATGTCAAGCCTGGTATTTGTCAAGAAATTGAATTCACCCACCAGATTTTTGTACTTGCCTATCTATTGATGAGGTTTTTGAGTCATATATGAGGTATCAAGCAATAGGTGACGACAATGCTTAATAGTATTTGTTTAGTAACAAAAGGCTCAAGTCGCACAAATTTGTAATTTTACTCTTAAGCGTATAGAGAAGTCTTTGCTTCACAATCAACTATGAATCATCCCCCGACTGTGACAAGGATTGACAAAATATACTTTCGACTCTTAGGTGTCGAGCACTTTGTTGGGCATAATATTTTGTACTAGTTAACAGTCATTGAATCATTGAAAACTAACAAGTTCGATGTCAAGAAGAATAATATAAGATGGTCCAATTTGACAAACATCGTCCATTGCAACTTCGCCAACTTCAACAATTCTATTCTTTTTTCTTTTTGAAAAGCAGTAGATTATATCAACGATTCTGTTCTTATGTGTCCCTTCAAATGTCTCGCAGGTTTTTGAAACCTAAATAATGATCTCTTCGAAGACAAAATTCGACGCCACATTTCACGAACCATATAAGAAACTATAGAATAAAAATGACTACTTTTATACTTGTCACATCAACTGGTATTCCATTCATATTATCTTTCTTTTTCATGACATAATATCCTCATACAAATGTATGCCAAGACAAAAAAAGGAACAAAGATTGAGCCTTGTGTCACATGGGCATTTGTTTCATATATTGTAATGTCCTGGGTGGCTTAGCTGCCGGGTACATGTAACTGTGATGCGAAGGTTGGGGCTTCGACACATTGTTTTGTATTCTTGTTTAAAAATGCATAAAGTTTTTGTAAAACATGTGAACTACGCTCTCCGCAGTATATATTTGTTAACTATAGTCTCTCTTTTTAATACGAAATTGACACTTATTTTAAGGTAATTCAAAATAAAAATGTAAACACTAACAAGTGTGCATTTGGGAAACATGCAGGAGGCCATGTCAAGGAAGAGGCGTAATGTCCCATCTCACTTTGCGGGAAAATTGGAATCTTTTTCCCTTGGGACTTGGGCATTTAAGTCCCGAAATAAAGAAGTGAGAGATGTTTTAAACGGGAGAGTATTATTTATTGGTTTACGTGTGTTTTGGGGATTTTTAATTAGATAAAAAGTAGAAAAAAAGAAATTAAAAGAACAGATCGAATGTGGCGCGATGGTTGAGAGAAAAGACAAAATAATGAGATTTAAGATTATTCGATAACCAAACTTTTTTTACAGAATCAATCTCACCCTGCATCTTTATTTTATCTAATAGATGAGATTAATCCTAACAATTTAAAAAACGTACTTTCATTTTTTTTTTTCAAATATTAATATCTTTCAAACCGTTAATCGTTAAGCGAAAAAAAATATACCGTTACGACGAGCATTTAATTATCTTTCTATAAATAGGCACTTTGATATATTTTCGACAAATGTTTTCTTTTTCATTTTCTTCACGTTTTTTTTTTTTCGTTGCTGAAAAAATCACATGTGAACATCGGGTCGGAACAGACCCGAACCGAAAAAACCGAGAACCGAAATTCATGAAAAACCGGAACCAAAACCGAACCGACGGGCCTTCGGTTCGGTTCAGTTTTCGTCGGTTCGGTTCAGGTTTGTCGGTCCATGTGTATTTCGGCATGTTTTTGTCGGTTTTGGGCCGAACCGAACCGACCCGAAACCGAAATCATGTAAAACCTGAAACCGAAACCGAACTAACGAGCCGTCGGTCCGGTTCGGTTTTTGTCGATTCGGTCGGTTTCGTCGGTCCGGTTCGGTTTTGAACCTTCGGTGCTCAGCCCTATATATCACATGTGATATTACACTAATATCATTATCATTACTATATTATAAAGCATGAATGCCTACTATTAATAGAAATACTTAAAATTAAGCAATACAACTTCTGAAGCTATAAGTACAAGAACAAATGCTACTTATAGAAATTTCCCTCATATTTAATTCTAACATACAATTAATACTAACATTAAATACAATGAATAAATCATTATGTATATTAAATACAATTAATTAACTTGTCAATAAATACAATTAATGCACTTATTAAAACACCCCTTACATAAAAAATATAAATTATCAAGCATATTGTACAACCAACTTAAATACAATTCCTGCATTAAATGTCACTAATATAAATAATAAAAGCATATTATACAAATATTCAAGCCCGAACGGGTAATGGGCCAAATGGGCTCGAGCCCGTACGGGCACGGGTCAAACGGGCTCGAGCCCGAACGGACACGAGCTAAACGAAATTTTTTATATCCATAAATTTATTGTCAAAAAGAACATAATAAACTAAAATATATTCACATATTGTACAAACCAAGCAAACTACTAAACTAATAATAATAATAATAATAATAATAATAATAACAATAATAATAATAATAATAATAAATAAATAAAATAATACAAACTAAGCAAAATTTCATCAAACTTTTGCTATAAAAAACTAATCAGCAAAGCTATTGCCAAAAAATGTACAAATAAAATAAATTATTAGCCGAAAAAATTAAATTACAGGGTGCCCGCAGCTGTATCGCGCGGGGATCCTTCTAGTAACATGTAATATGTAATATCACATGTGATATATCACATATGATTTTTTCGGCCACGAAAAAAAAACGTGAAAAAAACAATTTTTTTTCCGAAAGTATATCAAAGTGCCTGTGTATAGAGAAAGATAATTAAATACTCGTCGCGATGGTGTAATTATTTTCGCTTAACGATTAACGGTTAAAAGATATTTAAATTATAAAAAATTGATGAAATATTAAAATATTTTCAATCTCAACCATTGATTTCTTTTCACATGAATGGTGGGGATAAGTCCTTAAGAAAAGTTTGGTATGTAAAATAACTCTACTATAATAATAATAATAATAATAATAATAATAATAATAATAATAATAATAATAATAAGTTGTTAACTACGGGAAAACGCTAAACCCCAACTACGGGTGTAAACGAGCCGAGTACTGCCAAGCTCGACTCGAATATTAAAACTCGGGCTCGAAACTCGATTCGAGGTCGGTCGATTTTTATATTTTAAGCTCGAGCTCGACTCGTCATATAAAACTCGAGCTCGATTATTTTCATATTCATGCTCGAACCCGATAAATACTCGGCATATCAAGCACGACTCGACTCGATTTTTATGAAAATTGGGTAAGTTGTGTATTTAAAGGGCAAAAGTGTGATTTTAACGAAGCTTTACAAGGCTCGCGTCGAGCTTCACGAGCCGGGTATTTTGGAGCTCGAACTCAACTCGAAAATATACTCGAGTAGCTCGTAAAGCTCAACTTGTTTAAATTGAGTCATTTTTAGTAGTTTACGAGTCGATGTTGAATAACTCGTCAGTTGTCTCGTCTCATTTAGACCCCTGCCCCAACTAAGGGTGCTCATCGGACCGGACTGAGACAGAATCCGGCAAAAAACATAGACCGAGACAGGACCGAATGTGGTCGGTCCGGTCCAGTCTCGGTCCAATCTCGATCTAAATAGGCTAAATGTCCGGATTTTAAGCCGGACCGAACCAAGACCGAATAATGAGAAATCCTAGACTGAGACCGGACCGAATGTGGTCGGTCCGGTCTGGTCGGTTTTGTCGATCGGTCCGGTCCATCCGGTCCGTTTGCTCACCCTTAGCCCCAACAATATCCAAATGGGCTAAACTTTTTTCTCATGGGCCAAAAAACAAAACCCTAAAGAAAAACAAAACATCATTAAACCACACTTCCGTTACAAACTAGAACACTGAAAAACATGTCAACAGGTTACAGGGGACTAATGTCGGTTAACACAAAAACAAAAGTAAACATATAACAAAACCTAAACACTACTAAAAATACCTCCCTCTCTTTCAAACTTTTGACCCCAACCTACAGCCACCGGAAAACCTTAAAAAGCCAAAAACAAAAAAATATCCATCACTCCATCAAAGGGTGGGGGGCTCACCACCCTTATAAAAAAACAAAATGACCCAAAAATCACCACCCCCTCAGGTTCTTTTATTATCACATTTCTATTGCATTTTTAGTATCTTTATAAATAAATATCTAGATGGTTTTTCTTTTTAATGTTTTTAACATTTTTGATGTTTTTATGGCATTTTTGGTATCTTTATAAAGAAATATCTAGATGGTTTTTTTATTTTTAATGTGACATTTTTTTGATATGTTTTTATGAATTGGTTATTATTAGCAAAGGAAGGGGTTTTGTACAATGGGTGATGTATATGGAGCAATCGTAGAGTCTACGCCACTTCAAAACAAGAATTTGGACCTTGTTTTTTTGGCTCAGAATCGCGCGAAAAATGATTCCTTTTCGTTCGATTTTCAGCTTCCCGATATCCGAAAACCCATTGCTGTAAGTTTCAGTTTAGTAGATATTTTTTGTGTTATGTTTGTTTAAGTATTCAGCTTATTTCAGTCATACCGAAATGAAAATGCCTTTGGTTAGAGGTTTGAAATGTTGGTTTTATGAATAAGTTAAAGGGTTCTTTTGTCAATGATACAGTATGTTTTTGGTCGAAATTGATGTAAATACAGTGAATGAATTCAGATAGCTACCTGGTAAGCTGGTTTTTATCTATTGGTTTAAGTTAATGTGAAAAAGTTGAATATTGGGTGGGTACTTAGATATATGATATCCATTGCTAAAATTAGTATATGGCCCGTTATGCATGAATTGGTGTATTTTGTTTAAGTTAATGTGAAAAAGTTGAATATTGGGTGGGTACTTAGATGTAGGACACCGATTGCTAAAATTAGTAGATGGCCCGTTATGCATGAATTGTTGTACTTTGATTTGGTTTTGCTCCAATTTGCTTTGGCGTTGGGAGGATGCTAATTGTATAGCTTGTTGGATGTATGCTAGTTTGTTCTGATCATATTATTTTGATTGCATGTTTCTTGAGCTAGAGTCCTATTTATGATATTAAAGCTTTCGTGTGTCTGTTTCTATTGATTTTGCTTTGCTCTATAAAATGGTTATTGTCTTGAAATTGAAGCGAAATTTGTGAATTTGTCTCAGGGATTTGTCAAGACGAGAGAAGTCGGGGAATTTATTAGTGGTGCTTTGGCTGGGGCTATGACTAAAGCTGTTCTTGCTCCTCTTGAAACCATCAGGTTTGTTGACTCTATATGCCAATGATATCCACAAAGTCAATTTATTAATCCTAGTTATGCTTAGGCATCTATGCATATAAAAATATCCCCCAAAGACCTTATTAATACTTGTACCATACACGCATGCTTTCACTCGAATAAAATGTTTTGAAAAAACTAAAATTAAGTCGTGTTGAAGTTTCATGCCATTAGTCTGTGTTTTCCTTGAATGCTGGGTTCATAATCGTTATAACCAGATTGAAGTCAGCCAAATTAAATGTATAATATGCTTTTTGCATCAGCATGCAAAACGTCGTGTCACTCTGTCCCACAGAAAGACACTTTGCATAGCGTGACGATTTAAACTTCAAAGTATAATTAATGCAGGACAAGGATGGTGGTAGGTGTAGGGTCAAAAAAAATATCTGGTAGTTTTCTGGAGGTGATTGAAAAACAAGGCTGGCAAGGACTTTGGGCTGGAAATGCAATCAACATGATACGGATTGTTCCTACACAAGCAATTGAGCTTGCAACCTTTGAATGTGTGAAACGAGTAATGACATCAGCAAAAGAAAAATGGGATAAAGAAGAGTCTCCAAGTGTACACCTTGGTCCTGTCAAACTAAGTTTTAATCTGTCATGGGTGTCACCTATTGCACTCGGCGGTGCTGCTGCAGGGTTTGTTAGCACGCTTGCGTGCCATCCTCTTGAAGTGTTAAAGGTGAACACTGTAACTTCTTTTATAATATGGTTTTTGCAGAAAAAACCAACACCATTAGCAACAACCCTTTTTTGTATGATCATTATATAATTTTTGTTGATTGCTAAATTTATTTCTTTTTAATCGACTTTCACAGGATCGGTTGACAGTAAGCCCCGATGTTTATCCTAATTTGAGCATTGCAGTTCAGAAAATGTATGCAAATGGTGGGATTGGCTCTTTCTATTCTGGTCTTTCCCCTACATTGATTGGTATGCTGCCATACAGCACGTGTTACTATTTTATGTACGACACCATCAAGAATACTTACTGCACGGCTCAGAATAAAAAAAGTTTAAGCCGTCCAGAAATGCTACTGATTGGAGCTCTTTCAGGTGCATTGCTTTATACTTGTTTGTTTCTGACTACAAACCAAAATTATTGTTATTCCAAATAAATATAGACCCAGGAAAGAAAACTAAGCATGATACTTTACTTTACGCTATTACTAAAATAAAATTTCATGGTTAGGTCTGACTGCAAGTACGATCAGTTTTCCGTTGGAAGTGGCAAGGAAAAGGCTGATGGTAGGGACACTGCAAGGGAAGTGTCCACCAAACATAGCGGCCGCACTATCAGAAGTTGTGAGGGATGAGGGTTTCATTGGACTTTATAGAGGATGGGGTGCAAGCTGTTTGAAGGTCATGCCGTCATCAGGCATCACCTGGATGTTTTATGAAGCTTGGAAAGACATATTTCTTGGTGAAGACCATCGACAATAATAATAATAATAGTGCAATGGTTGATGCTTTCAGAATTATAACCTAGTTTCAACCTGTCTTGTTAATGTAACAAAATGTTTCGTTTTTTCCTAATCAAGATGAGAACGCCTTAAACATGTCCCTTTGAATTTTGCTTAAGGGAATCATGTTTGACCTGACCCTCTTTCAAGTTTTTGTATGAAGGTATGCTGATTCTCGCTATATGCTAATATGCTAGTATGTTTGTACGTTTCTTTTTTCATCACATGGTGGTCATCCCTCCAAAGCTTACAACGTGTAGCATGTTGCTTGTACAGGTTTCTATAATAATCAGAACTCGAAATGATCAATGATATTTTACATGTCTGAGATCATAAACACATTAGTTTTGAGGGTAGGATGTGCGAGGTGTGTTGGTAGTACGGTAGTCAACGAAATGGAAGAGGGAAAATGGACCAAGAAAAGAAATTAATCCATGCGGTTTGTGAAATGCAATTATTCCAACTGTAGTGTTTACTTACATCACACCAATGTAAAAAATTTGTGAAATGAAAGAAACAATTGAAGTGTTTACTCATATCAAACCGATGTAAAGAAGTATGCAAACACAAGCTCTAAACCTTGAATTTTCTTGGGTTTTCTTCACCACATTTGTACATACACATGTTTTCCATGAAGACAACAGTAACAATGCCAATTCAGTCGGCCAAACTTTAGATTTGAAAAGCACAAGAAAGAACAAAACAAGAAACAACTCACCAGCACACTCTAGATTTACCAAAAATTCCATACTCTCATATGTACAGTGCGGGACACAGATAGCAAGTTTACATTGTTGTTCCTGTAAGAGGTCATGTTTTATAAGCAAATATAACATGGTTTATCCAAAGAACTTATTCACCACTAAACCTCTGCAAACAGTAGTAACTACAAAAAAGCTTCAAGGATCACCTCGGACCAAACATGTCTTGATGTCGACTCTGAAATGACGTTGAATACACAATTCTAGGAAGGCTTTCTAACATAAACCCATTCAGAATCCTTCGTCCCACAAATACAAGAACAGATAAGATGGGTACTTCACAGAACATGCATCAATTGTAGAAACTATGAATTGTCTACTACGTCATTAGGACAATCTCTTCTCCAGCTAAATTTTGATGAGCACGAGCCAAACAATGATGAATTTTCAGCGAGTATGTACAGACAAAACAAGCTCACTCCTGTTATCAAGGTAACAGATCAATTTGGAGTATAAAACGAGCAGAAATTCTAATATCTCAATTATAAATCAATTTGGCACATACCGGCATAAGCAACAGTAACACCCGAGACCAATCTTCCCAAAGCTGATAGTGTATATAGAAAGGCAACCACCTATTAGGAATTATAAACATGATTACTATAATTATTGATCTAAAACAATCTATCTGGAGAAAAAGCAGAAAATAGTACAACACAGTCAAAAGAAAATGACAGATGTGCAGTGAAAAATATCTACTTAACACAGCAAACATATGCTTTCATGTAATCTATTTTCAGTATTATGGTTTCCTAATATGACACCAGAAGCTCAGAGAATGGAGAATCACAACGTTTATGCAGGAACTGTTGTACCTATGCCTCTGGTCTAACTGACAATGCTCAAGAGGTGTTTAAGGTGGTCTAAGAGACTATTTAAACACGTAGATATTCATAAAGTTAACATGTTCTATAATTGTTACTTCATTGTCTAGGATGTTGGCCATTATATCAGCTTATCTATAAATGGTTATTAGGCAAGGTAGTTTTAATTTTAGAGATGTAGATACTGATATACCAAGATGGATACCAATTGCTTTTAATGCATTTAAGTAGTTTACAACTAGTTTAGAACCACTTTCTGTTTCAAAACTTGCAATGTTTTTGTTGATAGCTATTTTTATGCCTCTAACTCTATGTATAGCCCTTAGCTACATGGACGTCATTAGTACAAATGTACAATTTCCAACCTCTCTATTATGAGTTCTAGCAAGTTTGCCCGAAATAACATCAATTTAACTATAGTCCACATACCATCTATCTCTAAGCATGTCATCAATTTAACCCTTACACACGTGCTTAGCACATTGGTTCCTAATTTTCAAGCAACAGTTAATCATGCAAGTTAATCGCCTCATTGTTTATTTGATTAAACTGTACAGGCGGTTGAAATAGATATCAAAAAGAAATCAATGGAGCTGAGAATTTCTGCAATGACAGAAGAATACCAGTGTCTCAAGAACGTCTCACACGTATTGCACATTCTTAAACTAGGTTTTTTACCCCCTATCGCTTAGCATAAAATGAGGACGATTTCAGAGATATTTCAGACAGTTCCTTTTATTCGTTTTAGGCACAGCATGAGGATAGAAAATATACTGTTGCAGCAACAAGGGAGCTTTTAAACTAGCACACAAGGTTATACAAAATGGATACTGTAGGATTATTACCTTCAGAAACAGGCGTTTGTCGTGTCCGGTTGCAGCAACCCTAAGAACTGATTCAGTAGCACCTACAGTATTAGCCAAACACGCAAAGAGACTATTGGCAGTATCCTGAGATATCTGCCATTCTAAAGGATCCACTGGAACTCTGCAACATCAAAATCACACTATAAACACAACAAAACCTCCAAAATGAAATCTCAACTAATCCTAACACAATCGATCCACTTGTTCACTCGTAAGTCGTAACCAGATACAACTAAAAACCTAAAAACTATGGATCATCACATTTGTTCAATACATATCTATCCAATAGTTTAACTGTACGCAGATTTTAAAACCTCTGAATCAGGGGAACTCAACAGTTATCGCGTCTATTTAATACATAATTAAATCACCAACTGAAACATATATCCTAATCCATCCAATTTTTTACCTATAACCAGATGTTAAAACTTTTAAAAAATGAGGAAAATCAACTGTCTTTGTATTTGAGAGATACAAAACCAAATCATTAGCAGAAACATACATAATAATCGATACAATTATTACGATCAGATGCACACTAACAACCTAACAATTGTGGAAAATCAACTTTCAACATGTTTGGCCAATACATAACTAAATCATCACCAAAAACAAACATCATAAACGTTTAATTATAATCTCAAACCGCCGCTTAATAATACCTTAGCGGATCAACTCTATTACATAAGCCGATCCCTAACACTTGTCTCATATCATGAAATAAGTCAAATTTTATTATAATCATCATCAGAAACAGAGATCATAATCATTCCAATCATAATCGAATACACCCATTACAACCTAATAAATGTCTAAGGGGGTGTTTGTTTTGGCTTATATAGCGGGCTTATAGCTTATGTGGTTTTAGGCTTATTTTTCATAAGCTCACTTTTTGTGACTTATTTTGAAACTTGTCGGCTTATATAAGTTCATCATGTCATAATAAACTTATATAAGCCGAAAAGTTTCAAAATAAGCCACAAAAGGTGAGCTTATGAAACATAAGCCGAAAACCACATAAGTCATAAGCCCGCTATATAAGCAGAAACAAACACCCCTTAATACAAAACTTAATTCAGCAGAAGAACCAGAGATCAAATCAAAATGCTCAGTTAAAATTTAATACGCTAGAGAGAAAAAAAAAAAATAAAAAATGGTGAAGATTAAATTAACTGTCATTGTATCACCAGCAGAAACATAGTTAATAATTGGTCCAATCGTAACCGAATCATACACAAAACATAACCTAAAAATTGGGCCAAAATAACATGTTATAATCAATCAAAAAATTCAGTTAAAATTTTATACGCCGAAAATATATAACTAAATCATCAGCAGAAACACGCATCATTATAGATAAAATTGTTTAATTATCTAAAACTTTACAAAACAAATACAGACTTAGGATCAAATGAGAAGGATGAGAAATAACTATAACCACACATTTCAGATGCATCGACTTGAATTAGATGCATCCTAATATATTTTCCAGCAAACAATTAGATGCATATACATATATTAGACGCATTTCATCAAGTTAGGCGAATCCAATGTGTTTTTCCTCCCCTGCGAGTCAAATTTGTTGCCAATACTACTTTGCATTGTTTTCACTTTAAAATCACTTTTGAAACTATTTGGGATGCATCTAATTCAAGTCGCCGGATCCCTACTCAATAAATATATTATACACATGAACCCAAAAAAAAAAAAAAAAAAACCCTTACTGAATGTTCATTTGGCGGAACAACAACCCGAGTATAGCGAGCGAACACAGAAGCACGATAAACACATCGGAAATAAGCGACACGAGGCTTGAGTTACGATAAGCGCAATGATAGTAGATCAACGTACCACACATTCCGATTATCAACGGTTTACCTTTTCCCATCACTGCTGCTGATGACGGTGACGATCCTTTCTTCTTTTTGTTGTTTAATACGTCGTCGTTTTCGGTTGTTACGGTGGGAGGGTGGTCGTCCATGGTTGTTGTTGACTGGTGATTTGATTAGAAGTGCTTATTATTACTAGTAGTTTATTAGTTGTTGTTTTGTTTAGATTCTGGAATTTGGAATAGTAGTTGAAGAAGTTTATTTTTACTTGTTTGGTTTGAATTTGGAAACTACTTTAAATCTGGGTGTACAAAAAGGTGTTTTGTGCTTATTCAAAAAGTGGTCTTTCTTTTCATGCCCAGCTGTTATTTTTGTGGTAGTGTTTGAACTTTTTGTTAAAAGTTTAATTACTCCTTCCGTTTCAAATTAATATTTTACGTTTTTATAAATGTACTAATTTAATTTTCCACTACTAAAATAGTTAAGTAGTAGTAACATTTTTTTTTTAAAATGTCTAAAGACAATTATTTTGAGGCAGAGGGGGTATCAAGTTTTACGCCCAAGTTTCTATTAAAATCTTATGGCGATGTTTATGCCGGATTTATTTCGTAGTTTTATGTGTAAATGTGTAAAGCTAAGATGTTGACATTTTTTATGTTTAAAATAGATAAAGAATTTGCATATACCAATAATTTTTTATATAAGTAGACGCATTTTTCTCAATGTGTCGTATTAAAGCTATATCTTTATGGAATGGTCAGTCGGTAACCAAAAAGGGTACACGAGATCAAAGTTTTACCACCGGTTTAAACTTTTTTTGAGGAAAAACGATGATGCGCTAATTGACTATTTTTCCAAAAATTCTTTACCCAAAAAAAAAGACAATTTTTCCAAAAATTCTCTCAATTTCAGTGTAAAAGAAAGCATTCACATGGAATTTTATTCCCAACAAAAGAAATGAAATAAAGCAAGTTCAGTTGTTAACAGATGCTTCCTTATTCCGAGCATATCACTGCATTGCATTCTTATAAAATCATCAAAAAGTTTAAAAAAAACGGATGCATGTCACATTAAAAGTTCTAGCTAATTTAATATTTGTTTTGTTTGATTTATGATATTTAATTATAGTTTTTTATTATTAAAGATAATTATTTAAAAATTTTAATACTATTATTAATTACATCTTATCTATATTTTTTGTATTTATCTTCTACTTGTGTTATGGATAAATATAAAATATTACCTAATAAGAAAATAATTTTTTTTAAATAAAATTATTACTAAATAAGATATGAATTCATTTTTTGAAATGAAAAATTCCCAATAAGAGATGTGATACAGAAGTATGAAGTATATACCATAAACCTTTACAAGTCTTGTCTTGACTTGAAAAGGACTTTCTTTAAAGGCAAAATCAAATGTACAGTGACCATGATTAAGCAGAAAACTTAATTAGTGAAAGTTTGATTTTGTTTGCCCCTGTTAAAAGAGAAGGTTATATCACACAAATGAGCCCAAAATCTGCAACAAGTGACCACTACTAGGGGTGGAAACGAGCCGAGCCGCTCGTGAAAAGCTCGGGATCAGATCGGTAAAAAGCTCGAACGAGCCGAGCCTAAACGAGCTCGAGCCCGAGTTTGAGCTCATTTAATAATCGAGCTCGAGACCGAGCTCTACACAAAAAGCTCGAGTAGGCTCGCGAGCCTAAACGAGCCCTAAAAATATATACGTATATATAATGTCTATACGTATAAACGAGCTTAAAAGTAGTAAACGAGCTCGAGCCTCATGTAATTTAACGAGCCGAGCTCTATTGGAACTTTGTTTTTTTGAAAACTTCATATAAATTGTTCGAGCCCGAGCCCGAGCTCGAGATTGGGAAAATTTTCACGAGCCGAGCTCGAGCTCTAAATATAAGGCTCGAAACGAGCTCGAGCTTTATATATATAAACGAGCCGAGCTCGAGCTCTGGCAGGCTCGAGCTCGGCTCGGCTCGTTTTCACCCCTAACCACTACATATGACAAACAGATCATTTAGAAATATGAAAAATGGTCACAGCATATGGACCTTAAAAAAGCTACTCAAAATCCTTGCTTCATTCATTATTTATTCATACTGACAAGTAAAAAAAATAAGGCAAAAGTACCACCAACTTCAGTTCCGAGAGCAGTTGTCCGATACAATCTACATGCAGCTCTGCTTATTTCAACTCTCAAGACACAAAATGCCCAAGAAAAACCCGAGCGATGCAGAAATAATTATAATAGCTAAACACAAATGGATATTGAACAACACCCTTTGAATAATAAATAAATCAAAACTACTAACAACAAACCCTTTCTTTCATGATGCACCAAGAAACAGCACACCTTCCCCGAATGGCTCCACGCTGACTCTGACACTTGATAGATGAAAATCGCCACTGGGTTTCATCTTCAAATAACGTAATTACGTGTCCTGTGTTTACCGGGTTTCATCCTCAAGGTTGCGGAAACCAGCAGTAAGATCTTCGTATAGCTTCTTGAATTTTCCAGTAAGAACATCCTCACCTTCAGCTGGGTCCTCAAACTTCTGAGACCTGTTATAAATATTTCAGTGCACCAGATTAGATCAGGGGATTCAGGGCTCAATGACCACAATGTGAGTATTGTTTTATGGCAATTTCACTTACACTAATCGGTAGAATAGATCACCCAAACGATGTTTGATGAGTGAGTAAGTAATCTTCTGGCCATCCATGCCAGCTCCTCTTTCCACGGACTACAATATATAACAAGATTACATGCTTGTATCACAAACCCAAAAAGCAAACTACCATCCTATCATTAAAACAGAGGATGGTTCACCTGGTTAGCTAGATTGTAGAAATGGATAATATTGCGCATCATCCATACAGACTTGTAGAAGGGGCAGTACTTATCATATCTGTCATCGTTGCGATATAGAAGTTTTAAGCGCACATGGTAAAACACAAATTAGTGTGAGAAAAAAGAGGGGTGTGTAGGTTACTTACGGTGTGAATGCATTTTGAGCAAGATAGTCTTCCCTCAAAAGTTTTGCAGTTTCTAAAGTAATCTTATCTGATTCAGCCAAAGCATCTTTACCCACAAGCTGAAACAACAATTACTCCATATAAAATATGCATATTACATTGAATATCAAACAATAAAAGTATTTTTACTTCACTCCAAATTTAAGTAAACGACATAAAGTAAAAGGCAACCAACCTGGACAATTTCATTAAGATCATCTTCTCTCTGGAGCACCTCACGAGCCTTTGTCCTAATGTCGATGAAATCTGAATCAAACTTCTCATAGAAGGATTCTAGAGCCTGAATAAGCAATACATCTTTAGTAAGAAAGAAAATATAACAAGGTGGAAAAAATGACAACTTAGTGTGATCATTTCTACAACGCACCGTTGAGTACTTTGAGTAGGAGATAAGCCAGTTTACAGATGGAAAATGCTTCCTCTGGGCAAGCTTCTTATCTAAACCCCAGAAAACCTGACAAAATGTGCAATGGCTTACATTATCAATAACTTCCGATTACATATTCATTACCACAAACCAAAGAAAAGTGTAACTGAATAAGCCTTAATACTCAGAAATAAAATAAAATAAAATATACCTGAACAATACTGAGGGTAGCAGATGTAACAGGATCTGAGAAATCTCCACCAGGAGGAGAAACAGCACCAACAATTGTGACACTACCATCACGTTCTGGTCCACCAAGACACTTTACTTTACCAGCACGTTCATAGAAGGATGCCAAACGTGCTGCCAAATATGCAGGATAACCACTATCTGCGGGCATTTCTGCCTGTAAAAAACATAAAACAAAACTCACACAATTACTCCATCAACAAATATTTTTACCCGGTCAGTAATTTAAAGATTTCTTTGGCTTTGACTACGTAAGTGAAAAGTAAACCAGAGTGAAACTCAAAGAATTCTTCCACCAACAAAGAGGCACATCATATATACAGTAAATGTCTAATTTATGTTCCGTACAGGGAACAGAGATCACTACAACAAATAAAATAAACTAGAATGAGCAGTAAAGATTGTTGTGAAACTGAAAACGTACCAAACGACCAGAAATTTCACGCAATGCCTCTGCCCAACGTGAGGTAGAGTCTGCCATCATACTGACATTGTACCCCATATCTCTGAAGTATTCAGCAATGGTAATTCCTGAATATTAATAAAATGAAATTCAATTAGAACTTTGGTATCCTGAAAGACTACTAATGAATTTGAAAAAGAGAATATTCAAAGTGGTGTCACCTGTATAGATTGAAGCCTCACGAGCAGCCACAGGCATGTTAGAAGTGTTGGCCACAAGTGTTGTACGCTTCATGACAGATTCTTCACGTCCGTCAGGCAATGTCATTGTCAACTGAGGGAAATCCATAAGAACCTGCAAAGTAATCATATAACATTAGTAAAAATGCATACATCGACAAATGAAACAAAAGAATAATATATTCAGTGAGTACTTCTGCCATTTCATTTCCTCTTTCTCCGCAACCAACATAAACAACAGTGTCCGAATTTGAGTACTGCATAATGAAGGTAAAACAGTGAATATGGAAATAATATCAGCATCTAATTATTGAATCAAGTGACAAAACAATATACATCCATACCTTAGATAGAGCTTGACTAATAACAGTTTTACCACATCCAAAAGCACCAGGAATGGCACATGTCCCGCCAAGCACAGAGGGGAAAAGGGCATCAAGAACACGCTAGCACATAGAATATATGATTAGGACTATATAAACAAGCTGATTGATCAACAGTAGATACCTTTTTATTAGGACTTAATAAACAAGCTAAATAAATATAAATGCTTTATAATATACTGTTAGATACCTGTCCAGTAAGAAGAGGAGTATCAGCAGCAAGCTTTGATGCAACAGGCCTAGGTGTACGTACGGGCCAAGTCTGTGAATATAATGAAAATAGAAATAAGAAATCGCATGTATAATTACTATTAGAAACTCAAATATACTTGATCATCACGTTTGAAAAAGAAAAATATAAAACCTGAAGCATGGTAAATTGTTTTTTGACACCTTGAAACTCAAGCTCCAAGACAGTGTCCTGTATAAACAGAAAAATAGTTGATACTCAGGATCCCACATGTACAAGATTATACATGTCTCAAATGGACTATGCAGTTATAATGTACGCCCAACACTAAACACTAACATAAATTCGCAGAAAACAATTTGGTATGACAAATACGTTTATATTTTACACAGGCCCAACAGTTTTTACCTGGCATAAAGCAGCCTGGTTTGTCATAGTCTAGTAGTCCACTATCTCAATTGACATGATCTTTATATACCAACTTAAATATTCATATTAACATAGGTGCTTTTATAGTGATTGAGTCCACACTCCACAACAAGAATGCAGAAAACATCTTTCTTTTCCTATGATATAATTAACACATCTTAGCGCTCAATTGATTGCTACACTACAGATAGCCATGCATGTGCTAGTTTACACCAATGACGCTAAATCATCATAAAAAGAGTCATGCAAGATGCCTATGCATGGAAACATGAAAATAATATTAGAAAGAGTGGTCAAGATGGCAAAAGGGGTTTGATAGAAAGACCTCTAATGAGTATTGACCAGCTGGTGCAACATATGTTACTTTTCCCATGGCATCAGGAGGTAGAGCAATGCGATGTTCCACTAAACTGTTCTCGAAAACGGTCTGCACAGAAATGAGAAGAAAACTAAGACTTTAATACAACACGAAGATTCTGGATGCATAAAAAGAATTCTGTAAAAAGAATGATGTTAGGACTTACAGCATATAGATCTCCACCTGTGATAAGATCTCCCTCACCTGACATCACAACAAACATTTAGATTTAGGATCAACTAAACATTTATAAATTTCACATAAATAATGACCCATCGATAGTTTAATGGGGACAGTTTACCAATTTTCTTTGGCTGGAATTCCCAAAGTATATCCTTGTCAAGAGCTGGGACAGATACACCACGGGGAATGTACACATCCTGTGATATTCTTGCAATAGTCTTCAAAGGCCTCTGAATAGTGAATACATAGAGAAAACAGCATTTATTAGCTCCTAAATAAGAAATATAAAAAGACAGTCGAATAAAGCTGTAACAAAGTGTCCAACTAAAAGCAGCCTACGAACCTGAATACCATCAAAAATGTTCCCCAAAATTCCAGGGCCCAACTCCACGGATAGAGGCTGCAAATTCACACAGAAATTACCGCAAGTAAGTTCCAAACAGAGGTAATCACAAACGGAATGATTTATGTACAAATACATACCTTGTGTGTTCGGAGAACCGGATCATTCACCATCAGCCCGGCTGTTTCTTCATAAACTAAAATACAGCAAATAATTTTATCAATATTGAGAGACTGAAGAAATGACTCAACAACTCAAAGACTGTTCAAGTTTTCCTCCTGATCAGCTTATGTGTATAAGTTAATCATTTATAGAAGCATGTGACTACCCAATTAACTTTGGACGGAGATTATTAATAGTCTTTGACTAGTAATCAAGTACGCAAAATACCAATTAAGACATACGTATTGTGAAAAAATTTCGCCAGTAGCCTTTGTAATGATTGTTACTGGGAAATAGGTAAAACTGAAAGGAATCTTTTAAACAGCACAGTCATGCATCAATTTCAGACACAACCCAAATGAAAGATGCCTGCAATCTTTGGGGAGTATCAAGATTATAAATGTCTTGTGTTCACACAATTTAAGAATAGTTATAATTTATAATAAATTACAAAAGTGTATCCACTTAAATCCAGCTTAGGCCAGCAAAAAACTTAGAGGAGGTTACTTAAAAGAAGGCGTCTTCTTAAAGCTTTTTATTACGCTCTAAGCTAACAATACAAGAATGTGTGACCTAGTCAACGGTTAATAACAGACTCCATCACCAAATGACCAATACTCTCGATGTTTATGACAACCACTAAGAATATAAAGTAAAATACCTTGGATGGTAGCAGAATCTCCTTCCAAACGGATGATCTCCCCAATAAGGTTGTCGTGTCCGACACGAACAAGTTCATACATAGCAGCTCCGTTCATTCCATCTGCAATGACGACTGGCCCTGACACCTGCCAAATTCAAAAAATGCATGAGCCGAGTATTCTTTGTCATATTGTTCTAAATATCATCATAACTATTTACCCATTAAAAAGCAAATCACATTAACTGTAAATCAATTTCACTGAGCTCACTTGTTGGTCATTAAGAGATTTGGTTTACAAATAGTGTGCTTAACCATCAATTGATTACTAGCACTTAACATATAATATCTACATCATAACTTTTAGATAACAGACACTTAAACAACCTCATCTAATACTAAAATGTCCGAACATAACTATTCCTTACCTCCTGTGCATTAATATTAGTACAAAAACATATCCGGATATATATGAAATAAACTATAATGACTCTTCATTTAATAACATATAAGTAGCACAGATTCCTGTATTTTATTGTCTCCGCATTTATTAAGATAAGCACCACGATTTATTAAACCAACTACTCAAACTCCTTTACAAAAATATCTAGCCAGTAAATTATAAAAGTTCAATCATTACATAACCGCGTCGCAGGCGTTAATATCACATAAGCCGTAGCATTACACATGTTCCGATAACAGATTATTTAATCAACCAGCCTAGAGCACCTTCTCACGCGTATTAATTGAATCCATACAGATATATAGGGGGCGTTTGTTTCGGCTTATATAGCCGGGTTATGGCTTATTTGGTTTTGGGCTTATGTTTCATAAGCTCACTTTTTGTGGCTTATTTTGAAACTTTTCGGCTTATATTTATTTATTATGTCATAGTAAGCCAAAAAGTTGCAAAATAAGCTACAAAAAGTAAGCCGAAATAAACACCCCCATAGTCAACCACTGGATCACTGGCACAGAATTAACGACTAGATCGTTAAATCATATCCGATAGTGCACATACATTACAGATATCAAAATAACGTATCACAAGTTCCGCTTACACATTATTTAATCAACCAATCAGTCTAGACCACCTTTTCGTAGTATAATCCACAATCGCAGGCGAAAATCAGGATAAATTTAATAAAATGATCCAGATAGTCAACCACTGGATCGTTATACTGATACAGATTCATTTCTATAGAAACTGATAAAAAATAAAATTCAGTTACAGTGATATAGTGTGAACACAGATCAGATCAATAATTCAATTATAGAAATATAAAATGAATTCAGATCAGATCAACATAACTAACAGCATAAATAAAATTCAATCAAATAGATAATAAGACCTAATTAGATCGGATAGGTATACCTTACGGACGTAACCGCACTCGCTCTCCTTCTCGGAGTCTTCGAACGTGGTCAATCGAGCACCGTATGCAGACGGCATGATTGATTATTATTAGATCAGTTTAGGTATGATTGATGGTTCAGATATGATGGTTATTGCAGAGACGTGTATAAAGAAGAAAAATACAACAACGTGAATAATGACGTTGTGTAGTTTGTGGTGGATCACAATCACTTCTGTTAATTGGCCTTTGAAAGGGGGAGTTATTGTCTGCTACGCACGTTGAGGTGTACCGGATCTTAGATCTAATTATCTCTTGCCACGTTTTTATATCTCAGAGGGGGTCTAGTTTTTTTATTTTTGACTATTTATTTTTTTGGGATTGGATTTTTTGGTGGTGTTTTTTTTCTTTTCTAAAAAGGAATAATGTAGAGAGATTTGTATTTTTCTTTAAAGACAAAAGATGTTATTTTTATGGATTTATTGAAAATAACACAAACTATGATGAGTTATTAATGGATGTGCTTCGGCAACACTAGGAATGCTGGTCTACCAAAAGAATAATAATGTTACAAACTACAACTAATAAGACCGAACGTAGTAGAGACCAAACCATTCCGTTAGTCTATCTATTTAGTTCAGTCTCCATTGCTACCTCCCTCTCTCTTCTCTCTTCTCTTTATATTCCAAACACTCGTAGTAAAAGGACCACACTCACAACGAAAAACACCCTCGCTAAATTAAATAAAAACAAAAAACACACACACAAACTAAACCATTTCATTCAGTTCACAAGTAGACCAAAACATTTGATTTTGAGGAAGGGGGACACGTTGGGTTTGGTTGAGATAGAAGAGGAGGGGGGACCGAACAAATGGGCAGACCAACCGAATGGTTTGGTCTTATTACGTTTAGTCTTATTTACATTGTGTTGGTTCGATTGAGGACCAAATAAATTGTTTGGGAGAAAAGTCCAAAATACATCCCTGAGGTATCTCAAATGATACGTTTACATCCTTTTTCTTTTTTTGTCTCAAATATCATCCCTCCGTTAGTAACTTTGAAACAAATACATCCCTATGGACTAACGATGCAAAATTTTGCCCGTTAAGTACCCCACGTGTTAGTCACGTGAGGGGTATTTTTGTCTTTTTACTCACCCCTTTTATATATAACGCCTCTTTTAGGGGGAAATCATATCCTAGTTCTTCCCCAAATCGAAAAAAACCCTAATCCCCAAATCATAAACCTAATTCCCCAATTCAAAACAAAACCTACCCAAAATCAAGATACCCTAAGCATGTCTTACACTATGATTTGTAGATGTGGGCTACCAACTGTTATTCGAACTACATGGAGACCAGCCAACCCTGAAAGACGATTTTATTGTTGTCTAAAACCTGTAAGTTGTTAACAATTTGTTGAATTTGAAAGTGGATGTGTAAGTTTAATTGTGTATTTAATTATTTATAATTGTTTCTTGTAAGGAACCTAATGATGGGTTTCAAGACTGGGTGGATCCTCCTATGTGTGCAAGATCCGTCATGATTATTCCTGGATTATTAAACAACATGAATCAGCTTCAAGAAACAATTAGAGTAACTGCTGCAACAGCAAGGGAAAATGCTTCAAAAGCTAGAAGATTGAAGATCATGTTAGGATTAAGTTGGTTGTTCTTTGTTATGTATTTGATGATGAAATACATAAGTTGCAGAGGAAAGCTCTGTTTCATTCAATGAGGAGTTTCCTGATTATGGGTCAAAAATTGGCACAAGTTCAAACATTGTTGATGCAAAACAAGCTTTTAAGGAGAGGCTTAAGGTTCTTGGACTTCCAAGCAAGGAATTTTGTCAGGAACATGGTATCAAGTCTTTTGAAGTGAAAAAGCCCACAGATGGAAAAGGCAAGGGGAAAAAAAAGGCTTTTAGTGTGTTTGGTTTGGAATGAAAATGTTGTATGGTTGCTTTAGGATCTTGGCTTAAATGCCTTTCAATAAAACTGTTGTATGCTGATTATGAATGCCAAAACTATGAAATTTGCAGCAAATAAACCAACAACATTGAATAAGAAAACAGACTTAAACATTAATCCAAACAGTGATGCATACAGAGTTTCAAAAGATCCAAACACTGATCTTAACATTCAATAAGTCTAACCATAACCAAAAGACTTAAACATTGACCTTAAAAGACATTAACTACCACCTAATTCAGAGTTTGGCTTTTCCCTTTGATACTTTTTTAGATCTTGCAGAAGTTTGAGATCCACCAACCCCTGAACATTGTGTTCCAGCAACATTTGAATTCTGTGAACCAGCAAAAGAAGTTGGTTGTGATCCAGCAACCTTCATCTTACATGTTCTTCTGTTGTGTCCTGTTTTGTGGCATTTAAGGCATGTCACTGTTTTCCCAAGCTTAGATAGCTTACCTCTTTTAGACATCCTTTGGCTTGATATCTCATCTGCAGTCTTTCTCCTCTTTTTTGGTGGCCTTCCAATCTGTGGGTGAACCTTTGGGGGAATGATAATGTATGGGCTAGGATGTTTCTTCCATAATGGTCTTCCAGTACAATGGTTGATGGTGTAAGTGTACTGCTTCTTCCAAGTTGTGAGCCAATAGCATCTATGCACCCATGTCTCTGGCAACCCAATTTCAGTACTGTTTGCAGCCATGTCATTGATGACTACAACTGCATGTTTACAAGGCATTCCAGTGAGCTCCCATTTTCTACAGCTGCATGTCTTCTCTTGGACATCAACCACACACTGGTCTTGCCATGGCCCACTAACTTGGTACTGTGTACCACCACCAAAAAGAACCTAGCATTATACCATAACAGTTTACAAATTTATTAATAAGCATTTAACAAATTTAGTAAGCAGTACATTACAAATTAAGCAAGCTTTTAAAAAGATAACAGTTTACCGTGTAGAATGTGGCATCATGCTTTATTGCATCAAACAACTTTGTTGCAGCTGGTGTTAAAGGTCCTTGACTCTTTGCTATGACTTTTTGAACATTAACTATTCTTTTCATCAAGTATTCTCTAACAAATTCCAATGCTGTCAAAATTGGAGCATCTCTCCCATCCAACAACTGTCTATTAAAGACTTCACACAGATTGTTTAACAAAACATCACAGTGTGCTCTACCTACATTAAGCAATACCATGGGTACTAGAAATAAGCATTTTATATGATAAGTATTGAAAGCAAATCAAGCAACAGAATATAAAATAACATTACCACTGAAATGGGATCTTGACCAGTGCTGTGCAGGTATCTTCCTCAAATAGTCATAGGCTTCTTCATCCAGCTTTTTTAACTTGTCCATTGCCCTATCAAAATACTGAACAGTTGTAGCTGATGCACATTTCCAAACTAATTTTTTGTATTCTTCACCTTTCCATTTTTGCTTCATATTCTCATAAATATGTCTTACACAAAATCTATGCTCAGCACATGGGAATACTTTGACAATTGCAGGTATAAGGCCCTACAATAGCATAAATTAGAATTAGTAATTATTAGACACATTTAATAAATAGATAGGAATTAAGGAAGTTTACCTTTTGTCTATCAGTTATAAAAGTGAAATTGGACATGGGTCCCAAATCCAAGTCATCACCCAAACAAGTCAGAAACCAACACCAAGCACTCATGTTTTCTGCTTCCACAATGGCATAGGCAAGTGGATATGTCCCATGGTTTGCATCTATCCCAACAGCAGTGAGTAATTGACCTGAGTACTTTCCTTTCATAAAACAACCATCTAGCCCAAGCAAGTCTCTTAACCCTGCTTTAAACCCTCTTTTCAAAGCTCCAATACACACATATATCCTTTTGAACTGTCTTGTTGTTTCATTGGGATTATAGTCTCTTTCTAGATCTAGCTTAACAGTTGTGTCTTCATTGCTCCTTTGCAGCTCTAAGACATAATCTCTTATACCACCATACTGTTCACTAAAATCACCCTTAACCTTCATCACTGCCTGACCCTTTGCTCTTTTGATCTTGCTTGTAGAGATATTAAGTTGATATTTCTGTTGAAGTTGTTCCTTTAAGGCTTTAATTGGGATTTCAGGGTTTGGTTTGATGACTTCTTCAACATCTTTGGAAAGAAACTTGTTTGTGCACTTTTTCACATCTCTTGTTTGCAGACAATCATGTGAATCATTTAGGGTTTGCACAGTCCATGTGCCTTGATTGTCATTTGAAATGTGCAAAGTCCATGGACATGAAATATGTTCATAAAGATAAGAGCCCTTTTTCCCACCTACCTTTATCCTCAATCCACCCACTTTTTTTATTCCCTGCCCAACATCATTTGGCCCACTTGTACTTGACCCAATAGCTTTTGTTGGCCCAGTGGACTCTGTAAACACAGGACACTTTCCCCTGCATACTACTCTTACCCTTTGTTTGTCATTTTTCCAAGTGTACAACTGTCTTCTAGTAGCCACAGCAACTTGATTAACCATTGCTGAAATTTCTTTTTTATTCCCAAACTGTCTTCCCACAAAGAATGACTCTTTACTTTGACCTACACTCCCACTATGATGACCTACTTCCTTTCTTAAATTTGCCATTGTTCTCTTTCTTCTATTTGTATTTTTTCCATTAACACTTTCAGCCTCACTTTCACTTTCAATGTACATAGGCATATCAAAGTCATCTAGATCATATGCTTCTTCCACTCCTAAGTCAACAGTCTCACTGGCATTGTCATTTCTAACACCAGCCCATTCTGCATCTGTATCAACATTTTTATAGAATTCTTCCATATCTACATCCACTTCATTTATCTCATGTTCCTCGTCTGTTTGTATATAATCACTATCTTGGCTATCCTCAGTCTCAGAACTAGTCTCATACCCTCCACTAAAACTCTCAGAGTTACAAGCATCACTAGTCTCATTCACACTTGCTGCCTCACTGAAAATAGGTGCATCACTATCCACAGGCACACTTGGTCCATCTACATTAGCATTCATAGGTGGTCCATCTACATTTGCATTCTCACTTGGTCCATCCTCAAGCAACAACATTGGCAATCTAGTTTCCTTCAAACCAGGCTTCTTAAAAGGCATCCTAACTAGACTTGAATTCAAAGCAGGCTTCTTAATGGTCTTCTTAACTAAAGCACTAGTTTCTTCTACATCTATTTCCTCCAAAATCACTTTCTGTGGTGATGTAAATGGTGATTTCAAATAAGTATCTAGCACTGTATAATCATGCTCAATATACACATCAATCAGTTTGATCTTATTAGCATACCCAACTAAGTTAAGCACATCCATATCACCACCTAGTGCTTGTAATCCATGATCTAATTCAGAGTTAGGTACTCTCCAATGATAGAACATCTTACAACCTTTACCCTTGTAACCTAACATTTTAACCATGTCATTTAACTCAATCACAGAAAATAAGTCCACATCTATAAAGTTCACATAATTATGTTTCCCATTTGTGTAGGTTCTACCTGGGGGGTCAGTGAAAAAACCACCATAATGAATCTTCAATGAGAAAAAGTTTTGTCTTGAACCTGCTATTAACAATTAACAAATACAATGTTAGGGTTTCAATCATTAAAAGATTATGTGGTTATAAGTAAAATTAAACTTACTGTATGCTTGTTGTTCATCCACAGGATCATCATAGTCGCGAATTCTCCATTCCACAACCACCATTGTTTTTAATTATAATTGGATTTGGGGTTTTTTAATTGAACACTGGAATTGGATTTGGGGGTTTTTAGTTTTTCGCCTCTTGGTATATCTGTGTGTTTTAGAGGGAAAACGAGATGGTGGATTATGATTTTCCCCCTAAAAGAGTAGACATATATAGCAGGGGTGAGTAAAAAGACGAAAATACCCCTCACGTGACTAACACGTGGGGTACTTAACGGGCAAAATTTTGCATCGTTAGTCCATAGAGGTGTATTTGTTCCAAAGTTACTAACGGAGGGATGATATTTGAGACAAAAAAAGAAAAAGGATGTAAACATATCATTTGAGATACCTCAGGGATGTATTTTGGACTTTTCTCATTGTTTGGTGTGTGTGTGTTTTTTTATACATATTTAATTTTGTGGGGTATATTTTTTGTTGTCGGTGTGGTCCCTTATTACGAGTGTTTGGTCTTGGATTGGTATACGAGAGAAAAAGAGGTGACGTTGATGTGGTTTGTGGTTACTAGAAGAGAGAAAGTCGATGTCACATTGCACTTCATGTAATGTATAATTCACCAGTTACTCCGTATTAATTTGCTTACTTAAACAACGTCACTTTCTACTGTTATCTCTTCTCTACTACTAATAATGTATGTCAATGGATTCTTTAAACTTAAAATGCTTAAGATTTGAGTAATATTGATTGCCTATAACACCTTTTAAACTTAAATGACAAATTTTACTATTTTACTTTTCATTTCAAAACAAATTTAAGTCACACGGTTTCTCTATCAATATTAATAGCTACTACTTTTAAAAGGTCAGCCTTTTATATTAGTCAATCTCTACATTTTTATCAATTTAAAAAAAAAAAAAAAGAAAAAAAAAAAAGAAAAAAACGGTTACACTACATATAAAAAGTGAATAATTTTTTTTATTAAAACTTTAAAAACTTAAACATGAGCAATATGTCATACCCAAAAGTAGGGATTCAGTGGAAAAAAAAACGTATAATGAGAAAGATGAAAAATAACTATAATCATATATTCGAGATACATCGACTTGAATTAGATGCTTCTCTAATCATATGGATGCATGCTAATTAGTTTCGAAAGTTATTTTGAAGTGAAAACGATGCAAATTAGTACTTGCAACAAATTTGACCCACTGAGGACAAAAAATACATAAGATTTAGCTAACTTGTTAAAATGCATCTAATATATGTATATATATTAGGGTACATCTAAAAGATTGGGGATATATTTAATTCAAGTCGATGCATCTCTAATGTGATTATAGTTATTTCTCATCATTCTCATTTTAAAGATTTCTTCTCATTTGATCATAAGTCATACCTAAAATACCCTTTTATTATTATTTTCTCACAAGAAATTGTTTGACTTGTTTTTTAATATGTTGCCTTATAGCAATCATTAAAAAGTTTATCAATCACGTTTAATTCATACTATATATATTTATCATTTCAACTATATATATAACACATCATTTGTAGAAAAAACTAGAATTATTATTTTATTTTATTTTTATTTTTTTAAAAGAAAACAATAAATGTTTCAACTAATTGTTGTCATGCTTCATTTTGAGTTGAACTATCCTATATTAAAAAAGTTCAATTACATTTTTACAGTATTATTTTACATTGTATGCATAAACGCTACCCAAAACACTTAACCAAAATATCTCAAGTATAATTATTTGCCGCTATCAAGTTTCGCCGCTCTGCACGGGTACTCGTCTAGTTTTGTTAATGCATATATAGATTACTAAAAGATTGAAGATATTATTAGACAACTATTTTTGTCTATTCTGTGCAACACTATATTTTATAACTTTCCCAGATGAAGAAAAATAAGAAAAAAAGATGCAAACAAACAATTCAATCTCAGATTCAGATGCATGTTCACCAAGTTGGATCAAGAAACTTTTTTAATGAAAACATGTCTTAATACAATGACCTACACCATATACAATATCTCTGTAATTAGTTAGTAACAAAAACTGTTTCACCTAATATGCCATTTGCAGGATTACCTACATCTAAAATGTAGAGGGAAATGCATATTGGTTTAACTATTTTGACAACTACAGGCAAGATGTAAAAAGATGTGTGCTTGTGGTGCACAGCCACAGAGGGGAAATTGAACATGCAAACACCCTTGATCCTTATATCATTGATTATTAATTCATGCTGATAAGTAAAGAATACGACGGCAGTACCATCATCAGAAAGTAGTCGTCTGATAGCATACATATACGGATGTTGCAAATTTCAACTCTCAAGACACAAAATGCCTGAGGATGCAGAAATAAATTTAGCTAAGTAATACAAATGATATAAACACCCTTTGGCCTTTGTATAATAAACAAATAGAACTACTAACAACATTCTCATATCCTTTCTTCTTCCTTCCTTGATGCACTATGAAACAACACAACTTTCTGGAAACCAACTCCGACTCTTGAGTAATGAAAATTGTCACTTGATTTTATCTTCAAATAATTACATTACGTATTTGGGTTATTACCGAGTTTCATCCTCAAGGTTGCGGAAACCAGCAGTGAGATCTTCATATAGCTTCTTGAATTTTCCGGTAAGAACATCCTCACCTTCAGCCGGGTCCTCAAACTTCTGAGACCTGTTACGGTTCATTCATTTCACCAAATTACTTAGATCAAGGCCCACCAACTACAATGTGAAAATGTTTTTATGAAATTAAATGTTTATTTCACTTACACTAAGCGGTAAAATAGATCACCCAAACGATGCTTAATCAGCGAGTAAGTGATCTTCTGGCCATCCATACCCGCTCCTCGCTCCACAGCCTACACATCAGTATTTATGTTACCCAATCCAAATCGCTTATCAACAAAATATGATTAACATGATAAGAAAAGAAAAGGTGGCCCACCTGATTGGCTAAATTATAAAAATGAATAATATTGCGCATCATCCATACAGACTTGTAGAACGGGCAGTATTTATCATATCTGTCATCACCCCCATTATGAAATTATTAACACATTTGTGCATTTAAAAACAAACAATAGTGAGCAAAATTGATTTTCTTTTTAACTGTTGCTTGAGAAAATGATTGGGGGGAATACTTACGGTGTGAATGCATTTTGAGCAAGATAGTCTTCCCTCAAAAGTTTTGCAGTCTCTAAGGTAATTTTATCTGATTCAGCCAAAGCATCTTTCCCCACAAGCTGAAAGAACAATCATAGATATGTAATAAGATATCAAACGAGAAAAGCATTATCTTAGGTAACTCAACATAAGGTAAAAGGTAGCATACCTGGACAATTTCATTAAGATCATCTTCTCTCTGGAGCACCTCACGAGCCTTTGTCCTGATGTCGATGAAATCTGAATCAAACTTCTCATAGAAGGATTCTAGAGCCTGAATAAGTAATACTTCTTCAGTAAGAAGATCATATAACAAGGAGAAAAATGTGACAGCTAATCATTTTAACAACCCACCGTTGAGTACTTTGAGTAGGAGATAAGCCAGTTAACAGAGGGGAAATGTTTCCTCTGCGCAAGCTTCTTATCTAGACCCCAGAAAACCTGATAAAATGTGCAATGACCTATGTTAACAAAGACTTGGGACTCCTAATCATATTAATAACCAGTAATTTCATTGTCTCAATAAAGAATCAGAGAAAACCGAAAGATAAATTGCCCTATAACTCTAACTTAATGAGAATAACGAAAATATATAGAGCTTCAAATAAAATACCTGAACAATGCTGAGGGTAGCAGAAGTAACAGGATCAGAGAAATCTCCACCAGGAGGAGAAACAGCACCGACAATAGTGACACTACCATCACGTTCTGGCCCACCGAGACACTTTACTTTACCAGCACGTTCATAAAATGATGCCAAACGTGCTGCCAGATATGCAGGATAACCACTATCCGCAGGCATTTCTGCCTGAACAAACACAAAACCAACATAAATTACTTTCATCATACATTCACAAAAACGTAGAAATGATGCTACAAGTTAGAATCAAATAACTTGAAGTGGCTAATGTATAAAAGTATAATTGATGAAGCTTTTTGCTATAGAACAGATCCCTTAGTTCTCTAACAAGAACTACAACAGAACTTTAAAGGTGTATGGTACCAAACTTTTCCCACTTTTTATTTTATCAGCGTGAGATCTAACTTCTAATGAGCAGTTAAGAATGTTACGAAATTGATGCGTACCAGACGACCAGAAATTTCACGCAACGCTTCTGCCCAACGTGAGGTAGAGTCTGCCATCATACTCACATTGTATCCCATATCTCTGAAGTATTCAGCAATGGTGATTCCTGAAGAAAAATATAATGCAACAAAAATCAGAACTTGTGTATCAGTTAGCTGGCTTCACACTACTAGAAGTCCAAAGCCAACTACTACCCATTTCCAGCATACACAATCATGTGCGACAATTACTATGTTCCAAAAAACATATTTAGCACAAAAAAGACTATACTCAAAGTTGTGTTACCTGTGTAAATTGAAGCTTCACGAGCAGCCACAGGCATGTTAGAAGTGTTGGCCACAAGCGTAGTACGTTTCATGACAGATTCTTCACGGCCATCAGGCAATGTCATTGTCAGTTGAGGAAAATCCATAAGAACCTGCCAAGTTATCACACAACATTAGAAATAAGCATATATCAACAACTGAAATAAAAAGAATAATATGTTCACTGGGATGTACTTCTGCCATTTCATTTCCTCTTTCTCCGCAACCAACATAAACAACGGTATCTGAATTTGAGTACTGCATAATGAAGGAAAATAATGAGAATACTGGAGCAATATCAGCATTAAATTTATTAAAATGAGCGACAAATAACTACTCGTATGTGTTAAAAATAAAATACCTTAGATAGAGCTTGGCTGATAACTGTTTTTCCACAGCCAAATGCACCAGGAATGGCACATGTCCCACCAAGCACCGAGGGGAAAAGAGCATCAAGAACACGCTAATACATGGAATAGATTATTAGGACTACATTATATGGCTTAAAGGTCAATGGCAGAAAAAAAAACTAAAATAAAAACAAATGTTTTATAATGTAGTAAGAGATACCTGCCCAGTAAGAAGAGGAGTGTCAGCAGCAAGCTTCGATGCAACAGGCCTAGGTGTACGTACAGGCCAAGTCTGTAAGTATGCAACGAAATAAGATATCACATAAACACTCCCATTGAAAACTTATAAGTATGTTGTCATCGTGTTAGAAAAAAGACAGATAGAAAACCTGAAGCATGGTAAATTGCTTTTTGACACCTTGAAACTCAAGCTCCAAGACAGTATCCTGTATAGAAACAGAAATAGTTAATACTCAGAACGCCACATAATAACAATCATTAATCTCGAGTTATCTGGTCCCAATGTCTAATCCTTAGTTATAGGCCGGGTGCGAGATTTAACCACTTGCAAAATTCGTAGAAAACAATATGATATGATGGAAGGAGTCTGAACAAAAAGAAACCTTTAATGAGTAATGACCTTCTGGTGCAACATATGTTACTTTTCCCATGGCATCAGGAGGTAGAGCAATGCGATGTTCCACTAAACTATTCTCAAAAACAGTCTGCACAGAAATGAGAAGAGAAATTAACAATCGATAAAAATGTTCTGTATTGAAGTATCAATAAAGCTTTTTTTTGCCTAATAAATAAATAATTGATATGAATGAAACAGAGAAAAAACTTAAAATTTGAAGGCTGTAAATAATGAGGATAGAATGACTTACAGCATATAGATCTCCACCTGTTATAAGATCTCCCTCACCTGACATCACAACACACTTTCAAATTACTAAATAGCTATTACAGAAACTGCTTCAGACTTTCAAAAACAAAAGACACAACCTGTTAAATGTCGGGTGATTGTATCTCTACATATTAAGGAACTTGACCTTAACAGGTTAAAATCACTCTCGATAAGTTAACTTAATGCAGTAAAATTTTCTGAAAGAGGGAAAATGTAAAGTCACCTATTTTCTTGGGCTGGAATTCCCAAAGTATATCCTTGTCAAGAGCTGGGACAGATACACCGCGAGGAATGTAGACATCACCTGATATTCTTGCAATAGTCTTCAAAGGCCTCTGAATAAATAAAAGAAACTGCAGTCAGTAACTTTGGGTAAAGAAAATAATATATAGTTTAAAATGTGAAACAAACAGATGTGCCCAAACCTGAATACCGTCAAATATATTTCCCAATATTCCAGGGCCCAACTCTACAGACAGAGGCTGCAAAAGTTAGAAAGTTATATCAAGCAAGTTTCAAATTATAACAATCCTCAAGAGAGTGATACTGTGACAATACACACCTTGTGTGTCCGAAGAACTGGATCATTCACCATCAACCCAGCTGTTTCTTCATAAACTGATAACAATACACATGTTTTTCTCAATAATATGAAGCTGAAGATATGTAGGTACACCTTAAAGACTTGTTGCAATACAGACATGACAACTACAAGAAGACTTTTACACCAAGGTAATAAGATTATCTATTTGGCTTGATGAATGAAATTATTGGTTTTTTCTTATCAAAGAAACAATAAAGATACGGTAACTTGAAATAAATGTTTTCAAGCAACAAACTGTCACGATTCTTTAAAGACAGACCAAAATAAAAAGCATTGCATCTTATATAAAATATATTTTCAAATTAGGGATAACTAATTATGCTTAACCTTGATCCAATAACTCATTTCCATTTTCGATCATTAAATGCGAGTAGATGGTGACTTGACAGCTTAGCTTTACTTACAAATTTGAAACATTTAAAACAAAGAACGACAGAAAGTAAGAAAGTATAGAAGAGCGCGTGACTGGGTCAATGGTTAGCAAGGGATTGTGTAACTGAATGACTAACCAACACTCTCAATGTCTATGACAAACTTTAAGAATATAGGCTAACGGACCTTGGATTGTAGCAGAATCTCCTTCCAAACGGATGATCTCTCCAATAAGGTTGTCATGTCCAACACGGACAAGCTCGTACATAGCAGCCCCTCCCATTCCATCTGCAATGACGACCGGCCCTGATACCTGCCAAATTCAAAAGAATAACATTAGTTTTGGCCCTGATAAGATTAAGATACTTTCAAATGTAGATGATGCGAATGACTCCCTTAAAGATAATCTGGAACTTCCAACACCATAAATATTGAGGCCTATGTGCCAAAAGATTACGACATTATCATTCACTGCAATGTTTTCACTAGAATTTTGTAAAAGTCGACTCATCGGCAACTAGATACAACTCAGTGGTACTTAAGTCATCGTGTAAGCCTCTTTTTTTCAGCCATACAATTATGTAAGACTATGTAACCATGCAAATTAACCACTCTAAAAAAGGATATATTTCACCCATTTGGCGTTATAGGATTGTTTTTTTCATAGTGAAATTGATTTGTGCACCACCAAATTTTATCAATACACCAGTTGCACAATATAAAAGAGCACATAGCACACATAAGCGGCGTATAAATCACTATTCTTTCAAAACTGTTTATGCTTTTAAGAATGACTGTAGCATGACACAAAGTGGAAGATAGTCATTTGGATTGATTTCTGCCATAACGAAAGTTATCAAGTTCTCAATCGTGTCATTGTTCGACAATTCTGCTTATTTTTTTGGAAATAAGAAGTAAAATAATAACTAGAATCACATAAGTAGATACGCAGTTTTAATAAACAACTCTTAGGGGGTGTTTGGCATTGCTGTTTTTTTCTGATTGTGATCTCAAAAGTTGTTCAAAAATAAGTACTTAAGGAACAATGTTTGGATTTGCTTATGCTGTAAGCCTAACGTAATAAGCACTTGCTTCATGCGTGACACGTTGATTCGGTGAATGTGATCACTGAATGCAAGCACACACAAAAGAAGGTGAAGGTGTTGATTTGCTAAGTGTGAATTGGTGGTTAATACTATGGCGGGTAAAAAGCTGACGTGATGTGGTGTTGAGGTGGCGGTGATGGATCGTAGTCATTGTTACACCAAGTCTAATGGCTTGTATTTAGAAAGATACAATTTAAACACGTGAAATATAAGTAGTGACAATATAATTCAAAATAACATGACATAATGTTCAATATTGTGGGCATTGAGCAATCCTATCTTTTACTATCTATTTAATAAGTGTTTGTAGGCGACTGAGTAGCAAAAGTTATAGGGTTCTGGTCATAGAATAACAACAAACTTTCTTCACTGTCTCGTTTTGGTACGTGAACTCTGAAAAAGTTGTCTAAATGTAACAAACTTTCTGCATATTTTGATTACATGTCACGTTATAAATGGTGACACGTGTTAGACTTTCATATATGACTCATCAAAATGTGTAGATTGGAACAATTTATAAAATTTTCGTTACATTAACTTGTGTCTCGTAAGTGTAGTTAACGTGCGTATCACAAACTAAACAACGAAAAAATTAATAAAGCGGACACCTAACTTAACAATGCTCACCTTACGAACGTAACCACACTCGCTCTCCTTTTCAGAGTCTTCAAACGTCGTTAACCGAGCACCGTATGCAGATGGCATGATGAAATTGAGTTCGAGATGTGTGTTTTTAGTGTGTGTGGTGATCAACTAAACTGATCATCATCATATCAATATCATCCTGGAAATTGGTTACTAGTATTATCGTGAGGGCAGGGATCCTGTGATGCGCACTGTAGCTGTGGACCATATCTATGACCAATAACACGTTGCCACGTAAGATATTTTTTTATATATTTTTTTTATTATTTTTTAAATATGAGATCACATAGAACATGCTTTTAATAGATGTATAGAACGAATGGGCTTGTGGTCCACTGAGCATGTCTTATTCAGTTAAGCGTGCCTAGTGGAGAGTAGTACCGGTTTGGGTGACCAAACCGGGAAGTCCTCCCTTGTGGACCACCGCTATGTCGGTACGATTTCAAAGTCCTTCAATGAAGGTTTCAACCCACAAGGGTTCGAATCTGAAGAAGACAGGGTTTACTTCAATTTAAGTGTCGTGCCTTCGGGCGGCTTAAGTTGAAGGTTTTCCCCATCGGGTTTCAAATTGGACTTGAATTTCCCAAAGAAATGAAAGTCAATTTTCAAAAAAAAAATAGATGTATAGAAAGTACAAACACATCGTGACGTCGACCAAAAAGTTATGTATGGATGGGATACTATAATTAAGTGAGTGGTACAAAAGTTCAAAGTTGAGTCATAGTGTTCATGTGATGGAACCCAAATGTGGTATAGAGCATATTCCGTATCTATGTGTTTAATAGTTGCCGTGTATATCCATACAATTTGTGGCTATTGGTAGGGCTGTCATTCGGGTTGACCCGGCCGGGTTCGGGTCAATTCGGGTCAAGCCTCAAAAAAACATACATGAACTTGACCTTTTTTAGAACTCGGGTCAATTCGGGTCGGGTCGGGTCAATTCGGGTTCGGTGTTAACCCGAGTATTTTTACATTATAAAGTGCTCGTTTAGTTGGGTTTGTCGGGTTCGGATCAGGTTGAGGCTAGAAAAACATACCCGAACCCGACCTTATTTAGAACTTGGGTCAATTCGGGTTTACCCGATTGACCCGAATATAATTTTTGACCAGATTGACCCGACCTGAATTGACTCGGGTCAGGTCGGGGTCGGGTCGGGTCAGCTCAAATGACACCCCTATCCATATTACATGGTATGCACGTCAGCACGTGCATACTTTTCGAAAAGTATATGTAGTGTATTTATTTATTTATTTATTTATTTTTGTTATAAAATTTTGATAATTTAACCTTAAATGCATATCCTCTTTAAAAGAAAAAAAATGAAAGTACATACCCTCTGATCAATTTACACACCCGCCAGGTGTACTAATCACCAAACTTTACCACCCGCAAATACCTTTACTAAGTTTGTGTTTTATATCCGATCTACAAAGCAAAGTTTGCAAAAGAATAGATGGTTTTGAAGTCTTTAAAATAAAAGAAGTGATAATATGAACAAAAAAATCTACAAAATTGAAGAGGAAAAAAGTGATTTTTAGCCTATTATGTTTAAAAAAAAAAAATAAAAAATAAAAAAAATCTTTAATTTTCTCTTCCTGCCTGCAGGCATAAGAGTAAGAAAGAAGAAGAAGAAGAAGAAAAAAAAAAAAAAAAAAAAAAACTCTTTCCGTTTATAGACAAAAGTAAAAAAGAAATGATTAAAGAAAATGCCTAAATAATATTTGTGTTTGCGTATGTGTATGTGTATGTGTCTTACAACTCGGCCGTGCCTAAGACCGACTTCTCCAACAAAACCACCCACCATGTGTTAAGGTGGTAGTGGTGTTTCAATGATTCACACGTTGAGGAAGAGGACCTCCTTACTACGCCTAGCCTGAAGGTTTTATATCTGCATAACATGATTTAAATGTTTTAGAGTTTTTGCCTAGCCAACAAAACGAGTGTGTTAATGACTTAATGCCGATCTTACAACCTGAATGCTAGCCAACAGAATAGTGACACTTGTATGCAACTAATAACGTGCTCTTAGTACTAACGAAACTTAACCTTCTATACGAACACAACAAGTGTGTTAATTGACGTAAAAGCCTCCAAACTCAACCAACCAATAATTAAAAAAAAAAAAAAAAAAAAAAAAAAAAAAAAAAAAAAAACGTTAACCCAATCCTGTCATTCACGAGGTATGAAAGAGTTGAGATGTAGACAGCCTGACTCATACCCAAAATTAAAGAGGCTGCTTCTAGAGGACCTCTGGCCTTTTTGCAAATAGTGAAGATCGAACCCTCAACCTCTGTGTTCAAAGAAAAAGGGGTTTCCATTCGACTAATAATTTGACCATTGCATATTTTAAGCATATTGAAATCCAAGCATTGTCTTATGTTGTTACAAATGTCCCAACTTACTATCTAGTAAAGCATAACCAGCCTTAATAAGCAAATCCCAAACACCCCAACAGAGCCATTCTTGGGATTTAGTAGGTGCATTAGCGAGAACTAATAATTAGGCGTAAAAGTAAAATCTAAATAAAAAGTGTGTAATTGGGTTTTTTGTATGCCTTTAGGGGCCGTTTGGTTTGAAGGTATGAGAATGAAACCGCATTTACCATACCCAGATTTACGAACCCATTTCATACTTATATTCATAGTCATTCTCATATATATACTAAACGCCTCTTTAAATTTGGCATCACTACTAATTTTAAAATCAAAAGATTCAACCAAACAATGTTTATCGCTCAAAATCTTAAACCCCAATAGGGCTGATCATCGGTCCCGGATCGGACTGGACCGACCAAGACCGAATTAGCCCAAAAGCCGAGATCGATGACCGGACCAAATGTGGTTGGTCCGGTCCAACAAAGCAAAATAATCCGTTTGTAGACCTAGACCGACGGCAAAATAATCCTACACCATTGTCATCAAACCAAACAGCCGTTAGTTTCCTTCCTCTTGTCATCTCTTGTTTTATCATCTTTTCGTTTCTTTGACTGAACAACACTGGTTTAAAATACCAACACCGTCCCTTGATATTCTTTGGGTGAAAGTCACTAGTTTTCGAATTCTTCATTGCATAATCCATTCGATTTAATTATATTAACATCACAGGTTTGGTTTTCAGCTTCTTCCCCGAATCTTTTTCAATTCTTCTTTTCAAATTAGGGTTTTTTTTCAATTTTCTTTTACCTGAACTGATTGGTTTATATTTATATTAGGGGATTGTAAAAAATGGAACGAGAAGTAATTGAATCAGAGATGATATTACCAACTCAATTTCGATTTAAAAAGATCCAAATGCACGAAAAGTATACGAAAGGCCAAGCTAGAAGCAGGCAATGGAAGCATTTGAAGCAGATTATTCCTGCTGAGAATTACCAAAACTACCCTCCTCATCTACCTAATTGTAAGTACTTGTGCCATTATACTATACTAGAACGGTACCCGCCCTATTTTGCGTTATTTGGTTACACATTTAGTTGTCTTCATGCTTTATAAGTAGAGATATTAGAGATGGTTAAGCCAAATAATTTTAGTTTGAACAACCAACCGCTTCCTAACAAACTTCCTAACCAACCTGAATAAGCAAGAAAAAAGTCTGAATTTTAAGCCTTTCTAATTATAGAATAGTCCCAAATGCATTATAATGTACTATAGATATAGATTAGTTTGTGTTTGGGATTGTTCGTTGAAAGTGTAATGAAAGTGCGTTTATGAGATACTAGACGAGTACCCGTGCACAGCAACGGAATTTTATAGCGGCATAAGTTTCCAGCCGTGTACATTATATGATTGAATAGTTTCCGCTAATAGATACATAATTAAGTTTCCAGCGTGTATTAGTTTGTTTTCTTAAATAGATTCGGTTTTCATTTTCAAGTAAAGATGGTTTTTCCATTATAGATGGTATATATAGTGTTTGGATTTGCTTTTGCTGTTACGAAACACAATAGTTAGATAATTGTAAGTGCTTATCTGTAAGCAGAAGCATAAAATATGAAAATAACTAGTCTGAAACACCCTCCTATAATCAGATGAGGAGTTTAAAATAAGCAATATCGAACACCCCCGTGTGGGGTATATTTGACAGTGCTTATGATAAAAATGTAACAAAAATACAAAATACAGTTCCAAGATAATGTTTGGATTTGCTTATGGTGCGGATAATTAGTTTTATGAGGGTCTGCGACTCTAATTATTATTTGATTGTGCTAAATTGGATGTTTAACCGTCAAATGATCAGTTTGCTCTTCATTCATACACTAAAGTCCAAGACTGATTATGTTTTTATGAAATGAAATCGTCCGATAAGTACTCATCTAATTAGCCCCTTTTACTCCCCACTGTATCTTTTTTCTCATTCACTAGTAAAGTGACAGCTTGTTTTTGGGATTATTTAAACAAGAAAGAAAGATGCTCACACTGTGTGTCAAACCAGCTATTCGAGTTAGATCATATCTATTATGGTGCTGCTATAAATATATATTTTTTTTTGGGTAAAAGGTCAAAAGACCATATCCTTTGTACTTAAATGTTTTTTGGAGTGCTGCTATAAATATTGAGATACAAAATTTTGTTTTTGTTAGGAGTTTTATAATATTAGTTTTGCTTTTCAACATATGCTGTGTGGGGTTGTCAATATTAACCTTTCTACTCACGTGAGGTTGTATATCATTTTGCAGATGTTAATATTGAATCGCCACCCTCAATGCACCCTCGGAAGCAAATATGTGATATAACTGGATTTGAGGTATGTTCTTCTTGGATATTGTGACTATTTACAGTATTTTGTGTAACAAATGTTCATACTTGGGGCTGTCATATTTGAAGTCCAGATAGCCAAAACTGTAGTTATGTCTGTATCAGTTTATTTACACACATAAGTGACAAGATTATCTTCTAGTTTATAAAAGGTACAAAGGATCCTAATCTGTTTTTGAATAATCATTTCTGCTATAACAGAGGCTAGTTGCCGTGAAGGTCATAGGTCAAATTACAAAAGTCAAGGAAAGTTATGTGTTCTTTGATCATTTGGGTTTGAATCAAGACATAAAACATTTAATAAAAGATAACTGGTAGAATGGAGCAAGTGGGTCAATTGGCCAATGCGCATTTTCAATGCAAACAGCCTCGTTGATCGTTCTATTTCTATATATATTCTTATTCCAATAATATCTGGCAAACCACCTTATTCATAAAGACTCTTTGAATGAAAAAGTGTTTTGGGTCAACCAGGCCTGACCCAACGCGTACAAAATTTAGCGCACAAAGTTTACTCACGCTGGTTTGTTGCCTGTCCCACCCAACCTGCCCATGCCCCATTTTACTTCCTCTATTTAATACCAATTCTTGGTTCTAGCCAAAGGACCAACTGACCAGGGTTGCACTGTTCTTTAGTGTTGAAATACGTATATTTCAAAGAGATTTAGAAGCCTAGTGAATCCAATGACATTAATACAAACTCATTCCTAATCTCAAAGTCTATTGAATAATTGAAAACAAATTGATGGTTTTGAAGTGTAACGTTGTCTTCAATCCTTCTTGACTGTTTCCTTTCTCCTATTTTCGTTAATGACCTTGTATTATTTGATAGAAACTCAAATAGCGATTTTTAGGATGTTGAAATTGCAATTCAGTTAAGTATAGCACAAAATGCTCAGATGAATTTTAATAATTCAAATGCATCATTATGTTTCTACTTCCCCCTAAGGGCCTCGTCGTTTGGTAATTAATCTTGTCAACTTAATTTCTTGATAAATTAGAGGGGATAAAACCAGCAGGTGGGGTAACTGATCAAATGGGTTGAAGTCATAAAAGGTCTTTTTTGAGCAAAATTAGAAACTGGTCTGTTGGTTTGACCCGCAACTTCGGTGTAAATAGTTGATGTATTAAATATTGTTACAAAAAACTATCTTATCAAACTTATAATCTAAAGTATTATAAATAAACTTTAGGCGACTGACGTCTCTTTTAATCTGCTTGTGCCGTTTAACCCATTTTATCAAAAGTGCATTAACATTGTCAACTTTGCTAGACATCTTTTTGTACCTGCATTTGCGCGGTCTGTCCATCAATACATACATGTTATTTGCAATATGAATAGTTTCTCACATGGATGATTAGTGCCAAATTTGACAAACCACAAGGATAGTTTTTGTAGTTTACTCATAATTTTATGATTTGGAATGCAGGCACCTTATAGTGACCCAAGAACCCATATGCGTTATGCAAACACGGAAGTCTTCAAGATCATTAGATCACTTCCAAATGAGTATGTGCAAAGTTATCTTGCTCTTAGAAATGCAGCAGTTGTTCTCAAGTGATCAAATCTTTATGTGTTATGATACTTACAGGGACTAGAAATGTTAATGATTATGGCAACCCCTATTTTGATCTAAGTATCGAATAACCTTCTATCCATTTGAAATGTCATCATCAAGAAATTTGGTTCGGTTTACTCACACACTACACCTTTGTGATTCTCGACATAGGTTTGATTGCTATATCTAAGTTGGCCATAAATAGAAATTGAAAAAGAAAAGAAATTACCTTGTGTATCGTTAAGACAAACGGTTAAGAATTTGAGTCCTGTTATATCAAAAGGTAATTTCTGAAGTATACACAACTACAGTTGTGCATTACATTTTCATGCATTTTGAGATCTATTGGACATGTTAGGGTCCAGTATTGGATGGCTTATCAGTATGCCTAACCTACATAATTGTGTTCGCTGCATGTCATACAACTGCACCAATCACGTCATATGTGATACATCGGCTTGATAAGCTTGAAACAAATAAATGAGCTTTCAAATGAGTTAGGCCGGATATTAGTTTTCAAAGTTTGGTTCATGAAGCCCTAACTTATGTTCGAGCTTGAGCCCGAGCTGAATGTCGTTACTTGCCTGACACATTTAGAAGCATTACTAAGGGTAAATGAAAGCTGGTTTTATGTTGGGTTCCACCATTTTCTGTTTCTTAATGAACTAAATGAAACATACCACACCCAGGTTGTATCACTATCAGTCTATCATCATCAACACTCTCCTACCAAACAACATCTTCATAATCCATACCCACCATCGAACCACCCGTCACCTGCGTCATAGTTATCCATGGAAGAATATACGCACCACCGCCGGGATCTTTCAACGCACACATTAAGAATCCACGGTTGTCTGACACCATGACATTGGAAACCTTTCAAATGCGTTAACCCATCAAAGTTGAATTCTACGTTATTTAAAATAAAACAGTTTTCCAAAAATATCGAAATAAGGCTGGTACTGTCTTCTCCAATTAATGAGCGCAAAACTTGTTGTATCCCAATCCCTCTCAAAGACAACTTTACCAAGCTTTCCATGTTTGCTTGGATCTCTGGGGAACTCTAAACTTTCATGGCAATTATTGATTTCAAGTCTCAAAAGTTTTTCCAACGAAAAAATTGTTGATATTAACATCTTTCTCAAATTAGGGTTTATACTATTTGCATAATTTCTTTTACCTCAACTGAAATTGAGTTGCCATGCGAATATGGTTTTTAAACTTAGGAAAATGTAAACATCTTCATTATTTAATTATTTTGATGAATGGCACAATGAAGAATGTGGAACACATGGCTTGTGAAGAAGTAAACATTTTAAATAAGGAATCCTTTTGCTAAGTTTAATGAATAAAATGGCATGCGAGTTTGTACAATGACAAATGTGGAACACCAAGGTAAGTAAGTTGTTATATGATACTCTTATATGATACTACTAGCCTTCTTTTTCTTATTGTGATTTGTTGCTTGTCGTGTTCTGATACGTGGAATATTCCTGTTTGAAATTAGCAATGACAGCACCCATTATATTATACATTTATTTAAACCATATTCAATACGACGCCGTTTTACTCGCTTATTTCCCGCCAAAAAAAAGGCCCAAGTGCTTAGCCCGTTAGCCGTCCTTTCTGGCCTTTTTCCCTGCCCCGTCCTGGCCCGTTTATGTATATCATAAACATATGTTTTGGTAGACAAATCCAGAACATTCAAGCGAGGAGTTAGTTACCTTCCTCACACACACAAATATACACACTATTAGTTACCTTCCTCTCACACACAAATATACACACTATTCTCGCAAGAGTTAGGGTTCCAATTTTGCGGTTTTGGGTTGCCGGTTATACAATTCATGTTCGGTTGCAGTTAATCAAAACACAAGAACTAGGTTTCAATTGTGGGTGCCGGAATTTAATTAAACACAACAGTTACGGGAAAATTAAAAAAAAAAAGGTATGTATAGTATTTTAATTATAATTATGTAATTCGATTTGTTGGTTATGAGCTTATCTGATTTTGTTCGGATGAACTTATCATCCCAGCTTATGAGCTTATTTGATTTTACTTATGACTTAGGGTAGTTTTGTTAAGGGGTGTTCGGAAGAATTTATTTTCTGAAGTTATCAGTTTATTTGATTTTTCTTATTGCTTTTGTTAGTTTTGTAGCTTATTTCGCTTTGATTATGGTTTACTAATGATATATGGGTGATTCTCATAGAGTATTATTCATGTTTTGATGGATTCACAGGTTAGTCGGCTTGGACACTCTACGAAATTTACGAGACAGGAAATGAGCACCGAATGTCCAAAGAGGTAACATTTGTGTCTTTCTGCTTTAGGAAACTTAGTGATATCGATTTTGGGCTGGTGTAGTTTAGAGCATTTAGATACAAGTGTTTACATATCAATAAGCACTTTAAGATAAGTATTTGGGTACCTGATTATTTTTTAATGTAGATAAGGTGTTTATAATAAGCTGTATCATCACAACCCACTACAAATTGACTAATGACAATATTGGGATGGATCATCATGCAGCAAACATTGTCATTAGTTAACTTTTTCATGCCATAAGTTGTATATAGTTAGAGTGGTGGTGCTTTTATCACCACAAAACAGCCGTGTAATTGAAGTTCGACTATAACATTAGTTTTCTTTTATGTTTTACAGGTTCTATTTCAATATTTCGGACGGATAACAACGAATATTACAATCGCCATTACTTGACACAACTAAAGAAGAGAATTAGCCTCATCAGGTTTGTTTCTTTAAAATGTATTAACAGTCCTTATTGTTATATTAGTATTATTGTAGACGATAAGACATAAATAAATGAGCATAAGAAGTAAGACTTTAACATATTAAAAGTTTTATATGTAACCGTTAAGATCGGAGTATATAATGTTACAAAAATTGTAATGAAGATGGTATTGGGACTCATAACATGTGAAAGCTGGTATTGTGGGTTACTTTACTCTTATTTTTTTCTTTGTTTGATTCGCAATAAGTTGTGGTTGTCACAGGTATTAACAACGATATGTAAAATGGTTGCAGCAACTCACGCCCGAAAAGTAAACGATTTACTTCTCTGGATCAAGGATGGTAGAGTGAGACAAACGGTTGCCTCAGCAACCTGCACGTGCACAAACGGTTGCACGTAAACGATTTACTTCTCCGGTATTGTGGCTAAAACAGGTGCAGCTTATAATAGACCGTAAATGGCCATGTTTAAGGCTGAAGTTTAAGGCCGTGTTTAAGGCTTATAATAGACCGTAAATGCAGCTTATAATAAACGGGTGCAGCTTATAATAGACCGTAAATGGCCGTGTTTAAGGCTGAAGTTGGGGGCTAAAACAGGCCATGTTGGGGACTGCAATGGGTGTGGAATTGCGGGGCTGAAATGTGTGTGGAATTAGGACCTGAAATGGGTGGGTTTCAGGCGACGAACTGGGACTGGAATAGGTGTCATGTACTTTTAAGGTATATGATATACAGGCGATGATTCTTTTAAAGTGTATTTTCAAAATTGAACAAATAGCTTAGCATACGATACAAAGCAACCTTTTAAGTAGATTATCAGTTTTATTATATAGACATTTATAAGAAAAATTATGATGAACTGTGATTGTTTTCCATGTAATTGCATGACATTTGATTGACTGAAACTCGGGTTGTCATTGCAGTGCAACGGTCTAGGCTGATGCTTGACTTGGTAGTCTCAAGCCACCGGAGGATGGTGTGAAGAAAAAATGGCCGAGAAATAGTTAAAATGCAGAACATCTGCTCAGAGATCATGGGCTGATTGATGTTTGATCATTCAGAGATTCACCCCAAGACAAACCAAAGTAAGCCTTGCAGAAACCTAGCCTGAAATTTTAACAATGCAGATCCATAAATATTTTTTTTATCATTTAATGTGTTTCTTAATTTCGTTCGAAATAAAGGTATCTCTTATCTAATTCTTTTTGTAAAAACTTTTTAGGTGTTGCCTATATACTTATTGATTATGCAAAGGAAGTCGCATCCCTGGCTTGGTCATTTGCTAAGCCTAAGACGACGTCTACTTGATGTGAGACGCACCATATCTGCAGTTTGCAACAGGCAACGGATGTCTCCTTTTCAGGTAAGCTTTATTGCCTTGCACGTCTAAACTTGACATTAGTCAGTTATTTGCAAGTTATTTAGCTCTCTGCGCATTGTTTGGTGTATGATTACTACTGCTACTATGTTTTGGCTCACTATCGGTGTGATCACAACTTAGGCCAGACCGGCAGAATCAGAAAAAAAAATAAAAAAAATTGCATGTTTCACACCATGGATCAGGTGAGCTTCAACGTATTTTGAACTGGAGTTTTGTGTATTGGCAGTCGCTTGAACCATGAGGTAATATATATTATAATGTGACTTTTCTGTCCGAAGACATTTAAATTCAGAACCAAACCATTTAAGTGCTCAAACTCCAGCCGACCCGTGGATTTTTTAGGATATGCATACACATTATTACCCGTACTACATAATTTGCAGAATTTGATTTAAGTTCTACAAAAGTGTGGTCTTTCTATCATCTCTTTTTTATGTCCACATCATTTCTGTAGTTTGTTTATACTGGCAGCGAAATAGCCTTCCATTCTTTTCGGTGTCACCCTTCCGGATTGGCAGTAAGTGGAGTGCCACAATCCCATTCATCATTTTTGCACTACAACCATGCAGGTATACCTTTCTCGCTTTTTTAGTTGTGACCATTACCAGATATATGGAACTTTTGTTTTAAGGTTTACTATTTTCATACGTTTCTATTATTATGTGGGATTTTCATCAATAATCTCATGAAATAATTATTTGCAATTTGCAGGCCTGCATATTTGCAAGAGGCGCAAGAGTAATCGGAACATTTGGATATGTTCTGGAATATGCAAACAGTGGGCTTCTAAATCAAAAGAGCGATGCTTATAGTTTTATGTGTTTTTAGTGTGGTCAAGGTATGTTTTTGTTTCACTATCATAGGATAACTCAGTTCACGGCCGCATTGATCAAGTTAGCAGGTTGTTAGAGTGTCGTGACAGATTAAATCTCATCTATATAAACTATTTGGTGGTCTAAAATGGAATCTTTTGTTATGTATTATCCTAACTGTATGGAATGTGTGTTGTTGCAGGTTAAAGGGAATGAACAAATACACCACTATGGCTAGGCCATTTTCTATAAGCATGCAAGTAGTAAAATTAGCCGTCGGTGTCCTGTCTCTGCAAATAATATTGCCGCCAGTTAGGCGCCAAATAGTACACAGTGGGGTTTTATTACTGATGAGACTAAAACCAGTACATGTACACGTAAGTAGACTATTTCTTTTGTGGTTCAGTTTTAAATGTCCATTTGTATATATGGTTTTCGGACAGGCTGCTAGAACAATGTGTATTCGGATGACAACTTTTCGTATTACAATGTCTAGAAAACTATCTCGCCAAAAAAAATGGCCCGCCCGCAACGCGGCGGATTATTGCCAATCTAGTACCACTAATGCTAGTGGTATCACTTTTTCACCCAAGCAACGCTGTCATGTCAGCGTCACGTCAGCTTTCTCTTTCCACAACTCCACCCCAACCACAAATAGCTAATGGTGACCACAAAAGCAACCCTATTTTTTTTTAAATTTAAATTTCATTCAATAATTAAAAGAAGATGAGTTTGTAAAAATTTGTGTTATTCACATTAACACACAATTTCCATTCTCATTGTATCATAATAAAACACACCATCCAAACATAGATACAAAGTTTGAACTTTGAAGTGTTCAAATATAAAAGATGTGGACCAAACTTGGACTTAAAATAAAATAGTACTAAAACAAATGAAAGTGCACAGTAAACGAATTTTATTATTATTATTACTATTTATAATACCCGCGCACGCGCGGGTTTTTTTTAACCAATTTTTTGAGTCATATATTTTTATTTATTAAAAAACAAATAATTTAATCTTTGTTTTTTTTTTATATTTATGATGTTTAATTATAGTTTTTTATTATTAAAGATAATTATTTAAAAATTTTAATCCTATTGTTAATTGCATCTTATTATAAATTTTTTTAAAATATAGATAATTATCTATATTTTGTATTTATCTTTTACTTGTGTTATGGATAAATATAAAATGTTACCTAATAAGAAAATAATCTTTTTTTTTTAAATAAAATTATTACTAAATAAAGTATGATTTGATTTTTTTGAAATGAAAAAGTCCCCACTTGGGGTTTTATTTTATTATATAAAAGATGTAGTACTATTTTGGTCATCTTCTTCCCCAATACCGAGAACCCAAAACCCAGATCTACTTTCTTTCATTAGACTGATGCTAGTGGGCGTCGTTTGGCAACCACAACCGAGCAAAGCAACGCGTTTCTCCCCTAGCTCAGCCACATACGACGCGTCGCCCCCCACTTTTTTCAAAAATTCGGTTGCCTCACCAACCGAAACAATTGCACTCTCTTGGCCTTGGTTTTTAAAAATTCACCCCCCAATAACACCAAAAAAAAAACATAAAGAAAGCACAAAGTGAAAGAAAATATGTACCTGCATTCTAATGGAAGAAAGTAGATCTGGGTTTTGGGTTCTCGGTATTGGGGAAGAAGATGACCAAAATAGTACTACATAATAATAATAAAATTCGTTGACTGTGCACTTTCATTTGTTTTAGCACTATTTTATTTTAAGTCCAAGTTTGGTCCACATCTTTTATATTTGAACACTTCAAAGTTCAAACTTTGTATCTATGTTAAATTGAGTTTGGATGGTGTGTTTTATTATGATACAATGAGAATGGAAATGGTGTGTTAATGTGAATAACACAAATTTTTACAAACTCATCTTCTTTTAATTATTGAATGAAATTTAAATTAAAAAAATGGGGTTGCTTTTGTGGTCACCATTAGCTATTTGTGGTTGGGGTGGAGTTGTGGAGAGAGAAAGCTGACGTGGCGTTGCTTGGGTGAAAAAGTGGTCGCCACTAGCATTAGTCTTAGAATGCAGGTACATAGTTTCTATCACTTTGTGCTTTCTTTATGTTTTTTTTGGTGTTATTGGGGGGTGAATTTTTAAAAACCAAGGCCAAGAGAGTGCAATTGTTTCGGTTGGTGAGGCAACCGAATTTTTGAAAAAAGTGGGGGGCGACGCGTCGTATGTGGCTGAGCTAGGGGGAGAAACGCGTTGCTTTGCTCGGTTGTGGTTGCCAAACGACGCCCACTAGCATCAGTCTAATAATACTAGATGATTAGAGTGTGTTTGGGATTGCTTATACTTAAGGGTTTATGTGCTTGGTTTTTTTAAGGAGATAAGCAGTTTTGAGTAAACAAGTAAACGACTAAACACAAGAGGCTTTCCGTGTTTAGGCTACCTGGGTCTGGGGAGGGCGAGTCTTTGACTTAGATGTATGTGGCCTAACCCTAGTATTCCTTAACCGTTTCTGACCCTTTTCCCCTGCCATCCTCAAGATGTGTACCTAGTAAGGTTTGAACTCGAGACCTATTGTGATGCTCGACTATTAGACCACTTTGGTGGTGTTTTAGATAAAGCAATTTTGAAATGTTTAGTATAATTGCTTATTCTAGGGCTATTAAGAACTTTGAAATGAAAGTTACAAAACCAAATATTAATTCGAATGCAAATTCTAATCTAAATCTAAATTCTAATCGTAAATCTATTTACAAACTAAGGGCCCGTTTGACTTGTAGATGAGTTTATGATTAGGATTTGAATTTTGATTTGAATTTGATTTAGGCATTGAATTTGAAGTGAGAAAATATTATATTTAATTTAAAATGATTAATACTACTAGTTAATAGAGGAATTAATAATTAAAATTAATATTTAAAGAATAAAAGATTGTGGCCAATATATATCTAAGAATATTCTGGTTCACTCCCGCGCGTGAAACTAAAATGATAAAACCAAACAATGGATTTGACACATCTTTCAACCCAACGCCACCTAAACCAACATACAAGACATACTCTGGATCCTTAATCCTAATCCAAATTGTAACCCTTCTCCATCTCTTCTTTTATCATCTTTTCGTTTCTTTCACCGAACATAGTGTACAACGAGAGAGAAGCTATCAATGCAAAAGTGAACATTATTAAAGCAGTGAAACGTGTAGAATATTACACACAAACAACAAACTGGGAGTGTATGAAAAAAAGACATTCATAAGTGATATTACCTCCAAACAGCAATCCCCAAATGTAATATCTTCGACATGGCCAAGGCTTTCTAAAAGTCCCATGATCTACCAGAACCAGAAGGATCTTCCCAGGGACAATCCTCTAGATAGATTAGAAGTCCTTAGGAATGATTGAAAAAAGGAGAAAAGTGAGAAAGGGAAGAGTGCCGACTGAGATAGAGCTAGGACTGAACAAACCCAACAAGGTTCTAGTGATGAAGTCTCGGTAAGCACTGAAGGGGTTGAAGAATGAAAAAGAAATGAAATGAGAAAGGGTGAAAAGAAATAGCCCTCCATATATTCAACCTTAGGGCAGAAACCGGGTTCAACTTCATATGCTACTAGTGGTTACTAAGGTGACAGTGTGACACTGGTATTGAAGACAAGACGTCATGGACCCAGTGACGCACTGCACTAAACTTCCCAACCACTCAAGTTCTCTTAAAAGAGCTTGTTTCATTCTCACGGGGAACCCTGTGCAATGTATCGACCGCTCATTGCGAGCTATGTTGATACCTAAACAGGAGACGCCTCCTAGTCTCTAGGAGCGGATCAAAATGCACTATTGAGTCTAGAGCCAAAGAGATCATCCATAAATCTGATTAGGACACACTTCCAATATGCTTATTGTTTCACACAATGTGGAAAATAAGATAACATATTTAGAGTCCTACGCATTATCCTTGTGGTGTTGCCAGAACATCCGAGTGATATGAAAATATTCACAATGACGATGGAAATCCTTCTAGAGCGAACATCTCTCAAGCTCTTGGTAGGTGACATGTGAGATCCATCTTGGATCAATGATCAAGTGAAAACTGGAAAGCAACGATGGTGCGATTCAACATTGAATCAAACTTGTTCCAGGATATGGATTGACGGATACTTTTGCAAAAACCTTTCAGTGTGCTCACCAACTAACTTTTGAGCACATTGATTGTGTATAATCTTTTAAACAAAAAGTACTTTTGATGGAAATGTGATTCAAAGTACAAAACTCTCGTCGTGTCTCAAATATGCTTATTATATGACACGCGAGTGATTTCTCTAAATCAATTTCTCATCAATCAATGAATATCAATTCACCGATTTACTCTATCGTGCTGTCTACTTTGAGACGTTCCGATAAGAGAACATGCTTAGTATGATGATTCCGAAGTGGATTCTTTGGAATTGTTATTACTACAAGCTGGAAATTCCTGTCAAGGAGAGTCTTCTTTAAAAGAGATTCTACCTGATCATAGGTCGGTTCTCACAGAACCGGAGGGTAGTCTGTCCTGTCAAAACGAATGAAAAAGCCATATTCGTTCTCTATCTTTATTGCTAACTATTTTATTTTAGGAACATATAAAGATGGCGATGGTGATACCCAACTCCAGCTGGATCGTGTTAATCCACACCTCATGCTCACACTTCCTAATCACTATCAATGATGATCATGAATGATGAGAGACTCACTACAATAAATGTTGAGAGACTAACTACAACGTTTCCGCAACTCTGATGAAAAGTCTCCTAATCCAGAAGAGTGTGAGCATGACGGTCCTAAAGTCACTACATCACATGAAGGCGATACAACTAAGGATGAGCTTGGAGATTTACGGTGGCTGATGATCTCATAGAAAGCTCAAAGATCATGATTATGCCTATGGAACCTCAAATCACAAGAGCATTGCTTGGTGTACAAAGTGAGCCAAAAGTGAAGAATCAGAACCTATGAGCTACAAAGTCTAAAGAATGCTTGAAGATCAAAGAGCTTAATTTCCAAAGGTGACCTCGCTTAGGGGGAGATTGTTAGGAATACAATTATTCCTATAAAAGACTCGGTCACCTAATTGATGTAATAGCATTTAAGATAGCCCGTAGTTAGTTTATTATATATTAGTTTAATTTAAGTAACACCGTGGAAGAAGGACGGGTCTTTACCCACCGTATGCCTGATCCACAGCCCGGGTGTGGGCGGTTTTATTTCTTTGTATAAATATCCCTCTCCCACCAAGGGAGAGGGTTGGAGCTTCTAATCATACAACTTATTTCTCTTTCATTTTCTCTCTCTAGAACTCCCAACTCTCTCTCTTTCTCTCTCTAAACTCTTCTTCTTTCTTTATTCTCAATTCGATCCAAACCACAAGTATCCATACATGTTATGAATTAGAATATCCTACACCAAATATAAAATGAGAAATAAAATACCTAAAGCAAATAATACGTTTTTTTTTTTTTTTTTTTTTTTTTTTTTTTGCGCAACGGTGAATATATATTATCTCAAAAACAAAATACATGAAAAACATCCAAATCATTTTGCTGGTGACATACCTCAGCAACTGAAATTGGAGCTAAACCAAACATTCAACATGCTACTCAACAACCAAACATACATGCAGCAGATACAAACATACAAGAGTGACCAAATCACTAATTCACTACAACATTCATTCTTGAAAATTCCTTATAAAAGGGCACTCAGTTTTCCACTTAGCTTCCCATCCTTTCTTATAGATCTCAAACATTCTGAGAGGCCATATCTTTGTTTCCTCAATAGTAGGTATCTTTTTATTGTTAACAAGCATTTCAACAAGAGTTTGCTCCTTCTTCTAAAGTAGACTTACATCAGGCCTTCATTTATACTCTTCAATCAATGCAACATATTGGTTATGTGAAGTAGAAATGCGAGGGAATTCAACATTGTATTCTTCTCTAATACTTCTTGTACCATCTGAAACTTCATCTGCACTTAAAACTTTTGCAACATGATGAGGCGAAAAATGATCCATTTTTAGGGGGTCATTTAAGCCCGAATCCGAATTTATTTGATCAAATATTGCCCTAAATCGTTCCTTTTGTGATTTTAGGTGTTTGGAGAGTGAATTCTGGAAAAGAAGCCATTTTGGACGTTTTTGGAGCATAAAAGTGAAGAAAACGGCAAAGTACCAATTTTCCATGCTGAAGACACAAGGTGACGGCGTCAGCCATGAAGAATAAAATACCGAAGGTGGTGACGGCGTCAAAAGTCATCCTGACGGCGTCAAATTGCAAGAATAAAATACCGTGGTTGGTGACGGCGTCACATAGGCCGTCATAAGTAGATCAAGGCCGTCCGAGGAAGTATTTGGCGGCGAGGTGACGGCGTCACATGGTAGTCTTGACGCCGTCAGCCTAGTTTTCCTATATATAGTTTTCTAGTTTTTTCATTAAAAAGAGAGAAGTTTTGGTGAAACCCTAAAGACGAATTTGGTGTATCTTTTACAGGTTTTTCAAGGGTTCCAAACCCTTGAGACCTTGCATTGTAATTGAGATAAGTGTTCTTCCAATTCAATCAATATGTCTATGTGTTGGTTGTTTATATCTTGTTCTTGTCTCAATTCCATTATGCTAGGCTAGATCTCTTTTGTGTTTGCTTAGATCTAATGAAACCTAGATGTTGATTATGTGTTGATTACTTGTCTATTCTTGTCTTGGATGAATGATTTTATATGTTAGGCTTAAGAAAACTGGCAGATCTCCAAATGGTAACATGCTTGAACGTCTTAAGAAACATGAACCGAGGCGTACTAGGTCTTTATTGGTTGTATTTAATGCATGAGCCACTGTTTACAATCCCTATAGTTGTGCTGGGTCATGGTGTAGGAGGAGATAAGAGCTCATAGAGTTGGGGAGTTATGTATGCCACCCCACGAATGGTATTAAGGAATACAATCCGTCATCCATACAAGTATAACAAGTAATTAACGTGTAAAAGATATCTAGGGAGTAGTGAAGTCTAAGTAAACACAATTTCTCCAATTACTGCTTACAACCTTAGTATAATTTAGTTTAATTTCATTTTCAGTATTTTATTTTAATTATATATTAGTTTTGGGTTAGTTGAATAGCAACTAATTCCGCCCACTCTTCCAAAACCCGAGATTTTACCTGCTTTCATAAAAATATAAAAATATAAAAATAATCATCCCTCACCTTTAGAACTATTAATTAGGTTTTCTAATCCTAGCGACACTATTCCTAAGCTGAACGATCAATTCCCCGGTACTTGTCACTATACTATACTACAACGATCAGGTACACTGCCTGGTGGGGGTTGTAAGCTTCTCGAGATCCCTCGAGAGGTAAAGCCTGTTGCGATTCATACGCATCAAGTTTTTGGCTCCGCAGCCCGGGGAATAGTTATTGTCTAGGTTAGGATTTCTTTTTATTAGGTCTACTTGCTAGATTCCTTTCTAGTAAGAATTTTATTTTTATTTTTAGGTCTTCTTTAGTCTATCTTAGTTCTTCGTGCCTTTGTTCGTAACTCTTTACCATCCGACATCATGGAAGGTGGTAACATCTTTGAACCCATCATCCCACCACAACAAAACCCACCATTAGAACCCCTTAGGCCCCGAACCTTAGGAGAGTATTCCCAACCTAGCCACCAAGGCTACCGAAACACCATTGAGCTCACCGGAGACAATGTGACCCCCTTGCGATCCGACACCATCCGGTTGGTGCAAAGCGGATGTGCATTCCATGGACTTCATTCCGAAGATCCAAACCAACACCTTAAGGACTTCCTCAAAATCGTAGATTCCATAGACCTAGGTGTTGAAACTAGAGAGACCACCCGTTTACGCCTATTCCAATTCTCTCTACGGGATCAAGCTAGTCAATGGCTTGAGCGTTTACCCGCGGGATCCATCACCACATGGGATGATCTCACCACTCGTTTCCTTGCTCAATTTTTCCCACCGGGGAGAACTACTAAGCCTAGAAATAACATCTTGATGTTCCAACAACGTCAAAATGAATCTCTTTATGAAGCATGGACTCGTTTCAAGGACTTACTCCAAAAAGTCCCTCATCATGGCATAGATCTTTGGCTCCAAGTCCAAATCTTCTATGACCATATCGACATCTCCACGAGGCGAACCATTGACCAATCGGCCGGTGGTAAGCTACGTGATCTTAGTGCGGAACAATCATGGGAACTCATAGAAGATCTTGCTCTCTATGACAATGAAAGTTGGAATGATCCCCGTGATTTGAACAAAACAGTCAAGGCAATATCTTTGCCTTCGAACAATTCAAGCACTCCCTACCGTAGGATCATGGAACTTGAGGACCAAGTCAAGTTTCTCATGAAATCTTACGAAGCTCCGAAGCATTCAAGCCAAGTGAACAAAATCACTTCTTCATGCGAATTATGTAGTGGTCCCCATGACACTCGTGATTGTGTGGAACTCCCCGGAACAGCTTTTGCGGACTACGCGTCCACGCGTACCGACGAAGCGGGAGATAAGTGGTACACTTTCAAGCCCGAGCCAAACACATACGGTGATTCATACAACCCCTCATGGAAAAATCACCCAAACCTTAGGTGGAAACAAAATCAACCCAATTCTTCCAATCCGCCTAATCGTTACCAACCGAACGGTCCACCATCCAACCGTACTTTCAACAACAATCCTTCTAAAAACTATGGTAGTACCAACAATCTTGAAGGATTGATGTCAAAATTCATGGCATCTCAAGAAGCCCGCATAGCTAGGTTCGAAACCGAATTCAACCAACAACAAACGGAGATGACCAACAAGATCGACAACTTGTTGAAAGCCCTCAACAACCAAACATTAATCACACCTAGGAAGGACACCAGGGACACCAATAGTGGAATCCAAATTAAGGACCCCTCATCATCCAAACATGTCCACTTTGTCAATGTTGTCACCATTAAGCCGATAGATAGGGGGATAGAGGAGAGTGACAAGGATGAAGTTAGAGTAGAAGCCAATAGTGAGGATGAGAGTAGGGAAGTTGAGGATAATAAGGATGAGGAATTGGAGGAGATAGAACCTATAGAGGAATACTTTGATAAGTTGCCAACCGAGGAAGAACGGGAATACCATAAGGATTTATTCGATAGTCCCGAGAAAACATATATCTTTGGCGACCCCCTGATCAAAATGGGAGACCCCTCCAACATTAACATCCCATGTAATATAGGGCACATGCATATATGGAAAGCTTACATCGACCTTAGATCCCCCGTGAACATTATGACTAGGACCTATTACAATTGGGTGATGAAGAAGCAACTCAATTTTAGGATGATGCCCGGTAAAAATTGGATAAGTAATTTTGCAGGAAGGGTTAAGGGAGTACATGTGATTATAGGGAATCTCACCTATGAGATTGATTTTATGATAGTGGAAGACACTCGTCCGGTGATAGATGCTTGCCAAAGCCAAATTATATTCGGGAAACCATTTATTGAGGCCACTAGGATGAGTTATGATCCGACTTTAGGGATAGTTAGGTTCAAGAAAGATAATGATGAGGTTGCTTATCAAATGCCCTACAAGATCGAACAATACCGCCTTCTCTCTAATTTCGAAAAGGAACATAAGCAAGCGGCTTATTATAGGAATGAGGAGACGTAGAGGAGTAGAGTATGTTAGAAATAGGATGCTTGGTTTCTACAAAGAATGCTTGCAACTAGGTCCGGAATACGAAACTGGTTTAGAAGACGACCTAGAGAGTGGAACCAATGATGAGATCACGTAATAACCCATGACTTTGAGTCTAGCTACATGACTCGTAAATAAAGAAAAGCGCTTCTTGGGAGGCAACCCATGCTTTGTGTGATTTTATTTGTTTGATTGATTTGCTTCCGTATGCATGTTTTATTTTTATTGTTGGTTGATCATGTTTCTCAATTAAAAATGTGGAAATACTTTATTATGTTGTTTGGCCTAGTCTTAACTTCAACCTAAAGGTATTTTTGCAAAAGATAAGTGTAAGGGGAAACCCCAAATATGTTTTTAAGAAACAAACCGATCATGATTCTCCACAATATTAAATGAACATGTATATTCGTATTTGTTAGAGTCAAATGCTTGTATTGAGTCATAATGAAGTTTTGCAGGATTTTCCAAGAAGTAGGACAAAATTTTTCCAGAAATTTTCCGGAAACTTAACATAAGAATTTCTGCAGGTCCATTCTGTAACACCCCCAAAAGTCGTTAATAACAGCGGAAGACTTAACATGTCAGCGGAAGACTTTCGGGGTATTACTTCAAGGATCCTTGTCACAATTATAGTAAACAACATGTAACAATTCGCAATTTCAGGTTAATTAATTTTCCCGGAAAATTTCACTATTCACTTTTACTATTCATTTTTCCCGAAACTTTCCCGAAAATTGATTTTTATTTGATATTCTCGAGTGATAAATCATTTCCATGGCAAATTAAATGTTTGACATTCGTCAGATCATTTTCGTGAAAGTTATTAAGGAATTACACGTTTTAGGGTAAAACGTCATTCAGAAATTCTACGTACAACGAAACTCGACCGCGTTAAGTGACCCCGCATCAGAAAAATATTTGACACACTCATGATTTATTTGAGAATTAATCGTGACTGAGAAAAACATGACCAAAGACTTCCCAGCAGGTCACCCAAGCCTGTACTAATCTCACATGAGCACGCTTAACCGTTTGGGCGATTAACCGTTAGACCACAAAACGCGTTTCTAAGACTCTTTGAGTTTTCAACTTCTTAGAAAAAGCCAACATATTCTTTCCCTCCTCCATTGACCAAAAATCATCCCTTGATGTTATAAGTCATTTCGTGATTTTTAGGCTTACGGTTTGATGTCTAAAAGACATTTAACACCAACCGACACTAGACTGAGCCCAGTCTAGACAATATAAGTCATTTTAAATCATTTTTATCACATTAGAAAAGTAACATTTTACTTTTCTCAATTTTACGCAATATTCGTACGTTTTACGTATTACGCGTTTTAGACCCGTGTTTCCAGTTTTTAGCAGGGTTTACCACCCAGATGGAACCTACCACTCATTTTATATTTTATTATGGAACTTATTGACATGTTTATCAATACTTTCAAGTTCCATAATTTTACGACACCCGGTTTTACGTTTTGAGGCTTAATCATTTACGATTGGCATTTCCCGGAGTCAAAACTCATCCAATACCTTGGATAATACCAAGAAAAGTCCACCCTTGCTCTCCAAGTTCATATGAACCGCCATAGGGGGGGGGGGGGTTTTCACACTAGGTGGCTTGATCTCAAGCTTAATGGCCTTAGATTTCATCCATGTGTTCACCTTGGCCTCCAAGGTTGGACTAGTCAACATTTCTAACCTCCTCCAAGCCATATAAATACCCCCCTTCCCCTCCTTGGCCGTCCCTCATCACACACACACCCACACCATCTCATTTTCTCATTCTCTTCAAGTTTCATGCAAGATTCAAGTGATTCTTCAAGGTAGAAACCCTAGTTAGATTATCATTAATCAAAACACTTCCATAACTTCATATACTTGGTGATTTCTCTTGAGTTTGAATCCACTCAAGTCACCTAAACCTTCATCATCCATCTTTCATGAATACCAAGGGTAGAAAGATTGCATGAAGTGAAAAAGGGTTGAAGCAAGTCTATCAAAGTCCTATCCTTACATGTTAACTTCCTTTCATCTTTGAAAGCCAAAAGTTGTGAGCCAAACCCTAACTTGATTCTTGTTAAATAATCATGTTCATGTTATTTACATATTATTTGTGCTATATATTGTCTTGTTATCATGTCCATGATGTATAAAAATGACCAAAACAAGTTATTGTTATTGATTGTTACAACAAGTTACTAAAACAAGTAAACTAGTGACTTTCTTGGTAAGACCTGATCAAAATGGTAAAAATATGATGTTGGATTATTACATATTACAGTAGAGGACTTAACAAGGAAACCATAGCAATTTGAACCACCCAAAACGAGTATACGAGTCAAAAGTTACGCCCATTTGAAGTTACCAAAACTTTGCGGCAAACTGCCAAATACCATTCTGATCAAATTTGGGTTTTGAAAGTCCCACTTCTGGTCCGATTCATCAAAAAGTTAAAACACGAAAGTTGTCCGGAACGACGTTTTCGTTCAGGAACAAAGAAGCTCGAGCCCTGAAAACGCTTTCCGAGTGATAAATTTCTTCAAATTCAAAACAGCCCATTTTTAGACAAAGTCATTACATCTAGGTTATGGTTTATGAAGACCAAAGGGGTCTTATGACCTAGAATCAAGACCACAACCATGGCTAGAGCCAAGGTTGAGTCTCATGACCTTGGAACAAGGACCAAAGGTCATGGCTAGGCCATGACGAAACGACCATACAAGCTTATTTAGGCGAAAACATGAAACAAGGAATTAGCGAGAACTTGAACAAGCAATTTGGATCTACTTCACTTAAAAGGGAACCATGAGATATTATCAAGAGAAAATGGTCATACAAAACTTATGAAACATACCCTAATATCAATCTTCATGTACTAATAAACTTTCCTAAGTTTATTCAAATATCGGACAAGTAACTTTTCGGATCAAAACTTATATCTATATACTTTATCAACTACTACAATAGTAGGGAGCCTCATGTGAGGAGTTCATTATGTAAGCCGTCGAGTTGAGTTGTGGATTTACGAGTTAAAGTGTCCTGGCTCCTCGAACGCTTACTAACATGACTTCTGAATTATGTCGGCCCGAACGGTAGTAAACGATATATAAACATACATGTTTCATGAATCATTTCTTTCAAAGACTTACATTATACATCATACCACATCATGGACTATAATGCAAGATATATATATAGGCACTACTTCATAGTCTTTACTCCGATCCTAAGTCGCGACATTCTATTATAGGTTGCTCGTAGAAACCTACACGATTCAACCGTTACATTCATTACTTGCTATCTTAACTTAAGGTGAGTTCATAGCCCCACTTTACATTATTACAATGTTTTACAAACCCTTGGGGGGGAATACATGCTATTTTTAACCGAGCACAATGTTTTTAAATTGTATGCTTGCCTGATTGTTTTATTATCACTAAGTACCAGCCTTGCTAAACCGAGATCCCTTATTATGAACCATTTAATCACTAGCAATAGTGAGCGCAAATATTGTGAATAGGCCTATTGGGATTGACGAATCCCATTTGTATTGACTAAGTTCAAACAAATGCATTAATATTTGAGATTTAGGTATGTTAGCAAAGTACCTACCGGGATAAATCTGCCAATCGATATTGGTACACGTTAACGTTATGGTGTCATAAGCTTAGTGTATAATAACTGTTCCGGGCATATAATAACGTAGCCTACCTGTTTTGTTTTCCAAACATTGGTGTGAGCCTATAGCTCACACTACCAACATATTGTGTTCAAACATTTAACAAACTCTATGAATATCACTCAACCTTTGTGTTGACCTCTCAAGCATGTATTTCAGGTTCATGACGATCAAGGATGGCACGGAAGGGCACGGATGTTCAAAAGGGCTATAAATTTTATTATCATTCAAAAACTCACTTAATGTGATTTGTAAACATGGAACCAATTGGGACCTCATTTTGTAACCTCTGATATTTATATAATTTGAATGATAAATCTTTTAAAACGATTCAATTGGAGTTCGTTTTCTATTATTGTGACTATTGTGCCGTCGAGTAACACCCAGTTCGAATTCCGCTGCAACCATGAATTGGGGGTGTTACAGATTGGTACCAGAGCCATGGTTATAGAGAAACGGGTCTAATTGAGACCTAAACTATAACCACACATACAAGCAAAAACATTTTATAGCCTTCCGCTCTCCGTGTCTTCCATCCTCCAGACGATTATGGATTTAGTAAGCATGTTATGATACACAAACATGTTAGTATATTCATATATACCCATTTTGAGCATTTCCCCGAAGACATTTTTTATGCTACACAAACATAATTGCATATTGATATATGTACCCTAAACATAATTGAGCATTTCCCCGTAAGCATTTTATGCTACATGAACACATATAAGTATATTGATATATACACACTAAGCATTTTATGCTACATGAACACATATAAGTATATTGATATATACACACTAGGCATTTTATGCTACATGAACATATTAGTATATTGATATATAAACTCGGTTTATTTTCAATCATTTTATCTAAACATATCTGCGTATGCCTATTCTATGGCATTTCGGCACAACTACATTCTCCCAATCATGTTCCTACTCCAACATTCATTTTCCAAGACATTGTGGGATACAATGGTCTCATTCATTTTCCAAGACATTGTGAGATACAATGGTCTCATTCATTTTTCAAGACATTGTGAGATACAATGGTCTCATTCACTTTTCAAGACATTGTGAGATACAATGGTCTCATTCATTTTCCAAGACATTGTATGATACAATGGTCTTAATCATTTCTCAAATGTTTTGAGTCACACAATGGCCTAACCTACTCCCCAGACATTGTGAATTGCACAATGGTCTAACCTACTTCCGAGACATTGTGTTTTGTGCAAATGGTCTCTAGAATTATTCCATCACATCATCAATATCATTTCTTATGATATCAAAAACCCGTCACAATCTATCGATTTCAAAACAAGAAATATGAGATTTCTAAAGGACAAACAAATCCATCATCGACAAAAGCTGAACTTTCTCTACATTCATCAAAGTTTTCTTATGAAACCTTCATTATTAAAAGTTCGTGATCCTGGCCAAGTATGTTCTATTTTAGAACTACTTAAAACTTCCTTTCCATACGTACCTACCCTTACTATCTTCTATGCTATGGAATATGAAAACATACGTTACAAGTCTTGTATGGACGGGACTTGCAACTTAAGGGTTGACATCACCTTTGTTTAGTGAACAGTTTCCCAAAACCAACGGACATATCACAAGTATACATAATTTAGGTATTTGAAAATTTTATCGAACCTTGGCTAAATATAGACTAGTCACCTATATTTAACCTAGGGACAGTGGAATATAGTCTGACTAACTATATTCGACTTAGAATTTTCAAATACTGAGAGTAGTTGTACTAGGGTTATGTTTAGGTTGATTTCCTACATGAACTCGATAAAACCACCAGAATACATTAAAACAATCTAGAGACACGATAATGTCTTACCACTCAGCGAAATCTTAACACCTTATTTGTGTTACCTAACTTCATTCTTGAAAGTTTTCATTTATGAGATAATCCGAACTACTATCTTGGGATAGTTATCAATTATTCTCTTCATCCTGTAGAAGTACCATCCTGTTTAGGATACCATTCCATCATAAACTTTTAAAATCTCTTAAGATTTTCAAAACAAACTCAACATCTATACCTAAGAGTATTAATGTTAAGCATACACTACACACTTTTGTTCATCAACATATCATAACATTATCTTCACAACCGTTAGAACCACAAGCTCATTAACAGATCTTGATGCACTTGTAAAGCTCAAATCATCCTTAGTTACACCACAAGTACCCTCATCAGCTTTACAAGTTTGAATATTCATCTTGTACTTTTGGAACACCAGTATCATCTTGTAATACACTACCTTGTAACTCACCGGCTAAGTACGAATGTTGTGTCGGGAATTCTTGAGTAGGATGATTTATAATGTCCTTATTTGAATGGATTGGGATGCCTTTTTATTTAAATAAAGAAATTATAAATCATCGAACCATACGTTTATATTCCTTTAGTTACATTGTTTGGGATGCCTCTCTATGTAAATAAAGAATTATAAACAAGTGGGCTTATTTATATCCGAAATAACATAAGTATGAAGTCAATGAACACTAGATACAACAACAGATTACCTACTAGGCTATGATTGCAACAACTATCCCAATTTCCATAAGTACGAGATTTACATTTTGGTTTTCATAATGATAGTGCAATAACAAACAAACTCATTACGGGGCCATGTAGCCATATGCATGGGCAGTCATACCAAACTCGTTGTGAAGCCATGTAGCCATATGCATGGGCAGCCGTACAATTCAAACAGGACTTGGTCCAACCACATGTTCAACCTTTATTCCATTATTCGATGTCTATGTCAATTGCAATTGTTGTTCAACTACTATATCAATTGCTATTGATACTTGACAACTATATCGAGTTCTATTTGATATTCAACTACTATATCAATTCCTATTAATACTCGATTGCTATATCAATTTCCTTTGATATTCGACTATTATATGAATCTCTATTGATATTCAACTATGTTATCAATTTCTATTGACACACCGTATTCTGAGACAAATCAAACTATATCACTAGTAATTCCAGACTTTGGTCCTCATAAGTAACCACACATCTTTATCGACACCACTCCAACATATGACACACATAGAACTTCGGGACGAAGTTCCCCGTAAGGGGTAGAGACTGTAACAATTCGCAATTTCAGGTTAATTAATTTTCCCGGAAAATTTCACTATTCACTTTTACTATTCATTTTTCCCGAAACTTTCCCGAAAATTGATTTTTATTTGATATTCTCGAGTGATAAATCATTTCCATGGCAAATTAAATGTTTGACATTCGTCAGATCATTTTCGTGAAAGTTATTAAGGAATTACACGTTTTAGGGTAAAACGTCATTCAGAAATTCTACGTACAACGAAACTCGACCGCGTTAAGTGACCCCGCATCAGAAAAATATTTGACACACTCATGATTTATTTGAGAATTAATCGTGACTGAGAAAAACATGACCAAAGACTTCCCAGCAGGTCACCCAAGCCTGTACTAATCTCACATGAGCACGCTTAACCGTTTGGGCGATTAACCGTTAGACCACAAAACGCGTTTCTAAGACTCTTTGAGTTTTCAACTTCTTAGAAAAAGCCAACATATTCTTTCCCTCCTCCATTGACCAAAAATCATCCCTTGATGTTATAAGTCATTTCGTGATTTTTAGGCTTACGGTTTGATGTCTAAAAGACATTTAACACCAACCGACACTAGACTGAGCCCAGTCTAGACAATATAAGTCATTTTAAATCATTTTTATCACATTAGAAAAGTAACATTTTACTTTTCTCAATTTTACGCAATATTCGTACGTTTTACGTATTACGCGTTTTAGACCCGTGTTTCCAGTTTTTAGCAGGGTTTACCACCCAGATGGAACCTACCACTCATTTTATATTTTATTATGGAACTTATTGACATGTTTATCAATACTTTCAAGTTCCATAATTTTACGACACCCGGTTTTACGTTTTGAGGCTTAATCATTTACGATTGGCATTTCCCGGAGTCAAAACTCATCCAATACCTTGGATAATACCAAGAAAAGTCCACCCTTGCTCTCCAAGTTCATATGAACCGCCATAGGGGGGGGGGGGTTTTCACACTAGGTGGCTTGATCTCAAGCTTAATGGCCTTAGATTTCATCCATGTGTTCACCTTGGCCTCCAAGGTTGGACTAGTCAACATTTCTAACCTCCTCCAAGCCATATAAATACCCCCCTTCCCCTCCTTGGCCGTCCCTCATCACACACACACCCACACCATCTCATTTTCTCATTCTCTTCAAGTTTCATGCAAGATTCAAGTGATTCTTCAAGGTAGAAACCCTAGTTAGATTATCATTAATCAAAACACTTCCATAACTTCATATACTTGGTGATTTCTCTTGAGTTTGAATCCACTCAAGTCACCTAAACCTTCATCATCCATCTTTCATGAATACCAAGGGTAGAAAGATTGCATGAAGTGAAAAAGGGTTGAAGCAAGTCTATCAAAGTCCTATCCTTACATGTTAACTTCCTTTCATCTTTGAAAGCCAAAAGTTGTGAGCCAAACCCTAACTTGATTCTTGTTAAATAATCATGTTCATGTTATTTACATATTATTTGTGCTATATATTGTCTTGTTATCATGTCCATGATGTATAAAAATGACCAAAACAAGTTATTGTTATTGATTGTTACAACAAGTTACTAAAACAAGTAAACTAGTGACTTTCTTGGTAAGACCTGATCAAAATGGTAAAAATATGATGTTGGATTATTACATATTACAGTAGAGGACTTAACAAGGAAACCATAGCAATTTGAACCACCCAAAACGAGTATACGAGTCAAAAGTTACGCCCATTTGAAGTTACCAAAACTTTGCGGCAAACTGCCAAATACCATTCTGATCAAATTTGGGTTTTGAAAGTCCCACTTCTGGTCCGATTCATCAAAAAGTTAAAACACGAAAGTTGTCCGGAACGACGTTTTCGTTCAGGAACAAAGAAGCTCGAGCCCTGAAAACGCTTTCCGAGTGATAAATTTCTTCAAATTCAAAACAGCCCATTTTTAGACAAAGTCATTACATCTAGGTTATGGTTTATGAAGACCAAAGGGGTCTTATGACCTAGAATCAAGACCACAACCATGGCTAGAGCCAAGGTTGAGTCTCATGACCTTGGAACAAGGACCAAAGGTCATGGCTAGGCCATGACGAAACGACCATACAAGCTTATTTAGGCGAAAACATGAAACAAGGAATTAGCGAGAACTTGAACAAGCAATTTGGATCTACTTCACTTAAAAGGGAACCATGAGATATTACCAAGAGAAAATGGTCATACAAAACTTATGAAACATACCCTAATATCAATCTTCATGTACTAATAAACTTTCCTAAGTTTATTCAAATATCGGACAAGTAACTTTTCGGATCAAAACTTATATCTATATACTTTATCAACTACTACAATAGTAGGGAGCCTCATGTGAGGAGTTCATTATGTAAGCCGTCGAGTTGAGTTGTGGATTTACGAGTTAAAGTGTCCTGGCTCCTCGAACGCTTACTAACATGACTTCTGAATTATGTCGGCCCGAACGGTAGTAAACGATATATAAACATACATGTTTCATGAATCATTTCTTTCAAAGACTTACATTATACATCATACCACATCATGGACTATAATGCAAGATATATATATAGGCACTACTTCATAGTCTTTACTCCGATCCTAAGTCGCGACATTCTATTATAGGTTGCTCGTAGAAACCTACACGATTCAACCGTTACATTCATTACTTGCTATCTTAACTTAAGGTGAGTTCATAGCCCCACTTTACATTATTACAATGTTTTACAAACCCTTGGGGGGGAATACATGCTATTTTTAACCGAGCACAATGTTTTTAAATTGTATGCTTGCCTGATTGTTTTATTATCACTAAGTACCAGCCTTGCTAAACCGAGATCCCTTATTATGAACCATTTAATCACTAGCAATAGTGAGCGCAAATATTGTGAATAGGCCTATTGGGATTGACGAATCCCATTTGTATTGACTAAGTTCAAACAAATGCATTAATATTTGAGATTTAGGTATGTTAGCAAAGTACCTACCGGGATAAATCTGCCAATCGATATTGGTACACGTTAACGTTATGGTGTCATAAGCTTAGTGTATAATAACTGTTCCGGGCATATAATAACGTAGCCTACCTGTTTTGTTTTCCAAACATTGGTGTGAGCCTATAGCTCACACTACCAACATATTGTGTTCAAACATTTAACAAACTCTATGAATATCACTCAACCTTTGTGTTGACCTCTCAAGCATGTATTTCAGGTTCATGACGATCAAGGATGGCACGGAAGGGCACGGATGTTCAAAAGGGCTATAAATTTTATTATCATTCAAAAACTCACTTAATGTGATTTGTAAACATGGAACCAATTGGGACCTCATTTTGTAACCTCTGATATTTATATAATTTGAATGATAAATCTTTTAAAACGATTCAATTGGAGTTCGTTTTCTATTATTGTGACTATTGTGCCGTCGAGTAACACCCAGTTCGAATTCCGCTGCAACCATGAATTGGGGGTGTTACACAACACAAAGTGACGTATTAAAGTTTAATTTATTTCAAAAATACCAAATATCTGGGATACAAGACATTATTAAGTTAAGAACGTGTTTTATTCTGAAGGAAAATAAGTAGTTTATTATGGTTCTTGTCATGCTTTTGCCCACTCCGTGCCATCCAGATCCGTCTTGTTTAGTTACCTGAGATAAACATGCTAAAGTCAACATAAAGTTGAGTGATATTCATAGGTTTGAGTTTAAGAGTTTGAATCACAAGTTAAGAATGTATTGTAATCACATACAATCAATATGTTAAAAAATCAATGTTCCTGTTATTGCCTTAAGCTCATGATACTCAACGATTAACAGCCAATCATAAATGTGGATTATGATGGTAAGTAATAGGCCCCCAAAGATAGGTATTTGTCAAATACCTATTTATAAGAACAATAAAGTGCGCCTGGTGTTTTCTCCAACAACCAAACGAGGATTGTCAATCACTAATAGTACTATCCACAATTATTTACGTTCACCCTTCAAGTGATTAAGGTTCATGATCGAGTGACTTCTGACAATAGTAACTTAAGCAAATAACATTGGCCTGACGGTATTTCAATACCCGGTATAAAAGACTTGTGTTCGAGTTTTAAGCATGTATCTCCCCCACGGGAAAATAGTTAAAGAGTGGGCTATGAACTCGCCTTAGTAGTACAGTGGTATGGTAGTCTTAATAAAGCAAGGAAATGGCTTCACACAACACAACCTAAAAGATAATGCAAGTTTCAGTTGATAGTCTAAATCTGGTTTTATCGCGAATGTTAGACATTTAATTATAAATGAATCTCGTGTTTGTTTAAATGTTTGAAGTTCAAAAAATAAAGTTATATATTCATATAACTTGTAAATAAAATGATTGATGATTGATATAAACATAGACGCATCGTTTTACAAGAAATAAATAATGTATCGTTATATCGTTTAATTATAATTACGAATATATAACGTATATATATAAAACTTATCTCGTTTCTTTATCCCGAATATATATTCATTCATATAAACAATATTATTATTTTTATAAAATAATATTTACAGAAAAATCCTTTAAGTTTTATCAATTTTCATATTTTACCCTTAACGGAATATATTTACGTTGTTAGTCCAAAGTTATACATAATTTACATTTTAAGTCCAAAAGTATTATTATTTACATTTCTCACTTCCAAATTTCATTATTAACAGTTTCTAACTTATAAAAATCTGTTTTGATAGTTTATACCCCAAGTTTGCAGTTTTAACACTTTTAGTCCCTCGGTTAAGAAAATTTGCATAGTTAGTCCAAAAATTACCAAATTAATAACTTAGCTTTTTGACATGATAAATAAGCTCAGGGTATTCAAAATAACTTATTTTAACTGCTTATTAGCTTAAAAACAACTTATTTCACTAAATGGACCTTAACGAGACAATATCAAGGCCCGTTAACATTTTCTGATCCAATGGGCTTACGAAAAGTTTGGGCCTGGACTTGGACTATATTTTAAGTTGTAAAAACGTTACAAACAAGCTTATGAGATCAGCTTATCGAATAAGCTTGTTAACAGCTTAACGGGCTTTAAGGCCCAAAAGTTATAAAAGATTTCTGAAATATAGCTTAGAGGTCGATTTACTTTGGCTCTAGAAAACAGTTCATACGAGGCCAATAGGTCGAATAAAAAGTGTCTCTCGTTTATTTGTTATATCAAAAATGGAGTCGAGCTATAAAAAGGCATGGTTATGTGTCGAGTTTACAAATGACAAGACCAAAGCTTATGACCAAAACTTTATATTTAAAACAGTTTTTATACTTAGAAATATTCTAAGTATTTTCGACTAGGTCAAGGTCATAAGGAACGTGTTATTTTTAGTACGTGTATGTTATTACTAGTTCCAAAACTTTATCAAACATGATTTCTAGCGTGGTCAAAAATGAAAAGAAGGAAAAACATATATATGTTATGTTTAATATTTACGAAATAAAAGATAAAAGTAAACGTGTAAAATTGATAAATATAATGAAATAAAATAGAGAGGCTTTGTGTTTTTCTCACCTCACCACGATTTGGTGGGGACTAAGGGTACGTATGGATCAAGCTAGGTACAAGGTTCAACGTAGTATGGTTCACGGCTCAGCAAGGTTCAAGACGAGCTAACTAGGTTCTCCTTGAATCACTTCTACACTTCGAGCTCGTTGTCAACTTCTCGTCCCAAACTTGACACTAGTACTTCACGAATATGTAACTATGGTACGTTTGAGGGTGTGGTTTCAACTGAGCTTGCATGGTGAGGTTTTATAGGAGGTTTTGAGTGTTGTGATAAGTGAAACATGCCAAGTAAGTTATGTGTTGGCTCGTTGGTGAAGTGTGGCACCTCCTTTCCATCCAATCGAATGTAAACACAAAAGGAATGTGTAAGAATGTCTCATGTTCATTCCTGACATTGCATAGTTCAGGTTTGTTGTCATTGGGGAGGCATAGGTGGCTAATAGTAGTTTGTGACACGTTTTTGGTTTTATACACACAAGATTTTGGTAGTTTACTTTGGCTAAATTTGGAGCAGTAAACGAGTGAGACAAAGAGCAAACTTGGTCATTTATGATTCTTTGCTAGGTAGTTAATGAAGTGGTGCAAAGATATAACTAGGTCGTGTGTCAAAATAAAAAGAAACGAGGGGGGTTTTGGAGGGGGGTCGCGACTGGGAAAAAAAAAGAAAAGAAAAGAAAATGAAAAATAGGCCGGTTGGGCCTTGTGGGTTTGGGTTTGCTTATCTCGGCCCAATACTAGAAAAAAAAAGAAATGAAATATTAGGTCCGGTTGGGTTATAAACTAGGTAGTGGGGTCCATTTAGACGTGGGGTTCACATAGATAATTTAGGGAGTCGGGATAAGTTCAAGTTATAATAGTGCGTGACCTCGGGAATTTTCGTAGGTTCCGGAATATATAAATATGATACGGTATAGATAACGAAACGTATAATAATATAATTATAAATGTTTTAATTAATATTCGCGATACATTAGACTATCAAGGTTGTGTGTAAGCAACGTTTCTAAGCAAAAGATAAATCACAATTTACCGTTGTGATTTATATATCAAGTCTAATATAAAAAAAAATTTCACACGCAAAAGTGGGTATTTAAATAACGTAATAACTTGTAAGTATTTACTAACCGTTGGGGAAAATTACGAGAGGCTACACATTCTGACGGCGTCAGGAGTTAAAAATCTGGAAATTTTACCGGTTTTGTTTTTCTAACGGAGTCTTATGGTTTTTGTGAATTATTAAGTTTATTATCTCCAGGAAATCTGCAAACTTTGCCGCCGATTTTACGCGAGGTTGCCTTGTCTATTGTTGTCAGGATTTACAGGTTATTTATGACAAGAAGATGATTTATATTCTGGAAGGGAAGCTTTGATTGTTCGTTTTCTTGGAGGAAGATTTAACCTGGCCAACCTATAATCCATACCGAGCGAATCAGGGGAGTATTTGATTTCATTCTCTTTACTTCTTAACTTTTACATTCTTTACTTGAACATTGGGGACAATGTTCATCCTAAGTGTAAGGGGAGGGTAAAAAGATGATACCTTACATATGCACTTTCGCTTGAGTTTGTTTTGTTTGATAGTAGATGTGTAATAAAACTATGAGAAATACTTGTTAGTGTAATTTTAGCGCCAAATTTAAATTTTTTTACAACATTTAGGAGTGAAACTTTAGCCATAGCAAGCGTCTCATGGATAGGAGGTTGTATGACTAGCACATAACCGTATATTCAGAAAAATTTTCCACCCAAAAACGTGAGGTTCGCCTTTAGATTTGATAGGAAAAGCATTTATTATTGGTGCTTATGAGTGTACCGGTAGCATTTAGATTCTAGAACTTGCGTTAGTGATGCATCCCGAGACCGCTAGTGAGACTACATTCGTGTGGTAGGATTTACTACATGATAAGAGGCATTAGGATCACCCTTGTGTTAAACCCGTATTATAATTACTTGACCATTTAAGTCATATTACTTGGCTAGTTAAGTCAACTAATTTTTTCCACACCCTTTGCGTTGTACTCATTTTTAGTACACGATACCCCTAGTACACCCCTCCGAGCCTATCTTTTCGTTTCTAACTTTAAGCATCTTACTTAAAGGAAGAATTTGTTACACCCCACTTAAATGTACAACCAAATCGCCTTAGCCTTCCGTGTATGCGCTCATTTTTAGTGCATTATTGTTATTTGTTAAACCCTAAGTTAACTTTCTAATTGATTACATGGTTGCTAAGTCGAGTCATATCCTTGTACATATTGTTTTGGGACGATTGGGACTCATGGGTAAGTACTTATTTATGGAGTAATGGGGAAGAACATAATATTATTACCCCCATATGTATGTTAATCTTAAAAGTGCTCCAAGTGTTTTGATTTTCTTAATTTGAGTGATTAGATTAGTTAATTGTAAAGTATGTAAAGATTCAAGTGTAAGGGGAATTCTCATCCCCTATGATGTATTATTTTGGATGGTAGGGTAAGAGTGTATGCAAAAAAAAATAAAAAAATAAAAAAAAATAAAAAAAAATTATATAAAAAAAAAGTAAAAAAAGAAAAAAAAAAAGAAAAAAAAAAAAAAGAGAGAAAAAACATACGGACTACCATCCCGTTTTCATTCTATGTTCATTTTATATTTTTGTTATTTTTCATTTATTAGCTTAAGTCGAATCTAGTCTTGGCTTAGCAACGCCATCTTGTACATGTAATTAACCAAGATTGTTAACTCGCCACCAGTAAAATTTCCTTTATCCAACAAAACCGTGTAATTCATATCCCTACACCTAACGTTACAACCCTTTAAAAGACCTCTTTGATAGTTTATCCTAGGTGCGTACGCCATGTGGTAGAGGTTTGATCCTTTCCCAAGCCTATGGTAATCTATTTTGCTATGACAGGTAGTGAGAGATATCTTCCATTTCCATAATGTTATATTACTTTATTACACCCGAGAGATGTGAGTATCTAAACACTATTTGTGAGGTGCTTGTGTATGACCTCCGTGCTTGTCTATTGGTCTTTAGTGGAACGATTATTTGTTGTAATTACTTTTATATTAGTGTTAAATGACCCCTAACTTGTCTTTTGAGTAGAATAAAAGCTCATTTGCTTGAGGACAAGCAAATCTCAAGTGTAAGGATATATGATGAGGCGAAAAATGATCCGTTTTTAGGGGGTCATTTAAGCCCGAATCCGAATTTATTTGATCAAATATTGCCCTAAATCGTTCCTTTTGTGATTTTAGGTGTTTGGAGAGTGAATTCTGGAAAAGAAGCCATTTTGGACGTTTTTGGAGCATAAAAGTGAAGAAAACGGCAAAGTACCAATTTTCCATGCTGAAGACACAAGGTGACGGCGTCAGCCATGAAGAATAAAATACCGAAGGTGGTGACGGCGTCAAAAGTCATCCTGACGGCGTCAAAGTGGCAAGAATAAAATACCGTGGTTGGTGACGGCGTCACATAGGCCGTCATAAGTAGATCAAGGCCGTCCGAGGAAGTATTTGGCGGCGAGGTGACGGCGTCACATGGTAGTCTTGACGCCGTCAGCCTAGTTTTCCTATATATAGTTTTCTAGTTTTTTCATTAAAAAGAGAGAAGTTTTGGTGAAACCCTAAAGACGAATTTGGTGTATCTTTTACAGGTTTTTCAAGGGTTCCAAACCCTTGAGACCTTGCATTGTAATTGAGATAAGTGTTCTTCCAATTCAATCAATATGTCTATGTGTTGGTTGTTTATATCTTGTTCTTGTCTCAATTCCATTATGCTAGGCTAGATCTCTTTTGTGTTTGCTTAGATCTAATGAAACCTAGATGTTGATTATGTGTTGATTACTTGTCTATTCTTGTCTTGGATGAATGATTTTATATGTTAGGCTTAAGAAAACTGGCAGATCTCCAAATGGTAACATGCTTGAACGTCTTAAGAAACATGAACCGAGGCGTACTAGGTCTTTATTGGTTGTATTTAATGCATGAGCCACTGTTTACAATCCCTATAGTTGTGCTGGGTCATGGTGTAGGAGGAGATAAGAGCTCATAGAGTTGGGGAGTTATGTATGCCACCCCACGAATGGTATTAAGGAATACAATCCGTCATCCATACAAGTATAACAAGTAATTAACGTGTAAAAGATATCTAGGGAGTAGTGAAGTCTAAGTAAACACAATTTCTCCAATTACTGCTTACAACCTTAGTATAATTTAGTTTAATTTCATTTTCAGTATTTTATTTTAATTATATATTAGTTTTGGGTTAGTTGAATAGCAACTAATTCCGCCCACTCTTCCAAAACCCGAGATTTTACCTGCTTTCATAAAAATATAAAAATACAAAAATAATCATCCCTCACCTTTAGAACTATTAATTAGGTTTTCTAATCCTAGCGACACTATTCCTAAGCTGAACGATCAATCCCCCGGTACTTGTCACTATACTATACTACAACGATCAGGTACACTGCCTGGTGGGGGTTGTAAGCTTCTCGAGATCCCTCGAGAGGTAAAGCCTGTTGCGATTCCCACGCATCACAACACCTATGGTTCCTTCTAGCACATCCTTTATATCCCCATTCAATTCCTCATCAACTTTGCTCTTATCAAGCCCCTCATTCTCATTTCCCAAACCATTTAGCATATCATACTTGTTGGTAGATTTAACACCAGCTTCATTCTCGTTATTACCACTCTGATCTTTCTCATTCAATACATTACCATTACCATTCTGCTTCCTTCTATACTCTTGCCTTTTAAATCCCATGTTTGTGTTTTTAAAGCAATCCTTTGTCTGTCCTTTATTCATACTATCATTCTTTTGTGTAGCAGCATACTTGTAAGGGTTAGCTTGGTATCTATTATTAAACCTCCTACCTTGCATTCCTACCTCATTCTTATCCCCAACATTTTTTCCATTATGACTTTCCATTCCTTCTTTTGCCTTATCATTCTTATCCTTTTCAATTTCATCAGAACTCTTAGGTCTAGCATTACAATTCAAAAAATCATGCCCAAACACTTTGCAATGCTCACAAACTGGTGGTTTCCAATCATAAACAACTTTCACAGTCTTTGAACCTTTTACATTATTTTCTTTATCTCTATACTGGATTTCAATACTCTCTTTAAGACTCTTCTCAGCTGATATTTCAACAAGGACCCTTGCATAGCCAAGATTACCCATACCTTTATGACATATTGTAGCAGTCATGTTATCCATAAGAATAGGTATACCCACACTACTAGTTAATGCAGGTACATAGTTTCTATCACTTTGTGCTTTCTTTATGTTTTTTTTGGTGTTATTGGGGGGTGAATTTTTAAAAACCAAGGCCAAGAGAGTGCAATTGTTTCGGTTGGTGAGGCAACCGAATTTTTGAAAAAAGTGGGGGGCGACGCGTCGTATGTGGCTGAGCTAGGGGGAGAAACGCGTTGCTTTGCTCGGTTGTGGTTGCCAAACGACGCCCACTAGCATCAGTCTAATAATACTAGATGATTAGAGTGTGTTTGGGATTGCTTATACTTAAGGGTTTATGTGCTTGGTTTTTTTAAGGAGATAAGCAGTTTTGAGTAAACAAGTAAACGACTAAACACAAGAGGCTTTCCGTGTTTAGGCTACCTGGGTCTGGGGAGGGCGAGTCTTTGACTTAGATGTATGTGGCCTAACCCTAGTATTCCTTAACCGTTTCTGACCCTTTTCCCCTGCCATCCTCAAGATGTGTACCTAGTAAGGTTTGAACTCGAGACCTATTGTGATGCTCGACTATTAGACCACTTTGGTGGTGTTTTAGATAAAGCAATTTTGAAATGTTTAGTATAATTGCTTATTCTAGGGCTATTAAGAACTTTGAAATGAAAGTTACAAAACCAAATATTAATTCGAATGCAAATTCTAATCTAAATCTAAATTCTAATCGTAAATCTATTTACAAACTAAGGGCCCGTTTGACTTGTAGATGAGTTTATGATTAGGATTTGAATTTTGATTTGAATTTGATTTAGGCATTGAATTTGAAGTGAGAAAATATTATATTTAATTTAAAATGATTAATACTACTAGTTAATAGAGGAATTAATAATTAAAATTAATATTTAAAGAATAAAAGATTGTGGCCAATATATATCTAAGAATATTCTGGTTCACTCCCGCGCGTGAAACTAAAATGATAAAACCAAACAATGGATTTGACACATCTTTCAACCCAACGCCACCTAAACCAACATACAAGACATACTCTGGATCCTTAATCCTAATCCAAATTGTAACCCTTCTCCATCTCTTCTTTTATCATCTTTTCGTTTCTTTCACCGAACATAGTGTACAACGAGAGAGAAGCTATCAATGCAAAAGTGAACATTATTAAAGCAGTGAAACGTGTAGAATATTACACACAAACAACAAACTGGGAGTGTATGAAAAAAAGACATTCATAAGTGATATTACCTCCAAACAGCAATCCCCAAATGTAATATCTTCGACATGGCCAAGGCTTTCTAAAAGTCCCATGATCTACCAGAACCAGAAGGATCTTCCCAGGGACAATCCTCTAGATAGATTAGAAGTCCTTAGGAATGATTGAAAAAAGGAGAAAAGTGAGAAAGGGAAGAGTGCCGACTGAGATAGAGCTAGGACTGAACAAACCCAACAAGGTTCTAGTGATGAAGTCTCGGTAAGCACTGAAGGGGTTGAAGAATGAAAAAGAAATGAAATGAGAAAGGGTGAAAAGAAATAGCCCTCCATATATTCAACCTTAGGGCAGAAACCGGGTTCAACTTCATATGCTACTAGTGGTTACTAAGGTGACAGTGTGACACTGGTATTGAAGACAAGACGTCATGGACCCAGTGACGCACTGCACTAAACTTCCCAACCACTCAAGTTCTCTTAAAAGAGCTTGTTTCATTCTCACGGGGAACCCTGTGCAATGTATCGACCGCTCATTGCGAGCTATGTTGATACCTAAACAGGAGACGCCTCCTAGTCTCTAGGAGCGGATCAAAATGCACTATTGAGTCTAGAGCCAAAGAGATCATCCATAAATCTGATTAGGACACACTTCCAATATGCTTATTGTTTCACACAATGTGGAAAATAAGATAACATATTTAGAGTCCTACGCATTATCCTTGTGGTGTTGCCAGAACATCCGAGTGATATGAAAATATTCACAATGACGATGGAAATCCTTCTAGAGCGAACATCTCTCAAGCTCTTGGTAGGTGACATGTGAGATCCATCTTGGATCAATGATCAAGTGAAAACTGGAAAGCAACGATGGTGCGATTCAACATTGAATCAAACTTGTTCCAGGATATGGATTGACGGATACTTTTGCAAAAACCTTTCAGTGTGCTCACCAACTAACTTTTGAGCACATTGATTGTGTATAATCTTTTAAACAAAAAGTACTTTTGATGGAAATGTGATTCAAAGTACAAAACTCTCGTCGTGTCTCAAATATGCTTATTATATGACACGCGAGTGATTTCTCTAAATCAATTTCTCATCAATCAATGAATATCAATTCACCGATTTACTCTATCGTGCTGTCTACTTTGAGACGTTCCGATAAGAGAACATGCTTAGTATGATGATTCCGAAGTGGATTCTTTGGAATTGTTATTACTACAAGCTGGAAATTCCTGTCAAGGAGAGTCTTCTTTAAAAGAGATTCTACCTGATCATAGGTCGGTTCTCACAGAACCGGAGGGTAGTCTGTCCTGTCAAAACGAATGAAAAAGCCATATTCGTTCTCTATCTTTATTGCTAACTATTTTATTTTAGGAACATATAAAGATGGCGATGGTGATACCCAACTCCAGCTGGATCGTGTTAATCCACACCTCATGCTCACACTTCCTAATCACTATCAATGATGATCATGAATGATGAGAGACTCACTACAATAAATGTTGAGAGACTAACTACAACGTTTCCGCAACTCTGATGAAAAGTCTCCTAATCCAGAAGAGTGTGAGCATGACGGTCCTAAAGTCACTACATCACATGAAGGCGATACAACTAAGGATGAGCTTGGAGATTTACGGTGGCTGATGATCTCATAGAAAGCTCAAAGATCATGATTATGCCTATGGAACCTCAAATCACAAGAGCATTGCTTGGTGTACAAAGTGAGCCAAAAGTGAAGAATCAGAACCTATGAGCTACAAAGTCTAAAGAATGCTTGAAGATCAAAGAGCTTAATTTCCAAAGGTGACCTCGCTTAGGGGGAGATTGTTAGGAATACAATTATTCCTATAAAAGACTCGGTCACCTAATTGATGTAATAGCATTTAAGATAGCCCGTAGTTAGTTTATTATATATTAGTTTAATTTAAGTAACACCGTGGAAGAAGGACGGGTCTTTACCCACCGTATGCCTGATCCACAGCCCGGGTGTGGGCGGTTTTATTTCTTTGTATAAATATCCCTCTCCCACCAAGGGAGAGGGTTGGAGCTTCTAATCATACAACTTATTTCTCTTTCATTTTCTCTCTCTAGAACTCCCAACTCTCTCTCTTTCTCTCTCTAAACTCTTCTTCTTTCTTTATTCTCAATTCGATCCAAACCACAAGTATCCATACATGTTATGAATTAGAATATCCTACACCAAATATAAAATGAGAAATAAAATACCTAAAGCAAATAATACGTTTTTTTTTTTTTTTTTTTTTTTTTTTTTTTTGCGCAACGGTGAATATATATTATCTCAAAAACAAAATACATGAAAAACATCCAAATCATTTTGCTGGTGACATACCTCAGCAACTGAAATTGGAGCTAAACCAAACATTCAACATGCTACTCAACAACCAAACATACATGCAGCAGATACAAACATACAAGAGTGACCAAATCACTAATTCACTACAACATTCATTCTTGAAAATTCCTTATAAAAGGGCACTCAGTTTTCCACTTAGCTTCCCATCCTTTCTTATAGATCTCAAACATTCTGAGAGGCCATATCTTTGTTTCCTCAATAGTAGGTATCTTTTTATTGTTAACAAGCATTTCAACAAGAGTTTGCTCCTTCTTCTAAAGTAGACTTACATCAGGCCTTCATTTATACTCTTCAATCAATGCAACATATTGGTTATGTGAAGTAGAAATGCGAGGGAATTCAACATTGTATTCTTCTCTAATACTTCTTGTACCATCTGAAACTTCATCTGCACTTAAAACTTTTGCAACATGATGAGGCGAAAAATGATCCATTTTTAGGGGGTCATTTAAGCCCGAATCCGAATTTATTTGATCAAATATTGCCCTAAATCGTTCCTTTTGTGATTTTAGGTGTTTGGAGAGTGAATTCTGGAAAAGAAGCCATTTTGGACGTTTTTGGAGCATAAAAGTGAAGAAAACGGCAAAGTACCAATTTTCCATGCTGAAGACACAAGGTGACGGCGTCAGCCATGAAGAATAAAATACCGAAGGTGGTGACGGCGTCAAAAGTCATCCTGACGGCGTCAAATTGCAAGAATAAAATACCGTGGTTGGTGACGGCGTCACATAGGCCGTCATAAGTAGATCAAGGCCGTCCGAGGAAGTATTTGGCGGCGAGGTGACGGCGTCACATGGTAGTCTTGACGCCGTCAGCCTAGTTTTCCTATATATAGTTTTCTAGTTTTTTCATTAAAAAGAGAGAAGTTTTGGTGAAACCCTAAAGACGAATTTGGTGTATCTTTTACAGGTTTTTCAAGGGTTCCAAACCCTTGAGACCTTGCATTGTAATTGAGATAAGTGTTCTTCCAATTCAATCAATATGTCTATGTGTTGGTTGTTTATATCTTGTTCTTGTCTCAATTCCATTATGCTAGGCTAGATCTCTTTTGTGTTTGCTTAGATCTAATGAAACCTAGATGTTGATTATGTGTTGATTACTTGTCTATTCTTGTCTTGGATGAATGATTTTATATGTTAGGCTTAAGAAAACTGGCAGATCTCCAAATGGTAACATGCTTGAACGTCTTAAGAAACATGAACCGAGGCGTACTAGGTCTTTATTGGTTGTATTTAATGCATGAGCCACTGTTTACAATCCCTATAGTTGTGCTGGGTCATGGTGTAGGAGGAGATAAGAGCTCATAGAGTTGGGGAGTTATGTATGCCACCCCACGAATGGTATTAAGGAATACAATCCGTCATCCATACAAGTATAACAAGTAATTAACGTGTAAAAGATATCTAGGGAGTAGTGAAGTCTAAGTAAACACAATTTCTCCAATTACTGCTTACAACCTTAGTATAATTTAGTTTAATTTCATTTTCAGTATTTTATTTTAATTATATATTAGTTTTGGGTTAGTTGAATAGCAACTAATTCCGCCCACTCTTCCAAAACCCGAGATTTTACCTGCTTTCATAAAAATATAAAAATACAAAAATAATCATCCCTCACCTTTAGAACTATTAATTAGGTTTTCTAATCCTAGCGACACTATTCCTAAGCTGAACGATCAATCCCCCGGTACTTGTCACTATACTATACTACAACGATCAGGTACACTGCCTGGTGGGGGTTGTAAGCTTCTCGAGATCCCTCGAGAGGTAAAGCCTGTTGCGATTCCCACGCATCACAACACCTATGGTTCCTTCTAGCACATCCTTTATATCCCCATTCAATTCCTCATCAACTTTGCTCTTATCAAGCCCCTCATTCTCATTTCCCAAACCATTTAGCATATCATACTTGTTGGTAGATTTAACACCAGCTTCATTCTCGTTATTACCACTCTGATCTTTCTCATTCAATACATTACCATTACCATTCTGCTTCCTTCTATACTCTTGCCTTTTAAATCCCATGTTTGTGTTTTTAAAGCAATCCTTTGTCTGTCCTTTATTCATACTATCATTCTTTTGTGTAGCAGCATACTTGTAAGGGTTAGCTTGGTATCTATTATTAAACCTCCTACCTTGCATTCCTACCTCATTCTTATCCCCAACATTTTTTCCATTATGACTTTCCATTCCTTCTTTTGCCTTATCATTCTTATCCTTTTCAATTTCATCAGAACTCTTAGGTCTAGCATTACAATTCAAAAAATCATGCCCAAACACTTTGCAATGCTCACAAACTGGTGGTTTCCAATCATAAACAACTTTCACAGTCTTTGAACCTTTTACATTATTTTCTTTATCTCTATACTGGATTTCAATACTCTCTTTAAGACTCTTCTCAGCTGATATTTCAACAAGGACCCTTGCATAGCCAAGATTACCCATACCTTTATGACATATTGTAGCAGTCATGTTATCCATAAGAATAGGTATACCCACACTACTAGTTAATGCACTTATCCCATCCACACTCCAAGCTTCCAAAGGAATATTAATCATCTTTACCCACATAGGTAATTTCCTAGGCTCAATTTTTTCCATATTCATCTCAGGACTCCATTTTTGCACAAACAGTGTGTTATTATTAACCATCCAAGGCCCCTTTTCAATCACACTATCCATTCCTTCTTTGTTTCTAAACTTGAACAAGAATTGACCATTATTATATAGACAATGTCTTGAACACCAAACTTACTCCACATTCTCCTAATGTTGTATCTAGATTCATTAGGATTCATACTATAACCCACAAATTGGCCAGTGAGATTCCATTTCTCACTCCCTTTTAGAACTAGTATTTCATCAAACACTACAACTTCACTTCCTAATTCAGTAGTTACAGTTGGGACAAAAGTGAGTTTAGTAGGAACTTTATCTTTAGTAACCATATTAGCGTAAGAAATAGCAGTCTTGTTCTTCTCACCATTTGATTCATTCATGACCTCACTACCATCAATCTTATCATTCATACTATTATTGACATTATTCACAGAAAGCTCAACATTATTCAATTTCTCAATATCCACAGTATTACTTACAGTTTGTTCTGGTGATTCAAGTAATTCAGAATTTACATCCTTATCCACAATAGTTGTAGTTTTTGCTAACCCCTCCTTATTCACGACCTTCACTCCGGATTCACTTGTTTCCCCATTTCAAAACATTTTGACGTTCTTTGTTTCTATTACTAACCACATAATAATTAAAACTCACCGGAATCTTCGTATTCCTATTAGACGTTCTTTGTTTCTTTTTATTTGTCATGATAACGAAATTGTAAAGAAAAAAAACAGAACAAAAACTCAATTTGGGGTTTTTCTCAAAACTCAACAAAAATGAAATTGAAAAAGATCATAATGTGCGCAATAACAATACGATTCGATTGCATTATTCAGCTTTGAAAATCATTGAGTTTTTCGATTAGAAATGAAGGTTTTAGATGAATTTTAATGATGGGAAATGGTAGGAGAACGGTTAGAGGAGAGAGAAGGGATGAGCCATTTCATGTTTAGGCGTATTTTTGAATTATGCATAAATGTTTTTTTTTAAATCTGATTGTGGAAGCTTTATTCTTTGGATGTTTTAAGTTTTTTATAATGTATATAGCTCATTGAAGGAACTTTATCTAGCTTATTTTTTGGATCCAATATTTTTTCTTTTTTAAAGATTATTCATACACTTATATACAGTTAATGAAACTCTTGTTTGAATACAGGACAATAAGATTTGAACGAACAATTTTTTTTAAGGAAAACACTATTTTCTCATACAAGTTGTTCTTACTTATCTTTCTACTCACAGGATTCTGACAAGTGACAAGTGTCAGAACTGACAGTTTTAATGCAAAGAGAGAATGAGTTTGAAAAAATATATAATATTATTGTGTGTGTTGGAGGATTAATAAGAGGATATTATAGAAGTCTTTAGCAATGTTGTTGTTGTTGTTGTGTTATTATTATTATTATTATTATTATTATTATTATTATTATTATTATTATTATTATTATTATTATTATTATTATTATTATTATTATTATTATTATTATTATTTATTTATTTATTTTTTATTATAAACATCACTTTATTGAAAAACAAATAGGATTTTACAAGAAATTAGTGGGGAGCCGAGAAACTAACTGAGCTCCCACACCTCTAGCTACAGCAAAACCAATCCTACTAAATATATATGGAGCCGCACGTGCTCCAATGTCTTGGGTCATAGAGAATCGTCTGATGCGCTTTAATAAGTTCACTGCATCCTTTTCAAGTTCTCCGAAAGAAGAGAATGAAAAGGGGAGGAATCCATATCCGATATCCGCGCATTTAGCAGCATATTTGACACGTTTACGCTGTGCGGCTTCAATAACCGCCCGACCGGGCATAAAATCAACCATACACGAACGTGTCAAAGGTGACGATCCTGTAAGATCAACGCAAACATCACGACCACCATCCCAAGAATAAAGTAATATATCGGCCGGACGTAAGGTTTTGTCCCTCTCTCCACGAAGCCCAATATCTACCTCCTTACGAACTGAAACTCCAGACCGAACACATATATCAACAAGAACATCACGCACAACATTGTGCCGATGTTTAATACCAACTAAGCCTGCGCACGATACAGCATGATCTCCAAAAATATCCCCAGGAAAAACCTTAGAACAAGCTGAACATGGCATCTGGACAGTAAAAAGGGGAACACCCAACCGATAACACAAAACACATCGGTAAGTCCTGGCATTCATAGTCTGTCCCAATCCGGATATCGGTGCCACCCTAAGCCAATCTGACGTAAAATCCTCTTTTAATGAGTTCCATAAAGCCATCTGTCTAGAAGATAAATGGAAAGTGGATTCAACCGTTTGGGCAACACGCGCGAAATGTATATCTGCCAATTTCTTCATAAGTTTGGGGGCAGCGATTTCACCAGGGTTACTCATAAGGTCAATATCCATATTCACATTAAACGTATATAAAGCATCATCAAAAGAAGGACCAGTCGACACAATACCAGAACTACGGAGAAGCTTAGTCTGTAAGCTGGCAGATTGAAGTCTAGAAGCAAGGAAGGCATAGTTCAAGACATCACCTGCAGAATACACACCCAGTCCCCCGAGAGCAAAAGGTAGGGTGGCGAGTCTCCATTGCCAATCACCAAACCCAGGTCCAGAAGCAGTGACAATACGTTCCAAAGAAGAGCGAAGTGCTGCATCAAAAGAAACCTGAGCACTCTCAAAGACCCGAGGAGGACATGTGCACATAGCAAAATACAACTTGGAAATACCAGCACATGCACGCAGTAGCAACAACTCACACTGAGGATCATTAAGCTTAGCAACAGCATCCATAAGCTCAATAGTTTTAGCAACCCTTTTCATAACAAGCTTACTACTAAACTCGAAATCCACACTGGCGGGACCCCCTAATAATTTAACACCGTGCGAAGGTCGAGAAATATTAGGGGGAAAAACACCAACATACCTGCTCCGTGGGTCTTCCTTCGGCCAAAAGACCTCAGTTTTATCAACATTGAGGTGTAAACCACAACTAGGTCCATCCATCATAATCAACTCTAAAACTTTCCCCACAACCAAAGTATCCCCAATAATAGTACCATCATCAAGATACCATGCTTGAAGAGAAAGAGTCTTGAATCTTACATGCCAAGGGATGTAACACTAAAGCAAAAAGAAGAGGCCCAAGCGGATCACCCTGTTGCACCCCTTGGTGCGACCATAAAGTATGCTCACCATAATATAACCTAGCGGGATTGGAGTAACAGAATTCCACCCAACGTGAAATAGCCGGAACACGAAGGCGAACTTCACGTAACATGACTGCCCGATCCACCATATTGAAGGCGTTCCTAAAGTCCACCAACAACATAGATAACCCCACATCACCCCCACGGTCTTCAATCAACCGATTCACAGCATGAAGGATAGCTTCCCCACCTCCTGAAACACCTACACCAAATTGCAAACCATCAAAATAACCATCCAAAGAATGGCCAATCATAGAAGCACAAACCTTGGAAACTAAACGCCTCCAAACAGTCCCAACAGCAATAGGACGGATCCCCCCTCCTGGTTTAACCAAGGGCATAAGAGGAGCACTAGCAAAGGCCCTTGGCGAACTCTTAAAAAATCTTAATTAAGACATTTGTCTATAACCCGTTTAATGCTGGACTTTAATGACCAACAACTAAAATCCTGGACAAGGCCCAGTTAGCGGCGAATGGACCAACTTGGTAACTTAACACTTTTGTGTTAACAAGGATTGTAATGCCCGCCGCGTTGCGGCGGGGGTTTTTTTTTTGAGAAATTTTTTACATGATTATATAAAAATATCATATGCTTAAATTAGGTTATTTTAGGTGGTTTTAATTGTGGGTAATAGTCTTCTATATTGTTAGACGTCTGCACGATTTTTTTTAGCGGCACGTTATCTGATTTTTTAATATGGTTTCAAAATGCAGCTTCCGAGCAATTTTTTGTTGTCATAATGGTAGGCAAAAAATAGATATTACTATATGATGAGGCGAAAAATGAACCGTTTTTAGAGGGTCATTTAAGCCCGGAATTGAATTTATTTGATCAAATATTGCCCTAAATCGTTCCTTTTGTGATTTTAGGTACTTTAGGAGAGAAATCTGGAAAAGGAAGCAATTCGGACGTTTTTGGAGCATAAAAGTGAAGAAAACGCCAAAGTCTTAATTTTCCTTGCTGAGAACAGTAGGTGACGGCGTCAAGAAGAAAAACTTGACGGCGTCAAGAGTAATTTTCATGACGGCCCAGTAGAGAAATGAAGGCGTCACAAGGTAGAGTGTCAAGAGTAAAATATGTGACGGCCTGGAAAAAGCTATAACGTGACGGCGTCAGAAGTGGATCAAGGCAGTCCGAGAATTCTTTTGGCGGCGAGATGACGGTGTCACCAATTTGGCCTTGACGCCGTCAGCCTCAATTTCCTATATATAGTTTTCTAATTTTCATTCATAAAAAAAGGAGAAGTTTTGGAGAAACCCTAAGGCCGAACTTAGTACGAATTTTACAGGTTTTTCAAGGGTTTTCAGCCCTTGAACCCTTTCATGTGTAATTGAGATAAGTATTCTTTTAATTCAATCAATATGTCTATGTGTTGGTTGTCTATATCTTGTTCTTGTCTTAATTCCATCATGCTAGGCTAGATCTATCTTGTGTTTGCTTAGATCTAATGAAACCTAGATGTTAATTATGTGTTGATTACTTGTTTATAGTTGTATTGGATGAATGATTTCGATGTTAGGCTTAAGAAAACTGGCAGATCTCCAATTGGTAACATGCTTGAACATCTTAGGAAACATGAACTGACGTGCACTAGGTTTTATTGGTTGTATTTAATGCATGAGTAAATTCTAATGATCCCATGTTAGGAGCTTCTTAGCCGGCTCGACATAGGAGTGAAGTAGGCACTCATAGGATTGGGGAATTAAGTGCACCACCCCATGAATGGTATTAAGGAATACAATCCGTCATCCACGCAACTATAACAAGTAATTAACGTGTAAAAGATATCTAGGGAGTAGTGAAATCTAAGTAAACACAACTTCTCCACTTAATGCTCACAACCTTAGTTAAATTATATTTTCATTTTTAGTATTTTATTTTGATTGCATCTTTAGTATTGGGTTAGTTGACTAGCAACTAATTCCGCCCAAATCCTTCAAACCCGAGATTTTTACTTGCTTTCTAAAAAATATAAAAAATACAAAAATAATCATCCCTCATCTCTAGAACTAGTATTTAGGTTTTCTAATCCTAGCGACACTATTCCTAGTTGAACGATCAATCCCCCGGTACTTGTCACTATACTATACTACAACGATCAGGTACACTGCCTGGTGGGGGTTGTAAGCTTCTCAAGATCCCTTGAGAGGTAAAGCCTGGTGCAATTCCCACATATCAAGTTTTTGGCGCCGTTGCCGGGGAATAGTTATTGTCTAGGTTAGAATCTCTTTTTATTAGGTCTACTTGCTAGATTCCTTTCTAGTAAGATTTTATTTTTATTTTTAGGTTTTCTTTAGGCCATCTTATTTCTTTTTGTTTTTGTTCGTAACTCTTCACCACCCGACATCATGGACGATGGGAACATCTTTGAACCCGTCATCCCACCACAACAAAACCCACCACTAGAACCTCTTAGGCCCTGAACCTTAGGAGAATATTCCCGACCTAGCCACCAAGGCTACCGAAACACCATTGAGCTCACCGGAGCCAATGTGACCCCCTTGCGATCCGACACCATCCGGTTGGTGCAAAGCGGATGTGCATTCCATGGACTTCGTTCCGAAGATCCAAACCAACATCTAAAGGACTTCCTTAAAATCGTAGATTCTATAGACCTAGATGTTGCAACTAGAGAGACAACCCGATTACGCCTATTCCAATTCTCTCTACGGGATCAAGCTAGTCAATGGATTGAGCATTTACCCGCGGGATCCATCACCACATGGGATGATCTCACCACTCGTTTTCTTGCTCAATTTTTCCCACCGGAGAGAACTACTAAGCTTAGAAATGACATCTTGATGTTCCAACAACGTCAAAATGAATCTCTTTATGAAGCATGGACTCGTTTCAAGGACTTACTCCAAAAAGTCCCTCATCATGGCATAGATCTTTGGCTCCAAGTCCAAATCTTTTATGACCATATCGATCTCTCCACGGGGTGAGCCATTGACCAATCGGCCGGTGGTAAGCTACGTGATCTAAGTGCGGAACAATCATGGGAACTCATAGAAGATCTTGCTCTCTATGACAACGAAAGTTGGAATGATCCCCGTGATTTGAACAAAACGGTCAAGGCAATATCTTTGCCTTCGAACAACTCTAGCACTCCCGACTGTAGGATCATGGAACTTGAGGACCAAGTCAAGTTTCTCATGAAATCCTACGGAGCTCCTAAGCCTTCAAGCCAAGTGAACAAAATCACTTCTTCATGCAAATTATGTAGTGGTCCCCACGACACTCGTGATTGTGTGGAACTCCCCGGAACAGCTTTTGCGGACTACGCATCCACGCGTACCAACGAAGCGGGAGATAAGTGGTACACTTTCAAGCCCGAGCCAAACCCTTACGGTGATTCATACAACCCCTCTTGGAAAAATCACCCAAACCTTAGGTGGAAACAAAATCAACCCAATTCTTCCAATCCACCTAATCGTTACAAACCAAACGGTCCACCCTCCAACCGTACTTTCAACAACAATCCTTCTAACAAATATGGTAGTACCAACAATCTTGAAGGATTGATGTTAAAGTTCATGGCATCTCAAGAAGCTCGCATAGCTAGGTTTGAAACCGAATTCAACCAACAACAAATGGAGATGACCAACAAGATAGACAACTTGTTGAAGGCTCTCAACAACCAAGCGTTAGCCACACCTAGGAAGGACACTAGGGACACCAATAACGGAATCCAAATTAAGGATCCCTCATCATCCAAACATGTCTACTTTGTCAATGTTGTCACCATTAAACCAATAGATAAGGAGATAGAAGAAAGTGACAAAGATGAAGTTGGAGTAGAAACCGAGACTAGGGATGAAAGTAGGGAAGTTGAGGTTAATAAGGGAGAGGAATTAGAGGAAGTAGAAACTATAGAGAAATACTTTGATAAGACGCTCACCAAGGAAGAACGGGAATACCATAAGGATTTATTCGATAGTCCCGAGAGACCATATATCCTTGGTACACCCCTTATCAAAATGGGAGACCCCTCTAACATTAACATACCATGCAACACAGGGCATATGCATATATGGAAATCTTACATCGATCTTAGATCTCCCGTAAACATCATGACTAGGACTTACTACAATTGGGTGATGAAGAAACAACTTGATTTTAGGATGATGCCCAATAAGAATTTGATAAGTAATTTTGTAGGGAGAGTGAAGGGATTGCATGTGATTATAGGTAATTTCACCTATGAGATCGATTTTATGATAGTGGAAGACACTCGTCCGGTGATAGATGATTGCCTAAGCCAAGTAATATTTGGAAAACCATTTGTTGAGGCCACTAGGATGAGTTATGACCCGACTCTAGGGATAGTTAGATTCAAGGAAGAAAATGATGAGGTTGCCTATCAAATGCCCTACAAAATTGAGCAATACCGCCTCCTTTCTAATATAGAAAAAGAACACAAGCAAGTAGCTTATTATAGGAATGAGGAGGATAGACGTAGAGGAGTAGAGTATGTGAAGAGTAGGATGCTTGGTTTCTACAAAGAATGGTTGCAACTAGGTTCGGAATACAAAACTGGTTTAGAAGACGACCTAGAGAGTGGAACCAACGATGAGGTCACGTAGTAACCCATGACCCTGAGTCTAGCTACAAGACTCGTAAATAAAGAAAAGCGCTTCTTGGGAGGCAACCCATGCTTTGTGTGATTTTTATTTTGTTTGCTTGTTATTTGCTTCCGTATGCATGCTTTATTTTTATTGTTGGTAGATCATGTTTCTCAATTAAATAGTGGAAATACTTTGCTTTGTTGTTTTGGTCTAGTCTTAACTCCACCTAAAAGTATTTTTGCAAAAGATAAGTGTAAGGGGAAACCCCAAATATGTTTTTAAGAAACAAACCGATCATGATTCTCCACAATATTTAAATGAACATGTATATTCATATTTGTTAGAGTCAAATGCTTGTATTGAGTCATAATGAAGTTTTGCAGGATTTTCCAGGAAGTAGGACCAAGTTTTTCCAGAAATTTTCCGGAAACTTAACATAAGAATTTCTGCAGGTCACTTCTGACGGCGTCACGAGTTAACTCTTGACGGCGTCACGTGTAAAAATCTGGAAATTTTACCAGTTTTGTTTTTCTAACGGAGTCTTATGGTTTTTGTGAATTATTAAGTTTTATAATCTCCAGAAAATCTGCAAACTTCATTCCACAAGCATTATATCTTATTTCGTTTTCTAGGATTTAGTAACTTATGTAGGTTGCCACTGATTTTATGCGAGGTTGTCTTGTCTATTTTCTCAGGATTCACAGGTTATGTATGACAAGAAGATGATTTATATACTGGAAGGGAAGCTTTGATTGTTCATTTTCTTGGAGGAAGATCTAACCTGGCTACCTTATTATCCATACCGAGCGAATCAGGGGAGTATTTGATTTCATTCATTTTACTTATTTCACTTTTACATTCTTTACTTGAACATTGGGGACAATGTTCATCCTAAGTGTAAGGGGAGGGTAAAAAGATGATACCTTACATATGCACTTTCGCTTGAGTTTCTTTTGTTTAATGGTAGAAGTGTAATAAAACTATGAGAAATACTTGTTAGTGCAATTATAGCGCCAAATATAAATTTTTTTTACAACATTTAGGAGTGAAACTTTAGCCATTGCAAGCGTCTCATGGATAGGAGATTGTATAACTAGCACATAATCGTATAATCAGAAAAATTTACCACCCAAATATATGAGGTTCGCCTTTAGATTTGATAGGAAAAGCATTCACTATTAGTGCTTATGAGTGTACCGGTAGCATTTAGATTCTAGAACGTGCGTTAGTGATGCATCCCGAGACCGCTAGTGAGACTACATTCGTGTAGTAGGATTCACTACATGATAAGAGGCATTAGGATCACCCTTGTGTTAAACCCGTATCATAATTACTTGACCATTTAAGTCATATTACTTGGCTAGTTAAGTCAACTAATTTTTCCCACACCTTAGCGTTGTACTCATTTTTAGTACACAAAACCCCTAGTACACCCCTCCGAGTCTATATTTTTGTTTCTAACTTTAAGCATTTTACTTAAAGGAATAATTTGTTACACCCCACTTAAATGTACAACCAAATCGCCTTAGCCTTCCGTGTATGCACTCATCTTTAGTGCATTCTTGTTATTTGTTAAACCCTAAGTTAACTTTCTAATTGATTATATGGTTGCTAAGTCGAGTCATATCTTTGTACATATTGTTTTGGGACGATTGGGACTCATGGGTAAAGTACTTATTTTGTGGAGTAATGGGGAAGAACATCATTTATTACCCCCATATGTGCGTTAATCTTAAAAGTACTCCAAGTGTTTTAATTTTTTTAATTCGAGTCATTAGATTAGTTTATTGTAAAGTATGTAAAAATTCAAGTGTAAGAGAAATATTCATTCCCTATGATGTATTATTTTGGATGGTATGGAAAGAGTGTATGCAAAAAAAAAAAAAAAATATATATATATATATATATATATATATATATATATATATATATATATATATATATATATATATATATATATATAGAAAAAGAAAAAGAAAAAAACCATACGGACTACCATCCCTTTTTATTCTATGTTCATTTTATGTTTTTGTTATTTTTTATTTATTAGCTTAAGTCGAGTCTAGTCTTGGCTTAGTAACGCCACATTGTACATGTAATTAACCAAGATTGTTAACTCGCCACCAGTAAAACTTCCTTTATCCAACAAAACTGTGTATTTCATATCCCTACACCTAACGTTACAACTCTTTAAAAAGACCTCTTTGATAGTTTATCCTAGGTGCTTACGCCATGTGGTGGAGGTTTGATCCTTTCCCAAGCCTATGGTAATCTATTTTCCTATGACAGGTAGTGAGAGATATCTTCCGTTTCCATATTTTAATTTATACTTTATTACACCCGAGAGATGTGAGTATCTAAACACTATTTGTGAGGTGCTTGTGTATGACCTCTGTGCTTGTCTTTGGTCTTTAGTGGAACGATTATTTATTGTAATTACTTTTATATTAGTGTTAAATGACCCCTAACTTGTATTTTGAGTAGAATAAAAGCGCATTTGCTTGAGGACAAGCAAATCTCAAGTGTAAGGGTATATGATGAGGTGAAAAATGAACCGTTTTTAGGGGGTCATTTTAGCCCGAAATTGAATTTATTTGATCAAATATTGCCCTAAATCGTTCCTTTTGTGATTTTAGGTACTTTGGGAGAGAAATCTGGAAAAGGAAGCAATTCGGACGTTTTTGGAGCATAAAAGTGAAGAAAACGCCAAAGTCTTAATTTTGCCTTGCTGAGAACAGTAGGTGACGGCGTCAAGAAGAAAAACTTGATGGCGTCAAGAGTAATTTTCATGACGGCCCAGTAGAGAAATGAAGGCGTCACAAGGTAGAGCCTCAAGAGTAAAATACGTGACGGCCTGGAAAAAGCTATAACGTGACGGCGTCAGAAGTGGATCAAGGCAGTCCGAGAATTCTTTTAGCGGCGAGATGACGGTGTCACCAATTTGGTCTTGACGCCGTCAGCCTCAATTTCCTATATATAGTTTTCTAATTTTCATTCATAAAAAAAAGGAGAAGTTTTGGAGAAACCCTAAGGCCGAACTTAGTACGAATTTTACAGGTTTTTCAAGGGTTTTCAGCCCTTGAACCCTTTCATGTGTAATTGAGATAAGTATTCTTTTAATTTAATCAATATGTCAATGTGTTGGTTGTTTATATCTTGTTCTTGTCTTAATTCCATCATGCTAGGCTAGATCTATCTTGTGTTTGCTTAGATCTAATGAAACCTAGATGTTAATTATGTGTTGATTACTTGTTTATAGTTGTATTGGATGAATTATTTCGATGTTAGGCTTAAGAAAACTGGCAGATCTCCAATTGGTAACATGCTTGAACGTCTTAGGAAACATGAACTGACGTGCACTAGGTTTTATTGGTTGTATTTAATACATGAGTAAATTCTAATGATCCCATGTTAGGAGCTTCTTAGCCGGCTCGACATAGGAGTGAAGTAGGCACTCATAGGATTGGGGAATTAAGTGCGCCACCCCATGAATGGTATTAAGGAATACAATCCGTCATCCACGCAACTATAACAAGTAATTAACGTGTAAAAGATATCTAGGGAGTAGTGAAATCTAAGTAAACACAACTTCTCCACTTATTGCTCACAACCTTAGTTAAATTAGTTTATTTTCATTTTTAGTATTTTATTTTGATTGCATCTTTAGTATTGGGTTAGTTGACTAGCAACTAATTCCACCCAAATCCTTCAAACCCGAGATTTTTACTTGCTTTCTAAAAAATATAAAAAATACAAAAATAATCATCCCTCATCTCTAGAACTAGTATTTAGGTTTTCTAATCCTAGCGACACTATTCCTAGTTGAACGATCAATCCCCCGGTACTTGTCACTATACTATACTACAACGATCAGGTATACTGCCTGGTGGGGGTTGTAAGCTTCTCAAGATCCCTTGAGAGGTAAAGCCTGGTGGGATTCCCATGTATCACTATAATTTGTAGTGGAATGTGAATTTTATAAATAAAGAGTAGATTGTTATCATAATGTAGAAAAGGTAATTTGTGGTGGAAGTGGAATGTGAATTTTATAAATAAAGAGTAGTTGGGCCCACTGAAGTGCATAGCAACAGATCAAAGGCAGCTTAATGCAAAGCCCATAAAGAAATTCTTTTTTAATGTAAAGCATCAACATCTTTAGTATATACAAGTAGTCACGTGCACGCCGCGTTGCGGCGGGAATTTTTTATGAAATCGTTCAAGAATTTCCGTATTTTTAGCGCACATATATTTGGTATCGGGTGCATGTTTAGGATGCAACATAGTCATTGGACTGTGCAATGCTTTGTGTAACAAAAAAAAAACATATCATACATAACACATGTCTAGTATACATACTTTGATATGGTTGCCGGACAACATATCAGCAGCTTATTTTCCTATTTTGTTTATTGACATTCTAACTACATATGCTATTATACATCATGTGCCAATATGTTTGGCTATTAACATACCAGCACTTTTAACGTTTCTACTAAAAGATTAAATTGTATGTCTTCAAAATCCCCTGCTCACCTTTTTATCCAGCAATATGCAGAATACGCAGTGGGAGTTAAATCTGGAATTGTCTTGGCGGTCCATTTTTGGTAAACTTTAACTTCTATATCTTTGACTTTTTCGCTCGATAGGTGATGGGCGCGCATCACTATTGGTTGCCATTAGTCTGCACAATAAGTTTTTGGGTAAGAAAAGTTACACATGCATGTACCTAAAACAAAAGTTCCTATTTACTGAAACTGCAAATGATTGTGTTGCACAGTTAACCTGTATAGTGTGTTTGGAAAACCTAAGTTATACGAAGGTAACAACTGAACTAACCTTATGTAAGTCGTTATTTTGCGATTACCTGTAGGTGTCAAGTCAATCTGTAGGTGTTATTGGGCATACATATTATAGAAGGCAACAATATTGTCTTTTGGCTGATGATAACCTGGGACATAGATAACATACCAAATAGCATTTCGCCAAACCTAAGTTGGGCATAGGGAACAATTAAAGTAAGCTTGTGTAAACAGTTGTTTGATGACTACCTGTAGATGTTGAATGAGTCTATGGATATTGTTGGGCATATATATCATAGGAGGCGATAATAGTTTCTTTTGGATAGGAATGACCTAGCGCATAGGTAATGTAACAGATAACATTAACCTAAGCATTATTTGATAAATAATCTGAATGTCTTAACATCATTATGATACTATAGTAGTATAGTATATACTAAGTACTTAAATTAGACCTGAAAAAAAGGCATACTTATATTGGACAACACGTAAAACGTACTGAGGAATTGTTTATGGTGATAGTATCAGTAAAAAATTATGGACATACATAGTGAAAAGAAAATTAGCATGTCAACATCTTCTGGATATGATCATAGATACTAATTCTTTAAGTTAAACATAAAAGAGGGAAGCAGTTATGTTAGGCTGCATATAACAACACATAGCTGTATATGGTGATACTATCAGGAACATATAATTGACGACCTCCTACTTCATGAAAAAAGAAGTTCATATGGCAAACAACTTCAATAGAAATGTTCTTATCAGGATATGCAACAGTTAAATATGCAAATGCATAAAACACGCACATTCTATTCCAAATAAAAAGAACCTACATCGCAGTAATCTTGGTTAGAAAATCTCTGTAGACTATATTTTTAGTGGTGTTAGAGAGACGGTTAAGCTGATAGCTGATTTCCTCTTCTTCGATGATGAAGTCCAACTTATATTAAGGTCCCTGTCCATCTAATAAAATAAGAATTAGTAAAGCTATAAACACAAATGAAGTTGCTTTAGTGCAAGTTTGATCAACATTAATGACATAAGTATTATCTCATTTTCTACTGTCCAATAAACACGTCTCGCAAAGCTAAAGAGCGGCCATTTCATTATTTAGATGCTGCTCCTGTGCGTCAACTTCAATTGCAAAGGAGAGCATAAAAGTCAGCTCAGATCCCGTATATAAGGCTGCTACTATTTACGCCATGTTTAGCCTAAGCTATTCGTACCGATTCTGATGTTAGTATTGTACCACTGATGGTTTCCATATCACGCGCCAAGTTATGTCTTATTTCAGTCATTTATGAACCGCTAATCCTTACTTTGGTATATCAATCCACCATTTGTAATAATATTATCATTTTTTGACAGCCTTTTTTTGTCATGACATACCTGGTGGGAAATAGCTCCTACGAATACGCAGCTCTAATACCATCGAATCTTGGCGTTACTTCTTCCTGGTAATTTTACAGCAACGCCTGACGAAGGCCAATTTTATACAAAGTTTAATGAGCATACGTGAAAGAATTTGCATATAAAGGCTTTTGGAAAAATATGATCTAGGCATAAAGTTTCTTTACCCTAACCTCACCAATACCGGGAACTTGTGTTTTTCGCCATTAGTTTTTGCATGTCCCACCACCAATCATCCTCAAAAATTGCCGATTAGCAACACAATTTCCGTGTTGATCACATCTCTAATATGCAAATCCCAAACACCCATAAAGTACGCACCTACAAATATCGAAAGACTCACACTGTCAAAAGACATCTTAAGCTCATAACTCGTGGAATTTTTAACATAGTTATAAATCATATAAAAAAACATGCCCAAAAATTCATAAGTCATCCACTTGGTTGGCTGAAAAGGATCAAAATTCAGCCACTAAGAATTTTGGGCTCCATTAATTTAGAAAAAAAAAAAAAAAAGACAGAACAGGTTTAAGAGTGACCATACCTGCGTAGCCCGAATCCCATTCCATAGAAATTGCATGGTTAGGACTTCCCATATAATCATGACAGAACTGTTCGATTTACCGTCTACAGGTTTTCCTTGAAGGATTTCCGGGGCCGCCCACTGAGGCTGAAATTGCCATTATGAGTTTTTGACCCGTTTATTTATGCAGGGCTGGTTTTGGGTGGCTTTGTAACTAAAACAGGCACTATTAAAAACATGGATTAGCCCATAATTAACAAGTAAGTGGTATATATAAATATAAAGATAGTCTTACTTTTCATCCACGATAAAGATATCTTTTCTTTTTTTTAGCTTTCCGCCTCTAACCTTCTTCTCTAATATATAACATGGAAGGTTGAGAAGACATGGTTATGATGTTCAATAGCTTACACAATAATCAACGAAAAAAATTAGATAAATGGCCATCATACCATTACGCAGAACTCTGCTTGCTTGCTTTTATAGTGTACGTTAGACACACCGTTACGACCAACTGGAGTATTGTTCAAACAAACGAACATCAATATTACTTCTAGCAAAACGAATATAGAATAGTGTTTAGCCTGACTAAAATATATTAGAAAATTAACACGCACGTGTAAGCTTGCCACTCGTAAGAAAGGCCATAATTGCATCGTTTGCTACTGTTGTGCTCAAACTTTAGCATAACCTGTAAGAAGACAGAGAAAAGATATTAGCCAAAGTCCAGCTTCAAAGAACAATTCATTCTCGTAGCATCGTAACCTTACACTGAGCTTCATGTTTTCAACGTCCTAAGTCTCATTCAACCTTAACTTTGGCACCCCGTATATGACTTAAAACCTATAGATACCGTGTTTTCTGCAGTAGGTGGTTGAAGCTTCCTGTGGACAGCCACAAATATTCAGCTGACCGATATCCCAACCTCTATTCGTGACACGGTATGTCCTGCAAAACTTGAAGAAAACACAGTGGTCATAACGTGGTTAATCACACTTGTTTAAACCAACCAGCCATAAATAATACCAATAAAACTTTCAGTTTCCGTTAACTTACACTTCTTCGTTATCCTCGAATAATTGAAGCTTCCTGTCGAGGTAATTTTTCTGCATTATATCTACCTGTGGCAATATGACTGGAAGCTCTTTCTTGAAACTACTTGGTTAGTTGGTTTAGAAAAAAATCCAATGCCTTTTCATCGTTCACCTTCACATAAAACAAAGAAAAAAAATCCAAATCCTTTTCAGCGTTCACCTTCACAAAAAACAAAGAATTTAGCATAAAAAGTTAATAGAAACTATCTTTTTTGAACATTTTTTTTTGAACAAACATTTAAAACATTTGCATCTTTAGTGGTCAAAGCTAAGTTCAGTTAAACCGAGTCTTTTAAAGTAAGGATCGGATCAGGTTGGGTTGACCACATTTTTTCCTTCTTTTATATTCGGTAATCGCTTCAAGTAAACAAAATCCTAAAGTGAATTTAAATATTGTACCGAATAAAATCCTAGAACAAAAACCACATGACGTACAACCAATGATTCTGTGTCGGCACAGATTAGGATGCCCGTGTAATCTGAAATCACGCATAACCTACTCCTAGTCGTCCACTTTCTTTAAAATCTAAATCACACACTAATGTCGCAAATAATATTACATCAATCAATACTTATTATTAACTTAAGTAAACTGGTATGCAAAAATTTTGAACGTCAAATGTACCATTATTAATTCCTCCTTATTAGCCCCTATCACACCAAACTTATGGACCGAAAAAAGACGGATATTTAGATGACCTCGCCACAGATACTGCAAAAGACGGCTCGAGCCATAAGAAAATGTTTTTTGCTTTTCCTAATTGATTACCAGGTAACAGTTTTAATAAATCTAAAACTTACAAAACTACATACTCACAACGAAGGTACAAAACTATTCTCATGATAAACCTAAGAAAGTAAAACCAACGATAACATGCAAAGTGTGATAGCCTATTGGTAAATACCCGACATATGATTTTGCGCCATATTTGCACCCGAAAAATCAGAGACCATAGGAGTGACAGATGAGCCTTCCTCGACGGGAAACTGAGTTCCACTTGTAGATGCAGCTGTATAAAAAGAATAAAATTATGATAGGCAATGACATAGTAACTGATATAGGACACCGTAAACATATTCAAATGAGTAATAAACCTTGACAGCCAGCCGCATGCGAAGCAGTGTTTGAAAAGCTTGGCACAATATGACTAACTCTAAATGTAGAAACTAAACCATCTGCTGCTGTTACTTGTATAGGCATAGAAGTTGCAACACCCCCATCTAGTGGGATAGCAGGTATTGGATGTCCGCAGTTATGATATGACAAATCTGGACCGGTAGCCAGACCAAGTTGTTGTGAACCTCGAAGAGAACTTTGTAACGCAGACGACCTACTCTGAACGACCACGGTTATAGGAACACTTAAATGAGGAAGGTAAGAGGTATTGCTACCAATATTACTGGGAACATCTGTGTAGCATGCGGCAACCATATCGGTAGACTCATCACGGTCTCCACCCGAAGCATTATTAGATAACGAAGCTGAATGCTCGTAAGCCCGAGAACCATCACAGACCAGTGGTTGGGAATCTTCTATAGGCATACCTCTGGCCATCTTATTTGATACAGCTTTTCTTTTTATTTTCATATTGTACAGATTATCTGAAAACAAAACCCGTAGAGAAAAAGAAAAACAGAAGCTAAACAACCATGCACTACAAACCACTACCAAGATGCATATGAATCTACATAAGCCATCAAATTTAGATGCGAATGACTATACATATTTAAACAACTTCAGGAACATAGAAAACACATAACATAGAAATAAAGCATCAAACAGCATGGTAGCAGATATATGCAGAAAACAACAGATAATTTTGAAAGAAAGCATAAAAAAAAAAAGATCGACCAGAAAGCATCCAACCTTATTTACCGACAAGCTCAAAACAGAAGACGATGGTAAAACCTTGGAGAATGTGAGACAGAAGCGGTGATACTTATCAACAACGTTTATCTAAAATATACATGTAAAATATGCAAATTACAGGCCAGGAATGGGCCAAAAGAAGCCCAACCGTAAAAACAAAAAAAAAACAATTTTTAAATACCTATCAACGCAATTAGTATATACGAGACTGGCGCTGGTCACCGCGTTGCGGGCGAGCCTGTTTAAAGCATAGCATTTTGCCAGTTAAAAATGTAGCATCCTTAAATTCAGCCGTTTTTGCATTATTGTTTACAACGCATTCTATACTTAACATGTTTCGTTTCTTTTATCCACGGAGTATGTAGCTGTTATATGTTTCGTTTCTTTTATCCACGGAGTATTTTTTTTAAATGCGCAAAAAATTATAGCAAATAATTTGAGCAAATAATTTTTTTCATACATATTATGTTATATATTTCTTGCAAATAGTATAATATTTTTGTACATTAAACCATCTATGTTTTTTATGGTATATATGTATATTTTTTTTGTGTGTTTTAATTATTTAGTTATTTGTATAAATAATTTTTTTAAATATAGAGTTGTATCAATACCTTTTTTTTAAAAGGTTTGTAGCAATTGTTTGGGTTCCGTTTTTTTTTGCCGTTTTGTTTACCCCTATTTGCTAATAAAAAGGGGGTGTTTGCTTATTTTTATTCAAAACAAAACCCTAATCACATCTGCTTCTATCTAAACTGTGTTTTTGCAATTTCTTGGTTCTACGATGGCATCACGACCTAGAATATCAGCGTATGCACTTGCACGTACTCCTAATTTCCAAAAGCTAAAGGTTGCTGCCGATTCCAATGAGCTTGATGATTGCTTGAATGCGGCGTTTACCCAAGATGATGTTGAGAATGATCAGCTGTTGATGGTTTTGGGGGAGCGGCCTTACCTTTACATGAGAATGGTGACATAGGCTTGGAGCGTCTGAAGGTGACCTTGAAAAGAGAGAAGAAAGTACTGGCTGGGTTAATCAAGGTTATGGATGTGGCTCGTAAAGGAAGGGAGGAAAAAAGATCAATCTTTTCTGGTTTGAGTGACTCGTCAAGCTTTCTTTGGGTGGTAATTTTTTGGTCTTCTGGGTAAATGTATGGGTCTTAGTGTTTGTGGTATGGTTTAGTTATGTTTAATCTGAAATATAATGCAAGGGTTTATGTTTTTTTTGTATAGCCATTAGGCAACCTTTGTACTGGTACCATAATGTCTATGTAATAATTCACCTTGCAAGGTGTTATTTCTAAAAGTATCGTTTATCATGGATCGAATGTGTTTTGCTTGATTATTAGCTATATAGTATTCGTATGCAAAATTGAAAGGGTTAACTTGTTATTCTGCATTGCCATATAGTTTTTGTTTATTGAATCTTGGTAATGTTTTTTGTAGTTTAGACATGAGAAAGAAGGTAACAATTTATGCGATACAAATAATTCAATAGCAACAATTGTTACTATTTCAGTTGATAGGTAAAAGTGACTGAAGACATGGATTTGTTAGCAATTGTTTACCATTTATTACGCATATTTTTTACATTTTATTTTGCTAGTATTTGTACTTCTTGTTGAAGAATGGTAACCTGTAACTGATAGAATGCAAAAACGTCTCTAATTGCTTGAAGAAGGGCAAAGTTTTAGTCTGTCGGATGTTGTTTCCAGTATTGGTTTTCAATGCATGAGAGATAAAGATAACATACATTTGACATAAAACTAACATATGTACATAAGTAGTGTTACAAAACACAAAAGTAGCAGCCATAGATATGGACATAAGTAGTGTTTTAAAGTTGCACTTTACTAATGTGCACTGACCTAAATTATCATACATAGATGTTTTCACAGATAGGTTGCATATACACCTTGCAAGATTCCTTGTTTAGTTTTACTTTTTGGTCTTTTTTGAGCTTTCTTTTGCGGTTCCAAGCTCGTCTTCTTGGAAAAGGGCCTTGCGAACATTTTTCTTTCCTGTTTCATTTTTTGGTTTGGATGTGTTTGGCAAGACATTTGTTTCACTGGGTGTGGTAGCTGGATGTTCTTTGTTTTCAATTGTTTTAATTGGTGCAGTTGGTGTAGTGATGGTTGTTGGAACAGGTTGTACACTTTTGCCTTCTGTCTCAGGGACTGGAATGGCAGTGCTAGAAGGGTCTGCTGTGAGCAATTTCATTTCATCCCAACAAGTATCCAGTATGAAAATCTGATTTGCCTTTGCACATTGTGGATCAAAATGAAGCTGAAAAATCTTTCTCTGACCCTCTAAACCAAGCAGTTCGGCCGGGTAGTCGTATGAACATTTGTCGGCCATGTCGTGCACTAAGTCATTACAGTCTTTGACCAGTGAATTTTCCTCTTTGCTAAAACATGTCATGGGTACAGTGGCAGTGCCATCTGATAAATGCACTCTGAAACAATAGATGTGAAAAAAATTATGCAATAATCATATTTAGTGAAGCTATTTGGTAAAAAAAATTAGGATTTTTATATCAGCATAAAAGTGTAATAATAGAGTAGGTTACTTGTAGGTGATGTCATTTTCAGGGGTCGGCGGAGTGCACATGGTATGCGGATGTCGTTAAGAGATTTTGGATTTGCAATCTGGGCATCTTTTGTAGAACCATGGCCTTTTTGTGTCGATTTTGTCAATGGTAGCGATGACAGTAAACCGCACATTCTGCAATTTTAAATATTTAGTTGTACTATTTTTTTTGTTTGAGTATGGTTTTAGTGCAGCCGTTGCCTACCTGCTGGTTCAGTGGATCTTCTGCAACCAATTCTGCTAAGGTAACACGGTTCCGTTCTTTTTCTTGCTCTGGATCTGAACATTTCTGTCGCTGCACATTTGATATTGCTGGTGGCACTATGAATTGATCATACCTGTATTATCATTTGATGGTAGTTTAGCCATTATTATTTTATGGACTATACTATTGCCATATTTGATTGTTTACTTACATGTCAAGGATCTCACGGCATTCTGGTATGTCGGGGTTGAAATAGTAGCACGTTGCAGGTGTGCTAGAAATTTGCATACCTGTAGCATTTTCTGTAATTGTTAGCAATGAAAAGTAAAATGCTAAATGTTAAGTGTATGAAAATGTGTATACCTCCATATTCTTTTACCAAACATGAGCTAACCGCTATAATTGTTGGCTTTGTTGCATTATCGTACTCTACCCTGTTAAAAGCATTTGCTTCTTCGTTCCAAAAAGTGAATCGTACTGTGCGGCCACTGTTATAAGCATAGGTTATTTGCTACAGAAGATAGAAAAAGCAAGTTTTAAAGGAAAATTGGTAAGACTCACTCTAGATTTTGAATACCAATGTCGAGCCAGATTGAAGAACTTTGTGTTGCTTTTACTGGTCGTTGTATGTCGCTTACATACTAGACGCTGTCAATATAATCTGTAAACACCAACAGAGATTTAATGTTTCATAGTTACACTTGCATTATATATGTTTTATTTTTGTTTACATACCTGTTAGAAGACCTTCTTTGACATCAATTTTTGAATACAGGTCCCTATATTGGCTGAAGTTGAAATAATGGTTTGGGAATCCTTTGGCTGGTATTTCCCTGATGTCTGTATATGTTCCAAAAACCAACGAAAGCGAGTGTGGCACTACTTGCATCCATGTTTTAGCATCTTGAAAACCGAATCCAGTTATTCTGTAAGTTTTACCGATCTGGAGCAGGCTGTTGAATTTATTTTTTACGCGTATGTTCACATTTGCCTGTATAGCTCCCCCTGTAGTTAAAATAACGAATAATAAATTTAGCTTGAAATGAGTATGGAAACTTAATTTTGCATTTGGAAACTGAAGTATCACATTATACCTGGCGGTCTATTAACAGACAACAGATTAAGACTGGTTTTCCGAGCTTGATTGTAGGTGTCCATTTTCGGTATGCTTTTACGTATATAGCTTTGTCGGTATCTGTCGCTTTTATCGTAGCAAGGGTAATATCTTCTGGATGTGTAGTGATTTCTTTTCCTGTAGATTCAGATGATGTGACAATGCTAGAGACCTGTTCCATTTTCCTGTGTATGAAATGAAAATTGTTAATGATGTATGTGTAAGATTGTAAGGGTAATACATCTGTAAATTTATGAGTATGAGTATCATTTAATCTAATCTAGGCAAAGAATAGGCATATAATTCATAGCATTGCATCTTATACACATAAAAAGTAACAATTAAAATTTATGACAATAAGTAACAGGTCAGTGGCCCTGGTATTGTACAATCGTATAAAGGTCTATGTAAATGGTAAGTGTATATGTAAAGAACCTGAGCAAGTGTAACCATGCGTAAAAAAATCTTTGTAAACAATATTCTTAGTTGTATTTCTATCTTTATTCGGGAAACCTCCAGGAGATGTTGCTCTTGACAATGCAACATACAATTGCCCGTGGCCAAAAACAGGTTCTGGTAAGTATACACCTATCTTGTTTAGTGATTGGCCCTGACTTTTGTTTAGGTTCTGGTAAGTATACACCTATCTTGTTTCGTCTTTGTTGATCAATACAATGCGAGGCAGATAGACTTTCTCGGACATTCTTGTACCTGTTATTATCTGTGCCTCAATATGCCTATTGTATATCTGTGTGACAATCGTACGTGTTCCGTTACATAATCCACCGGCTAGGTTAAGGTTTCTTAATAGCATTACAGGTGCACCTATTTTAAGTGTAAGCTTATGAGGTGGTATTCCTGAAAAGGAAAGGGTGTTTAGGTATTCTTGAGGGTATAGTAGTTCAGTTGCACCTCCATCGTTTGCCTTTGGTATAGCATCATCGACACACTTGTAAAAGTGTATGCATCCCCCGCTAGCATATCCAGAACCGTGGAATTTATAATGTCCGTGGTTTTATTTGTGGGACATACTATAGCTTTTTCTTGTAGTGACTCTGCAGTTGGCCTTTGCAATGTTTCGTTGTCATATATGAAATCAATGAGCTCTTGCATTGCTGTCTCGCTGTCAGGAATACAATATCTGTCTGGTATGCGGATCCAAGATGTATTTTCTGGATCACTTTCATCTGCCTCTCCAATGGTACCGTTCCCTACTTGCAGTAGCCACCTAGAAAACTCGGTTGTTGCTTCATACTCTTCAGGTGAGAGCCCTGACCGCCGCAGGCGCATGTTTTGTTTAAGGTAAATGATTTTAAAATGAGGCCATAAGTATGATAGCGTGACTGAGGAACCAATAATCTCTTGTCTTGGAGCATTTTTCTTCACAGGAAGTGTTTGCCTAAAATCTCCTCCCAAAACGACTGTTTTATTCCCAAACAAAGTGTCTGGAACATCCAATATGTCTCTTAATGTACGGTCAAGTGCTTCAAAGCATCGCCTATCGTTCATAGGAGCTTCATCCCACACGATAAGGTCAGTCTGTTTAAGTAAGTCCGCCACTTGCGTACCTTTTCTGATGCTGCAGATTGATTCGTCCGTTAAATCAATGGGTACTTTGAATCTGGAATGAGCTGTTCTTCCTGCTGGGAGGAGCAACGAAGCAATACCTGAAGAAGCAACCACCAAAACTATTTTCCCATTCAATCTTAACGTAGAAATTATAGTCTTCCAAATAAAAGTCTTGCCCGTTCCTCCATGGCCATAAACAAATAAGAGTTTTTGTTGCCGGTTATTAACAGCATTTACAACTTCTTCGAAAACCCTGTGCTGGTCGTCATTTAAATGGGGAATTAGTCTTTCGCTCTCACTTCTCAACAAATCACGGTCGTACGATCTTTCTTCCATTATTGCCCTGTTATTTAATATCCGCATCAATTCAGGCAGAGGTAAATCAAAACCAAAATCTTTAACTGATTTGCCATAGAAATTGAGGATTCCTTCTAGCTCAAACATGAGACTGCTGTGTAAATCATCGGCGTTAATATGTAGGCCTGGGATCTGCAACATCTCGGCCAATATCAGTGGAATATCTTCTGACATCGAATCTACATGTGACTGAAGCAGTGTGACTGGATTAGAAACTTCACAAAAGATTAGCATTTGACAATAAAGATTTCTCATTTGAGATGGAGTAGCTGATGAAGAGGCTTCTTGCAGAGCTATATTCCATTCTTGGTCACCTCCCAACAGTCCCATTGCTTCGCACGCTGCCCTATTTGTTTGGTAAATGACATCGTCAACTGTCCGGATATGAGGGAAGGATCGTCTACCTTTTTGATGACAGAACAAGAGCTTGAGATAAAAAACGTCGCCAGAGGCAGGATGGATATATGCCAAGCGACCAACGGCTGCGGTTGATGTGTGCCGTCTGCGCTGCCAATATTTACCGTCTGTATGCCATGCGAACTCTTTAGGAAAGTCTAGGTACGTTAGGTGGCGGCCATCTGTATTATAAGTATTGTAGTACAACCATTCAGTTAGCGTCGTCCTCTTATTATATTCACTGTCGACAACTGCTTGCAATTGTTGTTGGCTTCTAAAAGTGATCCTTTGCATATTTTGAAGGTGCACTGCAAGAAGTTGGACGGCTGGATCTCTGCTATGTATATTGAACCCAAGAATTCTCCAGCATGCCTCGTGCGGACCAACATAACTAGCATCTTGGAAATTCTGTATTTCATCAAAATGCAATGGCCGATGGTTTGTGCTTGTACTTGCATCTCCAATTGTTCTTGTAATTCGAGCAATTATACGGTCAGTGCCTTTAGCAATGTATTTAAACAGGTACTTTATCATCATTGACCATTCACAGTACTCAACATTGATATGTGCGTAGAATCTCATGCATAGAGAACGATTATGAGGAACGACGTACCCATTGTCAAGCTCAATACCTTGCTTAACTGTTTTAATACCTTCACTCCTTCGCCGATAATGCACGTACCCTCTGTCATCTATAAATGTTGCAGGACAAAAGGGCTTTGGAAAATTTTTCTTGCAAGTATCACTATCACGCATACATGGTGCCGCCTTATTGACCAAGCCACATGGGCCATGCATCATGAATTCGGCGATAACTCTGTGACCTTCTGGATCAGTTGCTGGGTCCGGTAATTCTGCAGACACATACCTGTCCACATCTTCGTGTGATTGTATCCGCGAGCTTTCTTTGATCCATAACAGCAAATGACAATGAGGCAAGCCTCGTTTTTGGAACTCCACTGTATATAGCACTGAATGAAAACGAAAATAAAGTAAGTGTTTAGTATATGCAGAATTTCTTATATAAAAGATGTTTTGGTATAATTTGACAGGTACCTGCTTGAACATAGCCGAAAGGCCTAGACTCTCGTAAGAACTTGACCAAATCATGTATATTTCTTTCAAGCACACGATCAATAACATCTGGCCTGTCAGCAGCGGGGACATCTGGAAAGGCTTCCATATACTCTTGGATTTCAGGCCAATTAACATTACATGTAAATGTAATAAAGAATGAAGGATTTCCATAAACACGGCATATAGCGAGCGCATCTAAATAGTGGTTGTACATGTATCGAGGCCCCCCTACGAATGATGAAGGAAGTATGATTCGTGTGCCGACAGCTGACCCCTCACGTTCACCGCGCGAGATAGCATCATGTAATCCTGCAAGAAACTCGTTCCAAATGTCATTATGCTTTTGCCTGATATAGTCAAGCCTTGACTGCTCAATGCTACAGTAAGCGGTTACGACATATTGTTGGAATAATCTGCCACTCCTTGTTAGAAGGGTATAATGGTTATAACGATCGTGAAGCTGATAGGCATAGTACATCTTCATCGTCATTCTATTTGGTGGGTCGGATTCTGAAGCCCTCCGTGTAAAGAGGAATCGGTTCAAATGGTAACCTTCTTCGCCATAGATAAAAATCAAAGGGAACTGAAGTGACATATACGAAGCATTTAGCTTGCTGACCCTCTTTGGCTGCTGATCATGTTTTTCAATGATAACATCAAAATCAGTTCTCACATCCGGTTGTTCCTGAAAAACAATCGCTCCAATACAATCTCCAGATGGTAGTTCATGCTTCCTTGACCCAACGATACCAAATAGTTGTATTTTAAATTCCGGCATGTCAGCCTCGGCCAGTTTATCACGCGCTGTCCTGAACAACTTGACCAACTCATTGTGCTCGTCCAAAAAGCCAATAAGATTTTCCACGATATCTGCCCTTAGACCGGTTCCTGTCCTCTGAAACTTTTCCAATCGATTTGCGACCTCAGTGTCTGTGTCATAGATGCACAGCTGCAGGAACTTCGGACGTGAACCTGTTTCTGGGCACATGGATCCGATCAAATGGTACATCTGACCGGACACCTTGAAGACATAAGGACCACGGCCGTTGTTAACAGAATTGTCTATTTCAGCACCTAAAGATGTCATTGCAAACATCTGATTATAGGCCCGAATATTATCCAAAAAATGTCTATCGGTGAACAACTGCTTTATATACGGCGGATATTCACGGCGACTTTCCAACCTGACCTTTCCGCCGTTGCAACATCTATGGTATTCTGGAACAGGTCTGTGGATAGAAGTAACTCTCTCAGCATACCAGAAAACAGCGTTGCAATGTCGGCATATCTGATCACATCGACCCATATGCACTGGAGGACCTGTATATGAAACATATAGATGTAATAGTAAGGAAAAAAATGTTGAAGATGTCAGTGCATTGTGTATTGTGTACACCCAACATGATACAGGTACTTAGGAACATACCTTGGCGTGATGCTGTAACTCCATTAGGCGCACGACGCATGCGTTGCTGCCTTCCCCGTGAAGAACGCAGCCTAACTAAAATGGGAAAAAAAACAAAATTTATAAATTATGCTGAAAAGGTAATGGGAAAATGAAGATAGCTGGTAAAAAAAATGTCTGCAGAACCTTGTGGACGACGCCTTGAATTAGTACTCGGAGCCTGCAACTAATCATCAGATGTTGGTACTGAGTGTGCCGCATGAAAGGAAAATAGGCCTGCATTCGCAGCAGTTACTTGCTCAACTGCACAAACAACATTTGCAATCGGTACGTAAATATTAAACATATAAACCGAGAACATATATTTGAAATACTAAACGGATAAGCAAAGCAAAAAAATAAAAATGACCTTCATTTGACAAAGCATTTATGCCATTTGCAGGTCTTTGAGGACTCTCTATGATGGTAAAATCTTCTGAGCCTGCAAGAAGATGAAGAAATATTAGAGAAAAGTAAAAAAGAAACATGGGCAATTAGAAACCAAATTAAGAAATAATTGCTAATTACATAGTAACTGAGATTCATTGCTATTAGCGCTTCCATTTAACAAAAGGTCATGCATACTCTCCGAAGAAAGTGGGAAACTCGACTCTTCTACAAATGGCGTTTCTGTATCACAATGCATGCTGTCCAAAGAAAGTGGAAAACTCGACTCTTCTACAAATGGCGTTTCTGCATCACAAAGGTCATACATTTTCCGTTTCCCTTTATTTTTTTAGGAGATGGAATATGAGTCTCTAAAACTGAAACATAAAACAAACATTTAAAAGGCAATTAGACTACAACTGTGTTGCACTCTAACAGGCATAAAAAAAATGGCAGAGTTGTGTTGCAATTTAGCAAGCATAAAAAAACGGCAGAGGTGAAAGATGGCACTAACCTGTATTGTCTGTGGACGGATGAGGCATGACGTTGAAGTTAGGACATTGACCATCCGTAGTATGAACCGAAGCATTTCTTCCATTCAAAAGAGAAGGCATTCTTTCATATGTTTCAAAAGGCATGAGGTTTTGTGTGGAGGTGGTTTCGCCGTTTCCAGGAACAACATCCAACACTTTCTGACCTAATTTATTCTTGTGTTCTAGAAGAGGCAATATAGCCTTTGCAGTATCTATTTGCAAGTTTGAATCTAAAGGTCTGTTCATAACAGGTTGCGAAGAACATGGGCTTTCAGCAACATAAGCGCGTCTAATGTCATCAACAATAACATTGGCTAACAACCCTGATAGGTTCATGTCTACAGAGGTAACCCTACTCACCGCCCTTTTTTTAACTTTCATACTAAAAGCAGGATATTAAGCATTCGGCAAGTTTCAGAGGCAATGGTTTGCAAGAGGATGCAATGTTTGTTGTATTCTTTTAAGTTTAAACTGACATAACATAATAAGCATCAAACAACTTGGCCTTTTTTTTAACTTTCATACTAAAAGCACGATACTGAGCGTTCGGCAAGTTTCAGAGGCAATGGTTTGAAAGAGGATGCAATGTTTCTTGTATTGTTGTAAGTTTAAACTGAGATAACATAATAAGCATCAAACAACTTGCAGTGCACCTGTAGCATCACATATAGGAAGCTAACATGCATATGTGAGGAGTAAATATACACATGCATCATTAATTAGCATGTCTACGTGTAACTTGAATGCAAGCTCCACTGTAAACTTTCAAACTCTAACAATGACATTTAACACTATCAACAACATGCAAATAAAAATGTACATAAGCAAATCTGTTAAACTACACCTTTTTTTTTTTTTTTTGCCACCAAAGCAATAGCTGCTCCCTGCAAGTGGGGAAAATGCATAAAAGTATGTTAATCTAACATGACAATTGCCGAAACATAAGCAAATCTGTTTTTATACAAACCTTCTTGCACTGATTATGATTTCTTGACAATAACAGGTTGTTTGACTAAGTAAAGATGCTGTTTTTTTGGCTGTGTTTGAACCCTTTGCATAAGTTAAAAGCATGATGAGGAAGGTTCCAGCTATACTTGAAGCTGCACCTCACGTGCAAAATTGTACCATGAATAATCTCGGCCATAAATCTTAGATGTTTAGGTGAGAAAAGTAGCAAAAAGCAAATAGATGATCGACACATTTTTTTTAACTGCACGTGATACGGAATTATCACAATATATATAAACTGCGCCAAAAAAAAAAAAAAAAAAAAAAAAAAAAGGCAACACTGTGTCACTGTGAAGAAACTGGGCCAAGCTAAAGGGCAACAATAAGCCCATAGCAATGGGCCAAAAAAAGGGCGGGAAAATCGGGTGCAAAACGGCGGCGTTTTGACTCTCCTTTATATATATAGATAATAGGTAATACCGAACACCCTCCCTTCCATCCGTTGATATTCTTGGGTGAAAGTCACTAGTTTTCTATCATCCTCTTCTGCATCTGTGGTTAATCCATTCAATTACATTAACCCTTAAATAGGTTTGCTTTCCTCTATTCTTTTCTTATTTTGATTTGTCCTTTGAAATTAGCAATCGCATCACCCTCTTATACAGTACTAGATGATTTACTTATTTTAAGGGTTTACGTTCTTGATTTTGTAAGTAGAAACAAGTTTTTAGTAAATAGGGTTTTCGACCCTTTTCCCTAGCCATCCCCAAGATGTGTACCTAGTACGATTTGAACCCGAGACCTCTTGTGATGCCTGACTATTAGGGTGGTGTTTAGATAAACCAATTTTGAGTGTTTAGTATAATTTTTTATTCTAGTGCTATTAAGCACTTTGAAATTTATTGGTTACTGACTTTTTGGAAGCCATTCTGTGAAATTATTTGGCGCCCCTAGATATGTGGAGCAGGAATGACTCCTTCCACACAAGGTATATGTATGCAATAGACTTTCAGGAAGCATTAGAGAAAAGTATGTTCATACACCATTCACTATTTTACATCATAATTAGTTTCAATATACCTTTAAATTTAATGGTAGAGTGCTTGATTCAGTGAGTTTTATTGCATGATTAGAGTTGATTAGGTTTATTTTTACTTTACACTTTCATGTAAAAAACCTAGGGTTCTTTGAATTACATTGATAACTGTAATTGGGTGGGTAAATGAACCACAAATTCGATTGTGTTTACCATTTATTTCAATTGTAAACCCACTCCTTGAACCCACTATTATAAATCCTAAAATCAATTGGAATTGGGAAAATTATAGAAAAACATATCAGGTTTTCAAGAAATTTATGAATGCTATATTTTGTCTTATGCTACTCTTCGTTTAAGAAAGCTACTTGAAGTTAAAGGTCTGCTATTTTCTTTAAAGTACCTATAATATTGGGATGAGCACGGGATTGGTACCATACAGAACCCGCACCGTTTTTATTCCCCTGCCAAAACTGTGGTACCATTCCAGAAACCAAGTTAAACCTGTACTGTACATGTCCAACACTGGTTTAGTTAAACACTAGTTAGAGTTCCAACATTTAAAGATTGTATTATTTAGTTAAATATATGTTAGTGTTATGTTAATACATACATACACACAAAATTTTATTGTCTTCTTTCTTTTGCATAGTATAGAGTAGGGGTGTCATTCGGATTATCGGGTCGGGTCTATCAAGTCTTCAAAAAAGAAAAACTAACCCGCAACCCGACCGTATAAGGATTCTGGTTATCGGGTTTGGGTCTATCAGGTTGGGCTTATCGGGTTATATCACAAAGTAATAAAGAGATAGATCAGTATGTAGATAATAACATGTTGGGTCAAAAAGGCTAACTCAAACTAACAAAAATGCTAACTTGAGATTTGCATGTGGCCCAGAAAAGATAGATCAGTATCTTGTGTTCAAGTTTTCATGCACAAAAAATATAACATCAGTATGTATTTCACCATTTCACCAAGTCACCATTGTTACATGCTAACTGATCTAAGGTCAGTATGTATAAACAATAGACCACCAATCCACCATTCATCATTATAAAATGCATTCAAGTAACTAGTAACTTAGTAAGCATGAAAAAATAGAGTAATATGTAAAAAAAATAAAAAAAAATAGATTCATCAGTTTACCATTTCACCATTATTAATTTGCATTAATTTTACCATCTCAACCAAATAGATCAGTAGGACAATATCAGTATGTATGAAAATAGAGCAGACTCCAGTAACAATAAGGATGAAAAAAGAGTATGAAACAAATTTAAAATGCAAGTTAAACCATCAAACGTGGTAATACTTGTGTTTTCTTAAGTTTGTGGGTTTATTGTACGCTTAGAACAAACATTATATATGATTCCTTTAAAAATCATCTACGATTAAGCAATTTCTTAGAGATCCTGCCTTTTTTTTTTTTTTTTTTTTTTTTTTTTTGTGGAGAACTAGGATTAGGGTAGTCGTGTTGGGCTCATAGGTGTAGATTTCCTTGGTAGCTTCAGTGTAGGCCTTTCGCCTTTTGCCTGTTAGAGTTCTTGTTGGTAGGCTTTTCGTGCTTTTTTTCTTTTCTGCTTGTTATGTTTATGTGCCTTTTTAGGATTGTATGTTCCCTTTGCGTGTTTGTTCCCTTTGATGGTTCTTTAGCTTTTATGCTTGTTTTTCTAGTATTATTTTATATATTTGTTTATCTTCTTAGTTGCTAGTTGCTTGTACATGCCTTTTGGGGTTTGTTTGGTGTGCTTGTTGCCTTTTTTTTTTCTTTTTTTTTTCTCTCTATTATATGTCACATATGTGTTTTTGGGATTGGGTATTGTTGTTGTTGTTATGATTAAGCAATTTCTTAAGCAAATTTGTTTACTTTACAAACGTTTAAAAAAAAAAGTGTATGATTATTCTCGCTTATGGGTAATATAGCATAATTTGGTGTTTCACTCTGTTAAGTTCTAGAACGGGTTAGGTTTTCCAGAATTGCACCCAACATTTGGAAAGAAAATATTGGTTCACTAACAATGACAACTCTAGTCTAAAATTAGTTGGAGTAGGGACTAATCTCATAATCTTTATAGTTCTTATTTATTTGATTTCTCAACTGGCTTGTCGTTTTGAGCTTTCTGAATTAGTGATCACATGTTCGCTGTAAACTTATCAAACTTTAGGCACTTCAAGATTAATATAAGTGATTTCCCAAATCTGGATGTGAATCACGGAGTCCCAAAATTTATTGCAAATAAACTTTCGCTGAGTGATGAACAAAGATGCTGATAATTATATTTTTTTGGCAATCAACAGGTACATTCAAGCTTTTATGATCTACACATGACTAATACAAATATGTCAAGGCAATCCTCACTTGTCTACCAAAGGCTTCAAGAGGTACTTGAAGGCTATTTTAGCGGAATTCCAGTGTCTGGTTTGTCTTTGTTAGTGAGAGATTACCAGAATAAGTATTACAAATCACTGGACTACAAGTCCATAAGTGTGAAAGATATTCAGGAGCTTGTTTCTGACATGGGCAACAAACAGATGGTGGTGTTTTTTAAAGTGGGACAAAGCAAGAAGGAATTCGTGATGACTGCTCGTATGGCAGAAATGAGACAACAAGTCTTTTTTAAGCATAAGGTTAGAAAATTACTCTTAAACTATGGTGAAATCGAGTTTGATTCTTTTGAGGATGTTTACAAGGATCAGTTTAAGTGTAACATTTTATATGGTAACTATGCTTTGAGCGATCTTGATCATCTTTGTGATGTCTTGAAAGATATTCTGGAGGTGGAAATAGCAAATACCTCAGGAGCGAAGGTGATAAAGGCGGCGGTCAAGATCTACAATTTAAGAAAAAGGAAGTTTTGCATGAAATGATAGAGGGTTGCCGGACATATGAAGAAGATGATATTTTACTCTCTTTCGGTAAAAGATCTTTGCTGGATCGTTTAAGGAGCATGCTTCTATCTTAGTTTTATCGGTTCAAATGATTATTATCATTATGCTTCCATGTCAAAGTTATTATCTGTTTATGTTTTCAAACCTTGTTGGATCGTTTCAGACTCCTTGTTTTGTTGAGTCAATTGTAAGTTTTATTTGGAAACCCGTGGCATCCTATTTGGTCAAGATCAATGTTTGTTTATATGCCTAGTCATAAAACTGGCTTTACGATAATCACTATTCTGGATAATCACTATGGAGCATATGATCTGTGATTGAATGTTGCTAATATCCTATCGTCCTTTACGATAGATAGCAACCGTGATAAGGCCCTGCTACTTTTAGTTTACCATTCATCTGGTTGTCAATGGCTGAGGTGAAGTCATGTTGGTTATAGTTATTATCTCCTGATTGACTTCATGGTGACTTATTTTGTGGTACTAGAATATACAATTGCTTTTACTTGAGGTCAAATGAATAATTTTATAGCTCTCAAATTGAGGCAGGCAATATTTTCTAAACTTTTACCAGGATTTTAAAGCAATAATTTTTTAACTTCATAACTTCAAATTACATAGTTGTAATATCACAAATTGTTTTTCTAAATAAAAATCAGAATCACTTACGACCATTTGTTCATTTAGACCTATTGGTACCGGTCATTGCTCTCCCCTTAACTCTTTGTTAAGGTGGTGTAATTGTAGTGTTCACAACCTCTACGTTAGCGTCACCACATCCCTCTTATCATCCATGTGGTTTCTACTTTGTTGTGAATAATCTATTTTGGCTAATGACCGTTACAAATCCATGTTAGTCAAAGTCAAAGGCCATGTGAAATGACTAATTTACCCTCCTTATCTTCAAAAATTTCAATTAGCCTCGTTTGTACGCTTCCCGTCAATCCCCTTCAATATTTATAAACCCAAATTCACAAACACAAGTTCTGAAACACAAATTTACAAAGATAAATTTAGTAACATCTTTAGAAACCCTTTACCCAAAAAAAAAAAAAAAAAAAAAAAAAAAAAAAAAAAAAAAAAAAAACATCTTTAGAAACCCACTTTATTCCATTATACTTCTTTGAAAAGAAATGGACAAGTCTGATACCCTACCAACCGCGGCCCTCCGTCCTTGCAACAACCACCACAAAGCCGTTATACAACCCCCACCATCGAAAACCTAGTTTTATCTCAGAGCCCTGGAAAGGCGGTTAGGATAATTCCCAGTCTTGTTGGTATTGTTTAAATGGAAAAGCGTCATAAAATAACATATATTACGGAAGGTGGGCAGGAGTGTGTAATGTCAACACGAGAGTATATGATGTGGGTGAGGATGAGGCTTTTACGCGTGGGTAGTGTGGTTAGCGCCGTTGAGTGTGTGAATACTAATGGGGAGATGTGAGCCGATGTTTGGGAGATATCAAGAACTTTCTCAAGAATGGGAAACTAGAGAAAGTTGTTGCAATATGCAAGTATTGTACTCCGAATGCGTTGGGTGATCTCACAGTAACACTCAAAGACTTTTTGGGTACAATTCATCACAAAGTCCTTATAGAGGGTGGTTATGGAAATGCTATTGTTGTAGGAGCTGCCTTAATACTTCAACATGTTTATGTGTTTTTTCCTAAACAATCATGCAATTATCTTAACATTAAAATGAGAAATGTGGTTAATGTTTTTAAACATGATACAATTCTTGAAAATGACAGTGGTGTAGATGATAATGAAAGTGTTGGTGGCAGGGCCCTAAAGATTTAGGGGCCTTAAGAGGTCGCCACCCATGAAAGAACGGTCTTGCACCCCACCCACGAAAACGGTCTTGCACACCAATAGACAACTAAATATAGTACTCCCTCAGTCTTAAAATTATTATTAGAAGACAAAAATCACAAAGTTTAATAAAAGTGGGGCCACTATAAATCTCAACCACTCAAATAGAATATTCCTCCCACTATTTTTTTTAATGGAAAGTGGACAATTATTTTTCAAGAAAGAAATGTGGACTATAATTTTGAAACGAGGATTATAAGCTAATTCTACACATGGAGCTAAAACCTTTTCGATTATTGAACCAAACAATCTTCCTTTAGAGTTAACTTCAAAAATGGTCCTTGTGGTCACCTGGGTTTACAGAAATGATCCCTATACTTTTTTTAACGGATCCTCTCCCTGTGGTTGCGACCCATAACGGGCTTGGTCCCTTGACCAAATTTTCCGTCTGTTTGACCGTTTACTTGGTCATGTGACAAAAACGTGAGGGTTAATTTTGTCATTTCATGTTTGGCTTATCTCTTAAATACTTAGTAGGGTTTATCTTCACTAAAAAAACACAACACAACACAACACATGATCAAACACAAGCATGAATTAACAGGTGAGGTGCAATAGATGTGGAGCTCGATCCACCATTGTAACTTCTTGGACAACAATTAACTCAGGAAGACGATTCTATAGTTGCGCAAAAAGAGTAAGTTTATTATTAATTTGGTAAAAAAAAAAGCCCTTAATTTGATGCTTGACCTAATTTTTTTTAATAGCCAATCAATTGTGGGATAATCGATTTTGTGGAAAACTAGAAGGGGGGTTGAATAGTTTACCGCTTTTAAAATCCTTTTTAACTTGAATATCTTTAAAAACTTTTATGTTTGCTTAAAGATATAAACCCAATGTTATATGTTTGATTCTTTGAAAAGCTTTTCATGTGAATAACAATTCTAACTTTACTAGTTTCATACTTTGAAAAGCTTTGCTTGTGATGATCCTAACTTTGCTTATTTAGTTCTTTGAAAAGCTTTACTTGTGTTTGAAGATATAAACACATCTTTACTTGTTTAGTTCTTTGAAAAGCTTTATATGTAACTAGCAATTCTAACTAAAGAACAACATGTAATAAGCAAAGATAAAGAAAGAAACGATCAAACCACAACACGATTGTTTATCGTGGTTCGGCTACAAGGACTCTTTTTCCTTGCCCTACATCCACGCCCCGAGTTTCCAACTCGAGAGTTATAAGCACTAATCAACAAGCTCCTTTCACCGGCGGAGAAAACCTTTACAACGTCGCTTACACTTTTACCGACACTAAGGTAGATGTCGAGTTCTTTTACACGGGTACAACCACTCCCATCGTCGCTTACACTTTTACCGACACTAAGCTAGATGCCGAGTTCTTTACCAAGGGTACAACCACTCCCGTTAGTTCTTTTACAAGGGTACAACAACTCCCGACACACTACGTATTTTGAGGCCTAAAATACTAACCACTTACTTCTATATACATGACACAAATGAAGTATAAACTACCAAAGCTTATACATGACCAAGCTACCAAGACTTGCAACTTTAGAGTTGAAGCTTGTAACTTCTTGAATGATCTTGTGAAGTCCCTTGCTACATAAGAGAATCACACAAGTCAAATGTTACTGAGTTAGTTGAGAGAGTATTTGAAAATATGTCCTAAAGGGGTGACTCAAAACTAACAAATGGTTTGGTATTTATAGCAAACCATTCTGCAGGTCTGGCGGATACGGCGGACCCCTCAGAAGGGTTCCGCCCGTGTATCCTCAGGGTACCGCCAGGGCTGCAGTTGGTTTAGCAATAAATCTTGCAAACCAAACAAAGTCACATCTCATTACTCTTGCAAACCAAACAATGTCACATCACATAATATCAAGTCAAACACTAAACTTGCAAGCAACATCTAAGTGAGTCAAACACATTACTTACCATAAATGTATATTGACAAAGCTTGCCCTAAATGTGATGTGACCTTACTATATTAAGAAATAAATGTGATGTGACAAGACACTTTCTAGTTTAAGAAATAGAAACAATGTTTTGTTTAAAAGGAAATTCAAACCTTGGTTAAACAAGACTTAAACACTTTAAAGTGATGATTTACTTATAGCTAAACTTCATACTTTGTCATTAACAAAACTTAGCAAAGATCGTAAAATATAAATAACGTTTTTAGGCGATATTTGTATTAACAATCTCCCCCTTTTTGTTGATGACAAAACATAAACTTTATTTATAAGTAAGTCACTAGTTTTAGTGTTAAGTCTTATAAAGTTAGTATAAAAACTTGTTTTTGCAAAGATGAGGTGATAAACACAAGTAAGCACAAGTTTATATAAATTCTCCCCTTTTTTGTCGAAACAAAAAGAAGAGTAGCGAAGCGGAAGTAAGCACTTGCTCCCCCTTGGATGATACTCCCCCTAAATGGAGTGCCAAGAGAGGAGACATGGATTTTGAACCTACAAGAAAAAGGTTAGTTGTCGCACAAGACAAGTCATGAAAGCATTTCATGTCTAGAACACAACTAAGAGTTGTGAAGTGGAATAATGCAACACTCATGCTCCCCCTTGAATATTACTCTCCTAAATGGAGTATCAAGGAAGGAAAACATGGATAATGATCCTACAAAAAGAAAGGTTAGTTTCTAAAACACAAGATGTATGTATGCTACCATAGCAAGGTATAGTTCACTTATTATACCTAAATGGTCAACAAACAATGCACACCTTGTAGTAGAATGAAATTCATTCCATGTAAAACTTTGACTCTTAAAGAGTCAAAGACAAGAAAATTGGATGACACCATCCTACTTCTAAAAATGAAAAAAAAAATAAAAATAAAATAAGAACATAAAAAGCTAAAAGGAAATCATCATTTTCCTTAATGAGAAACATTTTCCAAAAACAAGGCTAAGGTTGTTTAAGGATGAAAATGTGTGTTGGAGGGTGTAGCGGGTTTTGTTTTGAATGTTGTGGAGGTGACACGGTTTTGGTTTGTTGGTTTAAATGGTGAAACATTTTCCAAAAGAAACGGTTTAGTTTCATTTTGGAGACTCTAAACTTGAGACGTTCCACAATGTGGTTTAGGATAAACCTCATTTCATTGTTTAGAGGATCATGGATGTCTTTGTAGATAAGGTGAGACAACAATGGTTTTGGGTGGTGATATTCTTGTTGTGGTGTTTGGTTGTGGTCAAAAGACTCATTTTGGTCAAGCAATGACCTTGGTTTTTTATTTGTGAAAGGTGGTGGTTTTGTTGGTCTTGATGGAAGATCATTGAGATGCTTCTATTTTCTTATACGAATAAAATAGAGATTCAAAGTGTTGGGAAGGTTCATGTGGTGGTGGTAGTTGAACAAAGTGACGAAGGCTTGGTTCTCCGAAAGGATTACCATGAAGGTTTTTGTAAATGGGGTGAAACACAAATGATTGTAGGTGTGTATGACCTTGATCATTTGGAAAAATTGAGGGTCTGGCATAACGGTAAGCCAAACTCTCAAGCAATGACGGTGGATGAGGTGCATCATCCAATGACTCATTTGGTTGAAATATTCGTTGTTGTTGGGTTTCCGTTTCGGCAGTGGTGTCAAAGAGTGACAATGATGGAGGGCTTGATGGTTTAGGTGATAGGTTTTCAAAAGTTTCCAATAGTGGATGTGGTGATGTTGGTGGTGTATGGAAAAGTTCCATTGGTGTAAGTTATGGTGATTGATGGTTGAAAGGTTAAGGAAGTCTTGGATAGGTGAAGAAATATCAAGTGATGAGCTTGATTTGATGGTTTGTTGAAGCAACAAGGTTTAACACTAATCCTAGTGGTTTTAGCTTGATGATTCGGATGAGGTGTTTGATTTAGTTATCTCAAATCTTTGGTTTGTAAGAGTTTTGAGATTGAGAGAAGTAATGGTGTTGGTGTGAGTTTTGGGGTATTCAAAAGTGATCAAACAAAAAAAATTATGGGAAGGAGTGTTTGGATTTGATGTGTTCCATACAAAGATTGAGGTTTCAAATGATTTGATGTCAATTCAATGGAATAGGGTGGAGTGAAAGACCAACATATGTACTCAATGCTTTGTGATCATGGGATGTAATTTGGTTGAAAATGTTCCAATGGGTTGAAGGATCCTTTAAAAGGGTTCCTTGGGTTAGTTATGTTTGAATTTGAATTTTTGGCGGGAAGTAACTTCCAAATTGTTTTATGGAGTGAGAGTTGTTCTAATATGGTTATTGGAGTTAATGGAAGATGTTTCTCACTTAGGATAATGGTTTTGACACTTTACAAGTTTTGGACTTAAGAAAAGTGACAAATTTTCTGCAGGTGTCTGGCGGAACCCTCACGGTACACAGGCGGAACCCATTTGAGGGTACCGTCTGGTCCGTTGGGCCAATTCTGGGTTTCCCAGAAAATACACTGCGGAACCCAATTTTGGGTACCGTCAGATCCGCCAGGGCTGAAAAATTAGGCAGTCCGCGATTTTGACCCGCGAGATGATTTTCAAATTTTTTGAAAATTCCTAAAATCAAAAAGATAATGCATTTCTGGTTAGGCAATGCAAAAATTAGACACGTAAACATACATATTATAGGACTTTGACCTTGAGGTCGAAGATTTCACTATACTTAGTAAGAATTGCCATAAACATGAAAATTTGACAACTAGCCAAATGTTGTCTTCCTACATCATTGTTAGTTCCTACAAGTTCCAAATAGTACCAAATAACTTACCATTACACAAATACATAACACGTAATGTTTAAATGACCAAATCGTTCAAATAGCGCCTAGTGCCAAACACTCCTACACACCCGCTCTCATAGACGGTCAATCTTCTTCTAGAGCTTTCCAAGAAATCTCTCGATGTTTTAGAACATCCCCTTTGTTTGCTTGAACTCTGCCGACTCATTTGTAATATCCGAAAGTTGGAAAATGTATTCTAGAGGTGGGAGCCTAGAGTTGGGCAAAGCCTAGAGTTGGAAAATGTTTACCTTGGGCTTTGTAGATTCTCCTATCACTTAGTGGGACAAAAGCGTGTGGAATGAGAGAGTAGTCTAGGTGAAAACCTCTAGGAGTTGATGGAATGAGAGAGATGAACCTAAAGAGGCGGGTCAAGAGCATTCCATACGGAAAAGACGTTGTGCCTTGCATGGGAATGTCGGCCATTCTCTTGGTCATGTAGTAGGCAAGGTTGAAGGGTTGCCTAACGGACAAGGAGTAGAGCATGTAGCAAAGGCAAACATTGATGTGATCCCGGTTTCCTATGGTGCTAATTACATTGGCTCTAAGGAGTTCTTCCCATTTCTTGAATTGGGACTTGAGTTCATTGAATTCCATTCCATATGGGTCCTTGATGACCTCATTTCCGGTTCTAGTTCTCCTAGTGTTGGTGGTCCTAATGACGAGGTGGTCACGAAGTTCATCTTTAGACACAAGAGGGGTGTCATAGGGATGGATGCGGTCAAAGAGTGTGTCAAAAGTTGAGAGGGAGTGCAAGTCGGAGTAGATGCAAGTATCATGGTATAGGACACCTAGGATTTGAGCAAACTCCTCGAGAGTGAAGGAGTATTGATGACTACTAGCCCTAAAGTTAATAGACATGCGACCATACTTATCCTTGGAGAGGATGACGGATGCATAGAATTCTAAAATGAACCTAGAACAAATAGGCTCGTCGATTTCTAAGAGACACTCAAAGTTGATTGTGGCAAATTCCGTGTAGAGGTTTGTACCTTCTAAGAAGGATGGATCAATGGTTCTACCCTTATGGACATATCGTTTTTCTAAGGCCTTAAAGACAATGATTTGAGTTTGAGTAAGTCCTTTGGTTTTGTGGTGTTTGGGTAGATACTTGATGGTGTCCTTGTGGTCGTAGTAAGTTAGAGGAGGCATGATGATTCCTAGAAAATCAAAATTTCACATTTTAATCTAAGTAAACGACTATTGTAATGTGTATGTTCTAGCGTGTGCCTATATGAAAACAATGTGGAGGTGCGGTTAACTTGACTCATTTTGATGCTTAAAAATGTTTTATAATGCAAGTGATGTTCCAATGACTTTTTTCATTTGTTTTAACAATGTGGTGAACGGTGGTAAAGTATGGTTGACGACCGAGAGTGAATATGTGAAATGAGGTGGTGATTGCTTGACAACACTTGAAGCTTGGATATCTTCTTTGTGTTCTTCACTTGCTAGAAAGTGGAAGAGACGCATTTCATAATGAAATTCATTTGGCTTTTGACGACATAGGCAAATATGTTAATGAGAGTATGGATATGACAATTGCCCTTTGTTTCAAAGAGCGACACAAGGGTGAACATAGGTTTATGTATCATGAAAGGTGGTTTAATCTTAATAGGTTAGGTTATAGTGGGATGACACACTTGTTTGGTTACATTATGGAATCTTCTTGTGAAGATGACTAGGTGGAGTTATTGGTGAAGATGATATTGACTCTTGGTTTCTTTGAGGGCATGGAAATGGTGGATGACTCGATATTAATAGGACAAAGGATAACTCGGTTTCTCATTTCACATTGGTTGTTTGAGGTTTGAGTGATGAAAGGTTATGAGGAATATGCTTGAAGTTTTGCTCATTTTGTGAATCTTATGGGCTAATGGTAAGTTGGAGTTGTGAGTAAAGAGGTGTTTGGTTTTGAAATTAAAAATAAAACATCCTGTAGATTTGGCGGACCAGGCGGAACCAAAAAGAGGGTTCCGCCCGTATGGTCTGAGGGTACCGTGGGAGCTGCAGGAAAAATTCAAAAGGGATTGTCTTGATTTTTGTGGTTTTATCCTAATGTTCAAAACTAAGGTTTTAGGTCTTATGAGTCTTTGACTAAGCCTAGGGATGATGAATGCTTCTCATTCAAGAGGTTTTGTGAAAACGTTGATAGAATGGTTAACGTATAAGACTTTCTTAGTTAAGATGTTCTTCAATGAACATTTTTACCAAGACGATGATGATGGATCACAATATGTCAATTAAGAACATAATGGATTGAATTGTCGCTGAAGTCGATGCTTCCTTTGTTGAAGGTATAACAATGTTGATAAGATGAATTCCGTTGTTGATGCGAGTTTGCTTGTTCAAGCGGAGCTTGTTGATGTGCTTCTCCATCCGATACTAATTTGAGAATCTTACGCGTTTTGGAGAATCATTAGGTAAGTAAGTATAAAAGTGCAAGTACCACTTGTGCTTTTCTTATCAACTTATTACCGACGTAATTCCATTTGGCATACACTATGGTTTCTATTGTTCTTTTGGGAGACCATAATCCTAGTTGTGTAGTACCTTTTGATGTATCCACACAAGCTCTTCCTAAAGAGTTGTATTAGGATCTTCTCTAAAACGAGCACATAGACAAACACTAAACATAATGTTGGATCTAATTGTTATGAGAACAAGTAGTCTTCCGAACATTTCTCTACGTTTAGTTTTACCTACGGATTTGCTAATCTCATTCTTGATAAATCATCAATAACTTAACCATTGAGAACAAGAGAGTAATTAGGAATGTCTTTAAGTTAAAATTCCTTGCTTTTGGGGCTTGCTTTTATTATCAAAAAGTCTTTCAAATATTGACACTATACTCACTTGATTACTTTGAAATATCTATTTTGTTTCACTAGTTGTTTTACTCTAAATTCCAAAAATTGTTTTTGTTGAATTTTTTTAGACACAACTATGACCTATAAATCAAGTTTTATAACTTATGTCAATTTTACTTGATTCAATATTTGACTCATGGTGAGAAGATGTTATTTTGTACTTTTATCCTTAATGTTTTACACAACATACTTGTCTTGCCATCATTGGACTTTCGACTAAGTTATCATCTACCAAAGATGATGTCTTAGAAGGAGGAGATCACTCGTTAAATGTTATATTCAACGACTCCTCGACTCTTTGGGTTTCCTTACTTAAGACACTATGAACTTTGTTTGTTTTGAAAAAGTCCAAGAGGTACAACATCATAAGACTAAGTGTCACATTTGATGTGTAAATCCTAGATGTTGAAAACTCATTTTCTTCCACACATCCTAATGTATGCTAATGTGAATTATTTCACCTTTTATATTTTATGTGAAATTATCATAAAGGAGTGATTGAAGTAAAACACAATTTAAGACCCAAAGTATGTGTTTAAGAATGTTGTTTTACAAAGGTTTGTTTTGCAAGCATCACAAAAGTGTTAGACATTTTAACACTTAGGAAATTCTTAGTTAGCTCACTTGTAAGCAAGAGTTGAGTGACTCATTCAAGAGTTTCTCGTGTTTATCCCTTGACGGTTAAAGAACCGAAACACCTTATATCTCCTACTAGTACTAATGACGAAATTCCTTGTTGCAGAGAATTTAATCTTTGTTATTACTAATAGCAGGTAAACACTTTAGAGTATTACTAATAACACATATGACATATCTTAATGCTAATCAACATGAAACACTGAAAGGTAAGTTGAAGAGACGTGTACCTTTTAAGCTCCATAGATTAGCCACCAATAAGATAATCATTAAGCAAGTAATCTTGACTCATAGAAGAGCTAAACTCAAATACTTATAAATCCAAGGAAGTTAGACAAACACATAAGAATATTTGAAAATGATATCTTTATCCTTTTATCATGAGCTCCTACTAGAGATAGAATTACTCTTACAATTCTCTCCTAAGTTAAACACAACTTGCTTTGTTTAACTTGTTGATGATTCATTAGAGTTAAATCCTAATCCGGTTCTATCTCTAAATGACTTTTGACTCTTTAAACAACATACAAGAGCTTTTGAACTTTCTTCAATTTTAGCAAGCATTTTTCCTTTTTCATTTTGCTTTTTAATCTCATGTTTGCAATCTAGACATAACTTACATTCTAGATCAATTTCAACATTACTCTCAAGTCTAGATATTTTATCTTCTAACAAGATTTCCTTTTCAAAGATATTCTCAAAAGATTTTGAAGACTCATTGTTAAAGATAGTTTTTAGGTTCATATTGCACAAACGTTTAGACTCATTTTCTAGTTTAGAAAACTCTAGGATAAATTTGTCAAAGCAAAAGTGTTTGGTTTCAAAATGTACCTTGCTTGATATTTTATCTAGTTGAGAATCACAAACCGGATGGTTGGCTTCATCTTCATCCGTGTTATTCCATGAATCGTAAGCAAGTCTACTAAGAGCACATCATGAGTAATCATCTTCACTTACACCTTCATTTAAAACATTTAAACTAGTAGTACATGTATTCATCTCAACTAAACGTCAATCAATTAATATATCTAAGACTTCTAATACATATGTGAGATCAAATTGATCATCTTTGACTTGACATATCTCTTGATGAAAGTTTAACATATTTTTCCAAATATCATTAGCCGTTTGACAAAAATACATTCTTTCATATTCGGTACTAAAGCTTTATAAATCATTATTTTAGCTTTAGTATTTTTATCAAGTTTAAGATAGTTATCTTGGTTTTCAAAAACTTGTTTTCTTTGGTTTGAAATCACCAAAAGAAATAATATGCCAAAGATCTTGATCAATTGATTTCACATAGTTTTCAAAATTACTTTTCCATTCAAGAAAGTTTTCTTATACAAAAAGCGGTGGGTTTTGAATAGGTTGCCCTTCTTTGAGATTTTCAAAATCCATTGATCGATCCAAGTTTTAAAATACATTATATTTTAAAGATCTTGAGTAACGTAGCTCTGATACCAATTGTGGAAAACTAGAAGGGGGTTGAATAGTTTACCGCTTTTAAAATCCTTTTTAACTTGAATATCTTTAAAAACTTTTACGTTTGCTTAAAGATATAAACCCAATGTTATATGTTTGATTCTTTGAAAAGCTTTTCATGTGAATAACAATTCTAACTTTACTAGTTTCATACTTTGAAAAGCTTTGCTTGTGATGATCCTAACTTTGCTTGTTTAGTTCTTTGAAAAGCTTTACTTGTGTTTGAAGATATAAACACATCTTTACTTGTTTAGTTCTTTGAAAAGCTTTATATGTAACTAGCAATTCTAACTAAAGAACAACATGTAATAAGCAAAGATAAAGAAAGAAACGATCAAACCACAACACGATTGTTTATCGTGGTTCGGCTACAAGGACTCTTTTTCCTTGCCCTACATCCACGCCCCGAGTTTCCAACTCGAGAGTTATAAGCACTAATCAACAAGATCCTTTCACCGGCGGAGAAAACCTTTACAACGTCGCTTACACTTTTACCGACACTAAGGTAGATGTCGAGTTCTTTTACACGGGTACAACCACTCCCATCGTCGCTTACACTTTTACCGACACTAAGCTAGATGTCGAGTTCTTTACCAAGGGTACAACCACTCCCGTTAGTTCTTTTACAAGGGTACAACAACTCCCGACACACTACGTATTTTGAGGCCTAAAATACTAACCACTTACTTCTATATACATGACACAAATGAAGTATAAACTACCAAAGCTTATACATGACCAAGCTACCAAGACTTGCAACTTTAGAGTTGAAGCTTGTAACTTCTTGAATGATCTTGTGAAGTCCCTTGCTACATAAGAGAATCACACAAGTCAAATGTTACTGAGTTAGTTGAGAGAGTATGTGAAAATATGTCCTAAAGGGGTGACTCAAAACTAACAAATGGTTTGGTATTTATAGCAAACCATTCTGCAGGTCTGGCGGATACGGCGGACCCCTCAGAAGGGTTCCGCCCGTGTATCCTCAGGGTACCGCCAGGGCTGCAGTTGGTTTAGCAATAAATCTTGCAAACCAAACAAAGTCACATCTCATTACTCTTGCAAACCAAACAATGTCACATCACATAATATCAAGTCAAACACTAAACTTGCAAGCAACATCTAAGTGAGTCAAACACATTACTTACCATAAATGTATATTGACAAAGCTTGCCCTAAATGTGATGTGACCTTACTATATTAAGAAATAAATGTGATGTGACAAGACACTTTCTAGTTTAAGAAATAGAAACAATGTTTTGTTTAAAAGGAAATTCAAACCTTGGTTAAACAAGACTTAAACACTTTAAAGTGATGATTTACTTATAGCTAAACTTCATACTTTGTCATTAACAAAACTTAGCAAAGATCGTAAAATATAAATAACGTTTTTAGGCGATATTTGTATTAACAGATTTGTATGATCCCCCAATGTGTGAGCGAGCTATCCAAATTATTCCAGGTTTGTTGAATTCAATGAATCAGTTACAAGGGGTTGCACAAGAAAAAACAGATGAAGCTAAGAAGATGAAGAAGATGCTGATTATCAGTTGGATTTTTTTTTCTTGTTGTATTTGCTTTCAAGTAGTTAGTGTATGACAGATGTTGTTTGAAGTAAGTGTTAGGTGTTTATGTTATGTTTTGAAATGTACAAGTGTATCGAGTTGTATTTTGGGTTTATGATTAATGGAAAAAATTAGTTTCAACTTGATCAAAATAATTAGCATTTAACTTTACTAAATTAGAAAGTTCTTGCATACATAGATGCATATTACCTTACCACCATCATACATAGCAGGTGTTCAAGTACATCAAAAGATTAAGTCATACATTAGAAAGTTCTTGCTAGAAACATAAAAAGCTACCCCATGCTCTTTTTGCCTTTCCTTTTGGTGTCTGGCATGCTTTTTTTCCCTTTCCCCTTGATTCCTGCCCAACTGTGTTGATTTCCAAGGCCTAGCACTATAAGCCTTTTACCTGGTATTGAAGGTGATGAGTTTGAACATGAATAAAGCTTGTACCCTTTTTTGAAACAACCTTATCACTTGTAACCTTTGAGGTGACTGAAGTTGTACACTTTTTAGGACTTTTTGTCTGAGCTTGATCATCTTCAGAGTTAGAATGATAGCTAGACACAAAGCTAGACATAGAGCTAAGATCAGAGCTTGTGGTTGAATCACAAACCTATGGTGGGGGAGACATGAGCTCATCAAAAGAACTTGAATCAGAGGAAATCTCAATGATATCTGGCTTGGAACATGAGCTCATCATAATCAACTTCCTCATCCTCAATTACTTCTTCTACTTCTTCCACATTATCTTTACACCCAACCCATTCAACATTTTCATCAATGTTTCTTTTAAATTCATCCATATCCACTCCCACATCATCTATAATGTTATTTGGTTCTTCAAAATAGTCACTATCTTGGCTATCTGAATCATGTTCACTGCCAGAACCATGTTCACTACTAGAACCATGTTCACTTTCTGACTCAGCCCTATTTGACTCATCCCTATTTGACTGTCCTACATCCTCATTTTCAACTACAACCTTTTCCTTTCTACCCACCAATTCTATGCACTTCTTCAACCATTCATCCTTACTAACATCATCAAGTACATCATCACCATTATCATCTAAGACAACATTATCTATTTTCTTATTAGTCAAAGAGTCATCTACATTTATTGGCACTACATTCAGTGGCTCCTTATTAACACAATGATTAACATACAACTCAATTACCTTATACTTAGCAACAAACTTCATCATTTGCAAGACATCCTGGTCACTAACTAACTTCTTAAGGCCTTTATCTAAATCACTGTTAGGTTCCTTATAGTAATACTCAAATGATGACTTTTCATAACCTATCTCTTTCATCATGGTGTCAATTTCAATAATTGAAAAAACATCAGAATCTATGGTGTCTATCCAGTTTATCTTCCCACCTTTATATCGTATCTTGGAAGGTGTAGTAAATGCACCACCATGGTTGATCTTCAAACAAAAAACAGATGGAAATTTACCTAGTAACATTATAAAAACATGAGTTTACACAAGATTATTGATCAAAAAAATCATTTACGAATGGACAATCAAATAAACTTACAATAATCATGATAGGGATATGCTTTTGAACCCTTCTGACGAACCCTCCATTCACACAACATTGTTATAAACCATGGTCAAGACCCGCCAAACATGAAATAACAAAATTAACCCTCACGTTTTTGTCACATGACCAAGTAAACGGTCAAACAGACGGAAAATTTGGTCAAGGGACCAAACCCGTTATGGGTCGCAACCACGGGGAGAGGATCCGTTAAAAAAAATAGAGACCATTTCCGTTAAACCCGGGTGACCACTCACCACAGGGACCATTTTTGAAGTTAACTCCTTCCTTTATTATCAATATACAAACTATACTATTCATTTCATATTTTCAAATTTAGCCATTCAATTTTTCTTGCATATTTGTTTTGGATTAAAACTTATATAATACAACAATTCATACACTTTTACTCTTCTAGTTTTACATATTTCACACTCAAATTTATACAAATCAAAATTCTGCTCATAATATTGATTTATTCCCATCGCAATGTGAGGGCAATAAACCCTCGTTAAAGTCAAATTAGAATACTGAAGCCAACCTAGTAGGATTTAAACACTGTACTTGTAGAACTGAATACAGTAAAAAACCATCAAAAAATCGTATCATATATACTAACAAAACCAAACCTGCTTATTTCATTAATTAACGAGGTTTACTTAACATGCAAATAGATTATCTAAAGTCATCCAAATACAAATACAATACATGGCAAAACCGCAACTCCATCTTAGTACAACCCTGGTATGATCCTGTATGGAACCTTGTTGCAATATGTTTTCCAGTATTTCCCATACCTACGCACAAACAAACAAAGTGATTAATACCAACTATTGTTTTCAAAATAACATTTCCATGAAAAGCTCGAGGGGATGCTTACTTTGAACGACATCTGTCATCGTCTCTTTTAGCTCGGTCAAACAGTAGGATGGTAAGGAACACAAAATAGAAGTACGGAAGGAACTGCCAAAAAAAATAAAACAACAGATAACATGTAAATAATGATAGAAACTAGTTTTTTGAGTAAAGCAACAACCAACATCTTATCCCTTGACTTACATTATCGAAAAGAGCGGGGACTGTCCAGAAAAATGCTGCCATAATCTCGGGTACATAATGGAAATGGCGTGCAAGACCCCACCTGTAACAACATCATTGTAGTTGTTAGAGAACGCGAATAAAACCTCGATGAAAGATGGATCAGAGATTAAAAGATTATAATTAGCTACTCACCACCCTGAAGTCAACAGAAGGCTGCTCTTAGTCTCCCCCTTGGTTGTAGTGTATGATGCAACTATCTGAATACCAAATAAAATCTTAGCATTGACGTATACATACAAGATTTTGTCATAAATATTATTTACTTTATTATTTTTATCATTGTGTGTTTTTTTTGCACATCGTGTCATTAAAAGATGGTTTCAAGTAATTTGTATCCAAAAACAACCCTCCAAAAATGATAACTTTTACAGTAAACTATGCTTACAAAATGACCCAAATGGGACACAAAGCCATTGTTTGATGACTCAGGTGTCCAAAAATAGAATACAATGATTAAAACCCAAACACATGAAATAGTACGCTGGCAATTTTGCAAAAAACCATCATGCACCAACAATATTAATAATAAACTACTTACCTTGCTTGGAGCTTTTCCCCAAACCAGAGCCTTGCCATTTGTCCTACGGAATTCTTGTCTTTGTCGGTCACAATCATAATTAATGTATATGCACAGAATGCCGGCTATTAAGATGGAAATGGCAAGCTGTACAAACAGAAACGAGTAAGAAACATATAGTTTTGAGTAAATTGCAAAAATCGTCCCTAAAGTTTGACCAATTTGCATGTTTCGTCCTACAAATTTCGAAACTGCAAGGATCGTCCCTAAAGTTTCGCCCGTGTGCATGTGTCGTCCCTAAAGTTTGGTCCGTGTGCATGTATCGTCCCTAAAGTTTGACCAATTTGGGACGATATATGCCCCAAAAGGACGATATTTGCCCCAAAAGTTTGCCACAGGGACGATTTTTGCAGTTTCAACAGTTCTGGGACGAAACATGCAAATTGGCCAAAGTTTAGGGACGATTTTTGCAATTCCCTCTATAGTTTTACTTCTATAAATATTAATCTTAAAAAGCGAAAAAGCACCTGAAGTCCAAGATTAACAGGATGGTTGACGAGGTACATGCCAGGGGAAGTATATATAGAAGGAACCCAAACCAAGCATCCCCAGCAGATATAAAATCCGGCTGCCATAATTTTAAGTTAACGTTAATTTCACAGTATCTTTATTAGTTGTACAATAGCTAACATGACACCCACATACATGCATACCTCGATCATGAGCAATATCCATTGTGTTCCAGTAGCCAGCTTCCCACCAAAAGAATTTTGTGATGTAAACCAACATCAACACGGTATTTACAAGCATAGAATCTGACACTTTCCCATTTGTTTCATACTGCAAGGTTATAATCATCGTTACTCGGATGTACAAAAAAAAGTACAATGACAGAAACATGGCAATTCACGATACAACTGCTGATGTTAACGATGTTGGACTGCATACCTGCTTGATGCAGTATGTCACAGCAAGAACAGCCCATGACATCATACCGAATCTGCAGTTTGTGAAAACTTTGATGTCGAAGTTTTTCCCAATTCGAGGATACAATTCCATGCCCTATCAGATCAACAACCATAAAATATACTCAAGTCAGAACCAACAATACTTTAGGCATCAAGGTCAAAAATGTAAAGTATGCTCACCCAATAGAAGTCGAATATTATGTTTCCTGATGAACCAGAATCAGTGGAAGAAGGTGCCACATGACCCTGTATTTAAATCGTTTAATATTGTCAGAAGCATAGACCACAATGTAGTATGATATATTGATTGATATGTCATGTCACTATAAGCGCTACCTTGATGTATAAGAATACACAAAAGACGAAGCTTCCAAAAATGAGTGCAGAGTATATTTCTCCCAAATGATCATAAACAACTGTTGGATTAAATATCCCAAACCTGAAATTTAAGCAATAATATGTCAAACCGAACTTAAGTAAGAAAATATGTTTATTGCGACTCGGTGAAAGTATGATTAAAGAAACTATAATTATTACCACCAAAGGCCAATGTATGTAACCAGTGTCACAGCATATGCTAATATACCATTAGCCTGCAAAAAGAAATTAACCACCAAACAGGTATTAATATCAACGCAGGTGCCAGTGTAGGTTTAAGGTTCACAATCTCTTCAATCCTAACTCGTAATTAAGATGTTTGGTACCTTGTAGACAGGCTGATTGCCAGTAGGCGATATGGGCCCCTCAACTCTTTTTCCAGGTAACCAGAGCTGAAGTGCAGCTTCAAAAAGTGCATAACAGGCAATGATCTTCCATGCAATGGCCGTAGGTTTAGGCCATATGTTGATGAAACCATCAACTCCATTCTCCTTCAAATAATTGAATGTGTTTAGTATAGAACCATCCTGATGTACCATTGTGTACCATCTGCAAACACAGATTAACTTTAGTCTCGATTTCTTACATTGACTATACTGGACGAAATACTTCAACGTATTTAATACATTGTCATCCTACCCTATATCATATATTTGGGACAAATTGCAATCTATCTCTATTAATACATACTCCATTATTTAGTAGAACTTATTGGCTTTTTTGTACAAATAGTTCAAACAAAATAAAATAAAGGTTATTAACTTAGTATTTTCATAAAATAGCAATGTACTTTTTCATTTGTCTCACTTTCCTCAATGTGAATCAGACTTATAATAGAATGGTTTAGTGTGCCATTTGGGTCATTTGTAACAGTAATTAGGGAAATTCAAAAATGATCATTTATAGTATAAATGTTAAATTTATGTATTTATGTATAATGCCAAATTTATATGAGAAATATGAGCGTTACCGGTTACAAAATTACTCAAACAGGGGACAAATTCATCATTCAAATGTAAACCAAAACAATGACTAAAACAAGAAAACTTAAATGTAGTTTTGTATTTTATACAAATTAATACCACATCTGAAAACCTATTGCTTTATAAACGAAAATAAGCAAAAATGTAACGAATCACATTCCTTCCGATATGGTCAACACCATTCAATGAGACAAAACAACCAACTTTTTATCTATGATGCAAGCATACCTAACACTACTAGATGAATAAATGATGCATGCATCATGATCAAATAAAACAAGATCCAATCAGTTATACCAATTGTTTGTTGCTTCAATATGTCTAAATTAACTAGGCAATTGTTAACTTAAATCAAATCACCAAACCAAAACCATAATAAACCAGATCAACTTATAACTAACAATAATAGTTACACTAATACACTATGCATGTAAAATTGTATTTAGTCAATGTGTCTTTATATTCATATACATACTTACCACACCTGAAATCAACAAACGATAAAAACAGAAAATGGGTCAATACTAAATCAAGATTCTAAATCTTGATGGGTCAAAATGGATACAAAAAATGAATCTTGAATCTAAAAAACTAAAATATCATAATGGGTCAAGATTAAATCATGATAAAATCAAGTATCACAAAAGCATAAAGTATAAAGATCCAAAATTTTTATTAAAAAAAAAAAAAAAAAAAAAAAAAAAAAAAAAAAAAAAAAAAAAAAAAAAAAACTTACAAAAGTATAACAAAAGGAGGACATGTTGATAAAAGAGTGATGACTGAAAAATAAGTTAAAATAGGTGAATGAACCATCTCTTTCTTCTTCACTGAATCTGGTTCTGATGCACCCATTTTTACACACAGTACACTGGGCTTGTGTGTGTGTTTTTTCAGCTAATGATATGATTTAGTTTGTGACTTGGAAGACTTGTTAAGTGGGAAGACCAAGACCTATGGTACATATGTATGCGGCCCACTTAAGTTAAAGATCAATGTTTTAATGTTTTTGTTAAATATGGTCCCTACAGATTTGAAACTAATCAATCTAGCATTTACTGTTTTTGTTGCTGACAGAAGTTAGAGTAATTTTCATGTGAGAATAATTGAAATAGTACATTCACTTGTAGTGTAATTAATAGCATTCACTGGTGATTATGTGTTCATGTGGTCTCTAAAGTCTAAACAGTAGATTATTTATGGTACGTAGTATTAATCAATATATGGATGGATCGACGCCAAACTCTTTAAAAGAGAAGGGTTTTACTTGGTTTGACTCTGTGTGGTGCTGAGTTCAAACTCACTGAATTATTCGAGCAAAAAGTCGAAAACCATAATTACCAAAAAAAAAAAAAAAAAAAAAAAAAAAAAAAAAAAAAAAAAAAACTTTATGCAAAAACGCATATAGTAAATTAGTAACTGAAAATAACGATTGAAGATATATCATATTAACTAATTAAAAAATGTAGTCCTTTTAGCGATTTAACATCAATTTTAATAAATACATAGAATATAAATCATATATCGTTAACATTTTTTTACTTTAAATGAATTTTGATACCTCAAATATAATGTAAAATAATAATATACTTTTTGGTTTCTTTTTGGTTATTAACTAGATTTCCAGGCTTATTCAGTGAACTAGTTTCATGATAAAATCGATTATATAATGAATGACATGCGTTTTTTAAATCAGTAAAAAGCATCAAACACAAAATAAAGAACAATAGCATTTCCGATTGCCTAATAGGTAAAGATATGTAAAATTGTGTCATAACATTTTATTGTTAAAAGCTAACCAAATTGTTTTGTAATCAATATAAAAATTAAACAAACTAAAAACATATAAAATGAATATGACATCTCAAAAACTTACTTTCATGATAATTTCATACATTATATAATTACTAGCAGGGTACCCGCGCGATGCGGCGGCGGGTACCCTGTGACTATATTTTCTAGTAATGTGATGTTATGCGGCTATATTTTTTTTAACAATTAATTTACATGTAACAATAATTTTAGGGTTGGATCAGTTGAAAAACCCCTTGCATCTTAACCTAGAGGTCAATGGTTCGATTCTCACTCCCTACAAAAGGCCGGAGATCCTTTCCTATCTTAGATAGAACTAGAAGCAACCTCTCTACATTAGGTAGGGGTAAGCATAGTAAGGCGACCAACATTTATATTTTTATTTCAAAAAAATCCATCTTTTTTTTACTATATATATCCCCTACATTTTCATTTTTAATATACATTATTCACATGAACCAATCTCAATATTAGCCCAAAATCAACTATACCATACAAATAATATACGGCTTAATTAGTAATTAGTCTAAAACCTTTTTCAGCATAAACAAACTTTAATCATCAATATCTATTAAGGCCCATGATAAAACTACCAAACAATTTGTGATATCATTTGGCCAGCCTAATTAACAACCAAACCGTTATATAACCCAAATGTTAGGACTTATAAATACGTTTACAAAACCTAAATTACCTCATTCTTGCCCTAATTTCCCTCACAAAAATACGCAGCCATGATTTGCAGCCACACAAACATCACGTACTCTTCCTTTCTTTCTTATCTTGATAACCGAACATAACCAGCAATCTATGTTTGCAAGAAAATCAGACCCTTTTCTTGAATATCAAACGAAAACTCTTTCTAAGGTTTTATGTTGTGTTGACCGTGATGGTGGTTTTGAGATGGGGTTAGAACTGAGGTAGATGTAGATGTTGGGTTTATTGTTGTTGTATACTTTCTGTTCGTGGGCCATAGATGGAATAAGTTTGATGTTTGTTTTGGCTTGATTGATGATTGTTCTTTTCTTCTTTTGTTTCATCTTCGTTTTTGTTTTGATATGTAACGATACATTTTTTTTCTTCTTTTTTGGAATGCATTAATTGGTCGAGGGGATGACTGGTTTGTGAAGTTTGGAGCCCTCTGACCTTCATCGATCTTGTGGTTGTAGTGACGGCACTCGGTCAGCGCAGGGGCGACCGTCCGGGCGACCGGCCACTATGCCCAGCCTAATGGCTTTATTTTTAAGTACATGGCTTAGTAGCTTGATTAGCTTGTACATTATGATTAAATAATTGTATATTTTGGTAAATGAGTGAATTAATTAGTGTATTAATTATATGTGTTGAATAGATTGTTGAACTTAAAATCATTGTGCTTTACATACTTGTGTTTTGTGTATTATGACTTGTATTTACTTAAAAGTTATTGTACATTGTACTTAAATGGTTGTAATTTTTGATGAAGGGGTGTTTTTAATAGCATTAATGTTGTTTGGTAGAATTTTGGTCTTAAAATGACACCATGCTATTTTTTGTTGTACAATATGCTTACTTTGTTGTAATTCTGAAAATTGGGTGCATTAAAGTGTTGTAAACCATGCATTATTTTTTGTAAATCTGAAAATTTTGGAAAGAGAGTGTTTCATGCATTATATGTAGCATAGATAAATATTCATATTAAATAAGGGTGCAAATTGTAAGTTGAAATATTTTAAAAACTATTCCGCATTTCCACTTGTTACATGGTTTTACATAAATAACGAACGTTTCTTAGTGTGTAAAAAATTATGTATTTATTGTCGTATTAATCGTGACGAAAAGACGAACATAACAAATATAAGTTTGCATATTAAAAATACGAATTAGTATGTGTTTTTTACATGTTTATGTCGATTGTTATTATATTTTAAATATAAACATCATTAAAAGTTTAATAGTTAAAAGGTGTAAAATAAAAAAAATTGTGAACTGTTTTAGGAATATAAATAAAAATTATTTTTAAAATTATTTTCATATTTTCCACCTTTGTATGGCACACCATCTTTTTTTGTCACGTCACACATGACGTCATTATCCCAGTCACATTTGCTAAAACCTTCTATTATATGGATTTAGATTGTGTGGTTGTGATTAAGAATTCGTATAATTCGATCTAGGTAAAGGTAACATAGTATTAAAAAATGTAGTCTTTTAGCGATTTAACTTCAATTTTAATAAATACATAAAACATAAATCATATATCATTAACATTTTTTTGCTTGAAGTGAATTTTAAGATCTCAAATATATAAGAGGCTATATACAATATCAGACCCATATTGTTTTGAGGTGCACATTTTGCACACTCTTATGTAAGGTTTCTTTTGGAACTGTAATTTTTTACACACATATACCATATATCTCACAATATATCTCACAAATGCTTTGAGTAATGTTTGAAAACACGACCTCTAGGTTGTTAATGTAAAAAAATATACTTTTTAGTTTTCTTTTTTCTTATTAATTAGATTTTCAGACACGTCCAATGAACGAGATAGTTCCATGATGGAAACGATTATTTAATGAATGACATGTGTTTGTTATATCAGTATAAAGCATCAAGCACAAAATAAATAAAAATATCACTTTCGTTTGTTTAATAGGTAAAAATATGTAAAAATGTATCATAACAATTTATTAATAAAAGCAAACCAAATTGTCTTGTAATCAACATAAAATTAAACAAATTAAAACATATAAAATGAATATGATATCTTAAAAACTTATTTTCTTGTTGATAATTTCATACATTATATAATTATAATCACATTATTAATATTCATATTAAATAAGGTGCAAACTGTAAGTTGAAATCTTTTAAAAACTATTCCACCTGTTACATAATTTAGATAAATAATGAATGTTTTAAGTATGTAAAAATTATGTATTTATACTCGTATTAATCATGATGAAAAGACGAATGTAACAAATATAACTTTGCATCATAGTTGTTAGATCCCGATCTTGATCTTAAGAACTTACAATTTTACGATACTGCAAAGTAAAAATGACCCGGATCCTACATAGGATCTTCGCAAGTTTAAGATCTTATAGGATCCAGATCTTGACCATACGATCTTAAGATCTAATCCGATCCGATCTTACTTTTCTCGGATTACAAAGTAAAAAATTACAAATTTATGGATTGTTTTTTGTAGAATTCAAAAAACAACATGTTAATCTCTTAAACATTTCATAATTATAATCTAAGACAACATTTTTATGAAACATTCATATTATTTTGTGTTTATAATATACTGGTAAGTTGTAGATTTGTATAATATTACAAAAATTATTAAGAAAATGACATTATAATATGATCTTAAGATCCTCATCCGATCTTACGATCACGATCTTGCAAAAACAAAAAACGATCCTAAGTAGGATCCCGATCTTAAAAACCTTGCTTTGCATATTAAAAATACGAATTAATATGTGTTTTTTACATATGTTGATTGCTATTATATTTTAAATATAAACAACATTTAATTTTAATAGTTAAAGGATGTAAAATGAAAAAAAAAAAAAAAAAAAAAAAAAAAAAAAAAACTTATGAAATGTTTTAGGGAAGGCAAATAAAAATTATTTTTTTAAATAATGTCCACATTCGGCGTATTTTTTCACATTTGCATGACACATCATCCTTTCTTGTCATGTCACATATGACGTCACTATCTCAGTCACATTTGTCAAAACCTTTTATTATATAGATTTAAATTGTGTGGGTGTGATTAAGAAATCGTATAATTCGATCTAGGTAACAACATAGTATTTAAATTGTGTGGTTGTTGATTGTAGGTTGCGGGGGGTTCGATTCCAGCAAGTGGCACAATTTTTTCAAAAGAAATGGAATGTAGTTTTCCACATATGCTAAATTATAAGGTTCATAATGTTTTCTTGTGTCGAGTTAAGGTCTGGGGTTGAACTTATTAAACTAGTCCCTTCCTACTTTTTAAACATCGTCTTCCTAGCACATGGGTATAAATACTCCAATTTGAAGAAAGTGGTTCTAAAATTGTAGTTGTGCATTAGTCATTTCTCTTTATTAATTGTTATGCATATGCACGACACCTCCATATGAAAAGAATTTGAATGTACTAACAATAGCCACAAATTGTTTAAATGGAACGTTTCGTTACATAGCAATGGTTGTGCACATGCACATACATATTGATTGCCATTTCGTTACGTAAAAGATTCACCAACTTGGTACTCAGTTATACAAAATCATATATCTAACTATATCAAGTAAACATTGCAATTCAACGCTAAACGTTTGCAAACTTAAAACACTTTAAATAGCTTGTCAACTGCCAAACATTTAGTAGGTGCTATTAGATCACTGTTGGTTGTTTTGTCTATGTTGTTGAAAGTTCTGTTGCTGGTTCTGCATCATATTAGCTTGTAGATTCTGAGTGTTTTGTTGCATGTTCCCAAAAGCACCTTGCTGTGGTTGTTGTTGTTGCTGTTGCTGTTGCATAGGCATCATGGTATTAGCATTCGCTGTACCCATGTTGAACACTGTTAACCAAAACCACGTCATTAGCGATTGTAGTGAGTGTAAAAACGAGTGGCCTATTTAAACAATCGAATTCATACCCTGGTCGTTCATATTTTGGGAACCAAGAGTGCGGTTGCCACCAGATAGTCCAAACTGTAACAAAAAAATATAACATTATAGAGCACAGAATACATGATCAATACAGGATGAAGCCACTGAAAGGCTAACCTGCATCCGAGGCACAAGTGGTTGTGATGGCATCATGGCTGACATATTCGACATCTGATATTGGAAACAATATCCATAGAAGTTGAGACAGTCCGCAAAATAGTGAAAAGCAAAAGGTGTAATTAGTTATTATTAACTGACCATCTGGTTATTTGGTGTACCCTGTGCAGCATTAAACAACGCACTGTTGGCAGCACTAGACATTTGGTTTATATGACGATTCAGCTGACTTCCTTGGTTGAGTTGACTTTGTGCCATGCCATGCTGCATACCTCCAGATGGTAACTGCCTCCCTTGAAATTGTTGGGCCCCCAATGACTGAGAAAATTGCATTTGATTTTGACCATGTAACTGACAACACAGAATAATAATAATTACAGTAGAACAAAATTTTAAGGTGCATGTATAAGAGTCACTCTAATACCCTATTTACTCATACAATTGTTTAATATACAGGCAATGGTGCACTTGGATGAATACCGTAATTATAGACACCAACCGAAAGACATGATATAGATTACCTGATACTTCTGTTGACCCTGACCCTGCAAATCATGCAGCTGTGACAATTGGTTCTGCACATATAATATGGTTACAAGTTACAACAAAGTTTAATTGTCTGCACTTTGGGTCGGAATGAAATTTAGATAACCAGATCCATCACATAAAGCATTAGTAAATACAAATATGTAGCGAGAATTTGGTAAAAGCAAGTCAAATCAAAATCTACCGAGAAGATGACTATTGTTTTTTGTAAATTGATATAAAGGGATAATTATATACCCATATTACAGTAAATCTATCTAGCGTGACTCTTCATTAATATTTCATGTGTAACCATACCTGGGCTAGTCCAGCCATCGGATTTTGTCTAAGCTGCTGAGCAAGGAGTTGTTGCTGATGTTGAGGTAACTGCATCAATCTCTGCCTTTGTTGTTGCTGGAATTGCTGCTGTTGTTGTTGCTGTTGAGTTTGTTGTTGTTGCGGGGAGGGTGTATTCATCATGTTTGCAGCAGACCTTGGTGAGTTTGCATATGGCAGTGGTGATGCTGTCGTGTTGTCAAAGGACGGTGTCCCAGTCCCACCAGGTGAAGCCGCTGCTCGTCCCATTAGTTGTGACCCAGAACCCTATTGATTTTCTAATTATTAAGGAGCAACAGCACCACGAATTATAAGAAAACGTGATTATCTAACCTGCATTAATGCTCCTTGGTTGTTTACAGCATTTGTAACCATGGGAGGGGTATTCTTCATGTACATTCCTGTAAAAAAGAGACACCAGCTTATTGTTGTATGCATGGACATCTATAGATTTATTTATATTTTTCTTTTTAAGCACATACCAGATGATTCATTAACGGTCTGCGCATTGTCGCCTACAGGTAGCACATCCACCAGATGAGCTGGAAGTGCTGATGTGATCTGTCTTTGATCCGGAGGTAAACGTAAACCTACAATGAAACAGCAATTTTTTAACATACCTTATGTATGAGAACATCCTCTTCTATAACATCATAGCTTCAAATTTTATCAGTTTTTACTTGGAATCGTACCAACATAAATAGCTAAGTGCCTACGACCTACCACATATCAAAACTATGAAACCATGATCTGAACTCTATAAGTTAATTAAGTTGCAATAGGCACAAAATTTTACCCATTATAAAATGGGATATGGGGCTAACCTAGAAAGTTCAAGTGATCGCGAGACCTTCTATATCCCAAATAAAAATTTCAATGTGTTGTTTACGCCATTAAGGGTTGGAAGATGAAAATTTAACCTATACACATGTATCTCGCATAATAACACCAAAGCAACTGAATAGAGGTATTACATAACTACAGAGAACTATAAAAAAGAATATAGGGGAACACCTTGACCATGATTAACAGCATGTCTCAGTAAATTTTCCTGTTCCTGAATCTTTGCAGCTTGAGCCTTATCTAGAGTCATGATATTGGTGGGCCCTTGTCGAGTGCCAAAATAGGTTTTTCGGGTATCAGCAATGACCTTTTCAGCGCTTTCACAAGCTGCTCCGATCATGTCAATTCTAGCCTGCAAACAACATACTCGTGCATATCAAATTATCAACAAATGTAAAGTTATTGAATATTGCCATATAAAGTAGGTGATTGCTTCTGAGCAGTAACACCATATATATTACCTTTAACTTTTCAATCTGTGCAGGCACAGACAGATTCTGCATCGCATAGAGTAATTGCTCTCGCTTTGAGGCATCATCTGCTTCTATCTCCGGCAATAACTTTGATGATATCATAACAGGCAAAACTATATTGCAGTAGAATACATAAGGTCATTTTTCAGTTTTGATACTATACAAGGTTTCAACGATGACTGATTATGAAAAGCAAGTTCTTACCTGCAGCATTTTCACCATTGACGTTCTTTGGATGAACAACAAAGGCCTTTGAAACCTTCTTAATATCTTCCACAATGTTATAGAGCTCGAGGTTTACCATAGAAAACTGCCCCAAGACATCTTGCCTGGTGGACCCAAAATGAAATGTTAGCAGGGGCAGAACATAGTGACGGCAGGGGAAGGTTCCCCAACCCCCCGAACACACCTCCATGAGACACTACATACACGTATATTTCCAATACTCAAAAACTGAAACTTCCAACAAAATTAGGAATGGCCATAGAACGCCATAGATAATTTTGGGATTTTAATGAAGCCACTAATAACTAAACTGCTTACAAGCATAAACCAATCCATCTTAAAGCCAACAATAGCCCGTACTACATGTCGGTTAAGCCAAGTAATTGTACAAAATTTTGTTCCCTATACCAGTACTACCTTCCCAAGTACTCTTGTCCAACCGATTACATGAAGTGTGAATTTTAAACGAGTTTCTGATAAGTTGGGTAAATTTTTTGCAAGATTAACTTGACTAACGCACAACTTTCAACTTTGACACAGCTTAGTTAATATGGCCTGATTCCGTTTTGATACATTACCTAACCCTAGGTCGCTTAGTAATCAGGCACCTTGATGTCCTCACAAGAGGTCACCTCACTTGGTACACATCTTGGGAGTCGCCAAGGAAAGTGAAGGAAATGATGGAATACCCTAGTTAGGCCGCATACATCTGAGACCGAGTATGAATACCTCATGTGTTTAACGTTCCTACTTTAAGGTGGTGTTGTTTAAGCTTACATGTGGCTTATGAGCTTGTTTATGTTTCAGCTTAAATTTCATAAGCCCTAATTTTCCGGCTTATTTTAAGACTTGTGGGCTTATATTAGTTCATTATGATATGATAAACTTATATAAACTCATATAGACCCATAAGTCTCAAAATAAGCTGGAAAATTACGGCTTATGAAATATAAGGCAGAATCAAATAAGCTCGTAAGTCCACATATAAGCTTAAACAAACACCCCTAAGTATCCACCCCTAAAGTGCAAACATGTAATAACCCCCCGAATTCGCTACATTGGCAATTTAGTACAATTTCAAGATTTTCCGAATTTCGCCTAAAAAACGCACAAGTTCCGGCACGAATAAACACATCACCAATGCATTTCACATACATATTCAAACATGTTATTAAGAAATTGTGCATAAGAAGAATATATAAAATTTGAAAAGCTAACCACTTAGGATTGGAATTAGTTCTGGCAATGATATCGAAATCTTCGAGGATACGCGTAATGGCTTTAAATAAACTAATGGCTCTGGTTTTGACTGATTCTAGGTTTAGTTGTTGTTGTACAGCTGGGTTTAGTCTCTCCACAACTTTTGTTTGTTGTTGGTCTTGTTGTTGTTGAGGTTGTTGTTGTTGGGGTTGGCCTATTCCTACCTGACCGTCCATCGGTAGTAGGATGATCGGAGATGGGATGAACGGGAACTTGGTGGTGCGAAATTACGGTATGTCTTTGTGTGTGTTTTATGAACAAGTTGGATCCAAACCGGGTAGTAAAAAAAAAAAAAAAAAAAATAGTTTTATTGATTGGGTAAAAGGAACTTCGAACCGGTAAAATATACGTAGTATTAAAAAAAAAAACAAACCGTTTAAAGTACACATGAATGTGGCTAACATTAAAAAACCACTTGAACAATAAATGAACAACTAGCTACCAACAGCTAGAACAATCACTCAAAATAAAAATGACATGCAAAAAAAATAAACAAATCCAAATAAAAGATTACTTCCTTGAAATTGCTAAATTCCTCAAATTGCCCAGGTAAGTCATAGACCTGGCCACATAATCATCCGAAAGATAGCCTTCAAGCTCGTTATGTCCTCTTGCTGATGAAAAGTAACTGTCGATAAGATCATTTGGCTCAAACACCTCATCATCACTATCGGAATCAACCACTACACCCACCTTAGAGAATGGGTTGCCTTTCCTTATACCATCAGCTACCGGAACAAGTTTACCATTATCATCCACAAGTAGTTTTATTGATGGACCTTTTTTAAAACAATTTTTTTTTTCTTGCGGATGTAATGAAGTTTTTATAACACCCCCACGAAACAAAATGTATAAGTGGGGTCAGGAATTTCAACAGGGCGGGTTTGGAGCGGGTCAGCTATCCTCATTCTCAAACCCGATTACAAAAGTTATCCTTAAACCTGCCCCAATTCTCATTGGGATCTTATTGGGGCACCCCATTAGAGCGATATGTTCCCCAAACCCGTCCCATTCTCCATTGGGGTCTTATTGGGGTGTCTTTTTTGAGCTTGATGCTCCACCATACTTATGTCGTTTCCTATTAACTCTTACTTTTTCACTATTAACAATATGATTTTATGGAATAACTTTAGGGATCAAGAACCCATTAATAAAAATTAAACATTGGAATATTGACAACCTTTTTAGAATAATATGACATAAAACAAGCTTCAATTACCGCAATTTGAAAATTACAAAGATAAAAACTAAAAAAAATTCAAGAATTATATTTTTAGTACGTAAATACTAACATAATAATTTATGTATATATATTATATTTCGGAGCGGGGCGGGGCTGAGATAGTGTGCCCCATCCCGGTTCCAAACCTGATAAGAATCCCCGTTAAGGCCCCAAAACCCGGGCCCGCCCCAAAAAGTTCTGGTTTCAGATTTTTCCGTTGGGTTCAGGTTTTTCTTGCCATCCCTAAATGGAGTGTCAGGACATTAAAAGATCATACCTCTACTATTGGATAAATCCAAGAGTAAAAAGAGTCGAAACTGCTTCCAGGAGTAATGAAGTTTAGATTTTAATAAAAGTATTGGCGTAAAATTGATAAAATGCAAATGAAAGATGTTACATTTTCTTTTGTTCCTATTTTGAGATAAAACATAAAATTTAATAGTTATTTGTTTTATTTATCATATGGTTTGTATAAAATTTAGGATACTTGAGTTGCACGTTACAACTACGTATACATGATACATTATTAATGATCCATTAAATTAGTACCTAAATACCGTATATAATACTAAATCAAGTAGAAAAAGGGAAAATTAGTGATGAAGATTCACATTTTTTGATCGTTTTAATTCTTTAAGTTCGTTATTATCAATAAAATCTCTGATGGGGTCACATCATTTAATCTTATATTAACTTTGATGTACATTTTTGCGTATTTGGCATCAGTGACAGAAACAGGTTGGGTTTCGGGGTCCCAGGACACTCATGAATTTTTGTGTCATAGTGTTAATTTTGTTAAAAAACTCGATTTTTCTTAAATGCATCCGTATTTGAAATTTGTGTTTGTAGTATTGTTTAGTTTCTTCTAAGTGCACCTGGTTACTCCACATCCTGGTTCCGTCCCTGTTTGACGTCATGTACTCATGGCGAAACTTCGTGTTGTTTTGGGTTTAAGTTGGGTTATCAAGCAACTAAGCTAAGACATCAAACCCCTATCTACTCAATGATGGTATCCAAGTTTCATTTTATCTATTGGGTTAATATGTTCTCAAGCAAGCTGTAAGTTCAACTATTGGCCAAGTTAAAGTAGTTTCAAGTGTCAACTTTTCAAGTTTTAGTTCACATAATTCCAAGTTCAAGTCTTTATCACATTTTCATGTTCAAGTTCAAGTCAAGATCTCACGTTCAAGTTTAAGAAAGATCTCAAGTTTAATGTCAAGATGCCAAATTAAAGTGTTTTGTAGTTCAATTTCAAGTAGTTCATCAAAATATTAGTTTCAATGTTTATGATGTAGTGTCTCAAGTGTATTATCTAGGGGATTTTCTTAATCTCATATATCAATATATTATCTTATTTTATGCCAAAAAAAAAAAAATAATAATAATAAATAATAAAAAATAATAATAATAATAATAATAATAATAATAATGTAATGTACTCATATCGAAAATAGCTAAGCTCTTATGTTTTAACAACAATCATTATCTATTTATATAATTCACAACACAAACGACGCCGTATTGCGTCACCCCCAGTTTCCCGCCATTCCATTTTCCCGCCAAAAACTCTGGCCCAGGTTGTTAGCCTGATTTTTTGGGCCTTCTAATCCAGTCCAATGTTTTGATTATGATTTAAAACGTTACTTAGTTAGAGAACGGGGTATTGAATATTCCACCATTTTCCAGAAGACTCTTCCATCACCCTTACCTAAACACACACCTAATAATGAGATGGATTCATCCACACAATTCTTCATCCTTTCAAACGACAACAACCACAACTACTTTGAGTTACCAGCGGTTGAGGATGATGGAGAAATCTTAATGTCAATAAGGTGTGTTTTATTTTTTTTCTTTTGTTTCTGCTTCTGTTTTTTTGCACCAAGAATCAGGTGTGAGGTGTCTTAGGGTTTAATCTAATGAATTTGTTTGAGGTGAATTAGGAATTGGGGTCGTCGTTGTGGTTAATGGTGTGAAAAGTGTAGATGCATATCATCCGCAACGTTAAATACAGGCAGTTGAATCAGATCATCAGCACGCAAGAGTTAGGTTTTCAAGAGCCAAAGTTTCAATTTTGGGTTTTTTCAGAATAAAAAAGGTTTGATGTTCTTTTTTTATTATATATTTATATGTATTATAGCGTTTGTTATGAAATTTCTTTCCTGCTATAATACGAGTCTTAATTACTTTCCTGCTTTAATACGAGTCTTAATTACAGAGGATGGTGAGGTGCAAGGTAACATCCGGATTTTTGAGGTATTTTTTTTTAAATCTATTTGATTTTCGTAAGTTTTGAGTTGTTATAAATATGTATTGGGTTTGTTTTAAGTTATTCACTTTATGATTCTGGTGCAGTTTTGGGTATTAAGTGGCATGATGTGGTGTTTGTTGTAGTGTTTTTTAACTTTAGGGTGGTTATTACATTAGAATATATATGGTTTTTTTGCAAGTAAGAGAATTAATATATTTGCCCACCTTGGTCGAACTCAGTACAACTACAAAATTTTCTTGAAATTACTTATTCGGATACTCCAAATATGTTTATACTGTAACCCCTTTGCTTATATTTCTCCTACAAGTAAGTATTTCATTGTTAACACATGGTATTTGTGGTTACAGGCTTACAACAAATGCTTCACCTTTATTTAGATGAATGCTGGAAAGAAAGTGACATGTATTGGTTGAAGAGTGAACCACCTTGAAAGATGGATAGAAAGATATGTAGCATTTTTGCTACTGTTCAGGTCAAATGTCGAGTGTTTAGGTAAAAGCTTATTTAAGTAGCCCAACTTTTTTATTTTATAAGCATTTTAATGGGGTGCAATATCGAAACACTATAGAGTATACTGTGCACTTCCATAACCATATCGTTGAACATTTTCCATGATAAAAAAATGTGACCATATGCATTCATGAGTTTCTTAAGCACCGGTTGTTAATTATGCAGGTGTAAATAAGCCATTGTAAAGCGATGAAATCACACGTATACAAGAAGGCGCAGGAGGTTCCTTAGAAACTGATGTTAGTAGTAACAGGTTAGGTCCTTTATACAGGATTACCTATTTATTTTGGTATATGTTTTACCTGTTGTGTAAAGCCTGCCCTGTTTGTGAGTGACCATTTTGTAAAGTTGCGTGATTTGTAGAGTGTCGTATTCAAAGTTTCTATTGCTGAATCCTGCTATATCGTAATGAGTTAAAACTCTGATTGTTCGATTCTTTTGATGTACAGGGTTTGAGATCGAAAGGAATGAACTGTGCTACAGGTGAGGGTTTGTGAACTCACAGTTTTAGCTGGTCTAATGAAGGGAGAAGATGGGAATTATCAACAGACTTTCATAAACGAGCTTACAGCAAGGCGACGAGGCTTCAAAAGGGAAAAAAACAAAGGTTGGTTTCATATTTTTTTACAATTATTTATATGGGCAGATGGATAATACAATCACGATATCTATCTTTTTTTTGTTATAATCTTTGTATGCTATGCAACTCAAGGCCACTTAGGAATGAAGTTATCGAGATTGACTTGGGTACTACAAATTCAGCAACAAAAAACTTTTCCAAACATCAGGTATATAACTGCTACACCATGTTTATGTTGTGTTTCGAGTTCTATGAAAAACACTTCGATTTATGAAGTAAATGTCATGGTACAGATCTGGGCCATCTGGCAGATAAAGAAATGTCAAAAAGCAAAAACACGAGAACGGGGTTGCAAATTGGGCTAACCGAGAACGTCATCTTGAAGTCAATGAGTTCATTTTTTTCATTTCGTAAACAATCTTACGCAAGCGTGTATTTGTCTTTCAATTTGGAAGGAGGAAGGCAATAAGAGACAACTTGAAAACGGGGTTGCAAATGATCAAGAGCTATTTGATCTCACTTGATTGAACCATTTTGCTTAGGTAAGTAACTAAACACCTGATTCAAATAAGCAGTTCATTTTTTTCACAGTAAGGTTAACCAGTTTAAAATTGCGACTCAGGTTTTTATGCTGGCGTTCCATCAAAATTCAGTAATAGAAAGATTTGAAAGCTGGACAAAAATGGTAATAGCATTGTTGGTGCGGTCTTCAAGGGAAATCAACAAAGAACTAAAAGTGCATAGCCTGCTGTGGCACCGGCCATGCTATTCAATCTTAACAAAATCGAGGTTGTCAACTTTAGTGTTTTATAATATGGTATAATGTGCATTGTTAAGTGATGTTGATGATCATCTAATCATTGCTTGAATTGGTTATTCTGGATATTGCAGGTGTCATTTTTACTTGGGATTATCCTAATTTTTGTAGGTTAGTTATATTCAGAGTTCTTGGAGTACAAGAAAACTGTAGCCTTAAAAGGTGAGTTCAAACTTCATTCCCTAATTGTAATCTGGTCATTTTTATAGATGCCAGATGTTTCACATTATATCAATGACATTGTTGTACAAGCGATTATTTTATGTTGTTTCTAGGAAAATTGACGTTGACTATTTTGATGTCGTTAAACTTATAGAATAAGATGGCATTTTGTTTTAGAGTTAGATGTAATTTGTAACTTGCTCACTTGAACACTGGAACGAGATGTGCTTAGCACGACCTCAGTCGCGTAATGATTACATTTTTAGTAATTTACTTTGATGCATTTCAGTGGCAGAAATGCTGATATTAGCTTGGTTGAGTTGGGCAACAATACAGTAAACGAAGATGATAGAGCTGCTTTATTTTAAGGGGGTGTTCTCCAATCAGCTTCTCCTAAAATCCATACTTCGTCTAATACATCTCCAGTTGTGAGGTTTTGACACCTACCTATTGTTTATCATTGTTTTCTATGGATATTACTTTATCATGGTAGGAGACTTATGCACTGTTTGTCTTTTCCCAGGTTATTTACAATGGTTCTTGCTTGAGAATCGTTTCACATTGAGAGCTACGTATGTGATAATAATCTTAAGTTTTGATTTTCAAGCCGTACATTATAATTTTAAGATTTCTTATGTTATTTCTGTTTTCTATCTTTCTTCATTTCAGAGTTCGGGGTCTTATTGTTCTACTTCTACGTATATGATCGCACAAACGGCTTCAACGATTCCAAAGAGGTCTTGGCTCTTCTTTTATCTTCAGTCTATTGGGCAACCAAAACAATATCATACTTGACTAAATTATGAGCATGTTGTGTTTCATGCTTTAGGAGCAAAATAGAAATAAGTACTATTTGACAGTAAATGTATATCTTCAAAATCATGGCTTAATGACATTACACTTGGAAATACACATTTGTTGGTCATTCTAAGACATGCTCCTTTCATGGCAGAATGAAGACAGTAGTATATGTCACTTCATGTGAAAAATTGAACGATTGACTTAACAAATTGGTTCAGAAAAATGTTGACCATTGATTGGATGTGTAAAAGCCCCTTGCTCAAAACATAAATGTAAGACTTGAGAAAACATTTCTATGCTTAACAGATTAACAAACGGAAACAAATTTATACCAATACTACTTCAAAAATAAAACTATATGAAAAAACAACATAGTTGCTTACTCCAAAAAACGTTGTTGAATTTTAACACATTTACTTTGTAAATGGTATGCCAAAAAAACGCTGCCCCGCCGCAACGCGGCGGGCGGCGCCAATCTCGTATAAATATAAGAATAAAGAAACACTAGTACTATTTTGTGTTCTTCTGTGTATCTTCTAAAATACAATAAATTATAGTACAAAATATTTGTGAGGAATCATGGATTATGTAATATTTTCATTAAGGGATATCACTATAAAACGTTAACAAGAATCTGGATATTATTTGAACTTGAACTGTTTTATAAATGAAAATGAAAGTGAGAAAAGTGATAAACAAACACCTCGATCTCCAACTTCGGGAGTTCTTTTTCGAACCATTTTAAACGATTATCATGTGGTGATTTCAGGCTGAGCAACTACTCGATCATCATGATGAGACAGAGATCACTGATATATCAAAGGCACCAATAAGAATACCACAAACTTGTATAACATCAACATTCAACAATCAACAGAATACCACTCCACAAAATAAAGTTTGAATGCACAGTAACTAATGAAAGAGAACTTTTGGACAGCCCAAAATGGGTTTGTCCCACATCGGCTGGTTGAAGAAAACAAAGGGAGTGCAAGTGATTATTTAAGCCAAGGAGTCTGATAGGCTAAAGGCACGCAGCCATGCAATGAGCACAAAGTGAACTATTCTTTCGCTTTTTACTAAAGAATACCGTGTGCTCGTTGTCTAAAGTGACGTATGCCAATTTTTTGGAGATTCACTTTTATCAAAGGGCTCGAACCAATCTTAGTTCAAAGTTGATGTAAAATGACCAAGTGTACTAATAAAAGAGCACTGGTTCAAACTTTTGCTCAAGATTGTTTCCTTAAAAAAATGTACTAATATGCGCATTGTGTTTTTAAAACATAAAAAGGCAGTTTCTAAAGAAAGGTCTTGACACATGCTTATGGTTTTACATTTTAAATAGACAAATACAAAACAGTAAAACGCCTAACTACGATCTACGCTAGCATTGCTATTGTTTTAGTTATGCAAACAGAGCAAGAAAAGAGGACTTTGTTTTGCATGTAATGTGCACAATGGGTGTTTGGATAAGTAGTTTAGTTTAAAAACACGGCTACTTATGGCCGGTACCGGTCCCGTACCGTGTATTGGAATTCGGTATCGTTTCAGTATGGTACCGGTATGGTTCTTGAATTCGGGTTCAAATGCTCATCCTATGACATTTATATATAACATTCATTTTCGAAATGGCTCAATTTGCCGATAACACAAGTTTTCATGTATTGTATTAATTAGCATGAATTTAAAATTTTACGTATTAGATGGGTAGTTGTGTCTTTTTTTTTTTTTTTTTTTTTTTTTTAAGTTATGTATGCCATAACGTAATATCTAAAAAAGAACGAGGGTATTAGATGTCTTAATCCAACAAAGGTAATGGTTGTTTAAAAAAGAAAAGAATCCAAAAATTTTCTAAACCAAAGTAGGGTTAGGATACTTTGTAGTTTAGCTTCGTGTCTAGTCATCTGAAAAGACGTTTAATTTATGATTAAAATAGCAATAGACAAATAGTTATTTTCAATGCATTATTCTCATTCCATATTTAACTGGCTGAGATTGTTTTCGTCCTAGTGACGGTTGCATGTCAATTGTTGCCATTAAAGACTTTGACTAGTATCCGCAACCGCAATGCATTTGTCTTTTGATAAGAAATTTGTGGATGGCTATTTGCATGCATGTCACAAATGTTAACATGCAAAAATGAAAAATCTATGATAAAATGCCTAACACTTTCTCTTTTAATATCAACTTTATTATAGAAAATGAAGTCTATATCCTCTCGTATATCATTCCTCTTTTACTTTCTCGTTAATATATTTCTTACCTTCGCCGCCATCTCTGCTTCCTATGGCAGAAATGAGACTGATCGCGAGGCTTTGTTGTTGTTCAAGTTGATGATCACCCATGATCCATATGGAGCTCTAAGCTCATGGAACACTTCATTCCATTTCTGTTACTGGAATGGTGTTACATGTGGGAAGCGGCGTACTAGAGTGACTGCTTTAAAGCTAATTTTGCAGGGCCTAGAAGGCTCTTTGTCTCCTCATCTTGGGAACCTTAGCTTCCTTCGTGAGTTTTGGCTCAACAACAACAGCTTTCAAGGAAGCATCCCTCATGAATTTGGTCGTCTATCCAGACTACGTTCCCTTGAGTTAACACAAAATTAAACAAGTTCAACGGAGTCATCACTAATCTGTCGGGTTGCTCTAATCTTGAAGAGATTTTTCTTAGTGATAATATGCTAGCTGGAAGCATACCTAAGGAGATTAGTTTAAACACCAAACTTACTTTTGTTTCACTTCAAAATAATGATTTAACAGGCGGAATTCCACCTTTCTTGGGGAATCTTACATCACTGCGAGGATTATCTCTTAAGGGCAATCCATTGGGTGGGAGAATTCCGGACACCTTGGGTCATTTAAAAGGATTAAAAATATTCTTCACTGGTGATTGCAACTTATCTGGAACCATTCCTCATTCCTTTTATAACCTCTCTCTTCTAACTGGTTTGTCCCTGGCAGGGAATGAGCTTACAGGTAGTCTTCCTCGGGAATTTGGTGCAATGCTCCCAAATCTAGATCTCCTTCAGTTAAGGAATAATCAACTGACTGGACTTCTCCCAACCTCTATATCTAATTGTTCGAGATTAGAGCTTTTGGAACTAAATAACAACTTTTTTAGTGGAAATTTGACAATCGATTTTTCAAATCTAAGGCAAATTGTTAATATTCACTTAGATAGAAATCCCTTTGGAAGTAAAGAATACGGTGGAAAAAATTGCAGCAAATTGGAGTCGTTGTCTCTTTTTGGTTGCAACTTTCATGGAGTCCTGCCGAGATCAATAGGTAATCTTTCTGATCAACTCAGCTATCTAGATTTACGAGAAAATAAGTTATCTGGAAACCTCCCTTCAAGTATTGGTAATCTAGTTGGTTTGACCACGTTGAATTTCGAAGTTAACCAATTCACAGGAAGAATTCCATTTGAGATTGGTAAGCTTCAAAAACTTGAAATAGTTGGTCTATTGAATAATCAACTTTCAGGGCCAATCCCATTTTCCATTGGGAACATGTCATTGTTGAATTCACTTCTTTTATCTTCCAATAGATTGGAAGGGCGTATTCTGTCAAGCCTTGGTAATTGTCAACAACTTAATCTGTTAGGCCTTAGTGACAATAAACTCACTGGCGAAATACCAAAACAAATTGTTAAACTTTGATCTCTATCCGTAAAGTTAGATTTTTCTCGAAACCAACTTTATGGTTCAGTTCCAAATGAGGTTGGAGACCTCTAGATGTTGACTTATCTGGATTTATCTTATACTACCTTCTTCCCATAAAAACTGTCCAGTTTGACTTTTCAGAGTCAAACTGATTCAACTTTGACCTTATCTATTTTTGTGAGTATTATATAATACTTTATGAAAAATATATGAATGGATTGAGTTTTAAGTGTGTTTTTCATTGGTATAATTTTTCATCAAGTATTATATAACACATAAAAAATATTTAAGATCAAAGTTGAACCAGTTTGACTCTGAAAAGTCAAACTGGACAGTTTTTATGGGACGAAGGGAGTAATAACTTATCGGGTGACATTCCTAGTAGCCTTGGTGCTTGTACTAGCCTTTCACGGTTATTCCTAGGTAGCAATTTATTTGAAGGCATGATACCGCAATCCTTGAGTCCCTTGAGAGGATTGATAGAGCTCAATCTTTCACATAATAATTTATCTGGGAAAATTCCTCGATTCTTGGAATTGTTGCAGTTGGAAAATTTAGACCTATCGTATAATGATTTTGATGGTGAAGTACCAGTAAAAGGAGTGTTCGCCAATGCCAGTGCATTATCAGTTTTTGAGAATGATAGACTTTGTGGTGGTTTGACTGAACTTGGGTTGCCCAAATGCAAGGGGACTGAGAAACATAACAAAAGATTTCCTCTATTCTTAATTATCATTTTGATTGCATTCTTAATTATCATTTCGATTGCATCTACACTTTGCACCATATCATGCCTTGTGTATGTTTGTTGTAAGTGTTGGAATATATGAATAATAATAAACATATAAACATCAAAGAGTACGCAGCGGAATAGATCAAATACAAATAATAAATTAACCGAATATAAATGGATGCGTACCTCTTTGTGATTTCTAGCAAGAACAAGAAACCAATGGAACAAGAACTATAAACCCTAATTGGGTTTAATGGTGGATCGACTAGGATTAGTCGAATAGGGCAAATCACCTTGTTAGCAAAAGTATGCCAACACTTCGTTCTTGAACACACGTATTAGTAGCGTTTCAATAAGAAAAGCTAGGTTCTTAATTCACAAGCAATCCAAACACAATGTTTAGAAGATCGCGTAGGAACCCTAGAAGGGTGTAGTTGATCAACTAAACAAGAATGGTTTTGAGCTTAGAAATCTAGTAGGAACCCTATAAGGGTGTAGTTCGATTTCTAACTCAAGAGGAGAAAGAGAAGGAGATTTGGTTTGCAAGTGAACCAAGGGATGATTAGAATGAACAAAAGGGTTTGTTTATATACTAATCAACATCTTGGAGCACAAGACACAAACCCTACACCCTAATGGGTTGGGTTTGGCCAAACATGGGTTTTACAAGCCCATTCCATGTTTTTCTTGAACTCTATTTTAAGTTCAGTCCTTCATCTTTCCTCCAACGATCATTTTGTGAATTTAATAATTATTCGTCACTAAAACAATAATCATTAATTAATTGAAACTCATACGTAAAGTGTGCAATCCCGAAGTCTCGAGTTCGAGTCCGGACATATTCATTAATTTTTATCCGTTAAAACTAACAGCTCCCACTCGGATATATATTAATGTAATAATGACAATGGTTAGTCTAGCATAACACGCCAATGTCCCCAGAACGATCACGAGTATGGTTTCCTGGAAAAAACCACCTTTGATGATTCATCATCATACTTATCCTTTTGATTCTAATACTATGTTAATATGGATATGGATTGAAGTCATTCCATAATTAACTAGTGTTTCTCGTTATTTATGATTAAGCAAGATTACCAATTCATCTGAACGCATTCCAGATAGACCTTGGGCATGGCCATGCAAACATCTTGTTAATCCTACGAGCGGCCAAACAGTATTATACTTCAAAACAAATTTGAAGGAACCAAATCCTGTATTGACTACAAGCATAACCTATGAACTTCGCATCACCTCTGAAAATAATCCTTATAACTACCAGTTACGGATAGCGTTAGATTATCTCACAGAAAATGAGCTACATCCACAGTAGTTACCTGGTATCTCAAGTCTGAGGATAAATATTCATGATTTACTCTAATGACAACATCCATAAGTACAATCATGTAATTGGGATTTTGTCCTATATCCAATTTATCAAGTATTGAATATCATGTGAATTTGGCTTGTCTACGCACCAATATAATTTATATATATTATACCAAATCTCACATTTGTCTTAGTTCAATGATACTCCCATATCATTAATTGACAACGGACAATTTAGAATAACTTAAGTTATTCATGGATTAAACATGCAAATATAGGATACAATATTTATGAATAGAAATAAACATAACACAATACTTCATTTCATTCGAATAATTATTGTTTACAATCCTTTATCCAAATACTAAATAGATCAATGCATGAAAATTCTCGTTAATGAATTTTGTCTCAAGTAATACCAATCATACTTGTTGACAATTATGCCTCAAGTAATCATACTTGTTGACAAGGCATTATTCAACTAACTTTGATCTATCGGAATTTTGAGAATACTTATTTCAATAATGAAATTCTTGTATATGTGCATTCAAATAATTTGATATAACCACATAATACATCATAAAATGTGTATGACATCCTCAACATACAATTTATGATAATTAAACTTCCAAACCTTTAAAGTTTAAAGTATTCTTATTCTTTAACGTATAATGCAACTATGCTTTCCGTTAAGCATAACTAGTACACATGGCTATTAACAAGGATGAAATCCTTCCATGACTAGTATTGAGTGTCATCTCAATTTATATTAGCATCATTGTATGCAAACAACAATATGCTCTTTTCCGTAAACTTCAATGTGTAATGTTTTATTCCTTCCAAACTTTCAAGTTTGTTGGCTATGACAATTTTACAAATTGTTCATTTATAGAATCTAGAAATTGTTCCAGGCTGAGGATGTGATTCTATATCCAAATATATTCCTTTAGAATATTCATTACACAACTTATCTAATATCTTTCATTAGATATCAATGTTGTCAAATCATCTTTTATCAAAGCATGATATAACAACAACATGATGTACATGAAAAATTCTTGTGTCCAACTTAAATTTCATTCATGTACTACATATCCATTTAAACTTTCTAAATGATATATCATGTTCTATTAGATCCATTTACCGCACATGTTTACATTAATAAACATATATTCAAGGTTGTATGTTTTACTTATTAAATCTTTCAAGTAAAGTTTCATTCCAAGTTATGACTTACCATTTAACTTATATAGAATGTTACTTCCTATATGTTATACAACATATATGATTTAAATAAGTAAACATAATACTCCCACTAGCTTTCAGAATTACTTAGGAGTTATCTTATTTTAAATTATAAATCAAAACATAGATTTAATATTTAAACATAAGATTTATCTCCTTGATGCATGCATCTATCCATACTTGGATTCTTGCATTTTGTATACTTTCAAAGATTAAATGAATTCATAAAACTCTTAATTACTCATCGTCCTCGCTTAAGTAATTATATAAGAAAGAGATTTTATAATCCATTGTCAAATTTCATATTCATAAAAATGAGTATGACAATTACCATCTTTGTAATTTTAATGTGCTTAGGAAAAAGTATTCAATCATAGTTAATTACATAAGTATGAGTAATAATCTTGTCATAAGACATACATTAAAATATGTATACAATTTTGTCCATATGTTTCTTTATGCAAAGATTTAAACCTCTAGGGTTTTTCTTCTCTTGCAGAAACTCATCTTCATTAAGATAAACCAAATTTTCAAAGTTGACTTATCTTTATGGACAGCATCTTAACATTCATAGTATGAGCAATTTACCATAATCAGTAAATGCGTCATTATGATTAACAGGCTTACTTTGATCCTGTAATTCATAATTCTCAGCATATTAATTAGATATCTGAGACATCCCTACGGATCTATGAATGAGAGTTTCATCATGTTGAGATTTAACCTTTACATTTCAAACCTCATCATGATTTTCACTAGTGTGGTTTTAGAAGATTATATATTTTGTAATTTTGATCTTTCAAGATCTAAACAAAACTCCCACTTGCCTTTTGTATTTTATGAATACTTTAGCAAGATGAGCAACACTAAATCGTTCTCATTTGGGATATTACAAAAATATTTTACAGTTCCTGACTCTTGTTTGTTAAAACTACTTATTAACAAAATCAGAACTTCATTTTAAGACTTTAATGTGATTTATCACATTCCATAATGTCTTATTTAATCTTCTAGGTTGGAGTCTTATTGAGTATATTCAATCCATACTCAATTTTCTAACCTTGACAACTTTTGGAAGAAAAGAAGTCATATTTATCTTTTAATCAAACAATATAACAAGAGTTTGATTTTTCCTAACTGAACACACCACCAACTTGTGATGTTTCATTAGAATTAATATTGTGAGACAAACTAACAATATGTAAGATAAACTTATTCCCTTTGGCTTACCTATTTACCAACTAAGTCAACTTAATGGTACAATAGAATTTCCAAGCCAATTGCATGCTATATAACATAAGTACCTTTTGAACAAGTTACTTCATGTTCATGTCTTAAGAAGACATGAACTGTTATATTCCCACTTTACGTTGTACATCATTGATCAACTCAATGATTTCTTGTTTGAAACATAACAAGTTTAACGTCTTACTTTATTATAAGTCTTGTAATAGTTAAAAGACTTCATGTTTATAAGAAGATATAAACATAAATAACTAAAGTATTTGTGAACACCTCCACTTGGTTTCAATAGTAATTTCAAGTTAATTTACTACTTCATTTGCTTATGTCATTTTATGAATTATCCAATTTAAGAAACTGCAAACTCACATAATTCCATTACATCAGTTGATCTGCTAGTAATGAAATCATGTAGTTTACCTTTCTATTGCAATCTAGGCAGGTTACACCCTGACGTAAATTGTAAATTCAAGTGTTTCTTTTAATTTGAATATCATAAGACATAAAAGTAGTCTTATAATCATGACACATGTTCTACATAAGATAATCTTACACATTAAATGTATAAGTCTTATTAGAACATTGATCTCTTACCTTGCAATTAAGAGAATCCTATCATCATATTTCTCTATGTATTGTTCCTTTGCACACAATAGACAATTCTCCCACTTGTGCATTGAACAATATCATGTAATATATAAACAACACAACATAAGTTTGTTTATGTGATTCAATATGATTTGTGTCATAAGTAGATGTAGGACTACTTTGTCTTATCAGGAAACGCATATGGCTATCCTAAGAACATGAGTGTCTACAATTTGAAAGTAATTATCTTGAAGATAATTTTTGGCTACTACACAGAAATTAAGTCTTGTAGCTCCCACTGAATTAGAGAACATAACAATAACTCTATATTCAGTAAACAACACAAAGCTCCCACTGGATTTGACAACATTGTACGTGTTTCATAACCAGTGAAAACAATTTGCTTGTTTTTACTTTCCTACACATTTAGAAAAACCCATACGTAATAATTACTCAGGTTCTAAAATGTGTATTCTACTATGTTTATGATGGATTATCCATCAATGATATTAACTTGAAGAATTTGAGCATGCAGCTTCTTCCTTAATAGGCCTACCATCCCTATAATGGTATGTAGCACCTTTAAAGCACAACAACTAGATAAAATACTAGCTTTGCCTTTTACCAATTTTACGGTAATCTGTCCAGCTTCTAATAACTCATATTTTCCATTTAACCAAATGCCTTGTTTGTTATAGAAGAATTCATTCACCAAATAAGAGTAATGAAATTTCTATGGAAAATAAGATGTGCTATATCCTTAAATATTAAAGATAGCTATGAGTTATATATTAGAATGTAGACAATTCTAATGTTCCTATTATACCTTTCTCAATCATGAAAAGGAATAGGATTGAGTCTTATTCTTTTCTCATGGAAAATAGACTTAGGATTGAGTCTTATTCTTATGTTCCTATCAAACCTTTCTCAATCATGAAAAGGAATAGGATTGAGTCTTATTCTTCTCTCATGGAAAATAGACTTTCTTTCATTTCAGTAAATTTTTCTCAATCAAACATTATGTTTGAAAGCAGAATTATATCAATTTACCAATTTAAGACCAAACTACGTTTACGGCTTTAATGTTGTATTAATACGTTAAAAAGAATTACAAAATTCAATTTTAGTATTTTCGATAATTAAATTTTCAAGAAAATTAAATACCCATGGTTCATAATCAAATAACCATTTAATTTTCACTGAAAAACTAGGATCCAAATTGACATAAGTTCATCACATCAGTTGATCTGCTAGTGATGATGTTATTCAATAAGGTACGAGACGTGTCCCAATTGCCAATATTCAATTGCAATTCCTAGAATCGATGGGATTTACATTAATTGCCAACCGCAGTTGCAATGTAAGCATGTTTTATCCCCATCTTCTTATGCCTTGAGTGATCAGTTCCCACTATCAACTCAATTAAGTTAACCAATTTAAGAAACAACAAACTTACATAATGACACCACACCAGTTGATCTGCTAGTGATGAAATCATGTAATTTGCCCTTCCATTGCAATCTAGTCAGGTTACGCCCTGGCGTAGATCCAATTTCAGGTGTTTCCGTTTCATTGGATGGCATATAACTTAAATTTAAGGGTAGTATTTTTGATGTGTGTAATCAAAATATATGTACAAAGATGTCATGCATTCATCTTGTAGCATATGTTTCATGTAAAAAAACTTTTACTCATTAGTTTCTTTACGAGCTTAAATCTCCAAACTTTTGATTGAGGCGTTGAGAAACTTACAACTTTGCCTTAAGTGCTTCGTAGTTATCATGGATGTTAGGTAAAGACTAAAATATGACTCACAGGCGAGCGGTAAGCCAGAATGGAGGCTCACTAAGGCCGCAATTTAATGCGTAGCCATCCTTATACCCACTTTAATAGTTTGTCATAATTAGTTCCACCTTTCAACCACTTAATACAGTCGCGATCAATCAACCAAAAGTCCAAGATTTATTAAGTAAGCTCAAAACAAGATTTCACCATTATTAAGTCCGTTTAATATTTTATTTATAGAAATTACCCTTTGTTACTATCATGTTAAAAACATATAAAACAAAAGTAATAAAATAAAATAAACAAACAACAACAATAATGGTCATGCTAAATTAAAATCAATATTAAAACACACTATTGATTTAATACACGATTAATAGGGTCTTCCCTAATCTTATAATTAATCAAATTTTAGTAATCTTTATTCATAATATTTACTAAACAATTTATCAATTATAAAAGAATCGCATAATAAGCATGAAATCTTAAAACCAAATAATCATAATCCAAGACAACACATGCATGGTTTGTCATGGATGCCCATATTACACATATTATAGCAAATAATCATGTCAATCAAGGAACGCAACCAAACGGCATATAACAATATCCATACACATAAATTACATGCAACCTAGGGTTTCTACAAGTTTTTATTACATAATTCATCAAACCCTAATTTTTTTTTTTTTTTTTTTTTTAAACTTTCGACATATATATAATTAATTAAATAAATTCGAAATAAAAAAAAACTAGGGTTTATGAAAAAAAATAAAAACATAAGAACACCAAGCATGTTATAATCAAACGATTCAATTTTATGTGTTTCGGTAATTCATTATAATGTATTAACGGCTCTTGATGCCACTGTTGGAATATATGAATAATAATAAACATATAAACATCAAAGAGTACGCAGCGGAATAGATCAAATACAAATAATAAATTAACCGAATATAAATGGATGCGTACCTCTTTGTGATTTCTAGCAAGAACAAGAAACCAATGGAACAAGAACTATAAACCCTAATTGGGTTTAATGGTGGATCGACTAGGATTAGTCGAATAGGGCAAATCACCTTGTTAGCAAAAGTATGCCAACACTTCGTTCTTGAACACACGTATTAGTAGCGTTTCAATAAGAAAAGCTAGGTTCTTAATTCACAAGCAATCCAAACACAATGTTTAGAAGATCGCGTAGGAACCCTAGAAGGGTGTAGTTGATCAACTAAACAAGAATGGTTTTGAGCTTAGAAATCTAGTAGGAACCCTATAAGGGTGTAGTTCGATTTCTAACTCAAGAGGAGAAAGAGAAGGAGATTTGGTTTGCAAGTGAACCAAGGGATGATTAGAATGAACAAAAGGGTTTGTTTATATACTAATCAACATCTTGGAGCACAAGACACAAACCCTACACCCTAATGGGTTGGGTTTGGCCAAACATGGGTTTTACAAGCCCATTCCATGTTTTTCTTGAACTCTATTTTAAGTTCAGTCCTTCATCTTTCCTCCAACGATCATTTTGTGAATTTAATAATTATTCGTCACTAAAACAATAATCATTAATTAATTGAAACTCATACGTAAAGTGTGCAATCCCGAAGTCTCGAGTTCGAGTCCGGACATATTCATTAATTTTTATCCGTTAAAACTAACAGTAAGAAGAAAAACAAGGGCCAACCAACTACATCATCAATGAGCGAACAATTCTTGCAAGTTTCTTACAATCAACTCCTCAAGGCTACTGATGTTTCGGAAGCCAATTTGATTGGCACGGGTGGGGTTAGCTCTGTTTATAAAGGAATCCTTGACAATGATGATAGTTTTGTTGCGGTCAAAGTTCTACATCTTCAAAGCAGAGGAGCTCACAGAAGTTTTGTAAGAGAATGTGAAGCATGGCGCAACATTCGACACCGGAATTTGTTGAAGATAATAACCTCATGTTCAAGTGTTGACTTTCAAGGTAATAATTTTAAAGCTTTGGTGTACGAGTTCATGCCCAAAGGAAGTTTACATGATTGGTTGCATTCAAATGCAATTACATCGAGACTTAATCTTCTCCAAAGAATAAGTATTCTCATGGATGTAGCATGTGCACTTGATTATCTTCATAATCGCTGCGGAACAACCATCATTCATGGGGACTTGAAGCCTAGCAACATTCTACTAGATGATGATATGGTGGCTCATGTTGGAGACTTTGGGTTAGCTCGATTTCTTGGCACAACTTCAAACCAAGATGCTTATATTCACTTACAATATTACATTTTGTAAAGTAACTGCTTATTATAATTTGCAGAGTATATATGGTCTAGGCAGTGAGATGACAAGTAGTGGGGATTAATTACCAAAATGGATCAGTCGCCAAAAACACATTCTTTGAATAGATGTTTTGAAATCACTTTCCTCTGGTGGATCAGGGCAACTTGGCGACTCAGCGACTTAACAAGAAGCTGACACGTGTCTGATTATTTTATATTAAAAGGACATAAAGTGAAATGTATGTGTAAGAGTATATTGTATATGGCAACTTGTACTTTTTGAACAACTTGTATTGGACAACTTTTTTTTTTAATTCAATTTTATATCAATCTTATCTACCCTAATCCTCAATTAACATACCTTATATCCTCACTTATTTACACATTTCTTATATCCTTCAAACACACATACCCTCACCAATATTCTCATCTTCTACCATCCTGACCACCACCAATCCTCACAACCACTGTACCTTTCCACAACCCATGATGTTAACCAACTCTTGAAGTTATATAATTGGCTTATGAGGTATTGTTTTAAGTTATATAATAAGATCTGTTACTACTAATCAGATATTCATTACTCTATCTCTCTTTTTAAACATAGGTAAGTTTGATTTCAGTAGTGTTGATTAACCGATCATAGTGTGTGTGTTCAGTTCAAAGGTTTAGAACCTGCAACCGTTCACTACCACCACCAGCAAAATGCTACGAAGATTCATAACACAAGCGGCTAATTTACCCCAACGACGTCGTTTCTTAATCAGCCGCCAATGCTCATCTTCTTCCGCCACGTCATCGTCTCAAGCTCCGGCTGAACCTTCGGTTGAACCACCACAGCCGGAAGTTCAGTTCAGTGATGACTACAGTTCTAAACCCTCTGCCAGGATATCCGTAGACCGGTCTGGATTGAACAACCCACCCGGTGCAACTTCTCTTTTAACTCTTATTAGTTATATTCATGTTTTTACAAGCAAATATTAATTGTTGTGATGTGTGATGAATGAATTTGTTGCATAGCATTCTCATGAACCAACTGCTGATTATGACCTTGTTAAGCATCTTAAATCCATTATTAAGGTTTTAATTCTTCTATTTTTATTGAATTTATTTTCATACTTTTCGGCTTATATAAGTTCATTATGTCATAATGAACTTATATAAGCCGAAAAGTTTGAAAAATAAGCCAATAAAATTGAGCTTATGAAACATAAGCCCAAAACCAAACAGGCCATAAGCCGGCTATATAAGCCGAAACAAATACCCCCTTAGAGTTATTCTTACTGCTTTATGAAATAACTAGTTTGGAATTTGGAATAAGCAAGCTAAACAGTATACTCAAAGCAGTCTATTGCAATGAATCAATGACAAATTATCACATAAGTAATTTCAAACATGGTTTATCTGCTCTATGAAAAACGCAACCCCCCTGCTTCATCAAGATCCATGCTTGAATAGTTATTTTAGCTAGTTGCTTTGAATATGGAAACTCTAAGAGCAGATTATTCACACAATTGGATCATAATCAGTTTACGGGGCATTGGTATCTAAAAACATCAACTTTTTTTTTGCCATAGAAGTCAAATTGTGCATTTTAGGATCTTGTTTGTTTGTTAATTTGATTTTTTCAGTGCTTTTGGCTGTGTTTTCATATTCATATCGAGTTTTGATTGTTTTTTCAGTTTAGAGGTGGCCCGATATCGGTTGCTGAGTACATATAGGAAGTCCTGATAAATCCCAAGGCTGGATTTTATATCAATCGGGATGTGTTAAGTGCAGAAGGTGATTTGGATAACTTCACCTGAAGTTAGCCAAATGTTTGGAAAGGTAATTTGACGGGCTAACGGTCACTGTTAGTAAATATATGTGATTGCAAAGATAAGGTTTACGAAATAGTATTTAGTTATTAATGTATTCTGCTGTCCTTGCTTCAGATGGTTGGTGTTTGGGCAATGTGTTTGTGGGAGCATAAAAAGGTGATTTCAAAGGTAACCTTTTAATTTGAACTTAGTGGCTTTTCAAAATTTCAATAAGCTCACTAGCCAATCAAACAAGCCTGCATAAACACCCCGTTAGGGGGTGTTTACCAAATTTAGTGGTTCCTTATGAACCACTTGATTAGCCTCTTAAAGGGGAGGACAAAGCTTTTGTGGATCTCTCCATTAAGTGGTATTAAAGGATTGGACACACATTAAGTGGTTCATATGGAAAAAAGAATCACCCCCTTAAACTAGTATCCAAACACCATCTGTTTATATCTAAGGATCAATGTTACGACTATGTATGACATCGTTAGGGATCTTTGATATTGATGTTACTAGTGATTCTAGCTTGTTGATTTTTGTATATATATATGTTGGCTGATTTGTGTTAAAATTTTGTGATTGTAAACAGAATATGGCAATATGCTTTTAAAGCAGTGAAAGTGGCTGGGTTTACCTCTATTGGTGTCCGAGGTAAAGACGCCGTTTGTGTTTTCACACAGAAGAAGGTTCCGGTAAGTTCATCATCCGACTAAGTATGACATCATTTAGTGTCTATTTATTTGTGCTATTTTTATGTGAATGCTCATAGACGAGTGTTGATGCAGGACAAACTTTTGGATTCAACCATTGTCACACATCTGTTTCCTGTTACCAAATTCGTTGGGTTGTTAGCTACTGGCACAACAGGTAGTCGCTTACACACTTTAAACAGTACTACATATTGTTATAAGAAAACTTTCTGCATACTTTGCTACCATGGGGATAAACTGTGTCTCAGAAAATTGTACATTCATCGATATGAATGTCGTTTATTGTTAGAAAGTAATTAGAGGAGATAAACCGAGGCTCAAGTAGGTTGCACTTGTAAAAACACTAGAATAGAACTTATATCTCGACTTGGAACCATTCGATGGCCATTTTGGTCTTAGATTATTGTAGTTGATGTCGTGCTTCTAGTTATTGCCTTAATCTCGGCATGTCTATTCTACAATATTAAACTTGTTACATACAAGGACAGTTACACATTTTAGTATTGTTTGCTGTTTTTTTGTTGGTATACTACTGTTTTTAGTTTGCGTGTTATTTTTTTGAGTCTATTCTGACTACTTTTCATGACAATCTTAGCTGATGCGAGGACTTTGGTTCAACAAGCTAGGAATGAAGCAGCTGAGTTCCGTTTTAAGTATGGATATGAGATGCCTGTTGAAGTATTGGCTAGATGGGTGTATTATTACCCTTTCAAGTTTAATTATGTTAATCAAGCATGGTCCTATGTTTATGTTTTAGGTCAAACTATGCTTATGTTTTACTATTTATATGTGCAGGATTGCGGACAAGTCTCAAATATATACTCAGCATGCTTACATGAGACCACTTGGAGTAGGTCTGTTTCTTGTCTTCCTCGAGTCACATAACTTTGTCACACATTTTTGCCTTCTAATTAACATTTAATAGTAAAATTCATCATGTACTCAGACTAGGGAACTATATGGTTTAGGTGCTTGTTTTTAAATATGCAAATTTTGATTCATATCTTTTACTTTGCAGTGGCTATGGTTTTGGGCATTGATGATGAGAATGAACCCAAACTCTTCAAATGTGATCCCGCTGGCCATTTCTTTGGTCATAAGGTATCTGAACTTGGATTTTAGTTTTGGAATGAAGATTCTAAGTTATATACACCGGCCAATGTGTACTTGCGAAACCTATAGTAATATTTATGACAAATATGCAGGCAACAAGTGCTGGGCTGAAAAAGCAAGAGTCGATAAATTTCTTGGAGAAGAAAATGAAGAATGATCCTGAATTCTCCTATGACAAGACTGTACAGGTGAAATATTCTTTTCATTGTGTTTAGGCGGAAATCATTTGGGAACATCATTATAAGACATGCTAATTTGTTTAAGCGTGTTCACTGTTTTGCAGACTGCAATTTCTGCTTTGCATTCTGTTCTACGAGAAGACGTAAAGGCCAGTGAGATTGAGGTACGTTGTATGTGGGTAACAAACTTTGATTCAGTGACCTCCAATTCAGCTTAAAAAGGATATTGGAAGTTTTTAGTAGCTCATTGTTAAAGGGCATTAAGGGACTCTTAATTCTGATTCCTAACCAATGCGAGTTTTGCTTTTGTGTTTCTAGTTAGGTTGGAGTTGTGAGACACGATAATCCTGCTTTTCAAGTTCTTGCGTTGGAGGAAATTGATGAGCACTTGACTGCCATTAGTGAGCGTGATTAAATATACCATGCGTGTTAGTGGATTCAGTCATAACTGGTTTTTGATGTTTACTTTGGTTGAGTTTATGTTGAGAATGTTGAATGAAAATTAGTATGAGTAAATTACAAGAACTGGTCTTAGTTGATGTTCAAACCAAGGCTGATATTGATTACACACACTGACATTGCTTGGTTAACGATCACTCAAATCAAATGGTAAATCGGCCAAGTCTATAATGTGATAAAATTGTCAATTTAAAAGTCAATTAAATCAATCCCTTAATAATGCTTATGTTTAACTATGAAATAAAAGAATGTTTTATGAGATTTTTATTACCTTTTCTGAAAGCTTATGGAAACTTCAAAACAAAAACATTTAATGGTGTCTCATTGGTTTTTAAGTGCAGTTAAAATCAAGTAACCAACTTGTGATCATAAAACATTATAATCAAGTTCTTTTGAATGTTCTTCTGTTTGCATTCAAATTCAGTATTTAAGAGATGTATATAAATTTATGTGTACATGAAAACTCAGGAACAATTATCAAATCAATTATGATATGAGTCGGTATCTAGACCTACCAATTGAACGATAAACTAGCTGTATGTTTAGGTGTATAGTTAATGTATTTAGACCTACCAATTGAACGATCAGACAGTGTTGCAGATAGACCTGTAGTTACTCAAAGTTAAATCTAAAACTGCAGCAAAAAAGTAGGCTGAAAACGACCCACGAAACCCAGAGACTAAATAAGAAAAGACGGAACGATAACAATCATGGGCACACCAAACCCACAGATAAACTAAGTGCGTAACTATCAAACGTAACTAAATTACTAACAAAAGACCAAACAGAAAAACAACCCAACCGGGCATCGACTGTGTCGCAAGAAAAAGTTATAGATTCAACTTAACCTGCTTGTGGACGCTTAAAAAGACAGAATCATCAATATTGAGTTTCAATATGTAAAAAAAAAATAAGAAAACATACAGACATAAATATATAGCTGCAACTGGAACTTAAATACGGTACTGTATATTTTTATCGTTACTACTTCGTTTCTGCATAAACATTATTTCAAATGTAAAAAAAACAAGTTTTACATCTCAACCTTCATTCCATATGATATATCCAAGACATAAAAATAGATCATGTGTTCAACACTGCCATTCTTAAAGGATAAATTTCAGCTATATATTATTCAACAACGTCTAGCTATTCTTAACTAAATCTTGCAAGTAAGTAGCTACTGATCACATCAAGGATGATTGATAGTCTTGGATCACTTCTGAGTTAGATTCTTGTCTTCTCTTATGTAAAATAACCTTATCGTGTGAATAAGCGCAAACACACCTAGGAACGACCCGCTCACACATATAATTGGTATTTGGGCCCAGTGGAGGTTCGGTGGGAGGTACCGGTGCAGAGCAATTGCGAGAGACGCAAGCATATAAAGAAATACGGTCCAGTGGAACAGATAACCCTTGTAGTTGAATTCGTCATGATAACGACATATGCCCTTCCAAACAAAGTAATATATCACCAGAGTTACCACAATGCCTATAGATATGACTGAATCAACAATCAAGTTGAGGTTGTGAGGCAATATGTGCTGATAAGACACCGATGCTTTTCAAAACAGTGTAATAGATATTCTTCATCCAACGTTGCAAAAAGAAGCTCGCAAAGATTAAAATTCCCGATGCTAGAACGACCATAGATACCGAGGCAATTGCCACAGTTGCAGCTTCGTCAAAAGGATATCTGAAATGATCATAGTATTCAGATATAGTAAAACTGTTATTTGATATAAACTCGCCATATATATTACTACTAAATGAACTCACCCAAAGACACCACAGGATATGGCGGGAAATGCAACATATTGTATATTGTTCTCTCTAGCAACACATAAACTACTCCTGAAATGAAGATTATAGAAACATAAAAAAGATTCTCATAGAAAATTCAGTTGAGGGTAATGTGAGATTCTATTAGTAACTTCATAAATTCTTTCAAAAGGTACCTGTAAGCATTACTCAATAGAGCTGCAACATTGATATTCTTATCATAAACGGGTCCAACAGTGTGGATTACATGAGATGCAGGCAATTTAAACCCGTCCAACAGTGTGGATTACATGAGATGCATGCAATTTAAACCCTCTGCATCAATTCTTCAATCAATTAGTTTCGTAATGAAATAGGATGTGAATGATAACAATGGAATAAGAATCTTGAGATCATACCGGGTTATTTTTGCTTCTCTAGTTGGGCAACAAACTCCAGGACGAACTTCAGGAACTTCAAAACATGTTGTCCGCAGCTCTGCACCAGCAGCACAGTGTATGGCTATCAAAGTCACACACCAAGTTTTAACTACAGAATATAATCAGTTAATTTTCTATTGTAAGAAAGTAAGAAACTAAAATAATTACCTCCATCAGCACCACCACCGCCAAGCATACGCTCATTTGCTGGATTGACCTGTACTCAATGATAGCAGAATTTCTTGAACACATATTATTCACCGAGAGAACTAACAAGTGGAGAATCAACCACTTGGGGTGTAAACTATTGATTGCACTTGCTTATATATAACTGTAACAAAGCTTATCTGTAGCTCAATACTATATGACCATATCAAACTTCTCAGCAATCAACTATAAAACCGCATGTTAAATTTGTATTCACTTGGAAGTTTACATACTTATCAGTCTCTCTTAAAATATTAATTTGAAGTCATAGATTTGCTACCGTTGCCATGAACATAGAGTATGTTTCGCATGCGGCTTTTGGGAGCTATTAAGATCATAAGCATTTACTATTCAAAACATAAGCTTGCACTGACAGAAAAACCATCTTTAGATGGCAAAACTTTAGCTAAAGCTTTGATTTTGAGAAGAAAAATACACTTTTATGTAGCTTACAAAAATACGATTGCAGCTTTTGAGTGCAAAGTTACTCAAATACAGTTTCACACTCATCAGATACCTAGGCAGCATTTGGGTAAACTTATTTCAACAGCGTATCAACTTATTGCGTTTTACTAGAGCTAATAAGCACTTACGGGTGTTTAGATAGAGACAAACATGTTCAGGTCAACAATTTTTCTATACTAGCTTATATAAGAAAGCTTCATCTTATTTTACATAAGTTGATAAGCTAATCCAAACACTATTTCGTGCATTGTTTTTAATTATATAAATAAGCATTCCCAAACACCTCGGTTCCTAATGCATGGAGACTAGCTTCTAAACCGTCCAACTGGAAACTACTCTTCATCTGCAGGCAAAGGGAAATTATGGAGAACACATATATAGTTCTTCCATGCACGTGGAACATTTATTGGTATTCAATGCAATACAACCACCCTGAAATTCCAGCACATGATGTAATAAAAGATTATGACCAGATACGAGATCAAAAAAGTACCTTTCATGTTCGGGTAAGAATACAATCATTACCTTCCATATTAGTTCTCTTAGTCCAGGTTTCCCAATCCAAAGCTTCCATAACCAATCTCTCATTTTCCTTTGTTACAATAACTTGTGCTCCATAAGGAGTTGCAATGGTCTCTATCTTTGTCCAAAAACATGGTCATAAAATTTATGACATAAGAAAACTCTAAACCAGGCTAGTAAAAACATTTAGAGCTCCCATTTGTAGCAGTTTCACCACTTGCATCCTCCATGTGTTCATCAATTTTGACTATTTTTCTTATTTCTAGTGACTTCTGAGTAGCTCATATCGTCATTCATGCATGAATTCCAATCATCTTCAAAGGTTCATTCGCTAAGAGCAAGTGGTCCCGTACGAAAAACCCTTTATGCTGATAACCAGGAGTCATATCCAAACATGCATATACAAAGTTGATGAGGCGAAAAATGAACCACTTTTAAGGGGTCATTTAAGCCCGGAATTGAATTTATTTGATCAAATATTGCCCTAAATCGTTCCTTTTGTGATTTTAGGTACTTTGGGAGTGAATTCAGGCAAAGAAAGCATTTTGGACGTTTTTGGAGCATAAAAGTGAAGAAAACGGCAAAGACTTAATTTTCCATGCTGAGAACAGTACCTGACGGCGTCAAGAAGAAAATCCTGACGGCGTCAAGAGTAAAATCCGTGACTACCCAGTGAAAACCTGAAGGCGTCACAAGAAGGGCGTCAAGAGTTAATATGGTGACGGCCTGCATAAGGGGTACACATGACGGCGTCAGATCCAGATCTAGGCAGTCCGAGAAACTATTTGGCGGCGAGATGAAGGCGTCAGAAATTTGTTCTTGACGCCGTCACCTCAGAAAAACTATATATACTTTTCTATTTTTCATTCATTAAAGAGGAACTTGTGTGGAGAATACTAGGGCCGAACTTTGTAAACCCTAGGTCGTATTTTACAGTATTTTCAAGGGTTTTCACCCCTTGAATCCTTTCATGTTCAATTGAGATAAGTCTTCTTTCAATTCAATCAATATGTCTATGTGTTGTTTGAATTTATCTTATGCTTGTCTTGATTTCAACATGCTAGGCTAGATCTATCATGTGTTTGCTTAGATGTAATGAAACCTAGATGTTAATTATGTGTTGATTACTTGTTTATAGTTGTATTGGATGAATGATTTCAATGTTAGGCTTAAGAAAACTGGCAGATCTCCATTGTGTAACATGCTTGAACGTCTTAGGAAACATGAACCGATGTATACTAGGTTTTATTGGTTGTATTTAATGCATGAGCAAATTCTAATGATCTCATGTTAGGAGCTTCTTAGCCGGCTCGACATAGGAGTGAAGTAGGCGCTTATAGGATTGGGGAAGTAAGTACGCCACCCCATGAATGGTATTAAGGAATACAATCCGTCATCCACGCAACTGTAACAAGTAATTAACATGTAAAAGATATCTAGGGAGTAGTGAAATCTAAGTAAACATAATTCTCCCATATATTGCTCATACCACTAGTTTAATATAGTTTATTTTCATTTCTAGTATTTTATTTTGATTGCATCTTAGTAATTGGGTTAGTTGACTAGCAACTAATTCCGCCCAACTCCTTCAAACCCGAGATTTTTACTTGCTTTCATAAAATATAAAAAAATACAAAAAGAATCATCCCTCATCTCTAGACCTAGTCTTTAGGTTTTCTAATCCTAGCGACACTATTCCTAGCTGAACGATCAATCCCCCGGTACTTGGCATTATACTATACTACATCGATCAGGTACACTGCCTGGTGGGGGTTGTAAGCTTCTCGAGATCCCTCGAGAGGTAAAGCCTGGTGCAATCCCTACGCACCAAGTTTTTGGCGCCGCAGCCCGGGGAATAGTTATTGTCTATGTTAGAATTTCTTTTTATTAGGTCTACTTGCTAGATTCCTTTCTAGTAAGATTTTATTTTTATTTTTAGGTTCTCTTTAGTCTATCTTATTTCTTCGTGTTTTTGTTCGTAACTCTTCACCATCCGACATCATGGACGATGGTAATATCTTTGAACCCGTCATCCCACCACAACAAGACTACCCACAAAACCCACCACTAACTCACCAACCTCTTAGGCCCCGAACCCTAGGAGTACTCCCGACCTAGCCACCAAGGCTATCGAAACACTATTGAGCTCACCGAAGCCAATGTGTCTCCCTTGCGATCCGACACCATCCGGTTGGTGCAAAGCGGATGTGCGTTCCATGGACTTCGTTCCGAAGATCCAAATCAACATCTCAAGGACTTCCTTAAAATCGTAGATTCTATAGACCTTGATGTTACAACTAGAGAGTCAACCCGATTACGCCTATTCCGATTCTCTCTACGTGATCAAGCTAGTCAATGGCTTGAGCATTTACCCGCTGGATCCATCACCACATGGGATGATCTCACCACTCGTTTCCTTGCTCAATTTTTCCCACCGGGGAGAACTACCAAGCTTAGAAATGACATCTTGATGTTCCAACAACGTCAAAATGAAACTCTATATGAAGCATGGACTCGTTTCAAGGACTTACTCCAAAAAGTCCCTCATCATGGCATAGATCTTTGGCTCCAAGTCCAAATCTTCTATGACCATATCGATCTCTCCACAAGGCGGGCCATTGACCAATCGGCCGGTGGTAAGCTACGTGATCTAAGTGCGGAACAATCATGGGAACTCATAGAAGATCTTGCTCTCTATGACAACGAAAGTTGAAATGATCCTCGTGATTTGAACAAAACGGTCAAGGCAATATCTTTGCCTTCAAACAATTCTAGCACTCCCGACCGTAGGATCATGGAACTTGAGGACCAAGTCAAGTTTCTCATGAAATCTTAAGAAGCTCCTAAACTTTCAAGCCAAGTGAACAAAATCACTTCTTCATGCGAATTATGTAGTGGTCCCCATGACACTTGTGATTGTGTGGAACTCCTCGGAACAGCTTTTGCGGACTACGCATCCTCGCGTACCGACGAAGCGGGAGATAAGTGGTACACTTTCAAACCCGAGCCAAAACCGTATGGTGATTCCTACAACCCCTCTTGGAAAAATCACCCAAACCCTAGGTGGAAACAAAATCAAGCCAACTCTTCCAATCCGCCTAATCGTTACCAACCAACGGTCCACCCTCCAACCGTACTTTCAACAACAATCCTTCTAACAACTATGGTAGTACCAACAATCTTGAAGGATTGATGTCCAAGTTTATGGCATCTCAAGAAGCTCGCATATCTAAGTTTGAAGCCGATTTGAAACAAAAGCAAAGCGAGATGACCACCAAAATTGACACATTGTTGAAAGTCCTCAATGACCGAGAAATGGGAGCACTCCCAAGCGACACGGTCAAGAACCCGAAACTAAACGTTAATTTCATATCATCAGTTTCGTCACCCACTTCTTGCCCGCAATACTACTCGGTTAAGTCAACGAGCACGTGTTTCAAACAAAACCAAATTCTTCAAAAGGACCGATCAAATAAAACACCCGACATAAAACCGGTCAAAAGCATAGTTGAAACACTTCCTACGCAAGACCTTGACGATGAATTCAAGGAGCTTCACCTTGAACGCCCCGTCATTGATGTCTTAGCCCGTGCTCCCTTCTATAGTGCCCTCCTAGAAAAATATGAGAAGTTTAAACTAGGTAAAAATGGGACCGCCTTCGTTCAAAACAAGTTGCCTAAAAAGCTTGATGATCCGGGTATATTTGTTTTGCCTTGTAAGATAGGAAGATCCGAAGCTTTCGACACACTAGCCGATTTAGGGTCAAGCCTCAACTTGATTCCCTTATCCCTTTTTACCACTCTCAAGCTAGGAAAGTTAGAGGAGACGGAGGTATTGATTGGTCTAGCGGATGGGAGTATTGCCCAGCCGGTTGGGATGATTAAGGATGTAGTTGTTTACATAGGGAAGTTAACTATCTTAGCGGATTTTCACGTCCTAGACATGGTTAGTGACACTACGTGCCCATTGTTGGTAGGAAGAGGATTTTTAGCAACCGCTAGCGCCATGATAGATTGTAAGGAGTCTAAGATAGCTGTAGGTGAGGGCGATACTTGGTCGGTATATGATGTTAAGAAACATAGCTACGATTGTGAGGATGAACCGACACCACATTGGGTAGAGATGAATAGGAGACCATCTAGATATGGACCTTGGATAGAAAGGAACTTTATAGGACCTCAACGCCCATTCTATCTAGAAAAAGATTTCATCGATAAGACACATTCGGTGGAACAACTCATAGCTAGAGATGAAGAGCTAGACCCTTTTGAGGACCCCTTAGTCTTTAGGAAGATGATTGAGTTCTTAAGCGTAATGCCTATCAATATAGAGATGAACAAGTGGAAAAGAGAAGGAGATAAGTGTAAATGGAGGTGGGACAAGCCACCTAAGGAAGGTGACAGATCATGGCATATGAAGATGATTTTGTATGATCCGGATGGAGAGAAGTTTGAAAGGTCATACCGTACTAAGAAAACCGATAGGAAGTTAAAACCTAAGTTTGATTCTAAAGATGTCCTAAATGAGGAACTCACCCGCATCACGTAGTAACCCATGACCTTGAGTCTAGCTACAAGACTCGTAAATAAAGAAAAGCGCTTCTTGGGAGGCAACCCATGTTTTGTGTGATTTTTATTTTGTTTGTTTGTTAATTGCTTCCGTATGCATGCTTTATTTTTATTGTTGGTAGATCACGTTTCAAAACTAAAAAGTGAAAATACTTTATTTTGTTGTTTGGCCTAGTCTTAACTTCATCCAAAGGTATTTTTGCAAAAGATAAGTGTAAGGGGAAACCCCAAATATGTTTTTAAGAAACAAAACCGATCATGATTCTCCACAATATTAAGTGAACATGTATATTCGTAGTTGTTAGAGTCAAATGCTTGTATCGAGTCATAATGATGTTTTGCAGGATTTTCCAGGAAGTAGGACGAAGTTTTTCCAGAAACTTAACATAAAAATTTCTGCAGGTCAATTTTGACGGCGTCAGGAGTTTCCTCTTGACGGCGTCACATGTAAAAATCTGGAAATTTTACCAGTTTTATTTTTCTAACGGAGTCTTAAAGTTTTTATTGAATCATTAGTTTTATAATCTCCAGGAAATCTGCAAACATTATTCCACAAGCATTATATCTTCTTTTGTTTTATAGGATTTATTAACATATATAGATTGGCGCCGATTTTATGCGAGGTTTCCTTGTCTGTTTTCTCAGGATTTACAGGTTATGTATGACAAGGAGATGATTTATTTTTCTGGAAGGGAAGCTTTAATTGTTCATTTTCTTGGAGGAAGATCTAACCTGGCCACCTTATTATCCATACTGAGCGAATCAGGGGAGTATTTGATTTCATTCTTTTTACTTATTTCACTTTTACATTCTTTACTTGAACATTGGGGACAATGTTCATCCTAAGTGTAAGGAGAGGGTAAAATGATGATACCTTACAAATACACTTTCGCTTGAGTTTGTTTGTTTGATAGTAGATGTGTAATAAAACTATGAGAAATACTTGTTAGTGTAATTTTAGTGCCAAATTTAATTTTTTTTACAACATTTAGGAGTGAAACTTTAGCCATAGCAAGCGTCTCATGGATAGGAGATTGTATGACTAGCACATAACCGTACTATTCAGAAAAATTTTCCACCCAAATATGCGAGGTTCGCCTTTAGATTTGATAGGAAAAGCATTTACTATTAGTGCTTATGAGTGTACCGGTAGCATTTAGATTCTAGAACTTGCATTAGTGATGCATCCCGAGACCGCTAGTGAGACTATATTCGTGTAGTAGGATTTACTACATGATAAGAGGCATTAGGATCACCCTTGTGTTAAACCCGTATCATAATTACTTGACCATTTATGTCATATTATTTGGCTAGTTAAGTCAATTAATTTTTCCCACACCTTAGCGTTGTACTCATTTTTAGTACACGAAACCCCTAGTAAACCCCTCCGAGCCTATCTTTTCGTTTCTAACTTTAAGCATCTTACTTAAAGGAAGAATTTGTTACAACCCACTTAAATGTACACCCAAATCGCCTTAGCCTTCCGTGTATGCACTCATCTTTAGTGCATTATTGTTATTTGTTAAACCCTAAGTTAATTATCTAATTGATTACATGGTTGCTAAGTCAAGTCATATCCTTGTACATATTGTTTTGGGATGATTGGGACTCATTGGTAAAGTACTTATTTTATGAAGTAATGGGGAAGAACATCATATTATTAGTTTATTACCCCCATATGTACATTAATCTTAAAAGTACTCCAAGTGTTTTGATTATCTTAATTCGAGTTATTAGATTAGTTATTTGTAAAGTATGTAAAAATTCAAGTGTAAGGGGAATTTTCATTCCCTACGATGTATTAATTTTGGATAGTAAGGTAAGAATGTATGCAAAAAAAAAAAAAAAAAAAAAAAAAAAAAAAGAGAAAAAACATACGGACTACCATTCCGTTTCATTCTAGGTTTATTCTATGTTTTTGTTATTTTTCATTTATTAGCTTAAGTCGAGTCTAGTCTTGGCTTAGCAACACCATATTGTACATGTAATAAACCAAGATTGTTAACTCGCCACCAGTAAAGACTGCCTATATCCAACAAAACCGTGTATTTCATATCCCTACACCTAACGTTACAACCCTTTAAAAAGACCTCTTTGATAGTTTATCCTAGGTGCTTACGCCATGTGGTGGAGGTTTGATCATTTACCAAGCCTATGGTAATCTATTTTGGTATGACAGGTAGTGAGAGATGTTTTCCATTTCCATAATGTGATATTACTTTATTACACCCGAGAGATATGAGTATCTAAACACTATTTGTGAGGTGCTAGTGTATGACCTCCATGCTTGTCTTTGGTCTTTAGTAGAACGATTATTTGTTGTAATTACTTTTATATTAGTGTTAAATGATCCTTAACTTGTATTTTGATTAGATTAAAAGCGCATTTGCTTGAGGACAAGCAAATCTCAAGTGTAAGGGTATATGATGAGGCGAAAAATGAACCACTTTTAAGGGGTCATTTAAGCCCGGAATTGAATTTATTTGATCAAATATTGCCCTAAATCGTTCCTTTTGTGATTTTAGGTACTTTGGGAGTGAATTCTGGAAAAGAAGGCATTTTGGACGTTTTTGGAGCATAAAAGTGAAGAAAACGGCAAAGACTTAATTTTCCATGCTGAGAACAGTACCTGACGGCGTCAAGAAGAAAATCCTGACGGCGTCAAGAGTAAAATCCGTGACGACCCAGTGAAAAACTGAAGGCGTCACAAGAAGGGCGTCAAGAGTTAATATGGTGACGGCCTGCATAAGGGATACACATGACGGCGTCAGATCCAGATCTAGGCAGTCCGAGAAACTATTTGGCGGCGAGATGACGGCGTCAGAAAATTTTTCTTGACGCCGTCACCTCAGAAAAACTATATATACTTTTCTATCTTTTATTCATTAAAGAGTAACTTGTGTGGAGAATATTAGGGCCGAACTTTGTAAACCCTAGGTCGTATTTTACAGTATTTTCAAGGGTTTTCACCCCTTGAATCCTTTTATGTTCAATTGAGATAAGTCTTCTTTCAATTCAATCAATATGTCTATGTGTTGTTTGAATTTATCTTATGCTTGTCTTGATTTCAACATGCTAGGCTAGATATATCATGTGTTTGCTTAGATGTAATAAAACCTAGATGTTAATTATGTATTGATTACTTGTTTATAGTTGTATTGGATGAATGATTTCAATGTTAGGCTTAAGAAAACTAGCAGATCTCCATTGTGTAACATGCTTGAACGTCTTAGGAAACATGAACCGATGTGTACTAGGTTTTATTGATTGTATTTAATGCATGAGCAAATTCTAATGATCTCATGTTAGGAGCTTCTTTGCCGGCTCGACATAGGAGTGAAGTAGGCGCTTATAGGATTGGGAAAGTAAGTACGCCACCCCATGAATGGTATTAAGGAATACAATCCGTCATCCACGCAACTGTAACAAGTAATTAACATGTAAAAAATATTTAGGGAGTAGTGAAATCTAAGTAAACACAATTCTCCCAGATATTGCTCACACCACTAGTTTAATATAGTTTATTTTCATTTCTAGTATTTTATTTTGATTGCATCTTAGTAATTGAGTTAGTTGACTAGCAACTAATTCCGCCCAACTCCTTCAAACCCGAGATTTTTACTTGCTTTCATAAAATATAAAAAAATACAAAAAGAATCATCCCTCATCTCCAGACCCAGTCTTTAGGTTTTCTAATCCTAGCGACACTATTCCTAGCTGAACGATCAATCCCCCGGTACTTGTCATTATACTATACTACATCGATCAGGTACACTGCCTGGTGGGGGCTGTAAGCTTCTCGAGATCCCTCGAGAGGTAAAGCCTGGTGCAATCCCTACGCACCAAAAGTTTTTAGAGTTTATATAATTCTGAGTTACATCAATAGTTGTCTCCAGGTTTAGAACGCAATGCCACCATACAGTTGGTACGTGGATAGTCTCGCCAGGTAGTTGTGTACACTCTATTGGCTTATCTTCATCAGCAAGAAGTGGGTAATAATCCAACTACCACTAAAAATAAAGTACCAATAAAGATTATAAAAACATCACTAAAACTTTTAAGTCTTTAACTGAATTGATATATACATTTGTACAGAATGTTACCTACAATGACGATGGAGTATCAATGTAGACATCACCATCTTCATCATTTACATGAACAGTCACGCTTAAGGGTACTTCTCTAGGAGGATACAATGCCCACCTATTCATATATGACCAGTAATAGAAGATCAACTTTACCACATAAAAATAGAAATAATAATTCATAGCTATTTATGACATCTACCTTTTGCAGCCACACAAAAAATTATTCAAGGCACTTATAAGACCTGGGTCAATATGCCAAGATGCACCAGACCTCTCAGGCCCAATAATGAGCCATCTAAAAACCGGTCACTGATCACTATCTTGCGTACAATTAAAACTTAAAGTATTCACATTCGAGTACTATAAAAACGAGTTTTATAGTACCATTTTAACTTGACATAGGTATGTGAATGTAGATACAATTAAAATGAGTTTTAAGTATTCACAAAAGAGTATTCTCACTTTTTTGGCTCTTACATTCACATACCTACATATAGTTAAAACTTGAAGTATTCAAATTCGAGCAGAGCTCGCAACTGGACAATAAACAAAACTCATTTCATAACAAAAAAAAAAAAAAAGTAATTGTAAAACTCACAATGTTGTCAAGTATCTACATCAATAATATGTTTCCTCCGTCTATCAAATGTATCTTATATATTTACCATACTATCTGCAATTCTATGTCAACCCTATTTAAGCACCAACACACAACAGATAAAAATATTAATAAGTCAACAAAACCCCTTGTTGTTTATATTCACGATTATGTTGAATATAAAATGCTATGTATATTATGTTATCAAATTAAATCTCTATCATTTAGATTAGATTCTTAGATTTAGACATAAAATAGATAAGGATTACACTATAAATTAAACAAAATTAATGAGAGATCTACGTTTACTTGCTCTAAATTTGACCCAAACTTACATTAAAGACCCAGTTCATTCAAGCATTCCATCGAGCACTTGGTGGGCATCATAAACCTATAAGATCTAAATATGAGAAAATGATATCGGTTATTCAATTGGTATAATTGAAATAGTTTATTTTCATCAATTTCATTGGTTCACAACGCTAATCTTACCCTACCTCGTAGGAGGAACTAATGGAATTGATAGAAAATGGGAATAGTTATTACAAACAACAGCAGCTGAATAAAAAAATAATTAATGAATATAAGTTAGGCTGTAAACACAATAATCACACAAATATCTAAGTTATGATGACGGATTAGAGCTTAAACCCAAATTGCACGTACCTTATCATTGGTGGATCCTGAAAAAACTTTAGAGGAAGAAAAATAGAACAGGTCTATAACATACAATTCAAAAATAACAAATCAAAACGAAAACCGTCCACAAACCATTAAAACCATTTAATCATAATCAAATAAAAACAATCTTTAAATTAAAATAATAATAATAATAATAATAATAAATAAATAAATAAATAAATAAAGGACCCAAGTGAATATAAAGAGAATAACCTCAGCAGAGTTGTTCGAATTGGTGTTACCAGTAGAATTCATACCGAATGTAGACATAATAACATTAGAATAAAGAGATTGTTAAACCCTAACGGATATTGGTTATTTGAATTGGTTTTGAGGGAGTGGATTATTAATGGGTATTTATAGGGAGTGTAAATTGTTTGTTGATGTGCTTACTGTTTAAGCACATATACGGTGGTGGTGGTGGTGATAGGTTGAAGAAGATATTATTGTGTGGTATAATATAGTGTGGTTTGAAGTTATATAGGAGTATATTAATTTGTGTTATACACTTTAAGTATCATTAGAGCTAAATTATTAGTTAATCTTTGTACACATGATTGTTAAAATTGGTGAAAATACAAAAAAAAAAAAAAAAAAAAAAAAAAAAAAAAAAAAAAAAGAATAAAAAGTCCAATACTAGTCGCCCAATAAAACGCTAGTTGCCTATGTAATAAACCTTAAAATACCTTACACACCTTACACATACCTTAAACATACTTTACAAATACATTCTATTTTTTGTACTTTAATAATTAAATAATAGACATGTGTCAAACTCTTATTGAGTTGCTCAATTTTTTAGTTGACCGATCTAATTTTGGAAAGTGAAATTTTAAAGTGTAAAAAGTTACTAGTCAAATAGTCAATGATCTATTTTGGTAATTATCCCTATTGCCTTTATCAATGGTCCCCTGATTCTATTGCTAAGGTCCCTAAATTGAGTAATTGAACTGTTAAGGTCTTTTGGTGCAATTCACGATAATTTGGTGCACTACATAATAGGAAATTTTATTAAGCTTTCAGGCTTGGTTTTTCTTTAATCTGAGTTAGATTTGGATGTAGGTTATGCTGCCTGGTTGTGGCCTTGGCCATGCAAGCCTGTCACACCATGCCCTAATCTATACAGTCTGGCAAGATGCTGGAGCTTCAATCCCCTCCCTGTGCTTTTAATAAAATTTTATGGATGACCCAAGATGCTGGAGCTCCAATTCCCTCTCCCCAACACACACACGCGCACAAAAAAAAAAAAAAAAAAAAAAAAAAAAAAAAACCCTTCACTTTGAAAGATTGTTGAGCACCATCTCCATTGGTTCCCAAAAACTTTGGTGTAACATTGCTCACTTCCAACGCCGCCCTTTCGGGTCTCAAGTGAAAAACCAGCTGCATCGACACACTAACAACCCTACCACATTTGCTCCAATCTCTGCTCCCTGTCTTGATGGGTCTATGAAGGGTTCTTTTGTTAACATTCTAAAAGGTGTTCCAGAAGTAAAAAAAACACTCAATACCCACTTCACCATCCCTCATTCCTCCATCACAGCAACTTCTATTATTGCTGAACTAAAAACCATCAATGGTGCTGAAAATATCCATAACATCATCACTGATGAGGGTTTTGATGATTTTTCAATCAAATATCTAGGTGGGCTATACATTCTTATTCAATTCCCAGATTGTGATATTGCTTCCAATGCCCTGGCAAATCAGTCTTTGTCTTGCCATTTCATGACTATTCAACCTTGGAATCCCTCCTTTCGTATCAGGAAACGCCTTACTTGGGTTGCTATTTCTGGTCTTCCACCACAACTTTGGTACACTAAGGTGTTCTCGGACATTGCAGCACATTGGGACAGTGTTGTTGTACCAGAGGAATGCAACAAAAGACAGTTTAACCGAACTGTCGGAAAAGTATGCATACTAACTGATAACATGGATTTTATCCGTGAATCGGTGCTGGTACCAATTAACAAAGAACCAATCCAAATAAGGGTGCATGAAACTGACGATGACGTTGCGTCATTGTTCAATGGTTACCTTTTAGATACATCATCTGATGAAGAGGACTCTGTGGAGGGTGAGCTGCATAATGATGGAGGAAATGACGGGGATGACGAGTTTGATGACACCCAACGTCATGACATCGAGATTGAAGATGAAAATTTAAACAGTAAAACCCAAGGCGGCGGTTTCATAGCGGGTGAAGATTTTTCCGGTGATTCTTGTGGTGATAGGTCACGGGTGGGCACCAACCCAGTAGGGCCTGACTCTTTTCCTAGTATGGAAAATCTTGGTGGGTACAATTTACCTGAGAAACAAGCAGGCCACCAAGTTGAGTAAGGGTCCACTTCTTTGCATGGGGATAGAGTCAACGAGTCAAAGATGCCTATTACTGACACTGCTTCCTATGAGTCTCAGGTTAGGTCAACCAATGTCTCCTTTTGTCCTAACACTCATCTTTCAAATAATTCAAAAAATGATAACATTCAAGTGGGTCACCAAAAGGCCCATAATTCTACAATTCGATCCAGGCCCAAAAGAAAAACTTATCCCACATCCAGTAAACGTTCAATTTCTGTCCCAGCCATCACTCCCTCAAACAAAAGTCAAACCCATACCAGAAGGAAGAGGTTTTCATCCCTTAAACTGTTTGATCCGTTTAAAGGCAGAGCATGTACTACACAACCTAAAAAACCTCAGCAAAAATCTTCCAGCAAACCAAACACGTCCCTACCCACCCCTCACATCTCGGTTTCTCGTGACAATGGTGCAATATCAGATTCCTACTCCAATATCCAAAGATGTAATATCCGGATTTTATCTAATGCTTCGCGTGCCGTATCTAATGAAGTCTCTGACACGATTCATGTTGGTAATCAAATCGGTTTTAAGATGTATGGTAAGGAACGCGACATCGAAAGTATCCTCGCCAATGGAGATCATAATGTTTATCAATGAATTGGCTTTCACTCAACATAAGGGGTATAGGGGAGGATCACAAAAAGTCTTGGATTAAAAGGCTATGTCATGATCACAAGGTAAATTTTCTTGGAATACAAGAAACAATGACGAGCACCCTCAATCGATTTACCATTGAATCTCTTTGGAACAATACGCCTTTTGATTTCGCTTACAACGAACCGATTGGTAAATCTGGTGGAATTCTTGCTGTATGGGACACTACATACTTCACCCTTATGGACTCATTAAAGGGGGATGGTTACCTTGCTCTTCTTGGCTCCTAGTACAATATTGAATTTCCATGTCTTATTGTTGTAGTGTATGCACCACATGATCTTCGGGATAAAAAGGTTCTTTGGAATAATATCGCAAGGGTAATCGAAAATCATAACAATTTCTCCATCATCCTTGGTGATTTCAACGAAGTAAGGCACGAGACGGAACGGCTAGGAACAATCTTTAACAGGAGAAATGCTTCATTTTTTAATGAATTCATTCACTCTTCGGGACTTCACGACCTTCCGATGGGAGGTAAGCGATTTACTAGAATGAATAATTTTGGAAACAAACATAGTAAGATTGATCGGTTTCTCGTCTCGAATCATGTTGTCCAACTTTGGCCGAATACAAATGTGTTGGCTCTGCCGAGAGAATTCTCGGATCACACTCCCATACTTCTTAAACACTCAGCCCCCGACTTTGGCCCTACCCCTTTTAAACTTTTTAATTCATGGTTAGAGCATCGTGATTTTCCTAAGCTTGTTAAATCCTCTTGGGAAAATATGGCTGTTGGGCGTCATACAGAGGGCATTTCTAATACTTATGGCCTTTCTATGATTAGTTTCAAGACTAAACTCCAGCACTTAAAAAAAAATATAAAACAGTGGCGTTCCACCATTCAAAACCATGATTCAGTAGCTAGTTTAGAACTCAGAAGACTTATTGACAGTCTCGATATAAAGGCTGAATCCAGTTTCCTGTCACCCTCTGAGATCGAATCAAGAAACTCCTCAATTAAGCTGCTCGCAGATTTAGAATGTCGTAAAGTAAAGGATCTCAAGCAAAAGGTAAGTTGCGTTGGGCTGCTGAGGGGGATGAAAATTCACAGTTTTTCCATGGAATCATAAACAGTAGACGCAATCGGTCTAGAATCAACGGGCTTAACATTCATGGAGAATGGATTACGGAACCTCTGGAAATTAAAAACCATATCTTCAACTCCTTTCACGCCCGATTTATTGAAGGTAACCACTCTAGACCTCTTTACTCTAGTAATCTCTTTAAACAACTATCTGTTGAAGATTCACATCTTCTTGATTGTCCATTCACTGTTGAGGAGATTAAAGAGGCGGTTTGGAATTGTGGTAGCTCTAAAGCTCCGGGTCCTGATGGATTTTCTTTTACATTCTTCAAGAAATATTGGAAAATGCTCGAACATGATATTGTTTCGTTTGTCAAAGACTTTGAAGTCTCGGGCCTCATACCACGGGGCTGTAACTCCTCTTTTATCACTCTTGTCCCTAAAGTGGAAGACCCCCTAGTCATTAGTGACTTTCGTCCAATTAGTCTTATTGGTAGCCAATACAAAATCATTGCCAAAATTCTTGCCAACCGTCTATCACGTGTTCTACCATCAGTAGTTGGAGAGGTCCAAATGGCATACATAAAAGATCGGCAAATCATCGACGGTCCCCTCATGATTAATGAGATTATTGCTTGGGCAAAGAAATACAAAAAACGCCTAATGTTCCTTAAAGTCGATTTTGAAAAAGCCTTTGACTCTTTAAGTTGGGACTTCTTATTCTCTATCCTAGAACAAATGGGTTTTAGCTATAAATGGAGACTTTGGATTCGCTCGTGCCTTCAGTCGGGTTTTGCTTCGGTGCTTGTTAATGGTTCGCCAACAAAGGAGTTTAAGATAGAGAGAGGACTTCGTCAAGGAGACCCCCTATCTCCTTTCCTTTTTATATTGGCGGTGGAAGCTCTCAATGTGGCTCTTCTTGAAGCATCTAACAATAACATATTTAAGGGTATCAAAGTAGGGAAAGACTTGGTTCATGTTTCTCATCTACAATTTGCGGATGACGCTCTAATTTTGGGCGAGTGGTCAAGATCCAATGCTTTGAATTTGTCGAGGATTCTCACTTGTTTTCATCTTGCTTCCGGTCTTAAGGTCAACTTCAACAAAAGTAAGCTATACGGTATTGGTGTTTCTAATGTTGAATTGAACTCTCTTGCATCTACTATTGGTTGCTTAGCATCTCAATTCCCTTGTATCTACTTGGGTCTTCCTATCGGAGCCAAAATGTCAAGATGTAGCCAGTGGTCACCCCTTGTTGAGAGATTTCATAAATGACTCTCTAATTGGAAATCCAAGTCTCTATCTATTGGTGGGCGCCTCACTTTGATTAAATCCATTCTTGGTAGTTTGGGTGTCTATTACTTCTCCTCCTTCAAGGCTCCTAAGAAGATAACCAGTAAGCTTGAAAGTATCAGGAGAAATTTTTTTTGGGGTGGTTCGGTGGATGGAAACAAGATGTCTTGGATTGCTTGGGATAAAGTGTTATCTCCTCGAGATCGTGGTGGTCTTGGTATAGGTAGTCTTACTTCATGTAATCAAGCAATGCTCGCAAAATGGTGGTGGAGGTTCCGTAATGAGAACCATGCTTTATGGCGCAAAGTTATTTGCTCTATATATGGCCCGCGGGTTGCCTTGATGATAACTCTCCCATTAGGTCCAACTCTGTTTGGTACCATATTGTGAAGCTTAGAGATGATCTCCTCAAAGTAAACATCAATCTCTCTTCGATCTTCAAGATTAAGCTTGGAAATGGCCAAACGACTAGCTTTTGGCATGATACTTGGTCACGAGGTCCAACCTTACATGTCTTATTCCCCCGACTTCACAAGCTCGATGTAAACCCGAATTGCTATGTTAGTGAGAGATGTCCAATATCTATTGTTTCAGCCCATGCTATTCCAGTTTCTCACCATTTAGATGTCGGGTCGACAAACCCGAATTCCCCTCCTGGTCTACTCTTTAACTGGGCTTGGCGTAGGGAGCCGAGAACATCTCCTGAACTGGAGGAGCTTACCAATCTCACTAGCCTACTGTCACACTTACACCTTTCAAACATAGATGATGCATGGGAGTGTATTATAGATGACTCGAGAGGCTTTACGGTTAAGGGTATGCGTTCCTACATCACCTCCATGTACCCTTATGTCCCATCTCCAACAACATGCTGAAATGCTGCCATCCCATTGAAGATCAACATCAACACATGGCGGGTTTTGAATGGTAGGCTGGCAACCCGCTCCAACCTTGATCGTAGAGGCATAGACCTAGACTCTGTGAGGTGTCCCTTGTGTGATGATGGCATCGAAACTGAAGAGCATTTATTCATCCACTGCAAGGTCGCTAAGGAAATTTGGCTAGACGTTCTAAAATGGTGGAGGATTCCGAATGTCTCTTTCGCCACTTTACAGGATTTGATTCATTTGGCAGACCACACTCCTCTTGAAGACAAATTCTCTGGTTTTTTCGATGCGGTAGTCCAGACTACCATTTGGTCCATATGGCGATATAGAAACAACATCATTTTCTCTACTAAGAGACCCTCCAAAGAACTCATCTTCAATGACATTAAGGTATATTCATTCAATTGGATTACTAGTAGATGTAGAAAATACTCTTTAAATTGAATAGAGTGGTTTGATTACCCTTGTAATGCTCTATCCCCCTCTTGTACCCTTATCTAGTATCTTGCTAGTTTTTTATTGATAAAATGCCGTTCAAAAAAAAGATTGATATTCCACATAATCTTATGATTTCCTCAAATAAGACATACAAACAGCACTATAATTAATTAGAGTGAACTTTTGTAATGCAATTAGTTATTGGGGAATATTACCCTTTTCTTTAAGCTAAGTGGAGTTGGCTTTATTTCCTAGCCATCTGCTTCTCAAATCTTTCAGTGCTTCCACTTCTGTTTAAAATACTTTGTTTGTAGTAGTGGACTTCACCGTCTTTATAGTCTTTTCACTTTAAAATTACATTCATCAACAATAATTCACTATCAAATATATATTATGACTTTAGCTATACTATAGTATAAGAATGACCTGTAAGTTCTCTTTAGGTCCTTTTAGTTTGTGGTAAATAACTACCCTACCTACCCCACTCAACAGCACCCAAATATTTGTAATGATCTTGAACTGTTGCTATATATTTTTTTTAAAATTTTCTTTTGTTGATCTTCTGATGTAGCATGCAGCCATATTGTGTGGCCTTTTTTATTTTGTTATTGCTGTTAACTATTGGTTGCTTTTGCTAAATGACTTTCGGATATACTGATGTGCACATTCTACTGTTAGATAGATGCCTAACTTGATTCCCTCTTTCCATTTTCATATGTAAAGTACCAATTCACTTATATTTTGGTCATTGTACTTACTTGAAAAGATTTTAGGGTAAGGAAAGGACAGATTTTATTGTAATGACCAAAGAGGAACAAAAGTAAGAAAATTGACTAAAACATACTAGTAACAAATAGGTTGCTACTATATGTAATTAACCCATGTTCTAGTAGTTACTAAATGGCAATTAGACTTTTTTGATCATTCACGAAAGGATTGGAAAGTTTCTCATTTTTGGATTACCTTAAGCAAGTGGAAGAAGTAACAAAGACCGTAAATAGGACCGTCCAACAAAAAAAGCGTATGGTATGGGCGTATGGCTCCTACGTGTGGCACTCATGTTTCCCGTCTCTTCCATTCCTGCTTGATTATGTTTCCCCCATAAATGATGAATGTCTTTGGTACAATGACAGATGAGATTGTAAGTAGAGTAAATTGCAAAAACCATTCATGTGGTATGTCCAAATTCCGAGGCGAGGTTCCTACCTTTTCGAAAGTGTAGGCGCAGTCCATGTAGGAAACCAACCTGCCCCAAAGTAAAATGACTAAAATGCGCCAAAGTGAAATGTCAAAGTCTCACTCAATGCAAAGGGCATTTTAGTCCTTTCTCTTTGGTCAGGAACGATAACCGCATCAGGTTTCCCACAAGGACGGCACCTGCACTTTCGAAAAGTTACCATGCTGCGATTTGGATATACCACATGGATGGTTTTTGCAATTTTCTCATGGAAATATTTGTGTTAAAGATATACTGTTAACGCCTTAGATCTTGAATTAGGGGCATGGATGACAGAATAAAGCTCATCTGTCACAAGACCATTAGTTTGGCAAGTTGTAAAGCATAAAGATTTTGTGGTTCTTTCATAAACAAAAATTGCTAGTGGTGACCAGATTTTTGATATTTGTTTGACTTTTGTTGTGACACAGTGGACCTGAAGTATTATTACTAGTATTTTGTGATGATTGAAATATAAAATGAGGTTGAACACATTACTATTGCATAAATTGTCTGACTGAAATACGTCAAAGCGATAAAACGTTTGCTCACTGTTATTATCAATCTTACAAGATTTTTAGTCCTATAGAGATCATTCTCATCTTAAATTTATCTTGCTAACTTGTCATGATTTGGTTAATCAATGGCATTATGCATGATTAAGATGCAAAAAGTTGTAAACAGATATTTGTATAGTTATCTATCTTAAATAACAGTCTGTTTGAATTTTCACATGTTGCTGCATACGTACATTGTTTGCAATGTGTCTGCGTGAATAGGCTTTGCATTGAGATTTTATTTAGTGTTTTATAGCGTAAAATAATAAAAATAGAAGTTATTTTAATTCATCACCATAGAAAGGGTTGTATTAGTGGAAACACTCAACATTGAACCTGCTACTGTTTATGAGGAGTATGTATGAAGAAACATCTTCCTATAATGTATGGTGCGAAATAATGCTTAAAGAATTTGCTTAGTTGAAATAGCTTTTTAAGTGACATATATGTGATACTTTAACGGGTGCTTCCTTACATTACTTTAATGTCGCCTTTCTTGGCTTTGTTGCATAGTTATGTAAGCATTTTTGTATTTCTTGTTCCTGCATGTACTCTTCTGTATAGACATAGAAATGGGATATGCTTTGGATCGAGTCGACTCATGGTTGGATCTGACTTATAAGTCACAAATGACAAAACTATAAACAAATGGATGACCCAATGATCCATTTGTTTTTACAGTATTATTTTGATTGATTTTGATCCATTTGTTGCTGATTTTGTTGACCTCTTCCCACTAAGCATTAAAGAAAACCCTTCCCACCTTAAACACACCGCTTATAATATAAATTTTGAGAGCACTGAGTGTGGGTGCATATTTATAAAGTGATCAAGCTATAACACAAGTGTTACAACACTACAGTTGGTGTTATGGTGAGCGTTAAACATACAACATTGTAACCACAATGTTATAAATGTTTAACCCTCACTATAATGTTGCAACACGATGTATGTTTCTAGAATGTTTGACGTTACAAACATTAATATAAAAATTATTTTATTATAATAGATTCACTCGTACCCATCTAAAACGTTTGATCTATTGAACCGTTTCAGTAGAACAATTTTAATGTAAAACTGTAATAGTTTAACGGGATAGTGCAAATATACTTGATTAAGTCTCGTGTTCGCAACTTTAACCAGACGGGAACATGAAAAAACACACTTTTTGTTAGACTGAGTTGACTTAATTAACTACCAACACCGAGACTATCCAAATGAAATCATTTGATGAACTTTTGTTGCTTGCCATTGGCGGTGTCTAAGAAAGCATGGATTTCGTTGATGCTGAAATGCAAATCAGTTGTACGTTCAATGTATGTACATTAGGCAGAGCCACGTAGTGTTCATAAGGTGCACGCGATTGAACCCACTGACAAGATATATTTGTATTAATTCTAGTGTACTTCTGGGTAAAGGGGAGTAATCCTGCACCCTGGTAAATATATTAACAAAAAACGATTAAGTACAATGGATATGGGTGAAATCTCACATCTCAGCCCGTTACATAGGCAAAAAACTTACATAACAAGATACTTCCTATTTTCTAAACAAGAAAACAAACCATTACTCAAAGGATAACATAGGACATAACAAAATAAAATTACTTCCTAAGACCTTGAAGCTTTGTGCCATACATGGCATTAAAAGCATCCAAATTCTCTGGAAGATCATAAACCTGGTTCGCATAGTCATCATAGTCATATTCATCATAATCATCCTCAAACTCTTGGCCACCCACTGGTACAAAAAGTTGTATTGGTCACGCCAAAAATGTGTGACGATATGCATATAGTCACACACGTTTTTTTCGTTGTGTGTCACCATAGGTCCCGCCACCGTAGGTGGCATATGGTCACATTGTTGAGTTTGTGGCCTTTTCTATCGAAAAAGAGTGACCAAAACCCCGAATATATGTGACAAATTAGGCACAAGTTTTGTTGGATTAGTCATTATCAGTGACCATAAACACCTTATAGTCACACGAATGTTTTTTGAGAGTGACTATTATTCGTCCTTTGGCCACATAAACATATAATATATGTGACATTTGAGATGATATATTCAAGTAAATGTGTATTTTGTGTGACTATTGATAATCCAATGGCCACATGAATATACAATAAATGTGACATTTGTGATGATTTAGTCACACAATGGGTGTTATTTTTTTGGAGTTAGTCACATACAATTTAACACAAAGTGGTCAAAAGTGTGAATAAGTGTGACCATATGCTATTTAAAGTGAAGAAATGTGTATTTTGTGTGACTATTGATCATCAAATGGCCACATGAAGTTTATGTTTGCGTGGCCTTTTGTAATATTTAGTCACACAAGGCATGTTTGTTTTGGGTATTTAGTCACATACCATTAAGCAAGCAGTGGCCAAAAGTATGAATAAGTGTGACCATATGCTGTTTAAAGTGAAGAAATGTGTATTTTGTTTGACTACTGATCATCCAATGGCCACATGAAGTTTATGTTTGCGTGGCCTTTTGTAATATTTAGTCACACAAAACATGTTTGTTTTGGGTATTTAGTCACATACCATTAAGCAAGCAGTGGCCAAAAGTGTTAATAAGTGTGACCATATGCTGTTTAAAGTGAAGAAATGTGTATTTTGTGTGACTATTGATCATCCAATAGCCACATGAAGTTTATGTTTGCGTGGCCTTTTGTAATATTTAGTCACATAAAGCATGTTTCTTTTGGGTATTTAGTCACAAACAATTAAGCAAACAGTGGCCAAAAGCGTTAATAAGTGTGACCAAATGCTGTTTAAAATGAAGAAATGTATATTTTGTGTGACTATTGATCATCCAATGGCCACATGAAGTTTATGTTTGCGTGACCTTTTGTAATATTTAGTCACACAAACCATGTTTTTTTGGGTATTTAGTCACATACAATTAAGCAAACAGTGGCCAAAATCGTTAATAAGTGTGACCAAAAGCTGTTTAAAATGAAGAAATGTGTATTTTGTGTGACTATTGATAATCCAATGGCCACATGAATTTTATGTTTGTGTGGCCTTTTGTAATATTTAGTCACAACGCATGTTTTTTTTTTTTTTTTTTTTTTTTGGTGGTATTTAATCACATACAATTAAGCAAACAGTGGCCAAAAGTGTTAATAAGTATGACCATATGCTGTTTAAAATGCAGACATGTGTGTTCTGTGTGACTAATGTTAATCGAATGGTCACATGAATTGTTAATTTGTGTGCCATTTGGTAATATTTAGTCACACATCGAATTAAAAAAAAAAGAGTGACCAATGATGTTAGTATTGTTAGTACTAAGTTAATACTGCTGGATCAGAGTTACTACTGCTAGTATATAAATAAAACAGAATTAAAAACAAAAAGCAATTTCAAATTCCATAAAACTCGAATGTATATAAATGAACAAAATATATATAGAATTTTAATGTCGCATATAATGAAATTCTCAACTACATTCTTAACTACTATAAGTTAAAACCTTTTGAATATTCCCCGGACCCCTAGCTTGCTTTTGCACTACTGCACTAGAGACATAATTTTTGCGCTTCGGTTGTAGTTTTGGTCCAGGAATGATTTCACTAACTTTTGGTTTCGTAGTTGGTGGTGTAACCTGTTGTAAACAAAAGACGCTTATATCAAACATTGAATTTAATATGAAGAATTATATATATATATATATATATATATATATATATATATATATATATATATATATATATATATATATATATATATAGTTAGGATCAAATAGGAAGAATAATTAAAATAGGAAGGATAAGAAGTAACCACAACCACACATTCTAGATGCACCTACAAAAATGGATGCATCTTCATTCAAATTTTCCCTCCCATATAAAATGTGTGGCTAGAATTACTTCTTACCCTTCTCATTTTAATTATTCTTCTTATCGGATCCCTACCCTATATATATATATATATATATATATATATATATATATATATATATATATATATATATATATATATATATATATATATATATATATATATATATAGGTTGAAAAAACACATGTATGTACGTCCTCATGATCAGCAAGAATAACTTGATCATTTGGCCATGCAAAGAAACAACCTACGTGATGTGCGTTTTATTATGCAAGTTTTAAATTTTTAAGGGTGAATTACCAAATCTAGAAACAACACATACGAGCAAGTGTACTCGTCCGTTATAGCAAGATATGATGGTAAGTCGGGATCGTTCACAGGGATTTGTGAGTGAATCAAAATATAAGTCTAAAAGTAAATCTCTAATGTACGAAAATAAGATAATAAGCAAATTCAATAATTTAAAAACTACACTTGTTTAGACTATTTTTCCACTTAATGACACACATGATTGTGATAACTTTTGATAACATGTTGGTTGTGATAATTAGATGGTGGTCTAATATATTGTTTCTACAAGTTAAACTTCGTCAAGATTTTCTTTAGGTGTAAACCAATCAATTCAAGATCCATCCAAGGTTTATAAGGTATGGTGAATATCTTAAACACAAGAACAAACTTTTATTACAAATCAAATACTCTTAGGAAATGGTCATTACAAAAGATAACCCATTCATAGACAAAAAGGTTACAATTGTTTATAAACATCTAAACTTTCGTCCAACTAAAGGTTTACAAACAATCCGATTTGATGTTATAAAAGCATTCTCATTACAATCATACTTCTTGTTTCTTTGTTTAGTCAAGAATAATTATGGTGAAAAACAATCATTCATAGAAAAATGATTATAACTAGTTGAATAATAACAAATCTTTCGACCCTTGAAACTATTTTCAATTAGTTAACCTTGGCTCAACAAATGTCACGATGAAACTTAAGGTACAATTGGTTCTTAGGATTGAGTTGAAATTGAATTAAAACATGTTATCACAATCATAACTATCAATAAGCATAAAACATCATCAAAACAAGTGTAAAAAGGCTACTAGCCACTCATAGCAAACATGCAAACAAACTCAGAATATTTAACATTAGAATCCATGGTTTTAAGTCTTACAAGATTGATAACAAATGACAAGGTATTGATAACCTAAGTATTGGTGATGATTTCTTGAGATTTTCGGCTTCCAAATGTTGCTTCCTTGGTCCTCCAAAGTTCCTGGTTCTTTCTGCACGAATTTTCCTTCTTTGAGAGCTAGATGATGATAGTAATTGAGAGTAGTAATGAGAGTAATTGATCTCTTGAATTGTGTCTTCAATTGTGTGCTCTTGGGGTCCTTTTAGGCTTGTCAAATACTCCTAGTAATGAATAGGGACTTAAATGCTGGAGCTTGGACAACAAGACACTAAGAAGGGCCTAGAACAATGGGACAAAAGACCAAGATTCGTGCACAAAAGGTTGGTATAAACAGGCAGTAATGACCATCCGATCGGTTGCGGGTTGATACCGATCGGATGGATGTGGTAATTGTGGCTATCCGATCGGTTATACTCCAACCGATCGGATGGTAAGTTCTGGTTGCTTTGGACTTTGACTTTTCCTTGTGTAGTTCTTTATGTACTATCCAAAATTGATTAACTCTGAACTTGGAACTTTGAGATGACAAACTTAGGTTCTCCTTATGAAATGCGCCACATATTGGACTTTTGAACTTGGGAATCTTCGTGTAATCGCATATACTTCATTTTCTTCACTTTTTCTCCATTTTTCCTACATTTGGCTACATATGCTACAAAAACATACTTTGATACGATTTAGTGGCAAAAGCATATAAAAACAACCAAATAACATACACAAAAACACTAATAACGCTTATAAAAACATGTTAACTTTGAGCGTTATCACTACGCCTTCCCTAACTGTTTTTAACCCATCATTCCCTACGTCCGGTATGCATGCTGCATCCACTAACGATTTATCAATTGAGACTCTGTAGCAATCATTTGGGAGTGGTTGGTGATGTTGCATTTGTTTTCCTGGAATGTTTTGTATGCGACCCAAAGCAACAATATTTGATTTCTTTATGTGCCACAGTTTGCAATTGATTGTGTAAAAAAAAGAATTTTTGCATACGTATATATCAGAAATTATTTAAACAAAACTAAGAATAACAAGAAGAAACATGTTGAAATACGTACTTGTGCTTGTGTTGTTTGAGACACATTATCCTGCGATAGGGAAGCTGGAGACCCGTTTCGTTGTGACTTACCCGTTTTCTTAGGTACGACATTTATAATAGGTTCCTATACATATATATAAAACACGGTACATTATTTAAAAAAAAATAACAAGAAACATGTTGAACTACATTCTTTTGGTAGTTCTTTTGTTGGAGATGCATCTCCTTGCGATTGGGAATTTGCAGACCCGTTTTGTCATGTCTTTGGTGTTTTCTTAACATTTTTAACACGTTCCTATATGTATATATAAAACACGGTACATTAGTCATGTAGGTAAAATTAAAAAATCAAAGGGGGTTAATGTTTTACTCCTTACCATTGTTTCCATTACCGTTTCCAAAGTTTCAATCCCAGTAGGCTTCTTCTGAATTATCACATCTTTATCACGTGCACGTGCACGTACACCAACACTGGACTGAGTTCCGTCGACCACCTGATGATCATTAGCGCTGATATCTATATTATTAATGGCCATTGGAGTTGTCACCTGCAATATAATTAAATTAAATTAAGAAATACATTGGTGTTAGCATTAGAAAATGAAATTGTTAACAACATAAAAAATGGCTTACATCTGAGTCTAATGGAAATTGAGATGCCATATCCAACTGAATCCCTTGTGAACTCAAAAGACTCAGCATTTTAGAAACCATTCCTTTTGTATCTGCCATCTCAGTGGACAATTTCTTGACCTGGTCATCTTCTTCTGTCATCTCGGTGGACAGTTTCTTGAGCAGTAGATCTTTTTTTTGATGCTTGCTTCTCTCATTATCAAGTTGAGTTTGAAGTAACTTAATTCTTTCATCAGTTTCTTTTCTGGTTCAAGGAAGATTAAAATACCTCTTGTATGTAACTCCATTTCCCACTCCTCTTGCATAACCTCCCTTTTCCTTACCAAACACAATTGTCATGGCATCAGTGCCATCATCAACATCCAAGGTTCCTTCCTTGATCTTTTCATCATCTTCTTTCTGCAACAAAATATGGGAATTGTTGGTATTAAAAGTTAGTATTGCTAGTATGCAAGTTAGTATGGCTAGTACAAAGTTAACGCTGCTGGTTTATAAGCATAATAATAGAATTTGCAGTCAAATTTACAAGTTTATCTGCCACCGAACTAATCTCAGCATTTGGAGATTCTCCGTCTTTGTTTTGCCTTCCTTTGACCCACAATACACTACGCTGCATTTCAACATCTGCTTCAATTTCTTTTTTTCGATCTAATGGACATCACGTGCATACACATATATGTAAAGTTAAACCAAGATAATCGAGTCTGATCAATTAGTAAAACAAACAGTATGTATAACCTTACCATTTTCTCTTTAACATAAACATATCCACCTCGTCCCATTTTATGCTGATAAATATTTTTGGAACGCGACAGTTTAGCTTTATCTGATTTCTCCTAAAGACACAAAATCATAAGGCATTTAGATATGCGGTAATGCTGCAAACAAAAAATTATGAAATGACATATAAACTTAAATAAAGATGACTAATTAAAACCTTGTATTCATTGGTGGTCGTGTAGGTTACAAACTCAACCCTTTGTTCTTGTGTCAAAATTGAACTATACTTTTCCGGCCTTTCATTCATTTTCTCAGGTGTGTCTAGGTTGGGTAATATGTATTTTTCCCTGAGTTTCATTCTGTAATTCCTTAGCAGTTGACCAAGACGATTCATTACCACCTTTTTGAATGTCACGTCAACATCAAAATATCGCTGCAAAGATTAACACAATGTTTTTAATTAGTTGTAGATAATTGATAAATTAAACCTATATACTGGGTTAAAAATTAGTATATATGTACCGTGATTTCATCCCATAATTTTTGTCTTGATTCTTTATCCACCTTCTTCCAGGATAGAACTGTAACACCCCGAAAATTTGATAAGCAGCGGAAGTCTAATCGAGGTCATTACAGTTTAGTACACAGTCATACTCATAGAAAACAATTCAAAAGATAGTCAATATCATTCCATGAAAACTCAAATAGTCAGAGTTACAAACATTTTTCCAAAATGTTAATTGTTTCGCAAAAGAAGTGATGAGTTTGTAAAGAATGATATAATTATTGAAATAAAAAGGGAGGTCCTGTGTGCCCTTTTACCAGCTCCGTGCCACCATGTCTGCTAATTTCCTGAGATAAACATGCTTAAAAAGTCAACACAAAGGTTGAGTGAATCCATAGTAGCTTAAATAGTAATAGTGTGAACACAAGTCAAGCATTTGAAATAAACAAGCCAAGATAGACAGGTCTTGACTAAACTGGTGAAATATTGCTCCTAAGCCTCATGAAACGCAAGCCTTAACATTGATTCGACATATCATAAAGATAATAACTGATGAGGCGAAAAATGATCCATTTTTAGGGGGTCATTTAAGCCCGAATCCGAATTTATTTAATCAAATATTGCCCTAAATCGTTCCTTTTGTGATTTTAGGTGTTTGGAGAGTGAATTCTGGAAAAGAAGCCATTTTGGACGTTTTTAGAGCATAAAAGTGAAGAAAACGGCAAAGTATCAATTTTCCATGCTGGAAACACTAGGTGACGGCGTCAAGAGTTACACCCTGACGGCGTCAGACATCAAGAATAAAATACCGTAGGTGGTGACGGCGTCAAAAGTCATCCTGACGGCGTCAAAGTCCCAAGAATGAAATACCGTAGGTGGTGACGGCGTCACCAAGGCCGTCACGTGTAAATTTGTCAAAACTTGCGCGCGAAGTAGCTGATATTGTTTTGGTCATAACTTTTGCATACGAACTCGGATTTAGGTGATTCAAAAGCCCAGGCGAAGAGGACGAAGAGATCTACAATTTGGTGAAAAAAATGGTCTTGACGGCGTCAAGAGTACGGGCTGACGCCGTCACGAAGGGCCGACAAAAAACATGCCTATAAATATAACTTCATAACTTCACTTTTTGTAAGCCCTAAACCCTAAGGTCGATTCCTGGGTTTAGGTGGGTGTTTTTCCAGCAACTTAGAGGGTTTCAATCACTCCATAAATATCATGTATTGGTTTGATGATTCTATCTTAATTATGTTTTCCATTATCATTGTTGTTTGCTCTTCTTTGATGATGATTTGCTAATTCACCTTGTGTCTACTTATGATTATGTGAAACTTGTATATAATTGATTAGATCTCATTGATTTCTTGTTGATGTTGTGTCTATCTCCATCAATTAAGGTGTGACAACTTCAATAGATCTAGTTGGTTTAGTTTATAATCCTTGTTTCCTATTGATTCTTGTTTTGATTGAATGATTTATATGTTAGGCTTAAGAAAACTGGCAGATCTCCAAATGGTAACATGCTTGAACGTCTTAAGAAACATGAACCGAGGCGTACTAGGTCTTTATTGGTTGTATTTAATGCATGAGCCACTGTTTACAATCCCTATAGTTGTGCTGGGCATGGTGTAGGAGGAGATAAGAGCTCATAGAATTGGGGAGTTATGTATGCCACCCCATGAATGGTATTAAGGAATACAACCCGTCAATTAAAACAAGGTTATAATTCAATAGGTAGGATTGGATAGCTAGCAAGGAGTAACATATCATGGGTAGACATGCTTCACTTATCTTGTAGAACCTTAGTTTAGTTTTCTTGTTAATTAGTTTAAATAGTAGCTTTTGGGTTAGTTGATTAGCAACTAATTCCGCCCACTCTCCTAAAACCCGAGATTTTTACTTGCTTTTCATAAAATATAAAAATACAAAAAGAATCATCCTTCACCTTTAGACCTAGTTGGATTAATTTCAATCCTAACGACACTATTCCTAGCTGAACGATCAATCCCCCGGTACTTGTCACTATACTATACTACAACGATCAGGTACACTGCCTGGTGGGGGTTGTAAGCTTCTTGAGATCCCTCGAGAGGTAAAGCAAGGTGCGATTCCCACACATCAAGTTTTTGGCGCCGTAGCCCGGGGAATAGTTATTGTCTAGGTTAGGATTTCTTTTTATTAGGTCTACTTGCTAGATTCCTTTCTAGTAAGATTTTTATTTTTATATTTAGGTCTTCTTTAGTCTATCTTATTTCTTCGTGCCTTTGTTCGTAACTCTTTACCATCCGACATCATGGAAGGTGGTAACATCTTTGAACCCATCAACCCACCGCAACAAAACCACCCACAAAACCTACCACAACCGATCCGACCACCTATAAGGACCATCCGTTTGCCATCCGGCACCGTTCGATTGGTGCAAGACGGGTGTGCATTCTATGGGTATTTTTTCGAAAACCCGACCCAACACCTTGAGAACTACCTAAAAATTACCAATTCTATAGGAATAGGTGTTGATAATCAAGAAGAGGGACTTTTAGCCCTCTTTCAATTCTCTTTACATGGTCGGGCTCTTCAATGGTTATTCCAACTCCCCGAAAGGTCCGTCTCCTCTTGGGACGATCTTGCTTCCTACTTCTTAACTAGATTCATCTTACCCAAGGAAGTTATTTTGCAACATAACCAACTAAAAACGGAAAATGATGAAATAATGAAGGTCAATGAGATGAATGAATGTGAAATCAAGTTGGGGAGTAACACTTGTAGGGAAGGGCCATGGGATGATGATAGAAGAATTAGGAACTCCACACCAACCCTTGAGGAATTGAGGTACCATAAGTTCCTTCTAAAATGCCCTTGCCTCGCAAAGTACCAAAAACACCCATGGATTAGGAAACACAATCCTATGAATCTTAAGGTTCCATGCATGATTGGTCATATGTTTAGAGAACACACTTATATCGATTTAAAGGCACCAATGAACATAATGTCTAGGCTTTATTATAATTGGATCATGAATAAAAAGTTGAAACCTAGGCGGGACCCTTACAACCCTAATCGCATGAGTAATTTTGTTAAGCGGGTTCGAGGGTTACATGTTTTCGTTGGGAATTTTGTCTATAGGTGCGACTTTATGATCTTAGAAGATGTTAGGGGGATTATTGATCAATCTTTGTGTCAAATTGTTTTAGGAGAACCTTTTGTTAAAACCTCTAAAATGACTTACAACCATGATGAGGGCATTATCACATTCGCAACCAAAGAGAAGAACATTAGATATAGGATGCCCCATAAAGAAGAGAGGTTTAGAGAGGATGAGGATCTCGATGTTGACAACATCCATGTAATTGAGGTTAAGAGTGAGGAAGAGAGAGACATTGGAGGTTGCAAAAGGAAAGAGATCTATTACTCGAAATGTTTAGCTTTAGGCCCCGAGTATAGGAAGGATAAGAGACTGGTTAAGATGTTTGAGACCGCATTCATTTTACGGGATAGAAAAACGTAGTAACCCATGACTTTGAGTCTAGCTACAAGACTCGTAAATAAAGAAAAGCGCTTCTTGGGAGGCAACCCATGTTTTGTGTGATTTTATTTGTTTGATTGTTATTTGCTTCCGTATGCATGTTTTATTTTTATTGTTGGTTAATCATGTTTCTCAACTAAAATGTGGAAATACTTTATTATGTTGTTTGGCCTAGTCTTAACTTCAACCTAAAGGTATTTTTGCAAAAAATAAGCATAAGGGGAAACCCCAAATATGTTTTTAAGAAACAAACTAATCATGATTCTCCACAATATTTAATGAACATGTATATTCGTATTTGTTAGAGTTAAATGCTTGTATTGAGTCATAATGAAGTTTTGCAGGATTTTCCAGGAAGTAGGACAAAGTTTTTCCAGAAATTTTCCGGAAACTTAACATAAGAATTTCTGCAGGTCCATTCTGACGGCGTCAGAGTATTGCTCTTGACGGCGTCAGGAGTTAAAATCTGGAAATTTTACCGGTTTTGTTTTTCTAACGGAGTCTTATGGTTTTTGTGAATTATTAAGTTTTATAATCTCCAGGAAATCTGCAAACTTCATTCCACAAGCATTATATCTTACTTTGTTTTCTAGGATTTAGTAACTTATATAGGATGCCGCCGATTTTACGCAAGGTTGCCTTGTCTATTGTTGTCAGGATTTACAGGTTATTTATGACAAGAAGATGATTTATATTCTGGAAGGGAAGCTTTGATTGTTCGTTTTCTTGGAGGAAGATTTAACCTGGCCAACCTATAATTCATACCGAGCGAATCAGGGGAGTATTTGATTTCATTCTCTTTACCTCTTAACTTTTACATTCTTTACTTGAACATTGGGGACAATGTTCATCCTAAGTGTAAGGGGAGGGTAAAAAGATGATACCTTACATATGCACTTTCGCTTGAGTTTGTTTTGTTTAATGGTAGATGTGTAATAAAACTATGAGAAATACTTGTTAGTGCAATTTTAGCGCCAAATTTAAAATTTTTTACAACATTTAGGAGTGAAACTTTAGCTATAGCAAGCGTCTCATGGATAGGAGATTGTATGACTAGCACATAACCGTATATTCAGAAAAATTTTCCACCCAAAAATGTGAGGTTCGCCTTTAGATTTGATAGGAAAAGCATTTACTATTAGTGCTTATGAGTGTACCGGTAGCATTTAGATTCTAGAACTTGCGTTAGTGATGCATCCCGAGACCGCTAGTGAGACTACATTCGTGTGGTAGGATTTACTACATGATAAGAGGCATTAGGATCACCCTTGTGTTAAACCCGTATTATAATTACTTGACCATTTAAGTCATATTACTTGGCTAGTTAAGTCAACTAATTTTTCCCACACCCTTAGCGTTGTACTCATTTTTAGTACACGAAACCCCTAGTACACCCCTCCGAGCCTATCTTTTCGTTTCTAACTTTAAGCATTTTACTTAAAGGAAGAATTTGTTACACCCCACTTAAATGTACACCCAAATCGCCTTAGCCGTCCGTGTATGCGCTCATTTTTAGTGCATTATTGTTATTTGTTAAACCCTAAGTTAACTTTCTAATTGATTACATGGTTGCTAAGTCGAGTCATATCATTGTACATATTGTTTTGGGATTATTGGGACTCATGGGTAAGTACTTATTTTATGGAGTAATGGGGAAGAACATAATATATTACCCCCATATGTGCGTTAATCTTAAAAGTGCTCCAAGTGTTTTGATTTTCTTAATTCGAGTCATTAGTTTAGTTAATTGTAAAGTATGTAAAGATTCAAGTGTAAGGGGAACGTTTATACCCCTATGATGTATTATTTTGGATGGTAGGGTAAGAGTGTATGAAAAAAAAAAAAAAATAGAAAAAGGAAAAAAAGAAAAAAACATACGGACTACCATCCCGTTTTTATTCTATGTTTATTTTATGTTTTTGTTATTTTTCATTTATTAGCTTAAGTCGAGTCTAGTCTTGGCTTAGCAACGCCATCTTTTACATGTAATTAACCAAGATTGTTAACTCGCCACCAGTAAAATTTCCTTTATCCAACAAAATCGTGTAATTCATATCCCTATACCTAACGTTACAACCCTTTTAAAAGACCTCTTTGATAGTTTATCCTAGGTGCTTACGCCATGTGGTGGAGGTTTGATCCTTTCCCAAGCCTATGGTAATCTATTTTGCTATGACAGGTAGTGAGAGATATCTTCCATTTCCATAATGTTATATTACTTTATTACACCCGAGAGATGTGAGTATCTAAACACTATTTGTGAGGTGCTTGTATATGACCTCCGTGCTTGTCTATTGGTCTTTAGTGGAACGATTATTTGTTGTAATTACTTTTATATTAGTGTTAAATGACCCCTAACTTGTCTTTCAAGTAGAATAAAAGCGCATTTGCTTGAGGACAAGCAAATCTCAAGTGTAAGGATATATGATGAGGCGAAAAATGATCCGTTTTTAGGGGGTCATTTAAGCCCGAATCCGAATTTATTTAATCAAATATTGCCCTAAATCGTTCCTTTTGTGATTTTAGGTGTTTGGAGAGTGAATTCTGGAAATGAAGCCATTTTGGACGTTTTTGGAGCATAAAAGTGAAGAAAACGGCAAAGTATCAATTTTCCATGCTGGAAACACTAGGTGACGGCGTCAAGAGTTACACCCTGACGGCGTCAGACATCAAGAATAAAATACCGTAGGTGGTGACGGCGTCAAAAGTCATCCTGACGGCGTCAAAGTTCCAAGAATGAAATACCGTAGGTGGTGACGGCGTCACCAAGGCCGTCACGTGTAAATTTGTCAAAACTTGCGCGCGAAGTAGCTGATATTGTTTTGGTCATAACTTTTGCATACGAACTCGGATTTAGGTGATTCAAAAGCCCAGGCGAAGAGGACGAAGAGATCTACAATTTGGTGAAAAAAATGGTCTTGACGGCGTCAAGAGTACGGGCTGACGCCGTCACGAAGGGCCGACAGAAAACATGCCTATAAATATAACTTCATAACTTCACTTTTTGTAAGCCCTAAACCCTAAGGTCGATTCCTGGGTTTAGGTGGGTGTCTTTCCAGCAACTTAGAGGGTTTCAATCACTCCATAAATATCATGTATTGGTTTGATGATTCTATCTTAGTTATGTTTTCCATTATCATTGTTGTTTGCTCTTCTTTGATGATGATTTGCTAATTCACCTTGTGTCTACTTATGATTATGTGAAACTTGTATATAATTGATTAGATCTCATTGATTTCTTGTTGATGTTGTGTCTATCTCCATCAATTAAGGTGTGACAACTTCAATAGATCTAGTTGGTTTAGTTTATAATCCTTGTTTCCTATTGATTCTTGTTTTGATTGAATGATTTATATGTTAGGCTTAAGAAAACTGGCAGATCTCCAAATGGTAACATGCTTGAACGTCTTAAGAAACATGAACCGAGGCGTACTAGGTCTTTATTGGTTGTATTTAATGCATGAGCCACTGTTTACAATCCCTATAGTTGTGCTGGGCATGGTGTAGGAGGAGATAAGAGCTCATAGAATTGGGGAGTTATGTATGCCACCCCATGAATGGTATTAAGGAATACAACCCGTCAATTAAAACAAGGTTATAATTCAATAGGTAGGATTGGATAGCTAGCAAGGAGTAACATATCATGGGTAGACATGCTTCACTTATCTTGTAGAACCTTAGTTTAGTTTTCTTGTTAATTAGTTTAAATAGTAGCTTTTGGGTTAGTTGATTAGCAACTAATTCCGCCCACTCTCCTAAAACCCGAGATTTTTACTTGCTTTTCATAAAATATAAAAATACAAAAAGAATCATCCTTCACCTTTAGACCTAGTTGGATTAATTTCAATCCTAACGACACTATTCCTAGCTGAACGATCAATCCCCCGGTACTTGTCACTATACTATACTACAACGATCAGGTACACTGCCTGGTGGGGGTTGTAAGCTTCTTGAGATCCCTCGAGAGGTAAAGCAAGGTGCGATTCCCATGCATCAATAACAATCACCTACACCACAACGGATGTAAATGACAAGGGGCCCTCGGTGACAGGAAATGTGCCAAATTTCCATAATACCTCGAATATAGCACACCTCCTGCCAAGTGATCACCTTGACAGAGGTGGGCTGCCATTCCAATAGATCTATCAACTATATTCGCGCTCACTCGCAAGTGATTAAGGTTCGTGATATGAGGGACTTGTAGCACGGGTGTCAACTTAGGCAATATCAGGTGATAACAGCATACAGAAAATACTTGTGTTCGATTTATAGCATGTATTTCCCCACGGGGTTTAAAAACAATTAAAAATGTGGGACCATGAACTCACTTGACAGGTGGGTGTGAATCACAACGGTGCTCAAAAGTGATGGTGTACTGCTACGACTAGCAAAGAAATTCCTCCGACTTGCGACCTATAAATATATAGTCATCGGTGTTTTAGATTCGTTTCGTAAATGACATGTGATTTGTCTCGTGTACGGTGATATCCGTTCGGGTGTCTTAATATATTCCAAAATAACTTCACGTAGTTATTTGTAACGTTGTTTCAAAACGGTGTCCATTAAATATTAACTTGTTGGTAATAATAATAACACTTAGTAAAAATATTTATAATTAAATATTTTTAGTAAAATTATATATTCACTTTAAAGTTACAAAATATATACATATTTTTATATAAAAATCAAATTATACAAAATAATTAATTAATAAGGTACCTTTGTCATATTTGACCCTTAACTTTATTAAAGTTACACTTTTTACCCTTTGGTAAAAAATAATTACATTTTAGTCCTTGGCACAACTTTTGAACTTTTACCTTGATCTTTCGAAATATTACAGTTTCTACCCTTCATTTTATTCAAATATTCGACAGTTTCCAAAGTGGTCCGAAAGTTTGTGATTTTGTCACTTTTAGTCCCTTAACGTGGGACTTTTGCAAAAATAGTCCGAAATCTAGTTTTTGAAAAGTAAACTTTTATTTTTATAAAAGTTACCATTTTTATTCTTCTAAATTTATAAAAAATCAGTTTTTATAAATTTAATATCATTTTGAAAATCTTAATTTCCAAATCGAAAAATCCATACGAAAATCTGTTGGGCTCGTTAGCCCGGTTAAGGCCCAAAGTGGGTTTACTTGTCTAAAATTAGTACTCGACTAGGATTTGGTTTTGGCTTCGTTTTCATAGTATACGATCGAGTAGGGTTTGCATGTTACTTTAGTTTGATTAAGTGTGAGTTGGTAAATTAGAGTGTTGAAGAAAATATATGCATTGTACGCGTAAAAACTAAATGACGAGGCCTTTCCTCAAGGGTGTCGAGGCATGTGCTATATATAGTTATAAGTGTAACGATAGTTTAGACTTAAAAAATAGTGTGTGTCGTGTGATAAGTAAACGTGGTATGCATGAAACGAGTAAAAGTAGAATATGAAAAGGGTGAATAACAACTTACAACACCAAAATGGTGGTGAAGAGTTCGTGTGATGTGAACAAACGAGAACTAGCAAACATGGTACCCTCCTCGTCTAACGATTCCTTATCCAAAAGAGTTACCCAAATCGTTCCAAACCCAAAACCTTGCTTGTACGCCTAGATCCCTCTCGCCAGCAACAAGAAGAAAGAAATAGAGTGTTTGTGATTTGAGAATTTTGGTGAAACTTGAGAGTGTGAGAAATCTTGCATTTAATGTGACTTATATAGTGTAGCTTTGGGTGGTTCGAATGTTTCCATGTGACACAACATAAACCGAGTGGTCATTTCTTTACTCGACAAGGTTGTCTAGCTTCCAAGGGTGTTGTCAAATCGGGTTGCAAGAGTTTGAAGGCTACAACCATATTATAATGCTAGGACTTGAAGAGTTTTAGGCATGTGGTATATATATAACTTAGTTTAATGTTTGTGTTAGGAGTTTAAGTAACACATGATCTAGTGGTTAAAGGGTACTTAGTGTGTAACGTGTTTATCCAAGGGTTCGATGGCTACAAATGGTGGCTTATTGTCGTGTGATACAAAGTCAACGAGAGCTGCATGTTTGATGTCGAGCTTGAGGGGAACCAAGAAATAAAAACGTGTGTATATCATGTTGGCAAAGGAATTTGGTTTCATTTGAGTAGCATGCATCGCAAGAATAGCCAAAGCCAGTGGGCTTGTGTAAAACTCGGCCCAAAATACAAATGAAAGTGATGTGGTGGGCTTGTGGTGCTCGGCCCAGCAGTAGGACAAAATGAAGAAGGAACTTGGGTTAATAGTGGTATCCGGCCCAAAGCAAAAGAAATGGTGTGTCGGTGACTAATTCATTCGTAACTTTAGTTTCGGTATCGGTGTCGGTTCGTGAAAACCATGAAAATATAAACGGTGTCGTCATACGTATATATATACTTATATATACATAGTGATAATATTAGTAATAATTAATATACATATCATTATATATATATTAATAATATCTCGGTGTCCAAATAGGGTGTCGGGTCGCAAGTGGGAGTTACCGGTGTTAACCTCATTGGGTGACATCCAAGAGTGACAATCGGGTGATATCAGGTGACAAAACATAATCGGGTGTCAAACAAACGGTGATCAAAATAATTGGGTGTCAAACAAACGGTGTCTCATATAAAAATTTCAAATTAGCCCGCAAAAATGGCTTAGTTTAGAATAGTATCGAAATTAGCATTAATAAATGACCTGGGATTTTACGGAGTATTACAGTACCCACCCGTTAGATTGGATTCGTCCCGGAATCCAAAGTTGAATCGGTGCTCGGGGTTGTCTCATCGAATAGTTGTGGGTATTTGGCACGCATTTGATCCTCGCGCTCCCAGGTGTACTCGGGTCCTCTCTTAGAGTTCCATTTGACCTTAACAATGGGAATGCGACTATGCTTAAGTCGTTTGACCTCCCTATCCATAATTTCAACGGGTTCCTCAATAAAGTTCAACTTATCGTCGATTCTGATCTCCTTCAATGGAATCACGAGTGTTTCATCCGATAAACACTTTTTCAAATTTGACACGTGGAAGGTGTTGTGTACTCTACTGAGTTCCTCAGGTAGTTCAAGTTTGTATGCCACGGGACCGATCCTTTCAATGATCTCGAAGGGTCCAACGTATCTTGGGTTTAGCTTTCCATGTTTTCCAAACCTAATCATCCCTTTTCAAGGTGATACATTAAGCATGACCTTGTCTCCAACTTAAAACTCTATTGGTTTCCTTGGCACATCGGCATAACTCTTTTGCCGATCCCTAGCGGCTTGTAATCGTTGCCTAATCTTTACTATTTTCTCAGTGGTTTCAAGAATCAATTCGGGACCTGAGAGTTGTACATCTCCAATCTCACACCAACAAAATGGTGATCTACACTTTCTTCCATAAAGTGCTTCAAACGGTGCAGCCTTAATGCTAGCGTGATAACTGTTGTTATATGAGAATTCTGCTAATGGTAGGTGTTTATCCCAGCCTTTTCCAAAATCAATCACACATGCCCTAAGCATGTCCTCTAGGGTCTGTATAGTCCTTTCACTTTGACCATCAGTCTGTGGATGGTAAGCGGTACTCATATCTAACTTAGTTCCCAAGGCTTTCTGTAAAGATCGCCAAAAGTTAGACGTGAAACGGCTGTCTCGGTAGGAGATAATAGAAATCGGCACTCCATACCGGGAAACTATCTCCTTTAGGTACAAACGTGCAAGAACGTCCATATCATTAGTCTCTTTGATTGGCAAGAAGTGCGCTGACTTCGTGAGACGATCGACAATAACCCAAATAGTGTCCAACCCACTAGATGTCTTGGGTAATTTCGTAATGAAATCCATTGTAATCCTTTCCCATTTCCACATTGGTAGCTCGGGTTGAATCAAAAGACCGGATGGTTTTTGATGTTCAGCCTTTACTCTTGAGCAGGTCAAACACTTACCGACATACTCTGCAATGTCAGCTTTCATGTTTGGCCACCAATACAACTTCTTTAGATCGTGATACATCTTGTCCGAAGCAGGATGAATGGAATATTTAGACTTATGAGACTCATGCATGATGAGGTCTCGTATTCCTCCATACAATGGGATCCAACTTCTGTCTTTGAAACACAGCCTTCCATCTGGTTTCTTGACAAATCCATTCGTGCTTTTTGGCATGCCGTAAATCTTCTCGTGCGGTCTATTCTCTTCCTTAAGGGCCTCAGCTTGAACTTCAAGAATTTGAGACGGAAGTGGTGATCTAATTGTCATACCCAATGATCTAACTCTGAGGGGTCTAAGTCGTTCCTTTCGACTCAAGGCATCTGCTACAACGTTTGCCTTCCCCGGGTGATAACGAATCTCACAATCATAGTCACTTAGTAACTCTAGCCATCGACGTTGCCTCATGTTCAACTGCTTTTGATCCAAAATGTGCTGAAGACTCTTGTGATCGGTGAAAGCCGTACACTTGGTTCCATATAGGTAGTGTCTCCAGATCTTAAGAGCGAATACCACCGCTCCTAATTCTAGATCATGAGTAGTGTAGTTCTCCTCATGGGGTTTAAGTTGTCTAGAAGCGTAAGCGATTACTTTAAGTCTTTGCATCAATACGGGCACCCAAACCTTGGATTGATGCGTCACAATATACCACGAAGTCCTCACTTCCTTCGGGTAGTGCCAATATCGGTGCTTCACAAAGCTTCTGCTTCAAGAACTGAAATGCCGATTCTTGCACCTCTCCCTAGTCAAACTTCTTCTTCTTCTGTGTTAGCTCAGTCAAAGGCTTAGCAATCCTTGAAAAACCTTCAATAAACCTTCAATAGTATCCGGCAAGACCTAAAAATTGGCGTATCTCGGCAGGACTCGTAGGTGATGCCCAATTTTTAACAGCTTCGATCTTGGCGGGATCAACATGAATACCCTTATTGTCGATAACATGCCCAAGAAATTGTACCTTCTCAATCCAAAAATCACACATGGAAAATTTGGCGTATAATTTCTCTTCTCTGAGCAGTGTTAGTATAACCTTTAAGTGTTCTGCGTGCTCTTCCTTACTACGTGAATAAATAAGGATATCATCGATCAATATAATCAAAAATTTATCCAAATAGGGTTTGCACACTCGGTTCATTAAGTCCATAAATACAGCGGGTGCATTTGTTAGACCGAATGGCATTACTTGGAATTCGTAGTGACCGTATCTTGTCCTGAAAGCCGTCTTAGGGATGTCTTCTTCCCTAACTCTCAGTTGGTGATAACCCGATCACAAATCAATCTTTGAGTAGACACTCGATCCTTGCAGTTGATCAAATAAATCGTCAATCCTTGGCAACGGATATCGATACTTCACCGTAAGTTTGTTCAACTCACGATAATCGATACACATCCTGAAGGTTCCATCCTTCTTCTTTACAAACAACACCGAGGCTCCCCACGGTGACGAACTTGGGCGAATAAATCCTTTATCTGACAATTCCTGCAATTGCCCAGATAACTCCTTCATTTCCGACGGTGCTAGCCTATAGGGTGCTCGTGCTACGGGTGCTGCTCCTGGCATCAAGTCAATTTGAAATTCCACTTGACGAATCGGCGGAAGGCCAGGCAAGTCCTCAGGAAAAACTTCTGGAAAGTACCCGACTACTGGCACATCCTCGAGTCGCTTCTCTTCCGACTTCTTCTCGGTGACTTGAGCCAAAAAGACTTGACATCCTCGTTCGATGTACTTCCCAACTTTGACGCAAGAAACGATGCTCAAACGTGTTTTTCTTCACTCTCTGCGAACTATCAGGGTTTCGTTATTCAGGGGGATGTGAACGAACTTTTCGTCACAAATGATCTTAGCGCGGTTCTTGGATAACCAATCCATTCCTACAACGACGTCGAAACTACCAAGTCTAATAGGCATAAGGTCAATGACAAATGGGGTGTCCAGTAGTCGTAGGGTGCAACCTCGGAGTATAGTGTTAGTACTTACTAGCTTTCCATCGGCTAGTTCAATCTCATATGTGGTGTCTAGTTTGGTCGGTGTAATATTAAGTAGGGGTGCAAGAGAAATAGATACGAAACTTTGATCGGCTCCGGAATCAAATAAAACTTTAACGAGGCGGTTGTTTAGAAAGAACGTACCCGTTGACTACGTTCGGATCCTGTTGGACATTTCCATCTCCCAGCACGTATGCTCTCCCACGTACATTGTTATCCTTATTTGGGCACTGACGCCTGTAGTGTCCTTTCTCTCCACAAGCATGGCATACTACAGCCACGGGTTGCACGTTAGCTCCTGTAGCCTTGCAATCTTGTGTCTTATGTCCAGTCCTTGAACATTTCCCACACTTAGCATAGCAGGGTCCAGTGTGATGCATCTTACACTTGTCACAGAATGGAAGAGGTCCAGCATACCTAGCATCCTTAACTGGTGCGGCGACATAAGCTCTGACAGCTTCCTGTCATCGGTTCTGTTGATTATGGTGGGTGTTTCTGTCATGGTGATAGTTACGGTTGGGGTTACGGTTGTTGTTGTTGTTGTTGTTGTTGTTGTTGTTGTTGTTGTTGTTGCTGTTGTTTGCCTTCTGATCATCAAACTTCCTTTTGTGATCGTTGTTTCCCTGAGCAGAGTTACCCTTAATCTCCCGGTCTAGCAGTCTTTGGGCAATAGTCATTGCTTCTTCCAAAGATTGTGGCTTCGACGAGGTGACGTTTCCCTCAATACTCCTGGGTAATCCCTCAATATACCTTTCCAACAACTTTTCCAAATCGGGAACCTTTGAAGGGCAAAGGGTGGCAAGCTCCTGAAATCTCCTATCATAAGCCCTGAGATCATTTCCTTTCACAACCAACGTGTGAAACTCATCTTCTAACTTCTTGATCTCTCCTCGAGGGCAGAACTTCTTCAGCATCTTCTCCTTAAAGTCAGCCCAAGTGATCTGATAGGCTTCTTCCACACCTATCTTCTGAGCAGTTGCGTTCCACCAAGACAACGCGTCTTCCAACAATGTTCCAGTAGCAAACAAGACTCTGCTCTCAGCGGCACAACCGCTCCTTACAAACACAGTCTCGGTTCGCTCAAACCATCGAGCAAGCTCTGTCACTCCTTCAGTCCCTTTGATGTGAGATGGTTTACAAGCTATGAAGTCCTTATAGGTACACTTCCGAGTCACAGCGGACTCGCTCACAACAGTGGCTCGGTTATTGCTACTAGTTCGTGCCATTGCAGCAGCCTGCTCTTCCAAAGCTGCAGCAACACTATCGGCAACCAACTTTCTGATAGCAGCCTGGGTCATAGCGGGTGATGAAGTAGCAGTAGCGGTTTTCCTTGGGACCATAACTCTATAAAATCGCAAGTGTATAAGTACAAATCCCAAACATCAATAACAAGAGAAATAATGCAACCAAACTCATAATAGTCGAGATCATCACAAAGTACATATCACAACCACACCATGAATACATACATCAACATAAACCATATCATTCATAAATAATCATCACGACATGTAACAACACACATGGAAATTATAATGAATCTCAATATGGGAGCATAATGAAAGATCAGACAACTAGAACATCATAAATCAATATCAATACAGTACAATCATAACCAACATAAAGTTTTAATAATTTTGAATTCATTGTTACAAAACAATAAGATACAACATTATTAATGCCACAGGCGGCAAGTCAAGATGTCTCTGAATGTAATGACATGTCATAGATCTATGAAGGTCCAGGTGCGCCTCCTGATCTCCCCTCCAGCTCTCTGATGATCCTGATCATCTCTAACATCTCCAAATCCCTGGATCTCTCACGGGCCTGAATCTCCTCAATAGTGGCTGAAAGAGTGTGGATGGTAGAACTAAATGCGGCCAACTCCTGTGTCTGATGCTCCAGCATCTGCTGCGTGATGACCACTATCGCTCTCAAATCCTCTATCTCATGTCTCTGAACATCTAGCTGATGACCAAACTCAGTGATGGTAGCCTGTGCCTCCTCGATCTCTGTCCCCATCATCTCAAATACCATCTCTAAAGCGGTCCTATGTACCACGAGGTTCTCAACTTCCTTCTGCATACACTCAATCCTCTCCAAGGATATATCCTCAATAACTCCCAACAGCTCGTCAAGAAGATCCTCATGTCTAACTAATCTAGCAGCCAAAAGAGGGATAGTATGGTGTATCGGCTCCCCAGTGACCGGTAACACCGCTGAAGAGCCATCTCCAAGCTCAGCAGCCCTAGGCGATCCCTCAACCAATCTCCATCTATGAATGTAATCCAACAAAAATGACCATCGGCGAGCATCAACCAATCTATGAATGCCGGGTGAGGTGGGGGTCTCAGTGGGAACAGGTGATGGAACAGGTGATGTAGTAGGTGATGGTATCGGTACGGTAGTAGTCTGAGAGTAGAAAACTGTAGGTGGTGGCATGGGTGGCAAAATCTCAGAGGTGTGGGGTGCGGTGTAAGTAGGTAGCATGTAAGGATGTGGCTCAGGTGGGGGTGATACGGGTGATGGTGGAGGTGTTGGTGATGCCACAGGTGTCAGATCTGGCATAGAAACAGGTGGTAGTACAGATGCGGGTGATGGTACAGGTGTAGGTACAGGTGGTATAACAGTAGAAGCAGGCAAAATACAGACTCGTTTTCGAGCCGTGCATTTGCGGGTAAAGTCTCCCTCATGATATCGAAACAACTCTCCGAAAGGCTCAGGCTCATAAGGCTCAAGAATCCTCACTCGCTTGCACCGACGAATTGGTGCAGGCGGAGATGGTGGTGGAATAGAAGCAGCAGTGTCAGAAGTATCAGAGTCAGAAGACTCGTCATCAGCATCTGAACCGGTGTGGTGACTAGCAGGTGGTGTAGGACGGTCATCAGCCGCAAGAAACTACTGAGACGTCAGGTACTGATCATAAAGGTACTGCCCCTGTGTCATAGGTCCACAGACAGGACGAAAAAGAGGCTGAATAGCAAAAGAATCAATGGGTGTAGAAGCAATCTCACCCTCCTCAAAGGGCTTAGTATCAGCAGATGGGTCTCCAGATAGAACAGGAGATGGTATGGTAGGTGATACAGGTTGGGTGTCATGGTCAGAATCATGGGTGTCTCGGGTGTCATGGGTGTCATAGTCAGATAGGTCAATAGTAGGGTGGGTGGATGATGCCGGCACGACGTCGTCACTGTCGGACAAAATAATAACCGGGGGCGACATGGTACTGTAATATCCTAAAACTAGCAGTAATATAAGTCATTTAGTCTACATAAGGCTACATGCACAGTGATCATAGTGTCATAGTGAGCTAAATGCAATGGGTGCTAAAATCAAACCTTAAAACATGACGTTGGCAAGCGCTGGCACGGAGGGCACTTTGGTGATAAATAGTTTGTTTAGAAATCCGGTGAGGTTATAGTCCAATGTTTTGAAAAATCATTTGGTTCTCTAAAACCATGGCTCTGATGCCAATCTATAACACCCCGAAAATTTGATAAGCAACGGAAGTCTAATCGGGGTCATTACAGTTTAGTACACAGTCATACTCATAGAAAACAATTCAAAAGATAGTCAATATCATTCCATGAAAACTCAAATAGTCAGAGTTACAAATTTTTTTTTCAAAATGTTAATTGTTTCGCAAAAGAAGTGATGAGTTTGTAAAGAATGATATAATTATTGAAATAAAAAGGGAGGTCCTGTGTGCCCTTTTGCCAGCTCCGTGCCACCATGCCTGCTAATTTCCTGAGATAAACATGCTTAAAAAGTCAACACAAAGGTTGAGTGAATCCATAGTAGCTTAAATAGTAATAGTGTGAACACAAGTCAAGCATTTGAAATAAACAAGCCAAGATAGACAGGTCTTGACTAAACTGGTGAAATATTGCTTCTAAGCCTCACGAAACGCGAGCCTTAACATTGATTCGACATATCATAAAGATAATAACAATCACCTACACCACAGCGGATGTAAATGACAAGGGGCCCTCGGTGATAGGAAATGTGCCAAATTTCCATAATACCTCGAATATAGCACACCTCCTGCCAAGTGATCACCTTGACAGAGGTGGGCTGCCATTCCAATAGATCTATCAACTATATTCGCGCTCACTCGCAAGTGATTAAGGTTCATGATATGAGGGACTTGTAGCACGGGTGTCAACTTAGGCAATATCAGGTGATAACAGCATACATAAAATACTTGTGTTCGATTTATAGCATGTATCTCCCCACGGGGTTTAAAAACAATTAAAAATGTGGGACCATGAACTCACTTGACAAGTGGGTGTGAATCACAACGGTGCTCAAAAGTGATGGTGTACTGCTACGACTAGCAATGAAATTCCTCCGACTTGCGACCTATAAATATATAGTCATCGGTGTTTTAGATTCGTTTCGTAAATGACATGTGATTTGTCTCGTGTACGGTGATATCCGTTCGGGTGTCTTAATATATTCCAAAATAACTTCACGTAGTTATTTGTAACGTTGTTTCAAAACGGTGTCCATTAAATATTAACTTGTTGGTAATAATAATAACACTTAGTAAAAATATTTATAATTAAATATTTTTAGTAAAATTATATATTCACTTTAAAGTTACAAAATATATACATATTTTTATATAAAAATCAAATTATACAAAATAATTAATTAATAAGGTACCTTTCTCATATTTGACCCTTAACTTTATTAAAGTTACACTTTTTACCCTTTGGTAAAAAATAATTACATTTTAGTCCTTGGCACAACTTTTGCACTTTTACCTTGATCTTTTGAAATATTACGGTTTCTACCCTTCGTTTTATTCAAATATTCGACAGTTTCCAAAGTGGTCCGAAAGTTTGTGATTTTGTCACTTTTAGTCCCTTAACGTAGGACTTTTGCAAAAATAGTCCGAAATCTAGTTTTTGAAAAGTTAACTTTTATTTTTATAAAAGTTACCATTTTTATTCTTCTAAATTTATAAAAAATCAGTTTTTATAAATTTAATATCATTTTGAAAATCTTAATTTCCAAATCGAAAAATCCATACGAAAATCTGTTGGGCTCGTTAGCCTGGTTAAGGCCCAAAGTGGGTTTACTTGTCTAAAATTAGTACTCGACTAGGATTTTGTATTGGCTTCTATTTCATAGTATACGATCGAGTAGGGTTTGCATTTTATGTTAGTTTGATTAAGTGTGAGTTGGTAAATTAGAGTGTCGAAGAAAATATATGCATTGTACGCGTAAAAACTAAATGACGAGGCCTTTCCTCAAGGGTGTCGAGGCATGTGCTATATATAGTTATAAGTGTAACGATAGTTTAGACTTAGAAAATAGTGTATGTCGTGTGATAAGTAAACGTGGTATGCATGAAACGAGTAAAAGTAGAATATGAAAAGGGTGAATAACAACTTACAACACCAAAATGGTGGTGAAGAGTTCGTGTGATGTGAGCAAACGAGAACTAGCAAACGTGGTACCCTCCTCGTCTAACGATTCCTTATCCAAAAGAGTTACCCAAATCGTTCCAAATCCAAAACATTGCTTGTACGCCTAGATCCCTCTCGACAGCAACAAGAAGAAAGAAATAGAGTGTTTGTGATTTGAGAATTTTGGTGAAACTTGAGAGTGTGAGAAATCTTGCATTTAATGTGACTTATATAGTGTAGCTTTGGGTGGTTCGAATGTTTCCATGCGACACAACATAAACCGAGTGGTCATTTATTTACTCGACAAGGTTGTCTAGCTTCCAAGGGTGTTGTCAAATCGGGTTGCAAGAGTTTGAAGGCTACAACCATATTATAATGCTAGGACTTGAAGAGTTTTAGGCATGTGGTATATATATAACTTAGTTTAATGTTTGTGTTAGGAGTTTAAGTAACACATGATCTAGTGGTTAAAGGGTACTTAGTGTGTAACGTGTTTATCCAAGGGTTCGACGGCTACAAATGGTGGCTTATTGTCGTGTGATACAAAGTCAATGCGAGCTGCATGTTTGATGTCGAGCTTGAGGGGAACCAAGAAATAAAAACGTGTGTATATCATGTTGGCAAAGGAATTTGGTTTCATTTGAGTAGCATGCATCGCAAGAATAGCCAAAGCCAGTGGGCTTGTGTAAATCTCGGCCCAAAATACAAATGAAAGTGATGTGATTGGCTTGTGGTGCTCGGCCCAGCAGTAGGACAAAATGAAGAAGGAACTTGGGCTAATAGTGGTATCCGGCCCAAAGCAAAAGAAATGGTGTGTCGGTGACTAATTCGTTCGTAACTTTAGTTTCGGTATCGGTGTCGGTTCGTGAAAACCATGAAAATATAAACGGTGTCATCATATGTATATATATACTTATATATACATAGTGATAATATTAGTAATAATTAATAGATATATCATTATTTGTATATTAATAATATCTCGGTGTCCAAATAGGGTGTCGGGTCGCAAGTGGGAGTTACCGGTGTTAACCTCATTGGGTGACATCCAAGAGTGACAATCGGGTGATATCAGGTGACAAAACATAATCCGGTGTCAAACAAACGGTGATCAAAATAATTGGGTGCCAAACAAACGGTGTCTCATATAAAAATTTCAAATTAGCCCACAAAAATGGCTTAGTTTAGAATAGTATCAAAATTAGCATTAATAAATGACCTGGGCTTTTACGGAGTATTACAAGAACCTTCAAACCTATGTGCTCATGAACCACATCTCCTAAAAAACCTGCAAACAGTGCTCTGTTTAACCCTGTAACCCTATTTAACGCATCGATGGTTACCTTGTGCTTTATTTGACCAGGATGGCCATATTGAAGGCGAAACTTAGCTACCTTGGTTATGCCCTTATTAGATAGTTTTCGATTTAATTGGTTGTCATTTTCTTTATCAGATGAAGAATATGTTTCGTCCTCATACTGTATTGTGTTAACACCAGCTTCATTATCTGGAAGCAAAATATCAGTATCAATGTTTTCAATCATTTTCATGACGACTCTTGAGCAACAATGTGTGTACAAGAAAATGATTCTGGCTTGGAGAGTAATGGTGATTGAAGATTTGATTTTTGTGTTTTGGTTGCAGTGTTTAGTTTAATTAGGAGATAAAACAGGGTATTTTCATGAATATGGGCTCTTATTTATGTTAAATGCCATATAATTAGGTGATTTAAAAATTTTGGATCAAAATTTTGGCTCCAAATTCTTCTAAATTATTTTCAAAAAATTTCGCTTATGAACACAAACTACTTTTATTTTCTCCAAGATCATGAGTACAATTAAGTCAGGCGGCTTCTTCAGAAAACCGAGGAGAGTAATTAAAAGTTAAAACAATAATCATAGATGATGATAAATACTAAGTCTCAATATTGTTGTTGTTTTACCCTTTAAGTCTTTCTTTTACAACTTTCACCTTAAGTTTTATATCTTGTGTTATATAATACTTTTAGATGGATGGATTGTGTTTTAATTTAAATGTATTTTCATTAGTATAATTTTCATCAAATATATACAACACAAATAAAAATATTTAAGGTCAAAGTTATAAAAGAAAGACTTAAAAAGTTTCTAACAAATCGGTTATATTTTTATTCGGGTCATAACACATAAAAAAACGTGTAAAAACAAACAAAAATGGGTAAAAACGGATGGAAACGGATGAAAAGGGACTAAACGTGTAAATCGTGTTGTTGGATTAGTTCGGTTTCATTAAATCGGTTATATTTTTATTCGGGTTATAACACATAAAAAACGTGTAAAAACAAACAAAAATGGGTAAAAACGTATGGAAACGGATGAAAAGGGACTAAACGTGTAAATCGTGTTGTTGGATTAGTTCGGTTTCATTAAATCGGTTATATTTTTATACGGGTCATAATACAAAAAAAACGTGTAAAAACAAACAAAAAGGGGTAAAAACGTATGGAAACGGATGAAAAGGGACTAAACGTGTAAATCGTGTTGTTGGATTAGTCCGGTTTCATTAAATCGGTTATATTTTTATTCGGGTCATAACACATAAAAAACGTGTAAAAACAAACAAAAATGGGTAAAAACGTATGGAAACAGATGAAAAGGGACTAAACGTGTAAATCGTGTTGTTGGATTAGTCCGGTTTCATTAAATCGGTTATATGTTTATTCGGGTCATAAGACATAAAAAACGTGTAAAAACAAACAAAAAAGGGTAAAAACGTATGGAAACGGATGAAAAGGGACTAAACGTGTAAATCGTGTTGTTGGATTAGTCCAGTTTCATTAAATCGGTTATATTTTTATTCGGGTCATAACACATAAAAAACGTGTAAAAACAAACAAAAATGGATAAAAACGTATGGAAACGGATGAAAAGGGACTAAACGTGTAAATCGTGGTGTTGGATTAGTTCAGTTTCATTAAATCGGTTATATTTTTATTCGAGTCATAACACATAAAAAAACGTGTGAAAACAAACAAAAATGGTTAAAAACGTATGGAAACGGATGAAAAGGGACAAACGTTCAAATCGTGTTGTTAGATTAGTTCGGTTTCATTAAATCGGTTATATTTTTATTCGGGTCATAACACATAAAAAACGTGTAAAAACAAACAAAAATGGGTAAAAACGTATGAAAACGGACTAAACGTGTAAATCGTGTTTTTGGATTAGTTCAGTTTCATTAAATCGGATATATTTTTATTCGGGTGATTAATTAAACACAAAAACATGTAAAAACAAACAAAAATAGGTAAAAACGGATGGAAACCGATGAAAAGGGACTAAGTGTGTAAATCGTGTTGTTGGATTAGTTCGGTTTCATTAAATCAGTTACATTTTTATTCGGGGTCATAACACATAAAAAACGTGTAAAAACAAACAAAAATGGGTAAAAACGGATAGAAACGGGTAAAAACGGGACTAAATGTGTAAATCGTGTTGTTGGATTAGTTCAGTTTCATTAAATCGGTTATATTTTTATTCGGGTGATTAATTAAACACAAAAACGTGTAAAAACACACAAATATGGGTAAAAACGGATGGAAACCGATGAAAAGGGACTAAACGTGTAAACCGTGTTGTTGGATTAGTTCGGTTTTATTAAATCGGTTATATTTTTATTCGGGTCATAACACATAAAAAAACGTGTAAGAACTAACAAAAATGGGTAAAAACGGATGGAAACGGGTAAAAACGGGACTAAACGTGTAAATCGTGTTGTTAGATTAGTTCAGTTTCATTAAATCGGTTATATTTTTATTCGGGTGATTAATTAAACACAAAAACGTGTAAAAACAAACAAAAATGGGTAAAAACGGATAGAAACCGATGAAAAGGGACTAAACGTGTAAACCGTGTTGTTGGATTACTTCGGTTTCATTAAATCGGTTATATTTTTATTCGGGTCATAACACATAAAAAACGTATAAAAACAAACAAAAATGGGTAAAAACGGATGGAAACCGATGAAAACGGACTAAACCACCAGTCACCACCACCACCACGACCACCAGCAACCACCCCCAGCCGCCACCACCACCATCAACCACTACCACCACCAGCTACAACCACCACCACCACACCAGACACCACCACAACCACAACTAGCCACCACCAGCAGCAACCACCACCACAACCAGCCACCACCACCACCACAACCACCAGCCACCACCACCACCAGCAACCACCACTAGCCACCACTACCACCATTAGCCACTACCACCACCAGCCACGACCACCACCTCCACCAGACACCACCACAACCACAACCAGCCACCACCAGCAGCAACCACCACCACCACCACAACCAGCCACCACCACCACAACCACCAGCATCATCAACACCACCACCACCACCACAACCACCAGCCACAACCACCAGCAGCAACCATGTAATAATTCGCAATTTCAGGTTAATTACCATTCCCGGAAAATTTCACTATTCACTTTTACTATTCATTTTTCCCGAAAGTTGATTTTTATTTGATATTCTTGAGTGATAAATCATTTCCATGGCAAATTAAATGTTTGACATTCGTCAGATCATTTTCGTGAAAGTTATTAAGGAATTACACGTTTTAGGGTAAAACGTCATTCAGAAATTCTACGCACAATGAAATTCGACCCCGTCAAGTGACCCCACATCAGAAAAATGTTTGACACACTCATGATTTATTTGATAATTAATCGTGACTGAGAAAAACATGACCAAAGACTTCCCGGCAGGTCACCCAAGCCAGTACTATTCTCACATGAGCACGCTTAACCGTATGGGCGATTAACCGTTAGACCACAAAACGCGGTTCTAAGACGATTTGAGTTTTCAACTTATTAGAAAAAGTCAACAGATTTTTCCCTCCTCCATTGACCAAAAATCATCCCTTGATGTTATAAGTCATTCCTTGATTTTTAGGCTTACGGTTTGATGTCTAAAAGACATTTAATACCAACTGACACTAGACTGAGCCCAGTCTAGACATTATAAGTCATTTTAAATCATTTTTATCACATTAGAAAAGTAACATTTTACTTTTCTCAATTTTACGCAATATTCGTACGTTTTACGTATTACGCGTTTTAGACCCGTGTTTCCAGTTTTTAGCAGGGTTTTAGCACCCGATAGAACCTACCACTCATTTTATATTTTATTATGGAGTATAATGACATGTTTAACCATTCTTCCAAGTTTCGTATTTTTACGATACCCGGTTTTACGTTTTGTGACGTAACAACTTACGGTTAGCAATTTACGGAGTCGGAACTAGCTCCATAATCTTGGATAAGATCACCAAAAGTCCACCCTTGCTCCCCAAGGTTACCAAACCGCCCTAGGAGGGGGGAGTCACACCCATGTGGCTTCATCTCATGAATTTACCCCTAGATTATCACTAAATTACAACTTGGTCACCAAGTTTTGGTAATTTCCTACTTGTTTCCTAACCTCCTCATTTGGACTATAAATAGCCCCCTCCCCCTCCTCTTTTGCCGTCCACTTCCACACACACAAACACTCTCATCTTTGCTTGATTTCCTTCTAATTTCTAGCAAGATTCAAGTGCAAGTTCAAGGTAGAAAACCTAGTTAGGTTTCCATTCATCAAAACACTTCCATAACCTCATATACTTGGTGATTTCTCTTGAGTTTGAATCCACTCAAGTCACCTCAACTTTCATCATCTCTCTTTCAAGATTACAAGAGTAGAAAGATTGCATGAAGTGAAGTGGGTTGAAGCAAGTCTATCAATGTCCTATCCTTACATGTTAACTTCCTTTCATCTTTGAAAGCCAAAAGTTGTGAGCCAAACCCTAACTTGATTCTTGTTAAATAATCATGTTCATGTTATTTACATGTTATTCTTGCTATATTATGTCTTGTAGTTATGTCCATGATGTATAAAAGTGAGCAAAACAAGTTATTGTTATTGATTGACAAGATAAGTTACTAAAACAAGTAAACTAGTGACTTTCTTGGTAAGACCTGATCAAAATGGTAAAAATATGATATTGGATCATTACATATTACAGTAGAGGACTTAACAAGTAAACCATAGCAATTTGAACCACCTAAAACGAGTATACGAGTCAAAAGTTATGCCCATTTGAAGTTACCAAAACTTTGCGGCAAACTGCCAAATACCATTCTGATCAAATTTGGGTTTTGAAAGTCCCACTTCTGGTCCGATTCATCAAAAAGTTAAAACACGAAAGTTTTCCGGAACGACGTTTTCGTTCAGGAACAAAGAAGCTCGAGACCTAAAAATACTTTCCGAGTGATAAAATTCTTCAAATTCTAAACAGCCCATTTTTAGGCGAAAGTCACAAGATTATGGTTATACTTTGAAAGGAACAAGAGGTCTTATGACCTATAATCAAGACCACAACCATGGCTAGAGCCAAGGTTGTGTCTCATGACCTTGAAACAAGGACCAAAGGTCATGGCTAGGCCATGACGAAATGACCATACCAACTTTCATAGGCGTAAACATGAAACAAAGAGTTGACGAGAACTTGAACAAGCAATTTGGATCTACTTCACTTAAAAGGGAACCATGAGATATTACCAAGAGAAAATGGTCATACAAAACTTATGAAACATACCCTAATAACAATCTTCATGTACTAATAAACTTTCCTAAGTTTATTCAAATATCGGACATGTAACCTTTCGGATCAAAACTTATATCTATATATTTCATCAACTACTACAATAGTAGGGAGCCTCATGTGAGGTGTTCATTATGTAAGCCGTCGAGTTGAGTTGTGGATTTACGAGTTAAAGTGTCCTGGCTCCTCGAACGCTTACTAACATGACTTCTGAATTATGTCGGCCCGAACGGTAGTAAACGATATACAAAACATACATATTCATGAATCTTTTCTTTCAAAGACTTATACTATACATCATACCACATCATGGACTAAATGCAAGATATATATATAGGCACTACTTCATATTCTTTACTACGATCCTAAGTCGCGACATTCTATTATAGGTTGCTCGTAGAAACCTTCGCGATTCGACCATCACATTCACTACTCACTACATAACTTAAGGTGAGTTCGTAGCCCCACTTTCTATTGTTTAACTATTTTACAAACCCATGGGGGGAATACATGCTATTATTTTTCTACTCGAACACGATGCTTTCTACTGTATGCTACCCGACGATGTTTTATTATCACTAAGTAACGATTGCCATGTTCGAAGTCCCTATATCATGAACCATTAGTCACTACCTTTAGTGAGCGCGAATATTGTGAATAGATCTATTGGGATTGACGAATCCCATTTGTGTTGAACAACGATGAGTTCACAAAAATGCACTATATTTGAGATTTAGCGGTATAACGGCAAAAGTACCTTGATAGGGCTTCTATAATGCCAATTTTGTTGGTTCGATGTTAACGCTTTGGTTGTATGAGCTTAGTGAAATAAATAACGATTTTGTTTTCTAACTATGAGTGTGAGTCTATAGCTCACACTACGATTATTGTGTTCAAACGATTTAACTAAACTCTACGAATTCCACTCAACCTTTGTGTTGACCTCTCAAGCATGTATTTCAGGTTCATGACGATCAAGGATGGCACGGAAGGACACGGATACTCAAGAGGGCTATAAATTTTATTATCATTCAAAACTCATTTAAATTGTAAACATGGAACCATCTGGGACCTCATTTTGTAATCTCTGATATTTATATAATTTGAATGATAAACCTTTTAAAACGACTCAATTGGAGTTCGTTTTCTATTATTGTGACTATTGTGCCGTCAAGTAACACCCAGTTCGAATTCCGCTGCAACCATGAATTGGGGGTGTTACAGATTGGTATCAGAGCCATGGTTATAGAGAAAGGGGTCTAATTGAGACCTAAACTATAACCACACTACAAGCAAAAACATTTTATAGCCTTCCGCTCTCCGTGTCTTCCATCCTCCAGACGATTATGGACTTATTAAGCATTTTATGCTATATGAACATATAAGTATATTTATATATACATTCGAGTTATTTTCAATCATTTTATCTAAACATATCATGCCTATTCTATGGCATTTCGACACAACCACATTCTCCCAACCATGTTCCTACTCCAACATTTTATATCCAAGACATTGTAACTGATTACAATGACCTTTTCTAGTTCCCGGACATTGTATGACACAATGGTCTTAATCATTTCTCAAATGTTTTGAGTCACACAATGGTCTAATCTACTTCTGAGACATTATGATTTGTGCAATGGTCTCTGGAATTATTCCACCACCTCATCAACATTATTCCATATGATATCAAAAACCCATCACAATCTATCGATTTCCAAACAAGAAATATGAGATTTCTAAAGGACAAACTAATCCATCATCGACGAAAGCTGAACTTTCTCTACATTCATCAAAGTTTTCTTATGAAACCTTCATTATTAAAAGTTCGTGATCCTGGCCAAGTATGTTCTATTTTAGAACTACTTAAAACTTCCTTTCCACACGTACCTACCTTTACTATCTTATATCCAATGGAATACGAAAACATACGTTACAAGTCTTGTATGGACGGGACTTGCAACTTAAGGGTTTGACATCACCTTTGTTTAGTGGACAGTTTTCCGAAAGCAACGGACATATCAAAAGTATACATAATTTAGGTATTTGAAAATTTTATCGAACCTTGGCTAAATATAGACTAGTCACCTATATTTAACCTAGGGACAGTGGAATATAGTCTGACTAACTATATTCGACTTAAAATTTTCAAATACTGAGAGTAGTTGTACTAGGGTTATGTTCAGATTGATTTCCTACTTGAACTCGATAAACCACCCGAATTCTTTAAAACGATCTAGAGACACGATAGTGTTTTATCACTCAGCGAAATCTTAACACCTTATTTATACTACCTAAACTTCATTCTTGAAAGTTTTCATTTATGAGATAATCCGAACTACTATCTTGGGATAGTTATCAATTCTTCTCTTCATTCTGTAGAAGTACTATCCTGTTTAGGTCCTAAGGATACCATTCCATCATAAACCTTTAAAATCGCTTAAGATTTTCAAAACAAACTCAACATCTATACCTAAGAGTATTAATGTTAAGCATACACTACACACTTTTGTTCATCAACATATCATAACATTATCTTCACAACCGTTGGAACCACAAGCTCATTAACAGATCTTGATGCACTTTTAAAGCTCAAATCATCTATAGTTACACCACAAGTACCCTCATCAGCTTTACAAGATCGAATATTCATCTTGTACTTTTGGAACACCAGTATCATCTCGTAATACCCTACCTTGTAACTCACCGACTAAGTATGAATGTTGTGTAGGATGATTTGTAATTATTTGAATGGATTGGGATGCCTTTTCATTTAAATAAAGACATTGTAAATCACTAAACCATAAGTTTATATTTCCTTATCTACATTGTTTGGGATGCCTCTCTATGTAAATAAAGAATTATAAACAAGTGGGCTTATTTGTATCCGAAATAACATAAGTATGAAGTCAATAAACACTAGGTACAACAACCGATTACCTACTAGGCTATGATTGCAATTACTATCTCAAATTCCTATTAATATTCGACTGCTATATCAATTTCCTTTGATATTCGACTATTACCATACCTTTCCTACATAAAAGTAAGCCTCGTCCTACACCATACACTGAAACGACAAATCAAACTACATCACTGGTAATCCCAGACTATAGTCCTCATAAGTAACCACACCTCTTCATCGACACGACTCCAACATATAACACACATAGAACTTCGGGACGAAGTTCCCCGTAAGGGGTAGAGACTGTAACAATTCGCAATTTCAGGTTAATTACCATTCCCGGAAAATTTCACTATTCACTTTTACTATTCATTTTTCCCGAAACTTTCCCGAAAGTTGATTTTTATTTGATATTCTTGAGTGATAAATCATTTCCATGGCAAATTAAATGTTTGACATTCGTCAGATCATTTTCGTGAAAGTTATTAAGGAATTACACGTTTTAGGGTAAAACGTCATTCAGAAATTCTACGCACAATGAAATTCGACCCCGTCAGGTGACCCCACATCAGAAAAATGTTTGACACACTCATGATTTATTTGATAATTAATCGTGACTGAGAAAAACATGACCAAAGACTTCCCGGCAGGTCACCCAAGCCAGTACTATTCTCACATGAGCACGCTTAACCGTATGGGCGATTAACCGTTAGACCACAAAACGCGTTTCTAAGACGATTTGAGTTTTCAACTTATTAGAAAAAGTCAACAGATTTTTCCCTCCTCCATTGACCAAAAATCATCCCTTGATGTTATAAGTCATTCCTTGATTTTTAGGCTTACGGTTTGATGTCTAAAAGACATTTAATACCAACCGACACTAGACTGAGCCCAGTCTAGACATTATAAGTCATTTTAAATCATTTTTATCACATTAGAAAAGTAACATTTTACTTTTCTCAATTTTACGCAATATTCGTACGTTTTACGTATTACGCGTTTTAGACCCGTGTTTCCAGTTTTTAGCAGGGTTTTAGCACCCGATAGAACCTACCACTCATTTTATATTTTATTATGGAGTATAATGACATGTTTAACCATTCTTCCAAGTTTCGTATTTTTACGATACCCGGTTTTACGTTTTGTGACGTAACAACTTACGGTTAGCAATTTACGGAGTCGGAACTAGCTCCATAATCTTGGATAAGATCACCAAAAGTCCACCCTTGCTCCCCAAGGTTACCAAACCGCCCTAGGAGGGGGGAGTCACACCCATGTGGCTTCATCTCATGAATTTACCCCTAGATTATCACTAAATTACAACTTGGTCACCAAGTTTTGGTAATTTCCTACTTGTTTCCTAACCTCCTCATTTGGACTATAAATAGCCCCCTCCCCCTCCTCTTTTGCCGTCCACTTCCACACACACAAACACTCTCATCTTTGCTTGATTTCCTTCTAATTTCTAGCAAGATTCAAGTGCAAGTTCAAGGTAGAAAACCTAGTTAGGTTTCCATTCATCAAAACACTTCCATAACCTCATATACTTGGTGATTTCTCTTGAGTTTGAATCCACTCAAGTCACCTCAACTTTCATCATCTCTCTTTCAAGATTACAAGAGTAGAAAGATTGCATGAAGTGAAGTGGGTTGAAGCAAGTCTATCAATGTCCTATCCTTACATGTTAACTTCCTTTCATCTTTGAAAGCCAAAAGTTGTGAGCCAAACCCTAACTTGATTCTTGTTAAATAATCATGTTCATGTTATTTACATGTTATTCTTGCTATATTATGTCTTGTAGTTATGTCCATGATGTATAAAAGTGAGCAAAACAAGTTATTGTTATTGATTGACAAGATAAGTTACTAAAACAAGTAAACTAGTGACTTTCTTGGTAAGACCTGATCAAAATGGTAAAAATATGATGTTGGATCATTACATATTACAGTAGAGGACTTAACAAGGAAACCATAGCAATTTGAACCACCTAAAACGAGTATACGAGTCAAAAGTTATGCCCATTTGAAGTTACCAAAACTTTGCGGCAAACTGCCAAATACCATTCTGATCAAATTTGGGTTTTGAAAGTCCCACTTCTGATCCGAGTCATCAAAAAGTTAAAACACGAAAGTTGTCCGGAACGACGTTTTCGTTCAGGAACAAAGAAGCTCGAGACCTAAAAATACTTTCCGAGTGATAAAATTCTTCAAATTCTAAACAGCCCATTTTTAGGCGAAAGTCACAAGATTATGGTTATACTTTGAAAGGAACAAGAGGTCTTATGACCTATAATCAAGACCACAACCATGGCTAGAGCCAAGGTTGTGTCTCATGACCTTGAAACAAGGACCAAAGGTCATGGCTAGGCCATGACGAAATGACCATACCAACTTTCATAGGCGTAAACATGAAACAAAGAGTTGACGAGAACTTGAACAAGCAATTTGGATCTACTTCACTTAAAAGGGAACCATGAGATATTACCAAGAGAAAATGGTCATACAAAACTTATGAAACATACCCTAATAACAATCTTCATGTACTAATAAACTTTCCTAAGTTTATTCAAATATCGGACATGTAACCTTTCGGATCAAAACTTATATCTATATATTTCATCAACTACTACAATAGTAGGGAGCCTCATGTGAGGAGTTCATTATGTAAGCCGTCGAGTTGAGTTGTGGATTTACGAGTTAAAGTGTCCTGGCTCCTCGAACGCTTACTAACATGACTTCTGAATTATGTCGGCCCGAACGGTAGTAAACGATATACAAAACATACATATTCATGAATCTTTTCTTTCAAAGACTTATACTATACATCATACCACATCATGGACTAAATGCAAGATATATATATATAGGCACTACTTCATATTCTTTACTCCGATCCTAAGTCGCGACATTCTATTATAGGTTGCTCGTAGAAACCTTCGCGATTCGACCATCACATTCACTACTCACTACATAACTTAAGGTGAGTTCGTAGCCCCACTTTCTATTGTTTAACTATTTTACAAACCCATGGGGGGAATACATGCTATTATTTTTCTACTCGAACACGATGCTTTCTACTGTATGCTACCCGACGATGTTTTATTATCACTAAGTAACGATTGCCATGTTCGAAGTCCCTATATCATGAACCATTAGTCACTACCTTTAGTGAGCGCGAATATTGTGAATAGATCTATTGGGATTGACGAATCCCATTTGTGTTGAACAACGATGAGTTCACACAAATGCACTATATTTGAGATTTAGCGGTATAACGGCAAAAGTACCTTGATAGGGCTTCTATAATGCCAATTTTGTTGGTTCGATGTTAACGCTTTGGTTGTATGAGCTTAGTGAAATAAATAACGATTTTGTTTTCTAACTATGAGTGTGAGTCTATAGCTCACGCTACGATTATTGTGTTCAAACGATTTAACTAAACTCTACGAATTCCACTCAACCTTTGTGTTGACCTCTCAAGCATGTATTTCAGGTTCATGACGATCAAGGATGGCACGGAAGGACACGGATACTCAAGAGGGCTATAAATTTTATTATCATTCAAAACTCATTTAAATTGTAAACATGGAACCATCTGGGACCTCATTTTGTAATCTCTGATATTTATATAATTTGAATGATAAACCTTTTAAAACGACTCAATTGGAGTTCGTTTTCTATTATTGTGACTATTGTGCCGTCAAGTAACACCCAGTTCGAATTCCGCTGCAACCATGAATTGGGGGTGTTACAAACCACCACCAGCCACCACTACCACCATCAGCCACTACCACCACCAGCCACCATCACCACCATCAACCACTACCACCACTAGCCACAACCACCACCACCACACCAGACACCACCACAACCACAACTAGCCACCACCACCAGCAACCACCACCACCACCACAACCAACCACCACCACCACAACCACCAGCCACCACCACTAGCAGCAACCACCACCAGCCACCACCACCACCACCATTAGCCACTACCATCACCAGCCACCACCACCACCACCAGCATCACCAACACCACCACCACAACCACCAGCCACCACCACCACCAGCAACAACCACCAGCCACCACTACCACCATCAGCTATTACCACCACCAGCTACCACCACCACCACAATCACAACCAACCACCACCAGCAGCATCACCAACAACCACCACCACCAGCATCACCAGCACCACCACCACCACCACAACCACCAGCCACGACCACCAGCAGCAACCACCACCAGCTACCACTACCACCATCAGCCACTACCACCACCAGCTAAAACCACCAACATCACCATAACCACAACCAGCTACCACCACCAGCAGCAGTCACCACCACCACCACATCCACCAGCCACCACCACCAGCAGCAACCACAACCAGCCACCAACAGCCACCACCACCACCAACAACATCAGCCACCACCACCACCAACAACAACAACATCAGCCACCACCACCACCACCATCAGCCACTACCACCACCAACCACCAGCCACCACCACCACCACTACCACCACCAGCCACCACCACCATCACCACCACCACCACCAACACCACCACCAGCAGCCACCACCACTACCACCAGCAACCACCACCACCACCACCACCAGCAACCACCACCACCATCTTTTTTTTAGTCATCTTTATCATAAGTATTAAATGTAGTGATCATTTAAAATATAGTTATTCATATATCAGAATCTTTTTAACATGTTATATATATTTTGAATTTGTATGTTGTATCAAATAAAGCACAAATTACCGTTAATTACTAGAGTGTCATAATTTGGACTAAATTATACATTAATTAACGCTTACATATTAAAAACTTAAATAGTGATTTGATTGATTTGCATGAGAACATGAACAGACTGCATGGGAAGACTCAATACTTTGAATTAGTACTATGTAATTACTTTTTGCAATGATTTAGTTTACACAGCCACATATATATGTTTGGAGAGTAGATTATATTAATTAATTACTGTATCTAGTTTCATCACTAGCCACATAAATCATCATCAAAAAACATAATTTCTTACTTAACCATTATCAAATCATCATCTAAAAACATGTCTGGATCTCCTAATCTTGATGAACTGAAAGATTTGTGTGGGTCTGATAAACTTCACAAATGTCTCAAGTTCCTCTTCAGTCAAGAAATTCCTCTAAATGAAGTAATGATCCGGTGTTTGGGTGAGAAGCATGATGAGCTGCGGATAAGTGTTGATAAGCGCACCGAGAGAGTGGCTGAGATTTTAGATCTTAACTTTGATGCAGAAGAAGCTGCTGCTGATGGTTATGAGTCCCTTTAGGAGGTTCAAGTGATGGAGCATCGTTTGCTGGAGTCCCTTTCGGCCATTTTGGTTGACCTTCGTGCTCTGGTATCCAAGAAGGAGGAAGCCATTGCTGATATGGATTATTATGATCAGAGCTCCAGTTGAATGGTTGTTTAAGTAGGGTATTTTTGGTTGGGTTCGATGGTTCCTTAGCTTGTTATGTTTTTGGCTGTTGTTTAGAAGGAACTGGTACATGTAATCACCCTCCTTAATCTTTAATAGTAATAAATATGATTTAGGTTTTTAATTATGTCATAATCTTGTGTTTTTATTTTAAATATACTTTATTTATAAGCAGTTGAGTTACCTTATACCTCACACTCTGAAATATTACACACATAAGAAACACATATTGGTGAAATAGGTATCTTCAGCGAATTTAGGGGTTTCAAAATGAAGTAACAAAAATGAAATCAAGCAATAAATAATCAAAATAAACACTCTATATAAGAGCTTGATTGTTTTATCATCAATACAGGCATCCATTTGGGTGTTTATCAAGTCATTCATGTATTAGTTTTTTAATTGTATGCTAATAAGATTTTTAAGTTGATTAGGTTATGATTTTTTGTGTGGTTCGGATGGATTATTAAGGGTTGCTTGATTCTTATTATCTGCTATAGATGTTATAGAGTGTTTGGGATGGATTATTAAGGGTCCGGATGGATTATTAAGGGTTGCTTGAAATTGATGTATGGATATGTTTTCAAGTTAATTAGATTATTTGTGTTTAAGTAGCTTGTTTAGTTAGTACTCATGTTGTGATAACATTGCACAACTGTACTACGAAATTTTGTAGATTTCTTCAGGTCAATCATGTTCCATTGTGGCTAGTCTTCGTTGGCGACTAATGTATTTATAGTTCTGTCAAGAATTATAATCATTCATCCCTGGAAAATGCTCGTCCCAATGGATCATGATTGGCCAGAAGATGTAGTGAAGGTTCAAGCCAGTCTGCATATAAAACTTTCACCCTACTTTTGGGAGAAACTGATGCTACTAGTAATGTTGAAGAAATGGCTAAGGTGGTACAACAAGATCAAGTTTCTACTGCTGAAGTTTCTACTGCCGTAGAGGTTTGGATTGTATGTTATTCTTTGTATCAGATCTTGGGAATGCCCATATCAGCAACTGTTAATGTTGTAAAAAAACTTTTGGTAAGTAACATAATTCACCTTTTGTGAGATTACAACTGCTGTAGAGGTTTGGATTGTATGTTCTTCTTTGTATCTAATCTTGGGAATGCCCATATTAGTTTCTACACTTTTTTTTCCTTCTTGAAATAGTGAATTTTATTAATTAAAGAACCAGCAACTTACAAAGATTATACAAGCAGTCAAATTGAACACACTCATTTGACAGATACAATATAACAGATACATTCTACACAATCATTCACGAATCATGAAACTAGCTGATTCAATATCCACCATTCTTCTAAACTTAGCAACTACGTTGATACGTGGGGATCGCACCAGGTTTTACCTCTCAAGGGATCTCGAGAAGCTTACAACTCCCACCAAGCAGTGTACTTGATCGTTGTAGTATAGTATAGTGACAAGTACCGGGGGATTAATCGTTCAACTCAAGAATAGTGTCGCTAGGATTAGAAAGTCTCCTAAACTAGGTCTAGAGGTAAGAGATGATTCTTTTTTATTTTTATATTTTATGAAAGCAAGTAAAATCTCTGGTTTTGAAGGAGTGTGCAGAATTAGTTGCTAGCTAACTAACCCGATAAACTACTAATGCAATGAAAATAAAATAACAGAAATGAAAATTATACTAATTATACTAATGTGGTGTAAACAATGATGAGGAAAGTTGTGTTTACTTAGATTTCATTACTCCCTAGATATCTTTTATAGGTTGATAGCTTGTTACAATTGCATGGATGACGGGTCATATTCCTTAATACTAGTTGTAGGGCCGTGTACAATATTCCCTAACTCTATAGGATCCTACTTCACTCCTATGTCGAGCCGTTAGAAGCTCCTAACATGGGATCATTAGAATTCTCCTACGCATTAAATACAACCAAAAATCGTAGTACACCTCCGATCATGTTTCTTAAGACGTTCAAGCAAGTTACCAATGGAAGTCTGCCAGTTTTCTTAAGCCTAACATCGAATACAATCATCCGTAACAATTATAAACAAACAATCAACCCATAATTAACATCTAGGTTTCACTACATCTAAGCAAACACAAAGGAAATCTAGCCAAGCATGTTAAATAGAAGACAAGCGTAAGATATAATCAAACAACACATAGACATATTGATTTATTTGAAAGAGTACTTATCTCTACTTGAACATGAAAGATTCAAAGGGTTGAAACCCTTGAAAAAGCTGGAAAATTCGACCTAGGGTTTTTCCCTCAAAGTTACACACAAATTAATGAAATTTAGAAAACTATATATAGATTACAACCTGTGACGGAGTCATGTATTGGATCGTGATGCCGTCAACTCGCCGCCTTAATAGATATCGTATTGCCTAGATCTGATTTTGATGTCGTCATGTATAAAAATCTTCTGGGCCGTCATATACAAATGGACCCTGACGGCCTTGGTGACGCCGTCAGGTCCTATGCTTGAAAACACTCTGGACTGTCACATGTATTTTCCACTTCCACCTCTTTTGTAACTCTTGACGCCGTCAGGTACTGTTCCTAGCAAGGAAAATTAAGACTTTGCCGTTTTCTTCACTTTTATGCTCTAAAAACGTCAAAAATGCTTCCTTTTCTAGATTTCTCTCCAAAAGTACCTAAAATGACAAAAGGAACGATTTAGGGCAATATTTGATCAAATAATCTCGAATTCGGGCTTAAATGACCCCTTAAAAGTGGTTCACTTTTCGCCTCATCATACATGCTAACATATAGGCAACCATGGAGAAATATCCCTTATTGGCTACATTTCCACTAAACAAACACCCTTCCTAATTCCATCCTAGTTAGTTTATATAGTTTAGTTGTTTAGATTTTGTAACAAAATGAAAAATAGTCTATAAGAGGAATATAAAATACCTGTGGCTTCCTTTTTTGGTATGTCCTCCCAAATTTTTTTGAAAAGCCCTCTATATTTTTTTCACCAAATTTCGAATTCTCCCTCCTCCCATTTCCATCTCCACCCACGTTTCTCACATTTCTCACCAATCACCACTCACAACCACTAATCACCAATCACCAGTCACCAATCACCAGTCACCTATCACCAGTCACATCACAGCCACCATTCACCAGTCATAATCCATCATATCACTTGTCGGTCCGGCCATCAACAATGGAGGGAGGTTCATTTAGATATAAATTAGTTACTTTTTTGAATTAGGAATTCATTATGTTGGTATTTTAACTTATTATTCATTTTCATTGTATATTTTATTTGTTATGGATTTGTTGGTTTCTTGTTTCTTTGGTAATGTTAGCTTATCATATTTTTGGCCGAATCTTTTAATTAACCAACAACACAATAAAGATAACATGATGTAATTTACACATTTTTCTTAATACACGTTTTCATATTTGACATTTGAATCTTAATTAGATTGATGCCCAATACATTCATTCCATTGTGTTGTTGCAATTCTTATTATAAACCTAGCTTATTAATTAGCTAGACACTTGTGACATGACATTGGAACTTCATCAATCTAAATCTTCATATATGCTTATATTGGTTTAACTTGTAACTTGTAGGATATATACGTTATCATTTGACCTCAACAATAATAGCATGGATAAGTCTTGGATGACAACTTGTAGGACCAACAAACAATATATTGATGGAGTAGTAGCGTTTATTAAGTATGCACTACACAACTTTCAGAAGATGAAGAACATCGACACACAAGTTAATATACGACAGCTTAAGATGCCATGTCCATGTACCACATGTTTAAACAAAATAGAGCAAACAGTGGATGTTTTGGAGTACCATTTATTCTACTACGGGATTAATCTTAGATACATAAAATGGGATAAACATGGAGAAAAGGATGAGCAAGCAACAACAGCCCAAATACCTGATAATGTAGAAACAGAGTTTGTTGATGACATGGATTTCGACATGGAGTCACATTCAGAAATTCCAACAGATGGCCCAGCAACAGTAGAAATGGTTAATGCTGTGAAAGAAAATTTTGATGAGGATGACCTTGCCAAGTTTCAAAAACTATTATTAGACGCGAAGAAGCCACTTTATAAAGGATGTCCTGACTTCACAAAGTTGTCCGCAATAGTTCAACTACTCAACTTGAAGGGTAAGTATAGAGCTTCTAATAAGTTCTTTACTAAATTACTAGGATTGATAAAAAAAATGCTACCTGCTGGTAATGAAATGGTTGAAAAAACTTATCAGGCCAGAAAACTAATGAGAATGATGGGATCAGGATACGAAAAGATACATCTATGTAGCAACAACTGCATTCTTTACTGGAAGACTAACAAGGAGTTGACTGTTTGTCCAACTTGTGGGATATCAAGATGGAAGGTGGATAATAATACATGTAAAGTGTATGAAAACATTCCGGCAAAGGTCATGTGGTACTTTCCAATTATACCAAGACTGCAATGACTATTTAAGTTAGAGAATATTTCAGAAGATCTAAGATGGGACACCACAAGGAGGGTAACAAATGGTGTTTTATGTCACCCTGCAGATTCACAGGCATGGCGTACCATAGATGAACAATTCCCCCACTTTGCTGAAGATCCGAGAAATCTACGTCTAGGAATATCGGCTGATGGGGATGACGTCAACTCAGGAACTAGGCATCACAGTGTATGGCCAGTTTTATCTGTCATATACAACCTTCCTCCATGGTTGTGTATGAAAAGAAATTTTATCATGCTTTTGGTATTGATATCGGGATACCCGGGAAATGATATCGATGTATTTTTAGAACTGTTGGTTAATGATCTGCATACCTTATTCGAGGATGGGGTTGATACATATGATTCTTGTACAAAAGAATGTTTAAACTGCGTGCTGCTGTGTTATGGACAATAAATGATTACCCTACACTTGGTACATTATGTGGCTGCCCATACTGTGGATTCAAAGTGTGGAAAACTAGAAGGGGGGGTTGAATAGTTTTACGTCTTTTTAGTTTTATGAAAACTTAGTTGTTTAAAAGTCTTGTTTACTCTTTAAAACTTTGATTCGATCTTATGTGAATTCAAGTCTTGAACAATATGAACAACTATATCTAAGTATGAGCAATAATAATAATGCAAACTAAGTATGTGAAATCAACACATGCATAATATAAACAATTATAGCTATATACGAGAGATAAGTAAGTAAACGTTTATTTTATAATCTTAGTTATATTTAGTATGAAAACTATACTTGATCGAAATGATCAATTAAATGTATGTTACCCTTTTAGTTTGATTGTAAAAACTTTGTTCTGTGAATGAAACTTTTGTATGATCTTTAAGTAAAATCAATACTAGCACTATATGAGCAACTATACATATACGTCTACGTCTACGTCTACAAAAGTAATAACGATATAAGCAAGATAATAAGTAAGATATGGAAAGATCTAACCGCGATACAAAGGACTTATAGTGGTTCGGCTACAATGACACCTTCCTTGCCCTACTCCACTCCTCGAGTCACCTACTCGAGAGTTTTCTTCACTATGTCAATAAGCTCCCTTATGGCGGAGAAAACCTTACACACCAATATACACACCACAACTTCGTCACAACTTATTCACACCTTCTACACAACTTCTTCACGACTTGGCACACCTTCTTCACAACTTGTACACACCACTACTACTTCACAACTTCACACTACCCCACTACTTCTTCTTCACACCACTACTTATATCTCACTACTTCTATTCACAACTTCTACTCCTAGATCTATCTTTACATTACTATCACACCTTTACAATGAATGTACACAACAACTAGACTATATACACAAATCTACAATACTTCACAACTTGATGTTGAAGGAGTATTCTTCTCTTGCACTTTGAGAGATGCGAGGTGAGGGAATGAATCACTTGAAACAAGGATTAACAATTATATGATCAAAGGATTTTTAGGAGGATGTTTAGAGAGATTAGGATCTGAAAATTATCGTGCAAGAGGTGGGGAAAAATTCCAGATTTAAGGCGGTATTTATATGGAAAAATTTCTGACAGAATCTGACAGTGGAGCGTGGCCGGTCCCCTTAATTGTGTGCCTGCCCCCTTAAAATTAAAGGGGCCGCCCTTATAATTAAGGGGGCCGCCATGACGAAAACTGCAGTTTTCTTGTCTTTTTCCGGGGAAAGTTTATTTGGTGAAAAACTAACTGATTTTGGTTAAAATTTTGAATTCATATATTTATTATGAATGAAACATTTTCCTTTATTACCAAAAATGTTTTTCAAAAATATATAATAAGTTTATTTAATTTAATAAACTTTGTATTACTTAAATAAATATCCCTTTGATCATAAAATGTATTAGTCACTTGTTTATTCATACCTTAAGTGATTATGTTGGATGAGAAGATATAAACTTGCTTAGAACTTGTTTACGTATTAACTTTGCGTTTAATGTTCTTATATTTTGTGATCGTCAAAACTTAAGGATATCGAAAGATATTAATAACGTTTTTTTACATTATTTATATCAATAATCTCTCCCTTTTTTATGATTACAAAATCTATAACTCATTAAACTAAAAATTAATATATATGCAAGTTTTTAGTGTGAGTTTATATCACTTCTCCTCCTTTTTGTTAACATCAAAAAGGTTATCCAACGAATGTATAGCTCCCCCTTGAAGTATACTCCCCCTCGTTTTGAAGTCATAAGAAGTCGAGATATGGAATGCTTGCAAAAATATTTAGAGCACAAGCAATATATATATATATATATATATATATATATATATATATATATATATATATATATATATATATATATATATATATATATATATATATATATATATATATGCATGGAACAAATATAAGATAACTAACAAGAATAGTTTAAATAGATTATGTTGAAAACATAATCATTAATACATAACCATATATATATATATATATATATATATATATATATACATACATATATATATATATATATATATATATATATATATATATATATATATATATATATATATATATGTATATATATATGTATATATATATATATATATACATATATATATATACATATATATATATATATATATATATATATATATATATATATATATATATATATATATGCTTTTCTAGCAAATTACACTAGATAATACTAAGTTGCCAACTTGAGGTCTCTTGGACTTGCTTGGAACACAAAAGGTTTGTGGAGAATTTATTTGTAGATGGGAATCATGGTAGTTGGATTTAGTGGAGATAGATTTTTGTTGGAATGGTGTTTGTAGAGTTTGGTGGTTCTTGATGGGAAACATGGTAGTTGGCTTCAAGTAAGCTTCATGGGATAGGATTGAAGTTTGGTAGGTTGATTGGTGATGAAGATAAGTGTGCATTAAGGGATGTTATGGGTGATAATGAGAGGGTGATGTCTACGGATGCATTTTCAATGGTAAGTTGTGGGTTTTGAGCGGTTGATGAATTTTTGGTGTCTTGAGTGAGTGATGGGTTTGAGTTTTTCCTAGTGAGGAGGTATTCAATCCAAGTGAGGTGTTCTTCCAAGAGAATGGTTTATTTTTGGAGGTAAATGAAACAAGGACAATAGTGGGTATGATGCTCAACTTGCTTTAAGTGGAGTGAGTGAGGGAGGCAATTTGAGTAGGGTGATAAAGGTGGTTGGTCCAAGTTGCATAGAACAAGATGCATGACAAGAAGAGCTCTCAGCTCGTGAGCTTCTTTGAGCTCTTCAACGAACTTTCATTGTTCAGACGAAGGTGATGATGGAGGTGTTGGGTTGCGATTAGGGATGGATGATTGGATATGCAACGTGGGAATATCATGTGTGTTGTTAAGAAGTGGTGGCGATACTCTTGGCGGTGGAAACATTTGTGAGTTTAGGTAGTCATTGATGGATGAGGATGACGGTATTGAAGAAGAGGATGTTCCACGAGTAGAGGGTATTTTGGATGGTGCATTTGGTGCATTAGGAGATGAGCATTGAAGTTGAGGTGATGGGGTTGTGTTGTCATCTTTGGTTAAGTCAATGAAGAGTTGTTTAGGAGTGATGATGAGGATTTTTTGTTTCTTTGATGTTTTAGAAATGGAAGTTTTTGGTGAATCCATGGTGTATTATGATGATATGTGTTGGAGGTGAAGGGTGAGATGAAGATGTACTTGGGTGATGTGATGGATGGTTGGTTATTATGATGTGGTTTGTTAAAGGTTTCATTTGAGTGAACATGAGGTTTGCGTATCATGAAGTATGGTTTGGCCTTCATGGGTTAAGTTGTAGTGGTGATGACACACTTTGTAGAGTGTAGGGAATGGTTTCATGGTTGAATCTTTTTGTGAGGATGACTAGATGGAGTTATTTGTGAGGATGGGAGATGAGTTTCAAGTGGTGTGATTGGTGAGAGTGAAATAGCGATGTTCACGGAAGGGATGCCTTTTTTTTTTTTTTTTTTTTTTTTTCATTTCACTTTGGTGGTTTGAGTGTGTAAAGGTTATGAGGTTTGAGTGTAAGGTAGAAGGGTATGGGTGAGTAAAGGTTATGAGATTTGAGTGTGTAAAGATTATGAGGTTTGGTTTTGGGCAAGTCCAACTCTTCAGGCAACTATGCATGTATTATCTTAATGGAATATGCATGAAAAGTATATAGGCAAATAAACATGTAATATAATTACAACTACGCATGCATGAAAACTTAATAAATTAATAGATCAAGCAATTAAGGCATTCTACCTAACATGACTAACTTAGTGCAAGGGCAAAAGCAACCAATGAGTGAGACACTAGTGATGGAACAAATGTGATAGTGTAATTCTTGATTTTGTTCTAGTGTATGCATACGAAGTTAAGATCGTTTCGACTCCTATAAAAGAAAAACAAATTTTCCTAAGAAACGATCCTTGATCTCCTTGATTTAGCTTTGCTCACTTCTAAGTGTCATGTATATGTATATATTGGATTATATATATATATATATATAGACAATGAGAGTGAGACTATTGTGCATGGTTTGATAGAAAAACGTTTTTATCATTATTCAACAATGAGTTCTCCTAAACGTGAGAATAATTTTAAAAATTGAATTGGGGTTTCCTTTGAAAACATATTGATGCAATAACAAAATATCCCAATTCCTGATTTTATGCAAAATAGAATCCTAGACTCAGATTAGTGAAAAAGTAGAGAAAACTTGGAAATTTATTTCTCAGATGGCCGGCCCCCTTAAAGTGAGGCCGGTCCCCTTAATGTTTAAGGGGGCCGCCCTTATGAATTTAAGGGGTCCGCCCATCTGACAGAAAAGAAATTTTTAGAACTTTGATTTTTCAGAAGATTTTAAGTATTCCAATAATTTAATCAATTTGCTCCATCATTCCTAATCCTAAACGCAAGTGATTAAATAGTTCAAGCTTAAGGGGTTTGGTAAATATATCGGCAATGTTATCTTCCAAAGCTACCTTTTCTACATAACCTATGATCATAAGTGATTGATGAAGTTGTTTTATATGTTTGATGTAGGAGTGTTGAATAGGGTATATCCTAACTTCTATAGCTCCTTTGCTGTCTCACACTTATCTAACTTAATGCCATAGTCTACGAGAGCTTGTTTCATCCATAGTTTTCTAACACGAGAAATCTAATCTTACTTCTATCTTAATAATTAATCCACTTGACTCATTTCACTTCATCACCATGAGTTTTCTACTAGTGGACATAGAAGATTTCCATTTTCTATGTTGTTCGACAACGAACAATTTTATTATAATCCTAGGAAAGCCAACTAAGAGGGGTTCATAATGCGTGAGTAAGTAAGTATAACTAGCTATATAACTAAGCATTAATATAACTAATTGTTAATCTAAGAATATAAATTTTAAGGATGAACTTAAAAGAAACGCGTACCTTTTAGTCTTCAATAAATTTTCTTCAATCACTTCAAGATACCATGTTGACTTATAGAAGCCATTTGTAGATGAGATACCAATATTTTCCAAAAGTGACAACTTAGCCACTTGGTTCCCATGGTCTCATTGGTCCAAAGTTGTTTGAACCAAACATGGTTTTCAATTGACTAGGATGCATGTATGGTGGAAGTATTCCCCATGGGCTAAAGCTTGGTTGATGTGGATAAATCCACATTGGGTGACTATTATTAGAAAAGTTTTGTCTACCTTGATTTCTCATATGTTGAGGGGTTTTAGACCGAGGATGAGAATTATTTGGTCTATTTAGAGGTGGAGTTTTTGATCTTAATTTTAGTTTAGAAAATCCGGTTTTGGCTTTTAATGATGGTTTATAAAAACTTTTTACTTCCTCATCACTCGCAATAGGTATTTTTCTATCTTTTATAGGTACATACTTAGGTTTTGAGTCTAATGGTTTTTGTTTACTAGATTCACATTCAAACTTTTCATTTTTATTTTCACTAGTTGAAACATTAGTTAAGTCGAATCCTAGACCGGTTTTATCTCCCAAAGTTTCTTGAACACTTAATATTTTCTTAAGTGAGTTACTACTATTTTTAAACTTGTCAAGTTTGAAAATTTCATCTTTAAGTTTTTCGTTTTCATTTTTGACCTCTAAACATGTTTTACATTCTTTAAAAACTTCTTTTTCTTTTCCCAAATGTTGTAGTTTAAATTTTAATTCGAGTACTTCATTTTCTAGTTGATTATTAATATGTTTTAGTGACTTATTTTTAGCTATAACCTTTTGACCTATTTTGCATAACCTATTATATTTACTATCTAGGTCTTTTTCGTCTAATGATAAATTTTCGTCACTAAAGTATTCGGTTTCGGAACGTACCTCGCTTGATGTCTTAGCCATAAGACACTTCTCCTCATATGTGATTTCTTTCTCATCGTCATCGCTATCACTCCAAGCTCCTCCAACAAACGCCTTTTGATTTTGATCTCTTGGCATCATTGGACATTTTCCGATGAGATGATTTGGATCACCACATTTGAAGCACTTCCTATCACTTTTGCCATTTTTGTCATCTTTATTTCTTTGGTTTGCTTTCCTTTCATCATGCGGTTGTCTAACGAATCTTCCTCGCCTTTTGAAGAATTTCTTGAAGTCTCTTACGGCCATCGCATATTCTTCGTCATCACTTTCGGAGGTTGAGCTATCGCCGTTACTAGATTCCTTCCTAGCTTTCAACGCAATTGACTTGCTTTGCTCTCTTTTTCCATTGACCATCTCGGAGTCTTTCTTTATCATTGCTTCGTAGACTTTCAGGTTGCCGATCAACTCATCAAGTTGAAGAGTTGACAAGTTCCTCGATTCTTCAATCGCCGTAACTTTAGCTCGCCATTTTGGATGAAGAGCCCTAAGAAATTTCCTAACAAAATTCATACTAGAAAAATTCTTATCAAGTGCTTTTAAACTTGTGATGATAGTGTTAAACCTAGCAAAAGCATTATTTATTGATTTCTCCTCCGGAATCGTAAATTGTTCATATTGTTGAACAAGAAGATCTATTTTATTATCTTTAACTTGACTATTACCTTGGTGAGTGATTAGTAAAGAATCCAAAATTTCTTTTGCGGTTTTACACATAAAAATTCTTTCATATTCTTTGCGTGGTAACGCATTATAAATAACCATTTTAGCCTCATTATTTTTTGCTAGTTTCCTTTTTAAATCATCATTTAGTTTTTCAAAAGATACAATTTCATCCATTTTAGTTTCAAAATTATATTGAATAGGGGGAAAATCACCAAAGGTAATGACAGACCAAAGATCAAGATCTTTCGATTTCACATAAGTTTCGAATCTATTTTTCCAATATATAAATCCATCACTTTCAAATAGTGGTGGTCTTTGCATAGATTGCCCTTCTAAATATTTTTCCGATTCCATAGATCGATACAAGTTTTAAAATACAGTATATTTTAAAAATCTTGTTTAACCTGGCTCTGATGCCAATTTTGGAAAACTAGAAGGGGGGTTGAATAGTTTTACGTCTTTTTAGTTTTATGAAAACTTAGTTGTTTAAAAGTCTTGTTTACTCTTTAAAATTTTGATTCGATCTTATGGGAATTCAAGTCTTGAACAATATGAACAACTATATCTAAGTATGAGCAATAATAATAATGCAAACTAAGTATGTGAAATCAACACATGCATAATATAAACAATTATAGCTATATACGAGAGATAAGTAAGTAAACGTTTATTTTATAATCTTAGTTATATTTTGTATGAAAACTATACTTGATCGAAATAATCAATTAAATGTATGTTACCCTTTTAGTTTGATTGTAAAAACTTTGTTTTGTGAATGAAACTTTTGTATGATCTTTAAGTAAAATCAATACTAGCACTATATGAGCAACTATACATATACGTCAACATCTACGTCTACAAAAGTAATAACGATATAAGCAAGATAATAAGTAAGATATGGAAAGATCTAACCGCGAGACAAAGGATTTATAGTGGTTCGGCTACAATGACACCTTCCTTACCCTACTCCACTCCTCAAGTCACCTACTCGAGAGTTTTCTTCACTATGTCAACAAGCTCCCTTATGGCGGAGAAAACCTTACACACCAATATACACACCACAACTTCGTCACAACTTATTCACACCTTCTACACAACTTCTTCACGACTTGGCACACCTTCTTCACAACTTGTACACACCACTACTACTTCACAACTTCACACTACTCCACTACTTCTTCTTGACAACACTACTTATATCTCACTACTTCTATTCACAACTTCTACTCCTAGATCTATCTAATTACACTACTATCACACCTTTACAATGAATGTACACAACAACTAGACTATATACACAAACCTACAATACTTCACAACTTGATGTTGAAGGAGTATTCTTCTCTTGCACTTTGAGAGATGAGAGGTGAGGGAATGAATCACTTGAAACAAGGATTAACAATTATATGATCAAAGGGTTTTTAGGGGAATGTTTAGAGAGATTTGGATCTGAAAATTTTCGTGCAAGAGGTGGGGAAAAATTCCAGATTTAAGGTGGTATTTATTGGGAAAAATTTCTGACAGAATCTGACAGTGGAGCTTGGCCGATCCCCTTAATTGTGTGCCGGCCCCCTTAAAATTAAGGGGGCCGCCCAGACGAAAATAGCAGTTTTCTTGTCTTTTTCTGGGGAAAGTTTATTTGGTGAAAAACTAACTGATTTTGGTTAAAATTTTGAATTCATATATTTATTATGAATAAAACATTTTCCTTTATTACCAAAAATGTTTTTCAAAAATATATAGTAAGTTTATTTAATTTTATAAACTTTGTATTACATAAATAAACATCCCTTTGATCATAAATGTATTAGTCACTTGTTTATTCATACCTTAAGTGATTATGCTGGATGAGATAATATAAACTTGCTTAGAACTTGTTTACGTATTAACTTTGCATTTAATGTTCTTATATTTTGTGATCGTCAAAACTTAAGGATATCGAAAGATATTAATAACGTTTTTAGACATTATTTATATCAATACAAAGGTTGTGTAGTATTTAGGAAAGATACACACTGTGTTAGACTTTCCGCCTCATCCAAGCAAAGTTATGCTGGACACAGATGATATCTACCATACAAACATGTGTTTAGAAAGCAAACGGTGGTGTTTAATGGAAAAGAAGATTTTCAGTGTGCTCCAACTCCATTGACTGGGGAACAAATATACAACGAGGTACAACTAATTGAGAATAAGTGGGGAAAAAGAAAACGAACAAACAATAACACCTCGAATAACCAAGAAGATATGAGAGGCAGTGGTGGGAAGATTACAACGCAGAAAAGGAAAACAACAGAAGCAGAGGGTAGTGCAAGCCAAGTAAATGAACCATATTGGAAAAAATTCAACATTCGGTATCGAAAGCTAAGGTATTGGAGGCATAATGCTGTTCCACATTGTATTGACTTCATGCATGTTGAAAAGAATGTTGCTGAGAGTCTAGTCGGAACTTTGCTGAATGTTCCTGGAAAGACAAAAGATGGAATGAATGCTCGATTAGATCTGGAAGAGTTGGGGATAAAAAAAGAGTTGTTTGCTAGGAAAGAAGCAGACAAAACAACACTACCTCCAGCAGGTTACACATTAACGAATGCTGAAAAAGACATCTTTTGTGAAACGTTAAGCAACATCAGGGTACCACAAGGCTATTGTTCAAATTTCTCTAGTTTGGTCAGCCAAAATGATAAGAAGCTCATTGGCCTTAAATCGCATGACTATCACATGCTAATGCAAGAGTTTTTGCCCATTGTTATACGTTCAATCATGCACCCACCCACACGATTTGCTATTATCAGGTTTTGCTTTTTCTTTAAAGCTATATGTAGGAAAGAAATCATCTTGCTAGAACTAGATGAGATGCAACAAGAACTTGTTGTGACACTGCGCCTTCTCGAGAACTTCTTTCCTCCCTCATTTTTTGATATTATGATACACTTGACAGTGCACCTAACTAGGGAGGTAAAATTATGTGGTCCCGTATGCTTTCGGTGGATGTATCCCTTTGAAAGATGTATGAAGGTTATTAAAGGACATGTGCGAAACAGAAATAGACCAGAGGGATGCATTGCTGAGGAGACTATCACGGAAGAAACAATAGAGTTTTTTAGCGAGTATCATAAAACCATGAAAACTATTGGTATCCCACCTGATAAACATGTAACCAATGAAAATGAGGATGGAAAGCCATCGTCGGCCGGCAAATCAAATGTACTTACCAGAGATGTCTTTCAGAAAGCACATTTGTATGTAATACAGAATACAGATGAAATTGTGTCGTATATCGAGTAAGTATTACTAACACATGTCTATTTCGTTGCTTAAAATGTTGTATCAAATATAATAATCAAATACATTGTTTTGTTTCAGCCGACACAAGCGATTTTTGAAAACAAAATGCCCGGGTAGAAAAATGGCATTGCTGGAGAATGAGCACACTAAATCTTTTGCTAAGTGGTTACACGAAGAGGTAATTACTCGTATGTTGTTTATACTACTTGTTTGTTTGTTGATAAATATAAGTGAGTTGTTCCTGCAATTTAAAGGTAATATATACTTGTAACGAAATTCAGGTTGAGAGAGAGTTAGCGATATCCAAAGATAGTGTATCAGAAACTGTGAGGTGGATAGCATTTGGACCACGCCCAAAAGTAGTGAAATACGAGGCATATAACATCAATGGGTATACATTTCGTATGAAAAGTAATGATAGCATAGTTTACCAGAACAGTGGGGTTAGTGTTGAGGCAGCAAATCTTCACATATCCAAAGAAGTTGCAACCACAAGAAAAGCATTTTATTATGGGATTTTACAAGAGATATGGGTATTAGATTACCGTTTCAGGCAAATTCCTATTTTCAAATGTGATTGGATTAATTCAAAACATGGTGGGGTCAAACGTGATACTCTTGGTTACACATTGGTAGCCTTGAATAATTTATGCCACAAGAATGATCCGTTCATATTAGCCTCACAAGCACGACAAGTGTTTTATGTGAAAGACCAGGCAGATAAAAAATTGTCTATTGTCTTTAAAACACCTACCAAGAATTACAAAGATACGTATGACGATGAGGAATTTTGTACAGTCATTCACAAGCAAAATGACAACATATTGCCATGAATAAATCCACAAGCAAAAGATGCCTACTATCGAACTGACTGTGAAGGTATTGTTATATGAAAATCAAAGTGAAGCACGTGTCATTCTCAATCTGTAACACTCTGTTTAGGGATTTATTTTTGTCTGCAGAACCTATTTAAGCTTTTATTTTGCTGGAAATACTCTTTTAAAGGATTTATGTTGTTGTTGTTGTTGTTGTGTTAATTGTTTAGTTCGTACTTGCGAATACTCTTTTAAAGGATTCCAGATTATACAAAACTATAACTTCTGGCAGCATAAACTGTGTACTAGCAGTATTAACTATGTACTAGCAGTAGTAAACACCCTGCATATTTTTGTTACAGTTGTCTTGTATATGCAGTTTTCGTGTATGTGGTTATGCCTTTATATAGTGCAGAGTTGAAAAAAAAAACAGTGTTTGGAATGAAAGATTCTCAATTTCAGGCACAGTTTGTTGAAAAAACAGTGGTTGAAAAAGTAGTCAATGTGCAGTCATGACTAATAGACTGAACTCAATTAAGTGAATATCAAATTACATAAGTTATCAGAAATGTGTGACCATATTTATCGAATTGTGACTACGCTTAAGTAATGTGTGACAAAATATGACTATGGTTTAGTCACACAAAAACTCAATGTGACTAATATCAAGGTTAATGATAACTCATGACTTCACACTTTGCTATAAATAATATTCACATAAATATTTTGCAATGTGACTATTTTGAATGTATTGGTCACATATAATACCCTTATAATGTGGTCATAAACATCATTTAGATACACATTTGTGATATGGTGTGACTATTGTAAAGCCTATAGTCACATGATCGTGCTTCAATTAAGTGTGACTATACACATTAGGATTTGGTAAGCAAACACACACTAAACTTTAGACACACATATTAACTTTCATGACCATATGTATCGAATTTTCGTTACACTTAATCATGTTTCTTTGGTTTAGTGTGACCATATATGACATTTGGTCACACTCGTCAAGTGTGTGACATATATTTGTCACTATTAAATGTATATCGTGACTAACGCTTCAAACTTACTTTTCCGTTGTCACACATTTCAAACGCTATGTGGCTAAATATTCAGCAAAGAATAGCAGTCACGTTTAAGTAATGTGTGACAAACTTGACTATATAATTTAGCCACATACACAATTACCTCATGTGACCATATATCTATTTTGGTCACACTTTTCAATTGTGTGACATATATTTGTCACATATGTATATCTATAGTGTGACTAATGTTTTGAGCTGATTTGTATCTGTCACACGTCCCGAATTAAAAGTGACTAAATAATCCAAAAAAAAAAAATCCAGTTACCTCTAGTCACATAAATATTCAAATGTGTGACAATAGAATTCCAAAATGGTCACACAAGTCGGATCAAGTGTGGATGTTTATTTTATTCTGGTACATTTAGTCACGTATAAATGTTACAGTGTGACATTTCAAAATCGACCATGCGTGACCAATAGAACTTTTTGTACCAGTGGGTTAGCAACCACCTCATCATTAGAATCTGAAACCACGATCTCTCCCACCTTAGAAAAAGGGTTAACTCTCTTAGTGGAAGAGGCGGGCGGAGTACAAGAATCACTAGTTTTAGGAGCCACAACTGACTCATTCTCTTTTAAATAACTCACAAGAGGTTCTTGTGATGCAGTACCTGTCTTAGTAGACTCAACCTCATTAACTTCCATTGTACGACCAGAATCCACATACTTATAAGTGTCATTAGTAGGAATACCCAAAGCATCTGTATCATCCATATTAAGAGCATCAAACTGGTTAGATGTAGAGATCTTCTTACCACTCGAACTTGCCACATCAGAAGCATTCTTCTTATTGCCATCCACTTTCTTAGGTTCAGGAGCAGTCTTTTTGGGTCGATACTGAAACTGCTTACCCACAACTGGTTTAGTAAACCCTCCTTGACCTGGAATTGTGGGACCACCTTGCTTTCCTTTCTTTTTGTTATCAACAGTCTTGAAACCATCATTAACAGGCATAGTAGGCTGAGCAGAGGGCACAACAACTTTAGGACAATCAATAAGAGTATGACCAAAGATCTTACACTTATCACAACGCGGTGGTTTCCACTCGTATTCAACTCGAATCTTCTCAATAGTCGACCCCGTACCATCAAGTAAAGGTATCTAAATAGTGAGGCTATCCCGAAGAACCTTATCTGACTTCACTTCAATCATGCATCTAGCAAAACTACTATAGCCCCATGAGTCTCCTTGCACATTTGGCTAGTATAAGCATCTAACCTTTTGAGAGTACCAATCAATGTGGCAACCAGACTAAGACCATCATCAGAAAACATGGCCAGAGAGACATCATGGAATTTAACCCACACCGGGATGTTGGTCAAATCCTCTTTAAGCAAGTTGGTGTTCAATGTCCATGGTTTAAGAATAATAGGTACATTTCTAATTAACCAAGGACCGTTTTCAAGAACATCATCAAAACCTTTCTTCGAGTTAAACTTAAAGAAAAAGAACCCCTTTGCATTCATCATTACCTTTTGTATACCAAACTTAGCCCACGCATTGCGTACATAGTAATCAACAACAGGAAAAGCAATTCGTTGGCCAAGGAAGTACCCATACAGAGTATTCTCAAATCTAGTGTTCACCTCTTCAACCACTTTCATAGGTACAGAAAGATCCACACCATTTGATTTCTTGCTACACTCCAGCCTACGAAAGTTAGACATGTATTTCTTAGGTTCATTAGAAGTATCACCAACATACGATGTAGAAGGTTGTTTCAAAGCATCCACACCAACCTTCTCAATACCAACAGCCCCATGTGTATTCGTATCAACCTTATCAGAACTATGAGACTTGTTAGAAGCCCCATGTGGACCATTCGGATCATTAACTAAAGGATCAAGTGAAACCGGCTTCACTTGATTATTCTTGTCCACAATCGTTGATAATTCAATATCTCCATCATCAACACTCCACTCAGTAATAATACGACCATACGATGCAAGTATAGGCTGATTAGAACTAGGATTAACATCCTTAGGCTTCTTATGTTTCCTCATAGTCACCTTTGAAAAATCAACAGTAGCATTCAATTCTTCAATATTCACTTTAACATGTTGTGTTAATGTATTATTCCCCTCTCCCAACTTAGAACCACCAGTAGCCACTTTAGAATTCAAAAAACCCTTATTGATCATCTCTCTATACCCACGTACAATAAAACAACATAAAACAGCCAATCGAAAAGATTAAAACCCTAACTGAGAAAGTTAGGGTTTTACACGAAGCACCAATAGAACCTAACCTCCAGCCATGATCAGTTATATACAATTATAATAGAAACACAATTGTAATATAACCGATCCAATAGGCAGAATCCTTAAAACTCAAAACACTGATGTTGTGACAACCATCGGCCCACTATAATTGTTTAAATATTAAAGAATAAAGTGGGATCACGTTGAGGGATTAGAATAATTATAAAAACCAAACGCATGCAAAGCAATAAATTTGAGTCGCTAATAAGATGGGATTGATGAAAATCGACTAAAAATTGCTAAGGTTTGCGTTTCTTTGTTTTTGCCAGAGACTCTAGTACTACTATTTTAGCATATTTTGTTTGAAACCACTAATTTTGTATAAAAACCTTACTAATTATTTTTTTTAACCCACTTAAGCTATTTTTTATTTTTTGTAATTATTATTATTATTATTATTATTATTATTATTATTATTATTATTATTATTATTATTATTATTATTATTATTATTATTATTATTATTATTATTATTATTATTATTATTATTATTATTATTATTATGGCATTTAGATTGAGTGTCTTGTTTAGCCTCTTAAAAGAGGAGATACATGCTTTTGTAGATCTCTCAAATATAAAAGGGAGTAACAGTTTTGAGCTCACACTCATTTTCAATAAGAAGAAAGTAAATAACCTTTTCAAAATGTAATTTTTAGCTCTGTCCTTATATATTATCCCTTTATACAGTTGGTATAACCCCAACGTCGTTACGGGGGTAAAAAAAAAATTTAACGGCCCCTTGAATTATGTGACGAGTTATGAAAATTACCCGATACTTTGAGCAATTTATGATTTTTTTATACAAGAAACTTTATTTATCAAATATGTAACACATATCCACCGATTCCTTTTAAAAAATATATATATACCGATGAAAAGGTCATCGAATTGCGAGCAAATGAGCCATATTTTCATTAGTTAACTAGTTAGTGTATACGCGAGGACTACTATTGCCATACTTGTACAGTTAGCTAGTGATTCGCCTTTAAATACCCCTCTAGACTCTCCTAAAGGGGCGTGCTTGTGCATTAGATATGTGCATACATGAATAAAACTCTTCACAAACACCATCTCCCTACTTTCTCTCTAGGAATACCATGTCTAGTTTTGTTATTTCAATCAACCTTGACCTCTCGATCACTCTTTAGATCTTGTGGAGTGTTTGTTTTGAATATATCGTATCAAAATGTTTTTATTTACCTATTTCGCAAAGTTCTATGCAAAACGAGTTATTTTCTTTCAAAGACCGAATTTTTCATGGATCATAACGCTAAAGCAGACATTTTAAGTTGTTGTTTTGGTTTAGAAAGGTCATTTTGCAAAAATAACGGGGTAATATCATAAAAAAAGATGCGTTTTTGGAGTGTGTTTAGTCGAGTTCGCACGTTTTCAGGAATAACGTGTACTTTCCTCTTAAAAAAACCAAGTTTCTACGGATATAAACATGAGAGCAGACGTTTTTATATCTACACTATCTATAAAGAGAAAATGGTCAAAAAGTCAAGAAGTGAAAAGTGAGAAACTTAAATTAATGCTTTGCCTAAGTTACCCTTAATTAATGCATTTACCACTCTTTAATACCTCTAATTTAAAATTTAATCAAAACTTAAATAAAAACATGGAAACTTACATTACATGTTCAATTTTTTTGTCAACTTAAAAATATGGTAAGTTAAATGAATAACTAATAAATGAAAACATGGAAATGTAAAATTGTTGGGTTTATATACACGGAGGTCACTAAAGTTTCACCAGAATTTGCCCTAAGGAAACAAAGTTTCATTTTGTGCTTCTAGGTTACTAATGTAACCGGGTTTATTAATTTGGTCATCATACTTATAAACTTGCGACAATAGGGTCATTTTGTGGAAGGGTTACCGGTTGTTTACCCTTCACCCATGCCAACTTGTCATCCACCTCAGCAACTTGTCCTCCACGTTAGATTTCCACTATCTTTAACAAATAGGGTTATGGTACACGGAGGTCACTAAAGTTTCACTAAAATTTGCCCTAAGGAAACAAAGTTTCATTTTTGTGCTTCTAGGTTACTAATGTAAACGGGTTTATTAATTTGGTCATCATACTTATAAACTTGCGACACTAGGGTCATTTTGTGGAAGGGTTACCGGATTGAGTTTGATCTTGTAATTAATTAATACCATGTTGATTAATGCAAAAATGGTATCAACAATCACAATCATAATCAGAAAAGGGCTATCCTTAGATTTAAAGATTTCATATTTACTCAAACATGCTTTAAAAACATTATATTTATACCGTTAGGGTTAAAAGTATAACTTTGGAGAAACTTAAAGGATTTTGTTATAATATTATTTTTAATAATATGTTATATATATATATATATATATATAGAGAGAGAGAGAGAGAGAGAGTTAATTGCATAAATCGTCCTTGAACTTTGGCCAAATTGCATGTTTCGTCCCACCCATTTTGAAAGTGCAGAAATCATCCCTGTGGGAAACCTTTGAGTAAATTTTCGTCCTTGATTAGGACGAAACATGCAATTTGGCACTTTCGAAACTTGCAATTTTCGTCCCAACCAAGGACAAAAATTTGCTCGAAGGTTTCCCACAGGAACGATTTCTGCACTTTCATAATGATTGGGATGAAACATGCAATTTGGCCAAAATTCAAGGACGATTTATACAATTTACTCTATATATATGTATATATATATATATATATATATATATATATATATATATATATATATATATATATATATATATATATATATATATATATTTGAGGTAAAACTTGATAAATTTAACTTATCTCACTCTATATATAGCACAAGTGTGATTGCTATTTTTAGCATAAAAAACTCTCCCAAAAATCCCACAAAACTACACGTGTAAACATCACCCTTTTTAGAAAGATTTTTGAAATTTTTTTTGTAAAGAATATGGTAGAAGCACATAATTAGGGGAGAAATACGAGGTAAATTAGGGAGGTTAATTAAGAGTAAAAATCCCTTTAAATAAGCAAAAATATATATGTGGAAATGATATGTGTGCAAATAATTCAAGTAAATAGGAAATTATATTTGTAACCTTTGTAGCAGATGTGAGTTATCATTTGAAATTTCTTGCACTTAATTCAACGAAATTGTTACAAGCAAACATATGTTATATGATATGATATTAGTTTTTCATTGCATTTTAGTTAGCATATGTTGTTTTTTTTATTCCCATAAGTTATGAATTGAATCTAATTTAGCAATATCTATCTTATCATTGTCAAATGTTATCATTTTAATCTAAAAGTATTGATATGTTGTTTGAATATTTTCAAACATATTGCCCCATTTATTATGTTAACTGTTTTTATAGGATAATCAATATATGTGTAACTTATCATTTGTAAAATGTTATCATTTACATAAAAAAGTTAGCATGTGCTTTTTGAATATTTTTAGAAAATCTTGCACCATTTCAATAGATGTCGACATTTATTAATATGTATAAGGAATGAAAATTTTTGAAAAATCAAGCTGATGATTGAAATGCATAATCCAGCAAACATTCCATGTATAAGTTTCAATGGATGTCGACATTTATTAATATGTACAAGGAATGAAAAATTTTGAAAAATCAAGCTATCCCTATAAAAATGCACAATCCAACAAACATTCCATGGATAAGTGTTCATCTCCTAAGCATCCATATTCAAATGTCCTGTTGTTTCGTACAAAATCAATTTCAAATGAAAATATTATCCTATAATACCGAATATTATGATTTTGAATGTGATAAACCCTAATTTCAAAAATCGTATAAATACTGCTGCTATGTAAATCCTCATTCACGTTTTTTCCTATCCTTCTTCATTAATCAGTAATTTCAATTGTTTACTAAATTTATGTGTAAATAAATACAAATGTATTATATGTTCTATACCATTATTTAAACGTTTGTATGTTTTATTATGATCAGGTTTAAAGATGAGCCAAGTACCATACACTGAGTTATGTGATATTGACCCCATGCAAGAAGACATTACTGTGGTTGCCAGATGCATCAGCATATGGCATTCTCATGCTAAAGGAAGACCTAATGATCCATGGAGTTTGGATGCTGTTTTTATGGATCCTCAGGTTTGAATATATGCATTATGTGTTTCTTATGTCAAGTGTTTTTCGTTTTAATTAATATATGAATTACAATATTTTTTAAATAATCATTTCAGGGTAACAGAATCCAAGCTACTATAAAAAAGGATTCTATGACTAAGTTTGCAGGATTGTTGGAAGAAGGTGCTTGCTATCGTATACGTAACTTTGGGGTTGGCGAGAACGGTGGAAAGTATCCCCTTCTCCGCCCATCGAGTGGTATAGCAGCTCTTTTACTAGAAGGTGGTAGAACCGCTCATTCTCGATTTGCAAGTCCTATTAATGTTGCTGAAGACTCTATGTGTTCTATAAGTGTCGACAGTGATCTTGCCGAACTGTTACGAATGGCTAAGCTTATAATTTGGGACGAAGCGCCTATGATGAAATGATACTATTTTGAAGCTTTTGACAGGACTATGCGTGATATAGTATCAGCTGAAACACCGTCTGCTGCAGACATGGTTTTTAGTGGCAAGGTAATATTATTATGTGGTGATTTTCGACAAATACTCCCTGTAATACCTAATGGCAGTAGGCACGATGTTGTACACTCCTCACTAAATGCGTCATACCTCTGGCATCATTGTACAGTCTTGCGGTTAATTGTGAATATGAGATTACGTGTAGACAGCGATCCTGCGTAATCTAAAGAAAACAAAGAGTTTGCTGATTGGATTCTTGACATAGGTGATGGAAAAGTTGGTGGAGCTAACGATGGTGAAGCTGTTGTTAAATTTCATAAGGATATTCTTATTCCAGATTCTGATAATCATGTCCATGCTGTTACGCAGCATATTTATCCTAACATAATGGCTAATTTATGGACCCCGACTTATTTCCAAGAAAGAGCCATACTCGCTCCTACACATGACGAAGTGGATAAATTTAACAAACATATGTTGTCTATGATATCAAGAGAAGAACGTATATACTATAGTTCGGATTCAGTTAGCAATACGGATGTGGATTTCAATGTTGACGAGTCTTTATACACTTCTGAATTTCTTAATAGCATTCGTATGTCAGGTATTCCGCACCATGAACTGGTATTGAAGGTAGGTGCCCCTATCATGTGTATGAGAAACATTGACCAAAGGAATGGTCTTTGTAACGGCACAAGGTTACAAGTATTACGTATGGGAACTATTAATATAGAAGCACGGATCATTTCATGTGGGAAGATCAGAACGGTGTGTGCTATACCTCGGATGGTAATAAGTCCGTCCGATACTAAAATGCCCTTCAAGTTGAATAGAAGACAGTTTCCTGTTTCTGTTTGTTTTGCGATGACCATAAACAAAAGCCAAGGTCAGACGTTATCGCAGGTTGGATTGTTGCTACAACGTCCTGTCTTTTCTCATGGTCAGTTATATGTTGCTCTTTCGAGAGTTAAGAGCAAAGGAGGTCTTAAAGTACCTTGTTGTGATAGAAATGGCAACTACAGTGATGAAACTAATAATGTGGTCTACAAGGAAGTGTTGCATCGTCTTTAAACCATTTAATTATCTTTATTTTCTATGTATTTTGACGTATTTTATTTATTATTATTGTATTACAATTTTTTATTTTCTATCTTATGAATTTATTTTTTAATATATAGTTTATGCTTATGCTATATTCATATTTTATTTTAGTATTTAATATGCTAATTGTCAAAATAAACTGATAAAATTAGCCCGTCCATCGGGCGGGTCTTGAAGCTAGTATATATATACAACTATAATTAATTTTTAACAATAAAACAATACGTAATTATTTTCTTTTACAATTACCGACTTACGTCGTAACACATCGCCTATACACATTTCAATTTATTCTTGACTAATAAGACCGATATAGCATTGTTGGATTCTCCTGAGGATGATGCTTCGTTGGAGGATTCAGGAGCAAAAACAGTTTCAAATGGTTCATCTTCAGGTGGAGCAAAAGGATTAACTTCACATGAGTTTTCAGCTGTCATTCCTTGATGTTCAATAGATGATTGTACATTAGACTCATGTTGAGAGTTTCTACATTCTGGAGCATCCAGAACTAAGGAGATGGAGGTAGATGGACCGTTAGTGGCATGAGGGGCATCTACAGCCATAACATTAGGATCCGCAGCCTGATGTTCAGGTTCGTAAGGTTGCAGTGGCTCGAGGTACTTATCAAACATAGGGTTAAATAACTGCTTCAATTCTTCACAAGATGGAGGAACATAAGGAGTGACAGGGTTGGTATTCTATACAAGTCCCGAACTAATTGGTCCAGGAGATAAAATATTTGGTGAGAGTCCAGAATTAGTGTGTCCTGAAGCCGTATGCTCTGTCAGCTCATCAAACGTGACATGGATCGTTTCCATGATTTGTCGGGTTCTCTTGTTGTAGATTCGGTACCCCTTTCGATCTGGCGTATATCCAACGAATACCCCAATATCAGCCTTAGCCTTGAGCTTCCATAAGTCTTCACTATCGTTAGTTGGATAGCACAGAGCCCAAAACACATGAAGAAAGGAGAGATCAGGCTTTTTGAGATGCACCAGCTCATAAAGTGTCTTATTGTGGAGAGGATGTATCAACGACCGGTTTTGAGTGTAACATGCAGTAGCAATAGCTTCAGCCCATAGAAACATTGGTGTTTTAGAGAATATCAGCATAGTGCGAGCAACTTCAACTCCATTTTGTTGGGGTGTTCGAGTAATACTCTTTTGATGACTGATGCCGATACTTTCATAAAACTGGGTGAGTTGTTGATTGACAAACTCTATTCCATTGTCAGTGCGAATGATTCTAACGGTCTTGTTTAGCCTTACTTGCAGTTGTTTGATGATTCTGATGATGATTTCGAGAGTTTCATCCTTGGATCTTAAAAACTTCACCCATGTAAATCGTGAGTAATCATCCACAATTACAAGAATATATCTTTTTCCGTTGAAGCTCTGCACTCTCATGGGTCCGCACAGATCCATGTGAAGGGTATGGAGGACTTCAGTGTTGGAGTTGACGGATTTTCGTTTGTGAGTGTGTTTTTTGCTTTTACCCAATTGACATGCTGAGCAAAGATGATCTTTTTCATACTTCAATCTGGGCATGTGATTCGTCCCAAACAGTCAACTAAGTTTACCAGGTGGTGGTCAACCAAGTCAAACGTCTAAGGCAAATGCTTCCGTGGAATACAGCGTTTCCCCGGGTCGTAATGTCCCAACGAGGTGTGCGATGGTTTATTCAAAACGAATCTGTGATCGAGTGAATGTGAACAGGAAAGGTATAAAGTGTGTGTGTGAGTGATTACACTAAGGTTTTATAAAACAAAATAACTTAGATAAACTATTGGAACGATTACGTAAAACCTAGATATCTAAAAACGTTTAATAACTAAAAACGCGTACGTTTAATTTAATTCTACGTAAACGTACGAAACAAAAACGGTTTTAACTAAAGTATTAATTTATATGCCTTAGGGGCTTAAATGCAAATTAAATAAACTTAAAATATTTATTTTATAATTAATAACTATTTAATTAATTTATTGTTTAATAACTATTTATTAATTATTTAATAATACACTTAATAATTAAGAAAATGTAAAATAAGTCTAGAAAATTAAAATTAAAATTTGTAAAAGTCTAAAATATTATAAAACTTATTTTAAAAATAAAATTATATTTTTAACACTATTATTCTAATTATTATTAATTAATAACTATTTGATTATTATTTAACTATTTATATGATTTAAATTATCATAAATACTAAAAAGACTTAGATAATTAAGAAGATTTTTATAAATTTAATTAATCATCACAGGAATCTTAAAAAATTATAAAAACTTTATTTTATGTATTTTTAAACTAGTTTACTAATTATTATTCTATTTATTAATTAATTACCAATTAAACTATTTAAATTATAAAAACTAGTAAATGAACAGTAAATATTCTATAAAAATCACTAACATTATATTATGACTTATAAAAGCTAGGAAAAATATAAAATCTATGTTATAAAAATGAATTATGCTATTTAAAACTTAGATATTGATTAATTATTAATAAAACTAATTTTAATTCTAATAAATACTAAATTACAAAATAAAAATCTGAGAAAATTATTAAAAATACTTTAATATAAAAGGAAATTAATAAAAATATAAAAATACAACTTACTTAATAAAAATCTAAAAATGAAAATGAAAATTAAATTATATTAAATAGAAACTATCACTTATTTTTATATTATTTTTCTGGATTTTTTTCTTTTACAAAACTATATTATATCTAAAAATAGACAACTTTAATAAAAACAACTTTTTTAGAAGCTAATAATAAGCACTGTGGAAGCTTAATACTACCACAGTTGACTATGGTTGACCAAAGAAGCAAATAAGCTAAAACTGACTTGTGTGGGACCCACTATGGCTGAATCTGGTTCAAATGAGTAAGTTGGACTTGTCTAAGCTAAAATATGCCAAATAAGCTCAGTAGATAAGCTAATAAGCAATATTAAGCAATTCCAAAAACCAATTTCAACACAGAATAGGGACAAAGTATAAGGCTTATTTCAGGTGGGGTCCACTGGGTGCTAGGTTAAACTTCTTGTCAACTATTGTTCCCTGGTAGGAGGAGGGTTGGGAGAACCTAATTTGGAGGTGTGGGGCCCACTGAGGTGGTCACAAATCACCACCAAAGTGGTGGTGATAGCCTGATAACTGCTGCACAGGGGAGGTTCTTCCCCTGCAACCTACTTTGGAGGTCTGTGGGACCCACAACAAAAATCACAAAATTATAACAAAGATAGAAACTTAAATTTGAGCTGGTAAGCTACAATTAGGAACAAGTTTCAAGTCAATTAAGCAACCAATAAATTCTAAATAAATCCTTGAAGTTTTGTAAAAATCTGAGAGATGCAATTTTGACTTTTGATCTAAACTACTTAGTTTGACTATTGTGAATTTCTACTACTTCCTATAAGCTGAATAAGTTATAATAAGCTATATAGATCCTATTTTGAGCTTAAGCTACAACTAATAAAGTAAAATGAGGATTTGTGGATCACAAATCCCTCACAATTAACTGTGAGGGGTGATCAATGATGATTTTGACTTTTGGTTTAATTGTGACCAAACTAATGGTCAAACTGACCTTATATTAACTTAACTAACTTATTAGAACCAAGTTTTATCCTAATAAACAAGAAGAGCACAGCAAAACAGCATGATCCAAACACTCCCTTTCAAACTGTTTTGGTGATTTTCAAAGGGAATGGTGAATTTAAAACCACAACTCTGATTCCTAAGACTATTTTGAGATTATTTAAGATCAAATGAGCAAGAATCAACCACACCACATGCTTATAACTCAGATTTGTCAAATTTGAGTTTTTCACTGTGAGTTTTTGATTTTTTAGCAACAAGTAAATTTAATGAACAAGCAAACTATATTATGCTAAATACTGATTAACTAACACCAAATAAACATGAAGCAACTACAAATAAGCAATATTAAGCAGTCTACAGTAAAAGGTAAAAATTGAAAATTAAACTTACAAATGGTATTAGACTGAGAAACAATGAACCAAGGATAAGTAACCAATCCTAACACCTCCCAAAAGGTACTAAACCAGAAACAATCCAAAATTCACCTTGCGCAATCCTTCTTCTTGTTCTTTCCTCTATTTTTTTATTTTTCTCTATTTTATTTGATTTTTTGGTATTTTCTTCTTTTTATAAACTAAACAGACAACTAAGGTATATAAGAGCTTAATTAAGCTTTGTCAAAGCTTAAGTTAGCTTTATAGATCCAGAATAACAACTAGAAACAACAAATAGACTATTTGAGATTTTTGAAATATAAGGAAATTGCATAAACTGAGATAGCAACTGAAACTTGAAATTGATTATTGCAAAAGTTCAAAGATACATTAAAACAACTTAATTGATTACTCAAAAGCTTGAAATTACACTAAGAAAGTTGAATTACACTACTAGACACTAAATTACACTAAGCTAATCTAATGCTCTCCTTCTCTGCTTCTTTTCCCTTTTGTAGAGACTTTTGAGACTCCCACTAGCTTTTTGACACCATCCCATCTCATCTAAGCCATTGAAATGGTCCAATTAATCCTCATCGTTCAAACATGCTTTTTGGCGCCAATTTAGTCTTTGGGTACTGTGGTTGCGTGGAGAGGGTATTAGGGAATTAAATGGACTTTGGGGTGTTGTGTGAGGTGGAGGGATAAGGTAGGAAGAGTGGGGAGCAAGTTGAAAAAGTTGCAGAGCCATGTGGAGGGTGAGGTGGAAGATGGTGAACAGTAGGGCGGCTTGGGGTGGTTTTGGTCAAACGGGGGTTGACCGGGTTTTATTAATAAGGGATTGGGCTTAGATTGGGCCAGGGGAAATAAGGGTGGGCTGTTGGAGTGGTATGGATTGGGCAATTATTTTGGGTTTAATATTTTAGGGATCCGTTTGGTTTATTTCACACAAGGACCAAATTTGTAATTTGCACAAAGTTGAGGGACTGGTTTTGTAAGTTTATCAAAGTTCTCACAGGGACCAAACTTGACAAGGATGAATAGTACAAGGGTATTTTTGATGTTTTTTCATTTTTTAAATACCGGGGACTATTTTTGCCAAACTGTGAAACTTCAGGGACTATTTATGTAATTTTACCAAACTTCACACCAAGGACCATTCCTGCAAAAGATAAATAGCACAAGGACCAAAATTGATTTTTCTCAAAGTTTTTACATCCCAGGGACCATTTATGTCAATTTGCAAAGTACAGGGACTTAACTTGTAATTTTGTGAAACTTTGCACCAAAGGACTAAATATGTAACTTTATGATTAAAAAGGACCTTTGATGACTTTTTCAAGTTTTTAGAATTACCAGGGACTAGTTTTGACAACTTTTGAAACTTGAGGGACTTAAACTGCCAATTATGCAAACTTTGTACGTTTTTCATCTGTTTTTGCATATTTTGCATTTGAAACATATAAAACACACTTCTAAGATGTTTTAAGTATTTTGATGCATATTTGAGTGTTTTTGGATGTTTTGGCAGTTCAGATTGGTATAAAATGATGAGTATTTAGACACTCATCAATCCCCCACACTAAACTATTGCTAGTCCCTAGCAATCTTTTGAGAAAAACTTAATGGATTTGAAAAACTCTTTACCAAAAGCCATCACTTCTGGAGTAGCCAGATGTAAGAACTGTGGTACATCTGATAACCGTGTGATTTTGAGCAAATCACCAGCTGTCAATGGATTTGATTTGTCTTTACCAAAAGCCTTTTGCTTCTGGACTAGCCAACTCTTGATGGAATAGTCAACATCTTGGTGAGCTGATTACCAATTATGGTTTTTCTACTGCCTTTACCACAAGCCATAATCTTGCGGGCTAGCCAACTCATTCGCTTTTTAGGATATGGCGAGTTGAGGTACCATACAATTTTGGGCAAATTGCAAGCCATCAACGGATTTGAGATATCTTTACCAAGAGCCATTTGCTCATGGATTAGCCAATCCTTATGTGGGTTAGACATGGCGGACTGATAACCATTTATTGCGTTCTAAGTGAGAAAAAATTTTAAAATTTGGGCTAAAATGGGGGTTCTTGATGGAACATGTGTTTAAATTTGTTAGAATAACGAATCTCCCCCCACACTTAGAACTGAATATTGTCCTCAATATTCAAAGTACCGGGTGTTAAACCAACACTTAGAACGTAAGAAGAAAATACTCTATAGCCTTTATTTAAGTTTATGTACACACATTTTTTTTAGAGGATATATACATATATACAACATTTGGGTTAGTATCTCCCCCACACTTAGGGTGAAAACCCTAAGTAAATGCTACTGTTTTTGTTTACCGAGTCGCTAGCTTGACTCGACCCCGAATTCATTTGTCCATGGGGAAGCATGATGTGGAAGAGACAATCTACATCGGACTTTCATTCAAGATGTTTGGATAAACATTTGAAGCACGTGAAAGTTCCACTCCGATAAGATAAGTACCCGGCTCATAATTTATAAATGAGAATGCCGGGGTCAAAGATAATGTCCTCACTCCCGAAAGAGTGAAGAACAGGAGAAGCCACGGGATATATGAAGAAAAGAAAGAAAGTCGTGATGAAAATCATGATTAACTCCTCATCTTCAATAGGAGAATTCATTGTTTCATGAATCTCCTCTTTTAAGCTCGTTTGTTCAAGACATATTATGGGTATGTCTAGATCAAAATAGAAATTATCATACTCCGGTGGAGATATGATATGAGTGAGTTCACTGGAGAACTCCTCAAAGGTGAATGATTCGTATTCGGGATTGATTTGAGTGAGTTCACTGGGGAACTCCTCAAAAGTAAATGATTCATAAACGGGAAGAGAATTATAAGAATGAGAAGTGGTGATACCACTTATCTTCTCTCCCGTTTGATCAAAATGGAACGTTTGCAATTCAGGAATAGAATCATTGATCAAAATCTCACTATCCTTGACGGGGATAGGAGGTGAAATAGGCCTTTCATTAAAAGCCTCGATTCTAGAAATGAGAAGATTAGCATTTAATAACGTAAGACGAAGAGCTTCGTCTTGGATTATTTCTTCATCATTCTCTTCTTCTAAGTTGACAAGCTCAGAAGGTAATTCCCCCACATAACTTATGTCTCCACAAGATAAAGAATAGTCCTCATCAGAATCAGAGAACATCTCAATATGATCATTTGGAAAGACAAGAGGGGGAGGGATATAACACACATGATCAAGAATTCCCTGTGACTCACTTGGGATTGGGACAAGGTTCTCAACACTAGACTTTATGAATTCGTCCGATTCCTTTGCAGGAACAGTGTCAAGATGCTCGTCCCCCATGCTCAGAGAGTGAGTGGGAACCTCGGGTGTGATAACAGTAGACTCAGGGAGATGAGAAGGACTAGCAGTTATGGTTTCTACAAGTTCCATAATTTCTACTGCTAGTGATTCAGTTATATTCTTTTCTCCTTGTATTTCTACTGAAGTAGCTTCAACTGAAGTTGAATCAAAAGGTTTCTTAGATATCTTTGGGATTGGAACAAGGGCATTTATTTCCTTAAGAGGAGTTACTTTGAATTGCTTGTCCCCCATTATCAAGATATCTGAAGGGTCCTTTGAGTTTTCTTCTTCAATTGGTGTATCCTCATCACTTTCATCCTCAAGATATAATGAGTTAACAAGAGGTTTTTGTTTCTTAAGAATCAGATCCTTAATTCTGTTCATTCCATCTTGAATGTTTTGGTTGAATTGAGTTTGATTAATCATCATTTTAGTAATCAATTCAGCTTTAGCTAACTCGTCCTGAGGAAGTGGTTGAGGGTTTATGTACTGTGAAGGCTGGGTAAAACCAAATTCATGATTGTTACAAGGAACTTGTTCATAGACAAACTGATTCCTAGTTTGACAATCAGAGCTGTAGTGAGGGCCTCCACAATACTCACAACAGTAAAACTGTTGGGTCTCATGGTGTGGAAGCTGATGGTAAAAATCAGTTGTGTCATAGTAGGAATAGGGATTCTGGTTATAGACAGACCCGTTTCCGGACTCTACCATGCCACAACTGGGGCAATTACCACCATTATAAGGACTACCACACCATTGACAGACAAGAGGGTGAGAATAAGACATAGAAAGAATCAAAGGGTTTAGGGGTTGAGAAATGAAGAATCAAATAGGTAGGAGTGTAAAGGTGAATATTTTTGGTATTTTTGAAAATTTTTGTAGTACTAATAAGAAGGAAAATATTTTTGGTTTTTTGTGTTCGTTGAAAACTGATTTTTAAAAAGTTTTCGGGAACTGTTTTTGTTTTTATATGATAATAATATGAATAAGGATGGGTAAATATACAATGAGCGTGTATTCAGGTTCACTAATACGCAAAATCGTTTAGAATAAGCGCACAACCTCCCCGGCAGCGGCACCAAATTTTGATTCGTCCCAAACAGTCAACTAAGTTTACCAGGTGGTGGTCAACCAAGTCAAACGTCTAAGGCAAATGCTTCCGTTAGAGCTGGCAAATTGGGTACCTGTTAGTACCTGTTAAGACCTGTTAAGGGAAAAAATGTACTATCCAATTTTTTTATTTTTTAAAATAATTATTTTTAGTATTCTAGGGTTCAATATTTAACTTTTTTGATACATAAAACGTATATCTGTCATACTCAAACCACCAAAACCAAGTGTTAAACGAGTCGTTTTCATGTTTGAAACTTATGTTATTCGCGCGCTCAAAACCTGTTAAGACACGATTTGCCAGCTCTAGCTTCCGTTCCCCGGGTCGTAATGTCCCAACGAGGTGTGCGATGGTTTATTCAAAACGAATCTGTGATCGAGTGAATGTGAACAGGAAAGGTATAAAGTGTATGTGTGAGTGATTACACTAAGGTTTTATAAAACAAAATAACTTAGATAAACTATTGGAACGATTACGTAAAACCTAGATATCTAAAAACGTTTAATAACTAAAAACGCGTACGTTTAATTTAATTCTACGTAAACGTACGAAACAAAAACGGTTTTAACTAAAGTATTAATTTATATGCCTTAGGGGCTTAAATGCAAATTAAATAAACTTAAAATATTTATTTTATAATTAATAACTATTTAATTAATTTATTGTTTAGTAACTATTTATTAATTATTTAATAATACACTTAATAATTAAGAAAATGTAAAATAAGTCTAGAAAATTAAAATTAAAATTTGTAAAAGTCTAAAATATTATAAAACTTATTTTAAAAATAAAATTATATTTTTAACACTATTATTCTAATTATTATTAATTAATAACTATTTAATTATTATTTAACTATTTATATGATTTACATTATCATAAATACTAAAAAGACTTAGATAATTAAGAAGATTTTTATAAATCTAATTAATCATCACAGGAATCCTAAAAAATTATAAAAACTTTATTTTATGTATTTTTAAACTAGTTTACTAATTATTATTCTATTTATTAATTAATTACCAATTAAACAATTTAAATTATAAAAACTAGTAAATGAACAGTAAAAATTCTATAAAAATTACTAACATTATATTATGACTTATAAAAGCTAGGAAAAATATAAAATCTATGTGTCGCTTTATAAAAACTAATTATGCTATTTAAAACTTATATATTGATTAATTATTAATAAAACTAATTTTAATTCTAGTAAATACTAAATTACAAAATAAAAATCTGAGAAAATTATTAAAAATACTTTAATATAAAAAGAAATTAATAAAATATAAAAATACAACTTACTTAATAAAAATCTAAAAATGAAAATTAAAATTAAATTATATTAAATAGAAACTATCACTTATTTTTATATTATTTTTCTGGATTTTTTCTTTTACAAAACTATATTATATCTAAAAATAGACAACTTTAATAAAAACAACTTTTTTATAAGCTAATAATAAGCACTGTGGAAGCTTAATACTATCACAGTTAACTATGGTTGACCAAAGAAGCAAATAAGCTAAAGCTGACTTGTGTGGGACCCACTATGGCTGAATCTGGTTCAAATGAGTAAGTTGGACTTGTCTAAGCTAAAATATGCCAAATAAGCTCAGTAGATAAGCTAATAAGCAATATTAAGCAATTCCAAAAACCAATTTCAACACAGAATAGGGACAAAGTATAAGGCTTATTTCAGGTGGGGTCCACTGGGTGCTAGGTTAAACTTATGGTCAACTATTGTTCCCTGGTAGGAGGAGGGTTGGGAGAACCTAAGTTGGAGGTGTGGGGCCCACTGAGGTGGTCACAAATCACCACCAAAGTGGTGGTGATGGCCTGATAACTGCTGCACAGGGGAGGTTCTTCCCCTGCAACCTACTTTGGAGGTCTGTGGGACCCACAACAAAAATCACAAAATTATAACAATGATAGGAACTTAAATTTGAGCTGGTAAGCTACAATTAGGAACAAGTTTCAAGTCAATTAAGCAACCAATAAATTCAAAATAAATCCTTGAAGTTTTGTAAACATCTGAGAGATACAATTTTGACTTTTGATCTAAACTACTTAGTTTGACTATTGTGAATTTCTACTGCTTCCTATAAGCTGAATAAGTTATAATAAGCTATATAGATCCTATTTTGAGCTTAAGCTACAACTAATAAAGTAAAATGAGGATTTGTGGATCACAAATCCCTCACAGTTAACTGTGAGGGGTGATCAATGATGATTTTGACTTTTGGTTTAATTGTGACCAAACTAATGGTCAAACTGACCTTATATTAACTTAACTAACTTATTAGAACCAAGTTTTATCCTAATAAACAACAAGAGCACAGCAAAACAACATGATCCAAACACTCCCTTTCAAACTGTTTTGGTGATTTTCAAAGGGAATGGTGAATTTAAAACCACAACTCTGATTCCTAACACTATTTTGAGATTATTTAAGATCAAATGAGCAAGAATCAACCACACCACAAGCTTATAACTCAGATTTGTCAAATTTGAGTTTTTCATTGTGAGTTTTTGATTTTTTAGCAACAAGTAAATTTAATGAACATGCAAACTATATTATGCTAAATACTGATTAACTAACACCAAATAAACATGAAGCAACTACAAATAAGCAATATTAAGCAGTCTACAGTAAAAGGTAAAAATTGAAAATTAAACTTACAAATGGTATTAGACTGAGAAACAATGAACCAAGGATAAGTAACCAATCCTAACACCTCCCAAAAGGTACTAAACCAGAAACAATCCAAAATTCACCTTGCTCAATCCTTCTTCTTGTTCTTTCCTCTATTTTTTTATTTTTCTCTATTTTATTTGATTTTTTGGTATTTTCTTCTTTTTATAAACTAAACAGACAACTAAGGTATATAAGAGCTTAATTAAGCTTTGTCAAAGCTTAAGTTAGCTTTATAGATCCAGAATAACAACTAGAAACAACAAATAGACTATTTGAGATTTTTGAAATATAAGGAAATTGCATAAACTGAGATAGCAACTGAAACTTGAAATTGATTATTGCAAAAGTTCAAAGATACATTAAAACAACTTAATTGATTACTCAAAAGTTTAAAATTACACTAAGAAAGTTGAATTACACTACTCGACACTAAATTACACTAAGCTAATCTAATGCTCTCCTTCTCTACTTCTTTTCCCTTTTGTAGAGACTTTTGAGACTCCCACTAGCTTTCTGACACCATCCCATCTCATCTGAGCCATTGAAATGGTCCAATTAATCCTCACCGTTCAAACATGCTTTTTGGAGCCAATTTAGTCTTTGGGTACTGTGGTTGCGTGGAGAGGGTATTAGGGAATTAAATGGACTTTGGGGTGTTGTGTGAGGTGGAGGGATAAGGTAGGAAGAGTGGGGAGCAAGTTGAAAAAGTTGCAGAGCCATGTGGAGGGTGAGGTGGAAGATGGTGAACAGTAGGGCGGCTTGGGGTGGTTTTCGTCAAACGGGGGTTGACCGGGTTTTATTAATAAGGGATTGGGCTTGGATTGGGCCAGGGGAAATAAGGGTGGGCTATTGGAGTGGTATGGATTGGGCAATTATTTTGGGTTTAATATTTTAGGGATCCGTTTGGTTTATTTCACACAAGGACCAAATTTGTAATTTGCACAAAGTTGAGGGACTGGTTTTGTAAGTTTATCAAAGTTCTCACAGGGACCAAACTTGACAAGGATGAATAGTACAAGGGTATTTTTGATGTTTTTTCATTTTTTAAATACCGGGGACTATTTTGCCAAACTGTGAAACTTCAGGGACTATTTATGTAATTTTACCAAACTTCACACCAAGGACCATTCCTGCAAAAGATAAATAGCACAAGGACCAAAATTGGTTTTTCTCAAAGTTTTTACATCCCAAGGACCATTTATGTCAATTTGCAAAGTACAGGGACTTAACTTGTAATTTTGTGAAACTTTGCACCAAAGGACTAAATATGTAACTTTATGATTAAAAAGGACCTTTGATGACTTTTTCAAGTTTTTAGAATTACCAGGGATTAGTTTTGACAACTTTTGAAACTTGAGGACTGAAACTGCCAATTATGCAAACTTTGTACGTTTTTCATCTGTTTTTGCATATTTTGCATTTGAAACATATAAAACACACTTCTAAGATGTTTTAAGTATTTTGATGCATATTTGAGTGTTTTTGGATGTTTTGGCAGTTCAGATTGGTATAAAATGATGAGTATTTAGACACTCATCAGCATGCCTCGAACAAGATCTTTTCGAGAGAGTTCATTAATGGTGCCAAAGTTCAGGTGGTTCAAACGAGGTGCCATAACCATGATTTGTTGTTAGAGGCCTTAGAGAGCAAACATATTGGAGAGGACCGCATTGTAACAATTCGCATTTTCAGGTTAATTAATTTTTCCCAGAAAATTTCACTATTCACTTTTACTATTCATTTTTCCCGAAACTTTCCCGAAAGTTGATTTTTATTTGATATTCTCGAGTGATAAATCATTTCCATGGCAAATTAAATGTTTGACATTCGTCAGATCATTTTCGTGAAAGTTATTAAGGAATTACACGTTTTAGGGTAAAACGTCATTCAGAAATTCTACGCACGACGAAATTCGATCCCGTCAGGTGACCCCACATCAGAAAAATGTTTGACACACTCATGATTTATTTGAGAATTAATCGTGACTGAGAAAAACATGACCAAAAACTTCCCAGCAGGTCACCCATGCCTGTACTACTCTCGCATGAGCACGCTTAACCATTTGGGCGATAAACCGTGAGACCACAAAACGCGTTTCTAAGACTTTTTGAGTTTTCAACTTATTATAAAAAGTCAACATATTTTTCCCTCCTCCATTGACCAAAAATCATCCCTTGATGTTATAAGTCATTTCGTGATTTTTAGGCTTACGGTTTGATGTCTAAAAGACATTTAATACCAATCGACACTAGACTGAGCCCAGTCTAGACATTATAAGTCATTTTAAATCATTTTTATCACATTAGAAAAGTAACATTTTACTTTTCTCAATTTTACGCAATATTCGTACGTTTTACGTATTACGCGTTTTAGACCCGTGTTTCCAGTTTTTAGCAGGGTTTACCACCCAAATGGAACCTACCACTCATTTTATATTTTATTATGGGACATATGGACATGTTCAACAATACTTTCAAATTCCATAATTTTACGACACCCGGTTTTACGTTTTGAGGCTTAATCATTTACGATTGGCATTTCCCGGAGTCAAAACACACTAGATATCTTGGATAATATCATCACAAGTCCACACCTTGTCCTCCAAGCTTATGAACCGCCATATGGGGGGGGGGGGGGTTTCACACTATGTGGCTCAATCTCATGCTAGGAGGCCTTAGATGAGAACATGTGTAGAACTTGGTGATCAAGTGTTGACAAGTCAAAGGAAGTAACCTCCTCAAGACCCTATATAAGCCCCCTCCCCTCCCTTTTGTGCCGTGCACTTCCACACACACAAACACTCTCATCTTAGCTTAATTCCTTCCAAGTTTCATGCAAGATTCAAGTGCTAGTTCAAGGTAGAAACCCTAGATAGGTTATCATTCATCAAACACTTCCATAACCTCATATACTTGGTGATTTCTCTTGAGTTTGAATCCACTCAAGTCACCTAAACCTTCATCATCCATCTTTCAAGAATACCAAGGGTAGAAAGATTGCATGAAGTGAAAAAGGGTTGAAGCAAGTCTATCAATGTCCTATCCTTACATGTTAACTTCCTTTCATCTTTGAAAGCCAAAAGTTGTGAGCCAAACCCTAACTTGATTCTTGTTAAATAATCATGTTCATGTTATTTACATATTATTTGTGCTATATATTGTCTTGTTATCATGTCCATGATGTATAAAAGTGAGCAAAACAAGTTATTGTTATTGATTGTTACAACAAGTTACTAAAACAAGTAAACTAGTGACTTTCTTGGTAAGACCTGATTAAAATGGTAAAAATACGATGTTGGATCATTACATATTACAGTAGAGGACCTAACAAGGAAACCATAGCAATTTGAACCACCTAAAACGAGTAAACGAGTCAAAAGTTATGGCGATTTGAAATTACCAAAGATTTCCGGCAAAACTGCCAAATAGCTTCCTGATCAAATTTGGGTTTTGAAAGTCCCACTTCTAGTCCGATTCATCAAAAAGTTAAAACACGAAAGTTGTCCGGAACGACGTTTTCGTTCAGGAACATAGAAGCTCGAGACCTAAAAACACTTTCCGAGTGATAAAATTCTTCAAATTCTAAACAGCCCATTTTTAGGCGAAAGTCACAAGATTATGGTTATACTTTGAAAGGAACAAGAGGTCTTATGACCTATAATCAAGACCACAACCATGGCTAGAGCCAAGGTTTTGTCTCATGACCTTGGAACAAGGACCAAAGGTCATGGCTAGGCCATGACGAAATGACCATAACAACTTACATAGGCGTAAACATGAAACAATGAGTTAGGCGATAACTTGAACAAGCAATTTGGATCTACTTCACTTAAAAGGAAACCATGAGATTTTACCAAGAGAACATGGTCATTTAAGGCTTATGAAGCTACCCCTAATAACAATCTTCATGTACAAATAAACTTTCCTAAGTTTATTCAAATATCGGACATATAACCTTTCGGATCAAAACTTATATCTATATATTTCATCAACTACTACAATAGTAGGGAGCCTCATGTGAGGAGTTCATTATGTAAGCCGTCGAGTTGAGTTGTGGATTTACGAGTTAAAGTGTCCTGGCTCCTCGAACGCTTACTAACATGACTTCTGAATTATGTCGGCCCGAACGGTAGTGAACGATATACAAAACATACATGTTTCATGAATCATTTCTTTCAAAGACTTACATTATACATCATACCACATCATGGACTAAATGCAAGATATATATATAGGCACTACTTCATATTCTTTACTCCGATCCTAAGTCGCGACATTCTATTATAGGTTGCTCGTAGAAACCTTCACGATTCGACCGTTACATTCATTACTTGCTATCTTACTTAAGGTGAGTTCATAGCCCCACTTTCCATTACTTAATTGTTTTACAATTCCTTGGGGGGAATACATGCTATCTCTAAAATCGAACACAATGCTTTCTACTGTATGTTATTCGACTATGTTTTATTATCACTAAGTAACATCCTTGCCAAACCAAGATCCCTTAGTATGAACCATTTAATCACTTGCGAGGGTTACTTGCAAGTGAGCGCGAATATTGTGAATAGGCCTATTGGGATTGACGAATCCCATTTGTTTTGATTAGTTCAAACAAATGCATTAATATTTGAGACATTAGGTATGACGGCAAAGTACCTACCGGGATAAATCTGCCAATCGATATTGGTACACGTTAACGTTTTGGTTTCATAAGCTTAGTGTATAATACATTTTATGGGCGTATAATAACGTAGCCTACCTGTTTTGTTTTCCAAACATTGGTGTGAGTCTACAGCTCACACTACGATTATTGTGTTCAAACGGTTTACCTACAAACACTACGATTATGGTGTTCAAACGATTTAACTACCAACACATTGTGTTCAAACGATTTAACAAACTCTATGAATATCACTCAACCTTTGTGTTGACCTCTCAAGCATGTATTTCAGGTTCATGACGATCAAGGATGGCACGGAAGGACACGGATACTCAAGAGGGCTATAAATTTTATTATCATTCAAAACTCATTTATTATACATTGTAAACATGGAACCAATTGGGACCTCATTTTGAAATCTCTGATATTTTTATAATTTGAATGATACACCTTTTAAAACGACTCAATTGGAGTTCGTTTTCTATTATTGTGACTATTGTGCCGTCGAGTAACACCCAGTTTGAATTCCGCTGCATCCATGAATTGGGGGTGTTACAGATTGGTACCAGAGCCATGGTTATAGAGAAACGGGTCTAATTGAGACCTAAACTATAACCACACTACAAGCAAAAACATTTTATAGCCTTCCGATCTTCGTGTCTTCCATCCTCCAGACGATTGTGGACTTATTAAGCATTTTATGCTACATGAACATAAGTATATTCATATATACACACTAGGCATTTTCCACTACACGAACAAATACTAGTATATTTTTATATACATTCGAGTTATTTTCAATCATTTTATCTAAACATATCTACACATGCCTATTCTATGGCATTTCGACACAACCACATTCTCCCAACCATGTTCCTACTCCAACATTTTATATCCAAGATATTGTAACGAATTACGATGGTCTTTTCTATTTCCCGAACATTGTATGACACAATGGTCTTAATCATTTCTCAAATGTTTTGAGTCACACAATGGTCTAATCTACTTCCGAGACATTGTGATTTGTGCAATGGTCTCTCGAATTATTCCACCACCTCATCAATATCATTTCATATGATATCAAAAACCCATCACAATCTATCGATTTCCAAACAAGAAATATGAATTTCTAAAGGACAAACTAATCCATCATCGACAAAAGCTGAACTTTCTCTACATCCATCAAAGTTTTCTTCTGAAACCTTCATTGTTAAAAGTTTGTAATTCTAGCCCAGTATAGACTGTTTTAGAATTACTTCAACTTCCTTTCCACACATATCTACCCGTACTATCTTCTATGCAATGGAATGTGAAAACATACGTTACAAGTCTCTTATGGCGGGACTTGCAACTGAATGGTTTGACATCGCCTTTGTTTAGTGGACAGTTTCCCGAAAGCAACGGACATATCACAAGTATACCTAATTTAGGTATTTGAAAATTTTATCGAACCTTGGCTAAATATAGACTAGTCACCTATATTTAACCTAGGGACAGTGGAATATAGTCTGACTAACTATATTCGACTTAAAATTTTCAAATACTGAGAGTAGTTATACTAGGGTTATGTTCAGATTGATTTCCTACTTGAACTCGATAAACCACCCGAATTCTTTAAAACGATCTAGAGACACGATAGTGTTTTACCACTCAGCGAAATCTTAACACCTTATTTGTACTACCTAACTTCATTCTTGAAAGTTTTCATTTATGAGATAATCCGAACTACTATCTTGGGATAGTTATCAATTCTTCTCTTCATCCCGTGGAAGTACCATCCTGTTTAGGATACCATTCTGTCATAAACTTTTAAAAATCTCTTAAGATTTTTAAAGCAAACTCAACATCGATACCTAAGAGTATTAATGTTAAGCATACACTACACACTTTTGTTCATCAACATATCATAACATTATCTTCACAACCGTTGGAACCACAAGCTCATTAACAGATTTTGATGCACTTTTAAAGCTCAAATCATCCTTAGTTACACCACAAGTACCCTCATCAGCTTTACAAGTTTGAATATTCATCTTGTACTTTTGCTACACCAGTATCATCTCATAATACACTACCTTGTAACTCACCGGCTAAGTATGAATGTTGTGTCGGGAATTCTTGAGTAGGATGATTTATAATGTCCTTATTTGAATGGATTGGGATGCCTTTTCATTTAAATAAAGAAATTATAAATCATCGAACCATACGTTTATATTCCTTTAGTTACATTGTTTGGGATGCCTCTCTATGTAAATAAAGAATTATAAACAAGTGGGCTTAATTATATCCGAAATAACATAAGTATGAAGTCAACCTACATTACATTGCTCGGGTATGGCTTGATACCTACATTACATTGCTCGGGTATGGCTTGATACCTACATTACATTGCTCGGGTATGGCATGATACCTACATTTTATTCGCCACAAGAAATCCTATCTTTTCACCGACATCGCTTCAAACCATGACATAAACACTAGGTACAACAACCGATTACCTACTAGGCTATGATTGCAATGACTATCCCAATTTCCATTAGTACGAGGTTTACACTTTGGTTTTCATAATGATAGTGCAATAACAAACAAACTCGTTGCGAGGCCATGTAACCATATGCATGTGCAGTCGTACCAAACTCATTACGGGGCCATGTAGCCATATGCATGGGCAGCCGTACAATTCAAACAGGACTTGGTCCAACCGCATGTTCAACGTTTATTCCATGATTCGATTCTTATATCAATTTCCATTTATTGGATTCCTATGTAAATTGCTATTGTTGTTCAACTGTTATATCAATTGCTATTGATACTTGACAACTATATCAATTTCCATTTTGATATTTAACTATATCAAGTTCTATTTGATATTCAACTACTATATCGATCCCTATTAATATCCGACTGCTATATCAATTTCCTTTGATATTCGACTATTACCATACTTTCCCTACATAAAAGGAAGCCTCATCCTACACCATACACCGAAATGACAAATCAAATTACATCACTGGTAATTCCAGACTCTAGTCCTCATAAGTAACCACACCTTTTCATCGATACCACTCCAACATATGACACACATAGAACTTCGGGACGAAGTTCCCCGTAAGGGGTAGAGACTGTAACAATTCGCATTTTCAGGTTAATTAATTTTTCCCAGAAAATTTCACTATTCACTTTTACTATTCATTTTTCCCGAAACTTTCCCGAAAGTTGATTTTTATTTGATATTCTCGAGTGATAAATCATTTCCATGGCAAATTAAATGTTTGACATTCGTCAGATCATTTTCGTGAAAGTTATTAAGGAATTACACGTTTTAGGGTAAAACGTCATTCAGAAATTCTACGCACGACGAAATTCGATCCCGTCAGGTGACCCCACATCAGAAAAATGTTTGACACACTCATGATTTATTTGAGAATTAATCGTGACTGAGAAAAACATGACCAAAAACTTCCCAGCAGGTCACCCATGCCTGTACTACTCTCGCATGAGCACGCTTAACCATTTGGGCGATAAACCGTGAGACCACAAAACGCGTTTCTAAGACTTTTTGAGTTTTCAACTTATTATAAAAAGTCAACATATTTTTCCCTCCTCCATTGACCAAAAATCATCCCTTGATGTTATAAGTCATTTCGTGATTTTTAGGCTTACGGTTTGATGTCTAAAAGACATTTAATACCAACCGACACTAGACTGAGCCCAGTCTAGACATTATAAGTCATTTTAAATCATTTTTATCACATTAGAAAAGTAACATTTTACTTTTCTCAATTTTACGCAATATTCGTACGTTTTACGTATTACGCGTTTTAGACCCGTGTTTCCAGTTTTTAGCAGGGTTTACCACCCAAATGGAACCTACCACTCATTTTATATTTTATTATGGGACATATGGACATGTTCAACAATACTTTCAAATTCCATAATTTTACGACACCCGGTTTTACGTTTTGAGGCTTAATCATTTACGATTGGCATTTCCCGGAGTCAAAACACACTAGATATCTTGGATAATAACATCACAAGTCCACACCTTGTCCTCCAAGCTTATGAACCGCCATATGGGGGGGGGTTTCACACTATGTGGCTCAATCTCATGCTAGGAGGCCTTAGATGAGAACATGTGTAGAACTTGGTGATCAAGTGTTGACAAGTCATAGGAAGTAACCTCCTCAAGACCCTATATAAGCCCCCTCCCCTCCCTTTTGTGCCGTGCACTTCCACACACACAAACACTCTCATCTTAGCTTAATTCCTTCCAAGTTTCATGCAAGATTCAAGTGCTAGTTCAAGGTAGAAACCCTAGATAGGTTATCATTCATCAAACACTTCCATAACCTCATATACTTGGTGATTTCTCTTGAGTTTGAATCCACTCAAGTCACCTAAACCTTCATCATCCATCTTTTAAGAATACCAAGGGTAGAAAGATTGCATGAAGTGAAAAAGGGTTGAAGCAAGTCTATCAATGTCCTATCCTTACATGTTAACTTCCTTTCATCTTTGAAAGCCAAAAGTTGTGAGCCAAACCCTAACTTGATTCTTGTTAAATAATCATGTTCATGTTATTTACATATTATTTGTGCTATATATTGTCTTGTTATCATGTCCATGATGTATAAAAGTGAGCAAAACAAGTTATTGTTATTGATTGTTACAACAAGTTACTAAAACAAGTAAACTAGTGACTTTCTTGGTAAGACCTGATAAAAATGGTAAAAATATGATGTTGGATCATTACATATTACAGTAGAGGACCTAACAAGGAAACCATAGCAATTTGAACCACCTAAAACGAGTAAACGAGTCAAAAGTTATGGCGATTTGAAATTACCAAAGATTTCCGGCAAAACTGCCAAATAGCTTCCTGATCAAATTTGGGTTTTGAAAGTCCCACTTCTAGTCCGATTCATCAAAAAGTTAAAACACGAAAGTTGTCCGGAACGACGTTTTCGTTCAGGAACAAAGAAGCTCGAGACCTAAAAACACTTTCCGAGTGATAAAATTCTTCAAATTCTAAACAGCCCATTTTTAGGCGAAAGTCACAAGATTATGGTTATACTTTGAAAGGAACAAGAGGTCTTATGACCTATAATCAAGACCACAACCATGGCTAGAGCCAAGGTTTTGTCTCATGACCTTGGAACAAGGACCAAAGGTCATGGCTAGGCCATGACGAAATGACCATAACAACTTACATAGGCGTAAACATGAAACAATGAGTTAGGCGATAACTTGAACAAGCAATTTGGATCTACTTCACTTAAAAGGAAACCATGAGATTTTACCAAGAGAACATGGTCATTTAAGGCTTATGAAGCTACCCCTAATAACAATCTTCATGTACAAATAAACTTTCCTAAGTTTATTCAAATATCGGACATATAACCTTTCGGATCAAAACTTATATCTATATATTTCATCAACTACTACAATAGTAGGGAGCCTCATGTGAGGAGTTCATTATGTAAGCCGTCGAGTTGAGTTGTGGATTTACGAGTTAAAGTGTCCTGGCTCCTCGAACGCTTACTAACATGACTTCTGAATTATGTCGGCCCGAACGGTAGTGAACGATATACAAAACATACATGTTTCATGAATCATTTCTTTCAAAGACTTACATTATACATCATACCACATCATGGACTAAATGCAAGATATATATGTAGGCACTACTTCATATTCTTTACTCCGATCCTAAGTCGCGACATTCTATTATAGGTTGCTCGTAGAAACCTTCACGATTCGACCGTTACATTCATTACTTGCTATCTTACTTAAGGTGAGTTCATAGCCCCACTTTCCATTACTTAATTGTTTTACAATTCCTTGGGGGGAATACATGCTATCTCTAAAATTGAACACAATGCTTTCTACTGTATGTTATTCGACTATGTTTTATTATCACTAAGTAACATCCTTGCCAAACCAAGATCCCTTAGTATGAACCATTTAATCACTTGCGAGGGTTACTTGCAAGTGAGCGCGAATATTGTGAATAGGCCTATTGGGATTGACGAATCCCATTTGTTTTGATTAGTTCAAACAAATGCATTAATATTTGAGACATTAGGTATGACGGCAAAGTACCTACCGGGATAAATCTGCCAATCGATATTGGTACACGTTAACGTTTTGGTTTCATAAGCTTAGTGTATAATACATTTTATGGGCGTATAATAACGTAGCCTACCTGTTTTGTTTTCCAAACATTGGTGTGAGTCTACAGCTCACACTACGATTATTGTGTTCAAACGGTTTACCTACAAACACTACGATTATGGTGTTCAAACGATTTAACTACCAACACATTGTGTTCAAACGATTTAACAAACTCTATGAATATCACTCAACCTTTGTGTTGACCTCTCAAGCATGTATTTCAGGTTCATGACGATCAAGGATGGCACGGAAGGACACGGATACTCAAGAGGGCTATAAATTTTATTATCATTCAAAACTCATTTATTATACATTGTAAACATGGAACCAATTGGGACCTCATTTTGAAATCTCTGATATTTTTATAATTTGAATGATACACCTTTTAAAACGACTCAATTGGAGTTCGTTTTCTATTATTGTGACTATTGTGCCGTCGAGTAACACCCAGTTTGAATTCCGCTGCATCCATGAATTGGGGGTGTTACACGCATCATGTCTTCGATAGAGATAGTATACAAATTAGTGCCACGACTTCCTCTAAGAAGATCAATTGCATCCAATTCTCTAACAAAACATGTGTGCTTTCGGAAGGCCACTTCGAGATCGGAGTCACAAAATTGACCAACAGAGAATAGATTATGCCCAAGTCCTACCACATAGTAGACTCTAGTAATCACACTGTCACCGAATACGTAATCACCAAACCCCATAATGGCTCCAAAATGGTCGTTTCCGAATCGGACAGTCCCGATAAACTTTTTCACAAAATTTCTGAGCCGAGAGCGATCCCCAGGCATATGTTTTGAGCAGCCTGAGTCCAAATACCACATGATGATTTGTACGACCTGCATTTGAAACCAGACAAATATGGATAACTGAAAAACATGGATCCCCAAGTGTAATTGGGATCCAATTTGTTAGCATAAGCATACTTAATAGAGACAGGAATAGTGTTTACAATGGCTTCCTTAGATGAAACGTTACTAGTGGGTGCAAATGACTTATTATCAAGGCATTGAGTCACTAAAGGGAATTTCCTACCAGTTGCCTTCCATTTCTTAACCGCTAAATATTTAGGATTTGGTATTCTTGTTAGTGGACACTGGCTTCCTAAAGTGAATTTTCTTCCAGTGGGTTTCCACTGATATCCTACATTGGTAAACAACTTTCCTGTAGCTTTCCAAGTATGGTTTTCCAGTTTATGTGTCTTAGCAAACATAACTGAGGATTTGTAAGAGGATTGCAAAGATGACACACCACAATCATCATGATTACCAGAAATTAAACAACCATTACAAGTCTTACAAGTGTCATTAGAATTCGAATTAATTACAGTAAGCTTATCGCAAATACTAGAATCAACACAATTCTTTTCACTCAGATCAATCTTATTGTTCCTAAGGTGCTCTTCTACTTACTTCCCTTGAGCACTTTTAGCTGGCGAAGTCCTATCATTCATTCTATTGCCTCTAGGCTTTGACCCGCTAGCTTTAGTATCATTGCTTACTCCTGTAGAATTGATGATGGGAACATTAGATTGTTGCATAGTTGTTTGGTTTCTAGGTGGTGATGTGCTATGATCAGAACTAGCCAACGGTATATCAAAGGTAACATGCTTTTTCAAACTCTTAAATGAGGATGTGACTTTTCTATCTTGCATGTTAAGACTCTTGGGGCACGTACCTATGGCATATTCTAACAATTCTTGTGACCGTTTGGTGAGAAAACCAATGTCTGATAATGTGTTATCAGAGGTTCTCGCCATTTTATCTTCTTCAATGGTCTCACGGGTCACGTCAAGGCAATTCTTAAGATGTCTGAGGTAATCACTATGGACTAACTCATTGTTCCTAAGGGGAAGCGGTATGTACACAGCCTCATATGCATATTTTTTACATTCAAATACCATTGATTTGTCACTTGAGATGACCGGCATTTTCCCTTTCACCCTAGTCTTTAGATTCTCAATTTCATTTAGCAAAGAAGTTATCTTTTCATTGGTTTTATCACGAGTGATCTTAATTGAATCATATAACTCTTTGTAATGTTGTTTAACTTTCGAATTTTCAGCTTGAAAACATTCATTTTCATATTTGAGTTTATTGATCATGTTTTGAAGTTGGAAATTCTAAGAATCTAAAGACTGTGGTTTATGGGTGTCGATCACATCATTCATGGAAGATTTCAGGTGGGCAATTTGAACCCTCAATTTCCGAATCGTGTTAGTGTGAGCTTGAATTTTTTCATCCCTTTTTGCCAATTTAAAATATGTATCAAATTCAGGAACATAAGAAGATGTCTTGACCTTTGATATTTTAATCCTTTCTTCTAAATGTTGATATTTTAATTGTAGATTATGATTATCAACTTCTAGTTTAGAAAAGTGCTTGACCATGTTGTCATGATCATCATTTTGAATTTCTTCTTGCAGTTTCAAATTCTCCCCCTCAAGCTCAACAGCACGATTTTGGAGAACATTCAAAGCAATAGACATTTCATGAAATTGAAGCATTTAACGTAAAATCAATAGCAGTGAAGAACACATCTTGAGCAATACATTTAGCAATCAAATTGTCATTCATGATAAGGATATTTTTTCTTGCAATCTCACTATATTGAAGGTCTATTGCAGTTTGCTTTCCCTTATTTTCCATGTTTTTAAACACTTCTTTCATTTCTTTCAGTTCACTGTCAAGAGACTGTCTTAGGCCCTCGAAATGTTTTTTGATCAGTTTAAAAAATGGGATAACTTCAGTTAAATAACACTCTTTAGTGAGCTCAAAACCCCTTTCACCCTCAGTAATTCCCGTTGGCGTGATTCTATTTTTGCATGTTTTATCAAAGTCAGTGAACATTTGACAAAGGACATATATGCCAATTAGAGTTTTACATTGCGTGGGAAGTGTCAACTAAACTAAGTGCATTGGTGTATTGGGAGGATACACCGTTGGGGCAGCAAGCTTTTGAGGAATCTTGGCCTTAAGTTCATCAGTTTTCATTTTCTCAACATCTAATGGCCAAAATACCTCTTCTGGTGTTAACTTAGTTTGAGGTGAAAAAACAGTCACTCGGTTTTGTTCATAATAGTTATGGGGTTTAACAATGATACGGTGTTTAATGCACTTGGGATCTTTCATTTTATTATCAAATTTCTCTCTATTGGCAGACTCAAGATCATCTATTTCTTTATCAGACCAGCTATTTGGGGGAGCATGATTAGGTGTAAGCATAACGTTGGCATCATACAGGGCCGGTTGAGTGGCTCTAACGCTCTTAAGGAAATTTGTTTTAGGCACACCTAAATCCTTGTCACTATGCTTATCTCTAATTTTCATGTACTTTTGAACTATTTGAGGTGTTTGAATGGTTTGACCTTGCATGTATAACTTATTTTCAAGCTTGTTCTTTAACTCCTTAAGGTTGGAAAATTCATTTAGAAGTTTAGTTTCTTCTATAAATTCACCTTTTAGCACACTTAAACTCTCTTGAATTTCCAGTTTTTCCTTAGCAACTTGATCAAGTTGATTCTGAACAGATTTTATGTCTTGTTTTAATGCATCTTCCTTTAAATTATGTTCAGTTATATATGCCTTCATTTGCCTATCCATCTTTTGTTCACGTTCAGTAAGTTCAAATTTAGCACGTTGTTCATAACACCTTACTTGATCCTCAAGAATATTAATCCTAGTGGTCAGAGTGTCATCAGGTGCAGCAGCAGTGTACATATCTAGTTCACACATATAATCATCAACAGAGGATGTGTCACTTGATACAACAACTTCGGCATTGTGCTTTACATATTGTTCACATGGGACAACATTGCTATTTCCCATATTGGCAATATCTAATTCTGCAACATCAGTTTGTTGTATTTCGTTATGAATCCTCTGTTCATGCATCACATTATAGTCACAATCAACAGAAGACATTCCACTAGATACTTCAGGATTAATGTTGTGATCCGATCGTAGCTCAGTTGGAATAACATTAATGTTCTCCAATTCAGCCACATTCGTTTCACCAACATTAATCTGTCGTATATCACAGAAACTCTTCGATTCACCATCAATATTGCATTCATCATATAACTTTAGTACCTCAGATATGATGGATGATTTGGAGGGACCGGATTGTTATGGAGCTGAGACAGTAGGTGATAAATTGGCCATGAAGATGGTCTGAGCAGTAGTTTCGTCATCAACATCCGAATCAAAGGCATCACAATCATCAGCTTGGAAGATGTTTGGATCATTAAGAGCTAAATCCTGGACAGGTTGTTCATCCACATCATCATCAAACGTCTTTCCATCATCCCCAGCAAGAAAAACCAGTTCTTCCTCATTCAGCACAGCTCCATTCTCTTGAACTTGCATGAGTAGCATCTTATCCTTAAAGTAGTCTGAGTTCTGAGGACGCGCTGGCTGAGTGCAATTCCTTGCAATGTGACCCAAACCCCCACAGTTGTAGCATTTGGGTTGCCTTCATTGTCCCTGATTAACATTGCCAATCCTGTTCTGCAAATTGCCTCTAGCAGCATTCCTTTGATTCACATTTTGTCTGCCCTGAACATTTTGTACCATTACTCTCCCATCTTCCACAACATCTAGATTTCGTGGATTAGAGGAAGCTCTGAGTTGGTTGTTGGTCGGTGGAAGTACTGCTCTGAAATGTTGAACGAGCAGAGACACTTGGTTAGAAATGCTCAAACTCATCATACAACTGAGACTCATGGTCTTCCTTGGTCAGCTTCGAGCCAGACAGAAGCATTTTGACATTGTCCTAAACAGCTTTAGCTTCAGTGTTGAAGTTGATTAGCTTGTAAACATCCTTAGGCAACCCTTGTATCATGATGTTGGAAGATCAAATATCTGCGTCATAACGCTTCTTTTCAGCCTCACTGAGGTCATTGTAATTTCGTGGTCTGTCAATTCCATGGGTGGGAGTTCCATCATCAGCCGTGGAAATGACATCCCTTGTTGTACCATCTGCAGAGGACCTTCATCAATTGATCGCAGAATATTCTCACCATTTTCCTTGCCCTGACAGTAGAGTCTGATTCTTTTGTGCCCATAATTCATAATCAGTCCTATCGAGCATAGGAGGTCGAGTATCGGACTCTGCAGCTTGAATATCGTCAGAGGTAGTAGCCATGACAAAGTCTTCAAACGGGATTTTACAGCTCTTGTGACTTAAACCGATAAATGATTCTTTCTAGGGATTTTACTAAAGTCAACAAAAGAAACCGGAAGATGTACTCAGGGAATTAGACTTAGAGAAAGATACCGGATGGGTCACAGTATGCACTAAGTGTCAAGTCACGACAAGTCAAGTTACAATTGATCCGATTGAAATTAGTCAAGTCGTAAGAATGAACTCACAACGTCAGATCACAATCAGATTAATCGAAACGACTTAAGTTGCAACACTTCACTAAATACAAATGGTTTACCAATCACTAGAACCTCACCACTTAGTTAATCGCTACAAACTAGAGGTAATCGCTAAAGAGTACCAAACCGCTAACTTTAGGTAAACGCAATTCTGAGGAAGTCGCTGAAACAATTTAACTGCTAGACCAGGTAATGGTAACCGCAAAAAAAAGCAAACCGCTGGAAGAGGTAATCACAACTGAGTTAAACGCTAATCTAGGCAAACCGCAGAATGAGTTAAACGCTAAATAAGGTAAACGCTGAACAAAGTAAACCGCTGGAGCAAACCGCAAACAACTAACCGCTAACCCCAAATCGCTAACTCTAATCGCAAACCACAATAGTCCAAAACTATCACTATCTAGCGTTTTATCTGTATGTTCCAATAAAGTAATCGCTAACAGTTAATCGCTGAATTCAGGAGCAAACCGCAACGAAGAATACGCAAATAGAATAGGTAACCGCTAGTATGAAAATGACCCAAAATCAATCACAACTTCAAACGGATGTAAGATAGAGCTTAACCAACTGAGACACAATGTAGTACTAACACCAATAATCACAAAAGTACACTCTTAACACATCATATAACACTATAAAGATCAAAGTAAGATGTTTTCAAAGAAAAACTCTTCTAACTACCAAAAACCACAAAGTACCACACCAAATCCGATTCTACAATGCCCTAAGATGAAACCTTGGCTCTTGATACCAATTGTAGGATAAACACTAAGTTCCAAACATGTAAACCATGGTGGTATGTGGCGTATGAATTAAGAGAGTAGAAAGAAAAGTGGGAACCTTTAGAGAATGAGAGAAAACAAGAAAGATTAGATTGCTTAGAATGAAAAGGTCCAACCCTTTCCCTTGGGGGGGAGAGGGGTATTTATACAAGGAAATAAAACGCCCACACCCGAGCTGTGGATCAGGCATACAGTGGGTAAAGACCCGTCCTTCTTCCACGGTGTTACTTAAACTAATACTAACTAATAAATAAACTAACTACGAGCTAACTTAATGCTATTACATCATTTAGGTGACCGAGTCTTTTTTAGGAATAATTGTATTCCTAACACGGAAGGAAGGGGTGAAGAGATGGTTATTCCTAATGATCTAACCCTAAGAGGTTTAAGTCGTTCCTTCCGAATTAAGGCATCTGCCACTATGTTGGCTTTACCGGGGTGATAACGGATTTCAAAGTCGTAGTCGCTAAGTAATTCTAACCATCTTAGTTCCTTCTGGTCTAAGATGTGTTAGAGGCTTTTATGGTCGGTGTATACGGTGCATTGTGTGCCATACAGGTAGTGTCTCCATAACTTAAGGGCGAATACTACGGCTCCTAATTCTAGGTCGTGGGTTGTATAGTTCTACTCGTGTTTCTTAAGCTGTCGTGAGTCGTAAGCTATGACTTTGTTTCGCTGCATCAATACGGCTCCTAAACCATGATACAAAGCATCACCGTATACCACGAAGTCCTCACTTCCTTCTGGTAATGCCAATATTGGTGCCTCACAAAGTTTTCACTTCAGGAGACGGAAGGCTGAATTGTGCTTTTCTTCCCAGACAAATTTCTTGTTCTTCTGAGTCAGTTCGGTCAAAGGCTTCGAGATTTCTGAAAATCCTTCAATGAATCTCCTATAGTAACCGGCAAGACCCAAGAATTGGCGAATCTTGGTGGGGTTGGTTAGAGATGCCCATTATTTCACGGCTCCGATCTTAGCGGGGTCTACATGAAATTGACAATATGACCAAGAAATTGTACGGTGTAGATCCAGAAGTCGCATTTCGAGAATTTGGCATACAATCGCTCTCTCCTGAGTAATTCCAAGATTGTCCTCAGATGAATTGCATGTTCGTTCTCATTGCTGGAGTAGATTAGGATGTCGTCGATGAACACAATTACGAATTTGTCCAAGTAAGGTTTGCATACTCGGTTCATGAGATCCATGAACACAGCAGGTGCATTGGTTAAACCAAATGGCATTACTTGGAACTCGAAATGTCTGTAACGGGTTCTGAAGGCGGTTTTAGGAATATCCTCTTCCCGGACTCTAATTTAGGGTTAAACCAAATGGCATATATTACCCTCATATGTGCGTTAATCTTAAAAAGTACTCCAAGTGTTTTGATTATCTTGATTCGAGTCATTAGAATAGTTAATTATAAAGTATGTAAAATTTCAAGTGTAAGGGGAATGCAAATTCCCTATGATGTATTATTTTGGATGGTAGGGTAAGAGTGTATGCAAAAAAAAAAATAATAATAAAAAAAATAAAATAAAATAAAAAAAATCGAAAAATCGAGAAAAAGAAAAAAAATAGAAAAAGAAAAGGAGAAAAAACATACGGACTACCATCCCGTTTCATTCTATGTTTATTTTATGTTTTTGTTAGTTTGTTATTAGCTTAAGTCGAGTCGAGTCTTGGCTTAGCAACGCCACATTGTACATGTAATTGACCAAGATGATTAACTCGCCACCAGTAAGTATTGCCTTTATCCAACAAAACCGTGTTTATCCTATACCGACACCTCACGTTATAACCCTTTAAAAGACCTCTTTGATAGTTTATCCTAGGTGCTTACGCCAAGTGGTGGAGGTTTGATCCTTTCCCAAGCCTATGGTAATCTATTTTCTATGACAGGTAGTGAGAGATGTTTTCCATTTCCATATTGTGATATATACTTTATTACACCCGAGAGATGTGAGTATCTAAACACTATTCGTGAGGTGCTAGTGTATAATTTCCGTGCTTGTTTTTGTTTGAAGTGGAATGATTATTTGTTGTAATTACTTTTATATTAGTGTTAAATGACCCCTAACTTGTATTTTAATTAGAATAAAAACGCATTTGCTTAAGGACACGCAAATCTCAAGTGTAAGGGTATTTGATGAAGCAAAAAGTGTACCGCTTTTGGGAGGTCATTTAAGGCCAAAGTCGAGATTATTTGATCAAATATTGCCCTAAATCATTCCTTTTGTCATTTTAGGTACTTTTGAGAGGAATTTTACAAAAGGAAGCATTTTGGACGTTTTTAGAGCGAAAAAGTGAAGAAAACGACAAAGTCTCAAAAGCATGCTGGAAACTGCCTTTGACGGCGTCACAAGGTTTTAGTGACGGCGTCATGAGTTGACAAAGTGGTGGATAAATCAATTACACATGACGCGCCAGAATGTTTTGTGAAGGGGATCTGACGGCATCACGTACAAAATTTCCAAGGCCATCAAGAGTTATCGCAAAGAGTGACGGCCCAGAACCCATATAGAGTGACGGTGTCAGAAGTGGATCTAGGCAATACGAGTATTATTTTGGCGGCAAGTTGACGGCGTCAGAATTAACTCTTGACACCGTCATGATGTAAAATCTATATATAGTTTTCTAGTTTTCATTCATTGTGTACAACTTTAAGGGGATAAACCCTAGCTTTTTCAAGGGTTTCAACCCCTTGTTTCTTCCATGCTTAATTGAAGATAAGTACTTTACCAAATCATTCAATATGTCTATGTGTTGTTTGATTATATCTTATGCTTGTCTTCTCTTTAACATGCTAGGCTAGGTTTTCTTTGTGTTTGCTTAGATGTAATGAAACTTAGATATTGATTATGGGTTGATTGTTTGTTTATAATTGTTGTGGATGAATGAATTCGATGTTAGGCTTAAGAAAACTGGCAGACTTCCAATTGGTAACTTGCTTGAACGTCTTAAGAAACATGATCGGATGTGTACTACGATTATTTGGTTATATTTAATGCATTAGTAACTTCCAAGGATGCCATGTTAGGAGCTTTTAGTCGGCTCGACATAGGATTGAGGTAGAAGCTTATAGAGTTAGGGAAGATCGTACAAGGCCCTACGAATGGTATTAAGGAATATAACCCGTCATCCATGCAATTGTAACAAACTAATCAACCTATAAAAGATAGCTAAGGAGTAATGAAATTTAAGTAAACACAATTTTCTCATTATTGTTTACACCACAAATTGCTTAAGTTTAGTTTATTTTATTTTGATTGCATCTTTAGTTAATTGGGTTAGTTGACTAGCAACTAATTCCGCCCACTCCTTCCAAAACCAAGATTTTTACTTACTTCCCTTGAAATATAAAAATACAAAAAGAATCATCCCTCACCTCTAGACCTAGTTTAATTGAATTTTAACCTTAGCGAAAACTATTCTTTGAGTTGAACGATCAATCCCCTGGTACTTGTTACTATACTATACTACAACGAACAGGTACACTGCCTGGTGGGGATTGAAAGCTTCTCAAGATCCCTTGAGAGGTAAAACCTTTTGCGAGGGCGCAATTCCACGCATCAATAATTATTACGTTACTTTAATAAACGTTAGTTATATTAATTCGCGATACTTAGACTATCTAGGTTCGTGTGTAAGTGCGTTCCAAAGTAAACGGTGATCACAAACGACGTTATGATTATAAAAGTATATCTCGACTAACAAACAAAAATTTTGTTATCGGTAAAAACGGTTTTTAATTATTGTAATGATTCGTAAATCATAAGTTTGTATTTACTATTCATGAGGGAAAATTACGGGAGGTTACATATATAAGCAAGCAAACTCTTTTTGGTAAATCATTCACTTGCTAAGCATCTCAAACAAACATTTTTAAGTCTATACATAAACTCTTTTACAAGTATACTTTCCTTTTTAAGAATATCTAAAATTAGAAATCTAATGTATACTTACATCATCACTTGCATCACACATGTCCCTTCAAGGAAACATGTGTGTAAGAAACATGTTTTATTTTGTATAGATTCATACTCAAGATCTCAAAGTTGACTTTGTGAGATCTTGAGAATATTTTGTTAGATTTTCTAATATCTTGTTCAGGATTCTGTCAGGGCTTCTGGCGGAACCCTCAGGGACAACGGACGGAACCAAAGTATTGGTTCCTCCGTATCCGTAGGTTGGTCTGGAAGTTGGCCTATAAATAGCAACCCACTCTTTGAGTTTTTCTCATCACTCACTATCATAATATATTGCGTATACTTCATTTCTAACTTAGTACGTACACTTTCATATTTGTGAATCTTTCTTTGTAGCAAGAAGATCACGAACTTACAAGCTTCAACACAACGTTGCAAGACTTGTCAAACATAGCATAATGTAAACTAGTAAAGTTTATACATCATTGTATTGTATCCATTTGTTGTGATCGGTTAGTATATTAGTCCTCAAAATACTTAGAGTATCGGGAGTTGTTGTACTTGTAAAAGAACTATCGGGAGTGGTTGAACCCTTGTGAAAGAACTCGACATCTAGCTTAGTGTCGGAAATAATGTGTAAGCGACGTGTAAGGTTTTCTCCGCCGGATAAAGGAGCTTGTTGACTAGTGCAAGAAAACTCTCGAGTTGGATACTCAGGGCGTGGAGTAGGGCAAGGAAAAAGAGTCCTTGTAGCCGAACTACGATAAACAATCATGTTATGGTTTGATCGTTTCTTACTTTTATTCTTGCATATTATTTATTGTTTGGTAAGTCTTAATTGTCGATTACAAGTAAAAGTTTTCAAAGAAAATCAAGTTAAAACCGGTAAACTATTCAACCCCCTTATAGTTTTCCACAGCATTCTCACTAGACAACCGTACAATCTTGCCTATCTCTTTGCTATGCGATTTATGCATCTCAAGGACGATGACAGAAAGTCAATGCCGTATGGGATGCTCCTAACTCGTGTCTACAACTTTTTCATGAACAACTATCCCTACCTTCAAAATGATCAATACAACCTAGTTGTTGGAGTCTTAGAACCTATAACGGAATACCATGTTACACGCTTTGTCAGACCCATGAGAACTATCACACCCCCAAAATACCTGTATGGCAGCGGAATGGAATACCTGGGGGTGACTGTCATAGCATCACAGTTACAGTTACATTAAACGACCTAAAGTGTCGTTTGAAAAATACGTCGTTTGATCATTAAAAACATTCAGAGTTTACAAAACATAGGTCCCAAAAGATGTTGCCAATTTAGGTAAAATAAGTTCAACAAGATCAAACGTTTCATAAGTGCAGATATATATGGTGAGACGCGTCGACTCCGCGACTCCATGAAGGTCCAAATGTATGCAACATGAGCTACCTTAATAACCTGAAAATACATCGCTAAAACGGTCAACATAAAGTTGGTGAATTCCATAGAGTTATAAGTTAAAATGTATGTACAATTGCCATAAGTAGAAAGTAAGGTGACTTGATGTCAAAATGAAGTTACATTGGCTCTTAAGCTCATGACCCCGAAGCTAGACATAACAAGAATTTCGCCCCAAATGAGTGGTTACCAGCCACTCTAATAATGTTAGACATGAAATGCATTCGTAATCGTTGGAGCAACCCAAACACGAATGGAGGACTCACCCACAATAGATCTATTCACTCACTCTCGCTTAAAGGCAAATTAACGATCCATGATAATTATAACACCCCCATATTAGGAACGCAGCGGAAAGGGACATGGGGTGCTATATATCAGTCACATTATACAAATATAGTAAACAACTTTAAAACAAAGTCGTTTTTAAAACTTCACATTCGATAATTTATCAGAGTTAACAAAGGTCCCAAAAGTTTTTAGCATAATCTAAAGTTACAAAAGTTAAAAAGTTTGAAACATTATCGAATGAAAATTTTTATTAAACATGAGCCATCAAGTAAATATCCATTTCTTGCGCCGCCCATCCAAGCCGAAAGTCACTTACGGACCTGAGATAAAACATGCTAAAAGTCAACACAAAGGTTGAGTGAATTCATAGAGTTTAATAAGTAATCAGTTGAATACAAGATAAATCAGTTTAAAATACGATGGGCTACGTTGTTATACGCCCATAATTAAGTTCACATGTAACAAATACAAGTCGGGAAATAAATTTGATTTACAGCATTGAGCTCACGAAACCGAACCTTGACTATGTCTAAATGATGCCCCGCACAAGGGTAATCTTGCCAATTACCCTAAATTCTCAATATTATATGTCCGTTTGACCCACAGATGTCAAATGAGCGCTACTCACCCGGACAGGCTTGTCAAGCCAAATATGCATATTTATAATACTAGCGTTCACACAAAATTAACGGTTCATGATGGGGACTTAAGCAAGAATACTCAATGTCAGATGTCCATAAATCATATAATCGGGTTTAGCATACCAAAAGCTACTTGTATTCAATTTGTAAAACTAGCATGTATCCCCCTCGCGAGGTTTATAAAACATTTAAATCAGTAAAGGCGAGGCTATGAACTCACCGTGAACAAACGAAGTATTATGAAATGAGCAAGTGATGAAAAATAGCCGCAAAGCTTCTACGATGAACCTAAATAGATATACGCTTGTCTTAGGTTTTTGAAAATAAACGTTGATGCAACTTAGCTATATATAAGTTATTATCTTATCTACGCTTGGTACATAATTTCTAAATATATCTCAAGTTTTAGTTTACCACTTAAAAGTTATAAAATTTCAAGTAATAATCTTATATTTGATCCTAAGTCCATGTATATGTTGTGAAAGTCCAATATAATCCTATGGTTCAAATTTGGTCCATGAGTCAAGTGTTAGCCAAAAAGTTCACATTAAACTTGAGGGTTCAAAATTTATATTAGGTGGTTCAAAAATGTATTAAAGGTCCAATTTTTATAAAGTGTATAACATTTTTATATTTTTTTATTCTAGAGCTGTTGGAATTTTTATTAACTTGTACATGTAAAAATATTCGTCATTTGCAAACCGTAAGTCCAAAAATAACGTTCTTTATATCCTCGGAAAGGTATTAATATGTACTAACAAGTTTTGTAGGTTTTACTAAGCCAATAGTTACATAACATTAGTAAAACTATTAATTTATCCATACTATTCAGTCCATCAGCTTTCAAAATTACAACAGTCCCACAAAAATTGCGATAACTAGAGTTCTACAAGTCCAATTAATTCCCCGTTTGCGGCCATGTTTAAGTTAAGATGTTACCTACATTTCATAAAACTGGGCGAAGTAGTGAAAATGAACATATCACTGATATTTTTACCATTTAAATCTGCTACTCAAAATCTGACATGTTTCACGAAAATATTTCTAGTTTAATCATCGTAATGAGTTATTCGATGAAATACCCGTCAAAATGACCACAAGACATAGGACTACAACTACATATTTTTAGTTTAGGTCCAATGTTTACTGGTTAAATCAGTTTATTATGTTTTTACCCCTGATTCAGAATCACAGTTGCATGTCTAGTCCTTTAGGGTTTTTATTGTTTTCTAAGCTATGTACCAAGCTGAACCAAGCATAATAACTTATATAATATTTAAATACATCAAGATGTATAAAATTTATAGAAGTGAAAAATAAAAATAAAAATAAAAGGAAAAGTTAGTGAGGAGTTTCTTACAAAAGTGATGAACAAGCAAAAATTACAAGAACAAGGATCAAGGAACCATCAAAGTCACCAACAAGTAACCCTTGCACCCTTTCTTCAACACTTTTACCCAAGACGTATACCCTTGATAATATCTTAAAATCACAGCCCCTAAACCATCTTGATCAAAACTTGGAACAACTTCCCAAAGAAATCAAGAAATGATGAGATTTGATGATGTTTTGAGTGTAATAAACCAAGAACAAGACTAGGCCTTCAATATCTTTAATCCAAGATCAATATATTAGTAAAATGATTGATGAAATATCTTTATTTTTACTGTTTTGGATCGTTGGTGTCAAGAGAAGGAGAGATAAGTTAGTGGTGATGGTGATATAAACAAGAAAAATGAGGATTTGTGTGTATTATATAGTATGTATGCATGCAAAAAGGGTCTAACCAAGTGTCAAGGTAAGACACCCCACAAATACACATGTATTGGCTATTTTATTTCGTGGTTTTGGTGGGTGGGGGGTTGAGTTGGTTTATTTTGTATAAAAACTTGAGCTACGAAGTGTAGTTTGATCCCGGTAATTGAAAACATGTAGTTTTTAAGACGCGAAACGTAAAAACAGTAAGTAATAAAATGTGAAACTTATAAAAATGATAAAACTTGTTATCATATCATATTAGACTATTTTAGAGGTGTTGAGGTTGACGGAGGGTTTAAATGTTGTTAAAACTTTAACCGTGAGTCGAAAACACGTTTGGTGACACCGGTTCTTGATAAAAGCGACGTAAGCTATAAAAACGACACGACAAGTATAAAACTCATTTGTAAGCGTGAAATAGTATAAAAATTCATAAAATATATAAATTATCATAGTCTAGGGTTGGTTCACTTTGTTAAAACCATAAAACATAAATTTAAATAAATCGCATAAAACGTAAAAGGTGCAAGGTTTACGTAAAAATGAAAAAAGTGAATTATGACTTTTAAAATATAATTGTAAGGAAACAATGGTGCATAGAAAGTGTGTATTGGACCTAGTCTAGTCGCGGTTGAATGAATTGAACGTGGACGAAGTTAATTATTTAAAAATAGAATAGTTAAATAATAAAATATTAAAATTAATGACATGAAAATTTTGAAATGTCACAATAATATAAAGGGGACTTAGTGTGGTATGATAGCAACTTAAGCAATGTATGAAGATTTAGCTACTTTGGCATGTACAAAAATAAATGATGCAATGTATTCTCCCCCGTGGGATTTGAAATCAAAATATTGAATTAAAAACGGGGCTATGAAAACTCACCTTGAAGTGATGATGCTATGAGATGAAATGATAGGGACAACAAGGAACGAAATCAACCGCAACCTATGATGAATGATAATGATCTAATTTAGATCATGAAATGATGTAGAGAATATGCATGCACATGATACCTATACCACTCATAACTTGAAATTACTAGTTATAGTCATAGTAAAATGAGAGGATCACTTTATCTGATCACACACTATGGGTGTTGGACCTTTTAATGTGTAAATATGATACTTTGAGTGAATATGATTAAGTATGCGGAATCTACTTAATCACACTTAGAATGTTTATTGGAAATGGAACTGTGATGCTTGTGTTTATTTAACAAAGAACAATGAAAGTATTTCACCAAACGATTCAATATTATTCAGAATAATACGAGTGATCTTCACTATCACTAGGGTTACAAAGACCTTGAATCTTATGTTTTGTTCTATTGTTTTTCTCTATGTATATGTCTATATCTATCACACTTTTATCACGCACTTTTATCACATATCTAAGATCTTCCTTTTATAGTCCAAGGAAAGATCTTTTACAATCTATATCACTCATCTAATTTACTAGCTTATGACTAAGCTTCATTCTAGCTAGTTGATGACTTATCATGTTAGTCATTAAGATACAACATGTATCTAGGATTACAACTCACTTGGAGTGTTCAATTTGATGACTACAACAAAGATATTATCTTGTATATGAGTCAGCAGAATAAGCTGTACTTATCTACACAGTTGTTGGTATGAGTCATAGTAGCATCAGCAGAATCCATCAGCAGAAACACCTTCAGTAGAAACCTTCTTCAGCAGAATCCATCAGTGGAAACGTGCTTTGTGCTTTATCAGCAGAAAAAGACTTGATGTATTTCCTTAAACCCTTATACTGATTCTTCTGATTTATTTAATTCCCAACAATCCTCCCCTAAACATGTGAATTACATTCAAACATGTTTTTCTGAATTAAATGAGGACTTTGTGAAGATCTTTCAAACACTTCATTGTCAGATTTGTGATCTGAACTTTCTTCTCTTTTGAGTGATTGAATGTCTTTCTCTGTAACTCATCTTCTTTCTGTTCTTTGCTCCAATCTTGGACTAAAAGATGGTGCAATTTTCAACTTGAAGAATTATAAGAGTCAATGATGCTGTGTATCTTGGATGCTTGTTCCAAGAAGTAGAAATCATCTTTCAGCATATCTTTGGAAGTGATGAACAAACGTAGTGTACTGAACTTGAAACCTTTCATCTTTTGATCTAGATAGAACTTTCTCCTATCAGCTCTGTTCTTGTTCTTTATGAGTAGAAACCATGTCATCATCTTGTATGCTCTTATCTTTTCCTCTTTTTCTTTGGTTAATCTTCCTTTAAAGGGCTTTTGTAACCTCCCCTGAGATTTATTTCTCCCCTGAGCAATTTCCTCCCCTGTTTGGAAGATCTCTCACAATCATATCATATCATCTGATTTAGCAAATTCCATGTTTTCAGACAATTTGTACATGAAGCCATCAATTCCTTAAGAGTTTAAGATTCTGCCCTCATCACTTCTAGGTGTGTTAACTCCTATGAGAGGTGATTCAATGGAAGTTTTTGACTCATGGTCCATCTGTTGATGGTTTTTAAAGTCATCTTTTGAAAATCCTTTTAAGAAACTTTTGCCTTAGCAGTATGAATATGATTCTATTATGAAAAATCACACTGCTTACAACCATTTTGAAGGGATTAAGTGCGGTAACTAACACTTAATCTAAATTTCGGTTTAAAGCAACCTCTGGTTGTGTGAGAACCAATGTATTCAGTTATAAATAACTGCCTGTGTACAGATAAACCTATTCAAAAGGCTTTCTTTACAGGGTTTCCAGCTCGTGGCATTTGTTACCTCTAACATAAGTGTTAGATTCACTGTTGCTCGCTGTTCTTTCTATCAGATATCCTTAGATTAGTCACATTATACTTGAGAGTATAAAATGATAGAAAGTGAGTTGTATCAGTTACTAACTGATCAACTAATTTATCAATTCAATGTGAAACATCATAATCAGATTTCAAGAAAGAAGTTTTAAGGAGTTTTGAAGTCCCAAACTTTTTCTATCATGAACCTATTATATCAGCAGCAATGATCAGCTTTTAGCAGCAATGATAAGCAGCTTTGATCTGCAGATTTCACTTGAAATAGCCTTTCAGCTCAAACATTCATACCTGAAACTGTTAGTCTAAAACCAAAAGAACAAAGTACAAAGTACTTGTCTTGAATTAGAATTATGTATAAGACTAATTGTATGAATAACTTTAAATTGGTAATAGTAGTTTTAGATGACAAAGTTGGATGCATTAACAAAATCTATATACAAGAACACATTATATTGAAAATTTTAAAGATTAGGCATTCCAATACCTGCTACCAAGTACTGAAATCTACCAACATCAAAAGCTTTTGTAAGAAGATCTGCAAAGTTTTGTTCAGAAGCAATTTTCATTACTTGTATTAACCTCTTTTCATTGCAATCTCTAATAAAATGATGTCTAATTTCAATGTGTTTTGTTTTAGAATGTTGCACTGGATTTTTAATAATGCAAATTGTACTACTATTATCAATATGAATAATGGTATGTAAGAAATTGTGCCCATAATCAAGAAGTTGGTTTTGAAGCCATAGGACTTGACCACAACAATTTGCAGCAGCTACATATTCAGCTTCAGTTGTTGAAGTAGCCACCATTGTCTGCTTCTTACACTGCCATGAGATAAGTCTACACCCAAAGAATTGACATCTTCCTGTTGTTGACTTTCTGTCCAAGCTAGCACCAGCATAATCACTATCTGAGTATACTACCAAGTCAAAAGAAGACTCCTTAGAATACCATAGACCCAACCTAGGTTGACCCTTGAGATATCTAAAAATTCTCTTGACTGTTGTTAAATGAGAAACCTTAGGAGTTACTTGATATCTTGCACAAGCACAAACAGAGAACATGATATCAGGTCTTGATGATGTAAGATACATCAAAGAACCTATCATAGATCTGTATGTGTGTACATCCACATTAGTTCCTTCTATATCTTTAAGAAGTGGCTTCTCAGGATCAATTGGTGTGCTTGCTGTTTTGGAATCAGCAAATTGAAACTTTCTAAGAATCTCTGCAACATATTTGTCTTGACTAATAAAGATTCCTTCTCTTGATTGTTTAACCTGCAGACCCAAAAAGAATGTAAGTTCCCCCATGGAACTCATCTGAAACTTATTGTGCATAAGCTTCTCAAACTCCAAACACATCTCCTTCCTTGTAGATCCAAAGATGATATCATCCACATACACTTGAACTAGCAAAAGATCCTTCTTATGCTTCTTGGTGAAAAGTGTCTGATCTATCTTGCCTCTTTGAAATCCATTTGAAATTAAGTAGGAAGCCAGTGTTTCATAACAAGCTCTTGGTGCCTGATGTAGGCCATATAGAGCTTTCACAACCTTGTACACTTTATCTGGATGGTCAGGATCAACAAAACCAGGAGGTTGTGAGACATACACCTCCTCTTCAATAGTACCATATAAGAAAGCACTCTTGACATCCATTTGATAAACTGTGAATCCCATAAATGAAGCATAAGCCAAAAAGAGTCTAATGGCTTCAATCCTTGCTACTGGAGCAAAAACTTCTTCATAGTCTATCCCTTCTTCTTGTGTGTACCCTTGAGCTACTAATCTAGCTTTATTTCTTATCACTATGCCCCTTTCATCCCTTTTATTCCTAAAAACCCATCTAGTGCCAATTACTCTAACACCACTTGGTAAATCAACTAGCACCCAAACCTTTTGAATCTTAAACTGAAGAAGCTCCTCTTGCATAGCCTCCAACCAGCTTAAATTCTCTAGGGCTTTATGAATATTCTTTGGTTCATCTTATGAGAGAAAACATACAAATAAGCAAGAGTTTGAAAACTCATGCTGTTTTGAAGCATAAAGGGCATCAAGAAGCCCTTGTTGATCTGAATACATCAATTGTTGTCTTGTCTTTACTCCTGATTGTACATCTCCAATTACATTGTCCAGGGAGTGGACTTTGTGAATCCTTGAGTGTGGAGTAGAAAGAACTTGATAATCAGGTGGAAGGTTGTTGAAATCCACCTCATCTTCTGAGAGATTTGCTTGTGTTTCTTCTGATGGTCCATCAGCAGAAACATTTTGCTCATCAGCAGGAACGATTTACTTATCAGCAGAAACAGCAGTGTTACTTCTGACTTGAAACTCTTGTTCCTTAGCTCTTTCTTCCTTGTATTCATCTTCAACATCTTCTTTAGAATTTCCAGAAGAAGATTCACCATTAATTGAAGTTGAATCCACACTTGTATTTGTCCATATTGGCATTATCACATAATCTTGATCTGTCTCCTTCTCTAATCCTTCTCCATTTGTTGCATCAGCAGTTTGTGAACCTGAAAATTCATTAGTTTCTGCAACAAAAGGCACATAATTCATTGATTTGGATAGAGTCTCAAGATCAAATAGCCATTTGGGACCTTGACCTTCTACATTGGTTTTATTTTCCAAAAACTTCACATGTAGATTTTCTTCTACTCTTCTAGTTCTCATGTTGTATACTCTGAATGCTTTGCTATTTATAGAATATCCAACTAAGAATCCTTCATCTGCTTTTCCATCAAATTTTCCAAGATGGTCTAAGGTATTTAGAATTGTCACATGACATCCAAAAGGTCTAAGAAATCCTATTTCAGGAGTTCTACCTCTAAAAAGTTCATATGATGTCTTATTGTGAGGTTTTACAACTAAAACTCTATTTTGAACATAGCAAGCAGTGTTGACTGCTTCTGCCCAAAAAGTTATAGGTAACTTAGAGTCAGCTAACATAGTTCTAGCAGCTTCTATTAGTGTTCTATTTTTCCTTTCAGCAACTCCATTCTGTTGTGGAGTTCTTGCAACACTAAATTCTCTTTTAATACCTTTTTCTTTGTAGAAATTATCCATAACTCTATTTTTAAATTTTGTCCCATTATCACATCTAATGACTTTTACTCTTTTGCTTACTAGGTTTTCTATCTCTGTAATGAAGGTCTTAAGGATGCTAGAAGTCTCATCCTTGGTACCTAAAAAGAATACCCATGTAAATCTACTAAAGTCATCAGTAATAACTAGACAATATCTTTTATGCAACAAACTTCTAACATTTGTAGGACCAAATAAGTCCATATGCAGCATAAACAATGATTGATTGATAGAGTTAAAAATTTTGGGCTTACAAGTGGCTTTATGTTGTTTGCCTTTAAGACAAGCAATGCATGTTTGATCATTTTCAAATCGTTTTTGAGGTAAACCTCTTACCAAACCATCTTTGACAATTTTATTTATGGTTTTGAAGTTAATATGACCAAGCCACCTATGCCATTTGATAGATTCATCCAATGTGGCCTTAGCAATAAGACAAGTAAGAGAATCTTTTGGAACAATCTTCTTCATATCAACACTGTACATGTTGCCTTTTCTTGGAATTCTAAGAAGTGCTTGACTTTCATCAGGCATCTTAAAATCAGAAGAAAATACAAGACATTCAGTGTCAGTAAAGAGAACTTTGTTCTTTTTGTCACACATTTGTGGGACACTAAAAAGATTATACTTAAGCTCTTGCACATAATACACATCTTCAAAATCTAGTTTATCGATTTTAATAGTACCTTTACCAGTAATTTTTCCTCCAATTCCTCCTCCAAAGGTAACATAGCCTCCATCTACTGATTGAAAATTTGAGAGATAAGACTTGTTGCCTGTCATGTGCCTTGAACATCCACTATCTGAGAATCCTTGATCTTCATTATCTGCTGATGAATGTCCCTGCACATAAATAAAGGAATTAGTTTTGTTTTGGGATCCAAACCATTTCTGACTTGGATCTGCCTCTTGCATCAATGGGATGTAATCTTTTGAGAATTGTTGATGCAACATTGGATTTAAGAATCCAACATGCTGAGGCCTTAACAGCATTTGCCCTGTTTCCCTTAGCAGTAATATGAACTGTTTGGCAATCAGCAGAAACTGATGGCTTTGCAGTTGTATCCTTTGGTTTCCAAACTTGTTTTTGGACCACTGCTTTTGTTTGAATGGGCCTTTGAACAATATTAGATGCATGTTTGAAAGTTGTTTGTGCACCCTTAATTGTTGATTTTGGGTAAACAATCATATATGGTTTTTCAGTAGAAACCATTTTCCTTTCAGCAGGAACAGTTTTTGCTCTATTAGCAGGAACTGCTTTTGTGACTGTTTTGGGTTTTGATCTTTTAGAATTAGAGTGAAAATGAGATTTAGGTGTTTGCCTTTTGTAGTTCACTCTATTACTTTCATACCCATATACCCATTGGTTGCAGAAAGCTGCAAGATGGTCAAAACTACCACATGTGTAACAAACTTTGTTATCTCTGTGTTGGAGAGACTTGAGGCTATACCAATTCCTTTGGTTACCTCTGGGTTTGTTTATGGTTATATATTGTTCACAATATCTTACTGGTTGCCTAACATGTTTTTCATTGGTCTTAGGCCTATCAGTATTGTGTTTGACTATCTTAGGAACTTTTGTTCTTGCTTTCTTGACCACTTCAGGTTTAGACATAACCTGTTGAAACTTTTTATCATCAGATGTTGAGTCCTTAATGATTGGACCATCTGACTTTCTACAAGAACACACCTTGTCCTTAGGAAGTGAAGTTTTACTTAAATTTTCACTTTCTTTCAAAGGTTCAACAACTACATTAGATTTTGGTTGAACACCATATTTTAATTCAGGTAGTTGAAATTCAAGCAATCCTGTGTGTTCTAGGTCAATTCCTGGGGGTGAAGGAATACCTCTATATGGTGGAGGAACAGATTTGTATCCAACACCAGACTTAGCTTTATTAATTACTTGACATTCAATTAAGTTAGTCACACCCTTAGATGCATAATCTAGTGTTTCTACACTCATTTGAATATTCTCTTTAGCCTTGCTAAGCCTATCTACTTCAGCTTTTAAGTTACAAATGTCATTATTTTTAAATATTATTTCTCTTTCAAGAAGAATTTTGACATCAGTAAAGGTAGATTCATTTGTTCGAAAATGTATGACTTGTTCCTCTAGAGTAGCTATACCTCTTTTATGATTTGTTAAGCTATGAGCTGTATCAATTAATTCTTTCCTTTGATTCTCATAACGTTTGGTTAAGGTTTCTAAACTTTTAAGAGCAGAACAATTATTTGAACAAACTTTATCAGGTTGTACCTCTGTAGAAAAAGCCATAAGAGCTGTCTGAGGAGAAGCTTCTTCTTCTTCATCAGCAGTAAAGCTCCAATCAAATCCTAATCCATCAATAGCTACCATAGCCTTTGGATTGGTTGATTCCCCTGTCTTGGATTTGCTTCCAAAACCTCTATTCTTGCTATCTTGTTGTCTTGGCCTTCTACATTCTCTTGAGAAGTGCCCCAACATATGACAGTTATAGCATTCTATCTTTGACTTGTCAAAACCAGCAGTATCATTGCTGCTGATGGTGAGTTTCTTCCCCGTCCTCTGATAGAATTTCTTAGCCCTCATGCTAAGAAGAGAAATTTGCCATTTTAGGTCCATCTCTTCTAAATCATCATCATTGATTTCTAAGAGATCTTCATGAGTAAGCATGAACCCATTATTCTGACTTGTGAAAAAGGCACAACAAGCCTTTTCATTCAATATACCAAAGGTACTGCTTGATGAACTAGCAGCACCAGCTCCACTATCAACCTTGTCATCTTTAACTGGGTTTGAGATACTAGGAGATGACATAAAAGCCATGTTCCCAGTATATGAACTAGAGACACCAGTTTTCTTTACTTCTTGTTCCACAATTTTAAAGTTGCAATACAAATCCATAAGATCCATAGTGTCTATGTCTGGTTTATTCTTCCAAACAACAACATGCATAGCCCACTCTTCTGGTAAGCTTCTCAGAAATTTTAAGTTTAAATCTTCTTGAGGTATATCAAACCCAAGAACAGCAAGTTGACTCACAATTTTCTGTAGCCTTGTAAACATGTGGTCAAGAGATTCATTCATGGTTGATGAGAAATTTTCAAACTGCTGCTTGAGAAGGGTTTTCTGGGTCTTCTTGGTGGCTTCATTCCCTCCATATCTTGCAACTATTGCCTCAAATAATGACTTGGCATCTTTGAATTTGCTGAAGTTTATAAGTTGATCATTTGGAATGGTCATCATCAGCATACTTCTGGCCTTGAGGTCATTCTTCTTCTTTATTCTTTCATCAGCAGTTGTAGGGATAGTTTGAACAACTGAAATTTCCCTACCTTCAACTGTTGATAAAGTGGTTGTGGGTTTGAAAGAGTTTCCATTTTCAATGATTTCCCAGAGTGTGTAATCCTGCACCTGGAAAAACTGTTCTATTCTTAACCTCCACAATTCAAACTCATTCTGTTTGAGAACTGGCAACTTTGCAGCAACATTTGTTTGAATAGATTCTGTATCCATTTCTTCTTCTTCTAAATCAAAAGTATCAACCTGGAAGCTCTGATACCAACTGAGAGGATCACTTTATCTGATCACACACTATGGGTGTTGGACCTTTTAATGTGTAAATATGATACTTTGAGTGAATATGATTAAGTATGCGGAATCTACTTAATCACACTTAGAATGTTTATTGGAAATGGAACTGTGATGCTTGTGTTTATTTAACAAAGAACAATGAAAGTATTTCACCAAACGATTCAATATTATTCAGAATAATACGAGTGATCTTCACTATCACTAGGGTTACAAAGACCTTGAATCTTATGTTTTGTTCTATTGTTTTTCTCTATGTATATGTCTATATCTATCACACTTTTATCACGCACTTTTATCACATATCTAAGATCTTCCTTTTATAGTCCAAGGAAATATCTTTTACAATCTATATGACTCATCTAATTTACTAGCTTATGACTAAGCTTCATTCTAGCTAGTTGATGACTTATCATGTTAGTCATTAAGATACAACATGTATCTAGGATTACAACTCACTTGGAGTGTTCAATTTGATGACTACAACAAAGATATTATCTTGTATATGAGTCAGTAGAATAAGCTGTACTTATCTACACAGTTGTTGGTATGAGTCATAGTAGCATCAGCAGAATCCATCAGCAGAAACACCTTCAGTAGAAACCTTCTTCAGCAGAATCCATCAGTGGAAACGTGCTTTGTGCTTTATCAGCAGAAACATACTTGATGTATTTCCTTAAACCTTTATACTGATTCTTCTGATTTATTTAATTCCCAACATAAAATATATTCCATACTTAGGAAAAATAAGTCCAACTAGACTAATAAAAACTAGTCGTAGTATATCGTATATAGAATGTTAGTTTTATATTCCTTGCTTTGAAAACCTTGAAATAACGTCTAATAGTCGTAAAAATAAACTTGTAATCACTAGTACTTCATTAGTTATGAATTTGGCACTTTGGTAGTATTTCTAGAAAATCTAGGATTTAGTACGTAGAAGTATTATTATTTCTATTAGTGACTATATATATATATATATATATATATATATATATATATATATATATATATATATATATATATATATATATATATATATATATATAGTTTTGACGATTTTAAAACGTGTATAACTTTGTCGTTTTAAGTTCATTTTCTTCGTTCTTTATATCCACGGATTCGTTTTAGTATGTACTAGTATATTTTTGATAGCTCGGCTTCTCTAGGTTACGTCTAACGCCTCGGTTTGTCTGATGAAAATCGTCCAACAGCATGAAATTTTCAGAAAAATAGTTTTCGTCATTAAACTTGCAAAAATCATATCTCCTTCGTTATAAATCCGTTTTAGTTCGTTCTTTCGCCAAAAGTTTTGTTCTTGAAAGTATTTTGTAACTAATCTTTGGTTAAAAATCTCCCTTAAGTTACTGAGTTTTCCAGATTTTACATTTTGGGACAGTAGGTTTATAAACATGTTCTAAACTCATTTCCAATGTTCCAAACTAGTTTCTAATCCACCCAAATCACTTCCAATCACCACAAATCTAGTTTATTCCTACCATACACCTTCTTAAGGTGTCATGGGTTCTTAAACATCATCAATCAAGTAGATCTACCAAGGGTTTCCATTTCTAGTGTTTAAAAGATATAAAAGTTTAAATAGAGTGGTATAAACTGGCATATGCATGTAGATCTTGTATAAATATCATATGATCATAAAGATAACTTGAAGAAATTATGAAAAAGAATTTTGATAACTTACTTTGAAAGATTATGGAGCTTGGATGATGAAAACCTAATGATCCTTGAGTTTATATTACAAAACCCTAACAATGATCACTATATAATCTAGATTTAATCTTGTTCTTGGAAAAATTTATGGTTCTTGCTTCTTTTTGTTCTCGGCCGTGGGTTATGATGGAGAGGAAGAGAGAATACTTTTGTTTTTGCTTCTAAAATTTATGAGGTGTAGATGATAAGCATGGATAGATATTTACCTAAGTTTAATCATATAAAAAGGTAATTAAAGCATGAGGTTAAAAAATGCATATGATGTCCATGGGGGGGGGGGGGGGGGCATGTGGCCTGCTTGACAAAGAGGAAAAAGAAGGCAAAAACTAGCTAGGATTTAGTGTAGTGTAAATGTAGTTTAGTTGTAGTTTTAGTTAGTTTAGTTACAATCGGGTACCGGGTTTGCTAGAAATAAATTTTAACTAAGTTAACGGGGACTTAATAAAGTCATAGAAATAATAAAAATATGTTGGGTACAAAAATTGAGCGTTTGGATAATTATCGTTTAGTTTTCATGAAAACCGTCGTAATTATATTAAACTTACGATATAAATTTAATAAATTCCCAAAATACCGGGTAAATGAATTGTATAATTTTTGTGACGTTGTAAGGAGTTTAAAAATATATCAGAACCATCGTGGGGATTTTTAGATATGTTGGTTATATTTATTAATCGCGTATTAACGTTTAATTAAAATAAATATACGTAAAACGTTAAATATACCAAAAATATTAATATGAATATTCTACGAGTGGTATAGTATGCAAATGCTATTATGATGATATGTAGACTATTTCTAGTTCGTATGAAATGTCCCTAATAATAATGTATGAATTCGCACCTGAACCAATCCGGTTACGCGAATTTAAATACTCGTAAACTAAATTTACGATGAAATGAGCAATGCACGTGAATAGTGTTTTCTTTCCGGAAATGAATAGTGTTTGGTGAATAGTAAAATTTTTGAACGCTTCTCAGAATATCAAACTGACCTAAAAAATGATGAATAGTGTTTTGATGAATAGTGATTTATGAATAGTAAATTGTCGAAGTTTGAAAATGACCTGAAATGGTGAGTTGTGACAGTCGCCCACCCAAAAAGGAATTTAGTTTTTGAATTCAGATGGTGTTGGTCTCGGAAATAGACTTGGTGAAAAGATGTGGATACTTGAGTCGCATTTAGTCTTCTCGTTCCCAAGTAAACTATGGACCTCTTCGAGAATTCCAGCGAACTTTCACGATAGGAATTCGACTCTGCTTCTACTGTTCAACTTAACTGTCCATGATTTCTACTGGTTCTCTTACCAGGTTTGCGTTGGTCTTTAGGTTGGATTCCTTCCAATGAAATCATGAGTCACTAATCTGAAAGTCATTTCTCGGGATTTGAAATTGTGAAACATGTTTGTATAACCTTCTTTTCTCTAACAAGGCTCAAGTCTGACGGCCACTAGGCCTACTCTGTCTGAAATATTAGATGTTCCAGTATATATTGGGTTTAACTTCCCGAATTTTTCTGAATAGCATCATGCCTTTCCTATGCCGAACTTTCAACATGATCCTGCCATTAACTTGAAATTCTAAGGGTTTACAACTTATCGACTTGTAACTAATTCTTGATTTGCAGGAAATTCCTGATTATTTCATGAGTGCTTACAGGAACAGTGAGTTTGGCTTTTTCCGCGTTCGGTCCATCAATAGATGATCAGCGCTTCTTGAGGTTTACAATGTGATATGGGCAATATATGTTGTTGAACTCTGCCAGAACTCAAATTTGTATGTCAGCTGGTCAATTCTAAAATGAATCTTAAATGGTCCAATATACTAGAGGTTCAATATCTCGTGTTACCGAAATTATATCATGCCTCTCCAAGGCAAAGCTTTCAACTTAGTTCGTTCTCCCACTTGAATCTAGATGGTTTGCTGTTCCGGGATACCCAATCCCCTTGATGTGCGTCATGCACCAACCCCAATTCTACCAGTTTCTCGTTGCTTGTAACTGGTTCTTGACTTGTGAAATTTCCTTTGTTGTTCCATAGTTTAGTTCTAGACCAGTGAATTTAACTTTCCGATTTCGGTCTGAGAATTGGTAATTGGTACTTCGATCATAGAGTGCATCAAATGGTGTAGTCTCTGCTCTCCCGCGATAACTATGTTTGCAAATGAATTTGATTTTTGGTAAATGGTTAGTCCAACCATTTCTAGAGTCAATCACTCATGCTCTTAGCATATCTTTCTTATGTTTGAATTGTCCTTTCGATCTGACCATTGGTCTGAGGATGATAGGCGGTGTTTACATCTAAATGGGGTTCCGAAGGAAATCTTAAAATGATTGCTAGCAGTTTGAGGTGATTCGATCACCTTTATTAGGAATAATTAAAACGGTTACAATGAATCTGGTGACTAATTCCACAACGTTCTATCTTTCGAACTTGGCGTTATCTGAAGGAGAGAGAATATGGGTAACAATTTTTTATTCCTTGTGTTTTGTTCCAACGGATGATAAGACATGTGTCTTTCTTTGCCTATTGGGCTTTGTCTCAATTACTAAAGTTCGTAATTGATTTATGGTGTCCCTCCTAATTTCCTTCATCACCCATTCCAAGGTTCTCTATTGTCAAGTCACAAAATCCTAAATGCATAAGCAATGTAGTATGGTGATTAGTTTTGGAAATTTGTCTCGCGATTGTGTGGGTTTTGGTTGAAATCTTTTTCTGAATAAACGAATTTAGAAAATGGAGCTAATGGTTTACTAAGTAATATCTTTCTTGCTGATTTAAAATTCAGTAGTTATGAAATGTGAAACCGTTTTCAAACATGTTGTGATTAGGAATGTTTACCAAAGTTTGACATTTATATATTTCTTGTTGTACAATAGTTTTGCTAAATATTGACCAAAAAGGATCGTACTTGTACAAAATAGGAATTTCAGAAATTATTTTCTACAAGATATGTGATTTGTATAAACACAAATTTTAAATCAACTTCATTCAAAAGTGAAAGTATTAACAAGGATAAAATAGTAGGATAGGTAATGTTCGCATAAATGCATAGATGTCTAACGTTTAGTTCCTGAGGTTGGATAATGCCTATTGGTGGTTATCAGACAAAACTACAAGCCTAGGTATTCAAACTAACTTAAGTCCTGAAATAGTTTATCGTTGAAAGTATTATCATGTTGGCAAAATATATATTCGGGTCGGATCCCTTTCTTGGTATGAAAATGAGGTTATCTGAAATTTCTAGAGAACACAACTCCTTAGGGGAATCCATATCGATATTCTTAATTTAAACAATTATCTTTAGTGAAAACTCATTACAGAGAAGTTTGCGTTTGGATGAGGCCATGTTTAAATGGAACACTCTACAATATCGATTAGGAGGCTTGGTTTATTTCTATAGTGTTGCTTAGAGTACCTTCACATTGTGTTCGATCCTGTAGCTCAGTCTAGCTAGTACCTTTGAATAATAAAATTGGACAACTAGGTCGGAGATGGTGAGTCGGATGGTCTCGTGATATCTTAGGATTGTTGTTGAGTTATGAATTTTCTTAGTCCAGGTTTAGTAGTTCCGTAATCCTTTTATTGTTTTTCTTGCATTGAGGAATCCTCCTAGTACTTGATATGGAAAGTCTCTCCTAGAGAAGTCATTGGAAAGTTCTAACTTAATGGCTGAGTGAGTGACAGGTGGGGTAAGTATCCAAGGAGAGCTTGTCAGAAAGAGACGTTTATGAAAGAGTTTACTTGTTTACAACGTGTAACACCCCCAAAATATCGCAGCGGAAGACTGTGTCATAGGGGTGCTACTTCATAATACAAAGTACAAGGTATAGAAACGAACTCTAAATGAGATGTTTTGAAAAGTTACCATTCGATTAATAAATTCCGAGATACAAACTTGAGTTCCATAATACAATACATAAGAGTTTTAAAACATATCGAATGGTAAAGATAAAAGCATAAGTCTTCAAAACATGCCAAGCGACTCAATGCTCCATGCAACAGCTATCAACTTATAGACCTGAGATAAACATGCTAAAGTGTCAACACAATGGTTGGTGAGTTCATAGAGTTTGTCATAAAATAGTTAAAAAAAAACCTCAAAAGAATGTTCACACAGCAAAGGCATTGAGAATCCACTCAGTTGCAAGTCCCGCCATAAGAGACTTGCAACCTGTGTGTTCACAACCCACTGCTAATATATATGGTATAATAAAGACATGTATAAGTTCATCAAAACAGTTTAGCAATTTGTCGTGAGTCTACACTTCATCTCCGAAGACCTCACGTTTATGATGTATCCAACATTCGCAAATGTTAGGATGTATCAATAGCCTCAATTGTCATCCAACAACTTAATTTGGAGCCACCGGAAGTCTCAATGGTCATCCAGCAACTTAATCTGGAGCCACTGGAAGTCTCACAATCAAGTATAATGCAATCATGTATATATGACATCAAGTATAATGCGATCAAGTATAAGACAATCAAGTATTAAACAATCAAGTATAAAACAATCAAGTATAAATGTTTTGAGTATTTGTACAAGTAAGCAAGTAGTTGTGCATGTATCCCCCCCCCCCCCCCAAAGAGTTAAAACAAGTATGAAAAAGTAGGGGCTATGACTCACCTTAAGCTTAAGTGATGTGAAATCAAAGTGGTAGTCGAATCGTGAAAGTCTCTAAGAGCAGCCTATAATAGAACGTTGCGACTTAGGTTTGGAGTAACGTCTAAGAATACGAAGAATTGCCTATATATGTCTTGCATAATGTTCATGATGTAGTACTTAGTATATAGCGTAAGTCTTTGAATATAAATGGTTTATGAAACATGTATAAGTTGTATATCTCTTACTACCGTTCGGGCCGACATAATTCAGAAGTCATGGAGTAAACGTTCGAGGAGCCAGGACACTTTAATTCGTAAATCCACAACTCATCTCGATGGCTTACTTAATGAACTCCTCACACGAGGCTCCCTACTATTGTAGTATTTGATAACAAATGTATAAGTTTTGATCCGAAAAGTTACATGTCCAATATTTGAATAAACTTAGAAAAGTCTATTTGTACATGAAGATTGTTATTAGGGTAAGTTTATTATAATTTGTATCTCATGGTTCTTTAGGTGAAGTAGATCCAAATTGTTTGTTTAAGTTATCGCCAACTCCTTGTTTCATGTTTTCGCCTAAGTAAGTTTATATGGTCATTTAGTCATGACTTCGTCGTGACCTTGGTCATTGTACCATGGTCTTGAGACTCAACCTTGGCTTTAGCCATGGTTGTGGTCTTGGCTTTAGGTCATTAGACCTTTTGGTCTAAGTAAATCATAACTATAATATAATGACTTTGGTCCAAAATGGGCTGTTAAGATTTTGAAGAAAATTATCACTTGGAAAGCGTTTTCAGGGCTCGAGCTTCATTGTTCCTGAACGAAAACGTCGTTCCGGACAAATTTTGTGTTTTAACTTTTTGATGAATCGGACCAGAAGGGTGACTTTAAAAATCAAAATTTGATCAGAATGCTATTTGGGCAGTTTTGCCGTTTTGGTTTCGCTAGCTTCAAATGGTCATAACTTTTGACTCGGGTACTCGTTTTGGGTGATTCAAATTGCTATGTTTTCCTTGTTAAGTCCTCTTTAACAGTAAGTAAGTGTCAAATATCAAAGTTATACTATTTTGGTCGTGGTTCTCCATAAAAATCACTAGTTTGCTTGTTTACTTGTCATAAGTTAACATATGTATACCAATACTTGTTTTATCCATTTTTAAACATCATGAACACAATAATAAGAACATATATAGCATGAAAGGAACACAAAGAGCATGAAAATTATAATTAAGCAAGGAGTATGTTAGGGTTTGCTTACAACTTGTGAAGAAACTAACTAGAACCAAGATCAAAACCAAGAACCACTACTTAATCTTCCAAAAACCTTTCCAACCATAGCCATGCTTCCATACCAAAAACCCTATCTTATAATCCTTTGATAAATACTAATCTAACATAAAAACAACCTTGATTAAAAATCTTCACTAGGAACACTTGGAAATTTGATGAGTTTTTGTGGTGATTTTATAGAGTTTTATGGTTGAAAGGTGTTAAGGATCAACTAGGAACTATGACTTGAACTTGTGATGGATTGAATGAGCAAGATCAATGATCAAAATGGTGTATTTGGATGGTTTTGGGTCGTTGGTATTGAAGGAGAAAGGAAGAGAATGAGCTCTCTTTTATACTAAAAATGAGGAGGTTACAATGTTGACTTGTCAACACTTGGAGACCAAGTTGGACACATGCATGCAATCTAAGCTTCCTAGCATGAGATCAAGCCACCTATGGGCTGAACCCCCCCCCCCCTAGGTCTGTTCATGAACTTGGAGAACAAGGTGTGGACTTTTGATGATATTATCCTACTTATGTGACTAGTTTTGACCCCGTAAATGATTAAGCCTCAAAACGTAAAACCGGGTGTCGTAAAAATACGGAACTTGAAAGTATTGTTAAACATGTCATGACACTCCATAATAAAATATAAAATGAGTGGTAGGTTCCATTTGGGTGGTAAAACCCTGCTAAAACTGGAAACACGGGTCTAAAAACGCGTAATACGTAAAACGTACGAAAGTTGCGTAAAATTGAGAAAAGTAAAATGCAACTTTTCTAATAGGATAATAATGACTTAAAATGGCTTATAATGTCTAGGCTGGGCTCAGTCTAGTGTCGGTTGGTGTTAAATGTCTTTTAGACCTAAAACCGCAAGCCTAAAAATCAAGGAATGACTTATAAAATCAAGGAATGATTTTTGGTCAAAGGAGGAGGGAAAAATATGTTGACTTTTTCTAATAAGTTGAAAACTCAAATCGTCTTAGAAACACGGTGCAGGTATAGGCTAGGGTTACGGCTGAGTAAAAACGCTTAAAACTGAAAATTCCAGTTTTTCACGGCCGAGGCTTATTTTGGGTCATGTTTTTCACAGTCATGATTAATTCTCTAATTAATCATGAGAGTACTAAACATTTTTCTGATGCGGGGTCACTTAACGCGGTCGAGTTTCGTTGTGCGTAGAATTTTTTAATGACGTTTTACCCTAAAACGTATAATTCCGTGTAATTCCTTAATAACTTTCACGAAAATGATCTAACGAATGTCAAACATTTAATTTGCCATGGAAATGATTTATCACTCGAGAATATGAAATAAAAATCAACTTTCGGGAAAATTTCGGGGAAAATGAATAGTAAAAATGAATAGTAACATGAATAGTAAAAGTGAATAGTAAATTTCCCGGGAATAGTAATTAATCTGAAAATGCGAATTGTTACAGTCTCTACCCCTTCAGGAAACTTCGTCCTGAAGTTTAGTGTGTCTAGGTCTCTTATCTTAATAGCGGCATAATAAGCTAGATTTAGAATAGAATAATATGGTAGTATAAGGTACGTACCCGTTACGCATTGCGGGCTTCCTTAGCACCTAAATAGTATGCTCGACCCCGAGGTGGACTAACATTGTATTCACGGTTTGGGTTATTTTCTTCAAGCATTACGGCTAGAGTTGGGTTATCTAGCACTTGTCTCTGTGCCCTATTTAACTTAGGACAAGTATCTCGGAAGTGGTTTGGGCTGTTGCACTCAAAGCATGTCTTTTGGTTGTTTCTTATATTGCCCGCATTCACCGGTGCTACTTGCCTTGCCGTTGCTTTACACTGATTTGTAAAATGGCTCTTCTGATTGCAATTAGTACACATTCGACAGGGCTCAGACCTCTGATGATGATAAGCACATTTATTACACTTAGGATGTGGACCTTCATACTTTCCCTGATCATAAACTGTTGCCGCAAATCCTCTTGCTCTCTTATTATCAACCATTGTACCCTTTTGCTCGCCTGATTCACCTGCTCCCTTCCTTTTATCACTATTCTTCAAAGTTCCATTCCTAACCATCTCATCTGTTAGGGTCCCTGCTCTTAATATTGCACTTTGAATGGTGGAAGGCTCGGTTGTTTTTACTGTCCCACGAATCTCAGGAACAAGGCCATAGATGTACCTCTCAATCCTTTTGGATTCAGGGGTAACCAGATGAGGAACTAGTTTAGCTAGTTCATGAAACCGATCTGTGTAGGTTGCATGACCAGCCCCTACCATAGAGTGATGCCAAAACTCGTCTTCTAGTTTTTGCATTTCATTAACCGGGCAGTACTCTTCCTTTAGTAGTCCCTTAAAGTCGTCCCATGTCATGCCTACAGCTGCTTCTCTAGTCCTTGCTTGAATCTGCATGTTCCACCATGTCAATGCCTTTTCTGATAGCAAGCATGCAGAATATTTCACTCTCTGGTGAATTGCACAGTTACTGATATCGATCACTGACTCCATCTTCTCGACCCATCGTGTATATGCCAATGCACCTCCTTTACCATTAAACTCAATTGGTTTGCATGACGTAAATTCCTTATACGTACATCCAGTCCTATGGTGGTTGTTGTTGTTGTTGTTGTTGTTGTTGTTGTTGTTGTTGTTGTTGTTGTTGTTGTTGTTGTTGTTGTTGTTGTTGTTGTTGTTGTTGTTGTTGTTACCATTCCTTCCTCCATCATTTGTAGCGTCATTTATGCTTCTGTGGTTTCCCGAATTGTTCATGTGATTGCGAACTTGTGTAACTATAGTGGGAAGTAGGTTTTGTAGTTGTTGGGCAATAATGGTGGAGACATCTGTATTTCCACCGTCGTTACTAGGGTTACTAGTGTCGTGTGCATCTCCTCTACCTCCACATCCACCAATTCTTCCACTATCATTACTAGGATTACTAGTGTCGTGAGCAGCTCCTCTACCTCCACGACCACCAGTTCTTCCACCTCTTGGTGTTGCACCACCTCGGCTAGTGCTACGAGTTACTCTCTTTGGTGCCATGATATCTACAAGGAGGGACATTTTGTCGATGTCAGATATGAGGTGATATTCCTAGACTACTTAGTCTTAAATCTTGTCAATTTTGAGTCAATCGTTGATAAATGTAAGCATGGTCACATATGTCTACGTGAGTCGTGACGCATTTATAATTATGTTGGCCACCATAATTATAATTGCTTCCTTTCACACGTATACATATTACCAGGCACACATATCTCAACAATTGATACTACATAATTGGGTAGACTTTCTATCATCTGCTCTTAAGTTGTGAAAGGGTAATGTAGTGTAGGTATCTAGAGAAGGTGATATGACGAAATGGACTAGTCGCGCTTGTAGAAAGGTTTGAGTGTCGTACTAGGACATATGAATCACTTCTAGGTACTAGGATCATATAAAGTAAGTATAAGACAAATCATCAAATCTCTACAGGAAACTAATAATCTTTATTTAACTTAATCTTATGTCTTATCAAACAAGAACTGTCACAAGATTAAGTTAATTAAACAATTATTACTTAGCTCTAAATTTTTGATGACTTGACTATTGTCTGGGGTTTCTCTTAAACAAACAATTAGCAATAAGCATATGCGCATGAAGTGTGTGTAAGGCAAAATAAAGAGGAGAGTCTTAATGTTTATAGCAGTTATAGTCTAGGTAGTATATGCAACCTAGTTCTCTATAACCAAGGCTCTGGTACCAATCTATAACACCCCCAAAATATCGCAGCGGAAGACTGTGTCATAGGGGTGCTACTTCATAATACAAAGTACAAGGTATAGAAAACGAACTCTAAATGAGACGTTTTGAAAAGTTACCATTCGATTAATAAATTCCGAGATACAAACTTGAGTTCCATAATACAATACATAAGAGTTTTAAAACATATCGAATGGTAAAGATAAAAGCATAAGTCTTCAAAACATGCCAAGCGACTCAATGCTCCATGCAACAGCTATCAACTTATAGACCTGAGATAAACATGCTAAAGTGTCAACACAATGGTTGGTGAGTTCATAGAGTTTGTCTTAAAATAGTTAAAAAAAAAAACCTCAAAAGAATGTTCACACAGCAAAGGCATTGAGAATCCACTCAGTTGCAAGTCCCGCCATAAGAGACTTGCAACCTGTGTGTTCACAACCCACTGCTAATATATATGGTATAATAAAGACATGTATAAGTTCATCAAAACAGTTTAGCAATTTGTCGTGAGTCTACACTTCATCTTCGAAGACCTCACGTTTATGATGTATCCAACATTCGCAAATGTTAGGATGTATCAATAGCCTCAATTGTCATCCAACAACTTAATTTGGAGCCACCGGAAGTCTCAATGGTCATCCAGCAACTTAATCTGGAGCCACTGGAAGTCTCACAATCAAGTATAATGCAATCATGTATATATGACATCAAGTATAATGCGATCAAGTATAAGACAATCAAGTATTAAACAATCAAGTATAAAACAATCAAGTATAAATGTTTTGAGTATTTGTACAAGTAAGCAAGTAGTTGTGCATGTATCCCCCCCCCCCCCAAAGAGTTAAAACAAGTATGAAAAAGTAGGGGCTATGACTCACCTTAAGCTTAAGTGATGTGAAATCAAAGTGGTAGTCGAATCGTGAAAGTCTCTAAGAGCAGCCTATAATAGAACGTTGCGACTTAGGTTTGGAGTAACGTCTAAGAATACGAAGAATTGCCTATATATATCTTGCATAATGTTCATGATGTAGTACTTAGTATATAGCGTAAGTCTTTGAATATAAATGGTTTATGAAACATGTATAAGTTGTATATCTCTTACTACCGTTCGGGCCGACATAATTCAGAAGTCATGGAGTAAACGTTCGAGGAGCCAGGACACTTTAATTCGTAAATCCACAACTCATCTCGACGGCTTACTTAATGAACTCCTCACATGAGGCTCCCTACTATTGTAGTATTTGATAACAAATGTATAAGTTTTGATCCGAAAAGTTACATGTCCAATATTTGAATAAACTTAGGAAAGTCTATTTGTACATGAAGATTGTTATTAGGGTAAGTTTATTATAACTTGTATCTCATGGTTCTTTAGGTGAAGTAGATCCAAATTGTTTGTTTAAGTTATCGTCAACTCCTTGTTTCATGTTTTCGCCTAAGTAAGTTTATATGGTCATTTAGTCATGACTTCGCCGTGACCTTGGTCATTGTACCATGGTCTTGAGACTCAACCTTGGCTTTAGCCATGGTTGTGGTCTTGGCTTTAGGTCATTAGACCTTTTGGTCTAAGTAAATCATAACTATAATATAGTGACTTTGGTCCAAAATGGGCTGTTAAGATTTTGAAGAAAATTATCACTCGGAAGGCGTTTTCAGGGCTCGAGCTTCATTGTTCCTGAACGAAAACGTCGTTCCGGACAACTTTCGTGTTTTAACTTTTTGATGAATCGGACCAGAAGGGTGACTTTAAAAATCAAAATTTGATCAGAATGCTATTTGGGCAGTTTTGCCGTTTTGGTTTCGCTAGCTTCAAATGGTCATAACTTTTGTCTCGGGTACTCGTTTTGGGTGATTCAAATTGCTATGTTTTCCTTGTTAAGTCCTCTTTAACAGTAAGTAAGTGTCAAATATCAAAGTTATACTATTTTGGTCGTGGTTCTCCATAAAAATCACTAGTTTGCTTGTTTACTTGTCATAAGTTAACATATGTATACCAATACTTGTTTTATCCATTTTTAAACATCATGAACACAATAATAAGAACATATATAGCATGAAAGGAACACAAAGAGCATGAAAATGATAATTAAGCAAGGAGTATGTTAGGGTTTGCTTACAACTTGTGAAGAAACTAACTAGAACCAAGATCAAAACCAAGAACCACTACTTAATCTTCCAAAAACCTTTCCAACCATAGCCATGCTTCCATACCAAAAACCCTATCTTATAATCCTTTGATAAATACTAATCTAACATAAAAACAACCTTGAGTAAAAATCTTCACTAGGAACACTTGGAAATTTGATGAGTTTTTGTGGTGATTTTATAGAGTTTTATGGTTGAAAGGTGTTAAGGATCAACTAGGAACTATGACTTGAACTTGTGATGGATTGAATGAGCAAGATCAATGATCAAAATGGTGTATTTGGATGGTTTTGGGTCGTTGGTATTGAAGGAGAAAGGAAGAGAATGAGCTCTCTTTTATACTAAAAATGAGGAGGTTACAATGTTGACTTGTCAACACTTGGAGACCAAGTTGGACACATGCATGCAATCTAAGCTTCCTAGCATGAGATCAAGCCACCTATGGGCTGAACCCCCCCCCCCTAGGTCTGTTCATGAACTTGGAGAACAAGGTGTGGACTTTTGATGATATTATCCTACTTATGTGACTAGTTTTGACCCCGTAAATTGCTAACCGTAAATGATTAAGCCTCAAAACGTAAAACCGGGTGTCGTAAAAATACGGAACTTGAAAGTATTGTTAAACATGTCATGACACTCCATAATAAAATATAAAATGAGTGGTAGGTTCCATTTGGGTGGTAAAACCCTGCTAAAACTGGAAACACGGGTCTAAAAACGCGTAATACGTAAAACGTACGAAAGTTGCGTAAAATTGAGAAAAGTAAAATGTAACTTTTCTAATAGGATAATAATGACTTAAAATGGCTTATAAGGTCTAGGCTGGGCTCAGTCTAGTGTCGGTTGGTGTTAAATGTCTTTTAGACCTAAAACCGCAAGCCTAAAAATCAAGGAATGACTTATAAAATCAAGGAATGATTTTTGGTCAAAGGAGGAGGGAAAAATATGTTGACTTTTTCTAATAAGTTGAAAACTCAAATCGTCTTAGAAACACGGTGCAGGTATAGGCTAGGGTTACGGCTGAGTAAAAACGCTTAAAACTGAAAATTCCAGTTTTTCACGGCCGAGGCTTATTTTGGGTCATGTTTTTCACAGTCATGATTAATTCTCTAATTAATCATGAGAGTACTAAACATTTTTCTGATGCGGGGTCACTTAACGTGGTCGAGTTTCGTTGTGCGTAGAATTTTTGAATGACGTTTTACCCTAAAACGTATAATTCCGTGTAATTCCTTAATAACTTTCACGAAAATGATCTAACGAATGTCAAACATTTAATTTGCCATGGAAATGATTTATCACTCGAGAATATGAAATAAAAATCAACTTTCGAGAAAATTTCGGGGAAAATGAATAGTAAAAATGAATAGTAACATGAATAGTTAAAGTGAATAGTAAATTTCCCGGGAATAGTAATTAATCTGAAAATGCGAATTGTTACACAACGCTTTTAAATGAAGATTGTTATTAGAAATACTTTAAAAAGGTAATTATTTCCTTCATGGCATAATTCTTCCTGAATTATACATAGGTGATCAGGATATGTATAGTTAAGGACTACTGATGCTATGCTGGATTTAGTCAAAATATCATTACTTTCCTCAAAAGTTTTAAATGGTGTTCATCGCATTGTTATTAAAAATGGTATCCTGATATTTCCTTTCAAGTAACATGAAGATTGTTTCGCATAATAATAGTAAATACTTGGTGTAATGACGGAAAAATCAATTTATAAGGTGGTAATAAAACAGTTTCTTTTAATAATTCCGTAAAACAATTTCCCCATATGATAGTAAAATAGTTTGAAGTAAAATTTGTTGAATGGTTTATTGGATACATGGGTGAATCTTATGGTATGGTAATAGTCTACTAATCCACTTATTTAAAGAATGTAAACATCTTAGTTCATAACAGGGCAGTGGTTTATGATTATGAAGTGGTCGAGAATATGGTAGTGATATTGAGAGCGTGAAAGATGAACGTGTTTTTACGGCATCTACAATCAACTGAAAGGGGATAGTCTATGTGTTAAAGGATATAGGGCAGAAATTTGTGCCAATGATGTGAAGTATTCAAGAATTTATACTAGGTAAAGATCGCAGGTTCAAATGCTTAATCCCTCTAGGCATGACTAAAATGTATAAAGAATGGAAATTGTTGTATGGGTGATCTGAGTCAAGTAGGTACCACATCGAATGATGTTTGATTTTCCGTGAATGCAAGCTAAATGCCTTATGGTCAGGTGAAACTTCTTGATGTCCTTTCATGAAAATGAGGTCTTGTACCAATGTGACTAAGCTATATCGATCTCCGAAAAGAATATAAATTTTGTTGAGTAATTGTACCTTGATCTTTCAATCCAACGAGCTCATACTAGCATGAGGGTCTTATAATATGGAATGAGCGAAAAAGTCGTAATTTGAAGTAGTGGTGTTAAGGAATGGTGTATCAATATTGGTAATCTCTGGTAGAGGGGTTTCTTTCGCATCTAAAGTCAAATAGTAAGTAGGTATAGTGGTTGTTTTCGAGATTCGTTCATGAGTTATGCGTGTTCCTTCTTGGAGATATGGTTTCTAAAATTAACAACCTTTATTTGAGTGAAACATTGTGAAATTTGGTCATAAATGTATTTTGGAGTGACTTTATTTGAAGTTTGTAATGAATATAGTTATGTAAAAGATGTGACTACGAAATATTTTGTATTTTGATAAAAACAATATCTCATATATATATATATATATATATATATATATATATATATATATATATATATACATATATATATATATATATATATATATATATATATGTATGTCTTTGGAAAAAGGGAATTCAAGAAGATTGTTGCTTAAACAGAAATGAGTTTTAATTCAACCATTGAAAATCAATAATTTGTCGTACTCCGTAAAGTTTGCAGGAAATCTTTTTATTTGTACAAAAATTTAATTTGGCTTTGACTTACTTGAATTGTTATTATCTCCGAACACGAAAACTAGGGGAGTCACTTTTATCTTGGTCAACATGACCATTTAATTGTAAAGACACCTTCATCTTTATTAATCTTATTGTCTTACTCGCATCTTCCTAAAGTTGTAATTATATGTCAAATCTACTAATGTGACCACATTGGTCGGTGGAGTGTTGCTAGAGCGACTAATGATGTAATTATCGACTTAGAATGTGGTGTAATCAAACTTGATAATGAAGGGAGAGTTGTGATGAGTTCCATTATGATGGTATAATACCGTTCAAAGCATTTTGTTGGTTTATTGTGTTATGGAGGTATGAGTCGATCATATTTAAGATAATATAGAGTCCTTGTGATAGATGCCACCCTTGGGCGATTTGTTGCAATTCTTATTGTGTCTGTGAGGCTTGTGGTATTATTCAGAGTGTATCGTCCAAACACTCGTGGGTAATCTCAAATAATTAGAGATCATCATCTAACGATGAAGAGTAATAGGTTGTCAAGCAGTAGAGGCTCTCAAACTCTCACCAACCTCAAACCCATAAGGTGGTGTAACGTGTGGTAGATGGTAATGGTATGTCAAATAGTGGTTGCTTCTCAAGCGGCCTGTCATATATGGGTGTAGGGTCTCTGAGATGTGATGGTTATAATAATGAATGGAATACTACCCTCTTTCGCGCTATCTCGCGACATCTAAGAGGTAAAACTGAAGTACGCACTATGGGACGACCAATAGTTAAATAAGTAGTTGACGGTGGTGGTAGTACCTGAGTAGTAATCGCCCTACTAGTGAAGGAAAGAAAACATACTATCTCCCTTGCAATAAGCATCCTAATAGGTCCATTAAGATTAAGTCTAAATACTCTGCCCAATGGCAATCTAAGTATGGGCTGAGTGATAGGAAAACCCCGTTCCTATAACAAATCAATGGTGCTAATGGTGGTGTAAGTGCACTGATAGTATAATGGTAGTGGAAGATGACAAGGCATCTTCAATGTCGGAATCCGACGAAAGGATGACAGGGTGGGTATCTGAAGACATGTTACTTGTAAACCAGGTCAATATAATTATATATATACGAATATGGGTATAAATAACTCGCACAGTGTGTGCATGAAACAACATATGTAGTGAATATGCACTTATGATAAAATGATGAGATGCTATGATGATGTGGTTATAGTCTAGGGTCCAAGATACATCCTAGTTCGCTATAACCTTAGCTCTGATGCCAATCTGTCACACCCCCAAAATACCTGTATGGCAGCGGAATGGAATACCTGGGGGTGACTGTCATAGCATCACAGTTACAGTTACATTGAACGACCTAAAGTGTCGTTTGAAAAATACGTCGTTTGATCATTAAAAACATTCAGAGTTTACAAAACATAGGTCCCAAAAGATGTTGCCAATTTAGGTAAAATAAGTTCAACAAGATCAAACGTTTCATAAGTACAGATATATATGGTGAGACGCGTCGACTCCGCGACTCCATGAAGGTCCAAATGTATGCAACATGAGCTACCTTAATAACCTGAAAATACAACGCTAAAACGGTCAACATAAAGTTGGTGAATTCCATAGAGTTATAAGTTAAAATGTATGTACAATTTCCATAAGTAGAAAGTAAGGTGACTTGATGTCAAAATGAAGTTACATTGGCTCTTAAGCTCATGACCCCGAAGCTAGACATAATAAGAATTTCGCCCCAAATGAGTGGTTACCAGCCACTCTAATAATGTTAGACATGAAATGTATTCGTACCCGTTGGAGCAACCCAAACACGAATGGAGGAGTCACCCTCAGTAGATTTATTCACTCACTCTCGCTTAAAGGCAAATTAACGGTCCATGATAATATAAAGGGGACTTAATGTGGTATGATAGCAACTTAAGCAATGTATGAAGATTTAGCTACTTTGGCATGTACAAAAATAAGTGATGCAATGTATTCTCCCCCATGGGATTTGAAATCAAAATATTGAATTAAAAACGGGGCTATGAAAATTCACCTCGAAGTGATGATGCTATGAGATGAAATGATAGGGACAACAAGGAACGAAATCAACCGCAACCTATGATGAATGATAATGATCTAATTTAGATCATGAAATGATGTAGAGAATATGTATGCACATGATACCTATACCACTCATAACTTGAAATTACTAGTTATAGTCATAGTAAAATATATTCCATACTTAGGAAAAATAAATCCAACTAGACTAATAAAAACTAGTCGTAGTATATCGTATATAGAATGTTAGTGTTATATTCCTTGCTTTGAAAACCTTGAAATAACGTCTAATAGTCGTAAAAATAAACTTGTAATCACTAGTACTTCATTAGTTATGAATTTGGCACTTTGATAGTATTTCTAGAAAATCTAGGATTTAGTACGTAGAAGTATTATTATTTCTATTAGTGACTATATATATATATATATATATATATATATATATATATATATATATATATATATATATATATATTAGTGACTATATATATATATATATATATATATATATATATATATATATATATATATATATATATATATATATATATATATAGTTTTGACGATTTTAAAACGTGTATAACTTTGTCGTTTTAAGTTCATTTTCTTCGTTCTTTATATCCACGGATTCGTCTTAGTTTGTACTAATATATTTTTGATAGCTCGGCTTCTCTAGGTTACGTCTAACGCCTCGGTTTGTCCGACGAAAATCGTCCAACAGCATAAAATTTTCAGAAAAATAGTTTTCGTCATTAAACTTGCAAAAATCATATCTCCTTCGTTATAAATCCGTTTTAGTCCATTCTTTGGCCAAAAGTTTTGTTTTTGAAAGTATTTTGTAACTAAATCTTTGGTTAAAAATCTCCCCTAAGTTACTGAGTTTTCCAGATTTTACATTTTGGGACAGTAGGTTTATAAACATGTTCTAAACTCATTTCCAATGTTCCAAACTAGTTTCTAATCCACCCAAATCACTTCCAATCACCACAAATCTAGTCTATTACTACCATACATCTTCTTAAGGTGTCATGGGTTCTTAAACATCATCAATCAAGTAGATCTACCAAGGGTTTCCATTTCTAGTGTTTAAAAGATATAAAAGTTTAAATAGAGTGGTATAAACTAGCATATGCATGTAGATCTTGTATAAATATCATATGATCATAAAGATAACTTGAAGAAATTATGAAAAAGAGTTTTGATAACTTACTTTGAAAGATTATGGAGCTTGGATGATGAAAACCTAATGATCCTTGAGTTTATATTACAAAACCCTAACAATGATCACTATATAATCTAGATTTAATCTTGTTCTTGGAAAAATTTATGGTTCTTGCTTCTTTTTGTTCTCGACCGTGGGTTATGATGGAGAGGAAGAGAGAATACTTTTGTTTTTGCTTCTAAAATTTATGAGGTGTAGATGATAAGCTTGGATAGATATTTACCTAAGTTTAATCCTATAAAAAGGTAATTAAAGCATGAGGTTAAAAAAATGCATATGATGTCCATGGGTGGGGGGGCATGTGGCCGGCTTGACAAAGAGGAAAAAGAGGGCAAAAACTAGCTAGGATTAATTAGGATTTAGTGTAGTGTAAATGTAGTTTAGTTGTAGTTTTAGTTAGTTTAGTTACAATCGGGTACCGGGTTTGCTAGAAATAAATTTTAACTAAGTTAACCGGGACTTAATAAAGTCATAAAAATAATAAAAATATGTTGGGTACAAAAATTGAGTGTTTGGATAATTATCGTTTAGTTTTCACGAAAACCGTCGTAATTATATTAAACTTACGATATAAATTTAATAAATTCCCTAAATAACGGGTAAATGAATTTTATAATTTTTGTGACATTGTAAGGAGTTTAAAAATATATCGGAACCATCGTGGGGATTTTTAGATATGTTGGTTATATTTATTAATTGCGTATTAACGTTTAATTAAAATAAATATACGTAAAACGTTAAATATACCAAAAATATTAATATGAATATTCTACGAGTGGTATAGTATGCAAATGCTATTATGATGATATGTAGACTATTTCTAGTCCGTATGAAATGTCCCTAATGATAATGTATGAATTCGCACCTGAACCAATCCGGTTACGCGAATTTAAATACCCGGAAACTAAATTTACGATGAAATGAGCAATGCACGTGAATAGTGTTTTCTTTCCGGAATGAATAGTGTTTGGTGAATAGTAAAATTTTTGAACGCTTCTCAGAATATCAAACTGACCTCAAAAATGATGAATAGTGTTTTGATGAATAGTGATTTATCAATAGTAAATTGTCGAAGTTTGGAAATGACATGAAATGGTGAGTTGTGACAAGAACCTCTCCTGCTAATAGGATAAGACGCATCGAAGATGACTGAAGTCAACAATTATGTATTTATAGTGGCTATGTTATAACTTTGAATGGTTCATAATATTTCTATTTATTGCCACTCTTTGTACTGCTATGTTGTTGGGAATTAAATAATCAGAAAAATCAGCATAAAGGCTCAAGGAAATACATCAAGTATGTTCCTACTGATAAAGCTCAAAGTACGTTCCTACTGATAAACACAAGAGTGTTTCTACTGAAGAATGTTTCTACTGAAGATGTTTCTGCTGATGGATTCTGCTGACACTATGACTCATACAGCTGCTAAGTAGATAAGTACTACTTATTCTGCTGATACGTGTACAAAGATATTTTGTGCATAGTCACTAAATAATATCTTTGTTGTAGTCATCAAATTGAACACTCCAAGTGAGTTGTATTCCTAGATACATGTTGTATCTTAATGACTGACAAGATAAGTCATCATCTAGCTAGTGGTTAGATAAGTCTTATAGATTGTAAAAGATCTTTCCTTAGACTATAAAAGGAAGATCATAGATAAGATAAATATAGACGCAGATGCAAAATATAACAGACAATACATTAGAACAAAACACAAGATTCAAGGTTTTGTAACCCTAGTGATAGTGAAGATCACTCGTATTATCTTGAATAATATTGAATCATTTGGTGATATACTTTCATTGTTCTTTGTTAAGTAAACACAAGCATCACTGTTCCATTTCCAATAAACATTCTAAGTGTGGTTAAGTAGATTCCGCATACTTAATCATATTCACTCAAAGTATCACATATACACATTACAAAGGTTCAACACCTCATAGTGTGTTATCAAATTAAGTGATCCTCTCAATTGGTATCAGAGCTTCCAGGTTTATATCTTTGATTTAGAAGAAGAAGAAGAAGAAGAAGAAGAAGAAGAGATGGACACATAATCTATTCAAACAAATGTTGCTGCAAAGTTGCCAGTTCTCAAACAGAATGAGTTTGAAATGTGGAGGTTAAGGATAGAACAATTTTTCAAGGTGCAGGATTACACTCTCTGGGAAATTATTAAAGAAGGAAACTCTTTCAAACCCACAACTACTACATCAACAGTTGAAGGTAAGGCTATAACAACTATTCAAACTATCCCTACAACTGCTGGTGAAAGAATAAAGAAGAAGAATGACCTCAAGGCCAGAAGTATGCTGATGATGACCATTCCAAATGATCAACTTATAAACTTCAGCAAATTCAAAGATGCCAAGTCATTATTTGAGGCAATTGTTGCAAGGTATGGAGGAAATGAAGCCACCAAGAAGACCCAGAAAACTCTTCTTAAGCAATAGTTTGAAAACTTCTCATCAACCATTAATGAATCTCTTGACCACATGTTTACAAGGCTACAGAAAATTGTGAGCCAACTTGCTGTTCTTGGGGTTGACATACCTCAAGAAGATTTAAACTCAAAATTTCTGAGAAGCTTACCTGAAGAGTGGGCTATGCATGTTGTTGTCTGGAAGAATAAACCAGACATAGACACTATGGATCTTACTGATTGGTATAGCAACTTTAAAATTGTGGAACAAGAAGTAAAGAAAACGGGTGTCTCTAGTTCATATACTAGGAACATGGCTTTTATGTCATCTCCTAATATCTCAAACCCAGTTAAAGATGAAAAGGTTGATAATGGAATTGGTGCTGCTAGTTCATCAAGCAGTACTTTTGGTATATTGAATGAAAAGGCTTGTTGTGCCTTTTTCACAAGTCAGAATGATGGGTCCATGCTCACTCATGAAGATCTTCTAGAAATCAATGATGATGATTTAGAAGAGATGGACCTAAAATGGAAAATTTCTCTTCTTAGTATGAGGGCTAAGAAATTCTATCAGAGGACAGGGAAGAAACTCACCATCAGCAACAATGATATTGCTGGTTTTGACAAGTCAAAGATAGAATGCTATAACTGTCGTATTGATGTGTGGGAATCGCACCTTGCTTTACCTCTCGAGGGATCTCGAGAAGCTTACAACCCCCACCAGGCAGTGTACCTGATCGTTGTAGTATAGTATAGTGACAAGTACCGGGGGATTGATCGTTCAGCTTAGGAATAGTGTCGCTAGGATTAGAAAACCTAATTAATAGTTCTAAAGGTGAGAGATGATTATTTTTGTATTTTTATATTTTTATAAAAGCAAGTAAAATCTCGGGTTTTGGAAGAGTGGGCGGAATTAGTTGCTATTCAACTAACCCAAAACTAAGATGCAATCAAAATAAAATACTAAAAATGAAAATAAACTAATTATACTAAGGTTGTGAGCAGTAATTGGAGAAATTGTGTTTACTTAGACTTCACTACTCCCTAGATATCTTTTACACGTTAATTACTTGTTAAACTTGTATGGATGACGGATTGTATTCCTTAATACCATTCGTGGGGTGGCATACATAACTCCCCAACTCTATGAGCTCTTATCTCCTCCTACACCATGACCCAGCACAACTATAGGGATTGTAAACAGTGGCTCATGCATTAAATACAACCAATAAAGACCTAGTACGCCTCGGTTCATGTTTCTTAAGACGTTCAAGCATGTTACCATTTGAAGATCTGCCAGTTTTCTTAAGCCTAACATATAATATCATTCATCCAAAGCAAGAATAGACAAGTAATCAACACATAATCAACATCTAGGTTTCATTAGATCTAAGCAAACACAAAAGAGATCTAGCCTAGCATAGTAGAATTGAGACAAGAACAAGATATAAACAACCAACACATAGACATATTGATTGAATTAGAAGAACACTTATCTCAATTACAATGCAAGGTCTCAAGGGTTTGGAACCCTTGAAAAACCTGTAAAAGATACACCAAAATCATCTTTAGGGTTTCACCAAAACTTCTCTCTCTTTAATGAAAAAAACTAGAAAACTATATATAGGAAAAGTAGGCTGACGGCGTCAAGAGTAACATGTGACGCCGTCACCTCGCCGCCATATACTTCCTCGGACGGCCTTGATCTACTTATGACGGCCTATGTGACGCCGTCACCGACCACGGTATTTTATTCTTGCCACTTTGACGCCGTCATGAAGGCGTTTGACGCCGACCTTCGGTATTTTAATCTTCATGTCTGACGCCGTCAAGATGTTACTCTTGACGCCGTCACCTTGTATCTTCAGCATGGAAATTTGGTACTTTGCCGTTTTCTTCACTTTTATGCTCCAAAAACGTCCAAAATGGCTTCTTTTCCAGAATTCACTCTCCAAACACCTAAAATCACAAAAGGAACGATTTAGGGCAATATTTGATCAAATAAATTCGGATTCGGGCTTAAATGACCCCCTAAAAACGGATCATTTTTCGCCTCATCATATACCCTTACACTTGAGATTTGCTTGTCCTCAAGCAAATGCGCTTTTATTCTACTCGAAAGACAAGTTAGGGGTCATTTAACACTAATATAAAAGTAATTACAACAAATAATAGTTCCACTAAAGACCAATAGACAAGCACGGAGGTCATACACAAGCACCTCACAAATAGTGTTTAGATACTCACATCTCTCGGGTGTAATAAAGTAATATAACATTATGGAAATGGAAGATATCTCTCACTACCTGTCATAGCAAAATAGATTACCATAGGCTTGGGAAAGGATCAAACCTCCACCACATGGCGTAAGCACCTAGGATAAACTATCAAAGAGGTCTTTTAAAGGGTTGTAACGTTAGGTATAGGGATATGAATTACACGGTTTTGTTGGATAAAGGAAATTTTACTGGTGGCGAGTTAACAATCTTGGTCAATTACATGTACAAGATGGCGTTGCTAAGCCAAGACTAGACTCGACTTAAGCTAATAAATGAAAAATAACAAAAGCATAAAATGAACATAGAATGAAAAGGGATGGTAGTCCGTATGTTTTTTCTCTCTTTTTCCTTTTTCTATTTTTTTTTTTTTTTTTTTTTTTTTTTGCATACACTCTTACCCTACCATCCAAAATAATACATCATAGGGGTTTGAGCATTCCCCTTACACTTGAATCTTTACATACTTTACATTAAACTATTCTAATGACTCGAATTAAGAAAATCAAAACACTTGCAGCACTTTTAAGATTAACGTACATATGGGGGTAATATATTATGTTCTTCCCCATTACTCCATAAAATAAGTACTTACCCATGAGTCCCAATAATCCCAAAACAATATGTACAATGATATGACTCGACTTAGCAACCATGTAATCAATTAGAAAGTTAACTTAGGGTTTAACAAATAACAATAATGCACTAAAAACAATGTTATAAATGGCGTGAGGCGTGGCGTGGCGGCAAGGCCACGCCTCAAGCCTTACGCGCCATGGCGAAGCCATGGCATTTTTTGCGGCGTGACTAAGGCGGCGAAAAAATATTTATATATTTATCATTTATGTTACAATATCATATTTTATATGCATATCGAGTTTACAAAAGGTGAGTTTAGAAAAGGTGAGCTTACAAAAAGTGATATACATAAGAAATAAAGTGAAAATTTGAACTATGTTTAGAAATTACTAGGCCCAAAATTTAAGCCCACATCATCCTCGTCTAAAAATGGCGCCACGCCATACGATAAGGCGCGCCTTGGCGCGCCTTTTCGCGCCTTATTCCACGCCTTTTCATATGACGCCTAGACTTCACGCCTTGGTCCATTTCGTGGCGCCGAGGCCACGCCTCGCGCCTTGGCGACGCCTTGGCGGCGCCTTGGCGCGCCTTTTAGAACACTGACTAAAAATGAGCGCATACACGGAAGGCTAAGGCGATTTGGGTGTACATTTAAGTGGGGTGTAACAAATTCTTCCTTTAAGTAAGATGCTTAAAGTTAGAAATGAAAAGATAGGCTCGGAGGGGTGTACTAGGGGTATCGTGTACTAAAAATGAGTACAACGCAAAGGGTGTGGGAAAAATTAGTTGACTTAACTAGCCAAGTAATATGACTTAAATGGTCAAGTAATTATGATACGGGTTTAACACAAGGGTGATCCTAATGCCTCTTATCATGTAGTAAATCCTACCACACGAATGTAGTCTCACTCGCGGTCTCGGGATGCATCACTAACGTAAGTTCTAGAATCTAAATGCTACCGGTACACTCATAAGCACTAATAGTAAATGCTTTTCCTATCAAATCTAAAGGCGAACCTCACATTTTTGGGTGGAAAATTTTTCTGAATATACGGTTATGTGCTAGTCATACAATCTCCTATCCATGAGACGCTTGCTATGGCTAAAGTTTCACTCCTAAATGTTGTAAAAAAATTTAAATTTGGCGCTAAAATTACACTAACAAGTATTTCTCATAGTTTTATTACACATCTACTATCAAACAAAACAAACTCAAGCGAAAGTGCATATGTAAGGTATCATCTTTTTACCCTCCCCTTACACTTAAGATGAACATTGTCCCCAATGTTCAAGTAAAGAATGTAAAAGTTAAGAAGTAAAGAGAATGAAATCAAATACTCCCCTGATTCGCTCGGTATGGATTATAGGTTGGCCAGGTTAAATCTTCCTCCAAGAAAACGAACAATCAAAGCTTCCCTTCCAGAATATAAATCATCTTCTTGTCATAAATAACCTGTAAATCCTGACAACAATAGACAAGGCAACCTCGCGTAAAATCGGCGGCATCCTATATAAGTTACTAAATCCTAGAAAGCAAAGTAGGATATAATGCTTGTGGAATGAAGTTTGCAGATTTCCTGGAGATTATAAAACTTAATAATTCACAAAAACCATAAGACTCCGTTAGAAACACAAAACCGGTAAAATTTCCAGATTTTAACTCCTAACGCTGTCAAGAGCAATACTCTGACGCCGTCAGAATGTACCTGCAGAAATTCTTATGTTAATTTTCCGGAAAATTTCTGGAAAAACTTTGTCCTACTTCCTGGAAAATCCTGCAAAACTTCATTATGACTCAATACAAGCATTTAACTCTAACAAGTACGAATATACATGTTCATTAAATATTGTGGAGAATCATGATCGGTTTATTTCTTAAAAACATATTTGGGGTTTCCCCTTACACTTATCTTTTGCAAAAATACCTTTAGGTCGAAGTTAAGACTAGGCCAAACAACATAATAAAGTATTTCCACATTTTAGTTGAGAAACATGATTAACCAACAATAAAAATAAAACATGCATACGGAAACAAATAACAATCAAACAAATAAAATCACACAAAACATGGGTTGCCTCCCAAGAAGCGCTTTTCTTTATTTACGAGTCTTGTAGCTAGACTCAAAGTCATGGGTTACTACGTGATCTCATCATTGGTTCCCTTCTCTAGGTCGTCTTCCAAACCAGTTTTGTATTTCGGACCTAGTTGCAAGCATTCTTTGTAGAAACCAAGCATCCTATTTCTAACATACTCTACTCCTCTACGTCTATCCTCCTCATTCCTATAATAAGCCGCTTGCTTATGTTCCTTTTCGAAATTAGAGAGAAGGCGGTATTGTTCGATCTTGTAGGGCATTTGATAAGCAACCTCATCATTATTTTCTTGAATCTAACTATCCCTAAAGTCGGATCATAACTCATCTTAGTGGCCTCAACAAATGGTTTTCCGAATATTATTTGGCTTAGGTCAGCATCAATCACCGGACGAGTGTCCTCAACTATCATAAAATCGATCTCATAAGTGAGATTCCCTATAATCACATGCAATCCCTTCACTCTTCCTGCAAAATTACTTATCAGATTCTTACCGGGCATCATCCTAAAATTGAGTTGCTTCTTCATCACCCAATTGTAATAGGTCCTAGTCATGATGTTCATGGGGGATCTAAGGTCGATGTAAGCTTTCCATATATGCATGTGCCCTATATTACATGGGATGTTAATGTTGGAGGGATCTCTCATTTTGATCAGAGGGTCACCAAAAATATATGTTTTCTCGGGACTATCGAATAAATCCTTATGGTATTCCCGTTCTTCCTTGGTTGGCAACTTATCAAAGTATTTCTCTATAGGTTCTATCTCCCCCAATTCCTCATCCTTAGTAACCTCAACTTCCTTACTCTCATCCTCACTATTGGCTTCGACTCTAACTTCATCCTTGTCACTCTCTTCTATCTCCCTATCTATCGGCTTAATGGTGACAACATTGACAAAGTGGACATGTTTGGATGATGAGGGGTCCTTAATTTGGATTCCACTATTGGTGTCCCTAGTGTCCTTCCTAGGTGTGGTTAATGTTTGGTTGTTGAGGGCTTTCAACAAGTTGTCGATCTTATTGGTCATCTCCGTTTGTTGTTGGTTGAATTCGGTTTCGAACCTAGCTATGCGGGCTTCTTGAGATGCCATGAATTTCGACATCAATCCTTCAAGATTGTTGGTACTACCATAGTTGTTAGAAGGATTGTTGTTGAAGATACGGTTGGATGGTGGACCGTTTGATTGGTAAAGATTAGGCGGGTTGGAAGAATTGGGTTGATTTTGCTTCCACCTAAGGTTTGGGTGATTTTTCCATGAGGGGTTGTATGAATCACCGTATGTGTTTGGCTCGGGCTTGAAAGTGTACCACTTATCTCCCGCTTCGTCGGTACGCGTGGATGCGTAGTTCGCAAAAGCTGTTCCGAGGAGTTCCACACAATCATGAGTGTCATGGGGACCACTACATAATTCGCATGAAGAAGTGATTTTGTTCACTTGGCTTGAATGTTTCGGAGCTTCGTAAGATTTCATGAGAAACTTGACTTGGTCCTCAAGTTCCATGATCCTACGGTCGAGAGTGCTTGAATTGTTCGAAGGCAAAGATATTGCCTTGACCGTTTTGTTCAAATCACGGGGATCATTCCAACTTTCATTGTCATAGAGAGCAAGATCTTCTATGAGTTCCCATGATTGTTCCGCACTAAGATCACGTAGCTTACCATCGGCCGATTGGTCAATGGTTCGCCTCGTGGAGATGTCGATATGGTCATAGAAGATTTGGACTTGGAGCCAAAGATCTATGCCATGATGAGGGACTTTTTGGAGTAAGTCCTTGAAACGAGTCCATGCTTCATAAATAGATTCATTTTGACGTTGTTGGAACATCAAGATGTCATTCCTAAGCTTAGTAGTTCTCCCCGGTGGGAAAAATTGAGCAAGGAAACGAGTGGTGAGATCATCCCATGTGGTGATGGATCCCGCGGGTAAACGCTCAAGCCATTGACTAGCTTGATCCCGTAGAGAGAATTGGAATAGGCGTAAACGGGTAGTCTCTCTAGTTTCAACACCTAGGTCTATGGAATCTACGATTTTGAGGAAGTCCTTAAGGTGTTGGTTTGGATCTTCGGAACGAAGTCCATGGAATGCACATCCGCTTTGCACCAACCGGATGGTGTCGGATCGCAAGGGGGTCACATTGTCTCCGGTGAGCTCAATGGTGTTTCGGTAGCCTTGGTGGCTAGGTCGGGAATACTCTCCTAAGGTTCGGGGCCTAAGGGGTTCTAATGGTGGGTTTTGTTGTGGTGGGATGATGGGTTCAAAGATGTTACCACCTTCCATGATGTTGGATGGTAAAGAGTTACGAACAAAGGCACGAAGAAATAAGATAGACTAAAGAAGACCTAAAAATAAAAAATAAAAATCTTACTAGAAAGGAATCTAGCAAGTAGACCTAATAAAAAGAAATCCTAACCTAGACAATAACTATTCCCTGGGCTGCGGCGCCAAAAACTTGATGCGTGGGAATCGCACCTTGCTTTACCTCTCGAGGGATCTCGAGAAGCTTACAACCCCCACCAGGCAGTGTACCTGATCGTTGTAGTATAGTATAGTGACAAGTACCGGGGGATTGATCATTCAGCTTAGGAATAGTGTCGCTAGGATTAGAAAACCTAATTAATAGTTCTAAAGGTGAGAGATGATTATTTTTGTATTTTTATATTTTTATAAAAGCAAGTAAAATCTCGGGTTTTGGAAGAGTGGGCGGAATTAGTTGCTATTCAACTAACCCAAAACTAAGATGCAATCAAAATAAAATACTAAAAATGAAAATAAACTAATTATACTAAGGTTGTGAGCAGTAATTGGAGAAATTGTGTTTACTTAGACTTCACTACTCCCTAGATATCTTTTACACGTTAATTACTTGTTAAACTTGTATGGATGACGGATTGTATTCCTTAATACCATTCGTGGGGTGGCATACATAACTCCCCAACTCTATGAGCTCTTATCTCCTCCTACACCATGACCCAGCACAACTATAGGGATTGTAAACAGTGGCTCATGCATTAAATACAACCAATAAAGACCTAGTACGCCTCGGTTCATGTTTCTTAAGACGTTCAAGCATGTTACCATTTGGAGATCTGCCAGTTTTCTTAAGCCTAACATATAATATCATTCATCCAAAGCAAGAATAGACAAGTAATCAACACATAATCAACATCTAGGTTTCATTAGATCTAAGCAAACACAAAAGAGATCTAGCCTAGCATAGTAGAATTGAGACAAGAACAAGATATAAACAACCAACACATAGACATATTGATTGAATTGGAAGAACACTTATCTCAATTACAATGCAAGGTCTCAAGGGTTTGGAACCCTTGAAAAACCTGTAAAAGATACACCAAAATCGTCTTTAGGGTTTCACCAAAACTTCTCTCTCTTTAATGAAAAAACTAGAAAACTATATATAGGAAAAGTAGGCTGACGGCGTCAAGAGTAACATGTGACGCCGTCACCTCGCCGCCATATACTTCCTCGGACGGCCTTGATCTACTTATGACGGCCTATGTGACGCCGTCACCGACCACGGTATTTTATTCTTGCCACTTTGACGCCGTCATGAAGGCGTTTGACGCCGTCACCACCTTCGGTATTTTAATCTTCATGTCTGACGCCATCAAGATGTTACTCTTGACGTCGTCACCTTGTATCTTCAGCATGGAAATTTGGTACTTTGCCATTTTCTTCACTTTTATGCTCCAAAAACGTCCAAAATGGCTTCTTTTCCAGAATTCACTCTCCAAACACCTAAAATCACAAAAGGAACGATTTAGGGCAATATTTGATCAAATAAATTCGGATTCGGGCTTAAATGACCCCCTAAAAATGGATTATTTTTCGCCTCATCACGTATGTTGGGGCACTTCTCAAGAGAATGTAGAAGGCCAAGGCAGCAAGATAGCAAGAATAGAGGTTTTGGAAGCAATTCCAAAACAGGGGAATCAACTAATCCAAAGGCTATGGTAGCCATTGATGGATTAGGATTTGATTGGAGCTTTACAGCTGATGAAGAAGAAGCTTCTCCTCAGACAGCTCTTATGGCTTTCTCTACAGAGGTACAATCTGATAAAGTTTGTTCAAATAATTGTTCTGCTCTTAAAAGTTTAGAAACCTTAACCAAACGTTATGAGAATCAAAGGACAGAGCTAATTAATACAGCTCATAACTTAACTAGTCATAAAAGAGGTTTAGCTATTCTAGAGGAACAAGTCATACATTTTCAAACAAATGAATCTACCTTTACTGATGTCAAAATTCTTCTTGAAAGAGAAATAATGTTTAAAAATGTTGACATTAGTAACTTGAAAGCTAAAGTAGATAGGCTTAGTAAGGCAAAAGAAAACATTCAAATGAGTGTAGAAACACTAGATTATGCATCTAAGGGTGTGACCAACTTAATTGAATGTCAAGTAATTAATAAAGCTAAGTCTGGTGTTGGATACAAATCTGTTCCTCCACCATATAGAGGTATTCATGCTCCCCCAGGAATTGACCTAGAACACACAGGCTTACCTAAATTTCAACTACCTAAATTAAAATATGGTGCTCAACCAAAAACTAATGTAGTTGATAATAAACCTTTAAAAGAAAATGAAAGTTTAAGTAAAACTAAACTTCCTAAGGACAAGGTGTGTTCTTGTAGAAAGTCAGATGGTCCAATCATTGAGGACTTAACATCTGATCATAAAAAAGTTAAACAGGTTATGTCTAAACCTGAAGTGGTTAAGAAAGCAGGAACAAGTGTTCCCGAGATAGTCAAACATAATACTAAAAAGCCTAAAAACAATGTTAAACATGTTAGGCAACCAGTAAGATATTGTGAATAATATAGAACCATAAACAAGCCCAGAGGCAACCAAAGGAATTGGTATAGCCTCAAATCTCTCCAACAAAGAGATAACAAAGCTTGTTACACATGTGGTAATTTTGACCATTTTGCAGCTTTCTGTAACAAATGGGTATCTGGGTATACAAACAATAGGGTGAATCTAAAAAGGCAAACACCTAAAAGTCACTCTAACTTTACTAGAACAAAACCCAAAACAGTTTTAGTTCCTGCTGATAGGAAAATGGTTTCTGCTGATAGACCATGTCTGACTGTTTACCCAAAAACAACAGTTAAAAGTGCTAAAACAACTTTCAAATATGCATTAAATGGTGTTAAAAGACCCATTCTAACAAAGGCAGTAGTCCAAAAACAAGTTTGGAAATCAAAGGATACAACTGCAAAGCCATCAGTTTCTGCTGATAGCCAAACAGTTCATATCACTGCTAAGGGAAACAGGGAAAATGCTGTTAAGGCCTCAGCATGTTGGATTCTTAAATCCAATGTTGTATCAACTATTCTCAAAAGATTACATTTCATTGATGCAAGAGGCAGATCCAAGTCAGAAATGGTTTGGATCCCAAAACAAAACTAATTCCTTTATTTACGTGCAGGGACATTCATCAGCAGATGCTGAAGATCAAGGATTCTCAGATAGTGGATGTTCAAGGCACATGACAAGCAACAAGTCTTATCTCTCAGATTTTCAATCAGTAGATGGAGGCTATGTTACCTTTGGAGGAGGAATTGGAGGAAAAATTACTAGTAAAGGTACTATTAAAACCGGTAAATTAGATTTTGAAGATGTGTACTATGTGCAAGAGCTTAAGTATAATCTTTTTAGTGTCTCACAAATGTGTGACAAAAAGAACAAAGTTCTCTTTACTGACACTGAATGTCTTGTATTCTCTTCTGATTTTAAGATTCCTGATGAAAGTCAAGCACTTCTTAGAATTCCAAGAAAAGGCAACATGTACAGTGTTGATATGAAGAAGATTGTTCCAAAAGATTCTCTTACTTGTCTTATTGCTAAGGCCACATTGGATGAATCTATGAAATGGCATAGGAGGCTTGGTCATATTAACTTCAAAAATATAAATAAGATTGTCAAAGATGGTTTGGTAAGAGGTTTACCTCAAAAACGATTTGAAAATAATCAAACATGCATTGCTTGTCTTAAAGGCAAACAACATAAAGCCACTTGTAAGCCCAAAATTTTTAACTCTATCAATCAATCATTGTTTATGCTGCATATGGACTTATTTGGTCCTACAAATGTTAGAAGTTTGTTGCATAAGAGATATTGTCTAGTTATTACTGATGACTTTAGTAGATTTACAAGGGTATTCTTTTTAGGTACTAAGGATGAGACTTCTAGCATCCTTAAGACCTTCATTACAGAGATAGAAAACCTAGTAAGCAAAAGAGTAAAAGTCATTAGATGTGATAATGGGACAGAATTTAATAATAGAGTTATGGATTATTTCTGCAAAGAAAAAGGTATTAAAAGAGAATTTAGTGTTGTAAGAACTCCACAAGAAAGGAAAAATAGAACACTAATAGAAGCTGCTAGAACTATGTTAGCTGACTCTAAGTTGCCTATAACTTTTTGAGCAGAAGTAGTCAACACTGCTTGCTATGTTCAAAATAGAGTTTTAGTTGTAAAACCTCACAATAAGACATCATATGAACTTTTTAGAGGTAGAACTCCTGAAATAGGATTTCTTAGACCTTTTGGATGTCATGTGACAATTCTAAATACCTTAGACCATCTTGGAAAGTTTGATGGTAAAGCAGATGAAGAATTCTTAGTTGGATACTCTATCAATAGCAAAGCATTTAGAGTATACAACATAAGAACTAGAAGAGTAGAAAAAATCTGCATGTGGAATCTTTAGAAAATAAGTCCAATGTAGAAGGTCAAGGTCCCAAATGGCTATTTGATCTTGAATCTCTATCCAAATCAATGAATTATATGCCTTTTGTTGCAGAAACTAATGAATTTTCAGGTTCACAAACTGCTGATGCAACAAATGAAGAAGGATTAGAGAAGGAGACAAATCAAGATTATGTGATGACGCCAATATGGACAAATTCAAGTGTGGATTCAACTTCAATAAATGGTGAATCTTCTTCTGTTAAATCTAAAGAAGATGTTGAAGATGAATGCAAGGAAGATAGAACTGAGGAACAAAAGTTTCAAGTCAGAAGTAACATTGCTGTTTCCACTAATGAGCAAATCGTTCCTACTGATGAGCAAAATGTTTCTACTGATGATCTATCAGAAGAAACACAACCAAATCTCTCAGAAAATGAGGTGGATTTCAACAACCTTCCACCTAATTATCAAGTTCTTTCTACTCCACACTCAAGGATTCACAAAGTCTACTCCCTGGAAAATGTGATTGGAGATGTACAACCAGGAGTAAAGACAAGACAACAATTGATGTCTTCAGATCAACAAGGGCTTCTTGATGCCCTTTATGCTTCAAAACAGCATGCGTTTTCAAACTCTTGCTTATTTGTATGTTTTCTCTCACAAGATGAACCAAAGAATATTCATAAAGCCCTAGAGAATTGAAGCTGGTTGGAGCTATGCAAGAGGAGCTTCTTCAGTTTAAGATTCAAAAGGTATGGGTGCTAGTTAATTTACCAAGTGGTGTAAGGGTAATTGGCACTAGATGGGCTTTTAGGAATAAAAGGGATGAAAGGGGCATAGTGATAATAAATAAAGCTAGATTAGTAGCTCAAGGGTACACACAAGAAGAAGGGATAGACTATGAAGAAGTTTTTGCTCCAGTAGCAAGGATTGAAGCCATTACACTCTTTTTGGCTTATGCTTCATTTATGGGACTCACAGTTTATCAAATGGATGTCAAGAGTGCTTTCTTATATGGTACTATTGAAGAGGAGGTGTATGTCTCACAACCTCCTTTTGTTGATCCTGACCATCCAGACAAAGTGTACAAGGTTGTTAAAACTCTATATGGACTACATCAGGCACCAAGAGCTTGGTATGAAACACTAGCTTCCTACTTAATTTCAAATGGATTTCAAAGAGGCAAGATAGATCAGACACTTTTCACCAAGAAGCATAAGAAGGATCTTTTGCTACTTCAAGTGTATGTGGATGATATCATCTTTGGATCTACAAGGAAGGAGATGTGTTTGGAGATTGAGAAGCTTATGCACAACAAGTTTCAGATGAGTTCCATGGGGGAACTTACATTCTTTTTGGGTTTGCAGGTTAAACAATCAAGAGAAGGAATCTTTATTAGTCAAGACAAATATGTTGCAGAGATTCTTAGAAAGTTTCAATTTGCTGATTCCAAAATAGCAAGCACACCAATGGACCCTGAGAAGCCACTTCTTAAAAATGTAGAAGGAATTAATGTGGATGTACACACATATAGATCTATGATAGGTTCCTTGATGTATCTCACATCATCAAGACCTGATATCATGTTCTCTGTCTGTGCTTGTGCAAGATATCAAGTAACTCCTAAGGTTTCTCATTTAACAGAAGTCAAGAGAATTTTTAGATATCTCAAGGGTCAACCTAGGTTAGGTCTATGGTATTCTAAGGAGTCATCTTTTGTCTTAGTAGCATATTCAGATAGTGATTATGCTGGTGCTAGCTTGGATAGAAACTCAACAACAGGAGGATATCAATTTCTTGGGTGTAGACTTATCTCATGGCAGTGTAAGAAGCAGACAATGGTGGCTACTTCAACAACTGAAGCTGAATATGTAGCTGCTGCAAATTGTTGTGGTCAAGTCTTATGGCTTCAAAACCAACTTCTTGACTATGAGTACAATTTCTTACATACCATTATTCATATTGTTAATAGTAGTACAATTTGCATTATTAAAAATCCAGTGCAACATTCAAAAACAAAACACATTGAAATTAGACATCACTTTATTAGAGATTGCAATGAAAAGAGGTTAATTCAAGTAATGAAAATTGCTTCAGAACAAAACTTTGTAGATCTTCTTACAAAAGCTTTTGATGTTGGAAGATTTCAGTACTTGGTAGCAAGTATTGGAATGCTTAATCTTTAAATTTTTCAATATAATGTGTTTTTGTACATAACCTTTTTGATAATGTATCTAACTTTGTCATCTAAAACTACTATTACTAATTTAAAGTTATTCATACAGTTAGTCATATGCATAATTCTAATCTGAGACAAGTACTTTGTACTTTGTTCTTTTGGTTTTAAACTAACAATTTCAGGTATGAATGTTTGAGCTCAAAGTCTATTTCAAGTGAAACCTGTAAGCAACAAATTACTGATCATTGCTGCTGAATGCTGATCATTGTTGCTGATATAATAGGTTCATGATAGAAAGAGTTTGGGATTTCAAAACTCCTTAAAACTTCTTTTTTGGAACCTATTTATGATGCTTCACATTGAATTGATGATTTAGTTGATCAGTTAATAACTGATACAACTCACTTTTTATCATTTTATACTCTCAAGTGTAATGTGACTAATCTACGGATATCTGATAGAAAGAACAGCGAGCAAAAGTGAATCTAACACTTGTGTTAGAGGTAACAAATGCCACGAGCTGGAAACCTTGTAAAGAAAGCCTTTTGAATAGGTTTATCTATACACAGGCAGTTATTTATAATTGAAAGCATTGGTTCTCACACAACCAGAGGTTGCTTTAAACCGAAATTTTGATTAAGTGTCTGTTACCACACTTAATCCCTTCAAAATGGTTAGAAGCAGTATGATTTTTAATCATAAAATCATATTCATACTGCTAAGTCAAATATTTCTTAAAAAGGATTTTCAAAAGAGGCTCAGAAAATCATCTAATGATGGATTATGAGTCAATGCTCAGTGATTCACCACTCATAGGAGGTTACACACCTAGAAGTGATGAGGGCAGCATTTAAACTCTTAAGGAATTGATGGCTTCATGTACAAATTATCTGAAAACATGGAAATTGCTAAATCAGATGATTGTGATATGATATGATTGTGAGAGATCTTCCAAACAGGGGAGGAAATTGCTCAGGACAGGGGAGGTTACAAAAGCCCTTTAAAGGAAGATTAACCAAATAAAAATAAGGAAAAGATAAGAGCATACAAGATGATGACATGGTTTCTACTGATAAAGAACAAGAACAAATCTGATAGGAGATAGTTCTGTCTAGATCAAAAGATGAAAGGTTTCAATTTCAGTTCACTACGTTTGTTCATAACTTCCAAAGACATGCTGAAAGATGATTTCTACTTCTTGGAACAAGCATCCAAGATACACAGCATCATTGACTCTTATAATTCTTCAAGTTGAAAATTGTACCATCTTTTAGTCCAAGAATGGAGCAAAGAACAGAAAGCAGATGAGTTACAGAGAAAGACATTCAATCACTCAAAAGAGAAGAAAGTTCATATCAACAGTCTGACAATGAAGTGTTTGAAAGATCTTCACAAAGTCCTCATTTAATTCAAAAAAACATGTTTGAATGCAATTCACATGTTTAGGGGAGGATTGTTGGGAATTAAATAATCAGAAGAATCAGCATAAAGGCTCAAGGAAATACATCAAGTACGTTCCTACTGATAAAGCTCAAAGTACGTTCCTACTGATAAACACAAGAGTGTTTCTACTGAAGAATGATTCTACTGAAGATGTTTCTGCTGATGGATTCTGCTGACACTATGACTCATACAGCTGCTAAGTACTACTGATTCTACTGCTACGTGTACAAAGATATTTTATGCATAGTCACTAAATAATATCTTTGTTGTAGTCATCAAATTGAACACTCCAAGTGAGTTGTATTCCTAGATACATATTGTATCTTAATGACTGACAAGATAAGTCATCATCTAGCTAGTGGTTAGATAAGTCTTATAGATTGTAAAAGATCTTTCCTTGGACTATAAAAGGAAGATCTTAGATAAGATAAATATAGACGCAGATGCAAAATATAACAGACAATACATTAGAACAAAACACAAGATTCAAGGTTTTGTAACCCTAGTGATAGTGAAGATCACTTGTATTATCTTGAATAATATTGAATCATTTGGTGATATACTTTCATTGTTCTTTGTTAAGTAAACACAAGCATCAGTGTTCCATTTCCAATAAACATTCTTGTTATGACCAAGAATCACGTTCCGGAGGTCGCGGTTGATCGAAATACACCATGTTTCTAGAGAGAGAAAGTAGAGAGAGAAAGGTGGAGAAAAGGGTTTATATTAGAACGAAATGAATGAAACTTTACACACACTTTCCCACACCCCTCATGGAGAGTCATGAGGGGTATTTATAGGCTCATTACATCACATGTTTGCCTATATTACAATAGTAGTCCCTAAAGTACTATTTGTACGATATCTAGTCCATTTATTTATGTGTGACGTTATCTTTTATAAAATAGCAAGGCTAACAATCTCCCTCCAAGATATCGTCACGCATGAATGGATACAATGAGACCTATAAACACATAAACATGTAAATTGCAACAATAGTAAACTATGTTGACGTTGTTGAAGCGCAGAGTCTCTGTAGTCTAGATACTGAGGCAGACTTGAAGTTCTCTCTTCCGACGATCTCGGCGTATGATCTTTGACATTAACAGCAAAGGTCTTTGTAGCTCTGAACTTCAACTGTAATGGTCTAGTTAGGTTATTACTCCCTCCTAACTAGTGAGCCTTTATTCTTTTTCTTCTGCTCCCTCCTAAACTGACAACTCTCTTCTCATCTCGCAGCGGATAAGGTAGATACAAATGAGTTTGCACCATGGTTGTCGTTCTGGGAGCATCATAGCATAACTCACATAGTATTGCACAGAAGGTTGGTAATACGCTCCGATGTACACATCATTAGTACTTCTTCGGTTCTAGTGTAAACACAATTCCCTCGATCAACCAACGTACTAGAGATGAAACACTACTTCTTTTGGCATGTTCTTCTCCCTCCTGATGGTTGCGATGTATCGAAATCATCATACTATTGTGTGTACATGCCAAAATTACCCGTACTTTACACTTCTGATACAATGTAGATAGACCATGAAAGCATAATTTGTGAGAATATGCTGATAGGATATGACACTCTTTATTCTACAATCTCTTCTCTTCTCTTCAACCTTTAAGCGACCTCTTCGAATTCCAACTAGCTAGTAAATGACCACTGTATGGAGAGAACCCAATATAACCAATTTGAGAATGAAGTAAACATCTCATAGATATGTGACTTAATCTTGTACGAAGGTGTGACTAAGAACCTATACTGAGCACTACAATGTAACTCCTTTAAGCATAGGTAGTGCCATATACCCAAACCAACAAACAGTATATGAAATATCCACCTCTTGGAATCTCCACAACTTCATGTGACACTGAGTACTACAACGTAACTCCTTAAAGTGATAGCTATAACCCGTAAGTACTACAATGTAACTCCTTACATCGGGTATAACTAGATAATCCAAGTCTTAATCACTATCTCTACCAGTGTTTGCCCAAACAAGTATCTCCGAAAGTCATGCATCCATCCACCCCTAGACTTTGAGATAAATAAGTACACATGTCCGTGAAATGAACTTGAAACCCAAATGAGCAATATCGTACAAAAACTCTGTAGTCACAAAAATCTGTTACTAGTCGTTGTCATTTAATTGTGATTCTTGATCAGGATCGTTTAAGCAAAACGTGGTGTGTTTTTGGTGAAGCTTGAAATTCTATTTCGGGTGATTCGTAGTGATTTCGTATTTTCCCTCCAAAAATAAAATTGGAAAATTTTCTCGGCCATAATATGGAAATCACTATGAAATGCAATTCTAAGGTTACCAGAAAATTTTGAGTTTTGAAAATTTTTACGCAAAATTTCATCGAAAAAATTTGAATTTTGGCCTAAAAATTTGAATTTCGGGTCAAAATTTTCAACGTTATACCAAACTTTGAATTTCGCGTAAAAATTGAACGTTTAGTCTCCTCTCAAAAATAAATTTTACTCAAATTTTCCCGCCAAAAAATTCTTTTTTTTTTTTTTTCTTTGGCTAACTCGATAATTGACCCTAACTCGGTAAAATATCCTAACTCGATAAGCCCCTAACTCGGTAACCTTCAAACTCGGTAACCTGAATATCTAACTCGGTAAGCTTGCAAACTCGATAACCATTCCCTAACTTGGTAACCTTCAAACTCGATAAGCATTTTGTAACTCGATAAGCACCTATCAAACTCGGTAAACCTTTCAAACTCGATAGAGCTAGAGGAATTTTGGCAGAGTTTCGTTTAGTTTTAATGATTGGTTCTAAACCGTCAGATTATTATTGACCAAGGTCAACAAGTCAAAGACAGACTAGAATCAATACTCCGGTGATAGTGTAGTGTTTTCCCGGGTCGTTAAAGTCCCAGCGAGATCGAAATGGTGTTTTTGGAAATCGTTTATGAGAAAGTGGCACTGAGGACAGTAGCCAGATGATGTGGGAATGATATTGCTACTGTTATTTTAGTATTTGGACACAAATATAATATTCACAAAAATCAGATAACAGATATATGCACGTATTCACAATTCAGATTTACGTAATCGGACTGAAAAAGTGGGATTTTGGTATTTATCAAACTACAGGGGGTGCTTTTGACACTTTTTCAAACTTAAAATTAAAAATGAAAATGAAATTATAAAAATGATTAAAATACTATTTAAATATTATTTAATTAATTAAACTATTTAAAATCTAAATTAAAACCTAATTTAAATTAACTAAAAATGACAAATGATTTAAATTAAACTAAAAATTAACAAAAATATTTTCTAAACCTAAATTAGAACTTGAAGAAAGTATAAAAAATAAAAATAAATGTTTTTGTCTTTTTGTGAGTTTTTTATAAATTGAAAACTATTTAACTTAATTAAACTACTTTTAATTAATATTAATACTAAATTAACTTAGAAAATTACAAGAAAATTTATAAAATTACTTAACCATCACAGGAATCCTACAAAATTATAAAAACTCTAAAAATTATGTTTTAAGATTAAACTAATAATTATTTACCTTTTAATTAACTTAATACTAATTTAAACAATTAAAATAAGAAAAATATAAAATGAACAGTAGAATTTGAAAATATATTTTCTAAAAGTCTATTAAACTATATTAGAGCTAGGAAAAATATAAAAACTAAGTTTTCCTTTATAAAAACCTAATATGATATTTATTGCTTAATATTAATTAATAATAAAGAAAAATAAAATTAAATCTAATAAATACTAAATGGTAATATAAAAATATGAAAATTTTACCAAAATTACTTTACTATATAAGGTAATTAATAAAAATATAAAAACACTAAGTACTTAATTAAAATCTAAAAATGAAAATTAAAATTAAGTTGAATTAAATAGAAACTATTACTTATTTTACACTTGACTTTTTTGGATTTTTCTTTTACAAACTTGATTAATACCTAAAAACAACTTCTTTTAATGAAAACAACTTTTTTGTAAATGAAAAATAAGCACTTTGCACCCCCTTGGCTTATACAGTTGACTTATGTTGACTGTGTGGTCAATTTAGGTCAAATGAGTGAAGGTGGGGTCCACAAGGGTGAAAATGAGTATCAACAAGCTTAATAATCACAAATAAGCCAGAAACAACAACACTTGATCTCAAATAAGCTGGATAAGTCCAAATAAGCAATTAGCAAATCTGAGTTTCACTCAGATTATGGGACAGACTTTATGGCTAATTCCAGGTGGGGTCCATAATGTTTAAGGTCAAACAGATGGTCAATCCACACTCCCTGGTAGGAGGGGGGTTGGAAAAAGTCAACTGGAACCCCTAGGGCCCACTGAGGTGGTCTACAACCACCACCAAAGTTGATGGTGTGGGTGAGTCTGCTGGTGTGCAGGGCACAACCTTGCCCTGCAGCTTACTTCCAAAGCTTGTGGAAGCTTATATAAAATTTGCAAAAATAAAACCAATGTAGGACTTAAAAGTTGAGGTGGTAATGTATGATTACAACAAATTTCAGCCCCTCAATCAAAGTACATAAATCACAAATATTCTTGGAGTTTTTGCAAAAATCTGAGAGTGGGAAGTTTTGACTTTTATAAAAACTTGATCTTTTGACTTTGGTGAGATTTGGTTGCTTCTAATTGATTTATAACTTGAAGTTAAGCTAATTTACAACTAAAACAAGTTAAAACAACAATTAATCTCATGAGATGATGGCTTATAGGTCACAATAGCCACCACAGTTAACTGTGGTGGTGGTGTTTAGGTGAAATTTGTAACAACCCGCATTTTCATGACATTTCTTCTATTCACTATTCATCAGTTACTATTCATCGATTACTATTCACCGGTCACTATTCATCATTTACTATTCATCATTTTCGGAGTCAGTTTGTGATTCCGAGAAGCGTTCGGAAATTTTACTATTCATGTGACACTATTCATTCCCGAAGGGAAATCACTATTCATGATCAACGTTCGTCTTTTCGTAAACTGAGTTTACGAGTCTTTAAATTCGCGTAACCAGTTGGGTTTAGCTGCGAATTCATGTATCATTCAGTAATGACCCTTGATATAGACTGGATTAGTCTACACATCATCATCGCATTAGTTACTACACGGATATGCATTATTTCCATTTACGTATGCTTAATTTGTAATTAACGATATCACTCAGTTTTACTACTAACGTATACCCAATACTCCCGACTATGATCCTAACATATTTACATACTCATAATAATAATATAAAAATTATATTATTAATTTACCCGGTGTTTTAAAACCAATGGCTATACTTTACGGTCGGAGCTTATTACTTTGTCGGTTTGCGTTATTTCAATTCAATAATTATTCCAACACCCGATTCTCATCAGGAATAATATTTTACAACTTTTACAACTTCGTCGTATTTTATTTCACCTTGTTAACATTTATTTTTAGTTAACTCGGTACCCGATAACACCTAATACATAAAACCAACTAATACATACACTTGGGGACAAGCTCATTAATGAGCCACCAACATTCTTCCTTGTTTCACTCCTTTTGGAGCCGCCCCCCCCCCCCCCTAAGACCAAAGACCACTTTTTTTGACTATAAGACTTTGACTAGTTCATGTATATATATATATACCATCATTATATTTCACCATTTCACCATTTTACTCATTTTATACACCAAAACACCTAGCAAACTCATCTCTTCTTCCTCACTTGTGTGTGGATCGACCCAAGGAAGAACAACAAGAAGAAACCATCAATTTTTGAAGTCCAAGTTATAATCAAGTCTTGATTGTATCCCTAGTTAGGATTTTGAAATAAAAATCCCTAGGTTAATTACATATTTTCATCCAAATCATCTCAAATCTTCAAGTAAGTTACTAATAATCTTTTCTACTCTTTTAAACATCTATTTTATATATTTTCATGATCTAGTAACAAAACATGCAAGTATGTAAGATCCATACCACTTATTACTCATTTTGTTTTTATAAACACTAGATCTATAATTTTTATTAGAAATCTCATGAGATCCACCAAGATTGGTGATGTTTAGGAACCCATGACACCCTAAGAAGGTGTATGGTAGGATTGGGTATTTGTGAAGTTGATTTGAGATAGTTTGGTTAAGCCTTGAACAAGTTACAAACTAGAAAAGTTGATTTTTGCAAACTATATAAAGCTGCTGTCCCTATTTGCAAAACGTGGGAAACTCAGGGTCTAGGGTGTAACTTTGGACCAAATATTTAGAAAATACATTCCGAGATGAAACTATGGCCGAAAACGGGGATAAAATCCGAGTTACGACGAAAAAGATATGCTATTTTCAAGATTTACGACGAAAACTATATTTTCTGAAATATTGAATCTGTCCCGATTTTTCTAGCTAGGAAAACTGAGATTAAATGATATCTTGACTAGCCGAGACCTTGAAAAACCTAAAGTATACTTGAATACCTTCGCGGGGATATAAAGAACATAGAAAACGGGCTTATAACGAAAAAGATACGAGTATTTGAAATCCGACGATATATATATATTTCCATCAGCTTTTTACACTAATAGAGTTTTGACGTAAACTGTCTTTGCGAGACACCACTTTCACGGCTGTTTTTCTTTATGATCGGATCAGTTTGAGTCCGAGCCGTAGTTTTATGAAATCAAGATCTCCCAGCAAGCTTTTCAAACCAATTGGCCGTTTGATCATTGGACTCGTAACGAATAAACTACGACCTCATCTATATACCCGATAAACTATATATTTTGACAGCTTTTGCTATAATGAAATTTTCTAAGTGTTGAACATAATATTTTCAAATAGCAACAATAAGAGTCGATTCTCTCATTGATCAAGACCCGTATAGCCAAAAGTTAAATAACACGACTTCAAGATATTGTTACAAGGTTTTCAAAAACGCCGAGCTTGACCATTAACCCCTAACTTACAACATTTCGCGACTTGTTTTGCGAGGCCACTTGGGGCATATTTTCAAGTTATGAAAATGCTATTTTTGTGACGAAAACCTTATATTTACCGTTAAAACACCAAACAAGGATCGTGGAGTACCTTTTCAACACAACTACATGAAAAGTGGTTATTAACTTAACGAGACGTCAAAGATGTATTTTTGACGATAAACACTATTTTCAAAACTAACGAGTGGTATCGATAACATACGTACTTGCATGTGTAGCATCATTTCGTTTCTTACATTAGAAACTATCATTCATATTAGGTTGCGATTAGAGATCGTGCCTCATTTCAGTGTATCCACTTTTGTCATCATAGCTATCGCACCAGGTGAGTTCATACCCCCTACTTTTACTTGTTTTTATAACTGTTTTGGGGGAGAATACATGCTCGTTTTTGACTAAACTCAATGCTTGAATGCGCAATTGTTTACTTAAACACTACTGTTTCTTTGAAGGCTCGATTGATTATTCAAATGCACCTATGTGTATATCGGTTGCATACTTGATTATTTTTCTCGCATACACAAGCGTTTGATAAATATGCAACACACTTTATGAACTCTTGCTTTTAAGCAAAACACTTTATGAACTCTTGCTTTTAAGCAAAACACTTTATGAACTCTTGCTTTTATGCAACACACTTTATGAACTCTTGCTTTTATGCAACACACTTTATGAACTCTTGCTTTTATGCAACACACTTTATGAACTCTTGCTCTTATGCAACACACTTTATGAACTCTTGCTTTTATGCAACACACTTTATGAACTGTTGCTTTTATGCAAACACTTTTATGGACCATACTGAAACTTATGCTTTATTTAAACTATTACGCGGATTAGCCTAAGCCCTTGAATCCCACTATGCCCAAACTCATGAACCGTCAATTCCTGCTGGGAAGCGCGAATGTTATAAATAGATCTATTGGTGGTGACTCCCCCGTTCGGTTTGACCGGATAGGCAAACGCGAGCGTATAACATGTCGAATTACAAGTGTAACGGGATAAACACTTGCCGGGCCCTTATGTTTAACATGCTTCTAGAGCATGCACACTGTTATAGCTTCGGTTGCATGAACTTAGTGCTAGCGTAATAGACTATTTTTCTATGTGATATTATATTTGTTGTAATGATCACACACACTACTCATGGTCCACAACTCTGATTTTACAGTAAGGTAAACTTTATTGTTATGACATTGTGGGTTACACAATGGTCACAAAACTCTCTATTGAACTCACAACACTATTGTTTTAATACAAACTTATGAACTCACCAACCTCGTGTTGACACTCTTTAGCATGTATTTTCAGGTTTTAAGCAATGGCACGCTACTGGAGGTTTTGGCAGGGCATGGCATGGGCATAGAAGACTCTGATATTCACTTGGGGACCATTTTAAACTATTTTACGGGCCTACTTCCGCACTATATTTTAACGATGTAAATTCAATACTTTTGGCTAAATGATTTTATTCTAAATGATTGAAGTGAAAACCAGTTTTGAACTTGTGTTGTAATACCAATTGAGTTACACCCCAGCTACATGTATGTTTCCGCTGGACCCGATTTTGGGGGTGTGACAGATTGGTATCAGAGCTTTGGCTATAGCGAACTATGTGTTTTTAAAACCTAGACTATAGCTACTTTCACGAAAACATAACCCTATGACCGTCACGTGCCTGCCTGCCAAGCTGAAGCCTCATTTGTGGTTAGTTGCTGACATAGGTGATGAGATTTGTATCTCATTATCTGATATGCTATATTCACTTATTATAGTTGATTACTATAATTGTCTTTCATATAAGCATGCTCATGTATCGTATATGTCACCACGTTATGCTTTTCCTTGCTTAGCTTCATAATTTGACCTCGAGTTTGGTCACTTGATTTTGTCTTTCAGAACGTCTTGGTATTTGGGAAGGACATAGTCTTAGTATAACTGAGCTGAGTATTTCAAAATTCATGGAACCTCGGTGGAATATAGACTGGTCATCTATATTCAACCCGGGATAGTGAGATATAGGCTGACCACCTATGTCTGACTCAGAAATGAATTTTGCAATACTGAGAATGGTTATAATAAAATTCTGTCTGGATTGATTTCTCTACTCAATTCCCAAATGTTTCACTTACGTGTGTGTAAACACTCGTTGGCAGAACATTCATACTTTTCACCATCTCGTTAACCACCGATTGGAAGCACGCCAACTGGACATTTCATCTCATGGACATTTACGTCTATGCACGATACACTTATATCACAGTATTTTCTTTTATCACAATCTCATTTTGTTGCAGTTGTCACAATCTTTTCACTTCTCACCCTCACTATCATTCCTTTCCCCATCCTCATATATAAGGAATTAGCTAACACTCTATAAACTCCGATGTCACTCATCCCTCACTACTCCCTATATTGATAAGTGGATATTATCAATGACCTCTCCAGGAAAGACTTTCCATACCATCTAAAAGGAGGATCCCTCTGTACATTGAAACCATTCAAAACTCAACAGAAATCTCAGGATACCACAAAACCAATCGAACCACTATCACTGGCCTGATTGCCACAATTCCCCCATCTGGAAAGTATTGGCTTGACTGAATTACAAGATTAGTTTCGATGCGAATGCTCACTAAGCAACACTATAGAGATACATCCAACCTCCTAACCAAGACCATAGAACTTTCAGTTGAACATGTCCTCACCAATAGACTTTATTCAAACATGTGAGACACCTATGCATTTGTGCAGACATACATACCTGGCTATTTTTATCCTCTTGATACGTTCACTTTAAATGGATTTTTTTCTCCAAACTACCGTTATACAAAACACTTTTCTGAGGCACTTATTCTGACAAGCAAATTCCTTTTGGTTAATCTTTCACAAAACTATTGAATGATTAGAAAATTTTAAACATCAATCCTTGGTCAATCATATTATCCACCTTATGTTGAAAATTGTCCTATCTTGCATAACTATTAAATTTTGAAACATCAAGAAATACGTTACTTTAAAAAGCCGTTTGCTTAAAGTTGTAAAGGGAAGGTTTATGAACAGAACACACAATCTCAAAACAAACTTTGAAAATCAATCACTATATTACATCACTTATACATTTAGGATTTTGTGAATTTACGACATAGAACTTGGGGAAAATCTTAGTAATGGAAACTAAGCATCGCAGGTGGAAAGAGACTCAATTCCTGAAATCCTGCGGAGGATCACAACCTTATCCTAATCTATTATTTTCAACAACACCCTTTGACGGACTTAACCTTGTAAGTCTTTCAAAACAAGATTCATGATACTCATTTCAATTATCCCTAATAAAGGAATTTGATTCACCTCAACTCCTAACGATTTCATTAAGATCTCTTTGAAACCACACCACCTATCATCTGTAGACCAATGGTCAGAATTTGAGGTTGTTTCAAATATAGGGAGATATGCCCAAATCGGGTGTGATTGACACTAGAAATGGTTGGACTAACCACTTGCCATAAATCAAATTCAGTTGCAACCATAGTTACCACACGAGCTTAGAGACTACACCATTCAAAGCACTCTATGGCCGAAGTGCCAACATCCATTGACGGATTGAAATTGGGAAAAGCCCAACTCTCTAGTCCAGTAAGCATTCATGAACCCGATATACACTGGACCATTCAACATTTCTGACAGAGTAGGCCTGGTGGCCGTCAGACTTAAACCTTGTTAGAGCTCAATAGCTCACACGATAAGAATCATCATTTTTCACCAATACAACTTTAGAGACCAACACAAACTGAACTTCGGGACGAAGTTCCTTTTAAGGGGGTGAGACTGTAACAACCCGCATTTTCATGACATTTCTTCTATTCACTATTCATCAGTTACTATTCATCGATTACTATTCACCGGTCACTATTCATCATTTACTATTCATCATTTTCGGAGTCAGTTTGTGATTCCGAGAAGCGTTCGGAAATTTTACTATTCATGTGACACTATTCATTCCCGAAGGGAAATCACTATTCATGATCAACGTTCGTCTTTTCGTAAACTGAGTTTACGAGTCTTTAAATTCGCGTAACCAGTTGGGTTTAGCTGCGAATTCATGTATCATTCAGTAATGACCCTTGATATAGACTGGATTAGTCTACACATCATCATCGCATTAGTTACTACACGGATATGCATTATTTCCATTTACGTATGCTTAATTTGTAATTAACGATATCACTCAGTTTTACTACTAACGTATACCCAATACTCCCGACTATGATCCTAACATATTTACATACTCATAATAATAATATAAAAATTATATTATTAATTTACCCGGTGTTTTAAAACCAATGGCTATACTTTACGGTCGGAGCTTATTACTTTGTCGGTTTGCGTTATTTCAATTCAATAATTATTCCAACACCCGATTCTCATCAGGAATAATATTTTACAACTTTTACAACTTCGTCGTATTTTATTTCACCTTGTTAACATTTATTTTTAGTTAACTCGGTACCCGATAACACCTAATACATAAAACCAACTAATACATACACTTGGGGACAAGCTCATTAATGAGCCACCAACATTCTTCCTTGTTTCACTCCTTTTGGAGCCGCCCCCCCCCCCCCCCTAAGACCAAAGACCACTTTTTTTGACTATAAGACTTTGACTAGTTCATGTATATATATATATACCATCATTATATTTCACCATTTCACCATTTTACTCATTTTATACACCAAAACACCTAGCAAACTCATCTCTTCTTCCTCACTTGTGTGTGGATCGACCCAAGGAAGAACAACAAGAAGAAACCATCAATTTTTGAAGTCCAAGTTATAATCAAGTCTTGATTGTATCCCTAGTTAGGATTTTGAAATAAAAATCCCTAGGTTAATTACATATTTTCATCCAAATCATCTCAAATCTTCAAGTAAGTTACTAATAATCTTTTCTACTCTTTTAAACATCTATTTTATATATTTTCATGATCTAGTAACAAAACATGCAAGTATGTAAGATCCATACCACTTATTACTCATTTTGTTTTTATAAACACTAGATCTATAATTTTTATTAGAAATCTCATGAGATCCACCAAGATTGGTGATGTTTAGGAACCCATGACACCCTAAGAAGGTGTATGGTAGGATTGGGTATTTGTGAAGTTGATTTGAGATAGTTTGGTTAAGCCTTGAACAAGTTACAAACTAGAAAAGTTGATTTTTGCAAACTATATAAAGCTGCTGTCCCTATTTGCAAAACGTGGGAAACTCAGGGTCTAGGGTGTAACTTTGGACCAAATATTTAGAAAATACATTCCGAGATGAAACTATGGCCGAAAACGGGGATAAAATCCGAGTTACGACGAAAAAGATATGCTATTTTCAAGATTTACGACGAAAACTATATTTTCTGAAATATTGAATCTGTCCCGATTTTTCTAGCTAGGAAAACTGAGATTAAATGATATCTTGACTAGCCGAGACCTTGAAAAACCTAAAGTATACTTGAATACCTTCGCGGGGATATAAAGAACATAGAAAACGGGCTTATAACGAAAAAGATACGAGTATTTGAAATCCGACGATATATATATATTTCCATCAGCTTTTTACACTAATAGAGTTTTGACGTAAACTGTCTTTGCGAGACACCACTTTCACGGCTGTTTTTCTTTATGATCGGATCAGTTTGAGTCCGAGCCGTAGTTTTATGAAATCAAGATCTCCCAGCAAGCTTTTCAAACCAATTGGCCGTTTGATCATTGGACTCGTAACGAATAAACTACGACCTCATCTATATACCCGATAAACTATATATTTTGACAGCTTTTGCTATAATGAAATTTTCTAAGTGTTGAACATAATATTTTCAAATAGCAACAATAAGAGTCGATTCTCTCATTGATCAAGACCCGTATAGCCAAAAGTTAAATAACACGACTTCAAGATATTGTTACAAGGTTTTCAAAAACGCCGAGCTTGACCATTAACCCCTAACTTACAACATTTCGCGACTTGTTTTGCGAGGCCACTTGGGGCATATTTTCAAGTTATGAAAATGCTATTTTTGTGACGAAAACCTTATATTTACCGTTAAAACACCAAACAAGGATCGTGGAGTACCTTTTCAACACAACTACATGAAAAGTGGTTATTAACTTAACGAGACGTCAAAGATGTATTTTTGACGATAAACACTATTTTCAAAACTAACGAGTGGTATCGATAACATACGTACTTGCATGTGTAGCATCATTTCGTTTCTTACATTAGAAACTATCATTCATATTAGGTTGCGATTAGAGATCGTGCCTCATTTCAGTGTATCCACTTTTGTCATCATAGCTATCGCACCAGGTGAGTTCATACCCCCTACTTTTACTTGTTTTTATAACTGTTTTGGGGGAGAATACATGCTCGTTTTTGACTAAACTCAATGCTTGAATGCGCAATTGTTTACTTAAACACTACTGTTTCTTTGAAGGCTCGATTGATTATTCAAATGCACCTATGTGTATATCGGTTGCATACTTGATTATTTTTCTCGCATACACAAGCGTTTGATAAATATGCAACACACTTTATGAACTCTTGCTTTTAAGCAAAACACTTTATGAACTCTTGCTTTTAAGCAAAACACTTTATGAACTCTTGCTTTTATGCAACACACTTTATGAACTCTTGCTTTTATGCAACACACTTTATGAACTCTTGCTTTTATGCAACACACTTTATGAACTCTTGCTCTTATGCAACACACTTTATGAACTCTTGCTTTTATGCAACACACTTTATGAACTGTTGCTTTTATGCAAACACTTTTATGGACCATACTGAAACTTATGCTTTATTTAAACTATTACGCGGATTAGCCTAAGCCCTTGAATCCCACTATGCCCAAACTCATGAACCGTCAATTCCTGCTGGGAAGCGCGAATGTTATAAATAGATCTATTGGTGGTGACTCCCCCGTTCGGTTTGACCGGATAGGCAAACGCGAGCGTATAACATGTCGAATTACAAGTGTAACGGGATAAACACTTGCCGGGCCCTTATGTTTAACATGCTTCTAGAGCATGCACACTGTTATAGCTTCGGTTGCATGAACTTAGTGCTAGCGTAATAGACTATTTTTCTATGTGATATTATATTTGTTGTAATGATCACACACACTACTCATGGTCCACAACTCTGATTTTACAGTAAGGTAAACTTTATTGTTATGACATTGTGGGTTACACAATGGTCACAAAACTCTCTATTGAACTCACAACACTATTGTTTTAATACAAACTTATGAACTCACCAACCTCGTGTTGACACTCTTTAGCATGTATTTTCAGGTTTTAAGCAATGGCACGCTACTGGAGGTTTTGGCAGGGCATGGCATGGGCATAGAAGACTCTGATATTCACTTGGGGACCATTTTAAACTATTTTACGGGCCTACTTCCGCACTATATTTTAACGATGTAAATTCAATACTTTTGGCTAAATGATTTTATTCTAAATGATTGAAGTGAAAACCAGTTTTGAACTTGTGTTGTAATACCAATTGAGTTACACCCCAGCTACATGTATGTTTCCGCTGGACCCGATTTTGGGGGTGTGACAAAATTGACTTTTTATCAAATTGTGCCTGATTCTTTTGACTAAAATGAGCCCTAATGACTTACTATGAGTTAACTGCATAAAAAACTACCACAGAAACAGTCCCTAATACCCTGCAACAAGTAAAACCAAACACCCCTAAACATGACTTTCTTGTGGTTTTTCAATGCAGAAGATGACTAGGATTTAGGATCTGGATTCACAGCTTCTTTTTATGATTAAGGAAACTAATTTAAACACTTAAACATAGATTGCAACCATGAAAACTCAAGTTTACCACTTAAACTAATTTTGACAGTCAAATATTGAAATTTCAAGTAGCTATTTATTCTAATGAACAAGTTATGATTACTAAGTTAAAAACTACTCAAACAATACACAAACAACACAAATGAACACAGATTATCCAAATAAACAACTAGCTAACAGATAATAACAAGGATTAAACTTTTTAGAGGAATTTGAAAATTTGCAAAAGCTTACAACCAAACCCCTAGCTGAACAAGGGGCTTCTCCACAGAAGCCTATCTTTAAATAGGCCAAATTAAGCTCCTTACTTGATCACAAATCCTTCTGTCAACCTGAAAATCAAATTCAAACACCACAGTTGACCAAGTTTGACTTTTTTGAGATTATTGATTTTCTTCTAATGTAACTGAGTTTTAAAGTTTCTAAAGCTTTGATAAGCTTAATGGAGCTTATGTGTACCTAACTCAGTCCATGATTCAAGCTTAAACTCTAGCAGACTATGATTCAGATTAACAAATGGAATTTGAAATTTGCATAAACAAAATAAGTTGAGGAAACTTGCATATATTACTTAAAAAGTTTAACAATACATTGAATTGACTTCTACAACTGCTTAAAAGCTTGTTGCTACACTACAATTGCTTAAATAAACTTATACGATTACAACTATTAAAAAAAACTAGACATGTCTTCATCTTGCATCTCTTTGCCTTTTATAGTCCAATATTAGGGTTCTTGGCATCTTCTGATCATATCCCACCTCTTTCTTCAAGCTTTGGTCCACTAACAAGGCGCCACGTGTTTTGGCGCCAAAATGATTATTTGCAAATGGCTTCTGATAGCGTGCAACTGGGGAAGGGGCATTTATTGTGGGTGGCTTGGGTAGGTGTAGGAGGTGGGGATGATGATGGGATGGACAAGTTGGGGTGGTGGAGCTGCAAAACCAGGGGTGGTATCTGGTATTGAGGTGGGAGGGAAAATGGGGGAGAAGGTGGTTTGGTTGCGTTTGACTGGTTTTGACCAGGTCAGCGTTTGACCCGGTTAAATTATTAAAGGTGCAATGGGCTAAGGTGTGGGTTGGTTGTGTCTTGGGCCTAAAATGGACTAGGCTTAGTACATGGATTGGGTAATGGAGTAGTATTATTTAGGTATTGGATCCGGTTTTGGTTTTTTACACAAGGACTAATTTTGTAATTATGGGAAAGTTGAGGGTTGTAATTTGGCAATCTTAAAAAGTATTTTAAAGGGTGAATTATGCCATATCATGAATAGTACAAGGACCTGGAATGAATTTTTCAATTTATTTTCACCAGGGACTGAAACTGTCAAAGTTTTAAACTTTAGGGACCATTTGTGTAATTTTCACCAAACTTTCCACCAAGGACCAATCCTGTCATAAAAGGTTAGTGCAAGGACAAAATTTGTTTTTCTCAAAGTTTTTCATATCCCAGGGACCATTTTTGACAATTTTCAAAGTTCAGGGACTAAACTTGACATTTTGTGAAACTTTTCACCAAAGGACTAATTATGTAACTTTTTGATTTATAAGGGCCTTTGGTGACTTTTTCAAGTTTTTAGAATGACCAAGGACTAGATTTAACAATTTTTGAAAGTTGGGGGACTGAAACTGCCAATTATGCAAACTTTGTACGTTTTTCATCTGTTTTTGGTATTTTTGCATTTGAAACATGTAAAACACTTTCCTGGGATATTTTCACCATTTTGATTCATTATTGAGTGTTTTTGGATGTTTTGGCAGCTCAGAAATGGTAAAAATGATGAGTATTTACACACTCATCAATCCCCCACACTAAAACATTGCTAGTCCCTAGCAATCTTTTGAGAAAAAACCTGATGGATTTGAAATTCTCTTTACCAAAATCCATCACTTCTGGAGTAGCCAGGTGTAAGAACTATGGCACACCTGATAACCGTGTGATTTTGAGCAAACCACCAGCTGTCAACGGATTTGATTAGTCTTTACCAAAAGCCGTTTGCTTCTGGACTAGCCAGCATCTTGATGGACTAAGTCAACATCTTGGTGAGCTGAATACCAATTATAGATTTTCCACGGCCTTTACCACAAGCCATAATCTTGTGGGCTAGTCAACTCATTTGCTTATGAGGATGCGGGGGAGCTGAGGAACCATACAATTTTTGGCAAATTGCCAGCCATCAACGGGTTTGAGATGTCTTTACCAAGAGCCGTTTGCTCCTGGACTAGCCAATCCATTTGTCATTTAGACTTTGGCGGACTGATTACCACAAAAAATTTTGAAATAAAGTGAAAAAAATTTTGAAAAATTTTAGGCCTAAAAATGGGGGTACTTAGAAAGTTTTGTGATAAAATTCGTAAGAATTTCCCCCCCCCCCCCCCCCCCCACACTAGAACTGAATATTGTCCTCAATATTCAAAGTCCCGGCTATTATGCCGAATCTCTGAATGGAAAAAGCTAATATTCGATGCTAACTGTGGAAATTTGGATTTTATTTTTCACTTTATTTAACTGTACATACAATCAATTTTTTTTTTTTTTTTTTTTTTTTGAGATAGAAACTTATATACATATTTACATTTCAAACGGTGGGGGACAGCCACTCCCCCACACTAGTGTGGTAGAAAGTAGAAAGAAGTCAGAAATACGGGTGAAAACCCATATATGCTGCTAATTTTTGTTCACCGAGTCACTAGCTTGACTCGATCCCCGAATTCCTTGGTCCATGGGGAAAGTTTAGAGATCCGGGACAACCATGGGTAGTATGTCCTCTCCAAAATAATGTTTCAATCTATGACCATTCACTTTGAAGTTGGGACCTTCGGGTTGAGATAACTCAACAGTCCCGTATGGGTATACTTTAGCAATAGTGAATGGTCCAGTCCATCGGGTTTTTAATTTCCCCGAGAAGATCTTTAATCTTGAATTGAAAAGAAGGACTCTGTCACCGACGTTGAAAACTCGGTTCTTAATCTTAGAGTCGTGAATCTTCTTTGTCTTTTCTTTGTAGATCAAAGAGTTCTCGTAGGCTTGATCACGAAGTTCGTTTAATTCATTGAGTTGAACCTTACGGTGATCACCCGCTTTATGAAGGTCGTAGTTAGCATGTTTCAAGGCCCAGTAGGCTTTGTGCTCGAGCTCGATCGGTAAATGACACGCCTTCCCGTATACAAGCTTGTATGGAGTACACCCGATGGGTGTTTTGTAAGCTGTACGGAAGGCCCAGAGTGCATCATCTAGTTTATCCGACCAGGAAGCACGGTTTTCACCTACTGTCCTCTCAAGAATCCGTTTAATACCACGGTTTGAAACCTCCACCTGCCCACTTGTTTGGGGGTGATATGCGGTGGAAAGACGATGAGTAACACCGTACTTAAGCATGACTTTTGCAAATTGATCATTGCAAAAGTGAGTACCGCGATCACTAATGATGGCACGTGGGGTTCCAAAACGAGCAAAGAGGGATTTCAAGAATTTCACAACTACTCGGGCATCATTAGTGGGTAAGGCATTTGCCTCAACCCATTTTGACAAGTAGTCAACAGCCACGAGTATGTATTTGTTTCCACGAGAAGATGGGAATGGCCCCATAAAATCAATGCCCCAGACGTCAAAGATTTCACAAACTTGAATAGCATTTTGCGGCATTTCGTTCTTTTGTGAAATATTCCCGTGACGCTGACAAGCATCACAGGTTTTAACTAACTCGTGGGCATCCTTATAGATCGTGGGCCAATAGAAACCGGAATCAAACACCTTTTTGGCGGTGTAGTTAGGACTATGGTGGCCCCCGGTGGGTCCAGCATGGCAAGCCTTGAGAATATCAGCGGCTTCCTGTCCGTATACACATCGCCTGATGACTTGATCGGCACAGATTTTGAAGAGGAAGGGGTCGTCCCAGAAATAATGTTTGACGTCTTTAAAAAATTTGTTTTTCTGTTGGGACGTCATCCCCTTCACGATGAAGTTACCCGCACGGTAATTTGCAAAGTTGGCAAACCATGGGGTAGTAGAGTCACCACGAAAAGTAACCGCACTGAGTGTCTCGAGAGGGAATGATTCATTTATTTCTTGTTTCTCGGACACATCTTGATGTGGGTTTTCTAATCGTGAGAGATGATCAGCAGCAAGGTTCTCGGATCCTTTTTTATCATGAATAATGATATCAAATTCCTGAAGGAGGAGAACCCAACGGAGAAGCCTCGGCTTTGCATCTTGCTTTGCAAATAGGTACTTCAAAGCCGAGTGATCCGTATACACCACGCATTAGGTCAGGATCAAGTATGACCGGAATTTCTCAAAGGCATACACCACAGCTAGGAGTTCTTTTTCAGTGGTGGTGTAATGACCTTGAGCCTCGGTCATAGTCTTACTTGCATAGTGTATAGGCTGAAAGTATTTTGCTTTACGTTGCCCCAAGACCGCACCTATGGCAAAATCACTAGCATCGCACATAAGCTCAAAGGTAGGTCCCAATCGGGGGCAACAAGAATCGGTGCCTCGGTAAGCTTTTTCTTTAATGTTTCAAAAGCTTCGATGCACTCAGGAGAGAAGATGAAAGGAGCATCCTTCTCGAGGAGATGAGTCATAGGCCGGGCAATCTTAGAAAAATCTTGGATAAACCTACGGTAGAAGCCGGCATGACCCAAAAAGCTCCTAACACCTTTTACGGTGGTGGGATGAGGTAATTTAGTAATGACATCGATTTTGGCTTTGTCAACCTCAATCCCGTTCTTTGAGATTTTATGGCCGAGGACTATGCCCTCTTTAACCATAAAGTGACTCTTCTCCCAGTTGAGACTCAAATTCGTTTCTTTGCAACGTTTAAGCACTTGATCCAAGTAGGAGAGACAGGTCTGAAATGAATCCCCGATGACTGAAAAGTCATCCATGAATACCTCCATAGTTTTTCCGATCATGTCGGAAAAAATAGACATCATGCACCTCTGGAACGTGCCTGGTGCATTACATAAGCCGAAAGGCATACGTCTGTAAGCAAAAGTTCCGTAGGGGCATGTGAAGGTAGTCTTTTCTTGATCCTGGGGATCAATGGGGATTTGGAATTAACCCGAAAAACCATCGAGGAAGCAGTAGTATTCATTCCCCGCAAGTCTTTCAAGCATCTGGTCCATAAAAGGGAGAGGAAAATGGTCTTTACGGGTGGCTTCATTTAACTTTCGATAGTCAATACATACTCGCCAACCCGTGACCAAACGAGTTGGAATCAACTCGTTATCCTCGTTGGTGACAACGGTAATGCCACCCTTTTTAGGGACACAATGAACTGGGCTAACCCAAGGACTGTCAGATATAGGGTAAATCAATCCCGCATCAAGAAGTTTAAGAACTTCTTGTTTGATAACTTTGTGGATTTTTGGATTTACCCTTCTCTGTTGTTGCACTGCTGGCTTAAAGTCATCCTCCATTAAGATTTTATGAGTACAAAAGTTCGGGCTTATGCCCTTAATGTCGGAGAGTTTCCAAGCGATTGCTTGTTTATGTGACTTTAGAACCTTTAGGAGTGCTGCCTTTTCCTCAACTTTTAAGTCCTTAGCAATAATGAAGGGTAATTTATTATCACCCTCCAGAAATGCATATTCTAGATGAGGAGGCAAGTCCTTGAGCTCAACCTCGGGAAAGTCTTCAGTTATTTCAACATTTTTGACTTCCGCTTTATGAAGTATTTTTGGAGACGGAGAGGGTGAAGGATCGTCATTTAACAATCTTTCAAGGAGAAGAATATCCCCCTCCGGGTCAAGATAGTTTTCATCAACCCCACTTGGGATTGAGCTATCTTGAGCAAGAAATGCCTCGACCTCTTCCAGAAGGAAGTCACTTCCCTCAAACGGAGTGAGGGAAGAGGAAGGGTCGGAAATGATAGGGTCAGTAGAAAGACTGCCACTGGAGGAGAAACCAAGGACCTCTTGAGAATACTCCTCAGACGCAACATCGATGATGTCAATTCGGTTAACCGTTTCAGCGTCATAGTTGGAGGAATATCTTGAGGTCTGATCAAGATTGAATGTGATGGCTTCGCCACCAACACGTAGAGTGATTTCTTCTTCGAATACATCGATTAAAGCACGACCCGTTCTTAAGAATCCCCTCCCGAGAATGAGAGGGACTCGTAGGTCAGCATCGAAATCAACAATCATGAAATCTGCCGGAAAATGGAACTTTCCTACTTTCACGAAGATATCTTCGGCAATGCCGAGAGGACGGGATATAGTACGGTCTGCAAGCTCGAGTGTCATGCAGGTCGGAGTGAGAGCAGGAAGTGAGAGTCTTTTCCAGACTGTGTAAGGCATCAGGTTAATGCTTGCGCCAAGATCGGCCAAGGCATAGCATTCAACCATCCCCGGGAAAATACAAGGAATGAGAAATTTCTCGGGATCCCCAAGCTTCTCGGGAAGCTTTTTCAAGAGCACTGCTGAGCAATGCTCATTAAGAGGAGTTTTTGCCATCTCACAAAGTTTCTCTTTGTTGCTTATCAGATTTTTGATTGTTGAAGCAAATTTAGGCATGAGAAGAAGAGCGTCCGCGAAGCTAATATCAAAGTGTAATTCTTGGAAAATTTGATAAAATTTTTCCATCTGATGGTTAGCTTTCTCGCGGTTCTTTTGTTCACTCAATCGTGAAGGATATGGAATTGATGGCTTAGGATCATTTTTTGGTATTTCATCAGAACTCACAAGGGGATCAAATACAACTTTCGGCTTACGAGCCGGGACCGGGACAACTTGAGGGTGGACGTTGTTGATACCTCCGTTATTAGTAGGAAGTACCTTGTCCGTAGTGACCTCAGGTTCACGTTCCGCTACCTTAGGAGGAGAAGAAGAGGTAGAAGGAATCGAGGGTCCATTGTAAGACGCCCCACTTCGGGTGGTGATCGCTTTGGCATCGCCCCTCGGGTTAGCGATCGTGTTGCTCGGAAATGTACCCGGGCCCGAGGGTCGATCATTTAAAGACTTCTAAAGCTCAGAGATCTTGCCGATCAATAACCGATTCGTTTCCTCTTGTGCTTTCATGAATTGTTTTAGTACTTCTTCGGAGGAAGACGAGGGTTGAACAACGTTTTGATTTTGAACACGGTTGTTTTGAAAATTCCCTTGATTTTGATTGTTGTTACCCTGAAAAGTGTTTCTCTTATTGAAATTACCCTGATTGTAATTCCCTTGATTCTGGTTTCTTTGAAAATTTCCTTGAAAACCTTGGTTTTGATTGCCATTTTGAAAATTGTTTTGATTAAACTGGCCTTGATTTTGGTTCGGGTTTTGGAAATTTGAGTTTTGACCTTGGTTAAAATTCTGATTCGAGTTACGGTTTTGATTTTGATTAAAACCTGGAGGTCCGAGAAAATTGTTTGAACGATAGCTTAAAAGATTACGGTCTCCTTGCGGTTGGTAAGAATTACCCCCCGTATTGTAGGAACCGTGAGCAGCATATACGTTCTCTGGAGGAAAGCCAGCAGTAGTTGGACACTCGGAATACAGATGAGGGCCCCCACAAGTTTCACAACTTCGGGCCACGGTTTTCACTTGTTGATTTTGAGCCTGATTTTGCATTGTTTGGCTCATTCTCAACACAGCCGTAGAAATATCATCCATCTTTTTGGTAAGAGCAATTATTTCAGGAGATGATGATGAGGGAGTAACTGAATGACATGACGCATCCCTCTCCGCAGAGGAATCCCAAAAGTTATGATGGGCAGTCATGTTCTCGATTAAGTCATAGCACTCCTCGGGACGCCTTTTCATAAAGGTCCCACCAGCAGCAGCATTGAGAATGTCTCGGTGCCTCAATGTCAGACCATTATAGAAGGTATCTATGATGGTAACTTGCAACATATTGTGATTAGGGCACCGATCAATAGCTAGCTTATAACGTTCCCAAGCCTCAAAAAGAGACTCATCGGAACGTTGCCAGAAGTTGCTGATATCATTTCGTAACTTGGTAACCATGGATGGTGGAAAATATTTTGCTAAAAATTTGGTTACCATTTCATCAAAGGTTCGAATAGAATTCTTTGGAAGTCGGTCAAACCATGCAGTGGCATGATGAGTGAGAGAATAGGGGAAGAGGTACAGCCGAAGGGCATCATCCGTGACACCATGTTGTTTCATGCTTTGGGTGACCGTGAGATATTTGTCAAGATGCTTATTGGCATCGTCACCCGGCAATCCGTGAAATTGACACGAATTTTGGACTTGTTGGATCATGTGGTGCTTGAGGCCAAAGTCCGTAGCCTCAATAGTGAGTGGTGCAATACGTCCATCCCGCCCTTGCATGGTAGGCTGGCACAGCTCCTCCATCGTTCGGAGATCGGGAGCTGGCTCATCCCTGGGAGGGTCAGGGGGTGGTAAAGGTGGTGGCCCAGCGGCCATTTTGGTCTTTTGTTCTTGTGTGTCAGAACGTAGCTCGTGTACGTTTTTCTGATGTTTACGTTTTGTTTGTGACCTAGTGCGCATGCACTAAAAACAATTTTTCAAAACAAGATCGAGGCAAAACCACAGTGAACTTAAACCAGAAATCACAAGTGAATGGCTTCTTTGAAAAAGGTACACCACTCACAGGGATATAAAGGCAAGTTTTAATCTTAAGTTTGGGAACTTATTATGGGTTTATTAATTAATTTGAAAAACTGCTTTAGGCTTATGGATGTGTGTGCAGAAAACTTGGGAAATATTTTTGGAACTGATTCGTTAACCGAAATCGTCCCTTTAAGATTACTCGCAGGCTGGCGGGAGGAAGTAAATAGGTTTCCTCTTCAGTTCGCAATTTAATGTCAGAACTTACCTTAAACCAACTGTTTCAGGTTGTAATCTTAAAGAACACGAAGTAATTTAACTTCACAGTTTGTTTTTGATTGTTTTTAATTTTTTTGGTGTTGTCAACACTTCAGGAGAAGTGTTAATGAACGTTTTTTTTTTTTATATGATTATGTTTTTACAAAAACTTTTTACAAATTTGTGTGAAATTTGTACAGGGAGGGTTTTGAAAACCACTAAACTTAAAACGATTTTATAAAACACGCAACAACCTCCCCGGCAGCGGCGCCAAATTTTGATTGGTTCTAAACCGTCAGATTATTATTGACCAAGGTCAACAAGTCAAAGACAGCCTAGAATCAATACTCCGGTAATAGTGTAGTGTTTTCCCGGGTCGTTAAAGTCCCAGCGAGATCGAAATGGTGTTTTTGGAAATCGTTTATGAGAAAGTGGCACTGAGGACAGTAGCCAGATGATGTGGGAATGATATTGCTACTGTTATTTTGGTATTTTTACATAGATATAATATTCACAAAAATCAGATAACAGATATATGCACGTATTCACAATTCAGATTTACGCAATCGGACTGAAAAAGTGGGATTTTGGTATTTATCAAACTACAGGGGGTGCTTTTGACACTTTTTCAAACTTAAAATTAAAAATGAAAATGAAATTATAAAAATGATTAAAATACTATTTAAATATTATTTAATTAATTAAACTATTTAAAATCTAAATTAAAACCTAATTTAAATTAACTAAAAATGACAAATGATTTAAATTAAACTAAAAATTAACAAAAATATTTTCTAAACCTAAATTAGAACTTTAAGAAAGTATAAAAAATAAAAATAAATGTTTTTGTCTTTTTGTGAGTTTTTTATAAATTGAAAACTATTTAACTTAATTAAACTAATTAAACTACTTTTAATTAATATTAATACTAAATTAACTTAGAAAATTACAAGAAAATTTATAAAAATTACTTAACCATCACAGGAATCCTACAAAATTATAAAAACTCTAAAAATTATGTTTTAAGATTAAACTAATAATTATTTACCTTTTAATTAACTTAATACTAATTTAAACAATTAAAATAAGAAAAATATAAAATGAACAGTAGAATTTGAAAATATATTTTCTAAAAGTCTATTAAACTATATTAGAGCTAGGAAAAATATAAAAACTAAGTTTTACTTTATAAAAACCTAATATGATATTTATTTCTTAATATTAATTAATAATAAAGAAAACTAAAATTAAATCTAATAAATACTAAATGGTAATATAAAAATCTGAAAATTTTACCAAAATTACTTTACTATATAAGGTAATTAATAAAAATATAAAAACACTAAGTACTTAATTAAAATCTAAAAATGAAAATTAAAATTAAGTTGAATTAAATAGAAACTATCACTTATTTTACACTTGACTTTTTTGGATTTTTCTTTTACAAACTTGATTAATACCTAAAAACAACTGCTTTTAATGAAAACAACTTTTTTGTAAATGAAAAATAAGCACTTTGCACCCCCTTGGCTTATACAGTTGACTTATGTTGACTGTGTGGTCAATTTAGGTCAAATGAGTGAAGGTGGGGTCCACAAGGGTGAAAATGAGTATCAACAAGCTTAATAATCACAAATAAGCCAGAAACAACAACACTTGATCTCAAATAAGCTGGATAAGTCCAAATAAGCAATTAGCAAATCTGAGTTTCACTCAGATTATGGGACAGACTTTATGGCTAATTCCAGGTGGGGTCCACAATGTTTAAGGTCAAACAGATGGTCAATCCACACTCCCTAGTAGGAGGGGGGTTGGAAAAAGTCAACTGGAACCCCTAGGGCCCACTGAGGTGGTCTACAACCACCACCAAAGTTGATGGTGTGGGTGAGTCTGTTGGTGTGCAGGGCACAACCTTGCCCTGCAGCTTACTTCCAAAGCTTGTGGAAGCTTATATAAAATTTGCAAAAATAAAACCAATGTAGGACTTAAAAGTTGAGGTGGTAATGTGTGATTACAACAAATTTCAGCCCCTCAATCAAAGTACATAAATCACAAATATTCTTGGAGTTTTTGCAAAAATCTGAGAGTGGGAAGTTTTGACTTTTATAAAAACTTGATCTTTTGACTTTGGTGAGATTTGGTTGCTTCTAATTGATTGATAACTTGAAGTTAAGCTAATTTACAACTAAAACAAGTTAAAACAACAATTAATCTCATGAGATGATGGCTTATAGGTCACAATAGCCACCACAGTTAACTGTGGTGGTGGTGTTTAGGTGAAATTGACTTTTTATCAAATTGTGCCTGATTCTTTTGACTAAAATGAGCCCTAATGACTTACTATGAGTTAACTGCATAAAAAACTACCACAGAAACAGTCCCTAATACCCTGCAACAAGTAAAACCAAACACCCCTAAACTTGACTTTCTTATGGTTTTTCAATGCAGAAGATGACTAGGATTTAGGATCTGGATTCACAGCTTCTTTTTATGATTAAGGAAACTAATTTAAACACTTAAACACAGATTGCAACCATGAAAACTCAAGTTTACCACTTAAACTAATTTTGACAGTCAAATATTGAAATTTCAAGTAGCTATTTATTCTAATGAACAAGTTATGATTACTAAGTTAAAAACTACTCAAACAATACACAAACAACACAAATGAACACAGATTATCCAAATAAACAACTAGCTAACAGATAATAACAAGGATTAAACTTTTTAGAGGAATTTGAAAATTTGCAAAAGCTTACAACCAAACCCCTAGCTGAACAAGGGGCTTCTCCACAGAAGCCTATCTTTAAATAGGCCAAATTAAGCTCCTTACTTGATCACAAATCCTTCTGTCAACCTGAAAATCAAATTCAAACACCACAGTTGACCAAGTTTGACTTTTTTGAGATTATTGATTTTCTTCTAATGTAACTGAGTTTTAAAGTTTCTAAAGCTTTGATAAGCTTAATGGAGCTTATGTGTACCTAACTCAGTCCATGATTCAAGCTTAAACTCTAGCAGACTATGATTCAGATTAACAAATGGAATTTGAAATTTGCATAAACAAAATAAGTTGAGGAAACTTGCATATATTACTTAAAAAGTTTAACAATACATTGAATTGACTTCTACAACTGCTTAAAAGCTTGTTGCTACACTACAATTGCTTAAATAAACTTATACGATTACAACTATTAAAAAAAACTAGACATGTCTTCATCTTGCATCTCTTTGCCTTTTATAGTCCAATATTAGGGTTCTTGGCATCTTCTGATCATATCCCACCTCTTTCTTCAAGCTTTGGTCCACTAACAAGGCGCCACGTGTTTTGGCGCCAAAATGATTATTTGCAAATGGCTTCTGATAGCGTGCAACTGGGGAAGGGGCATTTATTGTGGGTGGCTTGGGTAGGTGTAGGGGGTGGGGATGATGATGGGATGGACAAGTTGGGGTGGTGGAGCTGCAAAACCAGGGGTGGTATCTGGTATTGAGGTGGGAGGGAAAATGGGGGAGAAGGTGGTTTGGTTGCGTTTGACTGGTTTTGACCAGGTCAGCGTTTGACCCGGTTAAATTATTAAGGGTGCAATGGGCTAAGGTGTGGGCTGGTTGTGTCTTGGGCCCAAAATGGACTAGGCTTAGTACATGGATTGGGTAATGGAGTAGTATTATTTAGGTATTGGATCCGGTTTTGGTTTTTTACACAAGGACTAATTTTGTAATTATGGGAAAGTTGAGGGTTGTAATTTGGAAATCTTAAAAAGTATTTTAAAGGGTATATTATGCCATATCATGAATAGTACAAGGACCTGGAATGAATTTTTCAATTTATTTTCACCAGGGACTGAAACCGTCAAACTTTCAAACTTCAGGGACCATTTGTGTAATTTTCACCAAACTTTCCACCAAGGACCAATCCTATCATAAAAGGTTAGTGCAAGGACAAAATTTGTTTTTCTCAAAGTTTTTCATACCCAGGGACCATTTTTGACAATTTTCAAAGTTCAGGGACTAAACTTGACATTTTGTGAAACTTTTCACCAAAGGACTAATTATGTAACTTTTTGATTTATAAGGGCCTTTAGTGACTTTTTCAAGTTTTTAGAATGACCAAGGACTAGATTTGACAATTTTTGAAAGTTGGGGGACTGAAACTGCCAATTATGCAAACTTTGTGCGTTTTTCATCTGTTTTTGGTATTTTTGCATTTGAAACATGTAAAACACTTTCCTGGGATATTTTCACCATTTTGATTCATTATTGAGTGTTTTTGGATGTTTTGGCAGCTCAGAAATGGTAAAAATGATGAGTATTTACACACTCATCAGTTAACCAAATAAAAAACCTTACTCGATAAACGATAAGGTGAATGCCTAACTCGGCAGAAATGGTTAACTCGCTAGAAAACCTAACTCGATAAATAGCATCCAAACTTGGTAAAACCAAAATCCTAACTCGATAGGAATTTTCTAACTCGCAAGAATTATTCTAACTCGCAAGAAAAAATTCTAACTCGCTAAAAAACAAGTCTAACTCGCCAGAAAATAATCTAACTCGTCAGAATGTAATCCTAACTCGATAAAAACACTTCTAACTCGAAAGAATGGCGATGAACAGTACCAGATCCGCTTATTTCACCCAAAAACACCACGATTCGCCCCCGGTTAGCTCTGATACCACTTGTTATGACCAAGAATCACGTTCCGGAGGTCGCGGTTGATCGAAATACACCATGTTTCTAGAGAGAGAAAGTAGAGAGAGAAAGGTAGAGAAAAGGGTTTATATTAGAACGAAATGAATGAAACTTTACACACACTTTCCCACACCCCTCATGGAGAGTCATGAGGGGTATTTATAGGCTCATTACATCACATGTTTGCCTATATTACAATAGTAGTCCCTAAAGTACTATTTGTACGATATCTAGTCCATTTCTTTATGTGTGACGTTATCTTTTATAAAATAGCAAGGCTAACAATTCTAAGTGTGGTTAAGTAGATTCCGCATACTTAATCATATTCACTCAAAGTATCACATATACACATTACAAAGGTTCAACACCTCATAGTGTGTTATCAAATTAAGTGATCCTCTCATATGTTTATCGGTTTTACGAACTAATCTTATCTCTATTTGACATGAGTGTTTGTTGATGATGTTATTGGCTTATCTAGTGTGTGCATGACATCTTTCATGGTTAAATTGTTATTTATACTATTCTATGACAAATTGGTTTAAAATGTACATGCAGGTTTCAGAAATGAGAAACTGGGCAAAATTCTGCAAACCCACTGCCGGCGGTCCCTTATTGATCCGGCGGTCCTCCAGTGATAAGGGACCGTCTCAGGTTTAAAGGACCGTCCTTGTGGGATCACGGATTTTTGCACGATTTTCTTCATTACTGCAATCCTAAACCTATTGCATGATTATCACCACCTTACCATGTTTAGATAAACATTTCTAAGTGCTTAAAATCTCCTAATGCATGCTTTGCCCAAACCACAACCATGCTTGATTATTTAAACCTTCATCATCATCCTCAACCACATCACAATCATCTTTCATCACCTATAATGGCCTCATCTTCTACTTCCTTACCAACAACAAACAAAGAACCCACAACACAACCATCAAACAAAAGGCCTAAGCTCAAAATCATTCGACCTCAAACCAATTTCATTGACCTCACACTCTATGACACCACTCCATCTCCTAAGTCACCACCATCATCACCTCAAGCACCAAGTGCACCACTCAAAACTCCATCCACCAATGGAACATATCACTCTTCATCTAAGACATCCTCTAGCTCAAAAACAACCACATCACCTTTCTCATCATTTAACAAAAACTTGTCACCCTTGCTCACCCAATCTAGCTCAAGTGCTTTCACTCCATTTGTGAGCAATCAACCATCATCTCCCACATACTCTATCTCATCACTAAGAAACCAACATCCTCCTCCAACAAACTCATCTAATCATACCACCACATCATCAAATGGGCCTTTGGAGAACACTCCTCTCACTCCACCATCATCTCCAAATCTTGGCAATCCCGTTCCCTACTATTTTGCTAACAACCACACTGTGGGGTGCGCTTGTTGTTACCACAACTTTCATCTAATTCACTCTCTTCGATATGAACTTCACATCATTTTTGGTCACATTGAGTTTCTTCTTACTCAACAACATGTGCAACCAACTTCTCTTGCTTTAATGCCACCATTAGCAACTCCTTCGGCTCCACCTTTATCTTCTCCATCATCCACTCCTCCCTCCGACAAGATATTCTCAAAAATCCAGTTATGAATAATCAAGTGGAAGTGGTGCCTTGGACCAAACATGCAATGGGAGTTAACTTGTTGTAGTAGTTTATGATTAGTAATGTTGTTTCTATGATGTGTTTGTCATGGAATTTTTATGGTAATCATTGTATGATTCTTGCATGAAATGAAATGAATGAATGATTATGTTTGATAATATGTTGTGATATTAGTCATTGTTAAATATGAAAATGGACTAAAAATATCTAACCATGAAAATGGGAAGTTACTTAAATCACAACATACATGCCAACTTGGAAGCCTACTGCCGGCGGTCCTTTAAATGGAATGACGGTCCCCTAATCAATAAGGGGCCGTCCCCCTATTTACGGGACCGTCCCCAGTAGTGCTCAAAATTAAAATTCTATTATGTGTTTCTCTATCTGATTCCTGCACTACATAATTGATTTCACATCCATATCCTCTTTCCATACCTTCATATATGTATATGTATGCATGTGCTTTGCTCTAACTCTGTTTTGTAGCACATCATCATAGCTCGATTCCCCGGTGCCATTATTAATGGGGAGCACTTAGCTAAGGGGAGCTTGTATGTCGTTGATCACTCCAACGATTCTCTTTCAAGGATTTTCGTATCTTCTCTCCTCAACAACCATGACACACCTTTTTTATTCTACAAAAAGGGGGAGAAGTAACAGGAAAACTCATTAAAAATTTATCAACGCATAATTTTACCTAAAATGAGTTTATATTTTTTAATCATAAAAAGGGGGAGATTGTTAATAAAAATAATGTCAAAAACGTTATTCGCATTATTCGGTCTCTTCGTGTTTTGATAATCACAAAATATAAAGACATGTTACGTAAAGTTTCGGTTTATAAGTTTTTAATCGAGGAAACTAGTTACTTCTACGTAGCTGCTTCAACATCACTTCAGGTATGAACAAACTTTATACCGTTATTAGTTAAGTGATCAAAGAATTTTATTTTCACCTAAACTTACATTTTTAAGTTTGACAAAACATTTTCACAAAAGTATTTTTGTGTTTTTTAAAGAAATGTTTTATTAAAGAAAATAAATTCAAATTTAAACTTTATAATAGCTAGTTTTCCCCCCAAATCAGTTCAGCCTGAACTAGATAAGTTTTCACCACGTCAGGACAAAAAGGGAGCGTTTTGTCGAGGCGGTCCCTTAAATAGGCCGACGGTCCCTTAGTGATAAAGGATCGTCTGGCATTTACGGGACCGTCCCTCTCCCTCATGTCGCCTATAAATACTGAATTGTTACACTTCAGAAATCAGACTTTCACACACACAAAACTTTTTGGTCTTTGTTCCTTTTATTATTTGATCACTATAACATGTCGGTATATGTTTATAAGTGATTTTCTCTTCCGTCAAGTGCAAGAGAAGAACTCTCGACAACTATGAAGATTCGAGATGTTATAAGTGTCCACACACAAACGTAACAAGTGTTACGTGATAGGATATATATCATGTCATTGTTTTCTGACTTGTGTGTGAGTCGAGGATGGGGATATTTGTGTAAACTTGGATGGGGATATTTGTGTAAACTTAGATGGTGATGTAGTTCCAAGTATTGTATTTGTGTGAGCTTGAATGGTGATGTAGATCCAAGAAGTCTTGTAACTAGAATAGTTCATGTATTTGATGTGAGGAGAGTGATGTCCTAAAGTGTAGGTTAGGATTTGTTGAGTCATTGTGTAAAGACTTGGATCGGGTGATGATCAAGTGTGTCAAGTGTGTGAAGGCTTGATTCGGGTGAAGAATCAAGTGAGTCGTGTGTGTGAAGGCTTGGTTCGGGTGAAGAACCAAGTACGTCAAATAAGTGAAGGCTTGGATCGGGTGAAGATTCAAGATGGACAAGAGTGCTTGTTCGTGTAGCCACGTGGGCCTTGGAATAGATTGGTTCTAGCTATGATTAGAACTCGACATTATGCTTAGTGTCGTTAAGCCTTGTGTAAGCATGTGTATGGATTGCTACGCCTGAAGGAGTGTGTTGATATAGTGATTGATAACTCTTGAGTGTGGTACTCGGGAGTGGAGTAGGACGGAGAGTGAGCTTCGTGCCGAACCACTATAAATCGTTGTGTCTCTTGGTTGTGTTCTTTCTTTACTCTTTACTTTACTTGTTTATTTATGTATGCTAGCAACTAAATTGATATCACATAACTAGTAGAATTCAACAAGTTTGTAAATGAAAATAACCAGACCTAAAATGGCGAAACGCTTTAAAAAATTAAAAAGAAGTGGTGAAACTATTCAACCCCCCCCCCCCCCCTTCTAGTTTCTACAATATCTATAAAACTACTACACGAACCATCTACAAAGAAGTACTTCAAGGTCTATGAACAAGGTTCAAGAGGTACATATCACGTGTTTATTTTACCATATTTTAAATTATAATAGATTATGTATCACAACCTACTTTTACTTATACTTTCTATGGACTATTAGATGTTCACGGGATGGATATTTGCTATTAAATTGATTAGCGCTCACATACGTCATTCGCTATTCAAAACTGTCAAATTTAGAGCTTTCGGTAAGGTAACGTGAGGCCCGAGTTAACTTTTAACGCAACACCTATTTGGGGTGCGTTAGCTTACCATCTTCCACGTTAAAGTGGTGCGTTAAGGAGCATAGGCAAGAGCCTAACGTGCGTTAACATGAAAAAAAACTTTCGTTTTTGCCCCTTTGATTCTTTGTGTGTTTATGTTTGTGATGTGTTTGTGTTTGTGTGTGTTTTTGTACGTGTGTTTGTGTGTGTTTTCAGTGTGTGTGTGTGCGTGTTTAGTGTGTGTAAAAGATGCAGGTGGTCAGGATGGGGAAGAAGAGTATATGTTTGACATTTGCAGTTTGGTCCCTATGGTTTGTGGTGTTTACCTTTTACACCATGTGTTTTAGCAGCAATTTTTTTTTTAAGTTAATAAAATTTTTATTTAGTTTCTTTTATATGGCAGTTTTTTTTTTTTTTTTTTTTTTTTTTTTAATTTGAAAGGTTTTTTTATTTTGTATTGTAATTTTTAAGGTTATTAATGAAATATTTGGGTTGTTGAATGAATGAAATAGTTAAAGGGTTAATTTGTAAATTGAGGTGGAGGTGAGTTAAGGTGAGTTAAATGTAAGTTATGTTACCGGGGTGGAAAGTCAAGAGTTAAGGTTAAAAGGTAAAAGCTGATGTGGCGCTCACGTGGCAGTGCGTTAAGTTTTAACCCGGGGTGACCTTACCGTGTGCTCTTAGAGACGACAATGCATAGAGATTTATTATTTTAACTGTTACAAACTCAATTGATTATCGAATAATTCACGTATTATCTCATTGTTTTTATTCTTCATATATTAATGAAAAATGTTTACGTTCGTTATTTTTTTATTATCTTATTTTTATATTTTTGTAAAAACCCGATAAATTTACGGGTTTTTAAGCTAGTTGTGTTATAAAGTAGATACTGAGATAACACGTGTTATAAGATTTATACACCTGCCTACCTCATTAACTCAAGCAACTAACGCTTGTGACAATGGACCGTGAATTATCGTTTGTGAACTTCGGTGTCCTCCTACCACACGGTAAGGAGCTTGTGCGGGGATGTTTACTGCCCAGAGAGGGAAGAAAAAGTGAACGTTGGACATTAATATTTTTCAGGAGATTTGCTACTAATGAATGATAGTTTTCGAAAGCTTAGAAAGACATCATATCTGCTAACATACCCCCTGAAGAACTGGACGCCATTAAAACAAGATAAGATATGGAAGCATGAAAGGAAGAATCAAGAATGATGAAAGTCTTCGTTTACTAATTGTACCAATAATGGAAATGGATAGTGGTAGTTGGGTCATCGTCAACGATAAAATAAACTTCCACCACTTCACAAATATTTTATCATAAGTTGGAAAGATACAAAAAAGCCAGCATACATGGTTTTAAATATCAAGTAAAATAAAATATTATGTAATGTTTTTAAGTTTTAATGGAATTTTAGTTTTTTAATAATATTATGTAATGTTTATTTAATTTTAATGAAATTTTAGTTTTTTAATAAATTTTAATAGAATTTAAAAAAGAAAAAAGAAAAAAGAAGTGAGTGAAGGGTGAGGGATGTGATGCCAAAAAAAATGAGTGAGTGAAAGAAAAAGTGAGAGAATGGTGTGACATAAGGGGATTGGTTGTAAGTGAGTGGAGGGATTTGGGGTGAGGTGTGTGTTGCCAACCCCTAACCATTGAACATGTACACGCCCGACACTAGTACTAATTATGAATAATGTTATTGGTACCTTATTGGCTTTTTTTGCTTTTTCTTCAATCACTTTATTGGTAGGACCTAACTAACTAAAGGATCTAAAAGGTGCCATAATACATAAATAACTTGTACAGTTATGCATAAATAACTTGTACAGTTATATAACTGTACAAATTATTTATAAATTAGATCATCTTTTAAATTCTTTTAGTTAAGCCCATTTATCATTTTATAAAATACTTTTGACTTATGTCATTGGGTATCTTTCTTGGCTTGCAAAAAATACTAGTTTTTATCTCATTTAACAATCTGTTTACGATATAAGATAGTTTTTTATTAGTTTATGTTCTGTACTTTTTGACAGTTTAATATTTTTAACTTGTTTAACTTTATATTTTTTATTCCGCATTTTCCGTTTCACAATTTTATAAAATAAACAAAATTATAAAAATAAAAGAAAAAATAAAAATAAAATAAAACCAAAACACAAATAGGGTATTACTTATAAAAATGGAGGCGTCTTTATAACCTCTCTCGATAGCATTTTTAGGAACCTTTTTTTTTTTTTTTTTTTTTTTTTGTCTTTTAAATTTTTTGACTTGTCAAACTTCATATTTAATGTTTTTTAACGTTTTTCAGCATTTTTATCCACTTTATTAACAAAACAATACAATTTTTATTATTTTCTGCTCCGTATTTTTTACTATTTCTGTCCCATAATTATTATTTATGTTTGACTTTTTAAGTCTTTTCTTTACGACTTTGACCTTAATTATTTTTACTTGTGTAATATAATACTTGATGCAAAATATGAATGGTTTGGCTTTTAAATGTATTTTCAGTGGTATAATTTTCATCAAGCATTCTACAACACGAACAAAAAAATTTAATGTCAAAGTTAAAATAGAAAGACTTAAAAAGTCAAACATTGACAATAATTATGGGACGAAGGTAGTATGTTTTACTACTTTTGACTTGTCAAACTTTATATTTTTAATTTCGTACATTTTGTTTTACAGGTTTATAATAAAAACAAAACTATAGATTAAAAAAAGAAAATAATAATATTAACTCCGTCTCAAAATAATTGTCCATATTTCCTTTTATGGATGTCTCAAATTAATTGTCCACTTTCCTTTTAAAGTAAAAACTAAATAATAAAGTAAAAAAAAATATTCTCTTTGAGTGATTAAAAATTAAATTGGCCCCACTTTTATTAAAATAAGTGATTCTTGTCTCCTCACAATTATTTTGAAACGGTGGGAGTAATAATAATACAATCATTTTAGGATACCAATAACAAATCCCATTAAGTAGTACGGAGGAGAGCATGAGAGCACACTTTGTATTATTTCAATCACAAAGTTTAATCAAAGCTTCATGATGCAAGCGATCCTAATGTGGCTTTCGTCAGCACAATAATTCAACTTCATCTTTTAGCTTATATAAGCATGAAGATGGATAGATGATTGACACAAAGAAAGAAAGAAATAAAAAAGATAGCAAACATAAAGTAATATCAAGATGTCTATAGCCTCAACTTCTAATCCAAGCGTCATACTGGAGGTTAAAGAAGAATCCACTTCTTCTTCACGATTTGAAATTGAAGAAGAATCCCCTTTATCTTCAGTACTGGAAGCTCAGAAAGTAGAATACCCCTACCCTTCACATAACTTTGCCACAAATATTGTTACAGTGAAGCTGAGTGGTAAGGCCAAGTACAGTTTGTGGAAAACACAGATGTTATGTCTCTTATGGAGTCACGATATGCATGGTTTCATCGATGGCACGTTTCAATGTCCTTCTAATGGAAATAGGAAGGCTAAAGATGAAGATATGAATGCATGGTTCAGATCAGATTCACTCGTTAAAGGTTGGATTCTTGGTTCGCTCTCTGAAGAACTAGCCATTATTGTTGTCAATCGTCTCGAATCCACACGGGGAAACACCGATTTCACTGCAAAAGATGTATGGGAAGCACTACAACGCAAATATTGTCCTTTACCTCTTAAGGAAGCCGCAGGTATCATCGATTCTTTGCAAATCTAAGGTTTATTTGAATTTTTTATTTTATAGGAGTGAGCAGAAAAACCGAAACCGAATCAAAAATAAAAATCACCGAAACTAAAAACCGATGGTTTAGGTTTGACTTTTTTGAAAACCCAAACTTTTTGGTTCGGTTTCATTTTTTGTCTACAAACCGAATTGTAATAAATGAACCCAAACGATTCTAGTTCCATGGATATAGAAGTTGTGGATGAAAATTGAGAAAAAAGGAATTAATGAGTTTATTGTAAATGTGTGCTGGAAATAAAAGAACATAGTGAACCCTTTAATTGTTGATGCTTTAATTGTTAAAAATCTAACCCCAAACCTTTCAAATACAGAGGCAAAATCACAAGATGGACGATTATTAGATAAGAATTATGGAAAAGATATTCGGAATGTGTATAAAAGATGTCTACGTGGAATATGGCATCACGAAACTGTCATAACACCTGTGCACAAAATCACTAATAATGGCAACACGGCTCTCCATGTAGCAATAGGCTCTTCAACCAAGAATCATAACTTTTTAGACACACTGTTGGAAATGGTAGATGACGAAGAATTGGATGTGCAAAATTCAGATGGAAGCACTCTACTTCATGTTGCGGCTATTGTTGGCAACACCGGAGCTGCTAAAATATTGTTGGAAAAAAATAGGGATTTGTTATTTGCCACAGACAAGGAGGGGCACACACCACTTGCCATATCTCTTTCTAATATGCATATTGAGACGTCTAAGTGTTTGTTAGAACACATCAGGGAAGAAGAGAACGGTAAAGTTTTTTCCGGCACTAGTGGTGATGAACTTCTCGTTCATGCTATATCGTCTAAGAATTGGGGTAAGTCGGTCTATATATATTGGCTAATTCTAATTCCAGCATTTGGCGACATGACTAACTCAATTTCGAAAATATGTAGAGTTTGCAAGGGAGTTGTTGAAGCGTTACGAAACCATAGATGGTGAAGCAGTTCTTATGGCTATGTCACAAAACTACCCACGTAGATACAACTTTTGGGATGGTTTAACAGGTCCAATTTGTTGCCTTTTCCATTTTATGATGATTAAACCCCTAACCAATTTCATGTACACCGACTCTCGATATGTTCAATGTTGTAGACTATTTAGAATATAAAGGCGAAGAGTTAGAGAAAACTTGGGAAGAATTGTTTTACAGCGGTGCTTGGTCACGTCATACATGTGCTGAAAAACTATGGAGCTTTTTCGTTTTTGGTAGGTTAACGAGAACGTATATAAAGTTAAAATATACTGCTATTCAAATAAGTGTTCAAGTTACAATCAATTAAATTGTTTTTTAAGTTAATCGATATGAAAATTTATTGGTTAAACTCTTCTTTGAGTATTTTACTAGTGGACATTTTGGAGAGTACATGATTGTCAAATTTACACAAGTATCATCGAACGGGGGGCTTTTATAAAAATAATATATTTTTTAGGCCAGAAGTCGATGTGGGATGTTCATTTAATACATTACTTATTTCTCTTTCCTTTTACCTTTTTTTTTTTTTTTTTTTTTTTTTTTTTTTTTTTTTTTTACCTTGTTTTCTTTAACAGATCCTTTTACCTTTTCGGCTATCTTTTGTCGATAAAAACTAACATTAACATAAGTACATAACCGGTAAAACCATTACTTTAAATTTGTATCTTTTTATCTTTTAACTATACTTTGTAAAAATTCAGTTAATCATAACATTATGTTATTTGTAACTTTAACTTATTGGGTGCACGTTCCATAACCCCACAATTCTAAAATAGTCTTATTTTGAACCAGGTATCATTTTGATTCGTGGGGTTTCAGTTTGTCTCTTTCTGAACGTTGGTAAGACAGAATACAGTTTTACAACATGTATGATCAGAAATAGGAGATAAAAATTTATAAATCTTTTCTTGAGATGCTCATTTGGGTCTGTGTTGCAGCATTGTCATTTATGAGAAAGAGATATATGAATCGTGCTGATGCTGATATGTTACTCTATAAGATATGTAGAAAAATTAGTAATTATCATACTGACCCCAACACTCTCCATCACTATTACAACAATACGATATTTGAAGCCACAAGAGAAAATGCATATGATGTTGTTCAATCAGTGGTATCTCAATTCACAGACGCAATTTGGTGTATCAACGAAGATGGTCACAACTTCATTCAGTATGCCGTGATAAATCGCTCAGCAAAAGTTTACAGCCTAGTATATAAAATGAGTGAACACAGGAGTATTTATAAAACAATAAAAGACTCGTTTGGAAACAACCTCTTGCATTTGGCTGCAAGATTGGCGCCTGCCAACAAATTGAATCTTATCTCTGGGGCAGCTTTGCAACTTCAACGTGAACTACAATGGTTTAAGGTAAGAATCTCTAAAAAATATTGTAAGACCAAGTATTATTTACCTACCATGGTTAACATGTAATTTTGTAGGAAATAGAAGAATTTGTATGTCCACTAAACCGTACGCAAAAGAACTATGCCGATGAAACACCTGAAATGGTTTTCACAAGAGAGCACAAGGATTTGGTTAGTGAGGGTGAGAAATGGATGAAGACGACTGCTGAATCATACACAATAACCGCTGCATTAATAACCACAGTTGTATTTGCAGCTGCTATTACAGTGCCTGGTGGAAACAATCAAGATTCAGGGATACCAATTTTTACTAACAATGCTGCCTTCATAACATTTGCAGTAGCGGATGCCATATCATTGTTCACAGCTGTTACATCCTTGCTACTGTTTTTATCGATCCTCACCACACGATTTGCTGAACAAGACTTTCTATTCAAGTTGCCTAAAAGGTTGATAATTGGTCTCACCATGTTGTTCATCTCAACGACAACCATGATCATTGCTTTTGGTGCAACATTGTTCCTTGTATTTGGACAAAGGAAGTTGTGGATGCTTATTCCAATAGGTTTATTGACAGGCCTACCGATTACATCTTTTGTGACCTTGCAGTTTCCTCTTATTGTGGACTTAATAAGTGCCACTTATGGTCGAAGTATTTTTGTTAAAAAACACTATGGTGACCTATTTTATTGATTTATTCTATAGCTTGGTACTCTACTATATAGTTATATATGTTTCTGGTATAAATCTTATATATGAGGTGTTTCTTTTTCACTTAATGAGTGAGCCCAAACCTTAGGATATTTTATTAACCAAGGGTGCCTTTTTTTTTTTTTTTTTTTTTTTTTTTTAAAGTTTCCAGTCAATATTCATCAATAAAGACATTGTAAAAAGTACATACATCATCTTTTATTAAATATTCACAATTTTGAATACCTCATGTATCATCATTTTACACAGCGGATGGGATGTAAGGTAGAATTGAATTAAAAGCTGCAAATGAAAAAAAAAAAAAAAAAAAAAAAAAAAAAAAAAAAAAAAGAGTATATGAGTATTTTACTTATGTGTTTAATTGACAAAGAAAAATGACATCATTTAATTTGTGTCTGCTTATCCAAAAAGTGCTTGCAAAAGTGAATACAAAATTGAAGTATGCAAAAAACCATGTGTGGCATACCAATGACCGGCGCATTCTTTCGAAGCGCGCTTGGTTCATTTTGGTAAAAGGCTGAAAAAAAGTTTATTCTCATAAATCGGGTATGGAAGAGGTTTAATTTGGTAGTTTGTTTTTTTTTTCTTAATCTCTAACATCAATCTATTATCTTAGTTTTTGCCAAAAAAATATATTTATATAATGTACTCATGTCGAAAATAGCCAAGCTCTTATGTTTTAACAACAATCATATAACTATATAAGTAATACAGAAACACTCTTACTATTTTGTGTTCTTCGGTGTATCTTCTAAAATACATTACATTATAGTACACAATATTTGTGAGAAATCATAGATTTATATAATATTTTCATTAAGGGATATCCCGTTCAATAGTTTGAGACTTTGAGGCGCTATAAAACGTTAACAAGAATATGGATATTAGTTAAACTTGAACTGTTTTATAAATGAAATGAAAGTGAGAAAAGTGATAAACAAATACCTGGATCTCCAACTCCGGGAGTGCTTTTTGGAACCATTTTAAACGATTATCATGTGGTGATTTCAGGCTGAGCAGGTACTCATCATGATAAGACAGAGATCAATGATATATCAAAGGCATGCATATATATCAATATCATCACGAACTACAGTGTCAAGAAATGGCTGTAAACATACCTTTCGTTAAACACTCTGGGTGGCCTCGACTAGGTCATGACTCAGTGGCACCAATCAATCCAAAATATCGAACTTCTTAGAGACGCCAATAAGAATACCACAAACTTGTATATCTTTTCTTTTGGTTACGGGTTAGCGTTTGTGACTAGTTATTATCATAGGAACACATCTGAAATTTTAAAGATGAAAACCTTTTGGTTGCGTTGGTTTATAACTTTATATGTTACTCATCAGAATACCACTCCAGTAAATAAATTTTGAATGCACAGTAACTGATGAAAGAGAACTTTTGGACAACCCAAAATGGGTTTGTCCCACATCGGTTGGTTGAAGAAAGCAAAGGGAGTGCAAGTGATTATATAACCCAAGGACTTTGACTGGTGAACGGCACGCAGCCATGCAATGAGCACAAAGCGAACTATTCTTTCGCCTTTTACTAAAGAATACCGTGTGCTCGTTGTATAGAGTGGCATACGCCAATTTTTGGAGAGTCCCTTTTATCAAAGGGCTCCAACCAATCTCAGTTCAAAGGTGATGTAATCATGTAAATGAAAAAATGTACCCATGAAAGAGCATTGGTTCAAAGTTCAGACTTTAGCTTACAACTAAAGTGTTTCTTTTCTCAATTTCAATAACTTTTTAAGAGAACAAAATTACTCTATTTCAGCTTAATTGTCTACATTGCCTTTGTTGAAAAAGCTTAATTTTTATTTTATTTTTTATGGAGTAGATGAACCTACTAAACCATAAGCAGTATCAAGTAGCTATCAAAATAAGTTTCAACTCGAGTTGATTTGCCTAAAAAAAAAGCTTAATTTTTATTCTATTTTTTATGGAGTAGATGAACCTACTAAACCATAAGCAATATCAAGTAGCTATCAAAATAAGTTTCAACTTGAGTTGATTTGCCTAAACAAAAAAGCTTAATTTTTATTTTATTTTTTATGGAGTAGATGAACCTACTAAACCATAAGCAATATCAAGTAGCTATCAAAATAAGTTTCAACTCGAGTTGATTTGCCTAAAAAAAACCATCACGAATGTCATACATGAATGATCCAGTTGACTTGGCAAATTCAAGCAGAAGAGGGTGCTCTTTTTCAACTTAGAACTCTCTTTTTCGTGAATAGGTCACGCGAGAAATTAACATTAAAGACAAATCGCTAATCCACAAGATTTTTGCAAAACATCTCCCCCTTTGCGTTTAACCGGGAAAATTTCTTCACTTCTGAACATAGCCCATCACATTATCACAACCTAGACATATATCAGTCTTTCAGACTTGACCCAAGATAATTTGCCATTGGCACACATAAGAGAGTGACGGACAAATCTGCTATTCAAAACTTAAGAGAAGTATATATCTATTGGTGTGGCACTATATGTGAATGAGGATGGCCGTCAACAGATGCGTTAATGTCTACGGAAAATATCACTAGAAAGCTTAAGCATTATTCAACCCAGTGGAAACTAAAAGTGATCAACATAAGTTAGATTTTTAATTTGATTTCATAAACACAAGGTTTACAAAGCTCCTGATCAAACCTTACAGACCAATTTCAAAATTTTACATTTTTGTGACTTTGTCAACATCTAGCATCGATCAAAATTATACAGTTCTTTAACATCAAAGGCATGCATATATATCAATATCATCACTAACTTAACTACAGTGTCAAGAAATGGCTGTAAACATACCTTTTGTTAAACACTCTGGGTGGCTTCGACTAGGTCATGACTCAGTGGCACCAATCAATCCAAAATATCGAACTTCTTAGAGACGCCAATAAGAATAATACCACAAGCTTGTATATCTTTTCCTTTGGTTACGGGTTAGCATTTGTGAAAAGTTACTATCATGGGAACACATCTGAAATTTTAAAGATGAAAACCTTTTGGTTGCGTTGGTTTATAACTTTATATGTTACTCATCAGAATACCACTCCAGTAAATAAATTTTGAATGCACAGTAACTGATGAAAGAGAACTTTTGGACAACCCAAAATGGGTTTGTCCCACATCGGCTGGTTGAATAAAACAAAGGGAGTGCAAGTGATTATATAATCCAAGGACTTTGACTCGTACAAGGCACGCAGCCATGCAATGAGCACAAAGCGAACTATTCTTTCGCCTTTTACTAAAGAATACCGTGTGCTCGTTGTATAAAGTGGCATACGCCAATTTTTGGAGAGTCTTTTTTATCAAAGGGCTCCAACCAATCTTAGTTCAAAGTTGATGTAAAAAAACTAAATGTACCCATGGAAGAGCATTAGTTCAAAGCTCAGACTTTAGCTCAAGGTTTCCAAAAATTACAATTAAACTGATTCTTTTCCGAATTTCAATAATTTTTTCATAGAACAAAATTACTCTATTTCAGCTTAATTGTCTACATTGCCTTCGTTGAAAAAGCTTAATTTTTATTTTATTTTTTATGGAGTAGATGAACCTACTAAACCATAAGCAATATCAAGTAGCTATCAAAATAAGTTTCAACTCGAGTTGATTTGCCTAAAAAAAACCATCACGAATGTCATACATGAATGATCCAGTTGACTTGGCAAATTCAAGCAGAAGAGGGTGCTCTTTTTCAACTTAGAACTCTCTTTTTCGTGAATAGGTCACGCGAGAAATTAAAATTAAAGACATCGCTAATCCACAAGATTTTTTGCAAAACATCTCCCCCTTAGCGTTTAACCGGGAAAATTTCTTCACTTCTGAATATAGCCCATCACATTATCACAACCAAGATATATATCAGTCTTTCAGACTTGATCCAAGATAATTTGCCATTGGCAAACAAAAGAGAGTGACGACAAATCTGCTATTCAAGAAGACTTAGAGAAGTATATCTGTTGGTGTGGCACTATATGTGAATGAGGGTAGCCGTTAAGAGATGTGTTAATGTCCATGGAAAATATCACTAGAAAGCTTAAGCATTATTCAACCCAGTGGAAACTAAATGAGATCAACATAAGTTAGATTTTTAATTTGATTTCATAAACACAAGGTTTACAAAGCTCCTGATCAAACCTTACAGACCAATTTCACATTTTACATTTTTGTGACTTTGTCAACATCTAGCATCGATCAAAATTATACAGTTCTTTAACATCAAAGGCATGCATATATATATATATATATATATATATATATATATATATATATATATATATATATATATATATATATATATATCAATATCATCACGAACTTAACTACAGTGTCAAGAAATGGCTGTAAACATACCTTTTGTTAAACACTCGGGGTGGCTTCGACTAGGTCATGACTCAGTGGCACCAATCAATCCAAAATATCGAACTTCTTAGAGACGCCAATAAGAATAATACCACAAACTTGTATATCTTTTCCTTTGGTTACGGGTTAGCGTTTGTGACTAGTTACTATCATGGGAACACATCTGAAATTTTAAAGATGAAAACCTTTTGGTTGCGTTGATTTATTTATATGTTACTCATCAGAATACCACTCCACTAAATAAATTTTGAATGCACAGTAACTGATGAAAGAGAACTTTTGGACAGCCCAAAATGGGTTTGTCCCACATCGGCTGGTTGAAGAAAACAAAGGGAGTGCAAGTGATTATTTAAGCCAAGGAGTCTGATAGGTTAAAGGCACGCAGCCATGCAATGAGCACAAAGCGAACTTTTCTTTCGCCTTTTACTAAAGAATACTGTGTGCTCGTTGTATAAAGTGGCATATGCCAATTTATGTAGAGTCCTTTTTATCAAAGGGCTCAACCAATCTTAGTTCAAAGTTAATGTAAATGACAAAATGTAGCCATCAAAGAGCATTGGTTCAAAGTTCAGACTTTAGCTCAAGGTTTCCAAAAAATACAACTAAACTGTTTCTTTTCCGAATTTCAATAACTTTTTAAGAGCACAAAAATACTCTATTTCAGCTTAATTTTTATTTTATTTTTTATATGAACCTACTAAACCATAAGCTTCAACTCGAGTTGATTAAAAAAACCATCACGAGTGTCATACATGAATGATCCAGTTGACTTGCCAAAGTCGAGCAGAAGAGGGTGCTCTTTTTCCAACTTAGAACTCTCTTTTTCGTGAATAGGTCACACGAGAAATTAACATTAAAGACATCGTTAATCCACAAGATTTTTGCAAAATATCTACCCCTTCGCATTTAACCGGGATAATTTCTTCACTTTTGAACATAGCCCATCACAACCAAGACATATATCAGTCTTTCAGACTTGACCCAAAGATAATTTTGCCATTGACACACAAAAGAGAGTGACGGACAGATCTGCTATTCAAGACTTAAGAGAAGTGTACCTGTTGGTGTGGGTGTGGCACTATATGTGAATGAGGGTGGCCGTCAACAGTTGCGTTAACGTCCATGGAAAATATTACTAGAAAGCTTAAGCATTATTCAACCCAGTGGAAACTAAATGAGATCAACATAAGTTAGATTTTTAATTTGATTTCAAAAACACAAGGTTTACAAAGTTCCTGATCAAACCTTACAGACCAATTTCACATTTTACATATTCGTGACTTTGTCAACATCTTGCATCGATCAAAATTATACAGTTCTTTAAATCCATGGTTGCAGATTTAACCAAGCTAAGAAGTGATTATTAATCCAGAACTGCTCCATCTCACTTTATTAACCATCTACATCGACAACTGATCCAAAACCCAACAAAAACAAAAGCAGGGTTTATGCTACTGTTATATTCTAGAGATACACAAGCCTTCTCTCAAGTAATGTTTTTTTTACTTGTGGACAGTGTAGACGCCTCCCTTATTTACCAATTTCCACAGTGCTTCTTTGGCTTCTTCCAGTGTTTTAATCCCGTTCCAGTCTTCAAATACCAACCTTTGTATGTTAAACTGCAGAAAATGGAGTTTCAGGTCATATAACATCTCGTAATAGACTTGTATGCATGTGTGTGTGGGTGTTGGAGATAGATTTTGGATGTGTTTTTGTTGTTCGAGTGTTTAGCAAGTTCTGGTAAGTTAGACCCCTAAATAGTAAATAATCAGCTACTCAGAAACAGATTTGTTGCAACTACTTCTATGCAGAACTTATTATTTGACCCTATACTCGACTTTAGAAATTACTTATGTGACTCAAAGTGAAAATGCAATAATCAGATTAACTTTCAAAACCCAATGCCAAACAATCCCATTAACAAGTTCATACCTGTGCACCTTGACGAACACGAATATCAGTCCCCTTGCTATCTATTGATATCAGAGATACATCATCCACCTCACTCTCCAATGAAAACAGCTCTTTAAGAGGCTTGGAAAACATAATATTCAGTTCCTGCAACAATATTTTCTTAGGATATAAGACCAATATCTCAAAAGCAAAACCAACAACAATTGCCAATTCAAACGCTAACCTTGAGGTTATGCTCACCGCCATTAACAGCAATTTCATCAGGTTGAAGAGCCTCGTATTCCTTGACATTAACCCAAGCAACAGTGCCAAAACCCCCAATAAAGTATATGTCTCTGTGCATCAAACAAATATATGAACATCAATTCTAATATATCAAACTAAAAGCATATCACTGCATTAAGCTTTTAGTTTTACATAAAGAAAACAAACCTTATATTCTGCATCCTGAAGTAGTAGAAGTTTCCCCACTTCTGTGATGGTGCCTGCTGGTGTCTTGCTATGTACTGCTTATGTGCCCATTCCTGAATATTTACAAAGTTCAAACAATTATTCATATCCTGAAGCAATTTACTTACATTGTAACAACGATCCTAAGCAACATTAAAACAAGGTTCGTATGTAACAATGAAGCACCTGCTCATCTTCCGAAAGGGGGAAAACATCACCAAAGATTGTAGCCCTTGCATTTGACAAACCACTCCATCCAGGGATCTACAAAGAGAGCCGTCAGTCCGTCACTAAGGATAGTTATATGCACAAAATGTGAGCCTAAAGTGTATTAGTGGATGCATCAATATATACTAACCTGAACGACTAGTGTACACCCTGGATTAGCTAATAGGTTACGTGTGTGTATACCCAGCTGTGAAAAGGAAAATATTGGATCTGGAAGGTGAATATGAAAAAGACATGTCAGAATTTTAAAAAAAAAAGTGTAAACTATAACACTAAAAATACAATGAGCACTATCTATGTATGGTCGATGAAATGTAAACTTACGTCCCAATGCATCTGGTGCAAAATCTACCAGTGAACCAAACGGGTATCCTTCATTTCGTTGGTGCATCCGCGACATTACAGTACACAGGTGAGCAAACCTAGCCTTAAATTAAATATAAGAGTAATTGTCATAAAGACTTAATTTGAAAGTAGGTGTAAAATAAGTCAATGAACCATATGAGCACATCTGACCATACGTCCAGATGCTTATAACTGACGACCATGCTTTTACCTGTTCCATCAGATTGCGGACTGCCAAAGCTGGTTTAGGTAAGCCATGAACAGAGGTTGCACTCTGAACTCCCCCTGATATTGGGGTCCTGAATAGACCAGCCCTAGTGCCTCCTCTGTGCCCTAATTCAGGTGCTTCTGTATTCAAGCCCTCTTTGCTATAAACCTTACCTGAAGCACCCTTCATAATATAGAAAAAATATCAAAATACAGCTGAAGCATCTACTTAGAGTGTCAATCCATACATCCAAACCATGCCATTTTATTCACATTATGCTTGCAATAATATTTTAATTCGTCACTTGTGTTTGTCAAAATGAAGGAAGAAAACAATCACGATAACATAACCATTTATGTGGTTCCGTAAATCAATGTGATTGACCAACATCCAGTCGTCCACAGTCAATAAAGAGATCTCTTGGTGTCTGAGATAAGTAGTTTAACATAAGTAATTGAAAACCCTAAAATAAGCACATACTTTTTTCCATCCAAATTGCTCATTTCATTTGGCTTTTTAAAATTATTTATTTCACTTAAAGATAACCTCCATCCAAACATAACGAGCCACTTATCCTAGTTTTTTTTAAAAGAGAAAATCACAGCAGAGGCATATACACCATTGGTTATTCAAAAATGGCCCGAAACCAACTGAATTTCAATTTTGTCCATCAGGTCATTCGAAATGGCGACGCGCTCATGCAACCTCCATGTGGACGAACAACAAATTGACACATGGTCTGATTATAAATACTTAACTATCACTGGGTCGCACGAATGGCCGTGCAACCTCAAATTCTTTATCAATTTTTCTACATTATACCTATCATTGTATGATTCATCCACGTGGAGGTTGCAAGGGCGCATTGGCTTACCGTGTGACACATTGGCCAAAATTTGAGAACCAATTCGTTTTGGTCCAGTTCTGAATAACCATACAAGTATCGCGCCTCTGCCATAATATTCTTTTAGAAAAAACACTATAGGCAAATAAGTACAGTAGCTAAACAAGTAACCCAACATTATTAGTTATATCTTAAACAGGAAACCCCAACCACCGTATGGCTTTCAAATCTAACCTTAGCTACAAATATTTATAACCAAAAAAATAGCCTACTCCTACAACAAATACGTTACTAACTTTTACATTCTACTCCTGCACTGCCAGGGACGGAGCCAGGACCAAATATGACCGGGTGCACAAAATCTTTTGAACCGTAATACTGGAAACACATTTTGAAGGACCGGGTGCCTTTAAGATACATTTAGAAAAAATCGGTGTTTTTTTTTTTCAAAAATTAACACTACATCCAAAATATCCATGGGGTTTCCGGGCACCCGCGGAACCCCCTAGCTCCGTCCCTGCCTGCACGTGCCCCCAGCCCCTAGCGAAAAAAATTGTAGTATAAAAATTTTAAAATATCATGCTACTTTTTTAATCTCCCCCCCCCCCCCCTCCCCCCAAACGAACCGATTTGCAGTGTAATTTCCAAAAATTACCAAAGTTTGCCCCCTCGAGCATAACTTTCTGGCTCCGCCCTGCCGGCTCATCCACCCAAATTTCATATCCGTTAAAAATCAATTCCAAATTCCAATCCTCCGATTCATACATAACAATTAAACTAGCTTAATTCCTTAATCCATACCTCTAAACACAAAAACGCATAATTCTATGTTGCATGCAGCATTTCATCACTTCTCGCGCAAATAACAACTTTATAACAAAACTATATAAATTTGAGGCAATAATTTCTAACAACAACTTCAATTAATAACTCCGTTAAATTAATTTTCATAATTACTCATTTAATTAATATTTATTACAGATATAATAAAATAAATTTCAAAATGCAAAATATATTATAAGTAAATTATACCGAAGATGATGCAGGTTGTTGAGTAACAGGCTCAAACACATTATGCAGATTCAACTTATCGTCATCATCATTGTTAGCGTCACCAGTGACGTCACCGGAAACTTGTTTGCCAGCGGCGGCAAACGGCGTCGTTTTGGGAAACGATAAGTTAGGTCTAACAGATAAGCGGTTAGAGAAATGTGTAGTGTCTTGGAATGAAGGAATGGTGAAAGATGAGCTTGAAAAAGCTGCAGCAGCTTCCATAGCTGAAAATAAAAAAGGGGTTTTAGCTTTTTTTTTAGAAAATACGCGAACTTTAGGGAGGTGGAATAATTATAAAAAGTTTTGAAATGGTTTTTCAAGGTTATATTTTTCTTTTTTGATGTTTGGGAATCATGTTCTAAGTTTGGGCTTTTGAAATTTGGGGCAAGGCCCAAGTTATATGTGAAAGGATAAGTGCTTATTATTTGATTTGAAATCAAACACGGCCCGATAGGGTGTGGATTAAACCAGCCAACGAGGCCCATTTGCCAATCTATTACTTCCTCCGTCTCAAAATTGTTGTCAGAAAAAAAATAATCACATAGTTTAATAAAAGTAGAATCACTACAATTTTCAACCACTCAAATAGAATATATTTTCATTAAATTCTATTTTTATTACTTAAAATGAAAAGTGAATAATTTTTTTAAGACATAACAAAAAGGAAATATGGACTATAATTTTAAGACGGAGAAAGTATAAAAAAAGAATTATTTTTGAAGAAAAAAAAAATACTCACTTTGCTTGTTGGGACCCAATTTAATCATTAACGTCATCACTTTAACTCAAAACCTTTTTTACCCAACACCCCCTTCCCCAATTTGATTACATGAACCTAACATTAAATTGATCAAGGATTGACTTACTTTCTTGTGGGGAAACATAGTTAGGGCTTAAACTCTTGAATTGGGACCTTAATTTATCATTAATTTGGCATCAAGAAATTCTTTTTCCCTTCTCTTTTGATCTAGTTCGTTACACACACACAAACCCATATAAAGATGAAAGTGTGTAGGAAGATACCTAAATCTGGTACAAGTTTGCTTTATCGGCAACTTAGATCTCTTATGTCTCACTCTATAAGACTTAAGCCACATAGTATTTCCTAAAGCCATTTTACTTACACTTTGACTTATAGTTTGACTCTCAACTTTAATTTATTGACTAACCAATTACAATAAGCCTTCAAACAAATGTTATAGTCAAATTTATACAAGACACTTAATAAAATATTTAAAAACTGGTTTTGTGGTGTAACACAATTTCAATATCTCACATACTTAAAACACATAATCACTTTTAATTATATATATATATATATAGGGTGAGGTTCTTTTCAGAACCAAATAAATTGCGAGAACTGCGAGAACCAACATCAACCAATCAGATTTTTTTTATATTTATTTTTATTATTTAATTAAAAAGGGTACAATGGTAAAATTGTTTTTTTTATATTCTTTTTTATTTTTTTTTAATAAAAAACGTTTTTCTATTTCCTAAATTTGAGGATGACTTTTTTTTTTTTTTTTTTTTTTTTTTTTTTTCATTATGTGCATATATGTTTTGTTAAAAAGAATGTTAACAACTAACTACATTATAACAATTGTATTTTTCGTTTATGCACAGGTGTTTTGTATATCACATATATCTTTAAGAATTATTACATAAATATAAATACGAACAATAAAACTTTAACAATAGATTTATGGAATTCCAAAATTTACAAATTGTAGTACTCTAGTGATATGATATTCATCTTTATCACAAACGTCATTATGTTTACACTTATATTCAATTTTATTACAAATATATGAAGCGTACATATGTGCATAATCAAATATCTTTAACAATTGGTTCATCTTTTAAGCGTGCACATGTATTTCTTGGCTGATTCAAGAACCCATGAAATCTGCACATATGTTTTTAATCCTTATGCACATGTGTTTTTAATCCTTGTGCACTCGCTAACATTTTCAGAAGGCGGATAAATATGCACACTCGTTGTTGCCATCATTCTTTTAATTCAGTTACACCTGATGCAAAGAAAAATTTAAAAATTTGCAACATTAATCCTATTAGAATATAATAACAAAGAAAAAGATATTTCATAACACAAACAAATAAGAAACAAACTTTTTAATCATAATAAATAGCATAACACATACGCACAGTTTAAAACACATATGCACTTCACTTTTATTGATTTTGTACGAGCGGAAAAACACATATGCACAATTCCAATGATTTTAAATTAACTCAAAACACATACGCACCTAGTTACAAATCTTGTTCTTAACTCACAACAATATGAAGGTATTCATAGTTGTATTGAGAAATCATTTACAAAAAACCAACCACTACTAACTTGATGACCTTCGATTCCTTTGACAACTACTAACTTTATGTACTAATAATCAATTAATTAATTAACTTGATGACTTTTGATTCCTTCCAACTACTACTAAGAGTAACATTTAGATCTGTTCCAACAACTATGAACTTTACGTACTACTACAACGTAGTAAATAGTAAATACTATCACCAATTGTATACAACTATATTTATCCTTCCAAACACAGTTACTTTTAACAGCACATCGATACATAGTAAAAAAATCAAAGCACGAGTACATAGATATTTATATAAATTTCAGAATAAAAATTATTTTCAGTTAATCTAATACATATTAAAATTAATAAAATCATATTTTAAGCCGCTTATAGAAAACTTTAATCCTTTAAGTCTTTAACATTAAAAAAAACCTGGGTGAATTCCGACGGCACATATTCAATCGACGGTGGATTTCGGCGGCATATTTTCCGGCAACACAAGCAGATCTAAAAAAAATCTGTTAACAATATCAAATTTGAAAAAGTTAAATAAAATCAGATCTTAAAAAAAAAAAAAAAAAAAAAAAAAAAAAAAAAAAAAAAAAAAAAAAAACAACTCAGATCTAAAAAGTGATATAAAAGATCATTACCCATTCTAACTAACAAATAACAACTCATGCACAAATATCATATCACACATGGTCATTTTCATCTTTCATGATGTCAGGACAGAATGCAAATGTGAAAACATATTCATCGTTTTTTTAACAAAAAAAAGTATTTATTTAACTTATAATATCACTCTTAATTTGACTATATAAGTCCTCACTGTAACTCCCCAACACACTAATAAAAAGATTCGAAAAATACAAGAACAAGAAGAGATCTCAGTGTTGTTTTGTTTTAAGAATGGATCTTTAAATACCCATGAACACACGTAATCGAACCTTAAACGAAAAAACAAAAAACTAATAAAACCTACCCGAGACATCTTCAATGAGATCTTGATGACACACGGTTTCTTGGTGTAATAAGGAAGGGTTATGATCGCCGGCGGCCATAGGTAATTACTAATTAGGGTTGAGATAAAGACGTGAGATGTGGTGATGAGTGGTTTTGATATGTAACTGATTCATTCACCGATTATGTACACATTGAAGCTATTTTTATGGAGAATGTAAATACCTAATTTGCCCCTAATTTAATTTTTTCTTCCAAAATAAGTTAGAAATATTTTCAAAAATGCCATCTTGCATTGATCTCATATACATCATGCATAAGTAGTAGTAAAAAAGTGGTTCTCGCAGTTCTCGTAATTTATTTGGTTCTGAAAAGAACCTTACACTATATATATATATATATATATATATATATATATATATATATATATATATATATATATATATATATAATTGAGATCATATAAGATCAATCTTAAAATTGTTAAAATAAGATACATTAAACAACCAATAGAATTAAACCAAGTGGAATTTAGTTATTAAGAAATTTGAAAATTAATTATATAGCAAAAAGGGTATGATAGGTATTTTACACATCTAACCCTAAATAGTAAATACCCTTGAATCCGTAATAAACATAACCACCCTAATAAACAGGACTCTCCTCCCTCCCATCTCATATGAATCTGATTTTATCTCATCCTTTTCACAAACCAATGAAAATGGACCATCTAACTCAGATTCCGTTGCTATATCGTTCGGATTTTTGGGTTGAATTCATGTCAATCGGATTTTTTTTTTCCGAATCCCCAACCGCCGGAGTAAAAATCGAGAACAACAAGTTCGGTTAGATCCCTAGTCGAAATCACAATCAAAAGATTTTTCGAATAATCAAAAGATCTAAATATATAAGATCTTTGATATCGATCGGCGGCGGTTCTTAGTACACCAGTCACGTTTCCGGTGTATCAAGATGGCGGGTTGCTGATCCGGTCTTGTGTGTATTAAGATTTAGTAAAAAAGGTTTTAGAACCGGGTTGCGTTATTATTATTATTATTATTATTATTATTATTATTATTATTATTATTATTATTATTATTATTTCATATTTGGGTTATTTTGTTTGATGTACATTTGATGCATCCGTTGGTAAATAGTTCTTGTTCCGTTTGTGTATCTGTGGGTTCAATTGTATATTAGTTGAATAGTTGTAATCTTGGTTTGCTCAGTGAGTTCAGCCGATTATTAATTTTTTTTGTTAGGTTGTGGATTTCGAGTTGATACATATGGGGTAAAAGGGCGTCAGTTCTAGTGTATCAAAATGGTTTCTTGATTTCAAGTGTAGAAGGAGATACATTCTCGTGGTTGTGTATCAAAATGGTTTATTGATTTCGAGTTTTGTAGCAGGGATACATTCCCCTGGTTATGTATCAGATGGTTTATTGATTTTGAGTTTTGTAGAAGGTGATACATTCTCGTGGTCGGGTAACAAAGAGGTCTCGTGTACACACCAAGAACACCCCTAGTTTGTACCAGTTAGTATATGATCGAATACTAGTTTTGTATCATTTATATACACTGCTGTGAAGATTTGTTACAATTTAAGTGTTGTAAATTTATTGTTATAATATAAGTGGTATAAATTAATGGTTATGTATTAGTTTTCGTAATAGGTGTAAAGTGTGGATATGTGAAAAACTAGAATACGATGTACCATGTATATATTAAACGAGCAGGGTAACCCGCGCGTTGCTGCGGGGTGTTGTGGTACATATTTGATGACAATAATGTAGGTGAAGATGAGTTTATGTTAAACATGTACGCATTACAATATTGTGTGAAATGATGAATCATGTGCAATAATAATGTTTGCGTTCACATGGTTGTATATCAACAAATAGTGCATTTGGTGGTTGAATCTATTCACCACAATTATGCCAGTAGGTGAGAATGTAGCTTACCAAATAGGGGTGTTATCGGGTCGGGACGAATCGGGTTTTGGATTTTCAGAGGATGACCCGCAACCCAACCCGATTAATAGGCGAGTTATCGGGTTTGGGTGGGATTCGAGTCGGGTTATATCTGGTCAGGTAATTCGGGTTTTCGAGTATACTATCAACATATCACATAAACTAATATGACGTTTTAATATGAGTGCAACATAGTTATTGCAGACTACTATTCTTTTTTTATTTCACTTTTTTGATAGTTTTTAGTAGTGTTGCATATGGACGTAAATCATATAACAATTTTGGTGCAAAATTTTCTTGGCCCGTATCAACCTAATTTAAGCAAAGTCACATAACGAAATAACAACAATTCCATATGACAAACATAGTGACATGATTATCATACTTTGTTGACAGTAATATATATGAACAGGGGCCAATTCAACTCTCTGATACAACGAATAACAATAAAAAGGGTCAGGCATTACTATTGTTAAACTGTTCAGGGGAAAAAATATGGAGTACCATCACACATTTAACATTAGCTTAAAAAAAGCATCAACCATGGAACACAACATCAAACACAATATTTAAAACAATGTTTATGTTTAATAGCATTATATAATAAATGATATGTTTCATACATATAATTGTAACTCAAGATAGAAGTGTTTTACAACCAGTTAACTGTGAAACTGTGAAACATAATAAGTTAATGTGTCAAAACCTAAAAAGATGCAAAAACATACACTTCTTCCTTTTGTCGCTCAATTTATAAGTGGGGTTCCAAACTGTATTCCATAATTATTTACCTTAACATATGAACAAAGCAATCATATGCTTGGGTTCAGCGCCCGTAGTGTCTGCAACATCGATACACTGGGCAACATCGAAGGTGGCAGCTGAGGCAACAGGCATGTCTATTCTTGCCATGTATTTGTCTTTTCTGTATGCTCACATTGCTCCTATGACGGCTGCAATAGGCGTTGTCTGCTGCTACAGCAGCAATGAAATATTAGATATAAAAGCTGATTATAACCTCAAATAATACTATAAAAAAATGTTGGTTGGTTCCGTGAGTGCAAACGAAATATGTTACTCGAAATGGAATCAACCGAAGTTCTTTAACTGTTCATGCAATAACATTTGTAAAAATAACTTAAAAGCTGCAGCAAGATTCACTACTTACTTTGGTTGCTTAATCAGAATTTACATTGCTAACATGACATTGTCAAGAAGTATTGGTTAATTTTAATCTGAATTTACCTTGCTTCACGATCTTTTTCGCTAAGAACTTTTTCATGAATCATATGCTAAGGGGGTGTTTGACATTGCTTATGAAAAGTGAGTAAGAAAATTTTCACCTTATTTTCTATAGTAAAAGTATGCAATACAGTAGCATCATGTTGCAGGTCTGACTTAAATTTTTTTTAAAGCACATACCTGTAATTTTCACCATATTTAAGGCTGCTATCTATTTACGCACTAATATATGTGAGTTATATAATTGGTCACGTAAAGGAATGATTAGTCTAAAGTGTAAACATATATCTGACCTATATGAATCCAATTCCTTTCTTCGCACTTTCTTGGCCGAATCTTAGACCGTGAGTCTGCAACAAAAAGATATAGTCAACGATAACACTTTCGTGACAGCCATTGCAAAATATAGGGGGTGTTCGGGAATGCATGCTTATTTGAGTGATGTGGTTAAATAAAGAGGAATAAAAAACATGAGTGTAATTACTGAACATTGGTCTTTTTATATGTAAAACAACTCATGTCGATGTCAAGAAACTGAGGTACATGATAACTAAAGTTGTTTAGTTTTTAAAGAGATGGAGGTACAAAGATTTTACCTAATATTCAGTGGCACCTGCAAAATAAAAATAATAAATAATAAGCAAGTAAGTTTTTAATCATGAATGGTATAAAATAAAGAAAGCACCTGCCATCCATCAATTTCTTATACCTGATAGTTTACATGCCATAAAAATTTGTTTAAAAACAACATCGCTGTTAAATCTCTGTCCAAACACCCCTTATTTCTAATAAGTTCAGAGGGTTTTAATAAGAGCACCCAACTCTTTTTTCAGCTGAGTTATTACTCCAAAACTGCTTATGATAATCAGTTGTTATAGGAGGTTTGACTATAAGGCAGAGTGATACTCATCTGACCTTTAATCCGACCAACCATTTTGCCAGTTATGCAGCTATACTATCCAAAAGAACATGCCGCATTGAGTGGAATCTGTTCACACTTTCGCTAGTACAGGACCTACAAAAATATAAAAACGAATGAGATGCTTGATTTTTAGTCCAATTATTCATTTACCATACTGTTACTATATACTAATGGCAATCATATTTGTATGCATACCATGTGTAAGATGTCTGCAACCTTATCCGGTGAAGCAAAAGGTTGATCAGTGACTCATTTTCTCATGCCTGATTCTAGCTTTTGATCTTGAGACCAACTTGCGTTCAAATATTGTCAGACCCAAAACTGGTATAATATTGCAACTTTCTTAAAATTCTATGAATCTATGCTTACCTGAACAAATCCAATAGCCTCATGCAGGCCTCACCATACATACACGCCTTTAAAAAGTAAATAATAATAATAATAATAATAAAAGGACACGTGACATATATTTTCAGCCATTGTTAGTAACGTATCTTTTTTCAAGCTGGATAGTGGATATCAAGCTTTGATTTGTCAGTAACAAAAAACGCTGTGACGGATATCAGAAAACTTTGGATGGCAAATCATTAATAAGAAAGTAACAATCTTCGTTTTCTTAAGAGGAAAAAAAAACAGACCTTTATGTTCTTTGGTACAACTCCATATTCAAAAATGCATGTTCAGTTTTGCAAATATAATCCCGGACCACCTAATTGCGGTGAAATAAACGATTAGGCTCAGATTTGTAGATGCAATTCGGGTCACAATAATATCCAAATTCCGCTATGGCTGCAAAGGAACTCGGTTGCATAGACGTGTAATAGCCATACGTGTTATACCATCCGGTCATTGCCCTGCCAAGCTGTGGTTGGATTTTGAATGACGCATTTCATCGTGGTCAGATTTGACCAATCATCACAGCCTATTGATTTCACCAACAACTAATGTTGGTTTACAAATGTTGAACAAACAAAGGAATAATGAACAACCTTAAATTTACAAAGTCGTTCAAAGAAACATCAGAGATATCTAAAACAGTTAAACTCTGTATAATCAGGCTCAGGTCAGTCACACCGGAAGTGGTACCCGAAACCCACCAAGGGTGCAACCATATGGCTACCCCGCCAAGATACGGGCTTCGGCAAGTTACACTTACCAAGACAAAGAAAGTTGACAAAGCCCATCATTGCCTGCAGAACCATATGGCCACATCCACATTGGTGGAAGTCTGTATAAGCAGGATCAGGTCAGCATTAACGGAAGTGGTACCCGAAACCCGCCATGGCTGCAGCCATATGGCTACCCTGCCAAGATACGGGCTTCGGCAAGCTACACTTACCAAGACAAACAAAGTTGATAAATCTCATCCCGGCCGTGTATTGAAACATCCACATCAGTTAAAGTCTATATAAGCAAGCTCAAGTCAACAACAAAAGAAGCGGTACCATGAACCCGACATGGCTGCAACCATATGGCTACCTTGCCAAGATGGCGGCAACCATATGGCCACCCTGCCAAGATAAGGGTTTCGGCTAATCTTTATCATTTTTAGCCAAAGGCCAGAGACATGGCTGCAACCATATGGACATCTAGCCAAGATGGCGGCAACCGTATGGCCACCCCGCCAAGATAGAGGTTTCGGCCAATGAGTATCATTTTTTGCGAAAGGCCAAATCAAAATAAGGGATTAACCCAGCATAGGTACAAACTTAGAAACTTCACAAATCTCCCACCATGGCTGCAAGCACGGTGCCGTGCTGCCCTGCCAAGTTACGGGACGATGTCACCCTTCACAATCAAGCAACATATTGTAGTTGCAAAATATATTATGCCATATAACATTTAGCGGGATGTTTTCCACAGTATCTTCCCCTCATTTTACAATCATATAACTATCTAAAACCTAGCCGTTGTTATATTATATAATCTAAACCATTGGGCATCGGACTTTACAGCTAGAGTGCTCCCCCCAGTCTTTCTACTTACACATTTTTTGACAAACGAATGCATCTATATTGACAAAACCAAAAAAGATTTAACTTTTTGTTATACCTTTGCACATCATCAAACCTGGTATCCCCTTAAAAAAACAATGAAATCAGGCAACATTCACACCTCATAAATCTTCACCATCTGATCCTTGATACTGCCATAAAAAAATTTAAATCATCAATAACAATCTACAATCATAAGAAGCATAAACCCCAAAACCACGGAAAAGAAAAAAACATGATAATCGATATGAACCCCCAAATTAAGAAAACCCTAATTTGAAATACCTATTTTATTTGTATCTGAGGATCTGATTAATGTGCGTGTGTGTGTGTGTCACAGAAGCTTCAAGAAACAATTCACATTATTTTTTTGGGGTTATTGGTGGTATTTGAGCAACCACACCAAACCTGTGGGTAGTTTTAGATGGTTCTAGTGCAATTACAGCCACACAAAGTAATTGCAGGAAAATAACGGGGTGATTACACCCGTATTACGGACCCTAACAGTGACAACTACAGTTGTCTTAAGGGAAAACGGGGGTTAAAGGGACGGGTATAGTTTCTTTAAGCCAATAAGAAGTGCACACATGCTCCACTATCTTAAACCATGTAGTACTATCAAGTACCAAAACGCAATGAGGACCACAATTTGGCCCATCCAATATCCGTAAACGGGTACTGTTCATTTCATTTTTGTCTTGAAGCGCCTGCCTTTTATATATATTGAATAATTGTTGTAATTGGGAAAATAAAATGTACTAAAAATTAATTCAAAAAATGTGAAACCATTTTAAAATTTAAATTCTCCAAAATACCCTTGAAACTCTATTTAATGACTATAATATCACTCATTTAATGTTAGTCTCATCCAACACAAATAAAAAGATCTAATGGTCTATATTGGGTCTTATTTTTACAACTTTAAGCTTGATCTCACAATAACCCTCCCTTATATATATATATATATATATATATATATATATATATATATATATATATATATATATATGTGTGTGTGTGTGTGTGTGTGTGTGTGTGTGTGTGAGTGAGTGAAATTATAATAGAAACAATTCAAACAAATTACGCCAAATAATGTATTATTTGATGCTCTTAAATTTGATATATCTTTCAAAAGTTTTTTTTTTTTTTTTTTTTTTTTTTTTTTTTTTTTTTTTTTATATTTTTTGAAAAACACTATAAAAATTCGTAATACAAATTTATATTAAATATATGCAAAAAGTGTCATTGTCTCTATCCCAATTAACTATTTATTTCTCCAAAGTCACAAGAACCCTCTCTTTCCTTCAAAAAACTCCTTCTTTCTCCTACGAATCTCATTTTCCCTATTGCCAACCCCTGAGAACCAATTGCGAATCACCAATAACCGTTGTGAGCACTTTGCAAACCTTCCCCATTACAAACACCCTGCTATCTTCCATCCTTCCTCTCCATCCTCCACTATTGAACATGCTATTCATTCTTCCAATTTTTTTAAAAAACTTACTTACTTTCAACATAATTTTCTTTTTCACATTTATTCATTTTATCAACAATTACAACATTAATATTAAAATATATATATATATATATATCTCTCTCTTTTAAAAACACTTACTTTCAACATAAATTTTATTTTTCACTTTTTATTTATTTATTTATTCATTGGACTAACAACTATAACACTAATATCAAAAAAACACGAATACACTTATGAACTAATACTAGCAGGTATCCGCGCGTTGCAGCCGCGGTACCCTGAAATAAATTTTTCGGTGAATCATGTATTTTAGTTTTTATGTTATTTTTTACAACAAATTTACGAATATCAAGAATTTCGATTAGCCCGTGCCCATTCGGGCTCGAGCCTGTTGACTCGTGCCCGTTCGAGCTCGAGCCCGTTTGGCCCGCACTCATTCGAGCTCAAGCCCATTTGGCCCGTTCGGGCTTGAATATTTGTATAATGTGTTTTATTATTTGTATTAGTTACATTTAATGCAGGAATATTGTTTAATTTGGTTGTACAATATGCTTGATAATTTGTATTTCTTATGTAAGGGATGTTTTCTGTATTAATTGTATTTATGGACCAATTAATTAATTGACTACATTAAATAGCATTAATGTGGTTTTTTTTTTTTTTTTTTTTTTTTTTTTTTTTTTTTTTTTTTTTTTTTAATATGTGCATAAAAGTGGTGTACACTATGTTTTCTTGTCTTGTAAGTCTTAAAATTATGTGCATTAAAGTGGTGTACACTATGCTTCTTTTCTTGTAAGTCTTAAAAAATTACAAGCATTCAAGGCTATACTTGTAACAACTCAGTCTTTTTAAAGACAATTAAATTTCTAGGGTTTTAATTATATGTGTATGCATCTTTCCTATTAAAGCAATGTTTTTGGTCTTAAACATTTTAAAACTTCTAAATATATATGTCCTAAATACATTATAAGGTAGTATAGATTACTATTTATTAATTTGAGACATCCTAATCAATTTTTCTATGTGACGGTTACATTGGTGGTTCATGTGATTGTTATGTTCGTTAAGAAGATATAAAATGGATGAAAAATATTAATGCAACATAAAATAGTGAATTTCTCATATGTTTTATCATTTTTATTTATGTTATTGTACAAATTCAACATGTTACGATGCATCGCGAACTCAAATAGATGAATATGATTGAAAATGAATAAATTTGGAAATAAAAACTTTGCACATGGGTGGTGGCAGAGTTTGTCAAAAAGATTTCTTGTTATTTTATAAAATAAATTATAGATTTGACAATAAGTGACATTTTGGTTCATATAAATGCAAATTTAGGTAATATAATGGGAATTCACACCTACACAATATCTTTTAATGCATGCACCATAATTTGTGCATTACAATTTGTACCGTACAATACTGTAATGCACAAACTGTGGAGCATGCATCAAAAGATGTGGTGTGAGAATCACCCCCTTAATATAATCTCTCGCTAGGCTAAATGTTATGGTCACCAAACCTATCACATCTATGTTAGCGCCACATCATCATTCAACACATTACTAAACCTATCATCAAATAAGTGTAATGTTGATCACCCAACTAAACGTATAAAAATACCCCACTTTATAAACATTTCCAACAAAAACACGCACGCACACACAAAACATGAGAAACAGTTCGGTGGTGCAGAACACCAAACCACTGCTAAAACTTGCCTTTGGCGTGCGGTTTGGAACAACTATTATGGTGATGACGCGTGATGAAGGCCACCACCATAACACCGAGTCTTACAACTTCAACTAGTTTCGTCAAACACACAATTATTTTAAGAAACTTGATACGCCTGGGCCCGAGCCCATGGCCTATTTAGGTCTTAGGGTTTGTCTTATAAATACTCTTGTAATTATTTATTATATTCAATCAAGTTTTAAGATCAATAATTATCTAGTTCTTCTCTTTTATTTCTTAAGGTGCTCGCACACGCTAAAAGTGATGTCTTATCCCGATACAACCCCTAACCGGGTCGTATCAATTGGTGCTTTCATTGAGAGGGTTTTTGATTAGGGTTCCAATTAAAAAAAATAAAAAATAAAAAATAAAAAATACTGTTCATTGGCACTATTCATCTCACTGTTCATTGGAGGTGTTGTTCATCGTACTGTTCATCGCGGGTACTATTCATCGGAAAAAAACATATTGTTTTTAGTTATTAATTGCTTGAGTATTATTCATGGCATCAGGCGGCGACAGCGATCAGGACGCGAAATACACACTCTCTAAGCTCTTGCAAATGGGTACGGTGGCCGAATATGAGAGTCAGTTTGTGGTACTTGCAAAAGTAACAGGGATCTCTGAATCTTTACTTACATCGTTTTATATCTCCGGACTTAAACTGAATCTACAATGTTTACTCTTACGATCAAATCCCAAAACTCTAGACGAAGCTTTTTCATTGACCCGTGCGGCGGAAATACGCTTCACAAACCTAGATATTTGGGAATTTTTGAGGTCCAATCCTTTAACTTTGGGAGAAGACTTCTTCAAAGCTCGTATCACCGAGGTTTGTTTTGAGACAATTGCAAGGGAAGAGAAAGAGCATATCGTTGAAAACTTATAGTGGAGTTGAAGAGGTTGTGGGTGGTGGCGAAGTGCTTAAGGTTGGCGATGATGAGTTGAATTGAGTGATGTCGACACTTAAGGATGGAGGTGGTGAATTTGATAGTCGTTCGGATGACATAAATTTGAATTTAAGCGAGGAATTAGCGAACTCTCAATCTGCATATTCTTCGTATCACCTTTAGGGCAAGGTGATTTTTGAAGGAGTGGGGAGTGTTATGCATGGGTAGCGAAAGACAGAAAAATGGTGTTGTGTTATGTCCAAGGTAAAGGAATATGAAAGAAGAAAAAGGCGAAGGCTGCAATTCAAAGAAGATTATGGGATCCCGGATTACGCCAATGTTGCAGGAGGACGGACTCCAAAATGACTCAAGAAGTCCAAACGTATGGCATAAAAATTATGTTATATAATCTATCTTTATTTACGTGTCTTTGTTTAGGACTGTTTTCATGTTTATTTAGGAAAGTCAATAAAGAATATTTTAAGACAACACCTTGAGGGCAAGGTAGTTTTGAAGGAATGAGGAATGATACGCCTGGGCTCGAGCCCATGGCCTATTTAGGTCTTAGGGTTTGTCATATAAATACTCTTGTAGTCATTTATTATATTTAATCAAGTTTTAAGATCAATAATTCTCCAGTTCTTCTCTTTTATTTCTTAAAAAGCTCGCACACACTAAAAGTGATGCCTTATCCCGATACAACCCCTAACCGGGTCGTATCGAAACTTGACTTAGCTTCATATTTCTACATGTGATGGAAGACTTGCAAGTTTTTCTTTAGTTACAAGAAATCTTTACTAGTCAACCATAGTTAAATTACTTCAAAGTTAAAAAGGTGGGTTTATTTTAGTCACATAAACCCCATACGACGGTCTTCCACCACCACAAACTACCATGGACCCATCTTTTCAAAACCAACGTCACAACTCAACCACCACCAAACGCCGCCACCCACCACCAGCCTCCCCCGCCACACCCAAACCCCCAATCAAGCTCTCCACCGGCGAAACCCTCTTCCGTCTCCTCTGCCCCAACTCCAAAACTGACGGACTCATCGGCAAAGGCGGCTCAATCATTCGCTAGTTCCGCGAACAAACCAACGCCAAGATTCGCATCCAGTTCCGGCGGATATTCATAAGGTAGTCAAAGCGACTTTTGATTTTAAGAGCTTGTACGAAGCTTTGTCAAAAAAAAGTTATGTAACTTTCTAAAAAAACAAAAAACAAAAAACTTTTAATAATATTATACCTAGGGGATTGTTTGGTTAATCTTATTCATATTCCCTTTTTTAAATTTGAAAATTTCATTTATACCCAAAGTATATTACGCATTCAATGCTTGCACTTTAGGTATATATGAAATTAATCCTATATCTTACAAGTTTTTATTTAGTTAATTAACTTATTCTTCATCTTTAAATAAAATAAGTGATAATTCTATACATATATATCTAACCTAAATATCAAAATTTTATATTTTCTCAATATACAAGTTTTTAGTGTATAAGACAATGCATTTAAAGCAGTGTTCTAAAAGGCGTGCCAAGGCGCCGCCAAGGCGTCGCCAAGGCGCGAGGCGTGGCCTCGACGCCACGAAATGGACCAAGGCGTGAAGTCTAGGTGTCGTGTGAAAAGGCGTGGAATAAGGCGCGAAAAGGCGTGCCAAGGCGCGCCTTATCGTATGGCGTGGCGTGATTTTTAGAAGGGGATGATGTGGGTTTAAATTTTGGGCCTAGTTAAACATAGTTCAAATTTTCACTTTATTTCTTATGCATATCACTTTTTGTAAGCTCACTTTTTGTAAGCTCACCTTTTGTAAACTCGATATGCATATAAAATATGATATTATAACATAAATGATAATTATATAAATATTTTTTCGCCGCCTTAGTCACGCCGCAGAAAACGCAATGGCTTCGCCATGGCGCGTAATGCTTGAGGCGTGGCCTTGCCGCCACGCCACGCCTCACGCCATTTATAACATTGATTTAAAGCATGTGTTGGGAAATCGTATTGTTTAAGTCGGACATATAATCTCAAAAGATATAATTTTTTTTTTTTTTTTTTTTTTTTAAACCATAATTTCTGACTTTTTGGCCGACTAATCTATGGGGTTTGAGCACACTGCCACATATACTAAAACATGGTAAAGCCTTTTTTAGGAGATTGGTATGATCACTTCAATGTTGTTCAGGACTTTTTGGCCGACTAATCCATTGGGTTTGACCACACTGCCGCACATGCTATAACCGTGAATTATGATGCTTAAGTCAAACTTTTTTTTGCCTGACTTGTTAACATTTTTAAGGCTCTTGCATTGCATTTTCTTTGTTGATTCCATAGTTCCATCGAGTCTTAGTATAATTGTGTGCTCGATCGATTTAAAATATTTATATCAGTGATACACCTACATCTTTCTCATTGGGTAAAATGAACGCATCCGCTGAAGAACAAGTGTACAACCCAAAATGGTCCGACCTTCAAATGCAGCTGGCTGCAGACGATGTATACAATAAACCTCCGTCATACAGTGATATTGACCATAGCGTAAGAGACTCGCATATCCAGTCTCAAATCAATAGTTTTGTTGACACAAATGCTCCGTCATATAGCGATGTGGGCTACATCACAGGACATTCGTATATTCAGTCTCGAACCGAATCAACTGATGGGCTTGTTGACACAAATGCTCCGTCGTACAGTGATGTGGGCCACATCCCATGGGATGTGCAGGCGTTCTTTTAAACTGATAAGTGCATTGACACAAGTGCTCCATCGTATGGTAATGTGGGCCATGGCGCAAGAGATTCACATATCCAGTCTCAAACCCATGGGTTCGTTGGCACAAATGCTCCATCGTACAATAATTTGGCCAACACCCTACGGGACATGCAAACGGAGTTGCATATTCATTCTCAAACTGATGATGATGATGATGATGATGATAATAGTGTTGTAATCAAGGGTTGTTGCTGCTCAAGAATTATTTGTGAAGGACTATTAATTTTGGTTGCTTAGGTATGGAGACTTGAGCACCTTACGGAATGCCGAAAGTACAGTGTTGTAAAAAATGGGTCTAGGTGGCCGATTAATCGGCGCCTAGGCTCTAGGCGCGGATTAAGCGCCCGAATTTAGACTAATCGACCAAATGATTATTTAGAAAATAGAGAGCACCAAAATAACGGCCCTTTTAATCAGATTAGTCAAAAAGGTCAACGTATCGATTAATCCGGTAAAAATTGGCTAAATCGGACAAAAATCGGCTAAATCGGTCAACTCGCTTAACACGGGTCAACTTTTCCCAACAATTAAAATTGAGGTTGTTATTTCAATATATCTCTCGTATTTTATAAAATCAATCGACACAACCATTCAAACGCACCTAAAGCATTGATTTAACACAACATGCGAAGGTATGCTTGTTTTTCTTATTTCAATACACTACGAAACTCCACTTTAGCGCTACATCCTCATCCAACACACTACCAAACTCACACCAAACAAGTATAATGATTATCACCCAACCAAACATATAAAAACACGTCACTTTATACAAACATACCTCACAAACACAAACACACAAAATGAGAAGAGTTCGATGGTGTAGAACACCAAACCACTGCTAAAACTTGCTTTTGGCGCACGGTTGGAAACAACTGTTATGGTGGTGACGTGTGATGAAGGCCGCCACGATAACACCGAGTCTTACAACTTCAACTAGTTTCGTCAAACAAGCCATAATTTTAAGAAACTTGACTTAGGTTCATATTTCTACATGTGATGGAAGAAGACTTGCAAGTTTTTCTTTAGTTACAAGAAATCTTTACTAGTCAACCGCAGTTAAATTATTTCAAAGTTAAAAAAGTGGGTTTAGTTCAGCAGTGTTACATAAACCCCATACGACGGTGTTGAACCACCACAAACCACCATGGACCCATCTTTTCAAAACCAACGTCACAACTCCACCACCACCAAACGCCGTCACCCACCACCACCCTCCCCCGCCACACCCAAACCCCCAATCAAGCTCTCCACCGGCGAAACCCTCTTCCGTCTCCTCTGCCCCAACTCCAAAACCGGCGGACTCATCGGCAAGGGGGGCTCAATCATTCGCCAGTTCCGCGAACAAACCAACGCCAAGATTCGCATAGACGATACCATCCCGGGCTCAGATGAGCGTGTCATTTTCATTGTAGCAGCTGACTCAAACCCTAAGGGGGATGATGCTAATGATAATGTTGATGTTGATAAGGGGTGTGAGAATGATGGGAGTGAGAATGGTGAGGTTTCGCCTGCGCAAAGCGCGTTGGTTAAGGTTTTCGAGAAGATAATGAAAGTGGATGAGGGAGGGGAGGGGGAGGGGGAAGGGACTGTGGTGTGTAGGTTGTTGGCGGGTGGGAATCAGATTGGGTGCGTGTTGGGACGCGGTGGGAAGATTATTGAGAAGATTAGGGTGGAGAGTGGGGCGCAGGTGAGAGTTATGCCCAAGGAGCAGGTGCCTGAGTGTGCTAGTCCGGGCGATGAGTTGATTCAGGTATTGACGATGTAGTTTATGTCGTTGTCGTGTTTTGGTGTTTACCGTTTGTTATGAGATATGTTTTAATGTAGTATTGCATGGTTGATCTGGTTATGTGTGTGCATTCCATCCTTTTACTTATGGCTATACGTAGAATATGAGTCATTTATGGATATATGTGTACATTGGGCGTTGTTGTTGTTCTATTTGCCTTTAGGATAACCATCTTCCTTTTAGGCTAGGTGTAGGATCTAGGTTTTGCCCGGATACTCAAGCATTTTGCTTCTATGCTATACATATACGTTGAACAACGTAGGAGAGAGCAGGGGCGTGGGGGTGAATAGGTTGTTTGACGCTGTCATGCAAAATGCATCTAATCAAGTAATATGTCAAGTGATTGGGAGAAGAAAAAACGAACACAGTGTAGTGGTTGAGACTTTTTTGTTCTACTTCGTTGAGCCAAATTTGTGAGCCAAAGCCACTAGCAAACTTGCTTTTTCTGGTAGAATGAAAAGCATTAAATGTTGAGTGATTCTTAAAAGTTGTTCCTTCAAGCGCGATAAACTATCTAGGTGATCGGTGATCATTTAACAATATCACATATCGTATTTTATAACTTGAGAAGTGATCATGTATTTAAATGTTTGGATGAGTATCCAATGAGGAGAGAAAATTTGGTATTTGTAGTAAATGAGGAAGAGTTATTCATTAAGAAGCCGGGATATGTATGGAATTTGGCGGATGCCCGCTAAAGCAATTTTCAAAAATGTTTTGCATTTCGAGTATCAATTTGTAAAAGAAAATGCAGCTATCCACCATTTCTAGCGGATCGTAACTTTGATAGTATATACTATTAAATAGATTTTGTCGCTTTCCAGAAACTTTTCGAGCAATGCTCTGAATGCTAGATTTGATTTTGAAAACGTTTCTGAAAGTATTTACAATTGATTTCCATTAGTAAAAAATAATTGATCACTTAAGTATGGTATACTTGCTAAATAAAATTCGATTGTAATATGTCCTCGGTCTTTTGTTTGGACCTCAAATAATAGTTTATTGCTCTATCCGAATAAAAGTTTTGATTTTCTGAAAGGCTTTGTTGTTGGTTCTTCGGTGTTGAAGCATAGGTTTGGAAATGCTTAAAACAAATTGTTTAACTCAAGGATTCATTTGTTACTCATCATAACCCGAGATGGTATACAAGGTAAATATAGTGAGAACTGCTTGTGTGGGAGACTGGGAGTAAGTTTTAACTATAAGAACATTTAGCTGGTGTTTGGTTTGCACTAAGAAATCACTATAGGTATGAGTTTGAGAGGGGAGGGGAATGGGGATGGGGGTGTGGATGTCTATACCCAACTCTATAGGTAGGTATTAGAATATGCTTATTTCTTTGGCTATCAAAGGCATGGCATTGCAACAAACACATTCCAACAATATCAAACCAATACTTTCAAAACGAAGAACTCATAACCACACACACCCATATATATAGGATCTTAGATACACGATTTTTTGACCCACTTACCTAAACTCTGCCAGAAAGAAATATATAGACATAATTGTGCATTATATTCATGAGAGTATACTCTATATGAAATCATGCATTATATCTATGACCTCTTAAGTTATAATTTCAGGAAATTATGAATTAGAATTGTTGTAATCATCATGTTACTGTGTTAGACCCATGCATGTTAGTAAAGGTTTAGAAAATTTATTTATTTATCTATTATAATCCTTTGGGAATGTTTGGTAGGGGGAGATGAGATATGATAGGTGCAAATGGTTGTATTTCCGTTGTTTGGTCAAGTCTGAGAAGTAGAAACACGGAGAAATTGCTTTTTTTCCCCTTAAAAAATTAACCATACTTTACCTAATTTCTCCACTTTGGGTTTGAAATCTTTTCTCCGGATTTTTTAGCCCAAAAAAAAAAAAAAAAAAAAAAAAAAAAAAAACATGGAGAAATTATTTTTCTCAGCCATTTGTTGTTTCTAAAAAAGGGTATAAAATTAGAAGGGCATAAAACATCGAAAACACCTCAAACCCTAGCCCACTTTTTCGCCTTAGCGATTGGGCAAACCTGCCGTCACTCTCTAATCAGTTGCTCTCCGACAGATCCTACGATCCTAAGCCGGTCGTTTGTTGTTGATTTTAACAGGTCCCTCCCATTTACTTCTTTTACATCCGATGGTAACTGTTTTGGTAATTGATTAACTGGTGATCTGTGTTGACTAAACCTTATGAGGCTAAGTAGCGTATCTTGTATTGCTGAATCCTCTTGTTCGTCTATCTTAAATTAAAACTGAAATTCATTGCTTAAAGCTGTTCTGATTGTTGATTGAAATATCAATTTCCCTATTTTGGAATTCTTTTAACCTTTTAGATATGTGAAATGACAGATCTTAATCAAATTCCTACTAGTGGTAATTTGATTGCTTATTTAAAGGTGTTTTGTTTTGTTGGTATACATACCCAATTCATACATATTACAAATTCACTTGTTATAGGTTTTTTTGGGTCTCATACACATTATATCATATATACATCTGTTACCCGTATGAGCTTTCTTGATTGGGTTTCTATAGTTGCATGTTTTGTGTGAATTTGTTGTTTTGTTATGAGACGGATACCATATCGAATGCACGTTTATATGTTTAGATTTCGTAAGTGGTCTCATCTTGTTATGTCATTATGAGGCAGTTTCATGATGGTTGTGTAATACAAATTCAGTGTATTTCAATTTGATAAGCTGTAGGCCTGTACCGGGTTTGAATATGTGTGGCGGTGGGTTCAAACCCGTGGATTAGTCGGCCAAAAGGTCGGAACCATGGTTACTCAAAAAAAATAAAAAGTTTGATAAGTTGTCTATTGCCTTGCCTATTTTTAATATATTCGCTCAACCTCCTATAGTTTTGTTATTAAGCTTTGATGATGGTACTTGTTTGTTTTTTGATTGTTTGAAGTTTCGGTTGTTATTCTGACTTGTGCAATACAATTAATAACACCATGATTGCCATTGGAAATGAGATGAACATGGATGCAAATAAGACTAGTGAGATAGGTGATGTTACATTAGTCATATGCATCCTGATAAGTAGAATGTGTTTGCTAGATGAAATTAATTTCATGGTTGTCTTAACTGTCTTTTTGTATGAAGCTACTTGTATCTCTAGCTAGCTGTTTTTATATCTCTAGCTAGCTGTTTTTATGGTGCATTAGTTTCTGTCATCGGTTGAAGTTTATTAATTACTTTGAATAGATATTAGATGATACATAATAACATTTGGTGCCATGGCTTTCCATCATTTCATTTCACCGATCTTCTCTCTGCCAAACGTGCCCATACTGTGTATTTTAAATTTTAGTTCTCAAATGAAGGATTATTAGTTTAAAAAGGATATAGATTGTTGCTAGGAAACTCTACATACATAGGCTTTGGGAGTTCGTACAAGGATTATGCTTCATTTGAGAAATAGATTCTATTCTACCAATTGTCCATCGCCTTTGGCTGAACTTTGTCTTTTTCATTTAGTTCTCTTTATTTTTGCTTAAATCAGACCAATTGTTGTCAAGCAAATTACAGATTGGAATATAAAACAAGACGGTACGGTCATCATTTTTCTGGACGGCCGAAAGCAATTCAATTCATGATGATTATAATTTGAAATTTCATATTTTTCCGTAGTTCATAAACAATTTTATGGGCAATAGCCGATGCAATTACCACAAATATGCACATTCTGAATCTATATCATACGTAAAGCGATTCTTGTTTTTATCATGTTATCATACTTGGTAAATATTGTTATTCTCAGTTTGTTTCTCTGCAATTTATAGAACCTAAAAATTGTCAGTGAAACCTTAAATTACTTTCGACACTTCGTCCTGTATTCTCATATTTATATGTTGCTTATATATGCAGATGGCTGGAAAGTATTCTGCTGTAAAAAAAGCTCTATTATCTGTATCAAGTTGTCTTCAGGAAGCAGGCAACTCTGGCAGTAACAACAGGCCGTTGGGAATGGTGCCTCATGGATATGGTATAACTTTTTTCTTGACAAGTCTATAGTCTATATACATCACTATGAGTCTATGACCATCTTATAGATGATGAAATTATCTGTTTCAGGTCCAGGTCCAGACCACCGGATGGGCATGGAAGAGGAAGTTGTATTTAGATTGTTGTGTCAAGCTGACAAAGTTGGAAGTTTGATCGGTAAAGGTGGTTCCTATAAAAGAGCATTGCAGACAGAGACGGGTGCATCTATAAAAATAGCGGATGCAACCCCTGAATCAGATGAAAGGGTGGTTGTAATATCTGCACGAGAGGCATGTGGGCTTGCTATCTCCTTTGCATTATTTATTTTTTAATCCTAGTTGCATCTAATATGTTCGAACCTGATTCAGAGTTTAGAGCAAAGGCATTCGCCTGCTCAAGATGCGGTTATGCGAGTCCTTGGTAGAATGGCTGAGGTTGGAGTTGAACCTGGTGCACCCATTATTGCTAGACTTTTGGTACACTCGAGGCAGATTGGGTGTCTATGGGGTAAAGGTGGCATGATTATTGCTGAGATGAGAAGAGTTACTGGTGCTAGCATACACATATTTCCTAGAGAACATGTTGCAAAATATGGTATGCCCAGTGATGAAGTTGTGCAGGTACCTCTTAGCTCTTTTTTCTCTTCATTTTATGGCTTTTTGTCAGTCATTATGTAGCCAATAAACCCTTAAAAACCAGCCAAGTGTTAAGTTCTATATAAACATGTAAAGAATGAGGGGTATAAATGTCCGAAATGGGACACACCATAATAAAATGACTCAGATATACAAAAAGAAGTACAATGGCTAAATCTGGACATTGAAAAACCTACATCGTAATATATGCCAAAAAAACCTACATGTTAATATAACATGCTGATACTTGTTAATCTTGGGTGCAACTATAAGTTAACTATTATTCTTATTAATTTGTTTGTTTGCTTGAAGGTAATTGGCAGCTTACAGTGTGTTCAGGATGCTTTGTTTCAAATCACAGGCAGACTTCGTGAAACCTTATTTCCTGTGAGACCATATCCTCCAAATGTAGAAATGCCACCTCCACGACCTCCTTTTATGCATGGTGTAGATCATCATCCATCTTATTTTGACCGCCCTTCATATCCTTATGGCAATGAACGACCACCACCTGGGAGGTGGACTCAGGTTGGTAATTTTGTAAATATAGCACCAATTTTTTCTTGTTATTCGATATTTACTCTCTTCTTTTTTCGTATGTTTGTTTTTTTGTTCAGTCAGGTAGCAACAGGCATCAAGGTGAATTCAGTGAGTTCGAAGGAGGCTCATCAAATGTTAATGATCAAGCTCGAAGGTATACTCATTAAACATACCTTTTTTCATCAAAATATAATTTTATTATAATTTTATGCTTCAATTATTTTGCTAGTTTTTTAGCTGTAAAAGTAGACAGGGAATCAGAAATATTAAGTATTTAAAATTGTGGTGTATCAGGAATGAAACGCCTGTTAAAGTTGAGGTTGCGGTACCTGAGAACTTGTTAGGGTATGCATTGGGAGAGAACAAGAGCAACTTGGGTCATATAAAAGAGGTAAGAGTCCGCATGCATAGTTTTGAGGACAAACAGCAAGATAATGAAATGTTCTGTTCGCCTTTTAGTTTTTACTGATGTCTGCAACATATTCAACCATTTAATGCAACATACTTGTCATTTCTCACTAAAATCTACAGTTTTCTGAATTGAATAGTGAGAAAACAAATGGTGACTTTGTTGCATTAAATCATTACAGATTGCATAAAATACCTGTATATTTTTCATTTAACCCGATTTCGTCATTAGACTGTTTTTTTACTTTCCGTAATTTTGGTATTTTTATATAAGTTCTCACATCATTTATAAATATAACAGTTTTATACAATAATACAACTTGGTTATAAAAAGTTGTCATTTATGAAAGTTGTTACTATGGTTATTTTACTTATAAATGACCCAAATGGGACACAAAGCCATCTTGGATGACTAAAATAGTACGAAATTTCTACAATGGCTAAAACGGAACAAATGAAAAAGTATGAAGGTATTTTATTACGAAAACAATAAAAAGAAGTATGTTGCATATAAATGTAATTTGTGAAAATACTTTGCGTTTGTTTGCAGTTTGCCCTTGTTATAATGCTTTAAAACAGAAATAGATCAAGTGTTGTGGTTTTATGGTTAAAACAGATATCTGGTGCAAAGGTGGCGCTGTCAGAGGAAGGGCGAGTAGAATTGTCGGGTACAGCAGATGAAACTCATACTGCACAACTCCTGCTACATGCCTTCATCCTTGCTGAAAAGCACCTAAAGTAAAGTTAAAAGGCGCTGTCAGAGGAAGGGGGAGTAATATAGTCGGGTACAGCAGATCATACTGCACAGCTTCTTCTACATGCCTTCATCCTTGCGGAACAGCACCTAAAGTAAAGTTAAAAGGTGGCCTGTTAGAGGATGGGCGAGTAGAATTGTTGGGTACAGCAGATGAAACTCATGCACAGCTCCTTCTACATGCCTTCTTCCTTGCAGAACAGCACCTAAAGTAAAGTTAAAAGGTCGATACATAATTAACTAGGGAGAATAAAGTCATGGCAACAATCTTTTGTACTTTTTGAATGTTAAGTTTCTTGTAAACTAAATATTCTCATGCAGTCATGCTTTGTGCTATGCAATTGTTAATTCTTATAAAATCTGTTAGTTTTCTGGCAAAATTAAGTATTTATGTAGGTTCAAAATTTAGTTTTTGAGACTTGGAAATTAACCATAAAAAAATTGGAAGTATTTAAGTGAAAAGTAATTATTTAATCAATATGATTTGTTTTTTGCTTCTGGATTGTGGCTTTTGTGGATTCTTTTCTTCGATATGAGTCTTGCTTGGCAGAAAATTTTGATGTGGTGTTTGGTGTAAAGTTGTAAACAGTTCTTAATTTAGTACGGAGTAATACTTAATTAATAAAAAATAAAAATGAAATTATATTTAATTCACATACAATATTCTTTTATGAAATGTCACACAAAGATCAAGTAATAGTATGTAGACATGTAGTTCAAACTTCAAACGGTTTAGACATTGTTGTTTTTAAGTTTTTTGCAACTCAAGATGAATTATGTTTTAGATAAGAACTTCAATAGAAAACCAAAGCTTGATAATTATCCATATTCTTAAAATCTCAAAAATTAGTGACATTATATTTTATGTCAGTCATAACTAGTTTAATGCACGCGCACACCCGGTTTATTTATTTATTTTATTTTATTTTATTTATTTATTACTATTATTATTATTATTTTTTGAATGATATATTTTTATTTTATTAAAAAACAAATAATTTAATCTTTGTTTTTTTATTTATGATTTTTAATTATAATTTTATTATTAAAGATAATCATTTAGAAAGTTTAATTCTATTGTTAGTTGCATCTTATTTATATTTTTTTTATTTATATACTACTTGTGTAGTATATCAATAAAACGAATTTATAAATTTATAAATTAAAAAATAATAATTAAAATATTACCTAATAAAGAAATAATATTTTTTTTAATACGAAAATCTCCACTTGAAGTTTTGTTTTATTATATAAAAAAGATTAGCAATTTCCAAAGTATTTGCCAATTGTTTTATTTGATAAATCTTGCTTTTGACCTTTTATCTTATCATCATACCCTTGTATTAAAATTTCAGTTGCTTGTTATAATTTATTTATCTCTTGCAAAATAGGAAAATTTATTTATGTGGATCTAAGTTACACATAACAATTAACAAATAAAAATCAATCTAAATCAAAATCAATCATATTACATAAACGCTTTTTTTTTTTTTTTTTGAACGACGAGTTAGTAGTTAGTGATTCGAGCCCACAGTGACCTTCAATTCCTGGTTCTATTTTTTGGGGCCCCTGAAGGTCCATGATGAGACTCAAACCTGAGACCTCTCCAAGAATACCTCCCCAAAGTTACTCTTGGTGGCCAACTGAGCTAGCCCAGTTGGTTATATTACATAAACGATCTTGAACCTTAAAGCTTAAAAATCTAATTTCGTAGGACAACAAACCATAAATTTGTCTGACTATTACCATGCTTAACTAACTAGTACCATCAATTGCATATACTAAGAGCATCCACTATGGTGTTTCAAGAATAGGTCTAAAAACTTATGAAGAGGTCCAAGATTTTTTGTACCATAGTGAGGAACCATTTCATGTCTAGGTGGCATGCATAGGTCTAGGATTTTGAAGAGGTCCAAGAAGTGTTTATTATCATTTTTTGATTTAATAGCATTAATTTATGTTGGAACAATTTATAAATCTTAAAAGCTTTAACCATAGTAGGAATAAGTTCATAGCATGAAAAGTTTTAAGAATTAATGACAATGTAAGATGTGACAATTTTATAAACCTTTTAAAAGGTCTATCATAGTGGATGCCCTAACCTTTGAAAGCAAGAAACCACCAAACTAAATATTTATAGTCATTTAAACAAAAAGAACAACAGAGTACTAAACTTCTTTTGAAGTAATATCCTCTCTTATTTTGATATATGCTCCACTTGAATTTGATTGTTACAAACTTATGTCCTCTATTAAGGACAAAAAATCAATTTAAACAAACTACGTAATACTTTTATACGTCAAATAACATAGTTGTTAAGATAATATTTTCGATCTGAAAGTTTTAAGACTTCACGACAACACAATAAACGAAAACATACCGGTCTTTCATAATATTTGTTGCTTAAGATGTTACACAGAATTCAACCAGTTCGACTCAATTTTATTTTTGTCCTTCATAAACTAAATATTTACAAAATCAATTCACATAAGAGTAAATGCCATAAATAAATACCCATACGGTACTACTATTTACAATCTTTACTTCTCTATTATATTGTTCAGTAGCCAGTACGTTCATGTGAAATATTTGATAGGGTCCGTTTTGTCATAATTGACTAATAGGCAATCCCTTTCGCTTTTTCAGTAAGCGATTCTATTACTGAATAGTATATTAAAACGACTTCTGGCATCACTGAAAAGAATTGCAACCACATTATTAGGCTGGCAAAAAATAAGTAGTATTAATTGTTTTTTTATTATTTATTATTATTTCTTTATTATTATTATTTTTTATTTTTTTAGATTATTCAGTCTTTTATATGGATAATCGAATAACTACACATACAAAAGATTGTAATTGTTGTGCTATTGTGTAAGATCTTTCAATCTTGATCTAACTTTGACATTTCTAATGACACTGAACTTTTTTTTTTTTTTTTTTTGAACGGACTAATGACATGGAACTTATTAGCCTAAATTTAGTTTAAACCAGGGTTCTAAATAGCGCGCCATAGCGGCGCTATAGCGGCGCCATAGCGCGAGGCGTGGCCTCCACGTTACGAAACAGGCCAAGGCGTCTTCTTAATGCGTAGCGTGTTATGAAGCGCGAAAAAGCGTGGTAAGGCGTGCTATAGCGTGAAGCGTGGCGCTTTATTTTGAAGCTTTTGTAGAATTTAGTAATTTAATATTATTGGGCTAGAAGGAACTTGGGCTTGAGCTAACTTTATAAATCAAATGCTAAAAGATAATATAACAAGTGAATGTGAATATGTGAATGTGATGCTTTATACCGTAGTTTTTAGGTTTTTACATTTTATCTTTTAGCAGTTTACTCTCACGGAGAAGGTTTTATTTAAAGAAATGACGAAAAATACAATTATAGTTTAGCTTTTTGAGTTTATTTCCTATGTATAACGCGTTTTGTAAACTTGATGTATTATATATATATATATATATATATATATATATATATATATATATATATATATATATATATATATATATGAAATATGATATAAATATATAAATCTATAAAAAATTATGCCGCCTTGGTCACGCCTCAAAAAACGCTATAGCTTCGCTATAGCTCGTGTAGCTTGAGGCTTGGCTTCGCCGCCACGCCACGCCTCACGCTATTTATAACATTGGTTTAAACCAACAAATGATGGCAACAGGGCGGGGAATATCGGGGATTGTACTTATCATCCCCATCCCCGTTTTACACTCTCTATCCCCGTCCTCGTCCCTATCCCCATTGGGGAATTGCTTTACATCCCCATCCCCATTCCCCAATGGGGATCGGGGATCCCCGCGGGGATTCGGGGATTCTCCACCCTTATGAAATAACATAAAAAAAACCACCAACTCATCGAAAATATAAAGAATTTTGACTCATAAAGTACATCTACAAACGTACATTGCACACAGTTATATTAATTCGAATTTTAATTTAACTTTAAAACATCGTAAAGATTGTAACATCAAAGATAATATAAAAACAATATGTATCATATCTGCGTATTAGGACAAAAAAGTTAAGTAATGTGTAATTGTTACTTCTACTTCTAAATCTAAATGTTTTGATCCTATAAATATCACATATGCATATATAAACATATATGTCGATACTCATAAACATATGTGCATGTACATATACAAGTTAATCGAGTATGGATAAAACATATAAATTTTAAATAATCATACACTAGAAAGATCGGGGTCGGGGCCGGGTTCGAGGATTTATGTTATCCCCATCCCCGCCCCATCCCCGGTTTAATATTTCAGGGGATTCCCCATCCCATCCCCATCCCCGGTCAACTCGGGGATTCCCCAGTCAAATTGGGTTTGGGGATCGGGTCTTCATCGGGTATGGATTTTTTTGCCATCCCTATCAACAATATCTAATCCTGTAAGTATGGGCGTTAGATAACCCGTCTCGACCCAGACCCGGACTCAAATTGGACAAAGCTTATTCGGGTCAGGTTACTTGGGTCAATAATTTTATTCGGGCTATCCGAGTCAACTCGAGTAACCGAATACTAAATAGAGTCAAGTATCGGGTTAAATAGTTTGACTAACTCGAGTTCGTGTCGATCAAGGACATTAAAGAAAATTCCCTCAAGTACAAGGGCCAATAAAAGGGTATAAAAACAAGCAAGCAAAGTGCAACTAATATCAACAACAAAAAATCTCCGTCACATTATCTCAGTCATCGTCAACCTCTCTCTCCGTCGTCAACTCCCGTTCACCGGACAACCACCACACCAACCACCACATTCCGGCAACGCGGAGCCACCACTTCTCACCATCACACCAGATCCAAATTCATCATACTGTTATCATCACATGTGTAACCCTAATTAAATCATCTCTATTGTATTGTATAATACATATAATTAAAAAAAAGAACACATAGTGATGGTGAGAAGTAGATCAGCACCGTCGATCCGGTGGAGATACTTGAATCCGGCTTATTATCTAAAAAGACCTAAACAGCTTGCTTTACTTTTTTTTGTTTTCGTTTTCGTGTCGTTTTTCGTTTACGATCGCCATACGATTCTCCGCGAACATGAGGTATATATGATAATTATTTATTTTCAATGTTTTGAATTTTGTTATATGTTTTAGATCCTGTAATGTTAGTTATAGTTAGTTGTTGATTAGGTTTCGTTTGTTTGTTTAGCGTTATTGATGTTTTACGAATGATGGTGAAATTTGTATAAAGTTACTATTTTTGGTCTTGTATTGTTGTTTAGTTAGTTACTGATTATATAAGAACGGTCCAATATGATCGGCATACTCGTGTTTGACATGAGGTATTGTGTATGTATGTATGTATGTATGTATGTATGTATGTATGTATGTATGTATGTTGTGATTTATTGAATTTGATTACATTTTGTTAGATCTTAAAGTGTTGGTTAGAGTTAGTTATTGACTGGTTTTGATCTGTTATTTTGAGTAGATTTGAGAATGTTGTTACGCGTATTCGGGGTTTGCTAGTTTAGTATTAGTCCAAAGTTCTTAATTTTTATTGTAAATTTAGTTGAATTATTTACCCAAAAAAAGAAGAAAAAAGTAAAAAAAAAAAAAAAAAAAAAAAAAAAAAAAAGAATTGGTATAGTAATTGCACTGTGCTGAATTTAGTTACGTGTTTTAGATCCTGTATGTTAGCAATAGTATGATTATTCGATTTGTTGGTTTAGTATTGTTGAATTAGGATATGGTACGAAAGTGCCAAGAGGTCTTGGGTTCGAACCCTAGGGAGAAAATTAATTCCCCATTGGCCACGGAGGTTCACCTGCGACGACTCCGGGCTATCTAAAAAGGGTAGTCGCCCTGGGATTAGTCGGCTCGCAATGTCGAGTCGGTGAGATCAGTTGAGTTGTTGAAATTATGTGAATTGTTATAGCAAAATGAATTAGTTATGTTACTCAGGACAGATGTATATGTTATAAATACAGAGGGGGTAGTTAGGACAGTTGAATTCTTATTTTCGGATCCTGATTAGATTTCATATGTTAGTATGTTACATGACTAGATTTAAGATTCTTGTTATGAGTATCTGATTTGTTAATGTTGTGTTAGTATAAAGTTGTCTACTTTCAATTGTATTATTGGTAAGATGAATTGAGTTGTTGAAAATAGTTGAATTAGTCTAGCAATTGTAATGTGTTGGTTTTCTATTACATGTTTTAGATCCTGTACGTTAGCAATAGTTAGTTATTGATTAGGTTAGTTGTGTTAAGAGCATTCAATTTTGGTTTACTATTGTTGGAATAGGCAATGGTGATTATAGATTGTGAATGATGGTGAAATTAGTATCAATCTATTGTTAGTTAATATTGGTGAGATCAGGTGAGTTGTTGAAATTAGGTGAATTGTTATTGCAATTGTAATGCATTAGTTAAGTTATAGGGGACAGAGAGGGGGTAGTTAGGACAGTTGGATTCTTATTTTAGGATCCTATTATCTATATGCTAGTAATAATTAGTTGCTGATTAGATTTCATATGTTACTTGACTAGATTTGAGATTCTTGTTATGAGTATAGAATTTGTTAGTATACTATTAGTATAAAGTTGTCTACTTTTGAGTGATCACGTGAGATTGACCGAGTTGTTGAAATTTGTTGAATTGGTGTAGCAAGTGTAATTTGTTGAGTACATTACATGTTATGGATCCTGTCTGTTGGTACTACTTGGTTACTGGCTAGGTTATCCGTGTTGCCCTTTATCCGATTTTCTGGTTAGTATTGTTGGAATAGAGGACATGGTCATCAAATATTGGAAATGATGGTGAAATTAGTATGAATTTTTTATTATATCATTGGTCAGATCAGTCAGTAGGTGAAGAGTGAATTGGTATAGCAATTTTAATGCATTTAGTTATGTTGAAATGTGAAAGTATTATTCATGCTTGTTATTTAAGTATATCGGGATTACAGGATACATAGTTAGGATAATCGTTGAGATAATAACAGATTATCAGATTCAGTTAAATGGTGTATGGTAAGGTTCTGGTAGTGGTGAAATTGCTCTAATTTCCCTACGTTTTATCTACTTTTACATATATTCAGACGCCTATTTGTTAGCAATAGTCGGTGACTGATTAGATTTTATACATTACATGATTAAATTTATGATTTTTCCTAAGAGTGTCCAGTTTGTTGGTCAAGTATTGTTGAAATAGGCGACGATGGTGAAATTGCTCAAAAGTTCCTTTTATTTGTTGTATTGTTGTTAAGATCAGTTGAGTAGTTGAAGTTAAGTGACTTGGTATATAAGAACTATCACCACATTTATTATGCAATACCCGAGTATAATACTTTCTGAAAATTTAGGGCTTGAGACCTACATGAAAGAGTTAGAAAACAAACCTAGTTGCTTTGTTTCCTATATTTATAAACTTCTATTGATTGACAGGAAGAGCTCTCGACGCTGAAAGAAGAACTGGAACGCTTGCAGATTGAGGTATGGCATCTTCATATAACTTGAGATCCAAACAACCTGCATAAAATGATGATTGATATTTCTGTTTTTTAGAGCCCAAGTAGTGCTTAGTAAATTGTCTTCCAATTTTGTTTATTCATTGGCTGACGGAAAACTTGTTGCCTCCTTGCAGCTAGGAGAGTTAAAGCAGGGAGATGGTGTTTCAGTTAAAACTGTGAATATGTCAACCAAAAGACTTGATGTAACTAAGAAGGATGGTGTCGCTGTTGATCCTGTTGAGGCTGAGCGAAGAGAAAAAGTAAAAGATGCCATGATTCATGCATGGTCATCGTATGAAAAGTATGCGTGGGGCCATGATGAGCTTCAGGTATATGATTGTTTCTGATAAATTAGTATCATTGTTTAATGTTGTAGAAAACATACTATACATTTTATAGTATCAGCATGCCTGTAGCAATCTCTAAATTAGTTGTGCATGGCCATGCTAGTTTTGTAGCCTTATTTACTGCGCTACTAGTTATCTCTATATATGTATACACCGAAACTTGATTTTAGTCAAATTTATATGTACATCCTATTCAATAAAAATTTATTTAGTGTGTTGAGTTTGCTCCGTCTATTAATTTTCCCCAAAGTTCCTAAGTGTCTTTTAAATGTTTCTTTTTGTTAGCCCCAATCAAAGAATGGTGTGGATAGCTTTGGTGGTCTTGGTGCAACTTTAGTCGACTCTCTTGATACACTGTATATAATGGGCCTGGACGAGGAGTTTCAAAGGGCTAAAGAGTATGATCCAATATCTATTATCATATATATTGATTTCTTACACTCCATAGAGTTCATCTTTATGGGGTTGAAACTTTTAATATACGCGTGCACCTAGTTTTCTTGTTTGCATCTTAACAAGCTATGCCTGACAGGTGGGTCACAAACTCTTTGGACTTCAATAAAAATTATGATGCCAGCGTGTTTGAGACGACCATAAGGTTGCTTTGAAGGTTTAATGTATTAGTTGTTTATTTTTCCTCTGTGTATGTTGGTCTTCTGTAGTAAATATTATCATATGATGAGACACCTAACCCTTTGAACTGTTCACTTTATTTTTTTCCAACAGAGTTGTGGGTGGGCTTCTCAGTGCCTATGATCTATCTGGGGAGAAAGTCTTCCTTGAAAAGGCAAAAGATATAGCGGATAGGTTGCTTCCTGCATGGGATACTCCTTCTGGTATCCCGTACAACATTATTAACTTGGCTCATGGTAATGCACACAATCCTGGGTGGACTGGGGTAAGTTCTAAACTTTATCAATGATTATGTATGTTCCAATCTTTGTAGCTTGTAGCTTGCAGCTTTGAAGCTTCAAAAGTATTTTTCTATTTCTCAGCTAATCATATATCCTCCTCTGTTTTTCCAGGGTGATAGTATCCTGGCAGATTCTGGGACAGAACAATTGGAGTTCATCGCACTTTCCCAAAGGACTGGAAATCCAAAGTATCAACAAAAGGTAATGCCCATGCCCCATAATGTATTGTATTGTCAATATTGCCATACAAGTTGGATGCACAACCTGTAACAGAATATAATATTGTAAATTGATGTTTCAGGTAGAGAATGTTATTCTAGAGCTAAATAAGACTTTTCCTGCTGATGGATTACTCCCTATTTATCTAAATCCCCACAGAGGAACAACATCTCATTCTACCATTACTTTTGGAGCCATGGGTGACAGGTACTAGTTGTTCCTTTAAACTATCTTACTTTTCCTAACCGATGGTTTGTTTCCAATCAATAATTTAAATTCTGGATGCAGTTTCTATGAGTATTTACTTAAAGTTTGGATACAAGGAAACAAAACTGCAGAGGTGAAGCATTATAGGTGAGAGATTCTTCTATTAGAATTATTTAAGGTGGTTTTATGAATATTAAGCATGTTTCATGCTATAGCCTTCTGGCTTAATGGTTTTAATTTTTTTTATGGAACTTACAGAGAAATGTGGGAGACATCAATGAAAGGTCTATTGAGCTTGGTCCGCAAGACTGCACCCTCATCTTTTACATATATTTCCGAGAAGATAGGAAATTCTTTGATTGACAAGGTAATGCCAACGTACCAAGTTTTTAGTAAAGAACGCCATTGAAAATTTCATGTATGATAAATATAGGGATTATAATTGTTTCTGATGTGTGCAGATGGATGAGCTAGCATGCTTTGCACCAGGAATGATAGCATTAGGGTCATCTGGTTATGGTCCTGCTGAATCCGCAAAATTCTTAAAGCTGGCAGAAGAGGTATCGTGCTAATATTAAATCCAAAATACAGACAGCGATCTTTTCTGGGTTCTCCAAAAATCAATGGCAGTGTTGTCCTTTTGAGTAAATTATTTTTCACATTAACGACTTTAGTTGTTAATAACTGTTAATTCAATGTTACACTGATTCTAGCTAGTATAAGATTTTATGGTTATAATGGGAGGGACAGACTATAACTTCAGCTAAAGATAAAGCACACTTAATTGAGTTATGTGCTAATTGTGACTTCCTCGGGATTTTGACTGAAAATTTTGGGTTTTAAATGTAGCTTGCTTGGACTTGCTATAACTTCTATCAGTCCACACCAACGAAGTTGGCTGGAGAGAATTATTTTTTTCATTCAGGGCAGGTTAGTTATCTTATACGGAGCACATTATTAATAACTTTAAATTAGGATTTCCTGGTTTTCTTATATGCTAGTGCTACAAATACTGTAGGACATGACTGTCGGTACATCATGGAATATTTTGAGGCCAGAGACTGTTGAGTCGCTCTTTTATTTGTGGCGTTTGACCGGTAATAAGACGTATCAAGAATGGGGATGGAACATATTTCAAGCATTTGAAGAGAACTCACGTGTGGAGGGGGGATATGTTGGACTGAAGGATGTAAGTACTGATTTGGTTCCACACTTACTGTGTTAATTACTTTTAATACGCAATGCCGAACGCCCCCCTTATGGGATGTTTTAAAATAATAATTTGTTTCTTTCATGTTATTTACAGGTTAATACAGGTGTTAAAGACAATATGATGCAAAGCTTCTTTCTAGCAGAAACACTGAAATATCTATATCTTTTATTCTCGCCACCATCAGTTATATCATTGGACGAGTGGGTATTCAATACGGAAGCCCATCCTCTAAAAATTGTTCCTCGTTATGCTCCAGGACAACAGAAACCTAATTTTAGAGTACGTGCTAGGAAAGAAGGCCGTTTTGGAGGTGTCTAGGATCGTGTATTTTGGCAGAGCCCAACAAGTGTAGAAGGATTAATTTGGCTCTCATATATTGGCCATGTGAAATAAGCTAAACTTGGTGGAGAATACCATTGTACTTGTTTTCATAATTATATACCAGATAGCGTAGTGAGCGTGTTTAGAGAGGGATACAATTTTAGTTATTTTACCTGTATTCCTTTTTGTCTAATTTTATCTCATACATACTAGTAAATGAATTGAAAGGATTTTGTTGTGTACTAGTATTTATCTATGATTTGAGTAATTTTTGTATCATAACCATAATGCTTTGTGTGTTTATGGTGGTTACTATTTTTATATCATAACCATAATGCTTTGACCCTTTCGCTGCTGCTTAATATAAATTCATATAAGATGATTGTTGAATATAGCTGATGCAACTTCACTCTATATGGGTTGGACTTTAACCTTTTAGTCAGCTCATGTAAGCCATGATTACATTTCAAAGGTCAATTTTATCTATAATACACTATGATAAAACATGTATATTTCGAAATCTCTTAACATTCAAATTATTCAAACATCTTGCTTTTTTCTTCCACCAAATGTAATACATTACTCTCTTCACTATCTACTCCTATTCCACATCTTTACATCATCTTCTTCGCTCACCGCCTAAGGCCCCACCAAAAATGAAAAGAACTGCTTGTCGCTGCCACTTTACGCGAATTCTATAGTAGTGCTTTGGTAAATGGTAAAGTGTATGTAATAGAATTGACATTTCAATTTTATCAATAATTGAATTGACATTTCAATTTCTGCCTCAAATTTGTGATATTACTATTAATATTTTAATCTTGACAAATGATGTACTTACTATCAACGATGAATGATTTGTGTAATTTTCACTAAATGACATGGACGATTTATGTAATTTACCCTTAAAAATATTTATGATTAATGTTTAAGTAAAATCCTGTAAGTCTTCGAAGGTCCTTGCAAAGTCCTCCGGATGGTTACGGCGAACCTGTGAATCACAGCAAAACGCGTTAGCCTCGCCCCGGGTGCTATCCCAGGACCAAGCTCCGGCGCAAGAATGAGTATAGGGTGATAATGTTAAGTGTGTGTAATAATAATGCAGTAAATGCTAAATATTATGAGAGTACACAAGGGGTATTTATACTACTGACCTATCACTATTTACCACTTGGGGGTAGGCTACTGTTCCTGACATATAGGGGGTGGCGTTGTGGGCCATCCCTATGCTAGAGTGTCAGACCAGATGGTAGTCACGTGTCAAGCATGCGCTTTCCGGAGGGAGGGATCAATCGTCCGTTTATGACCTAATCGTCCGGTTATGACCTAATCGTCCGGTATACTTATTATGATCGTTCGGTCATGTACGCAATCATGTCCCCCCCCCCCCCCAGTATCATGTCGCGTGCGGGACATGATAGTTTGTGTCTTCGGAAGTTCTCCCCGTGGCCTATTATGGGGGTCAGGTGTCTTCCGTTGGGTTACATGGGCCTGCCTGGGCTGGATTGTTGGGCCTGGTTTAGGTTTGGGCCCAAGTCTATTGTTCTGAGCAAATCCGCCTATTTTATCGTGATGCATGAGATCCTGCCACGTGTCCAAAACGCGTGCGTGGATGGTCCAGATTTAACCGCGGGTACATCTGTCTTGAGGTGACGTTTCGCTTTTCCCCATGCCCTCCCTATATAAGGGCTTTGTCTCTCATTTTTACATTTTACTTTTACTGCTTCTCTCATTCTACAGCGATATCTTCGGCTTTCCCTCAGGTGCGTTATTCGAACTTCTTTCCCTTTCTCCGTTTTAGAGTTGCCTTCCCCTCCGTCCATATATTATGTCTGCTCCAGAGGATGTGCCCTCCGGTTCTGGTTCTATGGACGTGGTTCCAAAGTTTGACATGCATGTATATACGTCTGTCATGACGGAGAAAGATGTAGCGGATGCCGCCCGGATATATGGGATTCCTGCTGATTTACATCCCCGGTTACCTCCCCCCGGTCTGACTATGGACCGTTTGCCGAGGGATGCCATCGGTATATATGAGGCGTATCTAGAATTTTCCGGGGTTAGGATTCCCTTTTCTACTTTCCTTCTTCAAGTCTTGCATTATTTTCGGGTGCATCTGTCTCAACTTGTTCCGATCGGTTTGACGAAGGTTATTCTTTTCGAGCTATATTGCCGGAGTCTAAATTTTGCTCCTTATCTTACCCTGTTCCGCCTGTTTTATTCCCTTCAAAAGCAAGGGTATTGGTTCTCCTTTGCTCGCCGGACCGGAAGGAACGGTCAGGCGAGGATTTTTAATGAGACGTGTTCTAGTTTAAAGCACTGGAAGGATAGGTTCTTTTTGATTGACCGTCGTGCCATTCCGGATGGCATGCCGTGGCGAAATCCGGACTCAAGCGTGTCGGAGCTACCACCATTTGGAGGCTATCAACAAGAGCATATTGACGCGTTGACCGAAGTGGTGGTTGATATTCAGGCAGTTCATCCGGCTCTTTTATTTGAGGCTGGTTTGACAAGGGTTTGGAAGTATCCCGGGCATCGGCCGGTTTTTAAGGACAGGGAGGGGAATGGTAACTCTCAGTCATTTCTTTTGATTTGATGATGATAATGATATTTCTTTCTTCCTTTTTTTTTTTTTTTTTTTTTTTTTTTTTTTTTTTTTTTTTTTTTATCTTACGTAATTTTCTATTTCTTGCAGTGATAACCATGTCTCGCTTCCTCCGGATTCCCAATACCGTTCTTTCCCGTGTTGGCAAAGGACCTTCTTTGGCCGAAGGGGGGGACGTGGAGCAGCATGTTACGCCGCCCCTTGACACTGAAAGTCCTCTGCCGAGGAAAACATGGCTGCAAAAGGTCGTGGAGAGACCTAATCAGAAGATTCTGGAGGCTCGTGCGAACAAGGAGAAGAAGAAACAAGCCGCTCCTCACCGTCTGACGAAAAAGCGTCCGGCTGGTAACGCTCCTCACTTTCCTTCGAAGAGGCCGGGCGTTTCTAACATGGTGGTATCCGAAGATGAGTTTTATTCGGATGATGATGATCGTACCCGGTCTCCATCTCCCATCAACGTTAGCCAGCCTATTTCTGAAAATCTGGAGAATCTCGTGGACGATCAAGAGAACGTGGATGTCTCTACTCACGAGAGTGTTGAGGGGCCGCATGTTGAGGCTGTTGAGGAGAATGTAGCGGAAGAGAATGTGGGTTTTGATGGGGGTTTTGATGATGGAGGGAATGGTATTTCCTTGGAAAATTTGATGACTGAACCTCAGGCGGACTCCAACCTTCCCAACGTTGCCAATCTGGCGCATGGAGGTAGTTCTTTATTTGTTTCTCTTTCCTATACATATATTTTGTAGTGTTCTAATTGTCATACACGTTTTTCGGTTGTAACAGGTATCCGGGGTTCTCCCTCCGGAGGGTCTCGCCGTCAGGCGTTTACCGCTAGGGGTTCCGGAGGTATAATCCTTTTCCGCGGTAATTTCTGTCTTCTGTTTTTTTTTTTGATAAGCGTTTTGACTGGCTTTTGCCTTTCTTCTTTTTTTGTAGAACGTGGCGATTCTTCCGAGCCATTCGTTCCGGGTTAGAAGTTGACTGCCGGAGCAAGTTTGAACGACGCAGAAGTGTGTCGTGATCTGATGGTGCATCTGGCTCCTTCTGCCGTCCGTTTTGAACAATCAAGTTTGACGGACTATCAGGCAACCCAACGGGCTTGGTTTGAGTTAGCCCGGGGTTCGCTTGCCCAGGCTGATGCGATACAACGGTTTGAGAATCTGAGCTATCATTACGGGCAGTTGTATCAGACTCACCAAGCTTGTGAGGATTCTGCTGGCAAGTTAAGGGATGTCGAGGGTCGTTTGGCTGAGCAGGTCAGGGCTGTGGAGGAGTTGAACCAATCCAACAGGGAGCTCAGCCAGCAGCATCAAGGTTGTGCCGGCTGGGAGGCGGGTTTATCTAGTCAGCTGGCCTCCGTTCAGCAAGAGAGAGATGAGCTGAAGGGCAAAGTTTTGGAACATGCTGATAGGATCAAACAGCTTGAGGAGCTGTTGGCGAGCAAAGACTTAGCTCTGGAAACGTCTGAGAGGAAAGCTTCCGGCTTGGCGGGGGAAGTTGAGAAGTTGACTATAGGAGCCAGCCAGGCGGAGATCTTAAGGCATAACTATGTCCGGCAGTTAATACCAACGGTTGTTGATGAGGCGAAAAATGATCCGTTTTTAGGGGGTCATTTAAGCCCGAATCCAACTTTATTTGATCAAATATTGCCCTAAATCGTTCCTTTTGTGATTTTAGGTGTTTGGAGAGTGAATTCTGGAAAAGAGGCTATTTTGGACGTTTTTGGAGCATAAAGTGAAGAACACGACAAAGTACCAAAAATCCAAGCTGAAGATACAAGGTGACGGCGTCAAGACCAAAAGCTTGACGGCGTCAGACATGAAGAATTAAATATCGAAGGTGGTGACGGCGTCAGATGGATAGGTGACGGCGTCAAAGTGGCCAAGAATAAAATACCGAAGGTGGTGACGGCGTCACATAGGCTGTCACAAGTGGATCTAGGGCGTCCGAGGAAGTATATGGCGGCGAGGTGACGGCGTCAGATTTAACTCTTGACGCCGTCAAAACGATTTTCCTATATATAGTTTTCTAGTTTTTTCATTAAAAAAAGAGGAGAAGTTTTGGTGAAACCCTAAAGACGATTTTGGTGCCTCTTTTACAGGTTTTTCAAGGGTTCCAAACCCTTGAAACCTTGCATTGTAATTGAGATAAGTGTACTTTCAATTCAATCAATATGTCTATGTGTTGGTTGTTTATCTTTTGTTCTTGTCTCAATTCTACTATGCTAGGCTAGATATCTCTTGTGTTTGCTTAGATCTAATGAAACCTAGATGTTGATTATGTGTTGATTACTTGTCTATTCTTGTTTTGAATGAATGATTTATATGTTAGGCTTAAGAAAACTGGCAGATCTCCAAATGGTAACATGCTTGAACGTCTTAAGAAACATGAACCGAGGCGTACTAGGTCTTTATTGGTTGTATTTAATGCATGAGCCACTGTTTACAATCCCTATAGTTGTGCTGGGTCATGGTGTAGGAGGAGATAAGAGCTCATAGAGTTGGGGAGTTATGTATGCCACCCCACGAATGGTATTAAGGAATACAATCCGTCATTCATACAAGTGTAACAAGTAATTAACATGTAAAAGATATCTAGGGAGTAATGAAGTCTAAGTAAACACAATTTCTCCAACCACTGCTCACAACCTTAGTTTAATTAGTTTAATTTTATTTTTATTAGTTTATTTTGATTGCATCTTAGCTTTGGGTTAGTTGAATAGCAACTAATTCCGCCCACTCCTTCAAAACCCGAGATTTTAATTGCTTTCATAAAAATATAAAAACACAAAAATAATCATCTCTCATCTCTAGAACTATTAATTAGGTTTTCTAATCCTAGCGACACTATTCCTAAGCTGAACGATCAATCCCCCGGTACTTGTCACTATACTATACTACAACGATCAGGTACACTGCCTGGTGGGGGTTGTAAGCCTCGCGAGATCCCTCGAGAGGTAAAGCAAGGTGCGATTCCCACGCATCAAGTTTTTGGCGCCGCTGCCGGGGAATAGTTATTGTCTAGGTTAGAATTTCTTTTTATTAGGTCTACTTGCTAGATTCCTTTCTAGTAAGATTTTTATTTTTATTTTTTTTAGGTCTTCTTTAGTCTATCTTGTTTCTTCGTGCCTTTGTTCGTAACTCTTTACCATCCGACATCATGAAAGGTGGTAACATCTTTGAACCCATCATCCCACCACAACAAAACCCACCATTAGAACCCCTTAGGCTCCGAACCTTAGGAGAGTATTCCCGACCTAGCCACCAAGGCTACCGAAACACCATTGAGCTCACCGGAGCCAATGTGACCCCCTTGCGATCCGACACCATCCGGTTGGTGCAAAGCGGATGTGCATTCCATGGACTTCGTTCCGAAGATCCAAACCAACACCTTAAGGACTTCCTCAAAATCGTAGATTCCATAGACCTAGGTGTTGAAACTAGAGAGACTACCCGTTTACGCCTATTCCAATTCTCTCTACGGGATCAAGCTAGTCAATGGCTTGAGCGTTTACCCGCGGGATCCATCACCACATGGGATGATCTCACCACTCGTTTCCTTGCTCAATTTTTCCCACCGGGGAGAACTACTAAGCTTAGGAATGACATCTTGATGTTCCAACAACGTCAAAATGAATCTTTTTATGAAGCATGGAATCGATATAAAGACCTACTCCGAAAAGTTCCCATTCATGGGATCGAACCATGGCTGCAGATCCAAATCTTTTATGGTAAGGTTGACTATCAAACAAGGAAAGCCATTGATTACGCAGCCAAGGGTAGGCTAGATAGACTTAGCATTGACGAATGCTGGAAAGTTCTTGAGGAATTGGCACAATACGAAGAGGAAGGATGGGAGGACCCGATGCTCCTGAGCAAAGCAAAGCTTGACTACGCATGTGCCACCCAAGAACAATTGTTGGGAAGCATCGAGAAACAGATAAAAGAACTGATGAGTATTGAGAAACTGGCTACTGAACCCATGTGGAACCCTAACCCACATAGGAACACGGCTATCAGCCAAAATTTTCCTGAACGCTCACGACAAGAGGAATTCGAAGGAATAATGGTGACCTTCATGGATAATCAGGAAAGGCAAATCCAGCACCTTGAGGCACGCATGGAAAACACTCACAAAGCCTTTATGAATTTCGCAGACCAATTAATATCAAGGGTCAAAGAAAAGATCAAAGAAAATTCTATACCCAAAAAAATTGAAAAGGTCTTCGAGGTGTCAACCTCTTTGGTATTTAACCAGGAGGACAGCTGGAGATTCTCCTCAAAAGCTTTACCACTGACTACCCCCCATTCTCATAAACACCCCCATACGGAGAAAAGCTCGCGAATAAATTGTATTTTCGTTGGATGCTTGCGAACCACATTCCCGATCTCATCCACAAAACGTTCTGTTGGTTTCAAACCCGGTGTAAAGAGGCCACACCTCATAAACACCATTGATTTGAAACCTCCCATTGAACAACATCTTTTCTCTCGCGCCAATAACTCGTGCATAAGGATCAACTTTGCCAAGACACCACCCGACCCCAGCTACTACCTCACCTCTTTCCGCGATAGTAATGAGACATTCGACCCTGGTGGACCTCGTTAACGGAATAACTACTCATGGGTTTTACTCGCGTTTAGTTATTCACGCAAAGAGCAGGGACTAAACTTAAAACTATTCCAAACCCCACCCCACACGGGCATCTGACGGCGTCAGATTTAACTCTTGACGTCGTCAGCTCGACGGATCAGCAATATTAACCCAAGAACCAATCACTTTCAACCCATACCCCACAAATCTCACCCAAGTGCTGCTGCTACTCCGACTCTCAAACCCCCAATTCGACATCTTCCGCCTCCGATCTCTCCTTTGTAAGTAAGTATTCTTCATCCTTTCTCGGTTAATTATCCTTAGGACCCGTCAATTCGAAAAACCCCTTTCGCCCGAAACCCTATTCTTGACCCACCATTAGCAAATCGTAATGCCATTCAATTGGTGATTTGTAATCGTGGGGTTACCATTTGACGATGTTGTCTCACCCGAATCATGCATTAATTTAGGGAGAACCCATCATGCCTCGGATTTTTTGACCCCCCACCCCTGTTTCCTGATTTAAGGAGCGTTTGGGTAATGGGTTAAGAGTTTGAAAATTGATTTTTTCCCTCGCATTTGCATGGCTCCATTTCTGGTCCATCTGACGGCGTCAGAAATTGCTCTTGACGGCGTCAGATGTGTCTGACTGCATAAAGTTCATATAAATCTCGCGTTCTAATCATTTCCATTCACTACACTTTTTTTTTCCAGGAAAATGAGCAAAAGGTCTCGCCAACAAAAGGGTAGTTCTTCTAGATCTCAAGGGATCAATTATGGGGAATTAGTGCACAGTTGGGGCGAGTTTGGCGATGTTGGTACTAGTACTAAGTATGAGGAGTTGTGTAACCACCACATCGATACTGGGGCGGTGGTTGACTGGGATTTTCTGAGAACGGTGGGTTGGAGGATGAGTTTGTAGGGAGGATCCGCACAGATGGATTCGCGGGTCCGCAGTGGGAGAGACTGTTTAGGTTGAGGGATACGGTATTTAGCGAGTTAGTACGGGAATTCTTTGAGACATTCCGTTTTGACCGGGCTGAGGCTAGGGGAGATATGGGGGGCACCACGATATATTTTAGGCTAGGGGGCGAGTTGAGGTCTTGTTCTGTGGCTGAGTTTGGTTGGAGGCTGGGGCTATATACCAGTGAGGAGGTTGATGGGGCTTTTCTGCTGAATCTGTTAGATGGAGAGACTCAGCGGAATGAGTTGAGGTGTGTTACCTTCTGGCCCACCATAGGGAATGGGGCCTACACGTCGACTACTGGGGCTGCATCGATCAGGGACCCCATTGTTAGGCTAGTTCACAGGTGCCTCACATATGGTTTGTCTGCACGTCAGGGCACCACTCACCGTATCACTGCTTCGGACTTATTCTACTTGTACACCATCTTTGCTGAGGATGTCTACTGCAACATCCCGTTTTGGGTGGCCAGTTACTTAAAGACCAGTGTGGGTGAGAGGGATATCGACAAGGTTTATAGGGGGATGTTCATCACACGGTTGGCTCGTTCCTATGGTCTTCTTACTCCTCAGATCATGGGGTACTTGAGCGAATGTGGGAACTGCAGGGTAGTGAGGGCGAAATCCCTTAGGCAGATGAGGATTGTGATGCAGGTGGGGGATGGTACCTATATATGGTACATAGGGGTTGATAATGAGGATGACGACAGTGATGATGAGGGAGTGCACCAGCAGCATCAGTATGAGGCGGGGATGGCTGATTACTACCGACACATGAGTCGGGGAGACTGGCAGGCACACCAGGGTGTCTGGATGGGTCAGATGGACACGTGGCGAGCAGCTACTGACCAGCGCTTTGACTGGATGTATGATCATACCGTCCGCCAGATGCAGCACCTCTCCACCCGAGATCAGCTTGAGCCTCACCTGCAGATTGACCCCTTCCCAGGCCGAGAGACTGACTACCCTCCCCATGGGTACACTGGACACCTCCCACCAGGCTATGATTATCGTTTTGGTCCTCCCCCTCAGTGATCCATCTTGATGTCTGTAATTCTTGAACAATTTATTTTTGGTTGAATAATTTAAAACATTTGGTTGTAATAGTCTAGGATCCGGCCTTTGTTGGCTTTGAACAATTTCCATTTCTGTTCTTTTAATTAAATGTTTGAATGAGTAGCTTTTAATTTTTGATTATTTATCTTTGCAACCCATGTTTTGTGTGATTTTTATTTGTTTGATTGTTATTTGCTTCCGTATGCATGTTTTATTTTTATTGTTGGTTGATCATGTTTCTCTACTAAAAAATGTGAAATACTTTATTATGTTGTTTAGCCTAGTCTTAACTTCAACCTAGAGGTATTTTTGCAAAAGATAAGTGTAAGGGGAAACCCCAAATATGTTTTTAAGAAACAAACCGATCATGATTCTCCACAATATTAAATGAACATGTATATTCGTATTTGTTAGAGTCAAATGCTTGTATTGAGTCATAATGAAGTTTTGCAGGATTTTCCAGGAAGTAGGACAAAGTTTTTCCAGAAATTTTCCGGAAACTTAACACAAGGATTTCTGCAGGTTCATTCTGACGGCGTCAGGGCATTGCTCTTGACGGCGTCAGGAGTCAAAAATCTGGAAATTTTACCGATTTTGTTTTTCTAACGGAGTCTTATGGTTTTTGTGAATCATTAAGTTTTATAATCTCCAGGAAATCTGCAAACTTCATTCCACAAGCATTATATCTTACTTTGTTTTCTAGGATTTAGTAACTTATATAGGATGCCGCCGATTTTACGCGAGGTTGCCTTGTCTACTTTTGTCAGGATTTACAGGTTATTTGTGACAAGAAGATGATTTATATTCTGGAAGGGAAGCTTTGATTGTTCATTTTCTTGGAAGAAGATTTAACCTGGCCAACTAAAATCCATACCGAGCGAATCAGGGGAGTATTTGATTTCATTCTCTTTACTTTTTAACTTTTACATTCTTTACTTGAACATTGGGGACAATGTTCATCTTAAGTGTAAGGGGAGGGTAAAAAGATGATACCTTACATATGCACTTTCGCTTGAGTTTGTTTTGTTTGATAGTAGATGAGTAATAAAACTACGAGAAATACTTGTTAGTGTAATTTTAGCGCCAAATTTAAAATTTTTTACAACATTTAGGAGTGAAACTTTAGCCATAGCAAGCGTCTCATGGATAGGAGGTTGTATGACTAGCACATAACCGTATATTCAGGAAAATTTTCCACCCAAAAATGTGAGGTTCGCCTTTAGATTTGATAGGAAAAGCATTTATTATTGATGCTTATGAGTGTACCGGTAGCATTTAGATTCTAGAACTTGCGTTAGTGATGCATCCCGAAACCGCTAGTGAGACTACATTCGTGTAGTAGGATTTACTACATGATAAGAGGCATTAGGATCACCCTTGTGTTAAACCCGTATTACAATTACTTGACCATTTAAGTCATATTACTTGGCTAGTTAAGTCAACTAATTTTTCCCACACCCTTAGCGTTGTACTTATTTTTAGTACACGAAACCCCTAGTACACCCCTCCGAGCCTATCTTTTCGTTTCTAACTTTAAGCATTTTACTTAAAGGAAGAATTTGTTACACCCCACTTAAATGTACACCCAAATCGCCTTAGCCTTCCGTGTATGCGCTCATTTTTAGTGCATTATTGTTATTTGTTAAACCCTAAGTTAACTTTCTAATTGATTACATGGTTGCTAAGTCGAGTCATATCCTTGTACATATTGTTTTGGGACTATTGGGACTCGTGGGTAAGTACTTATTTTATGGAGTAATGGGGAAGAACATCACTTATTACCCCCATACGTGCGTTAATCTTAAAAGTGCTCCAAGTGTTTTGATTTTCTTAATTCGAGTCATTAGATTAGTTAAATGTAAAGTATGTAAAGATTCAAGTGTAAGGGGAATTCTCATCCCCTATGATGTATTATTTTGGATGGTAGGGTAAGAGTGTATGTAAAAAAAAAAAAAAAAAAAAAAAAAAAAAAAAAAAAAAAAAAAAAAATCGAAAGAAAAACAAGAAAAAGAAAAATTAAAAAAAAAAGAAAAAAAAAAGAGAAAAAACATACGGACTACCATCCCGTTTTTATTTTATGTTCATTTTATGTTTTTGTTATTTTTCATTTATTAGCTTAAGTCGAGTCTAGTCTTGGCTTAGCAACGCCATCTTGTACATGTAATTAACTAAGATTGTTAACTCGCCACCAGTAAAACTTCCTTTATCCAACAAAACCGTGTAATTCATATCCCTACACCTAACGTTATAACCCTTTAAAAGACCTCTTTGATAGTTTATCCTAGGTGCTTACGCCATGTGGTGGAGGTTTGATCCTTTCCCAAGCCTATGGTAATCTATTTTGCTATGACAGGTAGTGAGAGATATCTTCCATTTCCATAATGTTATACTACTTTATTACACCCAAGAGATGTGAGTATCTAAACACTATTTGTGAGGTGCTTGTGTATGACCTCCGTGCTTGTCTATTGGTCTTTAGTGGAACGATTGTTTGTTGTAATTACTTTTATATTAGTGTTAAATGACCCCTAACTTGTCTTTTGAGTAGAATAAAAGCTCATTTGCTTGAGGACAAGCAAATCTCAAGTGTAAGGGTATATGATGAGGCAAAAAATGATCCGTTTTTAGGGGGTCATTTAAGCCCGAATCCAACTTTATTTGATCAAATATTGCCCTAAATCGTTCCTTTTGTGATTTTAGGTGTTTGGAGAGTGAATTCTGGAAAAGAGGCTATTTTGGACGTTTTTGGAGCATAAAGTGAAGAAAACGACAAAGTACCAAAAATCCAAGCTGAAGATACAAGGTGACGGCGTCAAGACCAAAAGCTTGACGGCGTCAGACATGAAGAATTAAATATCGAAGGTGGTGACGGCGTCAGATGGATAGGTGACGGCGTCAAAGTGGCCAAGAATAAAATACCGAAGGTGGTGACGGCGTCACATAGGCCGTCACAAGTGGATCTAGGGCGTCCGAGGAAGTATATGGCGGCGAGGTGACGGCGTCAGATTTAACTCTTGACGCCGTCAGAACGATTTTCCTATATATAGTTTTCTAGTTTTTTCATTAAAAAAAGAGGAGAAGTTTTGGTGAAACCCTAAAGACGATTTTGGTGCCTCTTTTACAGGTTTTTCAAGGGTTCCAAACCCTTGAGACCTTGCATTGTAATTGAGATAAGTGTACTTTCAATTCAATCAATATGTCTATGTGTTGGTTGTTTATCTTTTGTTCTTGTCTCAATTCTACTATGCTAGGCTAGATATCTCTTGTGTTTGCTTAGATCTAATGAAACCTAGATGTTGATTATGTGTTGATTACTTGTCTATTCTTGTTTTGAATGAATGATTTATATGTTAGGCTTAAGAAAACTGGCAGATCTCCAAATGGTAACATGCTTGAACGTCTTAAGAAACATGAACCGAGGCGTACTAGGTCTTTATTGGTTGTATTTAATGCATGAGCCACTGTTTACAATCCCTATAGTTGTGCTGGGTCATGGTGTAGGAGGAGATAAGAGCTCATAGAGTTGGGGAGTTATGTATGCCACCCCACGAATGGTATTAAGGAATACAATCCGTCATTCATACAAGTGTAACAAGTAATTAACATGTAAAAGATATCTAGGGAGTAATGAAGTCTAAGTAAACACAATTTCTCCAACCACTGCTCACAACCTTAGTTTAATTAGTTTAATTTTATTTTTATTAGTTTATTTTGATTGCATCTTAGCTTTGGGTTAGTTGAATAGCAACTAATTCCGCCCACTCCTTCAAAACCCGAGATTTTAATTGCTTTCATAAAAATATAAAAACACAAAAATAATCATCTCTCATCTCTAGAACTATTAATTAGGTTTTCTAATCCTAGCGACACTATTCCTAAGCTGAACGATCAATCCCCCGGTACTTGTCACTATACTATACTACAACGATCAGGTACACTGCCTGGTGGGGGTTGTAAGCCTCGCGAGATCCCTCGAGAGGTAAAGCAAGGTGCGATCCCCACGCATCAGTTGTGAAGAGGTTCCGAGAGAGTGAGGTATACCAGCGGGCTTGGGGTGAAGTGTTCAATGCTGCTTTGGACGCCGGTTGGTTGGAGGGTGTGGGACTTGACCGGACGGAAGAACAGGTGAATGCCTATATTGCTGGGCGTGAAGGTTTTGATTTTGAAGCTGTTCAAAACTTCCGCGCTTCATATGATGAAATGTTCATCCGTCCCTTCCCTTACCTCGAGAGGGTGGCCTCTTCATTCCGCTTGCCTCTTGCCGATGTTATGAACCTTCTTCCGGCTGGCGAGGAAAGTACCGTGGGTGCTGGTGCTTCTGGACAGACTTCCTCTGACCACACTTTGCCTGACCCTTAGCTTTTGCCTCTCCTCTTTTTATATGTATGTATTCAACGACCTTGGGTCGCTTACACTTTGGACATGTATCCGTAAATTTGTTCATAATATTTTGGAGGCCACGGCCCGTATCTTTTGTCCCCCTTTTATCCGTAGTATGTGTTTTATGTTGATTATTCTATGTGTTGTGTTATAAGTATTGAGTGTCATCGTTGCGTGTGTCGGACGAATACTTGTGCCATAGTTGGGAGTATCAAATGGTTTTTCATGCCGTCGTTGTGGGTGTTTAATAAAATGTTCGTGCCGTCGTTGTGGGCATCAAGTGATTTTTCACGCCGTCGTTGTGGGCGTTTAATAAAATGTTTGTGCCGTCGTTGTGGGCATCAAGTAATTTTTCACGCCGTCGTTGTGGGCGTTTAATAAAATGTTTGTGCCGTCGTTGTGGGCATCAAATAATCTCTTGTGATCGGTACTCGAGAGAGGTAGCTAATCTCTTCTCAAGTTTTCGTTATGTATTTGACTTGTTAGGATGATGGAAAATTATCCCTTCTCTCCGTCTGAGGAGGGATGATTGATACTGAATTGTAATCATACATAGGCAGCGGTTATCAGTCTTTCGTGAACACAGAATAAAAACTATAAGTAACACTTCCGGAGGTTAACAGCGTGCCATTTCCGGGGCACCTCTTGATCGTCCATTGTGTATAGCTTATAAGACCCATTCTGATATGCTTCCGTCACTCGGTACGGACCTTCCCATGCCGGGCCAAGCTTTCCTTGGTCTTCTACCCTACTTGCTTCGTTCCTTCTGTATACAAACTCTCCGGGTTTGAAGGATACCGGACGAACCCGTCGGTTGTAATATCTTTCTATCTTTGCTTTGTACTTGGCTTCTCGTATAGCGGCTTCCTCCCGTCTTTCTTGCAGTAGGTCCAAATTAAGATGCATCTCTTCTTCGTTTGTCTCCGTCCTCACCATCATGGTCCGGTGAGTCGGCATACCTATTTCTGCCGGGATGATCGCTTCACTGCCATAGGTTAGACTGAACGGTGTCTCGCCGTTACTCATTTTAAGGGTTGTGCGATGCGCCCATAGGACATTGGGCAGTTCTTCCACCCATCCAGCTTTTTCCCTTCCCAGCCTGGTTTTTATACCCTTCATCAAACTTTTATTCGCGGCTTCGACTAATCCGTTTGCCTGGGCATGGGCTACTGCTGTGTTAATTTGTTGTATTTCCAACTGCTCACACCATTTTTTGAACGGATCATTTACGAATTGCGTCCCGTTATCAGTAACAATAATCTTCGGCAATCCGAACCTGCAAACAATATTATCCCAGGTGAATTTCTTGACCTCCTTCCCAGTTATTCGTGTCAGCGGCTTGGCTTCGATCCATTTGGTGAAATAATCGATGGCCACGATCACATACTTTGCTCTGCCGGACGATTGTGGTAATGGTCCTAGGATGTCCATCCCCCACTGGTAGAAGGGCCAGGGTGCCATTATCGATGTCAACGGCGTTTTTGGTAGCCTCGGAACCTTCGCGTGTATCTGACATGAATCACATTTTCGAATCTCTTCTCGGGCATCTCGATGCATGGTAGGCCAGTAATATCCCTGTCTCATGGCCTTGGCTACGACCATCCGGGGCTCCGAGTGCATTCCGCAGGCGCCCATGTGGATCTCCCGATGACATAGTTTGCCTGTAGCGGTCCCACACACCTTAGCAGTGGTACCAAGTAAGATCTTTTGAACAGCACCCCTTCTATCATGACATATTGGTTTATCTTCATCCTGAGTGTTCGTGCCTCGTTTTTGTCTTCCGGCCAGATCCCTTCCTCTAAACATTTGATTATGGGTGTCATCCAATTGTCCCCTTCTTCTTCAACCACGACATTTACTTCGGCTTTTTCAATCGACCTTTCCTCCAACACTTCTACAAGAACTTCCTTCGTTAGGTGGTTAAATGCTACGGTAGCTAGTTTGCTTAGTACTTCCGCCTTTTGATTTCGTGTTCGAGGAATGTTGACGATGGAGAAGTGCTTGAATCTGTCTATCAGCCCTTTCGTCTTTGCTAGGTATTTGATCATGTTCGTGTTTGTAGCCACATAGTCACCATTAATCTGGTTGGCCACTAGTTTGGAGTCAACGTACACCCTTAACTTTTGTACTCCCATGTCTGCTGCTATTCTTAAACCGGCGAGCAACGCTTCGTATTCCGCTTCGTTATTTGTTGTTTCTTCAAAGTTGAGCCGAAGGGCATATGTGTATTCTACCTTAGTTGGGCTGATCAGCACCAAGCCCGCCCCGACACCCTTCTGATTGGATGCTCCGTCTGTATACAACGTCCATCGTCCAACATCGTCTGCATTTGGTTTTAAAGCTGGTTGTTGGAAGTAGCTTGTGGAGTTGCTTCCGATCGGCGTTTCTGAGAGGAAATCTGCCAAGACCTGCCCCTTAATTGAGTTCCTCGGTACATATTCTATGTTGTATGCACCCAACTCCACCGAGTACTTAGCTATTTTCCCAGACGCTTGGGTCTTGTTAAGGATCTGCATAAGCGGTTGGTCTGTGATGACTTTGACCGGATGCGCTTCAAAATACCGGCGTAACCTCCTGGTTGCGTGTAACAACGATAAAACCAGCTTTTCCATGGGGGCATAATTTTTCTCTGCGTCATTCAGAGTCCGACTGACGTAGTGTACCGGACATTGTTTGCCCTTCCTATCTGCTATTAGCACGGTACTGACTGCTTCGTCCGCAGCTGCTAGGTATATGTATAAGGTCTCCTTGGCAACCGGTGTGGTTAACGAGGGGAGGTGTTCGATGAGCCGTTTCATTTCTTGAAAAGCCACCTCGGCTGCTTCCGTCCACCGATATTCGTCTTTGTTTTCTTTGGTAATGCTCTTCAAAGTTTCAAAGAAAGGTAACGATCGTTCGGCAAACCGGGACAGGAAGCGATTGAGGGCTGCCAATTTCCCGCTGAGGCTTTGCATTTCTCTCAATGTTCGGGGAGATTGCATGTCCATTATGGCCTTGGCCTTCTTTGGGTTTGCCCTTATTCCTTCGGAAGTGACCAGGTACCCTAGGAACTTCCCCTCCTCCATTCCGAACGAACATTTCTTGGGATTGAGTTTCATATTGATCTTCCGGAGGTTGTCGAATGTTTTGGCTATGTCCTCTATCATCCCCCTTTCTTCCTTGCTTTTAATCACCATGTCGTCCACATAGGCTTCCAAATTCCTACCCAACTGTGTTTGGAAAGCCGTGTCTACTAACCTTTGGTACGTCGCTCCGGCGTTTTTGAGACCGTACGGCATCTTGGTGTAACAGTATGTTCCTTGGTCCGTGTAGAATGCTGTTTTTTCTTCGTCATCTTTGGCCATTTGCACCTGATGGTATCCTTTATAGGCGTCTAAAAAACACTTGTATTTGTATCCCATAACCGATTCGATCTTCCAATCGATGTCCGGGAGAGGGTAGTAATCCTTCGGACAGGCTGAATTGATGTTCTTGAAGTCTACACACATCCTCCAAGTTCCGTCTGCTTTTTTGACTAGCACCGGATTAGAGATCCAGGTCGGATACCTCACTGGTCGGACAATTCCGGCTCGTAGCCATTCTTCCACCTCGTGTAATACTGCTTGACTGCGATCCGGTGCGAAAATTCTTCGCTTCTGACACACCAGTTCTATTGTAGGGTTGGCGTTGAGATTATGTTCGATGATTCGTCGGGGAACGCCTGTCATGTCGGCCGGTTCCCAAGCAAATACGTCCATGTTCTTTATCAACAGAGCCCTCGACAGAGCCTTGCATTATGGGGTCAAATTTCCTCCGATAGTGATCAACTGATCGGGATGTGCTGGACTAACCATAATTTCCTCCGGCTGGCTTTCCTTGTCTGACTCTGTTTTTTCATGCCTTTCATCGTCTTTCATTTTCCGGCATTCTGAGTGGGGAACTTCATCATTGAGTGAATGGTTGACGGGACCGCCCTGAGCGTCTTTAGTCCGCTCCGGCCGAGGATCACATTGTAAGGAGAAGGAGCTCGGATTATGGTGAACTTCATGATCGCCCGTCTAGATAGGCCCCGGTTCCCAAACTCTACATCCATTTCCAGTTTGCCTAGGGGTTTCGTAACATCTCCGGCGAATCCTAACAAATCGGTATGTGTAGGCCGTAATCGGGATCTGATTGATGAGTGCAGATTGTTGAAGCAATGCTCGAACATGATTTCCACCGACGCCCCTTCGTCCACAAGGATCCGACGCACCAGATATCCTTCTATCATAGCCTCTACAATGAGGGGTCCCTCGGATACATCATCCGATAAGATTGGAGGGAAGGTGATAGGTACATTCATCCACTCCTCTGTCCTTTCCCGACTCTTCCTCTTCCTTTCATCAGCGTTCATTCGTGCCATGTTAATGATTTTGCCCTTTCGAGGTTCCTCTTGCTGGGCCACCCCTTTCTGTCTAACGTCTTTGATGAGATGATTGAGTTTTCCCGATTCTAGTGCCTCTTCTAGCTGCTTCTGCAGCTGTCTGCAGTCATTTGTGTGATGCCATTTCTCCATGTGGTAATCACAATATTTGTCTTGATTTTCTCTTCGTGGAGGATAGTTCATCGGCCTAGGCTGTGGGAGCTGGAGTTGGCGCTCGGTGGCTAGGATTTCCTTTGGGAGTTTGGTAAGGGCGTTCAAGGTGAGTCTAGGGAATTGGTTATTGGGACGTGTATGATAATCGTTTCTGGGAGGTAGTAACGGTGCTTTATCTCTGGCTCGGTATGGGGAATATCTGTCACGTCCGTGATAACCCGTTCTATTTTCACCGTGTCTCCGGTCTCCTCCGTATGGGCCCCGCAATGGTCTGTCTCCGCGACGAGGGCCGCTATCCGGAAACCTTCTCACTGCTTCCGACCTTTCCCCTCGAGGTAGCTCCGTATTAGCGAAAGCCTTCTCAGCCCTGACGAAATCGTCTACTCGTGTCATCATCTCTTCCACCGTCTTAGGCACTCTATCCGCGAAGCGTTTAGCCAACTCCGGGGTTTTACATGCGTCCATGAACGATGAGATCCTCATGATTTCCGGCACCTCTTGTATGAACCCTGTCTCAGTAGTCCATCTTTCTTTGAATTCCGGCAAAGATTCATTTGCGTGCCTTACAATCCGAGTTATTTCCGTAGGGTCCTTGAAACATTTCTTTCTCGAGGAGAAACGGGTGACAAATTGGTGACGGAGGCTGGCCCATTCGTCGATACGCCGGTGGGAGTTTGTCATACCATCCCCTGGCACTGCCGTCCAGTGTTTGCTGAAACATGCGACACCACACAGGCATGGGCCATGATCCCTGCATGGCTGCACCAGAGAATCGGCTAAGATGATCCTCCGGATCTGTAGAGCCATCATAAAGCCTAACGTGGGACGGCATCTTATGTTCTGGTGCGGAGAACTCTAGGAGCCTCCGAGTTAAGGGCGAATGGGACAGCTCTTTGAAGGGTTTTCTCAAGTCCTCGTCAGATACTTTCTCTCCGGTTGCAATTTCATTTCGTCTCCCATCCGGTTCCGGATCATCAAAGTTTAACCGAATGGGAGAGACATTCCTCCCCTTATTATACGTCGTAATCAGGGACCGGAGGGCGGAAACATGCCCTTCGATCTGTTCTTTCGTCAGAGGAGTGTTGTCTCCTTCGTTTATGACAGGACCAGTATCATCCATCCTGTAGCTTAGGTAGATTGAATACGGGTCCCACGGATGGCGCCAATTTGTTTAAGTAAAATCCTGTAAGTCTTCGAAGGTCCTTGCAAAGTCCTCCGGATGGTTACGGCGAACCTGTGAATCACAGCAAAACGCGTTAGCCTGGCCCCGGGTGCTATCCCAGGACCAAGCTCCGGCGCAAGAATGAGTATAGGGTGATAATGTTAAGTGTGTGTAATAATAATGCAGTAAATGCTAAATATTATGAGAGTACACAAGGGGTATTTATACTACTGACCTATCACTGTTTACCACTTGGGGGTAGGCTACTGTTCCTGACATATAGGGGTGGCGTTGTGGGCCATCCCTATGCTAGAGTGTCAGACCAGATGGCAGTCACGTGGCAAGCATGCGCTTTCCGGAGGGAGGGATCAATCGTCCGTTTATGACCTAATCGTCCGGTTATGACCTAATCGTCCGGTATACTTATTATGATCGTCCGGTCATGTACGCAATCAATTAACTTATCAATGAAAAGTTAAAAGCTACATCATGTGAAAATATTTGTGCTTAAACTTATACGTGTACATTTCCTTTTCTCCTAAAAAGCATTTTGAGATCATTGGTTTGTATGTCCTACTCATATAATCAGAATTCATGTGTCGCGTCACCTAAGGTGCTTCAAGTGGAGTTTTGCACTGTTTTAAAACTACATCATATAAAATTATTTGTCACTTAAACTCTAATGGATGTAAATTTTCTTGTTTAAGTTACTTGATAAGTGCGAGCTTTTTACTGTTAAAAGTTGAAACAAGTAATTTTAATCTGGGTGGGGCTCGGCTCACGCTGCTTGTTTCGTTTACTTATTTTCATTAGAAATTATGAAACATAAGCACAAACTTTTCGGCTAGTAAACTTATATAAGTCAAAAAGTTTTAAAACAAGCCACAAAAAATAAACTTATGAAACATACGCACAAAATCAAATAAGTTATCCGATAGGTTATTTGGACCCCTTATATTTTATAAATAAATACCCCCTTATTTATTTATTTATTTTTAATTTTATTTTATTTTTATAATTTTGTTTATATTATAAAACTGTGAATAAAAAGTGCAGAATAAAAAATATAAAGTTTATCAATTCAAAAATATTAAAGTGACAAACAGAACATAAAAACTAATTTGGGCCAAACCCATAAGTCAGCCGGCTATATAAGCCCCAACAAACACCCTCTAATCCACCACCTAACTCCCTTCTCATTACAAACTAACTCTCTCATCCGTTACCATCAATTATGCCAGATTTAAAAATGGTGATAGTGTTAATTTTAAAAAGAGAAGCAGAAAGTTAAAGAGAGAAGCAGGAAAAAGAGATAAAGAGAAAGTGGTGGTAGTGATGGTATAACTTTTTGATTAAATACACCGTTCGTCCCTAAGGTTGTACCACCAAAAAAATTAACCAAAACGATGAAATGACCATTTTACCCTCATGTGCAAGGCACATGGGGAAATAACACGTGTTGACAAAAGGAAAATGGGTCAAGGGATGCAATCGGCCTCAAAAACTCAACTTTTGGACGCATGGCGACGATTTTGCAAACTTAGGGGGCATGGCGATGTTTTTAGACAAGCTTAGGGACCAACGGTGTGTTTTTGTCTAATTATTTTAAGGGCTATTTTGGGGAATCAACTTTACTCATTTTTAAGAGATTTTAAGTTTTCAAGAATAGCCAAATTTGTATTATAAGTAGTAGAGATACGTTACATGACTAAATTTATGATTCTTATGAGTGTCCGGTTTGTTGGTCAAGTATTGTTGAAATAGGCGACGATGGTGGAATTGCTCAAAAGTTTCTTTTATTTGTTGACTTGTTAAGATCAGTTGAGGAGTTGAAGTTAAGTGACTTGGTATAGCACTTGTAAATTGTAATGCATTTCTAACAGCATAGAATACAATCACCACATTTGTTAAGACAACCGCTCACCCTTTGGTGAAAAGAAACCGAGCCTTGAGGACAAAATAAATTGACACATTGAAGCGTCGACCAAGAAGAGGCTGAAACTGAAGAATGGATGAGTAAGCTTCAGGAAAATACGGACAATGAACATAAATCAAAACGCGGCAATCAAATCACACTAATACCGTTGGACATTGCAAAGCTATCTTCACAAACATTTTTGTTACTTGATAACAGAACAAGTTACGATTGTAATATGGATGAAGCGTTATGGATCTTGCAAGACTATGTAGGAGTGTCGGTATATTAACTCACACAATACTGTCATTTTACATCAATTTTAATTGGTTTATTTTGTTACGTCTCATTTAGAGTACTACATAGCCAAAGTGGTCAAAGTGTCAAACATTCAGTCACATAATGTTGGCTTTTGCACCATCATGTATCTGCAACAATCAGTTTTTGAACAAGTGCAAGAGTTATTTTGCCATGAGTTTTTTTTTCTTTTTCTTCCTTGGGTGTTCCACCAGGTCGACATGGAAACGGGTCATATTTTAGTCTAAACCAGGATGGATCTGTTAACTTGATTCTTTTTTGTCCAGTGTCTAATTTTTTAACAGAGAACTCATGCACTAGCAATGAATAACAATTATAGTCCGATTCTTAAATTAAACATAATTAGAAGGTTGTATGCATGAAAAACATTACTTTGGACAACTTTCAAACTGAGTGACTTGTTCCTCGTTCAGGTAATATTGATTTGACATTGTGCTCGTTCCTTGTTAACTTCACGACATGTTATTAAAAAAACACAAAACGTGTTTATCGCCAGTTTTATCCTCAACCGCAACCAAACAAAAAGGAATGATGTGACATTACACCCATATAAAGAACTTTGAATCCAGTTGCACAATTCACTTGATTAACGTATTAAACCATGGCACTACGTACTATCAAAGTAGCTTCAAAGTACAACGTTAACAGATACATGGTATATAGAAATGCAAAAGAATACATGTAGGTATGTACATTATTTAATAACAATCAGTCCATAGCCATCCATGTGATTAAGATATGAGGTAACCCTGGTATAATAGGTGACACCCGAGCCCCCCTTGGACTCTTGGTTGCCTTCATTTTGTGTGTGTGAGAGCTTTCGCCCTATCAATGTTCTTTTTTTGCCTTCATCCATGTGTTTAAGGGAAAGATACAAATACGGGATAACATTATAAGGGTTATTAAACCAATCTACCAACGCTCAATTCAATATGTTTAGAATCAGTGTATTTTAAAAGTTTCAGGGGTTATATAATCAGATTTTTACTTAATTTTAATGACATAATTTTAGCCAATTATTATAAGTCTATAATAGCAAATAAATAGGGGGAGGTGATTGGCACACTCTCAAATCTTTTTGGGACACTCTATTGTACAAGTAGTTAAAGCATGTTATATTTAATGTACAACTGTCTGTTGCACACAGTGGAGTGTTCCAATAAATTTTGAGAGTGTGCAAATCATTTCTCAAATAAATATAACTAAGACTTGAAAATTGAAATATATGAGCCTGCTGTTATTATTATATGGGCTAAGCCCATATATTAAAGGTTCGTCTGTTTGTCAAAGTATATGTTAAATAGATAGAGCAAGAGGTTATACCTGTGAGGTGGGATGGCAGGCTGGTAAAGTGAAGCATTCTTACCTTGCGAGGTTTATGTTTCGATTCTCAGCCTTTCTCTCAAATTCACTTTTATTTTTATTTTTATTTTAAGTACTTTTTGTCACTTAGTATTTATTTGGATAAAACATTCTCAAACCTAAATTGTATATCGACGAGGAGGGTCAAAACAGGATAAATACGGAGTAACTTAACAAAAATCCTCATGTATGTTTTGAATAGTTTGTTGGCCTCTTACAACGGATTTTCTAGCAAATATTTTAGACACTAAATTTCTCAGCACTATGTTTTCTGCATAAGAAATAATTAACATGACTAGAAATATCTTTTTATGCTTAAAGAAACATGTCTAACTTATTTATCAAACTTTATGTATCTAGTATGGCGGTTTGTGAAGCCTAGAATTCACGTGTCGCGTCACCTAAGGTGCCTCAAGTGGAGTTTTACACTAGAAAATTTTAAAACATCGTATAAAATTATTCGTCACTGACAAGATCAATATAAAACTCAAATTTGCCATAAAACTAATAAACCAATTCTAGTCATTCATTTTTTTTATCAAAATAAAAAAATAAACTTTCACCATTTTTAAAAAAATTAAATATCACACAAACCGTTAATTGTTACACGAAAAAAATCATACCATCGCAATGAGAATTAAATTATCTTTCTATAGATATGCATTGTTATATACTTTCAACGAACTTTTTTTTTCGACGATTTTTTTTTCAAAATTTTCGCCCAGAAAAATCATATGTGATTTGTAAAAATCACATGTGATTCGTTAAAATCAAATCATATGTGATTTTTACGAATCACATATGATTTTTCTGGGCGGAAATTAAAAAAAAAAAAAAAAAAAAAGTTCGTCGGAAAAAAAATTCGTCGAAAGTATATAACAATGCATATCTATAGAAAGATAATTTAAATCTCATCGTGATGATGTATTTTTTGTAGCTTGAAGATTCACCATTTGCAAGACATGTTGTAAAAAAAAAAAAAAAAAAAAAAAAAAAAAAAAAAAAAAAAAAAAAGTTGAAAATGATTTTTTATTAATTTAGATAAAAAAAATTGATAGCTAAGATTGGTTCATTGGTTATATGTCAAATATGAGTTCAATATTAATCTCACCTCTAAACTCTAATAGATGCAATTTTTCTTGTTTAAGTTACTTGATGAGAGCGAGTTTTCCTAACCCTTATAACCACTTCACTCTTTATGAAGAGGTTACATCTCTACTACACATAAAGCAAACAATTTTGTTTAAAACTTAAAAATCTTAAATTAGTTTAAAACAAAAATTTCTCACTTAAAAATTCAAAAAACGTTGCCTTTAAACCATTTTTAAATCTCATAATATATACATGACAAGGTTTTAAAATTACTTGCCTAAATGATGTTCCCATTTAAAATTTTGACAACCACCAAAATGAATCATGAGCTGACTATTAGTACAATGTTATATTTTTACCTGCGAATGGTTTTCGATTGTTAGACATTATCGATATTCGGCAACTTTAAAACCATGTCAAAATGAAATCATAATGGTAATCTTTACTACATATAAAGAGAAAAAAAAAAATTCTCTTAAACTTTAAAGTGAATAATGTATTATGCCCAAAATACCACTTTAATCTTAATGTTTCAAATTATTGTTTAACATCCTGCCAAAAATGGTTGACTTATCTTAAAAAACTAGACGAGTACCCGTGCATAGCAACGAAAATCCTAGCGGCAAACAATTATAGATATGTGAGATATTGTGGTAAAGTGTTTCGTGTAATGTTCAACCATAGAACGTGAAAATATAAAAGTGTAATTGCAAAAGGTTGTAATGCACTTACGTGGTTTTAAACTACTATATGGATTCATAGTTACTTTATGAACCAATCATTGCGTATTTAGTATCTAAAAACTAAAATTAACCCGTGCAACTTTTCTTTAAATCCAAATTCACTGTCACATCTGTGATTCCATTAGGGGTGAGCATCGGGCCGGATTGTTATACCCCGTGCCCGCTTAGACAAAAAATTAAAACTTTACACGCGAAAACGCTTGACTTTTACGGACATTCTGTCACTCTTTTGACCATTTATAAAAATCCATAAACATTCAGACCTTGAGACTATTTTTAAATGAAACTAGACTCAATTACTTTCGAAACGCCGGGTGGCACGACCCGTGACAACTTACGATTTAAAAGATATGATTTTCTGAAAATTTACAAAATCTGAAAATCGCCTCCAAACCGCCTAGGTTCATCCCATTCTGTCCCCCAGACACTTCCAAACCGCCATTTGCTGGGCCGCAGGCCCTTTTGCTACATTTTGACCCGTTTCACTTGTATACGACTCATACTATTTCCGTATTACACCTAACTTTCCAGAAATCGTTATACTAACATAATAAAACGTTTACATATTTACTTGACCCATTTACAACCCAAAATGAATATATTAAACGTTAATCCAAACGGCCCTTTAACTTGACCATAAAACACATGAACCATGTTATAACTTACCAATTCATACACTTGACACTTAACCACACTTTACAAAACATTGATGACTCACGGGGGTACAATATCATCATAAAGCTCGGTATTTTACCTAAGCTCCTAAACGCATACTACCTTCATACTTGCATAATCAAATCCTCAATCCATATCCAAGCCATAGATTCACCCATGAGCAACCTACAAAACATTGTCAACTAAACAATAAGATTTTGCTTAGTAAGTAACTAGATTAACACATGATTAACACGTTAATCCACATATATGCAACACAAATACTTCAACCAATAAACACATAAACATCACAACATACCTTAGCCATTCCCTACTCATAATCTATCACTTGAGTTGGCTAACTAGGCAAATCACCTATCAAGGCCACACTCACTAATTCAAAGCTAACAACCATGCCGTAAAGGCAAGCTAACAACCATGCCATGAAGGCAAGCTAGGCCATCCCGAAAGATGCAAAATACATGCCAAAAAAGGCAAGTTGGGCTATCCCGAAGGATACCAAAACTAACGCATCGGGTCCATACTCATAGTCACATAATATGTAAACAATCACCTTAAACACATATCAATCAAGTTACTTACCTTGATCATTCAAGCTAAGATACAATTCAATAACACCATCATCATCAACATATCATCATCATCCTTCATCATAACATTCTAAATCATAACATCATACATAAACACTTAATACATATAACATCATAATTATAACAATGGTTCACACAACCATTAGCTTACTTCTAATCACCTTTAATCATCATATGATCATACATTGATTATATGACACTTAACCCATTAAATCATTAACTTTAATCTATTATATACCATCTCATAATCATTATAACACTCTTAGTAGCTTAAGACATCATTTACCCAATATCTCCAATTTAGGGTTCATAAACCCTAATCTTCCAATCATCAGTTAAACATTAATTAAAGAATACTTATTTGCAAGGATCATTACTAAGACTATATCACTTTGATTAGTATTTTAATACTTCTTCAATTGATCATCCGGAAATCATGACTTTCCCTCCTTCTTTGTTCTAAGCCGACATACACACCCAACACTTATCCAAAAATCCCTGGAATACATAACTAGATACTTAGCTAGTTAGTTAAACTAGTTTGGGCTAGTGGCAAATTAAGTCCCTCAAGTACTATTCTTTCTTTTATTGCCACACTAAGCTTTATAACACTTTAATACTTGACAATATTAGTCCCTTAAGTTATGCATTATAACTTCCAAAACTATGTTACACATTCGTTGACTATCAAATTGACCATCGGGTTTGACCACTACGAAACATTCATTGACTGGCCAATCATGTAAAATCCTTAATCCATTTCATCTAGGGTGGGGTCCAAGTATCCAAGAAATGGGTCTTACACGGATACCTACCCGACTGGACCCGTTCTGACTAATCCCGATCCAGAAAGTCACCTAAATCGTAAATCGAACACCGACCGAAAGTAGTCGGTTTTTTTGCCCGTCCTGACCCGTCCCGAAAGTAGTCGGTTTTTGCTTGTATTTTGTCGGTTTTTGGCCCGTCCCGAATCCCGAAAATGCTAAAAATCCATCCCAACTCCCGACCCGAGAAGCTATTATTCGGTTTCAGGACTATCGGTGTCGGGATCAGGTCGGTTGTTGGGACTCGGGCGGTTTTGCTCACCCTTATATTCCATCTAAACTTAAGTGTTATTTTCGAGCATCATTTTATGCCAAGTCCAAACCACCGAAACCACATGGATAAAGAGTACATTCTTAATAATGTTGACTCCTAATTTTATCCATTATTCTTTTTACTTGCCTATTACCCGGTCCATCAAAAGTCATTTTGTAAACCAATAGTGCCTTTTTTTTTCTTCTTTTCATGATATCTCTATTTAAATATCAAGTTGTCCTCTTTTTATCACTTTTATTCTTAGACCTAATATCTCAATTTACAGTGTAAAGTTATCTCTTTTGAGTTTAGATATTCATGCCTAATTAATAGACCAACAACTATGCCTAATTATATTATCTTTGAGGGGTCAATAACTTACATCTTTCCTTCTAAGTCAAAAAGAAAAGACTTTGGACTCTTTAGCCGTTCTTAATTCTCAACCGCCACTTCATGGAAACAACCATTATTCCTAAATTAACATTTCAATTTTAATGTAGTTTAAACACAAAAAAAGATACCAACACTTAATGAGAAGTGTTTCTACTCTTTGACCCTAAAAGTTATTGCAAAATAATGAAAGTTCAACAAACCGTCACAAGAATAAAGTGAGAAAATCCAAAAATAGTAGAGATTAGTAGAATAAAGGAATAAATTTTGGAAAACGGAGCGTTTTCGAGAATAAATGATTTCGTAATTTCTTTTGAACCTCCTTCATACTTTACAACGTTAGTAGGAAGAGTTATGAAATTATTTATCCCAAAAACGTGAATTGATCACATTGCGTGAGGGCACGAAAATACTTTAGTCCGGGGGATTTTGGAAAGTGCTTATTCACTCACCTTTTCTTTATCAAAATGAGACTTAATAATCCAAAAACTAACCCAAAACGCCAAAGAAAATGTATTTTTGTGATTGTGAATGTGCAGGTACGGATATTTCATAAAAAGACGAAAAACAAACGAAACCAGCAAAAACGAGCACGAGAGTGGAAAGAGTGCAGAAAGTCAAGCTTGAATTTAGAAAAGTAAAAAATGAGCTTACAAAGTCCAAAGAAGACCTTAGAGATTTGAGATTTGTCAGATTTGGTCCCTGGTTGAAGTTTCAAGAGATTGTCACTTTTAGTCCTCCAAGTTTCAGAAATGGTCAACTTTAGTCATTTGAAGACATATTTCAAGATATGACATCATTGGTCCTTTTAGATTCATAATATTACATGAATGGCCCTTGAATCACATTTATGAAATTTGGCAGAATTGGTCCTCAGAGTTTTATGAATTGCACATTGGGTCCTTGCTTATTATTTGTTCTAAAACTGAAAATTCAAAATACAATTAACCAAGTCCAATTCCAAAACCTGGTCCAAAGATATTGCAAAGTCCAAGTGAAATTACCCAAAGCCCAAACACCTACCTGAGCCCATATACTTATCAGTCAACACCTTTTAGCTCTCGATCAAACAAGGTAATAATATATTACTTTTTAACAACTCCCGCCCCCCAAATCTCCCAAAACCCAGAACCCCCAATCCTTTATGAACCCTAATTTACCACATCAACAATTACCCTAACTTCCACCAATTAACCAAAAATTACCACACATTGGAGCTTCTAGAAGGCTAGTCACGTGCTTAGTGAGTGTCAGAAAGAATATTTGAGTATGATTGGAGCTCGTGGACACATATCAGAGTTCTATTGGTATGAACACATCATTAGCTCATCATTGGATTCTATTTCTAGAAGCCTCTGACACGGACAGAGAGTGTATGCATGAATGGGATATGTGGCAGATATTCATTGGTTGTGACACATCACTAATCATGATCCAATGGTTGATGTATGATCAAAGAAGCACAGATGTGATCTAAGGGCTATGAGGAGCTGAGAAGAAACACATTTCACCTGGATTGCCAGCTTGGCATTTGAAGACCCCAAGCCTTACTCCTCACTTATAAATACCCTCTTATTTCACTCAATTCAGTGTAGTAGTTAGCATAATGTTACTCTGCCAATTTCTCTACTTAGCTTTTACATTTTGTGATTTCATATAATCTCCTTTGTAATTCTTCATTAGCTTTAATAAAAATTTCAGTTAGTTTCATTTAAACTGTTTCTTTGATTCATTTTAAATAGCTTTTAGTGTAGCTTGTAAGTTTCAAAAGCTCTATTCCTGTTCCTATAAGCTCACAGAAGCTTGTTCAGTTTACCTATAACATTTTCACTTTCATTTGTTTTCAAAAACATAAAAATCTTTTATATAATAAAAGAATTACATCATTTCGGAGTGTTTCTGCAAATCCCTTCTTATTGAAAAAAAATTAGACCAATAGGAGAGCTCGATTTTGCCACGTAGGCGAAATCGAGCAATATGATTGGTCAATAAAAAGTCAAAATTAAATTGATTTTGGTCAAACTTAATCAATTTGGTGGAGAAATTTGGTTAAGAGAAAAAATGCATAAAAATATATGTGTCAAATTTATGAAAACAAAAACTTAAAAAAAGAGAAAGTAATTAATAAAACTTTAGTATTTGAATTTTAAATAAATTATATAGAGCTAAGTGTAAAATTACAAGTTTCCATGTTTTTTAATAACTTTAGAAGAAAAAAAAAAACAAATAACCACTTACACTTCATACCCCATATAATTTATAATATTAACTTTGTTTATAATTACATGATTATTAGTATTAGTTTTTAGACTTTCATCACTAAAATTACAAAATTTGGTAAATATGCGAATTCGTTTTAATACACGTTAAATATTTTTTTTAAAATGTTAGTTTTAGACTTTTCTAGAATATTTTTTTAAATAAGGACTCATGTTATTTTATTTAAAACTTTAATTTATGCGTACACGGGTTTGAATATTAAATACGGCTAAACTATTAGTAACGGGAATATAAATATCAATGGTAAACACGAGTTAGTGTGATATGAAAATAAATATACGCGATTCAACTTATAACAACGACTCATGAAATTTTTATTTGAAATTTATATATGGATATCTATAAAAACATTTTAAAAACTTTATGGAGCATAATTTAACTTTATCAATGCTCATTATTTGCTACTAAATTCACACATTTTGTACAACATATCAATAGTTAAAGTTAAACAATAATATCAACCTCAACCTCAACATATCTATCAATTAAAAACGTTATATAAAGCTAATTAAAAAAAAAAAGTTAGATAGTCATTGTTTAATGAAGGTGTTCTTCTTAAATTATTAAAAAAAAATTCACACATCACAATCCTTATTTGATAACAATCACCTCAAAAAAAAAAAAAAAAAAAAAAAAAAAAAAAAAAAAAAAAAAAACGTGGGTGATAACGTGACTTTATTCATTGACGTGATGTTTCATAAAAAATAAAAATGTAATAGTTGGCTGTTGTAAAGGAATTAAAAGTATGTACATGAGAATTATTATGCAAGTATATATAGTTTTTAATCAGGTTATTACGTTACTATACTGCGATAATGTTATTGAGTTGATAATCACGGATGTGAGATACAACCATTCTTCTATACTTATGATTTATGTGTTAACCTCTTTTTGCTTCTAAATAAAATTCGAAAGAGACTTCAACAGAACTTTAACTTATGCCTTGTCTAGCTGATAGTTTTTAGTAACATTTTTTTATGGTTTAACTTATTTTTTTTTATACACACCAACTTTTAGTAATTTTTTTTAAATGTTTTATTGAAAACTTCTACACCTAATATTTGTGTTTTTTACTATAAACATACTAAGATATGATAGAATTAGTTGTGAGTTTAGGGGTTTTTATTAAGCTTCTCAAAAAGGCTTAAAGCTTTATCATAAACTTATTATGTTATAGTAATTGAATAAGCCAATAAGCACATTCAATAAGCATAACCAAACACCCCTTTAGTTCTAATATGAAGTTTTGTTATTTGATGTTAGGAATAATTTTGTTGTTATCCTCACTATAATGCAACATGTTAGTGGTGTTTGCAGTATTATGATCTTATCGCACATACTAAAAAGCAACGCAATTTGTTGTGTGCGTTTTTTAGAGAAGGATTAAGTATCAACACATGATTGTTGTGAAAGGATTATCTACGCCTGCTCAAGGTATGAATGTATAATTAAGTTGAGTTGCTAATTTAGATAATACATGAATGTATTTTAATGTAACAAAGATGTGTTTTAGTGCCTATATAAGAAATTTTATGGTAGGAATTCTTAGCTGGTGTCTTTGAATGAGTTAATTAAACTTAGCAGGTGTTTGTTGTCATTGATAACACTATGAGTGTCAACCAACGGTCTAAAATATGGGTGTCTTTTACCTTGATGATTTAGGTTAATTTTGAAGAAAGTTGCACTAAAGTGAAAGGTCGGTAAGGATTCAAACAATCCTAAAAGACTTGTGAATATACTCTTTGCCTTTTTTCCATGCATTTATAATTTACTTATGCAAGTAATAATAATTTCCTTATATAGTTCGGTTTCACAGAAAAATTATTCTTATACCTTATACGTAAACGCATTCTACCGTTACATCTTTTTTTGTTTCTCTTTATGTAATAAAGAAGCTATAGTATAAGCATCTGTGTTGATTTGAAAATTTTATGATCAAACATGAGAAGTAAATAGCACAAACTTATGAAAATAAACCCATGATTACCCAAAAAAAAAAAAACTTATGAAAATACATTTTTTCAAAAAAAAGGTACATTGGTAAACATGGTATGATGGTTATTCATAATCAAGGAAGTGAATCAATCTTTAAATCTATCTAAATATGCTACATATTTTAACGAAAATATAAGTAAAAGAAATACCACAATTACAAAACACATCGTAAATTGATATCACGGGTTAGCAAAACTAAAAGCGTATAACACTAACTTCTTATCCAAATCAAGTACCGTTATGTGATTTTGCTTGAGTAATAAAATGTTATTTTTAATTCAAAAGCATTCTGCTAAAATAATAAGTATATTATAACATATATACATGTGGTTTTTTATTTTTAGTCTACAAAGTAAAACCATTTAAAATATGTTAAGTGATTCATTTGTTAATTGATAATAATATATAATCAAAAAGAAACTTTAAAAACCCTGTGCGTGCACATGTATTATAACTAGTATATAAAAACAGAAAAATATAAAAAATAATAATAATAAAAGAATTATTTCAATCTTTCTAAATTCAGCTTATAATTAAGCTTTTTCAGTAGTATATGAGTTCATTTTAGCTTATTAGCTTTTAGTGAGCTCATTGGATAGTTAAGTCAGTTATAAAATTGAACTACTCTCCTCAGTCAACAAAAGTCAAACATCAGCATAAGATGATGAATAGTGTGAATCAGTGGGTTAATTGATAGACAAAGTGGAGTTTTGGAAGCCATTTGCCTATCTAAAGATAGGCAAGCTTAGTGAACCCCTCTATTTTGAGCTGAGGGGATTAGCTTTGTAAGTTTTGATTCTATTTCCAAGTACTCTTTGCATCTGTAATTTCTGGTTTAGATCTTAGGAGTTACTGTTTCATTGATGTTATTTTAGTAGATGAATTGATACTTGAGCTTATTTTATCAGTTGAATACTTGATTTGCTTGAATCTGTGTTAGATACTGTTCAATCTGATCATGCTGTAGATCTGTTCTATTGATGTTCATTGTGGATATTCAGAGTTAGGTTGGTTCATATTAGTGATTTGTAACTGAATTTGAGCAGTGGTTGTGAAATTTGAGGTGTAGAGATCATAGGTGTAGTGTAATTTGGAGTTTGAAGGGGTGTTTGGATCTGATACTTATTAGGTATTGTAGTTGATAGGTTATTGATTTTTCTGCATTAGTAGTTTATATTGTGGTAGAGTAGGATTAATATAGCTTTAAAACAGCAAGTTAATTCATAAATAGTCAAAGTTAAATTGGAAATTAGTTTACTGCTAGATTAATCAACATTAGTTAGTGAAATCATTATTGTAGGTGTAATATAGTATAAGGTAGTATAATCTAGTGTTTAATCAGTTTATCATAACATGTTAGATTAGTTCTGATCAATAGGAATTAGATAAAGTCAAAGTTGGATATATACTGATAAGTCAGAATAGTGTGAGTTTATTTCAGCTTAATGGTTTGTTTTAGTACCTGTTTTTAGCTTCAATTGAAGTAGCAATTGGTAGTGTATGATAGGGCTTTTGGTCATTTTAGATTTTCAGTAGGTCTAGCTTCAATTTGCCCCACTAATTTTTTGATTTGAAGCTTATTTAGATAGCTTATTGTTTTCTGCAAGTTTAGTCTTTGAAACAAGTATGCTGAATTGAAACTAGGCCTGCAATTGTGTAATTTGAGTTGTAACTTGAGCTTGTTTGAGTTTTCTGAGCTTATTTGAAGTTTTTGAGGTGCTTTACTTGATTTCCTACCTTTTGGCTTATTCTGTGTCCATCTGCTTATCCATTTGCTTATTGAAAACTGCTTATTGCTTCATACATGAGTTTCTGTGTAATTTTTGATCTGATTTAAGGTTCATTGAGTGTATTTGAGTAAATCACATATGAGTTTCAACTTTCAAGTATTACTCAGTTTTGGTTACAAGTGCTTATTTTTAAGCACTTGTAATAAGTTGTATTAAGCTAAATAAGCACTTTTCTGGCTTGTTTTCTTTTCAAAATTTTTCTTCAAGTTTCTTTTAATATTTTAGATTTTCTGTAAATTTTTCATATTTTTCTGAATAGTTTTACTATTTTTCTCATTTTATTTTAGTTTTAAATCATTTTTAATTACTTTTTAATAAATAAAAATCATAAAAGTTCTGAAAAAATCCAAAAATATTTTAGAAAATTCTTTTTTGTTATTCTAGATTTTTCAAAATTTATTTTTATATTTTCACTTTTATTTTCTCATTTTCTCTCATTTTTAATTCATTTAAAAATTACAAAAATAGAGATTAATTCGTAGAAAATACATAATAAGTCAAAAAAAATATTTTTATTTTTCTCAAAATTATTTTAAGTAGTTTAAGATTTTTAGAAATTTATTTCACATTTTTAGGATAATTTTTTCATTAAAAGCCACGTTTTAATTCGTTCGTTACGTTTTAAGATTCGCGTTTAATTTCCGTTTTTAGATTTTAGACAATTATGCTTTATTAGTTTGTACCTTCTTCATATTTTGTGATTTCCTATCATAATTTGAATTTCATAATCACAATTTTCACTTCACGACACGATTTCACGAATCGAATTTCACGATTCTATTCACTCCTTCACGGGATACGACTCGGGTAATCCGTATTTCATGCGGATTTCCTTGAACTTATATATATATATATATATATATATATATATATATATATATATATATATATATATATATATATATATTGATTTTCACACAATCAGGTCGCACCCTATCCATGGAGCAGAACAAAATCAACCCAAAGATGCAAAAAGTGATCATAATATATAGATAACGAATAAAGGCATAATAAGTAACAATGACTGGTACAAAACTACCGTTTAGTATGATAGATAGATAGTACTTACAGTCCAAAAAACATGAAAATCAACAACATTTTAATATCATATTAACAATTGTAGCCAGCAACCAACTCTTCAAAGGTCAATATCAAAACTGCAATTTATGTCTTACCTACAACCAGCCTCAATGTTGTTGAGATCTTCAACAAATGAACCATCCAAAAACATCCTAAAAAACGAAAAAAGAAAAATCAAAACTTAGAATAAAAAACCTCTTAAAATCATGATATTTGATTCAATGTAATTTTGCCCTATAACAATGTGCCCTATAACAAATATGATGTTTTGATTTTCAAACTACAAATATGTTTTAAAGTTAATGGCAATATTGCTCATATTACCGCTTCCATCAGCAACAACATGACATTATGAAACTAAAACATGAAATCCATATTTCAACACAAAACTTTATAAAATCAACGGATTACTTCAATATCTAAATTAATTATTGTGCCATAATAAATGTTTAATCTTCTTTCCATATCATCACATTATATCCTCAAACAAAAAAAGTGAATTGATAAACTCCTACAAACATCAAACATTTTTCAGTTCTTGTAACCCATTAACTAATTCAATCAAATAGTCAATCATTACAACTTGAATATGAACAATCCTGTATAAGAATAGATTTGAACAAACAAATAAAAAACGTATAATAACTGAATCGGAAAAAGAAAAAAAAATGCTTACCAATTAGTAAAATCCCCAATTCTTTTCATACGGTTATGTTGGGATCATACTTTTGTATTTTAGTCAAGTCTCGGTCATTACCTTTTGTAATAGGTTGCTTAGTTACTTATTCTACTTAGTTTATGTTACAAGGCTTATGAATGTAAGACCCATGGGCCTTAAAGCCCACGTCCAAATGAAAGGAGGGAGGAAGGGAGTGTTGCCCTACTCCTCCTCCTATAAATACTAAGCTTATGTAACATTACATTTTGTTGGTTATTTGATTATCTTAAGGAAACTCTTGTTCTTTCACTTTTCATATTGTCTCATAATCAACCATCTCTCATTCTCATCTTACTTCTTTCATTATCATACTTGTGTTTACATAAATGGTGACCTAACAAGTGGTATCATTCGCCAAATAGAGATTGAAGTGAGTTTCTTGGTTTTAACGTGGGGTTTGGTGCTTATTCTTCATCTTTTTTGCATTTTTCTTTGTTTCTTTCACTCAAATCTTGAAGCTTGGACAAGTTTCAAGGTTGATATAGTGATTTGAAGCTTAGTTTTTGCATAAAGTTGTGATTTTTAAGGTGTTTTAAGGTTTTATAGCTTCTTTGATATTGGAAAACTAGTTTTTGGTAGCAAAATCTTCAATAGTTAGTGTTTTCTAAGTATTGGTGAAGTTATTTGATCAAAAGTACCTTATTTCTAAGCATTTTTCTTCAAAAATTTGAGATTTTTCAAGGTTCTGACCAGTTTACGCGTAACTCTAGTGAACAGTACATTTCTAAAGCTGTCAACAGTACTTTTTGTCCTTTCTACGAGTAACTTTTGGCCTAAAACCCTTTTCTTACGCGTAACTAAGGTCAAAACCCTTTTCTTACGCGTAACTTTGGTCAAAACCCTGTTTTTACGCGTTACTTGGAAGTCTACGCCTAAAACCTACGAGTAACTTCAATTTCTACGCGTAAGTGGGAATTCCTACGCAGAAGACAGATTCTACGCCTAAAATTTACGCATAAGTCTATCTTACGCGTAAATTTCAGTTACCTACGCTTAACTTCATCCAAGGTTATATCTTCGTTCTTCGGTGACTCAGTACTTCCCTAGCTTGGATAAGTTAGTGGAATACTTTGACTTCGGATATCTTTCAAGCTTGGATAAGTTTGGAAGATTTGTTTGGTTGGATAACCTTACGCATAAGTCTAAACTTACGCATAAGCCAAAGCTTACGCGTAAAGAGTAAACTTACGCATAAACTCTTCTGTTTACGCATAACTAACTCTTTACGCATAACCTAAAGTTTACGCGTAAGATTATAGTTACGCGTAAGAATTCTACTTACCCCAAGGATTTTGGACTTAATCAAAGGAACGTGCATTTCAATCTTCTACAAAGATCCATTTCTACACAAGTGTTATAAGATGTCTCAACCACCTAATTACTACTTCCCTCATACACAGCAACATCAACATCAGCAGTATCAGCAACAACCGTATCAACAACCTTCACAATCACACGTTCAACAACAACCGTTTAATCCACTACATCATTACCTAATGATGCAACAACATCAAATCATTCCTCAACTACAACCACATCAGATGTCACAACAAAACACTCAGTTTTCCTCCAAACAACCTCACTGGTTTGACAGAATGTGTGAAGTTATTACAACTCAACAATCCCGACATGAGGCAGGATCACTTAAAACACCTCCAATGCTTACACCTGGGAACTATGTACAATGGTCAAGTCGATTCTTACGATTTCTTGAACTAAAGAAACCGCATGGGAAATTCTTGAAGCAAGTGATACTTGAAGGACCATTTGAGTGGCCAACAAGATTTGAAGCTGGAGATCCACATGCTGATCCTCCACGTCCTCCTGGTGATAGACCCCTTCCAGAATCTGCACTCACTGAAGAACAGAAACTACATCGTGAAGCTGATCAGTATGCAATGGCTTATATACTTCAAGGTATATCTAATCCAATCTATCGAAGTGTCGATGCTCAGAAAACAGCCAAAGCTATGTGGGAACACGTTCATCTCCTTATGGAAGGCACTCAACTGAACAAAGATGACATGGAATCCAAACTCTACATGGAATACACTGACATCACAATTGAACCAGGAGAGACACTTGAATCCTACTATCATCGTTTCACAAATGTGGTCAATGATCTGGAACGTCACAAAATCACAGTACCAAGGATCGCTGTGAACTCCAAATTTGTTGGTAGTCTTGGCCCTGATTGGCATAAATATGTGACATTTGTTCGTCAAACAAAAAATCTTCATGATGCACCATATGGTCTATTGTATGATTTTCTGAAACACCATGAACCTGAAGTTGAAAAGGATCGAGCTCTACGAGGAGGATACACACCAACACCGACACCAAATTCCTTGGCACTTGTGGCTCAATCTCCCTATGCTCCACCACCAATGTCAAATCATGCATATGTTCAAGAGCAGAACTACTTCAGTTATCCACAATCTTCCACCTCGAACCAAATGGTCCCTTATGATTCATCTCCACAGAATGCTTCTACTCAACTTGTTCCGTCAAACAACAATGATACTGTGTACTACTCCAACTCCAATGATGATGACGATGATGACTTTAATACGTTGAATCAGGGACTTGCTCTTATTGCTCGTGCTTTTAGCAAATTCTCCAACAAAACAAACAACCGTCAACGTTCATCTTCTAACACAAGGAATCAAGCTGTTGTCAATGATGGAAGAGTGGAAATTCAGAATCGTAACTATGGTCGATCTGGTTCCGGAAGTTCTTCAGGAAATTATGGGAATGGTCAGAGGTTTAGTAACAATGGAGGGTTCAGGAACAACTCAGGATCTTCTCAGCAAAGGTCTGAACCAGTTGCAACTAGAAACTCCAACTCAGGGAATGCAGTGTGGTGCTATAACTGTAATGAACAAGGTCATATAGCTACAGCATGTCCCAAACCGAGAACTCGGGGTAGTAAGTTTCACAAGCAGGCATTACTCATGGCTCTTCAAGATGAAAAAGATGGACATTTCCCTGAACAGGATAACAACTTCATGGCAAATGTGAACAACGATGATGACATGGAAGATCTGGAAGCCAATGCTGCTGTAATGCTTATGGCCAGCATGCAGGAACTTCAGTTTAATGATTCAGGTCCAGTGTATGACACTGACGGCTTGTCTCAGGTACATGATCATAAAGCATGCCTAATACATGAAATAGCCTCACCTTCTGCTTCTGAATCAGATACGGCGCAAGTTGTTCCATCTAAATCATCTTCATCATCTCAAAAAGATGAACAAATAAGCACAGTTGTCATATTCGATGATGACACAGTTGTTTCATTTGATGATCCTATTGAGAATGATCAACATGATAATTTAGAACAACATGAACCATCATTTGATCCAGACCCTGACCTCATAATGTTATCTAAACAACTGAATGCTCAACAATTGCTAATTGCAAAATGCAACGAGAAAAACAAAGTTTTAAAAGAAACTAATGCCGCACTTGCAAGAGATATTGAGTGTTATAAAATTCAGCTTTCAAATCAGGAAGACAAGATTAAACATGCAAAAAGTTTTGAAAAAGCTTTTCAAGATTCTTACAACAAAGAACAAGATCTTCAACGCAAAATGCAAGATTTAATTGAGTCAAACGGAATGTTGATTTCAAAACTTGAAAGTGAAAAGTGTGAATTGAAAATGCAAGTTGAACGTCTTCAAACAGTACTTTCAAAAACAGAAACAGAATTGTCAAGTTGTAAAAAGGATTTTTGTGAACATAAAATACGAAAAAGGAAGTACATAGATGACTTACTCAGTGACATTGTTGATCTTGAAAAACAACTCAAAGAATTTCGTAACATTGTTTACAAACATGGGAACTCTGTCACAACAATTCAGAAATTTACTTTAAAACCGAGACCCGATAAAGGATTTACACTTGGCGATTACAATTCAATGTTTCTTCACACGGCATTCAAAGATATTCCAAAAATTTACAGTATGGACTATTTGCTTGATAATACGATTGTGCGTGCTGTTGTTTTTTATACTGAGGAAGAAGAAGAACTTGAAGACGAGAGTCGATCTAAAATGAGTTATGTTCAATATTGGACACCATATGACTATTCAAAAGCTCCTCCCATTTCTAAATCTTTTGTTACTCAAAAGGACTTACCTGAGAAATCATGGTTTGTCGAAGAGTCATATGTTTCATCTTCTAATGCGGCCCCTGTCCAAACTGTAGCACAAATCAATGGTCCTTTACCATCATCCGGTGAACTTTCACCTTTACCGAAAAGTTGTCGTGTCTTAAATTATTTCAAAACTTTTATGGAAGACATCGAAATTTTGGAGGAAACAATTGAAAGAAATTCAGAAATAAAAGTTGAAACTTTTCAATCCGCTTACGAGCGCGAAAAGAGAGATATTTTTCAAAAACAAATGTTGCCAATTGTCAAACACCTCCGTCTCTGTGCTACACGTTGGGATCAGGAACTTCAAAAGGAGGTCAAAAATATGATAAACGTTTTCAATGCAACTGAAAATGACATTTTGGTTCAAAAGCAAAGAAATATAGTTTTAAAAAATGATGCTGATCGACTCTTGGAACAAGTTCTCAATGCTAATATTTTGTCTATTATCATGAATGATCTCTATAAATATGGTACTTCTACGCTTGTGGATGATCTTTGTGTTGATAATAACTTGTTGAACGTGGAATTAGAGACACTTAAACATGAGAATGACAATCTGAGAAAAAAGAATGATGATGTGACAAAACAGTTTTCCAAAGAAATTTGTCAACTCAAACAAAGGCTTGAATGGTGTCAAGCTCAGAGTCTTAAAACGGAATTGAAACTTCAAAGTCAAAATATTTCTAACTCTTGTCAGCTTTGCAAAAACAATGAGTCTTTCAAAAGTTTGTGTCTCAAATACGAGAAAGAAATTGCGGATTTAAAAATTGAAAACGCCGAATGGCAACAAAACCGCGATGACATCAAATATTGCAATGGTTTACTTGAGTCTGAAATACAGGATAAAAATCACATCATCATTGATTTAAAAGAGAAAGTTAAGCTACTTCAAAAAGGAAAAATGGTTGACACCACGGTGATAGCACCAGGATTGTATCAATTAGACAAAACAACTAAAGGAAATGTTGTTCAAACCACTAATGTTGATAACTCCACTTCTACAGGACTAGTCTCCACTAATAGCGTTAGCAGACCCAAGCGTAAAAGTAAAAGGAAGAATAGGCTCTGGCAACGTAAAAGAGGATCACTAGAAGCTCAAGAAGTAGAAGATCAACTTAGGAATTTGAATAAAACTCATGTTGCATCAGATTTAGATTCTAATCTGGCAAATTGTAATCAAAATCTAAATGTAACGAATGATGAACCTTTGAATGTTTTGAATATTAATGCATCTTGTGTGTTTTGTCGTAAAAGCGTTTCATCTGGTGATCATACAAAATGTATAGCTAATTCTCTACTTAATCGTCATAAGAAACGTAGGACACGCATTCCTTCTAGGCTCACTACTGCCTCTAAGTCTACCTTAGGAAAGCCGCCTTCTACGGTTTCTAATGAAGTTGATGTGACCCCCATAAATGCAGAGAACAAGTCTAGGAATCAGCCAAACACTAGTGAATTCACCATTAAGAAAGCTCGAACTAGTTGGAATTGGCAACGTTGGTTACAACACAAACCTGAGTTTAAATGGATTCCTAAATTATTGAATACATGTGCTTCTAACCAACAGGAACCCGCAGTTTCTTTGGGTTCCACCCTTACTTCTGTTCCATCCGTGTCTTCTTCTTGTGATCCAGGTGGTACAGATCGTTCTCTGGATTGTTGATAGCGGATGCACCCGACATATGACAGGCAATTTCAAACTGTTACACAACTTTGTCTCAAAGTTCATTCGTACTGTCAGATTTGGGAATGATCATTACGCTTTAATCATGGGATATGGTGACTATGTAAGTGGGAACATTGAAATAAGTCGTGTTTATTATGTGGAAGGCCTTGGACACAACCTTTTCTCTGTTGGTCAATTCTGTGATGGAGATCTAGAAGTTGCATTTCGTGAGAAAACTTGCTTTGTTCGTGACTTACATGGAAACGATCTTATGTCTGGCTCACGTGGTTCCAATCTTTATACAATCTCAATGGCAGATATGATTGCAACATCTCCGATATGTCTTCTCTCCAAAGCAGAATCCACTAAATCTTGGTTATGGCACAAACGTCTTTCGCACTTGAATTTCAAAACTATGACTGACCTTGCTCGTTACAAACTTGTTGATGGATTTCCAAGATTCCGTTTTACCAAAGATCACTTATGTTCAGCCTGTGAACAAGGAAAAAGTACTCGTGCTCATTTCCCTTCTAAACCTGAACACAGTACGAATCATGTTTTACAATTGCTACATATGGATTTGTGTGGACCGATACGTGTTCAAAGTATCAACGGTAAACGCTACATTCTTGTAATTGTGGATGATTACTCCAGATGGACTTGGGTTTATTTTCTTCGAAGTAAAGATCAGGCTCCTTCAATGATCATCACCTTTCTCACTAAAATTCAAGTTCAGTTACGAAACACGGTACGAATAGTCAGAACTGACAATGGCACAGAATTTAAGAATCAGACACTTAGGTCATATTATGAGAAAGTGGGAATTGAACATCAAACATCTATTCCTAGAAGCCCAGAACAGAATGGAGTTGTTGAAAGACGCAACAGGACGTTAGTGGAAGCTGCTAGAACTATGTTGATTAATGCTCAATTACCAGATTACTTGTGGGCGGAAGCTGTTTCAACTGCATGTTATACCCAAAACCGTTGCATGATCACTAAACGCCATCGCAAAACACCTTATCAAATTGTTCACAAAAGAAAACCGAACATCGATTACTTTCATGTATTTGGAGCACTTTGTTATCCGAAAAATGATCGTGATGATTTAGGGAAACTTAAAGCAAAGGCTGACATCGGAGTGTTCGTTGGATACTGTGAAAATTCTAAAGGTTTCGGATATGGAATCGTCGAACAAGAGAAATTCAAGAAACAATTCACGCTAATTTTGATGAACTCACACAAATGGCTTCTGAGCAACACAGCATAGGACCCGAATTCAACCGTCTTAACTCTCCGGCATCTTCAGCTGAACCATTGCCACTCAACCGCAAAGAATTGGAAACCTTGTTTGCTCCACTGTTTGATGACACAATTGAATACCGTCCTACTGAGGTCCCACCTAATTCCGCTGCTCAACCTGACAATATTCCTGTACCAGACTCACCTCAACAAACTCCTACAACTGTTGAGAGAGACGGTCCTCCAATTGCATCACCATCTACAGCAGAACAAACTGTTTCTAACCCCCGCCATTCAGCTGAAGATCCTACACCATAATCAGTTCCACAACCCGCAGAGCATGATCCCGATGTGTTCTTTAACCCGTTTACACCGGCTCCTGCTGTTCCTGATATAGCTGAGTCGTCAACACGCAATTTGGATCCTACTAACATGCGAGATACTTCTCAACTACACCCTTCAACACACAAATGGACTCGAGACCATCCACTAGTTCATATTATTGGCCATCCAGATGCACCTGTTATGACAAGACAACGACTTCACACAGATGGAGAAACTTGTATCTATGCACTCACAGTTTGTCACGAAGAACCTAAGAACATTAAAGATGCAATGACGTATGACAACTGGATTGAATCTATGCAAGAGGAATTTAAGCAATTCATAAGATTAGAAGTCTAGGAATTAGTTGAAAGACCTGACGGAGTCTTTGTCATTGGGTTAAAATGGATTTGGAAGAATAAGCTAGATGCTGAAGGCACTGTCATACGTAAAAAATCACGCCTGGTAGCGAAAGGATACTCCCAACTAGAAGGACTTGATTTTGATGAATCCTTTGCTCCAGTGGCTAGACATGAAGCTGTTCGAATCTTTTTGGCCTATGCTGCACACAGGAACATGGTGGTTTACCAAATGGATGTAAAAACAGCATTTCTTAATGGAGAACTCCGTGAAGAAGTTTATGTTAGCCAACCTGAAGGCTTCGTTGATCCTGAGCGTCCTAATCACGTTTACCGACTCAAAAAGGCACTCTACGGACTCAAGCAAGCCCCACGGGCGTGGTATGACAAACTGTCCACTTTCTTACTGGCCAATAAATTTTCTAAAGGATCGGTGGATCCCACACTATTTACAAAAACCTACGGGGAGGACTTACTTGTTGTTCAAATATATGTCGATGACATCATTTTTGCCTCAACAAAAAGAAGTTACTCTAATGATTTTGCAAAATTAATGAAAGATAATTTTGAAATGTCCATGATGGGTGAACTTTCGTTCTTTCTAGGACTACAAGTTCATCAATCACCCCGTGGAATTTGTATAAATCAGTCCAAATATGCTCTTGAAATTTTAAAGAAACATGGAATGATGTCTTGTGATACTTATAATACACCAATGGGCTATACCACAAAACTAGATGCTGATTTACATGGGACTCCAGTTGACCCTACCAAATACCGAAGTATGATTGGGTCCCTCATGTATCTCACAGCTAGTAGACCTGATATAGTATTTGCTGTCTACATGTGCTCTCGCTATCAGTCCAAACCAACTGAAAAATACCTCAGTGGGGTCAAGAGAATCCTTCGATACATAAAGGGAACCATTAACTTGGGAATCTGGTATCTGAAGGATTCTGGTTTTGAACTAATTGCTTTTTCAGATGCTGACCATGCAGGTTGTTTAGACACACGCAAAAGTACATCTGGTGGATTACAATTTCTCGGAGACAAACTTGTGTCATGGCAATCTAAGAAGCAGGACTGCACATCACTGTCGTCTACAGAATCTGAATACGTAGCCATGTCTGCTTGTTGTGCTCAAGTCATTTGGATGAGATTACAACTTAAGGATTATGGCTACCTATTCAACAAGATTCCTATCTACTGTGATTCAAAGAGTGCAATTGCCATCTCCTGCAATACTGTACATCATTGCAAATCCAAACACATCGATCTCCGATATCACTTCATCAAAGAGCATGTGGAAAAGGGTACCGTTGAACTTTATTTTGTTGGGACTGAGTACCAATTGGCGGACTTACTTACCAAATCCTTGGCACCATCAAGGTTTGCTAGTCTAGTTCATCAAATTGGTATGCGATGTTTGACTCCAGAGGAACTAGAAAAGTTTTTAAAACACAATTGATCGTCAAACATCAAAACTATCTTTGTAAATATTTTTTCAAAAACAAAATACAAAAATATAAAACCATAAAAAAAAAATGCAAGTATAAACCACCTCTTTCAACACTATTTTATAAAATGTCCTCAATTATTTTAAAACAAGTGTTGAGGGGGAGGAAAAGTAATTTTTCAAAATTATATTAACTTTTATACTTGCATTTTACCAAAAATAAATACGTTTTATCAAAAGTGTTGATTCAAATAAATGTTCCGGGTTACTCTCCTTGACCAATCTAATTCATTTTTTCAGTATTTTACTATGTTCTAAGGTCGAGGGGGAGTACCACAAGTTGTTCTTATCATGTCTTGGTGTTAATTAACGAAAGTTATATTTGATTAAGTGTTTAGGCATTAGCTGTAAATGTTTCATGAGGTTAAGGGACCATACTTGTCAATCTTCTAAACTTGAGTTAACCATGGTCAAAACTACTTTGACCGATTCATTTACTTCCACTGCAAAATATTTACTACTCTCAACCACCAAGATCTACGATCCACAATCATTTGCATAATCTAATCATCAATCATCTAATCTGTAAGTGTGATTATGATTTGATCATTATTTCAAACAATGGTTTTTAATTTCATAACAATCCAACGGCTAGTTTTATCATAATCTTTGAAATTCATATTAGGGTTGTGCGTAAACTAAGAACCCAGAAATTGTTGATGATATGGTTAAAATTGTTGTTGGGAAATGATCTTAGGAGATATACAAACATGATTCTAAACTCTAATTGCACCCAGAAACCCCAAATCGCCTTATTTGATTTTAGGGTTCATACGTGTTCTTTAGGAATTTTATTCTGAGTGTTATTGTGTCAATTGATGATGGGGATTGTGTTCTTCTATACCTAGGATCATGCTACTATGGTTTAATTGTTTCAGAAACGTGTAATTGATCAAGAATCATAGGTTTAGGGTTCGTACGCACTAGCAGTTATGATATAATGATTTTGTGGTCAATTCTTGTTATAACTTGGTCCATGTGCTCCTTAGGGTATAAGTTACACTTGCCCTATGCTTAGAACTACCCAGAATCATGTTTGCTTGTGATAATGATTATGTGTTCATACGAGTTTACGCGTTAATCAGATTTAGGCAAGTTTACGCATAAAATGGGTATTAAAGTGTGTAAAAATGGTTATTGATCAGTGGTTATGTGTTTTACACTTTCAGGAATCAAACAACTCTTATTTCGAAAGGTGATTTTCTGGAAAAATGGTGTCTTTACGCGTTAATTGTTCATCCTACGCGTAAGATTGAATCTTACGCGTAAGATTCGACACGTGGACAAACTTTGTCTTGGATAAGACAAAGTTTACGCTTAAATAAGAATTCTTACGCATAAGTTTGACCTTACGCGCAAGTATTGAACTTACGCATAAGTCATAACCTACGAATAAGTTATACCTTACGCTTAAGTGTAATCCTTTGCACAAGTTCAATTCCTATGCCTAAGATTTATCTTACGCGTAAGATTGATCCTACGCTTAAGATTCACCTTACGCGTAACTTATAATTTTACGCGTAGACTTTGCACTTACGCCTAAATTCAGTTCTTACGCTTATGTCATGTTACGCGTAGATTCTTCATTTTACGCGTAAACTTGTCCAAATCAAGAATTTTTCTAAGTGTTGTAAAATTTACAAAGTGTAACTTCTTGTAATGATAAAATCGTGTTGTAAACTTAATTGTTAGAAGTTTCTACCATGTGATAAAACACAAATTTGTCATATATCAAAAGTTTTCTCACACACAAACACCCACTGATCAATGTATAATATGCAAATCATGTAATCTTATGTCTGAACTAACACAGTAAACCATTGCCATGTTTGTATTTGTTTTGTGATTAATTCAGATGGCAGAACACAATGACGTTCCATACGGACCAGAACCCGAACCTAAGCTTTCATGGGAAGAGACATTTCCAGATAATTACTCCAGGAAGATTGGAAAGAACAACCTCCGAATCAACTTCAACAAAATCACTTGCAATGAGTCCTCTTGTATTGTTGCAGTAGATGCTCTTCTATATCACCCAAACAAGCTGTTGTTCACCAAGTCTGCCTCAGTCTCCTGCTTCTACATCCACCAGTTTTGGCATACACTACAACTAGATCTTGGGGAGGCTTCCTTCACCTGTATGCTTCATAACCGTCAGGTCACTGTGGACATTGACTTGCTAAGGAATGTACTTGGTTTACCTGAACTCGGCCCAGATGAAGTATATGATCAAGTTCCCACCGAAGAAGAGTTGATAAAGTGGTTACGTGATATTGGCTATGACGAATCAGAAGAAGTTATTACCAGACATTCTAGGGTCAACATTAGGTATCTTCCACAACCATGGAGAACCCTATACATTCTGATTGCCAAGTCCTTATCTGGCAGAGATACTGGGCATGAACATCCAAAGCTCCAACACCTCAAACTCTTCTGGGCTGTGGCTAATGTGAAGAAAGTTGATTATGCCAGTATCATTTGGGAAGACCTTGTGTGGCACATTCAACACAAGACCACCAACATTCCATTTGTCCGCTTCACTAAACTACTCATCGAAAGCTTCCTTCGTGAGTATGACGATATCCCACAGAGACTTGATGACAAGGATAAGAACACGTTCAGAAATGAAGACACTCTCAGAGTCATCAAGAGAATGGACACCAGCACTCGGAAACAAGGAAAGAAACTTCCCGATTGCCTCTTGAATGCCAAAGTGAAGGCTTGCACAAATTACAAGTATTACGAACAAGCTCTTCAGGATGACAAAGTTGGTTTCTTGGATGAAGTTCAACCATTCAGGGGAAAGACAGGTACCAAGACTGGAAGCTCCGACAGCTCAACAAAGTCCAAACATAAGAAGAAGGGTACTCCTAAGAGAAGACTTCCTACCAAGAAGCCCGCATCTATTCCTGAACCTGGGTGGTTTCCCTCACCACAATCTTCTCCAAAGTCGTCTGACTCTGAACAAACCGAATCCGACGAAGGTCCAAAGTATAGGGAAGCATTTGCTAATATTGAGAAGGATGTTAATCTTGAAGACATCGATGACAAAGACTTGACTTTCGACGATTGGAATAAAGACATTGATGAGTTTGCTGATAATGCCGTATATCCAGCATATCTCAATCAAAGACCGTTCACTAAAGCACAGTCACTCTTGGAAGAAGAAAGGATCAGGAGAGAGAAGCTGAAGGAACCAGTGACTGCTGAACAAGAGTCTGTAGGCCTTTCAGCTGAAGAAGAAAATGAAAGGGCTCTCAATCTGGGTCTCCTCCACAGCAGAATTGATGCATTTAATGCTGATCAACCTCCACCTCCAGTGTTCTCTCAAACCACCGAAGCTGGCGGATCAAGCAGCATTCCTGAGCCTACCATAGGGATCAACACAGACTTGGTCGTTTACGACAATCCCTCGGTATCTCCCACAGACATTGAAATGACTAATGCTTCAACAACGGGAGAAGAGGAAGAGGAAGATCCCATGGATACTGATGCTCCACGATTGATGACTGTAGAAGAAATGGAGCTCAGGAAGAGGAGTTGAAGAGAAAACATGAAGCTGAAGAGGCCAGGCTTGAGGAACTTGCCCAAGCCAAACTGGAAGAAGCTATCCGTATGGAGGAAAGCAGGAAAACTGAAGAAGCAGCTAAGCTGGCTGAAGAAAAGTTGAAAAAGGAAGAAGAAGCCAAGCTTGCTGAAGGACTAAGGCTTAAAGCCGAGGCTGAAAGACTGGCTGAAGAACAAAGATTGGAAGAGGAAGCAGCTAAAGCAAAGAAAGTTGATCAACCCGAACCACATAAAGGTGAAGACAAAGACCCTACCACCATCATTGAATCTTCACAATCCTCACCTCCTGCATCCGAATCAACACACGACAAATCAATCAAGAAACCAAGCACCAAAGCCTCTGCTGCATCAAAGTTGCTTAAGTCAGCATTCAGAAGAGTACATGAAAAGAAGAGAAGCAGACTGGAAGATCAGGTTGCAACACTAGCAACCCAAGTTGCTGAATTGACGAAGCTGAACTCGAACGTCCAAGAGCTGCAAGACAAAGTTGACACTTTCTTAGCTAAAGACGTACAGGAGAACTTGGAAGCCACATTAGCAGCTCAAGCACATGAGTACATGGCACAACACTTAGTTGCTAAGTTGAAAGATCTACTGGCACCCATGAGAGATGAACTCACCAAGTTCGCAGAGCAAGCTGTCAAGAAAGTAATCCGATCAACCACATTCACTCTTCGAGCTGACAAGTCTACTGTTCCACTACCTGGGCTATCTATGGATGAATTGGAAGCTCAACTCTTGGACAAGCTGGCAAGCAAGTTCACCTTGACTCCTGAAGAAACCAAAGTCTTGGAAGCGTTGAAAGCTAAACTGACAAAAGAGACTTGCAGCACAGAGGCAGACAAACTGAAACGTCAAAGAGATGATGAAGACAGGGATCCTAATTCTCAGGCAAAGAAACAGAAACAAGCTGAAGGACCCTCATCTCAGTCCAAAACACCGGTAATCCCTCCAACAACAACAACTTCCTCACAACAACCGAAGGCATCAGGTTCTGCTCCCAAAGCACACGACCACTTTGAATACACCGGTGGTGACGACATTCCTCAGCCCGATGAAGTTCCAGAACCGTCCTCTAAGAAGAAGAAGAAAGATAAGAAAGGAAAGCATCATCAACCCAAACCGGACACCTCATCTAAAGGCACAGAACCAAAGAAACCGAAAACCGTCCATAACTGGCTAGATCAAGACGATAGTGCCGAATACTCCTGGTTTGAGAAGATGATCAATTCGCAACCACCACTTGAAGACAATCATGAACCTCAAGATGGTCGAACGGTGGAATATGCTCAAATGATTCAGCAAAGGTTTAAGATGAAAAAGATGAATAAGAAAGAGCTGCGAAGAATCAAGAATGATGCTTTCAATCTTCTGAAAGATCGGTCTGCTAACTCAATCGAGCTTGAATACCATCTGGAAAATATTGCTCGAGCTATGTCAAGCAATATTGACTGGATCAATCCTGAATCTTATGTCGACCCGGTCACAAAGAAAACCGCACCTTACATTACTGACTGGTCCAAACCACTACCGATGATTGGGAAGCCTAAGGAACCGAAGATCCCGTACAAGTTCTTCTTCAACACAGACTTGGAATTTCTGAAACTTGGCAGCAAGATTGAAAAGAAGTACGTTACCTCACTCGCCTTTCTCCCTGCAGCTCGATATCTCAACAATGCCATCGAAGAAGAAGCTTCAGCATTATTCGTTGACAAAATTGTTGAATATGACCGGAATGCACTTTACGACATACATCATTGGCCAGACAACCGGGCACAGTACTATCGAAGCAGCAGACTCAATCAGACAATGGGCGATGTGACAAGTGATTTGAAGATAGTCTCGATTCAATTCATTTCGACTGTCACTCACTATGGGTACCCCTTCCTCAGCAAAATCACACTGAAAAGACTTGATGAAAAGGAGTACGATATTTTCGAGTCAGACTTTCCACGTCTACTTCTCAATGACATCGAAGACATGTACCTGCTCAAAGTTCAAGGAAAGCTCTGTGGCTTGCCTAAAGAGATGCAACTTGCCTATATCCAAGCTCTCCTAATCTTCATCAGGCAGATAGTCATCAGAGAAAGAGTAGAAGATCTTCAATTGGGAGTGGTAAGTTATCAGAAGAAGCTCAATCTTACCAAAATGATGCGTGGGAATCGCACCTTGCTTTACCTCTCGAGGGATCTCGAGAAGCTTACAACCCCCACCAGGCAGTGTACCTGATCGTTGTAGTATAGTATAGTGACAAGTACCGGGGGATTGATCGTTCAGCTTAGGAATAGTGTCGCTAGGATTAGAAAACCTAATTAATAGTTCTAGAGGTGAGAGATGATTATTTTTGTATTTTTATATTTTTATGAAAGCAAGTAAAATCTCGGGTTTTGGAAGGAGTGGGCGGAATTAGTTGCTAATCAACTAACCCAAAGCTAAGATGCAATCAAAATAAAATAATAAAAATGAAAATAAACTAATTATTACAAGGTTGTGAGCAGTAATTGGAGAAATTGTGTTTACTTAGACTTCATTACTCCCTAGATATCTTTTACATGTTAATTACTTGTTACACTTGTAAGAATGACGGATTGTATTCCTTAATACCATTCGTGGGGTGGCATACATAACTCCCCAACTCTATGAGCTCTTATCTCCTCCTACACCATGACCCAGCACAACTATAGGGATTGTAAACAGTGGCTCATGCATTAAATACAACCAATAAAGACCTAGTACGCCTCGGTTCATGTTTCTTAAGACGTTCAAGCATGTTACCATTTGGAGATCTGCCAGTTTTCTTAAGCCTAACATATAATATCATTCATTCAAAACAAGAATAGACAAGTAATCAACACATAATCAACATCTAGGTTTCATTAGATCTAAGCAAACACAAAAGAGATCTAGCCTAGCATAGTAGAATTGAGACAAGAACAAGAGATAAACAACCAACACATAGACATATTGATTGAATTGAAAGTACACTTATCTCAATTACAATGCAAGGTCTCAAGGGTTTGGAACCCTTGAAAAACCTGTAAAAGAGGCACCAAAATCGTCTTTAGGGTTTCACCAAAACTTCTCCTTTTTTAATGAAAAAAACTAGAAAACTATATATAGGAAAAACAGTCTGACGGCGTCAAGAGTAACTTCTGACGCCGTCACCTCGCCGCCATATACTTCCTCGGACGGCCTTGATCCACTTATGACGGCCTATGTGACGCCGTCACCACCCACGGTATTTTATTCTTGCCACTTTGACGCCGTCATGAAGCCTTCTGACGCCGTCACCACCTACGGTGTTTAATTCCTCATGTCTGACGCCGTCAAGATGGTGGTCTTGACGCCGTCACCTTGTATCTTCAGCATGGAAATTTGGTACTTAGCCGTTTTCTTCACTTTTATGCTCCAAAAACGTCCAAAATGGCTTCTTTTCCAGAATTCACTCTCCAAACACCTAAAATCACAAAAGGAACGATTTAGGGCAATATTTGATCAAATAAAGTCGGATTCGGGCTTAAATGACCCCCTAAAAACGGATCATTTTTCGCCTCATCATATACCCTTACACTTGAGATTTGCTTGTCCTCAAGCAAATGAGCTTTTATTCTACTCAAAAGACAAGTTAGGGGTCATTTAACACTAATATAAAAGTAATTACAACAAATAATCGTTCCACTAAAGACCAATAGACAAGCACGGAGGTCATACACAAGCACCTCACAAATAGTGTTTAGATACTCACATCTCTCGGGTGTAATAAAGTAATATAACATTATGGAAATGGAAGATATCTCTCACTACCTGTCATAGCAAAATAGATTACCATAGGCTTGGGAAAGGATCAAACCTCCACCACATGGCGTAAGCACCTAGGATAAACTATCAAAGAGGTCTTTTAAAGGGCTATAACGTTAGGTGTAGGGATATGAATTACACGGTTTTGTTGGATAAAGGAAGTTTTACTGGTGGCGAGTTAACAATCTTGGTTAATTACATGTACAAGATAGCGTTGCTAAGCCAAGACTAGACTCGACTTAAGCTAATAAATGAAAAATAACATAAACATAAAATGAACATAGAATGAAAACGGGATGGTAGTCCGTATGGTTTTTCTCTTTTCCTTTTCTATTTTTTTTCTTTTTCTAACCTTTTTTTTTTTTTTTTTTTTTTTTTTTTTTTTTTTTTTTTTTTTTTTTTTTGCATACACTCTTACCCTACCATCCAAGATAATACATCATAGGGGTATAAGCATTTCCCTTACACTTGAATCTTTACATACTTTACAATAAACTAAACTAATGACTCGAATTAAGAAAATCAAAACACTTGGAGCACTTTTAAGATTAACGCACATATGGGGGTAATAAATGATGTTCTTCCCCATTACTCCATAAAATAAGTACTTACCCATGAGTCCCAATCGTCCCAAAACAATATGTACAAGGATATGACTCGACTTAGCAACCATGTAATCAATTAGATAGTTAACTTAGGGTTTAACAAATAACAATAATGCACTAAAAATGAGCGCATACACGGAAGGCTAAGGCGATTTGGGTGTACATTTAAGTGGGGTGTAACAAATTCTTCCTTTAAGTAGGATGCTTAAAGTTAGAAACGAAAAGATAGGCTCGGAGGGGTGTACTAGGGGTATCGTGTACTAAAAATGAGTACAACGCAAAGGGTGTGGGAAAAATTAGTTGACTTAACTAGCCAAGTAATATGACTTAAATGGTCAAGTAATCATAATACGGGTTTAACACAAGGGTGATCCTAATGCCTCTTATCATGTAGTAAATCTTACTACACGAATGTAGTCTCACTAGCGGTCTCGGGATGCATCACTAACGCAAGTTCTAGAATCTAAATGCTACCGGTACACTCATAAGCACTAATAATAAATGCTTTTCCTATCAAAACTAAAGGCGAACCTCACATTTTTGGGTGGAAAATTTTTCTGAATATACGGTTATGTGCTAGTCATACAACCTCCTATCCATGAGACGCTTGCTATGGCTAAAGTTTCACTCCTAAATGTTGTAAAAAAATTTAAATTTGGCGCTAAAATTACACTAACAAGTATTTCTCGTAGTTTTATTACTCATCTACCATTAAACAAAACAAACTCAAGCGAAAGTGCATATGTAAGGTATCATCTTTTTACCCTCCCCTTACACTTAAGATGAACATTGTCCCCAATGTTCAAGTAAAGAATGTAAAAGTTAAAAAGTAAAGAGAATGAAATCAAATACTCCCCTGATTCGCTCGGTATGGGTTATAGGTTGGCCAGGTTAAATCTTCCTCCAAGAAAACGAACAATCAAAGCTTCCCTTTCAGAATATAAATCATCTTCTTGTTATAAATAACCTGTAAATCCTGACAAAAGTAGACAAGGCAACCTCGCGTAAAATCGGCGGCATCCTATATAAGTTACTAAATCCTAGAAAACAAAGTAAGATATAATGCTTGTGGAATGAAGTTTGCAGATTTCCTGGAGATTATAAAACTTAATAATTCACAAAAACCATAAGACTCCGTTAGAAAAACAAAACCGGTAAAATTTCCAGATTTTTGACTCCTGACGCCGTCAAGAGCAATATCCTGACGCCGTCAGAATGGACCTGCAGAAATTCTTATGTTAAGTTTCCGGAAAATTTCTGGAAAAACTTTGTCCTACTTCCTGGAAAATCCTGCAAAACTTCATTATGACTCAATACAAGCATTTGACTCTAACAAATACGAATATACATGTTCATTAAATATTGTGGAGAATCATGATCGGTTTGTTTCTTAAAAACATATTTGGGGTTTCCCCTTACACTTATCTTTTGCAAAAATACCTTTAGGTTGAAGTTAAGACTAGGCCAAACAACATAATAAAGTATTTCCACATTTTATTTTAGAAGCATGATCAACCAACAATAAAAATAAAACATGCATACGGAAGCAAATAACAATCAAACAATTAAAATCACACAAAACATGGGTTGCCTCCCAAGAAGCGCTTTTCTTTATTTACGAGTCTTGTAGCTAGACTCAAAGTCATGGGTTACTACGTGATCTCATCATTGGTTCCATTCTCTAGGTCATCTTCTAAACTAGTATCGCTTTCATAGTGTAAGTACTTCGGATCTTCGAATTCGAAAACATCCCGTCGATACTTAGAGCCAAGCTTACTAACATCCTTAAAGAACCCACAAGATAAATCAGAAATATTTCTACACCCTCTCCTAACATCGTCATCACACAAGACAAGTTGGGAGCTCATCACATCGAGCCCGTCGCAATCTATCTCCCTAAGGTCTCTTCTTTTGTATGGCGTTTGGTATGAAATTCTCCTAATCCCGTCAGTGAAAGTCATGATTCCGTTCAAGTCATCCACTATCAACTTAGTTATTTCACAAAAGGGTGCTCCAAAGACGACTTGCGATAGCCTAGGGTCAACAAAGTCCTCTATGTTATCCACAATCGTGAACTCCATAGGGAATGCCATATTTCCTACGAACACTTGGATTTCATGATCCTTACCAACCACTTTCTCTCCCGTATAAATCATCCCCCATCTGCAGATATTGTTATAATGAAACAATGACATGAAATTCTTTGGCAGGAATACATTAATGTATATGTTTTCGAAGTACTTATGACCGATCATGCAAGGGATTTTTAGGTTATTCGGATCACGTCGTTTGATCTTTCTCAACTCTCCATCCTTTGACCCATATAGATTCCCCTCAAGGGAGGGACGATACTCATAAACCTCCTTACCATCCCTACGAAAAATCACCGTTCTAATACCATTGGTGAGTAATACACTACCATCTTTCTCGTCAAGGATTGCTCCCGATTCATTGATGAATGGCATCCCAAGGACAAGGTTGGTTAATGTTTGATTGGTGAGAGGGTCCATGTCATCAACCACGGTGAGGTCAGTATTGTAAACAAGCTCTCCAATCCTAATTGACAAATTCTCTACTACCCTTTCGCACACAGTGTGTTCTGGGAAAGCCTTATGATATAGGGAAAGTGGGATTACGTTGACTGGGAAGCTAGTATCTATATGACTATCAATTAAGACCTTTCCCTCAATGGTACAGGAGATTTTGCAAAGTTTAGAGCCGCTCTCCTCGATTTGATTGCTACCTATACTAATAACATCCTCAATTTCGGATTCTTCTATAACAGATTTACTCAAAATGGTTGGGTCTTTCTCCTGTTCCTCCGATGTCTCGTTCCTTTCATCCGGTTTGTCGGATTTCTGCGCGATGCACTGCTCGGGTGAGTTGGTAGGTTTCCTTGCCGAAGCGTGGTCAACCTTTGAGGTCTCATCCTTCGCTGTCTGACTGAGTTTGTCAGTTTGTTGTTGGGTTGGATTGGATGCTGCAGCTGATATTGTGGTGATGGTGTTTACGAAGTGGATTGGTCCAGGGGGGTTGATAGGTCCTTTTTCGTTAGGAGATAGATGTTTGAATAGCTTGCTAGGACTTTTTATTTTAACAGGGGAGGCTGGTGGACTCATGACGGTAGCAGACTTAACCTCATCAACGTGAATGGGCTTATTATCAATATGCTCTTTGATAGCAGTCAACAGATTACAAATCTTGTTGTTCACGTCAGCCTGTTGTTGTTTGAATTTTGTCTCGAGTGTAGTGAGCTGCAGTTCTTGAGAAAGAATGAATTTTTTTAAATCATCTTCACAGCTTCGCCTAGGGGTACTTTGCGACGGAAAATGTTCGGACCAAGTGAGTGGTGAGGAGTCATTGAATGATACACTTCGTGTTTGGTACCCTCTAAAATTAGGTTTATCCTTCCATGCCTCATATGCTTCGGCAGAAGTTCGAGGACCCTGCCCTACGTGTGATGATGTGAATTCGTTATAAGCACGTTTTGGAAGTTCCATGCAGTTGTAGGTCTCATGAGGGCCATTGCACAGTTTGCATGTAGAAGCGATTCTGCTTACTTGGCTTGAAGGCTTATGAGCTTCGTAAGATTTCATAAGAGACTTGACTCGACCTTCAAGTTCCATGATCCTACGGTCGGGAGTGCTTGAATTGTTCGAAGGCAAAGATATTGCCTTGACCGTTTTGTTCAAATCACGGGGATCATTCCAACTTTCATTGTCATAGAGAGCAAGATCTTCTATGAGTTCCCATGATTGTTCCGCACTAAGATCACGTAGCTTACCACCGGCCGATTGGTCAATGGTTCGCCTCGTGGAGATGTCGATATGGTCATAGAAGATTTGGACTTGGAGCCAAAGATCTATGCCATGATGAGGGACTTTTTGGAGTAAGTCCTTGAAACGAGTCCATGCTTCATAAAGAGATTCATTTTGACGTTGTTGGAACATCAAAATGTCATTCCTAAGCTTAGTAGTTCTCCCCGGTGGGAAAAATTGAGCAAGGAAACGAGTGGTGAGATCATCCCATGTGGTGATAGATCCCGCGGGTAAACGCTCAAGCCATTGACTAGCTTGATCCCGTAGAGAGAATTGGAATAGGCGTAAACGGGTAGTCTCTCTAGTTTCAACACCTAGGTCTATGGAATCAACGATTTTGAGGAAGTCCTTAAGGTGTTGGTTTGGATCTTCGGAACGAAGTCCATGGAATGCACATCCGCTTTGCACCAACCGGATGGTGTCGGATCGCAAGGGGGTCACATTGTCTCCGGTGAGCTCAATGGTGTTTCGGTAGCCTTGGTGGCTGGGTCGGGAATACTCTCCTAAGGTTTGGGGCCTAAGGGGTTCTAATGGTGGGTTTTGTTGTGGTGGGATGACGGGTTCAAAGATGTTACCACCTTCCATGATGTCGGATGGTAAAGAGTTACGAACAAAGGCACGAAGAAATAAGATAGACTAAAGAAGACCTAAAAATAAAAATAAAATCTTACTAGAAAGGAATCTAGCAAGTAGACCTAATAAAAAGAAATCCTAACCTAGACAATAACTATTCCCCGGCTGCGGCGCCAAAAACTTGATGTGTGGGAATCGCACCTTGCTTTACCTCTCGAGGGATCTCGAGAAGCTTACAACCCCCACCAGGCAGTGTACCTGATCGTTGTAGTATAGTATAGTGACAAGTACCGGGGGATTGATCGTTCAGCTTAGGAATAGTGTCGCTAGGATTAGAAAACCTAATTAATAGTTCTAGAGGTGAGAGATGATTATTTTTGTATTTTTATATTTTTATGAAAGCAAGTAAAATCTCGGGTTTTGGAAGGAGTGGGCGGAATTAGTTGCTAATCAACTAACCCAAAGCTAAGATGCAATCAAAATAAAATAATAAAAATGAAAATAAACTAATTATTACAAGGTTGTGAGCAGTAATTGGAGAAATTGTGTTTACTTAGACTTCATTACTCCCTAGATATCTTTTACATGTTAATTACTTGTTACACTTGTAAGAATGACGGATTGTATTCCTTAATACCATTCGTGGGGTGGCATACATAACTCCCCAACTCTATAAGCTCTTATCTCCTCCTACACCATGACCCAGCACAACTATAGGGATTGTAAACAGTGGCTCATGCATTAAATACAACCAATAAAGACCTAGTACGCCTCGGTTCATGTTTCTTAAGACGTTCAAGCATGTTCCCATTTGGAGATCTGCCAGTTTTCTTAAGCCTAGCATATAATATCATTCATTCAAAACAAGAATAGACAAGTAATCAACACATAATCAACATCTAGGTTTCATTAGATCTAAGCAAACACAAAAGAGATCTAGCCTAGCATAGTAGAATTGAGACAAGAACAAGAGATAAACAACCAACACATAGACATATTGATTGAATTGAAAGTACACTTATCTCAATTACAATGCAAGGTCTCAAGGGTTTGGAACCCTTGAAAAACCTGTAAAAGAGGCACCAAAATCGTCTTTAGGGTTTCACCAAAACTTCTCCTTTTTTAATGAAAAAAACTAGAAAACTATATATAGGAAAAACAGTCTGACGGCGTCAAGAGTAACTTCTGACGCCGTCACCTCGCCGCCATATACTTCCTCGGACGGCCTTGATCCACTTATGACGGCCTATGTGACGCCGTCACCACCCACGGTATTTTATTCTTGCCACTTTGACGCCGTCATGAAGCCTTCTGACGCCGTCACCACCTACGGTGTTTAATTCCTCATGTCTGACGCCGTCAAGATGGTGGTCTTGACGCCGTCACCTTGTATCTTCAGCATGGAAATTTGGTACTTAGCCGTTTTCTTCACTTTTATGCTCCAAAAACGTCCAAAATGGCTTCTTTTCCAGAATTCACTCTCCAAACACCTAAAATCACAAAAGGAACGATTTAGGGCAATATTTGATCAAATAAAGTCGGATTCGGGCTTAAATGACCCCCTAAAAACGGATCATTTTTCGCCTCATCATATACCCTTACACTTGAGATTTGCTTGTCCTCAAGCAAATGAGCTTTTATTCTACTCAAAAGACAAGTTAGGGGTCATTTAACACTAATATAAAAGTAATTACAACAAATAATCGTTTCACTAAAGACCAATAGACAAGCACGGAGGTCATACACAAGCACCTCACAAATAATGTTTAGATACTCACATCTCTCGGGTGTAATAAAGTAATATAACATTATGGAAATGGAAGATATCTCTCACTACCTGTCATAGCAAAATAGATTACCATAGGCTTGGGAAAGGATCAAACCTCCACCACATGGCGTAAGCACCTAGGATAAACTATCAAAGAGGTCTTTTAAAGGGCTATAACGTTAGGTGTAGGGATATGAATTACACGGTTTTGTTGGATAAAGGAAGTTTTACTGGTGGCGAGTTAACAATCTTGGTTAATTACATGTACAAGATGGCGTTGCAGGGATCAGTTTCATCTTAAGGATTGAGAACAGATTGAAGCGCAAGGATCAGTTTCGGAGATTGGAAAGCTATGTTGGAGGCAGATCTAAATTTCCGGTGTTGACATTTCAGAGGCCTGAATGGTAGAAAATTGTAAGAGTTTGATTTGATTTGTCAATATTATACTTAATAATGGCTTGTGTACGCATTACAGTACACAACCCGAACTTGTAAAGAAAGGACCCTGAGGTACGCTTCAGTGCCTCAATCCTGTATAAGGAGCGAAGGCTTCTTACTTTTGAGTAGAATTAATCAAACATTTATGATTTTTCATAATTCTGCTCAAAAGGACAAGTATTTCATCTCAATAAGACTTAATCACTTGTTGAGGGGGAGCACTTGTCAAAACAAAATACTTTGCTCAAAATCAAAAGTTCTTGGTGAATCTCCCCGTAAGACTCAAAAGGCATATTTTAATCTAAAAGTTTGTCAAAAACATCATTTTATATGCTATTTTTGAGGGGGAGAAAATGATAAAGTGATTAAAATATACAAAGTCAAAGCTTAAAAGTTGTATCATGTGCGAGCTAGACTCAGTAATGACCCAGGAATTGACGAGACAACAAAAGTTAGTAATATCGAAAAGACTTATCCTCGACGGGTTATAACATCAAGTTAGTTACTAGAGCTAGTTGTCACCTAAAAGCTGACAATGTATCTCTTTAACTAACCACGTAAGCGTGTCTCGAAAAGGATTTGTCTTAGTAGAAATGTACCGTCTCGAGAAACTTTCTGTGGATTTGACCAGGCCGGGTAATAACTTCAAGCTAGTTTAACCAGTGATGTAAGCGTGTCTCGAATCGGTCTAGTTCACGGAAAGTGGATCAATTCAAAATGCTTGCTCCTCCCGCATGTGCAAATTTATTAAATACTTATGAGCACATGTGCAGGGGGAGCCCTTTAAAGTGTACACAAAACTCTCAAAGTGTTAACCAAAATTATTTGATTATAACAAACACTTTGAGAGATTTTCAATCAAAGGTTTCTTGGCTACTGTCGGAGTTATAAGGTGATTAAGATAGGAATATCCGTCCTATGATCCGCCAGAGCCGGAGGGATCTACCCAAGGACATCTCCCATAGTTAGAATTAGAAGTCCTTAGGTATGATACGAAAAAAGGAGAAAAGAATGAAAGGGAAAGAAGGAGTTGAAGAATTAAAAAGAAACGTAAAGAAAAGGGTGAAAAGAAATAGCCCTCCATATGTTCAACCTTAGGGCAGACACCAGGTTCAATACGTATGCTACTGGTTGTTGCAAAAGACAACACCGGTATTGAAGACAAAGTCGTCATGGACCCAGTGACGCAATGCACTAAACCTTCTTAACCACTCAAGTTCTCTTAAAAGGACTTGTTTCATTCTCACGGGGAACCAGCGTAACCTATCGACCTATCTCTTAGAGACGGTTGATATTGAAGCAGGAGACCCCTCCCTAGTCTCCGCATAGGAAACATAAGTGTGCACTTATAGAGTCTAGAGCCTTGAGATACAACAAAGATCTCTTAGGAACACTTAGTATTTCTACAACTGGTGTTCTACATCAATGGACACCAGCTGTAAATTATCGAGTCCTTCGCAGATCTTAGCAATCTGCCGAGAACGTTTATGAGAGGATTACATATATATTCCTCAATGATTGAACGGAAATCCTGCCAGGGTCAACATCTAACAGCCCTGACAGCAGGTCACTTCGGTAACCCCACAAGGGTTACGCTTAGTGTTTGCGGTGGTTCCATTACGATCTACAGTCGTGGAGTGATCCCCAGCGACTCACCCAGTCATTAAGCTACTTAGTAGGTCTCGTAAGCTCCTTCGGGAGTATCTGATATGGGAACGGCCCGGATAAGGATTAGAGGGAGTCTTCACACTATGCTGTTGATGAACTCTATATTCTTATCTGTAAGTACCGGTTGTTTTATTGCTAACTGTTTACTTGCAGGTACCTCACTTCCATGATGGTAGATTCCAACATGCTCATACATACATCTTGAAGCAAATGATAGCTCCCCCAAAGATCTTAGCAACACAAAGTTCAAAGAAAGATTCTACGCCAATAAGAAGAATCTACAAAGTATAAAGACAAAGATCTTAATGTGTGAAAAGGAACTTTTTGTACGTGAAAGTCTAAAGTCCAAATATGTATGAGTATGTTGGAATGGCGGACAACCACCACAGACGCAGGAGTGACGAACGGCAGACAACTTCATAACATAATCACTACATCATCACCAAAGAACAAAGACACAGAGCAAAGTAAATTCATTATCATTCAATTATCTTAAAGACGTCTAGAGTTTTACATGTCACAAGTCAACGACAAAGATGAAGACGTCAAGCAACTGTGATGACCGACCCTTAGGGGGAGATTGTTGGGATCATACTTTTGTATTTTAGTCAAGTCTCGGTCATTACCTTTTGTAATAGGTTGCTTAGTTACTTATTCTACTTAGTTTATGTTACAAGGCTTATGAATGTAAGACCCATGGGCCTTAAAGCCCACGTCCAAATGAAAGGAGGGAGGAAGGGAGTGTTGTCCTACTCCTCCTCATATAAATACTAAGCTTATGTAACATTACATTTTGTTGGTTATTTGATTATCTTAAGGAAACTCTTGTTCTTTCACTTTTCATATTGTCTCATAATCAACCATCTCTCATTCTCATCTTACTTCTTTCATTATCATACTTGTGTTTACATAAATGGTGACCTAACAAGTTATTTTTCTAGGGTTCTTCAATGTTGACAGCATAGAAATCACTGACACACTGATGACTGATGTAACAAAAATGTTTTGTTGATTGATTTTGAATCGGTGATTGTAGGATCCAATACCTTAAATATATCTTAATTTTGGTTAAGGGTGAGCAAACGGACCGGATGGACCGGACCGACCGACAAAACCGACCGGACCGGACCGACCACATTCGGTCCGGTCCTCGGTCTAGTCTTTTTGGCTAATCCGGTCCTCGGTCCGGTCCGGTCCGGTCCGGACCGACCAAAAACCCGAAAAAACGTGTCAAAATATGCCTAAATGGACCGGACCGACCGAAGACCGGACCGGACCGACCACATTCGGTCCGGTCTCGGTCCATGATTTTCCCGGTTCTCGGTCTTTGGTCCGGTCCGGTCTTGGCCGGTCCGGTCCGGTTTTTGGACCATGCTCACCCCTAATTTTGGTTGTGTGTTTGAATTTGGTAAAATTAATTGTTTAGGTGTAACTGAATATTGAAATGGTCAAAGCGTATTGTAGAAGTTTGAAGGTGGGCTTTAAGAATGAAAGAACTTATGTGTTGTACCTTCCTTAATTATTTTAATTTTCAACATTCATATTTTGACCATTGTTGAAAAATTCAACTTTTCACTTTAACTATAAAGCTTTTATGACTAAGGATCAAATGAGAAGAATACTTAAAATAAGAAGGATGAGAAATAGTTATAACTACACATTAGAGATGCATCAACTTGAATTAGATGCATCCCTAATCTTTTAGATGCATCATAATATATTTTATATCTAAAAATTAGATGCATCTACATACATTAGATGCATTTCATCAAGTTAGACGAATCCTATGTATTTTTCGTCCTCTGCGTGTCAAATTTGTTGCTAGTACTACTTTGCATCGTTTTCACTTCAAAATCACTTTAGAAACTAATTGTGATGCATCTAAATGAATAGAGATGCATCTAATTCAAGTCATTGCATCTCAAATATGCGGTTATAGTTATTTCTCATTCTTCTCATTCTAAGTTTTCTTCTCACTAGATCATTACCCAAGCTTTTATAATTAGTTAAGATATTGTATTATGTTACTAGAACATACACGATTAAAAGAAGTTGCTTTCCATATCACTAAATATTTTATACGTTCTTTGATACATTTTAAATATTATTTTTTAGTTGAATTATCATTTGTTACATCACTTATTAATTAAAATTTGATTATATTACATGACATGCATAAAAATTACACCAAACATTTAACCAAAATATCGCAACTCTATAATCATTTGTCACCATCAAATCCTATCGCTATACTATTTATCTCTTGACGATGGTTACTTGTCACTTAAGATGTCGATATACCATTTTCCCTTTACTCTTTGTAAGAAAAGAAAAAAAAGTCCAAATAACTCACTCTCACCTTTCAAAAACGGAGAAAAAAACACAAACACCTTTAATGGTGGTCATGTCAGGTAGTAGGAGACGATGAACATATAACACAGTAACATCAAAAACCCTAAAAAAAATAATGCCAATCTACCCCCACCACCGTTCCCTCATCTCACACCTCCACCGTCACCACTTGCGCCACGTCACCCCTTTCCTCACCACACTCCTCAACTCCCATCAACCCCATTCCCAAACACCCCCTAACCCCAACCACCACCTCAACCGTCATTTCCACTCATCCAAACACCCCCTAATTCACTCCCTAACTCCTTTTTCATTACGACAAACTGACTCTCATCCTGTTACCGTTGTTCCTGATGACGTCAAGTATCGCTACACCATTCACCGCAGTAAGTTTAGTTTTGTTACTGTAAATAAGATGAAAATTGATAAACTGATGTGTTTTTTTGGGGTTTTTGTAGGTTTTATTACTAGGCCTAAGAAGATTAAGAAGATAGAAGTGGATGATCATAGGTATGTGTGTTTATTGTTTACGGTTGCGAAATGTTACAAACTGTTATTTTTTCGCCTTTTGATGTAACAAATTTTTATTTCGTTACCTAATGTATGTAAGCAACCTTCTATAGGTATAGATTTTAGGTGAAAAAAGGTGACGTGGCACGCCACGTCACGGTTTTTATCTAATATCCTGTTTTGCATTTGTGATAGCCAGCGAGCGGTTACGACAGCCCTATGGTGCAACTTTCTTGTGTTTTCACTTAAATTTGGGGTATGGATTGCTACCTCAAGTCATGTCATGCTGGCTGAAGTCGTGCATTCAGTTGCTGATTTTGCAAATCAGGTGAAATGGCTATTATGCAGTATTGCAGTCTACTTTTTTTAGTTGATATTTCTGTTTGCTTTAGTAGCTATAAAGATACTAATGAATTTTGATGTTGTAGGCGCTTCTTTTATACGGTTTAAACAGCTCAAAGCGTGCTCCAGATGCTCTTCATCCGTGAGTATTTCGGTTATCATTCACATATTCATCATGTTTATTAGTGCTAGTTATTATCAGTGCAAAGTTGTTCTAGTTAATATTTGTCATGTTTTGTTCATTGAACATAATAGTTATATCTGTTGGTTTGATCTTTATATGTGCTGATTGATTTCACTTGTGTTATTAGGTATGGTTATTCCAAAGAAAGATTTGTTTGGTCTTTAATATCTGCGGTTGGAATTTTTTGTCTTGGTTCTGGTGCGACAATTGTACATGGAGTTCAGAATTTGTGGACTACTCAGGTAGCTTACTATTTGATTGGTTTGTGGCATCTGTTATTTGTTGATATTGAGCACTATTTGTCTCTTATCCAACATGTGTCATTTTCAGCCGCCCGGAAACATATTCTATGCGGCTTTGGTGATTGGTGGCTCCTTCATTATCGAAGGTGATACTGAATCTACAGATACAATTTTAACTACTTAATTGATGCAAAAGTTTGCATACTAAACAAGTATTTTGCTGTAGGTGCTTCTCTTGCTGTGGCGGTAGATGCTGTCCGAAAAGGTGCAGCCGCAGAAGGCATGACAATTAGAGACTATGTCTGGCGTGGACATGATCCGACAGCTGTTGCTGTCATGACAGAGGTCAATGCATGTTACTTTTAATATCGTCAATCTAGCCGCTTATAATGATTATAACATGCTCAAAACGAGATTGATCATCCGATTGCTGCTCGAAGTGAAAACTTGATTATAACTACTGTATATTGAGACATGTATATAGTGAATTTAATAAATGATCATCATCCAAGCTTATATTGTCTTGTGGCATGCTTCTAAAAGTAAGTGAACATGCAGGATGGTGCTGCAGTTACTGGCCTTGCAATTGCCGCTGCATCGTTAGTTGCTGTTAAATTGACAGGGAATCCTATCTATGATCCCATCGGTTCAATCATTGTTGGAAACCTTCTCGGAGTGGTACGGCATTTGCAATAACTGAAATTCGTGCAACCTGTTACACGTCTCACTAAATCATTTATGTTAAAGTCTCTTCATTTTAGATATGTTCTTTAATAATGAGACCACTCATGGCACTTCCCTTCTTTTTCGTTTAATAATGAGACATCATTATTTGTATTTATTTTGCAGGTAGCTATATTTCTGATTCAACGAAATCGACATGCATTGATTGGTAGAGCAATTGATGATAATGATATGAAAAGGGTTCTTGAGTTTTTGAAGAATGACCCGGTAGATATTTCATATTAAAAGAAAACTATTGTGACAAGGTTACACTTATGACTTACCTACTATGTTCCTGCTGTAGGTTGTAGATTCTGTATATGATTGCAAAAGCGAGGTGATTGGGCCTGGGTTTTTCAGATTCAAAGCAGAAATAGGTAACCTCACTCGTATTTTTAGAGAGAAGATTTTGTATGCTTCAAATCGCAATATCTTTTATCTATTGAAACATTTTACTTTTTTGGTGCAGATTTCAATGGGGTGATATTGGTTCAGAACTATCTCAGTAGAACTGGGCCTGAAGATTGGGCTAAGAAGGTAAGAGGCTTATTGTTTCTCTTAGAGGGTGTTTGGATTGCTTTTTCTTGTTATACAACTTAAAGATAAGCAGTTCAGAAAAATAGGGTTTAGATTTCCTTATGCTGAACTAAAAATGCTGTTGCAATTGGTTATGGTTGTACAAAGCGCTAGGCGCTAGTCGGGCGGTCGACTACTTTGTAGCTTGTAATCGGCCTAGGCCCAGGGGTAATCAGGGGTTAACCGGATTGAGTTTATATATAGTAAGTTTTGAAATTATATGGATTACATGTTGATAGTACCATAGTTTTGTTCATACGACCATAGAAATATTTTTAGAAACATTAACACAGTTCAAATACTTCAAACCGAGTTTTGTCCAAGTTTACACCAATATTGACTGAGTTTTGACCGAGTTCGATCGAATTTTTGACCTTGTAGTGAGCAATCTGCGCTTAAACGGTCATTGCCCTTGTAGTGGTAACCGTTGTTTTACAGTCAATCGAGTCTATCTTCTTCAATTAGGTTAGATGGAGGATAAAACAGTAATTTTAGTTTCATCTCAAATAAGCACTTAATAAAAATCTGCTTATGAAAAACTGCTTATCTTACTCTTAGCAGAAGCTGTTGTTTTATCCAAAGGCTTCAAACTGCTTTCTGCTAAATAGCAAATAAGAAGAATAAACTAAAGCAAATTCCTAACTCTTTTAACCCTGATATGAATATATGATTATGAATAAAAGGTTGCAAATTATTATGTGTACAGTTCCGGGATGCTGCAGAGGAGAAAGATGATGCTGAAATGCTCAAGATAATGTCATTCTATGGTATGTATGAATTTGTGCAATTATATAGTAGCATGTTTCCATTTCGTAATAGGAATCTGAAATTTAATCTATATGATTTGGATAGGTGAAGAGGTAGTTACGGCTCTTGGGAGTGAAGTTGATAGGCTTGAAAAGGAAATACAAGAAATTGTTCCTGGAATTAGACATGTTGATATCGAGGCCCATAATCCAATCATCCCTCCCATGTGAACGATGACAAATTTCATTTTTGTCGCCACAAACTTTATTTAGTATGATTTTTTGTTATCATTACTGTGTAGATGTTGATAGGTAGTTTCACAAGAGAAATAGAAAATGACTGGGTATGAATAGTTGTTCCATTCCATGGTAATATGTTCGCTTGTTAAGAAAAACTTGATTGCCTCCGGTTGAAATTATAAGAATGATATATAGTCTATTCGCAACCTAGTTTGTAAGAAAAAAAGGTTCCTCCCTTGTCTTGACAAACAGCGCCGTTTCAAGTTTGGAAAATCTGGCCGGATCAAAATTTAAAAGAAAATCTGAAGCCATATTCAATACTATATTATCGAGTACCAAACCATGAACCAGTTCTAAGAAGGATCTAAAACCGTGAATTAGATTCAGTACAGATGATAAATGTTGTTCTAGACCTTCTTGTGTACATAGATCTTTGTGTACACAGATGTAACCAGGTTTGCCATAGATCCAAGATTGTCGAATACTTAGTGCGATCCTCCTTCCCATGCAACCTGATATTATGATGGTTAACGCCCAGATCTCACATTGCAATCTTAGTTTTTCTCTGCTTATAAAATGACCTAAATGGGTCAAAAAACACTATTAATGGTTCACATATAAAATTCGTTCCAAGAACTAAAACGAGACAAATAAAAAAGTGTCGTGATACTTTATGTAAATAACCGTTACTTTCTTGCTGTATTTCCCCAAGCAAGTCGGCAACATTCCACTTCAATGTGTCGGCATACAAGGCTAAAAGACACCCAAAAAGCCTTAGAGATGCAATGCAAAAATATCAAAAGAAAATATCAAGTTAACACAAGTTGAAAGTTGTCTTTGACATGTATGCACAAGCACAAGTGTACTCGCAATCTCCTTTCTTTCAACGATTTATCAGTAGTAGGCTTGATATCTCATCATCCCGTGATCTTAATAACGGTGTATCTAATTCAAATTTGGTGTGTTACCTTTAGTACAATCCTTGCTGATTTATCTTGTTTCCATTTTAGTAAGTAGAAGTTCAATTTTTCACAAGTTTCGTTGGATTCCATCATGACAAGAAGATAATAGAACAAGTTCACCAGTGTACCAAAAAATAAAGACCATATAACTATAAATTTTTGAACACAACGTTTTACGTCACACAATTCATTGTTCCTTGCTCTATTTCATAAATATATCAAAATTCAATCTAAAAAAACAGTCTGATCAAACAATATGGTAACAAACACTTATTCCATACTGCTTGACCCGGAATCTAGCAGAAACATGAATACGCCATATGGTTCTTCTTTGATACATAACGAGAAAGATAATTTCCCGCGGAAGTAGAAGCTGAATCGTCAGGAACTAGTATTTGCGTCTTTCCTGAACCTATTCTTTTACCCGCAACATTTGCATAAAACAAGCCTGATATCGCTGGTACAAACACATCACTCTCTGCGCTTACATAAAAGTCTATCACCTTCTCGTACTCTGAAGTGTCTGACCCTAAGAACTTTTGCTTCTTTTCCATTGGCATTATCCCTTCCTGTTTTAGATGAAAAAACAGGTTATTGGTATTTTAAGAAGAAAAAAAAAAATAAATAAATAATAATAATAATAATAATAATAATAATAATAATAATAATAATAATAATAATAATAATAATAATAATAATAATAATAATAATAAAAAAATAATAAATAATAATAATAAAAAAAAAAAAAAAAAAAAAAAAAAAAAAAAAAAAAAACCCAACTAGCCATTCAATGCAGTGTTGTTTGTTATCAAGCTGAGTGAATAATATATTTCATACCTTTGTGTAAGTTTTGGGGAAGAGGTCTTTAACTGAATCAAGGCTGCTATCCCATCGTGATTGTGTCAAATATATAGCGCTATTCTTGTTAAATCCGATCTTTCTCAAAAACAATGCAATCTCTTGTGGACCATAACATTTTTTTGAACCTTGACAACCCTTTTGTTCCAACATATCGAGCCTTAGGTCAACGGCTACAAACTTACCATCTGACTTCTGGCTCAAGGTTTTCAGCCGGTCAACCATTGAGTCAACGACTTCCCGGATCTCTGGTTGTAACTCAAGAGTTCCAAACATGGCTAAACATCCCACTGTAACTTTTTCCTCTTGTTCGGTTGCACCCTTTTTCATGTTCACAGAAGGGAAGTAAGTTGCTAGTCTTATGTTTCCTTTAGTTTTAAAAACGGGGAGTATATTTTCGGCAATGTAGTCTTCGGTTACTCTATTAGGAATTCTTAAAACAGCAAGATTTTTTGTAGATATTTCGGCGGGTTGAGTTTTTACTACTTTCACCACTCCGTCTAAACTACTTACAAACTTCTCGATGTCATAAATATCTCCAAAGTTCCTGGACCATGTGACAAGCGAGATGTTAATTACATGTTAGTTGATATTAAATATATAAAACTTACTATGTTCGTCAAGAAACATCAAACACGTAAAATCCACAATAAAAGTCTTAACGCCCTTTAAAAAACACGAAAATATGTACTGCTTGTTAACGCAACAACAATACACGTAATGGTAAATGTTGGAGCCTTATTGTATATTTGCATGACATATTATACGTTATTTTCCTTTTATATAACATGCATGTCCCTTTTCACGATTAGCTTTCTTATTTTAACTAAAAATAGATGTGCGTCCTCAGGTAATGCAATCCAGAGAACACATATGAAATAACAACTATTTGACGTTATTGTATATGAAAAATATACTGCTAAAATAGACTTATATTTCCAACAAAAAAAGCAACGCACGCGTATCATAAATGAACCATAAGGGTATATAAATGGTTAAATGCCGCGACTAACCTCCAATCACCAGGTTGACTTCCCCTTATGTCTGGAATCACAAGTGTCGCCTTTAGATATCTTGCTACTACTACTGCATCCGCAATCTGATGTTTGGCAATCACCAGGGTCAAATTCAGACAAAAACACAACAATACGTGATTTTTACATGATAAACATAATGAAATTTATACCTGGGAAACATGGTATTCGGGTCCGTTGGTTAATGAGAAAGTGACATACCCCTTCGTTTCTTCTGGCTCTTCTGTTAACCGAATATATTGAAAGTGAAGTTAGATAGATATATGACATGCAATAACTTAATGAACTAGTACTAGTTTGTACTACTGACCCAAACTTGACTTAGACCAGCACTGCTTGAGATCAGTAGCGCCATCCTCCTTCCAAGAGCTGTCGCTATTGAATGCGGCACCTGAATCTTTGTTATCATCAAAATTTTGGGATCCGGCACGATTCACCTATATAAATAGTAAATTGTGTGATCAATTAGCGGGTACCTCGGGATCGAGTTTGCAAAATGATTTCGTGATTATTCAAATACTCAATTTTGAGCGTTTAGACAGTATTTAGGCAAAGACCATCTGATTCAGATTCTCGGACTATGTTTAAGGTAAAAAATAATCAGATTTAATAAAATCAGTTTAAGGGGGTGTTTGGATTGCATGATAAAATTTACTTATTTACTTTTTTTCTTTTTCTTTTTGAAATTAGTAGATTTCAGTCACAAATAATCAGATAACCAATTTGGAATTTGGATAAGCACTTCCAAACACCATCTTCTACATCATAATGCAATAAGCAAATAACCATTATAAATAAGCAATTCAAATTTCCAAACACATAAATCCACTTCAAAAAGCAATCTAAAACTCTAACAACAAACAAAGTAAAAAAAAAACAATCTTTACAAATGAGGATAAAAATTCAATCAAAACATAACCAACCAAAGTCAACCATTATACAAAACACAAAATCTTGAAACATTAAGTACTAAAAAAACCAACCATGAAACACTTGACAAAAAAAAAACACTTACATGATGTGAAATTGGAGCATCAAAATGCTGTCTTTTAATCATGTTTCCAAGCATTAGAAACATAGTAACAGTAAGAATACCAGCAACAATTTGTCTTGGATCAATACCCATTTTGTTCAGATCCAACCCACCAAATATCTATATATGATAAAAATGCAATCTTTTTGGTTGGTTCTAACAAAAAGTACTAATACCACTAATTATGATACAACATTAATGTTTTTTTTTTTTTTTTTTTTTTTTTTGAAAACAACCAAGAAAGAAAGAAAGAAAGAATGAGAGTGGTGATATGCAAAGGTTGTATGTGTTGTGTTGGATATAAATCAAGATCTATGTATGAGTTTAAGTAATGTACTAATGTGTGTTATGGTTTGTGTTTTATGTATGTATGATGAGATGGCAGAAGTTCACATGGGTCAATGGCAAATGCACATGATACACCCTTTATATTATTATCAAGAAAGATATCTCCTACCATAAACTTTAATGTTGTGACATTTATGGTTCTAAATTGTATTTATTAGTATATATGTTATGTTATCTTATATATGTGTAAATTGTAATAGTATGTTTATAGGTTTATGATTTTACTATATGCGAATTTTTATTTGTGATAATGTGTAGATTCATTGATTATGGTGTTTGGCAATTGTATCGCTAGCTGTAAGTAGGGGTGTAAATGAGTCGAGTCGAGCTGAGTATTGTCAAGTTCGAGCTCGACTCGAATACTAAAACTCAAACTCGATCGACCTTTATATTTCGAGCTCGAGCTCGACTCAAGCTCGATTATTTTTATATTTAAGGCTCGAACTCGATTAATACTCGACATATCAAGCTCAGCTCGACTCGATTTATATGAAAATTAAGTAAATATATGTACATAAAAGGGTAAAAGTGTAATTTAGTTTAAGCTCGTTAAGGCTCGCAACCTTCACGAGCAGAGTATTTCCGAGCTCGAGCTCAACTCGAAAATATACTCGAGTAGCTCGAACTCGAGCTCGACTCGTTTACATCGAGTCGATTTCGAGTAGTTTACGAGTCGATCCCGAGTAGCTCGCGAGTTGTCTCGTCTCGTTTACACCCCTTGCTGTGAGCAGTAACATTTCCCCCCTTTTTTAAGCGTTTTGTAACGTATTTGTAAGTGTAATCATAATACGTAAAACAGTCATAAATGCTACTTCATGAAATGTTGGAAAAAACATTCTGAAAAATATATAAAGTTACTTGTTGCGTGCTAAATGAGCATAAAAAATCACAACATTGAACGCTCAATCATTCTAAATGTCCTAAATGCTTTTTGTTTTATCTAAAGATTGGGTGCAAAGCATGAGGATGTATTAAATTTTTATGTCTTGTCCATTATGGTAACCAATTATAAAGATTATCTATAACGATATTGTTGTCTATTGCCAATATTAGCACCTAGTAAAAAATCATTTTGAAATTACATTGGTATGCAAATGCATTATATTATTGTGTCTTGCTAGCGAATGTAGAAAAAAAAAAAAAAAAAAAAAAAAAAAAAAAAAAAAATCTGAAGCTTTTCATATTGAGAAAATAATAGTTTGTTGCCAACGTTGTTAGAAATAAATGTACATTGGTATTAAGCTAATTTCATAGTGCTATCTTTTAATTAAAATTATGAGTATATTTTCAGCAATGTCTTAATTTCAACACACTCATTTAATAGTTTGGTTCTCTTAAATTAATTTCAAAATGCCAAACAGCTTGTTTCTCTTAAAATTAAATTTGACATTGTATTTAATCAATTTATTATGTTATGCAGTTATCAGATTTGACACATCTAACAGTAATATTTAATAAGTTTTTGTCCAAAATGTTATAATTTATTAGCAATAAGTTTGATCATAAAGGAAAACTTGTTTAACTAACTATTATTAGTATTCTTGGAATGCAATTTAAAAGTAAAACACAACAACATAAACCTTTTTAATGACTCAAATATTGAACACGCGTCGAACAAACAACATAAACGACAAATTCAATAAATCGTATAATGCAAGATACCCAAAAACTAATAATGTCAAACACATAAAAAATACGATTAAACTTCAAAACATAATGAATCCATGCAAATCATGAAATCAGATATAGTAAATGCATATTTTTATATCTCATATAAGATCACAGAATAATAAGATCGTCATAACCAAAAGTCTTGTGTACCAATGGTATAGTTGTGGGTTCAAGTTCGGCTTAAAATATGTGAGATAGTTTGTGGTTTGTATATATTTAGATTGTTAGTTGCCGTTTTAAAAATAAAGTCAGATCGTCATGTAAGCATAAATCAATTTTTCCAATAATATAAACATTTATAGACAGGTCATAAAACCTTACAACCTATGTCGGTGGACTAGGTTTTCCTAGAGAGTTAGTCATTTCATGAGTTGTGTATATAATTGTGAAAGTGTGTTAAATGCTTGGTTGGATTTAATTGGAAAATGAAAGCATGAGATGTATGAGAATGATAGTTGAATTATTATTGAGTTGAAGGGGATCTTTTGTGAATTGTGATATAAGCAAAGGTTAAAGAAAATTTTGTTAGGTCACCGACACTCTTCACATCCATACAACTACTACAACTAAAGTATCTACTTCACTCTACTACACATGATAAAAAAAATAAATAATAATGAGACTAATATCTTTCAATTTTAATATTTTTATTAACTTTAGAATATGCTTTCATAATTGAATACGAGTAGTATTTACAAGTATTGTATTGTATAGTTGCATTTTTGGCATATGTGGTGGGGTGATTTATGAAATCAAGGCAGCTAGAAGGCGTAACGATCGGAAACTAGTGGGCCCCACTTGTCTCACATCTTTTTTGTCACCCTTTGATTATGTAATAATGTCCCTCTAATTAGGATAACCATTACTTTTACAAAGGTTAATTGCTATAAATAATTAGATAACCTTGATCTTATTCTCCAATTTAAACCATATTTTGTTATCTCATAATGAATAGATATATTATAAAATTTGCTTTTAAAGATAAAACAATTTATACCGATACAAGTTTTAATTATCTTTATCTTTAGATTTACTTATATGATCGATGGCTACCGCGGAACATTGTCGCCTTGATATGCGCGCTAGATTAACAAGCTATTGGGTCAAATTTTATTATCAAATGCTAATCATCTATTTAAAAAATTTAAATCGGTTGGAAAACCATGATTTTGTGCACCTCTTTTGAGTGTCGAGTGACCTTTCTTTAAAAATCTAACTTTCGATAATGAGCACATGTTCCAGTAACTTTTAGCCATGAGTCAGGATTGAACCGAAGACCTCTTTTCCAAAAGCTCTTATCGACTGGTCAACTGAACGTTTACGATAAATTAGTGATACTATTAAAGCACTGACTTAATGGTATTAAATGAATCATTTATCTATAAGTTTTAGTTTTCACATTATTTTTGGAAAAGTGAAACCGATTACATTGTCATGCTATTAATCCTCTTGTATATAGATGTTTTGACATATATTTTGTCTTAACTTCTTCTACTATAGACTTTGAAGACACAAAGCACGCCTTTGAATAAGTAAGATAAACTATTGTCAATTTATATACTAGCTTAGTCAACTTTTAAGATAAATTAATTGTTAAATTCCAACTTCTCCATGTAAAAACAAATTGGCAGGTTTTCTGAAATCTTAAGAAAAAACCCAAGTCATTAAAAATCCTTTTTTTATTCTTATAAATCTTTTTCGTCCACTCAAACATCTTTATAGAAAATAAAGAGAAAAATCTTATTCGACTAACACCTTTTATATAACGGAAAGCATGCCGCAAATCAAGCAACTTTGAGCATCACTCAACTCCTAAAACTATTTTGTGTATAATTTTCAACTCATTTCCATTGTTTTCTACTTTAAAAATTATATAAAATATGAAGAACATCAACAAGAAAACAACGTTTCAGTCACTTCCGTCGTTTGTTCCACATACAGACAAGAGACGTGACCGAAATCAATGATCAATCCATTGAACCTTGTTTTGTCGAAATGAAGAAGCATCTGCATGTTAGGTAGGACTGTCGAGAGGAACATTTTTCTTGCGGCTAGCAGTTCCCAAACCATCTACTAAAAACTGTTAAGATACGCGGCTTGAAAGTAATTTTCTGATACGGAAAAATAAGATTTAATCAGTAACAGCAAACAGATAACAAAAGATTGTGTTTAATGTGCTTCTTTTGTTTGAAGTTGTTTCCGAGTGATAAAAAGATATTTAAGTGTTAATCAGAAAATGTGATACTCAAAATCATTTCTGATGCAACTACACCTAAACAGATTGTTTAACCCTAAACAGCCAGACTCATGGACATGAAAACACAATTATCGTATAATCACTTTTAAAACGGGATTTACAAGCAAGCAACAGGATAATATTCGCACAATAATGATTAAAGATGAAAACTAACATTCTACCTAAACAAAGCTGGAATTTGCTTTACCAACTTGTATCTAAATTGGCATAATCTTTCACCATCAATATTTCACTACATAGCTTCTTAGGTACTTGCTTTAGGTCTACTCCCTCTTGCCATGCTTGTCCTACCACAACACCAGGGCCTACATGCCGTACATATATTACAACCTCATCATCAAACGGTGACGGATGTTTCCCTGGAAATGCACAACAATTTAACCATGACAAAAAATGATATCTATCTTATATGCATGTTATGGATAAAAGTTTTACCTGGTTTTGGAAATCCTTTAGGGTACTCTTGGAGATCCAAAAGTCCAGTTCCAAATTCGTATGCTACATCACAAGGCTGCTCTGTTGACATAACTTCATTCACTTCTTTCACTTTGAAGTACAATGGAGCAAATGACCGCGATAATCCACCCAGAACTGATGCATCTGAAATCGATAACTTTCATTGAATCAGATCAATAATAAGTTGATTTAACATAAGATGGTCAACACCACAACATTTGACAACAAAAAATACAGATTCAAAAGATGTTTGGCGTTCAATAAGGTCTCAGGCTCGGCTGATATAGAAGTATAGAATATGCAAGCCAGGCTGTAGCTAGTATGGACGTGGGGTAGGCCATGGCCCGCCCAAAATTGTTTGCAAGAGGCATATACATTTCAGATAGTAAGAACAATGTATAGCCCATTGACTAATCTGGCTCACCACCCAACAACAATTTCCCACCCAAAAGCAAAATCATAGATACGTTTGAACAATTTTTTAGGTGAAACAAAGATATTACAGCTCATGCATAGGTATAACATGATGGCTATCGACTTATAAGAATAAGACTGTTTTATGTGTTAATTATATCTAAGATATGGAGTACACAACAAAGTCCTAGTAATCATGTTATAGGTATCACGTTATTCAAAGACAAAAAATAATAGAAGCGAATAAAAAACGGCAATTTTGAACATTAATGCTGTGCCTGTCAATGTAATAACATGGTATTGTACTTTAGTCTGATTTCAATTTGGGATGACCATCTTTCATAGGGGTAAAGATCTTTCAAAAGATATTAACGGAGATCTCGCAAAGTCGCAAGTTAACCGCTTTTAATGACATCTCTGTCTCAAATTAGAAAATATGCTAATAAGTTAATTAAAAAAACTGTGACGTCATCACTTTATAGAGTAACTGGGTCAAATAATAATACTATATCAGAACTCTTTAAAGTTGGGTACATTGGATCAAATTTTGAACCTACGTTACCCTTTTTGGGAATAGACAAAGTTTGTGACCCCAAATGGTAAATAGCAATCAAACTAGTGTACCTTACCGTTTTATGCAATTTATTAAAATTTGATGTGACTTTCAATGTTGCAAAAAGTTACAAGTACAATTATGCACATGAGTACAATAATAGAGAAATTACCAATAATTCTTCCAAAAGTTTGACCATCCTTGCAACAGAATAAAGCCTGGCATACAACCATCGCCGATCCCCAACAAAAGAACGATAAAGATATTAATAATATTATTCAAAAAAAATGAAAAACAAAGAAAGAAACAAGCCCTGCAAAAAATTAATCAGATATGCAACTGAAACTGCTAATGGAACAATGAACTAACCGTTTCGAAGTAGTTAATCCAGGCTACAGCCAAGGGCCCTGTAACAAGCACAATGGCATAAAAGTTACGCAAGAAAAAGTAGTAAATATGTTTTTGTTGTGGATAATATGAAATCATAGATATCCAGAATTATTAGCTATTCACTTTAACATACAAAACTGGATTAAATTTCGAATACAAAAAACATATAAGCTGACCATGCATGTGTTGGTGTTTATGTGGTAACAAAGACGGTTGTATGAGTTATTCACTTAGAGGTGTACACCTGATTAGATAGTGTGCATCATGCCAAAGGAGAAGTGAAAACCCTAGGTTCGGCAAAATGAAAGCAAACAAAGTAAATTTATATCACCTCTAATCAAGGCCTAAATCACTGCCAAATATATCAATGATATAATCTAATTACACAATGAAACCCTACTGGAGGCTATGGATTAATACTCACCAAGTATTGATCATGCTAAACTTGCTTAGTTGCACATATATAGTTGACCTGACATTTCCATAGGGGTTTCATTACAAATTTGTAATAAAAAAAGTAAATTAACTTACTACTTTTACATAAACCGCTCCTCAAAGGTATATGAAAGTTGTCTTAAACGCAATTTCAGCACATATGGGAGAACAAGCATAGAATTTGCCAATTTCACTATTTCAATCAACAAGATGGAGCTTGAAAGGCATGCTCGCAAAAAGGGTCATGCCAACCTTAAACGTCATGTGTTCTAACCGCAAGATACTAAAGGTAGACTTCGTAGATTAAATCTATCTTTCTTGGTTTGATGAGTATACATAGTGGTTGCAATGTCTAGTATAAAGGAAGCATTTGCGTTATCTTATGTTGTTATCTAAAGCAAATATAAGATATAAGGAAAAGGTGAAGAGAATAACTATGTATAAGTTAGTTATAACCACCTCAATTTAGAGACAACACCAAGATCTTTACGATGTTGAGGGCTACACAATATGACCTTTTTTGATAGTGTCCAAGTATGAAAAACAAAAAAACAATCTATCACGACTACTTTAAATAAACAAAGTAGGTTGATCATAATAAACAACAACAACAATACCCAATCCCGTATGCACGAGGTATGGGAGAGGTGGAGTGTAGACAGATCATACCCCTACTTTAGGGTAAACCCGAAAGTAGGGAGACTGCTTCCAAGAAGACCTCCGGCAACATCTACATTCAAAACGAAACAAAAAAATATACTTTTACAATCATACCGGCTGAAAACAACAAACAAAATACATTGCTATTGTATCAATGAATTTGAGCTCCCACGTCATATTTGAGCTTAGATCACTTCGTTAGATAAACATCTTAGGATGGTATAGGAAGGGCCACAAAAATATTGGTTAAATTACGTATGTCGGATAAAAAGTACCTGGATTTTCTAGAGTAGCATGAACATAGATCTCTCTTTGTTTACTTATTTTCTTATTATAGTTTTGGTCATTTTCAAGGGATCTCTTAAGCAGAGGATATAAAATTTTAAGAGTTACCTTGTTGTAAGCAATTAACATAAACAAAAAGGGCATTTGGTCTAGTGGTATGATTCTCGCTTTGGGTGCGAGAGGTCCCGAGTTCGATTCTCGGAATGCCCCATTTTTCATTTATAAACAATGAATTATTTTATATATTTTTATTAAGTGCCACTATTTTGTTTAATTTGATATTCTAGCAAGTCAACTCCAGACTTTGGAAATAGATCTACTACTAAAGTGATATTATATAACCCAACCATGTGCTTGCAGATCTAGAGATTATGCCGGTAAATTCAACTAGTGGGTGCTTCTATTAATGAGTAGAAATCATAAGACAGCGCAGCTCCATTACTGGAATAAACAAAAGTAGCATCTACTCTTAGGAACCAAGATGATATGGCTGCATTACCATAGATTATATTACCAAACCTACAGATCAGATCAAGAACAGATGATAGTATATTGTTGCTGAAAATGCCCTTCACATCACAAGTTACATGTCTGATATCTCACTATTTTGTTACAAGTGTTTTCAGAAGTTTCAAGTTCAATCTTAAAACTAAATAGGGACATACATTTTAAAGTCAGGGATAGCTAAGGTGATTTACTTCCAGGAATCTTTTATCTCAACCAAAGTGTAATTTACAGCATTCTATGCTACACTCGTATATTGATATTCCCAAGGTTGTTCAAGCATTTAAAGACTTTTGGGCATATGGGAGGGATGCTAGGCATTTCGGTCATGGAAATGAACCAAGTAGTTCAATCTTTTCAAAATAATATATCATATCTAACCATAGTGCTGGGCATTCATGTCAAAATCAGTAGAAGCATCTGCAGTTCTGAACAGGGTATGCGATATTTCAGTATGATAAATTAGATATAAATGTCTACGAGCTTTAATCATAAAAACCAGCACGTGAAGTTGATCGTTGCCAAGATTCTTAGTATGATAAGTGCCGAGAATGTGATTTATCAGATCACAAATTACACACTATCATTACATCTACTAAACACACATATACATATACATTGATGCATAAACATGTGGTCAGCATAATAATTCTTTGTATGTGTTGCCTCATCACTATCTTCTCTTAAGTATTCTCAATTGTTTCAAATTTTCATAACTAAAAGAAGAGAAGTATTAACTATGTGTCCTTATCACACACAGATGCAACTTCCCGTTGTTAAAGCTTGGGAGACCTATATATCTTATCAGTTGACGTGTTTTTAGTGCTTTCTATTCTAAGCTATGCATATCCTGATGTTCCTAAGTTGTTTGAATTAAGCAATTAAAGACTTTGGCTTTTGGAAGAGGTGATAGGCTGCCATTTGATGTGATCGTTTGTACATCCGAAAAATTGAGTTTGGGTCATAAAATTGAAGCAAGTAGTTCAGTCCCATTTCATGAAGTTAACTAAAGCTGTCAAGTCATGATTCAACCAGAATGACAGGAAATAAAAAGAGACATATGAAGCAAGTGGGCATTTGGTCTAGTGGTATGATTCTCGCTTTGGGTGCGAGAGGTCCCGAGTTCGATTCTCGGAATGCCCCTTTTTTGTCTAAAAAATTAATAATTTAATGTATTCTTATGTATTTTTTAATGTGTAGCTATTTCTTTAATTGGATATTCTACCAAGTCAACTCCAGACTTTGGAAACAGATCTACTTCCCAAAGTGATGGCATAATGTACCCCAAGCATGTGATGCAGAGCAAAAAATATCATGTCAATAAATTCAACTAATGGCCGCTTCTACTAATATGCAGAATTTTTATACGACAACACAGCTTAATTACCAGAATAACCAAGATGGTGAAAAGATGAAATCCGGATGGCTGCATTACCACAACAACTGATCAAAATAGATCAATACACTACCAAATCTAAAGATCAGAACAACAGCATCGCTAAGAATGCGTTATTTTCAGATAACAAGTCACATCACGATCATTAAAACTACGATACATATCTTTACATATACATTAATACATGAACATGTGGTCAATATAGTAATTCTCTATATGTGTTGCTTTTCAGACTATCTTCTCTCAAGTGTTTTCAAAAGTTTCAAATTCAATCTCAAAACTAATAAAATACATAAATATATAGCATTTGTCCTTATTACAGACATAAGGAAATCTCCAGTGTTTATGTTAGGGAGGCCTAGGGTGATTCACTTCCAAAGATCATTCATCTCAACCAAAGTTTTTATTCTTAAGCATTGTGTTCTATACTCTATGCTACGCATATCCTGATATTCCCAAGGTTGTTCAAAGTAGCATTCAAGGACATTTGACTTATGGGAAAGGCGATAGATTTACATTTCACTTAATCACATATGTACAACTGAAAGAGTGTCTGGTTCATGAAAATGAACCAAGTAGACAAGCAACTCGCTCTGTTCATATATCATATTCAACCATGGTACTCAGCAGAGGGCACTCATGTATAATGGATGAAACATTTCAGTATAATGGATGAAACAGGTTTTGCAATATTTCAGTATAATGGATGAAACATGTATATTGTATGTCTACGAGCTTTGTAAATATCATAAGCACACTTTACACAACAGACACTAAACACTTTATTTTTTCACACTTAGTAGCCTCAATCTGCAGTAAGTTTAAAGCAGTGACATTGCACCAGAAGAATAAACAGAAAACTGGATTAGCTATAGGCAGAAGCACATTGATCCCTGATGTAACAGGCTTTAAAGTTTAAACAGTTGTGCACTTCATGAAGATACCAACGAACTTGTGTATTCGTGTTTCAACCATGGTGATAAGAAAAACAAATAGAGACAAGTAACAAGTGGGCATTTGGTCTAGTGGTATGATTCTCGCTTTGGGTGCGAGAGGTCCCGAGTTCGATTCTCGGAATGCCCCATTTTTTTAAAATTATTAATCATTTTACAAAAACTTTTTAGGGTCCACTATTTTGTTTAGTTGGTATTCTACTATTAATATAAAATAAAGTCAACTCAAGGATTCTGGAAACCACCTACTTATTTTAGTAATATTATATGACACAAACATGTGCTTATAGATCCGAAAAAAATAAGTCTGTAAGTAAACTCAATCTCATGGGTACTTTTACTAATGTGCAGAAACCGTGAGAACTTGAAATTCATGAAAAGCGTATGTAACTTCATTACCAGATTTAGCATATTTAGATTCACTACCCCTTGTCAAGATTTTGTGAGAAGATACCAACTACATTACCAGAATAAGTAGAATCATATACCAACACATCATGGTAATTCATTTACCAAACCTTTATGTGATCATAATGAATGTGTGATATAGTATATTGTGTTGCATACGAGATATGTCACAAACGAAGACTACATAAACTGGTTTGTTTAGGTGTGCCCATATAAAAATATTACTTTTGTCTGTATTAAAATTACAATATAGCCTAAAAACATAAGTAGAAACTAAGGTGTATCCGTGAACACATCTTGGACCTTCCTAGAAACTCTCGTGCTGAATACTAACATTCATTCATTAACTGGACATTTAGTACTATTCTTGTATTTATCTAAAACCTATCAAACATCAGCTAATAATGTTCTTTTTGGATCAGAATCAACTCAAAGGATGAAAGATCGGTTGGAATCCCAACAACACGATTCACGACAAGGTGATAGTCAACCTTAATATGTTTTGTTCTCTTCTGAAAGACTTGGTTGTTAGCTATGTGAATAAGTGATTAGTTATAACAATAAAGCCTAAGTAAAGACACCAAAAAGCTTCCTACCAAAGTGATCTCACTAGATACATTTCCGCAGGACGATATTTTCTTATTTCTTACAAAATAACATGTGGTAAACCTCTTGGCTCTTGGAAGATATCACCCCTAATTTAGGCCTAACTTACTGCCAACTATGTGAAACACTACAACAATATCAACAAAATGAAATGCTTCCGGAAGCTAACTAAAATAGCAGTACTGTCCCTTCCTTACACGAAAACTCCAATTTAATTGTGTTTAAGTCTGGTCAAATTACCTCCATTTGTTCTGCAGTGCCAAAATTCAAGCAACTTTGAATCAGCTTTGCCCGAAAACAAGCTAGACGCGCTTTGCTTTGCCAACTTTGGATTATCATACCTTGTGCCCGCTACCTCCCAAGCTCTCGAAATAAGTCTGAAATATTCCCAGCCAAAAATCAATAAATAGAAAGTATTTTCAACAAATTAAACGACTTTATACCAAGCAATGTTGAGAAAGGTATAGTTGAAACATGACAAACTTCAATGAAAAAGACCTGGGATCGAGCAAGGCCAATAAACGATGTCTCCTTTCTTCTGGGATGTCACCTATTTTTTTCCTGTTAAAATAAAATAAACGGCAAACTAAGACTATTATCTCAATGTTCGATACACTAGTGAATTCAATAAAAATGCAACTGAGCTATAAACACATTCAACTAAAGAAGAATAAGTTGAGCAGTGTTAGGGCACGGTCTACATGTAGACATTGAGTATTGTTGGTTTTGCATAGCTTCCTAATGGAAATTGGCAATGCATTACATATTAGTGGAGGAACTTGTAATTGTTTATATATGAGCTCGAAAAATCAAATTAGCTGATTCTGGAATACCTCAATTAGGGGGTATTTGGGATAGCTTATTAAAATAATATCTGCTTATTGTGTTTTCATTAAAAAGTGTTTGGGATCAGTTTTCCAAACTACTTACCTCTATATGAGTGAGTATATGACTATAAACAAGTGTGAGATAAACAGGTTATACTTAGTTTGGGAGTTGCTTTTTCAATTGCTGTTTTGGTTCATTTTAAGCAGTTGCAATAAACAATCCTAAACACCCTTTATACCACATAGGCATCACCGAAAGATCACGAAAACTGTCATACCTAAAATCACTATAACTTTTAACTGTCAATAAAATCATATATGTCAAGTAATCTAAGAAATGTGAGGATTTTCTCATGCTGACAACTAAAATCTCAATACTCAACCCGAATACATCAAGGATAGTTGAAATGTATTAGTTTATCACACCAAAACGTAACTTACTTTCACCGTATTTTACCAGGGTGAAGTCCCTTTTACCCCAAAAAAACTTACTTTCACCTTCTATCTATCTATGTACGAATAATTATTTAATGGTCATCGTAAGTCACATACTTCAAAACTTTACCATTATTCTCAAGTAACCTTCTCTAGCATCTAAAATGGTTGTGGACTTCTTGTTGTTCAGTTGTTGTGCCACTTTTATCTGTTACAAAAAGCTACTTATACCTAACTCGGTACATGTTTGGTATAGCATACTTTCAATAATCAGTTTATTCAAACCAGTGTTGTAAAAAAACTCGGCCTAGGCGGTGACTAGGCTGCGTCAATCTTCCCTTTATACTTGGGGTTTCTTTTTTGTTCGCACTATAACAACTCCATACATTCTCAGTATTCTCACTAAAACTTATTATTGCTTATTTGAAGTCACGGAAGTATGGTCATATGGTCATACGTGGTATTATTTAAAAATTTATAAATAGAAAAATCCAATCACACTAGTCCCCGCCTAGGCCGATAACTAGCTAGAAGCGCCTAGCGATTTTTGCAACATTGATCCAAACACGCAAAACCGCAATAAGCCAAACATCCCCATACACACAATTTTGGCGCAATTACTATCAAACATGAAGAACCCAAAACTATAAAATCATTATACTAATAACATAAGCAAAGACAAGAGGATAAAAAAAACAAAGAAATTTTTATACCAAAGATAAGCCGCAGGGTTATAGGAAGTGGGGTCCAAGGGAACAAGTTCCTTAGGAGGGTCAAGAAACGAAACAACATCCCTTTCATCGTAGTAGGATATTTCACCACCAGGAAGCACCTGGTACGGCTTATCATCCCATGGTGACACGTGCGTTGCATTCACTTTCTGCCTGTTAACTGAACTGGGTCCATACAGTTTTTTCCGTTTTGTATAGAGATGGACCCCACATGGTTTAAGGTAATTTACAGGTTTAAGTTTGGAGTTAAATTCATGGTTTGGGTGTAGTGAAGAAGAAGACGAAGGGTAGTAGGAGCTCATTTTTTGAGTTTCTGAACTCAACTGAACTGAACTGAACTCAGTTGTATTGGGCCGGGTCAGTTGAAGGGTTTGGTTTGGTCAGGCCCGAGTCTATTGGCCTTTTGGGCTAAGTTTAGAAATTTTTTGCTTGTCTACAAGAAAAAGTTTATCGTCTAATAGATTATTCGAGTATAAACAAAGTATTAACAGTTTGTTGTGCACAAGTTGATAAAGTTTGTTCGCGTATATTGATTGCGGTATTTCTTGGCTATTTTAGCACAAAAGGTCAAAAACTAAAAATTTTGCTAATTCTTTTAAGTTATAATCTGATGAGTCTGGTTCATATGTTACTCTCTAATAAGGGTGGAAATGAGCTGAGGAGATTGGTAAAAAGCTCGAACTATCTAAGCCTGAATGAGCTCGGGCCCGAGTTTGAGCTTAAGTTTGGACTCATTTAATAATCGAGCTCGAGCCCGAGCTTTATATATAAAGCTTGATTAGGTTCGCGAGCCTAAACGAGCCTGTAAAAACGTAGAGGGGAGGGGGTGAATACGTTTCAGTTTAAAACTTAAAATCTTTTGTATCAAATTCCCGATCAAGTATGACTAAATATAAATAGTAGTTATGTCACTCATAACAAATATATATGTCACGTAATTACATGTATATAATGAATCACATAAACATAATTATAGTGCGAGGTTAATAGTATTAAGCTACTTCGGATTGCATTGGGGACAGTCCTCAATATGTACGGACGGTCCCATATATATTTGGGATCGCTGCCCTAATTAAGGGACCGCCGTCAGTGGCGAGTTTATGACATGTGATGAAGTTTTCATATGTTTTGCATTTTTAAGTTAGCTAGTTAGTATCACAAGCATGGTCGCAATACACGCAACAAGCCACACAAACTTAAATGTAATAATGCAAGTATAAAAGTAAAGATAAATGCAAGAATAGAAAGTAAAGAGATGGGAAGAGAAAACGCAAACCGGACACGATGATTTATAGTGGTTCGGCACGAGCACCTCTTCGCCCTACTCCACTCCCCGAGTACCACACTCGAGAGTTACTTCACTAGTCAACAAGCTCCATTATGGCAAAACAAACCATACACCAAAGCTTACACCGATTTAACCACACTAAGCGGAATGTCAAGTCCTAATCCTAGCTAGAACTAATCTACAATTCTACACACAAGCTCACATGGCCACACGGACGATCACCCCGTCCACTTGAATCATCGCCCAATCCAAGTCTTCACGGACCTTCACCCGATCCTAGTCTTCACAAGGATGATCACCCCGTCCCAATCTTCACATGAACGATCACCCCGTCCTAATCTACACACGGATGATCACCCCGTCCTAATCTACACACGATCACCAATGGACGTACACACCGTCCTAATCTACACAATCACCTACGGACTTACACTTTGTCCGGATTTACACTTACACACTTAATCACGACTCACACACAAGTCGGATACACTAATATACAAGAATAGAGTTTAGAGGAATAAGATAATCGTAACACTGGTTACGTGTGTGTGTGGACTACATTATTAACACTTCGATTCTTGACGACTTCTAGTATTCTTCTCTTGCACTTGAGATAGAGGATGATGGGATCACTTATAAACACATACCAAAGAGTTATAGTGATCAAAGAAGAAGAAGGAAATAATAGAAAATTTTTGTGCAAAGAGGCTTGGTTTTTCTGAGAAAAAACAGTGCAGTATTTATAGGCACCAGGAGGAGCGGGGACGGTCCCTTAAACCTTGGACGGTCCCTTATATATATAAGGGACCATCACCTATTTACGGGACCCTCCTGACGGACGCTCCTCTTTTTGTCTTTTAGTGGTGAAAATTTATCTAATTTAGGCGGGAAAAATAGTTGTTGGCAATTTGAAATTCAAATTTATTTTTCTTTAAAACATTTCTTTATAAATACAAAAATAATTTGTCTAACTTTTTATTTTTTTTATTTTTTTTAATGTTTTGTCACATTTATAAAATGTAAGGTTTAAGGACAAAAATATTTTCTTTGGTCACTTAACAAAATTGGTATAGAGTTTGTTCATACCTTAAGTGATGTATACTTGAGCTGTCGAGAGATGTTGATGCGTTCCGACATTGATGATTTGTGTAAACGAGTAACTTGTTCACTTTACGTTATGTATTACAAGTTACATGTTTGTTATTATTAAAAACATGAAGACACTGTATAGATTAAACGTCGTAACGTTTGTGTTAATACAAATAAACCTTGAAAACGTTTATTTATATTTTACGATCTTCTAATATTTTGTTGATAACAAACGTAAAATCATTTTAATGAGATAGATAAAATATGTAAACACTTTTAGCCAAAAGCTTACTAAGTTATTTCATTAAACAAACCTTAGACACATTTAGTTAAACAAGTTTACATAAAACAAAAACCATTTTATAAAAACACTTAAGTAAACTAGTTACTTACATTTTATAAAATACATGTTTCTTGAAAATTAACTAGGAAATACTTGGACTGTCCATGACCCAAAAACCAAGCCCATGACCCATGGAGCTTGATCCATAACCCATAACCCATTTGCATGACATCATGCATGACTTCATAATGGGTAAAACCCATGACCCAAAGTCCATAACCCATAACCCAAAGTCCATGACCCATGACTCAAGATGTCTTTGACATCATTCATGACATCACTTGATCCATGGACCTTAACCCATAACCCATAACCCAAAACCCGGAATTGTAACCCAAAATCCGAACTGGTACTACCAGATACTTGGATCCCTTGGATCACTGATTGAGCCTGAACCACCTAACTTATATTGACCAAATAATGGTTAACAAAGTCAAATAGCTTAGATCAATACTCCGGGTAATATAGGGTTTCCCCGGGTCGTTAAGTCCCGACGAGGTGTGGATGGCATTCAAACGGCTTTGTGATCGGGTGAATTTGGATGAAAAGGGGTATAAAAGGGTTTCAATAATTACACTAAGGAAATACGAGTGAGAACGATTTAAACAAACTATATTAACGATAACGCGAAACCTAATAACCTAAAACGTAATCTAAGAATTTAAAATCAGAATTTGCTTATACGTAAGCAGAAAAATTAAGCCAAACGGCTTAAATAGAAGCTATCACTTTATTTATGTTTTTTGGTTTTTCTTATTTTACAAACTACTTTTACAAACGTAACCTAAATTTAAAAACGTGAAAGTTATTTAAATAAAACGCGAGTTAAAATTAAAATAAACGCGAGTGCGCAAAATAAAAAGTGAAATTCAAGCTACGTTAACCCTACGGACATGAAAATTATATTTTTACGATCCTAACGATAAAAGAAAATTTAAAAAAAAAAAGAAAATTATTTTTTTGACTTTTTAATTATTTATTATTAATTAAATACTAATTAAACTAAATATAATTATAAAAAATACTAAACTATTTTTGAAAATTACAAAACTTTTTCTAAAATTACTTAATACTATTATAAGGCTAAGAAAAATATAAAAGTGAGGAAAAGCTTATAAATAAGCAGAAAAATAAGCTGCTAAGCTTATTAAGCTTAAAAGAGATTGAGTACTATATAAACAAGCATAGAAAATATAAACACTAAGTAAGCCCTAGCCCAGATGGTGCACCCCCTTGGTCTGGGGTTGACCAAGTCAACCCTAGAGGTCCAGTGTTCGAACCAGGCTAATGACCCTTTTTACAAAACATTTTTATTTTTGATTTTCTCTTTACCAACATACTATAACAACAAAATAAGATAACTTTTATAAAGACAAACTTATTGAATCACAAGAATAAGCTCAGTAGGGCTTATATACTCCAACAGTTTAGCTTATGGGCTAGAAAATGAGTTTCAAGCTCAAATACTCACAACAAGCTACAAGCTAGGAAAATAAAATGAAAACAAGTTTAATGAGCTGAGATTAAACTAATTGGACAAGAAAGAAATACAAAATAAGCTTAAAGAGACAAATAAGCACTTTAGCTTAGCTGAAAACCACACAGGTCCAATGGCTTGGTTTTAGCACTTGGTGGGGCCCACCTGGGTGATCCAGGGTCCAAAGTGAGGATGGAATTTAAAAGCTAGCCAGGGGAGCTTTTCAAAAAGCTCAGGGCCAAGCCCTGGGGCCCACTTAACAAGCTATTGAGATCTATGGGAAGTTGGGAGGTTATGGCTGATGTGGGGTTTGTTGGGACAGGTTAAGGGTATGCAGGGCTGTTGTGGGGTTTGCAGCCCTAGAATAAGCCACCCAGATTGAACAATAAGCTAAATTGAGTTAATGTTATCCTACTAACTAACTATAAAGCTTAAATTAGAACCTCATTATCACTTGGCAATGGCATATGAACTCAGACAAATGAGCTTGGAGCAGGGCAGATAAGTCCTAAATGGATGCAAGGCAGAAAAACTCAACAAGCTTAAATAAGCAATTAAGCCTTCATAAGCTTGAACAGGCTGATAAACAACAATAATAACAACTAGCAACAACAAATTCAATAGCAAGACATAGCATTTTAATGAAATTTACAACCTCAGCTGCTACAGAGATAACAACAGACATGGGGAACTAAGGCGTCACTAGGAGGGGTAAATAAGCTAGGCTAATAAGCTGGAAAGTGCAAACCACTCATGGATCTAACAAGTGGACCTAACAGGGTTCCCAAAACAACAATAATCAAGGAAATTGGTAAGCAATTGAACAAGTTGTGGTGCAATGAAAAACAGACAAAACTGCACAGGTCCTGGGTGCAGGGCAAAAATCTCACAACTGCCTACTTTAAACCAAGTTATAAGCTCCAAAAAAATAATCTAGAAATTAAACTGAAAATAGTCCATGAAACACAAGCTAGCAAAGATTATAAATCCAAAATACCATAAGCTGATTCCTAAACATTAGAGCAAGAAAAATCTCCCAACTTTTGTAAAAACTGACAAAACAAGAAATTTTGACTTTTGATGTTTCTTGTAAAGTTTGACCAAAATGGATTTAGATTGCATCAATTCAACTAAAAATGAACCTATAAGCTGCAATGAAGGTAAATAAACCTTAGTGAACCTATAATCTAACAATCTTAGCAGAAATCAAATGTCACAGCACAAGAGGTTCCTCAGATTCAAAAATTATGAGCAAGTTTTGACTTTCTGATATTAGGCTTGAATTTCTAATACTTCCTATGTCTATTTTAGTACCTAAGCAGTTTATGGAAACCAATGAAATGTCAAGAAACCAGCTAGAACTCTCATCAATCACATTATCCAAACACCCCCTTAAACACAGATTCAAGGGGATTATGAAGCAATCCAAGAGATTAAACTAAGGAACTATTAAATTAACACCAGCTAAGCATAACTGAGCAATAATGAACAACAAACAACTACCTAGCCTACTCAAAACAGATTATACCAAAATAATATAGAAAATTCTTACAAATTTATCCAAAGCTCAGTCAAGGTTGAACAAGAACTCAAACTACCACCCTATAGCTTCCCAAGAAGCTCTAAACCATGCTTCACAGGTTATTTTCTTCCTCTTGTGATTATTTTTGATTTTCACTGATTTTTCCTATTTTTTTTTTATTTTAGAGATTTTGAGTTACAATGAACCACAATAAGATTTTTGAGTTAAAATAGGCTAAATAGACTTATTACAAGTTAATGATACAGAAAGTAAACCATTAGAACCTTTTATAAGCTAATATGAGAATTTAAGCTAAAATTCAAAAGTGAGATATTTAGAGAACAAATGATTTATTCATCTGCTGAAAAATGAAAACACAAGGTTTCTTGAAGCTTAAAATTACAATTCTTAACTAAAATTAAACACTGGAAAGCAATCTTTAAAAATTACAACATTTAAAATTATACTAATGGTTACAAATTAAAATTAACTACCACCCTTTTCTTCTCTGCTTCTGGCTCCTTAAATCCTCAACAATTAGGGTTTTGTGGGCCCTATGAGCTTTTCCCATCATTCATCTGGTCCATTGGATGGAAGAAAGCAATCCTGACCCTCAATTTACTTTTGGCGGGAACCTTGAATTTGACAACTTGGGGACCTGGTGATTTGGCAGGGGAGGTTTTTGTTGGTTAGTTGTTGTTTGGAGGTGTAAGGGTGTGGGTTGAGGTTGAGTGTGACAGAGGAGGTGATGATGAGGGGGGTGAGCTGTGGAGTAGCAGGCAAGTGGGGGTGAAGAGGGGAGTGGGTTTGACTATGGTGGTGTTTGTTTGACCGTGGGTGGTTTTTAATATAAAACGGGGTAAGGGATTATTTGGGAGTGGGCTTTTGGAAGGTTGGGCCAAGAAAAGGTTTGTGGTGGGCTGTGGGTATTTGTATTTTTGGATCAGAGGTGGAAATGGATTTGGTTTTTTTTTTTTTTGTTGGGTTTAATTAACAAAAAGTCCAATTGGTAAATAATAAATCACAAGGACCATTTTTGTAATTAATGAAAAGTGAGGGGCTGAATCTACCATCTTTCCCATAGTTATCACAAGGGTCAAAATTGACAACTTAAATATCCCAGGGACCCAAAGTGTGATTTTTCTAATGTTAAATTTTCCGGCGACCAAAACTGCCCAGTTGCCAAAGTTGAGGGTTTAAACTGCAAATACTCAAATTTTCATAACCAAGGATCAGTTTTGACAAGCTTCAATAGTTCAAAGGTCACAAAAGATATTTTCCATATTTTGAAATTCCCAGGGACTAATTTTGACAATTTCTGAAAGTTCAGGGGCCTTTTGTGTCAATTTGGATTTTGAGGGACCAAATGTGTAATTTTCTCAAACTTTTCACCCAAAGTCTAAATTTGATAATTTTTTACTTTTAAAAACTTTGGGTTGACTTTTCTTTCATTTAAAACCTCCAGGGACTAGTTTTGCCAAATTTTGAAACTTGAGGGACTGAAACTGCCAATTGTGCAAACTTTGTTCGTTTTTCATTTGTTTTTAAACATTTTGCATCTAAAACGTATAAAACACAATTTTGGAATATTTTTAGTATTTTGATGCATTACTGAGTGTTTTTGGACGTTTTGGCAGTTCATATAAGACAAAAATGATGAGTATTTATACACTCATCAATCCCCCACACTAAACTATTGCTAGTCCCTAGCAATCTTTTGAGAAAAACTTGATGGATTTTAAACTCTTTACCAAAAGCCATCACTTCTGGAGTAGCCAGGTGTAAGAACTGTGGCACACCTGATAACCGTGTGATTTTGAGCAAACCACCAGCTGTCAACGGATTTGAGTAGTCTTTACCAAAAGCCGTTTGCTTCTGGACTAGCCAGCTCTTGATGGAATAGTCAACATCTTGGTGAGCTGATTACCAATTATGGATTTTCCACGGCCTTTACCACAAGCCATAATCTTGCGGGCTAGCCAACTCATTTGTTTTCGGGGAGTTGATGAACCATACAATTTTGGGCAAATTGCCAGCCATAAACGGATTTGAGATGTCTTTACCAAGAGCCGTTTGCTCCTGGACTAGCCAATCCCTTTTGTTGCTTAGACAAGGCGGACTGATTACCACAAAAATTTTGAGCTTTAGTGAAAAATTTTTGAAAATTTTGGTCAAAAACGGGGGTACTATATAGTAAAATGTGATAAAATTCGCTTGAATAGCGAATACCCCCCCACACTTAGCATGAATATTGTCCTCAATATTCAAAATCCCGGCGATTATGCCGACATTTTGAACGTGAAAGGGCAACATTACAAGCTGAGCGTGGAAAACACCATTTTGAATTTTCACTTCTTTTGTAACCATAGCATGGGGGACTCCCCCACACTTAGGGTGAAAACCTTATAAGCATGCTATTGTTTTTGTTTACCGAGTCGCTAGCGTGACTCGACCCCGAATTCATTTGTCCTTGGGGAAGCATGATGTGGAGAAAACAATCTCACTCGGACTTTCATTCAAGATGTTTGGACAAACATATGAAGCACGTGAAAGTTCCACACCGATGAGATAAGTGCCCAGCTCAAGATAATGATACATGAAAATGCCAGGATCAAATATAATGTCTTCATTCCCGAAGGAGTGAAGAACAGGAGATGTCACCCTGTAGGTGAAGAACAGGAAGAAAACCATGATGAAAATCTTTATAAGATTTTCTTCCTCGAGATCAGGCTCCGTAGCCTGAGTTTGGATTTCAAAGGGTAAGCTCGTAAACAACCCGGGAGGGTGGGTGGGAATTTGCAAATCCTCATGATTGAGAGCATCTCCCCCCGGGCTATCAAACTGATGAGCGAGTTCACCGGAGAACTCCTCATGAAGAGAATCATTCACAAGATGTAAATCTGTGAACTCATGTTCCATTGTGGACTCATCACAATCCTCGTCAAAGATTTGATTATTAGAAATCGTAGTGAATTCAGAATCGAATTCAAATAGAGGATTGGTGAGAGTCGTATCGAATGTTTCGGGAACGAAGAGATTATCATTCTCTTGTGGACTGTTGGGATCAGAAGTGAGTGACGGATCATGATATAGGAGACTTTCAATTTCTCCCAGATTGGCTTGGAAATCGAGGAGACCATCATCACTTTCCAATGAAAGTGGATCGATGTGAGCAAGTTCATCAGCGAACTCCTCAAGAAGTTGATCAGCATCAGTTTGTGGAACTGATACCTCAACATACTCGATGTCTCCATAAGATATACAATCATCGCTACAATCTGAGAAAGTCTCAAATTGATCTTTAGGACACTCAATAGGGGAAGGAATATCACATATATCATCCAAAGTTCCCTGTGACTCTCTTGGGATTGGAACAAGGATCTCAACACTAGACTTTATGAATTCGTCGGATTCCTTCGCAGGAATAGTGTCAAGATGCTCGTCCCCCATGATCAAAGAGTGAGTGTGAACTTCAGGTGTGATAGCAGTTGTTTGAGATGGAATCTCAACTGCTGGGGTATCAACTGATGAACTTGAAGTTTTATAAAATTCAAGGATGTCAAGTGTATCCTCATCATCACTGTCATCAGGAATAAAACGGAACAAAGAGCTAGACTTGGCTGCTTTTTCTCTTGCAATGGATTCCCGAATAGATTTTTCATATTCGTCTTGGGAATTTATTCTAGCAGCCTGCTCTTCAGCAATCAATTCTTCCATGGATTTTTGATGAGTATGTCTTTGGGCAAAGTCGTCAACTAAACCCTTAAGCTCATCAACGATTGTCATCAGATTTTGCATTTCTGGAAGAAGTGCTTGATTCATATCGTACTGTGGAGGTTGGTTGTAATAGGGTGTGTCAAAATTGTCACAAGGATATGGATTACCCGTTTGACAATCTGAGCTGAAGTGTGGACCTCCACAGTAATCACAACAGTTAAACTGATGTGGCTGTGGGTTGTATGTGTTTGAGTTATAATTGTTATCAGGAAACTGCTCATAGACAAGCGTGTTTCCCGATTGACAATCGGAACTGTAATGTGAACCACCACAGTACTCACAACAGTAAAACTGCTGAGTATCATGGTGTGGTAACTGATGGAATGAATCAGTCGTGTCATGGTAGGAATAGGGATCTTGGTTATAGACAGACCCGTTTCCCGACTCAACCATGCCACAACTGGGGCAATTGCCACCATTATGAAGATTACCACACCATTGGCAAACCAGAAGGTGTGGGTGAGACATAGAAAGAATCAAATGTGTATAGAGGGTGAGGAAATGAGAATCAAAAGGGTAGGAGGGTAAAGATGATTATTTTTGGGTTTTTGGAAATACATTTTGTACAAATGAGAAAGAAAATGTTTTTGTGTTTTTTGTGTTCGTTGAAAACTGAGTTTAAAAAGTTTTCGGGAACGGTTTTGTTTTGAAAATAAGAAAATATGAACAAGGGATGGATAAATGTACAATGGAACGAATTCCAAAGACACTAATCAGAAAAACCGTTTAGATACGCACACAACCTCCCCGGCAGCGGCGCCAAAAATTGATTGAGCCTGAACCACCTAACTTATATTGACCAAATAATGGTTAACAAAGTCAAATAGCTTAGATCAATACTCCGGGTAATATAGGGTTTCCCCGGGTCGTTAAGTCCCGACGAGGTGTGGATGGTATTCAAACGGCTTTGTGATCGGGTGAATTTGGATGAAAAGGGGTATAAAAGGGTTTCAATAATTACACTAAGGAAATACGAGTGAGAACGATTTAAACAAACTATATTAACGATAACGCGAAACCTAATAACCTAAAACGTAATCTAAGAATTTAAAATCAGAATTTGCTTATACGTAAGCAGAAAAATTAAGCCAAACGGCTTAAATAGAAGCTATCACTTTATTTATGTTTTTTGGTTTTTCTTATTTTACAAACTACTTTTACAAACGTAACCTAAATTTAAAAACGTGAAAGTTATTTAAATAAAACGCGAGTTAAAATTAAAATAAACGCGAGTGCGCAAAATAAAAAGTGAAATTCAAGCTACGTTAACCCTACGGACATGAAAATTATATTTTTACGATCCTAACGATAAAAGAAAATTTAAAAAAAAAAAAAAATTATTTTTTTGACTTTTTAATTATTTATTATTAATTAAATACTAATTAAACTAAATATAATTATAAAAAATACTAAACTATTTTTGAAAATTACAAAACTTTTTCTAAAATTACTTAATACTATTATAAGGCTAAGAAAAATATAAAAGTGAGGAAAAGCTTATAAATAAGCAGAAAAATAAGCTGCTAAGCTTATTAAGCTTAAAAGAGATTGAGTACTATATAAACAAGCATAGAAAATATAAACACTAAGTAAGCCCTAGCCCAGATGGTGCACCCCCTTGGTCTGGGGTTGACCAAGTCAACCCTAGAGGTCCAGTGTTCGAACCAGGCTAATGACCCTTTTTACAAAACATTTTTATTTTTGATTTTCTCTTTACCAACATACTATAACAACAAAATAAGATAACTTTTATAAAGACAAACTTATTGAATCACAAGAATAAGCTCAGTAGGGCTTATATACTCCAACAGTTTAGCTTATGGGCTAGAAAATGAGTTTCAAGCTCAAATACTCACAACAAGCTACAAGCTAGGAAAATAAAATGAAAACAAGTTTAATGAGCTGAGATTAAACTAATTGGACAAGAAAGAAATACAAAATAAGCTTAAAGAGACAAATAAGCACTTTAGCTTAGCTGAAAACCACACAGGTCCAATGGCTTGGTTTTAGCACTTGGTGGGGCCCACCTGGGTGATCCAGGGTCCAAAGTGAGGATGGAATTTAAAAGCTAGCCAGGGGAGCTTTTCAAAAAGCTCAGGGCCAAGCCCTGGGGCCCACTTAACAAGCTATTGAGATCTATGGGAAGTTGGGAGGTTATGGCTGATGTGGGGTTTGTTGGGACAGGTTAAGGGTATGCAGGGCTGTTGTGGGGTTTGCAGCCCTAGAATAAGCCACCCAGATTGAACAATAAGCTAAATTGAGTTAATGTTATCCTACTAACTAACTATAAAGCTTAAATTAGAACCTCATTATCACTTGGCAATGGCATATGAACTCAGACAAATGAGCTTGGAGCAGGGCAGATAAGTCCTAAATGGATGCAAGGCAGAAAAACTCAACAAGCTTAAATAAGCAATTAAGCCTTCATAAGCTTGAACAGGCTGATAAACAACAATAATAACAACTAGCAACAACAAATTCAATAGCAAGACATAGCATTTTAATGAAATTTACAACCTCAGCTGCTACAGAGATAACAACAGACATGGGGAACTAAGGCGTCACTAGGAGGGGTAAATAAGCTAGGCTAATAAGCTGGAAAGTGCAAACCACTCATGGATCTAACAAGTGGACCTAACAGGGTTCCCAAAACAACAATAATCAAGGAAATTGGTAAGCAATTGAACAAGTTGTGGTGCAATGAAAAACAGACAAAACTGCACAGGTCCTGGGTGCAGGGCAAAAATCTCACAACTGCCTACTTTAAACCAAGTTATAAGCTCCAAAAAAATAATCTAGAAATTAAACTGAAAATAGTCCATGAAACACAAGCTAGCAAAGATTATAAATCCAAAATACCATAAGCTGATTCCTAAACATTAGAGCAAGAAAAATCTCCCAACTTTTGTAAAAACTGACAAAACAAGAAATTTTGACTTTTGATGTTTCTTGTAAAGTTTGACCAAAATGGATTTAGATTGCATCAATTCAACTGAAAATGAACCTATAAGCTGCAATGAAGGTAAATAAACCTTAGTGAACCTATAATCTAACAATCTTAGCAGAAATCAAATGTCACAGCACAAGAGGTTCCTCAGATTCAAAAATTATGAGCAAGTTTTGACTTTCTGATATTAGGCTTGAATTTCTAATACTTCCTATGTCTATTTTAGTACCTAAGCAGTTTATGGAAACCAATGAAATGTCAAGAAACCAGCTAGAACTCTCATCAATCACATTATCCAAACACCCCCTTAAACACAGATTCAAGGGGATTATGAAGCAATCCAAGAGATTAAACTAAGGAACTATTAAATTAACACCAGCTAAGCATAACTGAGCAATAATGAACAACAAACAACTACCTAGCCTACTCAAAACAGATTATACCAAAATAATATAGAAAATTCTTACAAATTTATCCAAAGCTCAGTCAAGGTTGAACAAGAACTCAAACTACCACCCTATAGCTTCCCAAGAAGCTCTAAACCATGCTTCACAGGTTATTTTCTTCCTCTTGTGATTATTTTTGATTTTCACTGATTTTTCCTATTTTTTTTTTATTTTAGAGATTTTGAGTTACAATGAACCACAATAAGATTTTTGAGTTAAAATAGGCTAAATAGACTTATTACAAGTTAATGATACAGAAAGTAAACCATTAGAACCTTTTATAAGCTAATATGAGAATTTAAGCTAAAATTCAAAAGTGAGATATTTAGAGAACAAATGATTTATTCATCTGCTGAAAAATGAAAACACAAGGTTTCTTGAAGCTTAAAATTACAATTCTTAACTAAAATTAAACACTGGAAAGCAATCTTTAAAAATTACAACATTTAAAATTATACTAATGGTTACAAATTAAAATTAACTACCACCCTTTTCTTCTCTGCTTCTGGCTCCTTAAATCCTCAACAATTAGGGTTTTGTGGGCCCTATGAGCTTTTCCCATCATTCATCTGGTCCATTGGATGGAAGAAAGCAATCCTGACCCTCAATTTACTTTTGGCGGGAACCTTGAATTTGACAACTTGGGGACCTGGTGATTTGGCAGGGGAGGTTTTTGTTGGTTAGTTGTTGTTTGGAGGTGTAAGGGTGTGGGTTGAGGTTGAGTGTGACAGAGGAGGTGATGATGAGGGGGGTGAGCTGTGGAGTAGCAGGCAAGTGGGGGTGAAGAGGGGAGTGGGTTTGACTATGGTGGTGTTTGTTTGACCGTGGGTGGTTTTTAATATAAAACGGGGTAAGGGATTATTTGGGAGTGGGCTTTTGGAAGGTTGGGCCAAGAAAAGGTTTGTGGTGGGCTGTGGGTATTTGTATTTTTGGATCAGAGGTGGAAATGGATTTGGTTTTTTTTTTTTTTGTTGGGTTTAATTAACAAAAAGTCCAATTGGTAAATAATAAATCACAAGGACCATTTTTGTAATTAATGAAAAGTGAGGGGCTGAATCTGCCATCTTTCCCATAGTTATCACAAGGGTCAAAATTGACAACTTAAATATCCCAGGGACCCAAAGTGTGATTTTTCTAATGTTAAATTTTCCGGCGACCAAAACTGCCCAGTTGCCAAAGTTGAGGGTTTAAACTGCAAATACTCAAATTTTCATAACCAAGGATCAGTTTTGACAAGCTTCAATAGTTCAAAGGTCACAAAAGATATTTTCCATATTTTGAAATTCCCAGGGACTAATTTTGACAATTTCTGAAAGTTCAGGGGCCTTTTGTGTCAATTTGGATTTTGAGGGACCAAATGTGTAATTTTCTCAAACTTTTCACCCAAAGTCTAAATTTGATAATTTTTTACTTTTAAAAACTTTGGGTTGACTTTTCTTTCATTTAAAACCTCCAGGGACTAGTTTTGCCAAATTTTGAAACTTGAGGGACTGAAACTGCCAATTGTGCAAACTTTGTTCGTTTTTCATTTGTTTTTAAACATTTTGCATCTAAAACGTATAAAACACAATTTTGGAATATTTTTAGTATTTTGATGCATTACTGAGTGTTTTTGGACGTTTTGGCAGTTCATATAAGACAAAAATGATGAGTATTTACACACTCATCAATCACACTGGCCGGATCCCTTTGGGCAGGGATCCGCCGGATCTGGGTGAACAGTGCTCAGTTTTGCCTATAAATAGTGAGTCATTTATCTCTTGTTTCTCACCCCACTTAGATATATCTTCTCTCTACATTCTACATCCAAGGATATTTCTATGTAGTCTCTCTTTGTGATTCTCTAGGTTTCTTCCATAAGGCGAGATCACAACCTCTCGAAGATGTGCAAGCTCGTTATATGAGTTACTTGGATTCTTCTCTTCCAAGATCATAGAAGTGAATCTTGTTATTTCTTTCTTCTCAAAAGGGTGTTGTAGATGTGTTGAGTTGTTGGGTGTAAAAGGACGTTGGATCCTTTAGTCATATTGTACTAGGTATGTTGGTTTGGTCCGCCGTGCTAAGGACTCGGTATCAAGCCTTGTACCGGATAAAGTGTAGGCCACAAAGGTTTGGCTTTACCTCGTGGAAAAGCCCAGTATCTAGCTTTGTACCGGATAAAGTGTAAACGACGTTGTGAAGGCTTCTCCGCTAAGTGAAAGGAGTTGAGCTCGAGCTTTGGCAGGCTCAGGCTCGGCTAGGCTCGTTTCCACCCCTACCCCTAACCCCAAGTGATTATAAGTAGGAGTGGCAATTTCTCACCCGATCTGAAATCGACACGAAAATTAACAGGTTTTGGTTGAATCTAAATAGATTTAAGGTTGGGTTTGGGTCGACCCATCTAACCTGTTTATTAAACATGTCAGATTTGGTTTATGAATAAATTAAGCGGGTCGACCCGCCAACCAGTTTAAGATTTTTTTCTTAAATTAAAAATTATTTATATTTTATTATACAGGCTTAATGGTTAAACAGATTGATCGGCAAACCCGTTTAACTCGTGTAGTATGCTAACTTTTGTATATAAAACGGGTTAAATGGGTCAACCCGAAACTTTTTTAACCTATTCAACCCATGTAACCTATTTAACCCGCCAACCCAAGTATATATACGGGTTAAATGGGCCAATTTCGGGTTATGTGTAAATAGGTTAGGGTTGACATAATTGACTTGATAATTTAAATGGGTCACATTTGGGTTGGGGTTTTCTGACCCGCCAACCTGTCAACCCAAACCCGACTCGAATTGCCACCACTAATTACAAGGGCCTTTGGGATTCTTTGTTTACTTTAGTCATCTTCTTTTGCTTTCACGGTAAATAAACAGATAAGCTAGTTAATTTAAAAGGTTTATTTTTGCTTAAGTAAAACTACTTTTTATAAACATATACTACTTAAAACCATTTTCAACACAATTTGGTTGAAACTTTTTACCAAGTGATTATTTTTTGGTATTCTGACTTTTATACAAATAAGACAAACAATTACTTATTTTTAAGTAACATAAAAGTAATTATGTTTAGACAGAAGGACAAACTAGAAACATGATCGATGTTTTGGGCTAACTTATTATAAGTCTGGTATGACACCTCCATATTATTATAAATCTTGCATGACATGTCTATTACTACTTTGTTAGTCCATTTGTCTTTGAAAACAAGTGTTTCGGGTCCAAAATAGTTTTGGCTTATCACATGACCCGCGTTGAACCCAAGCTTTAATTAGCTAGATTGTATGTTCTTGGACTGATATTGAGCCTGTTTATTAGGCGACACCCATGTAACACCTTAGGCAAATCTCACATCGGTCGTGACTTGGAGTGATGCTCGTACATATGTTAACATTCGTCTTATACAACAACAACGCGTTTTGTGGTCTCACGGTTAATCGTTCATATGGTTAAGCGTGCTCATGTGAGAGTAGTATTGGCTTGGTTTACCTGCTGGGAAGTATTCACATGAGTGCCACAAAAGCAAAGTCGTGAGCCTATGGGCAAAGCGAACAATATTGTGGTCTATAAGGCGGGGTTTTATAGGTGGTATCAGAGCCACTCCAAGCCGTTCGGGATATGGGGTAACAAGACCGAATATACCAATCAAACTTGCCCAACTGAATCCCGGGACGTGATTCCCCTAAGGGGTGAATGTAACACCGTAGGCAAATCCCACATCGGCCGTGACTTGGAATGATGTTGGGACATATGTTAATGTCTTATACAACAACAACGCGTTTAGTAGTCTCACGGTTAATCGTCTATACGGTTAAGCGTGCTCGTGTGTGAGTAGTACTTACTTGGGTGACCTACCGAGAAGTCTTCACATGAGGGCCACAAAAGTAAAGTTGTGAGCCTACGGGCAAAGCGAATAATATTATGGTATATAAGGCGAGGTGTTATAATCCACAAGGAGTTGGAATGCCTTCCAAGTTTTTGTTAATAAAATAAATTTTTTGTAACACACTTTTCTGATGTTGGAACCAATTTATATCTTTGGAGCACAAGGTGTCGTGGCTAGCCTCAACTCCTCATTTGGGGCCCACGGGGTGCCACATCACTTTAACAAACATCCACAACTAACCCCCCTCCCTCATTCACAACTAACCTCAACTTACTCATTAAAGCCCACCACTTACAACTTTAATGTTTTATTCAATTTATCAAATAACACAAATTCATTTCATTCAAATAATACAAATAGTATTAAAAAAATATACGAATAACATTTTTTACAAATAACATCTTTTTGGGCCTTAACTAAACACCCAATGTAATCATCTTTGACTTAAGCCCATTCCAGCCCAAATTTAACAAAAGAAAAAAAAACAAAACAAAAAAACAGAATAATCGTCTTCTTCTATCTGTACACACACCACATACACACATGAAATGTATGTGTATATATATATATATATATATATATATATATATATATATATATATATATATATATATATATATATATATATAAAGAGAGAGAGAGAGAGAGAGAGAGAGAGAGAGAGAGATGAGATATTATGAGAAGAGGCATTAAAATGAGAAAGATGAGAAGCGATCTCAACCATTGAATCTAGTTTGCATCATCAAAAAGGCGGAGTGTTATTTTTGTAAATAATAGAAACGTAAGGGGCAAAGTGTTAGTAACACTCTCTCTCTCGCTTCCAATCCTCCTCGTTCATTACGTACATCGCAATCCTCCTTTCACTCTGTCTCTTCCAATCCCCCTTTCACACTTTCTCTCTCTCTTCCAATCCTCCTTTCACTACGAGTAAATCAATTACGGATTAAATCAAGAAATCGTAATCGCATTACTACATCGACGATGTTTAAAACAAGGGGCGCGTTCTATGCAGTACAAATATTAGATACAGTACTTTACAATACCAACCTAGACCAATAAGAATTTAGTACTATTAAATATTTTTAATTAATTTAAAAGGGTAAAACAGTAAAACACATTTTTTACTTTCTTTTTGTATTTTTAATTAAAAAAACGTTTTTCTAAAATCCCTTAATTTTCCCATTTTTTATTTTATTTTATTATTTTTTAAGTTTTATATTTTTCTTTGGCAGACGTGTTTTCAGAAAATCAAGTGCATATGTGTCTTTTTTTTTTTTTTTTTTTTTTTTTTTTTTTTTTTTTTAATATTGTATACTTACATTATTTCTTGCTTTTAATTTTTTCAACATCAAACTTATTTTAGATTAAATGGTAATTGCACATATGTTTCTACTGTACATTATTTGGTATTCGACATTAATGACCAAAAACAAAAAAATCATATACATGTAACCTCTAAAAATTAAATAACAAACAAAAAACGTAAATATTATACACAAAATTCAATATCAAATAATATACAATACATGTACAAGTATCTTGTTAAATATAAATGTGGACGCCATTTAAAAATATGTGTGCACTCTTCACTTTCTCATCAAATTCATTTGAACATATGTGCACGCTTTCCAAGAATATATGCACGCGGGGCTTTCTCATCAAATTTATTAGAACATACGTGTACGCCTTCCAAAAACATGTATGTTTGCGGTGTCCACCTTGCGCTTTCTCGTCAAATTTACTAGAACATATGCGCAAGCCTTCAAAAAACATGTATATTTGGAGTGATCACATAAACTTCATAATCAAAGCACCGTATAAACAATCCCTGTCTCAAAACAAAAACTAAAAATAAAATAGTTATTACAATCTAGAAAACATTAAAAAAAAAAAAAAAAAAAAAAAAAAAAAAAGGTTATTAGTTATATTAGCAATCAGCCAATAAATAAATTTATCAAAATCACTTTGTTCTAGTTTAAAGCAAATGGCTTATCAAAGTAAAGTTAGTTTTTATCATAAAAAATTAGGATACGTGTAAGCACAGCTTAAAACATATACACATACCTTTTTCTTTAATTTTATATGAACATCAAAACATATATGCATATCTTTTTTCATTAGTTTTAAACAAACTAATAAACACATATGCAATCTAAATAAGAGCATGATTGGTTAAACTTTAACAAACCACTGAACAATAGTATGACATCTTTATGATCTACGATATCTTCAATAACATAAAATCAATTAGCACTTTTAGAGAATATAACTTAACATTTTAATTTTAATACCATCAACAGGCAAGCACAAGTATCTTAACAAAAATGTCATCTACTACAAAAACAACTCACAATCCCATTCATTTACACAACAAAACCATAAAATAATGATTAACTGTCCTCCATCGCACAACCCTTCAATTTTCTTTTCTCTGACGCCTAATTTGATGAAGATTTCAACCCACCAAATACAATTGTTAGGAAAATATTTCAATTGACTATTAAACGAGTAGTCCTATTTAGTTGGTTACTTTGCAATCGTGGTGTGTCAGATGCATTGTTCCATCAAATGCAATATTGCATTAATTGATGGTGCCTTTTGTTTATTTTTTTAATTAATTGTTGGTATATACAATTAGTTTTTTTGTACCTTGGTGATTGAAAGTGATACACGCCAGATCCAACCAGGTGCAACACCGAGAAACTAAATAGATTCGACCAGATCTAACGGCGACAAATCTGTCGTTATATCTCGTCCTCCTCCAGCACAACCACAACATCGGTTCCGGATCTGAATTTGAGGAGCGGCTTTTAGGTTGGTGGTTACTACGAGCAACAACAGAAAACCTTAAATCGGATTTTGGGTTGGACGATTGTGGAGAGAAGGTGGTGAGGCTGTGAAAGTGGCGGCGGGCGATTTAAGGATTAGGGTTAGGTTTGATGGGTGAGAGAGAGGGTTGTGAAAGTGGGAGAGATGAAGAAAATATCAGATTTTTATTTTTTTTTATCCTTTAGAATAGGGACGGTTTTTGAATTGCCTAAAAGTAAAATCTCATAATGCCCTTTTAGCTTTTTGTTTGATTAAAAAAGAAGTTCTTATCTTTTGTATAATTACAATTTTGGCACTTTTGATCTTAGCCTTTGATTAAATTCATCCAATGGCCCAGATTCACTTTAATGGCACTGTAAAGTACTGTATATAAGAATGGTACTGCATAGAATACATCACTATATATATATATATATATATATATATATATATATATATATATATATATATATATATATATATATATATATATATATATATGAGTTAATTACATAAATGTTCACTATGGTTTGTCCATTTTTTCACATTTAGTCACTGAACTTTTTTTTTGACATACATGGTCACTGAAGTTTCAAATCGTTACAAATTCAGTCACAAAGATTTCAATTTTGTTACATAAATGGTCACTGTGGTTTGAAACTTCAGTGACCATGTATGTCAAAAAAAAAGTTCAGTGACTAAATGTGAAAAAATGGACAAACCATAGTGACCATTTATGTAATTAACTATATATATATATATATATATATATATATATATATATATATATATATATATATATATATATATACAGGGGTGGATCTAGCTTGTAGTGAGGGTATGCACATGCATACCCTGTTTAAAATTTTAGTTGTGTAAAAAAATTTTGAATTTTTGAAATGTTGGTACAAAATACACTATAAAATTATGAGTGCATACCCTTTTAAATAATGGAAAATTATTTATGCATACCATAGATTCCAAAGAAAAGAAAAAAAAAATAGAAGAAATGAAAAACCCGACTGGTTATCTGGCTATGGTGCTGTATAATGAAGAAGAAGAAGGGCATCAAGTGGTCAATGATTTTTATAATTTCACTTGGCCCAAGTGGAATGTAGGGTTAATTAGTTATAAGATTGCATCTTGAGTCCATTTATTTCACTCCTTAAGCCCAATCCACTTATTCACTCAAAATTACTTAACTACAATCTACACACGTTAATTTTATCATTTCATTTGCTGTGTAAGTCATTACTTTTTTTGAACAAACACTTACACTATATATATATATATATATATATATATATATATATATATATATATATATATATATATATATATATATATATATATACCCACAAAAAGAATCAGGGACCCACATTTTATAAATTAAAATTGTAGCCAATTAGCTACAATAAATTGCAGCTAATAAATTCCATATATATATATATATATATATATATATATATATATATATATATATATATATATATATATACACGTAGGGGAGCGTTATTGTGGTGTACAAGCTTAAAATAGATAAAATAAGCACACTTGTGAACCGTTGGATCTAGATTGTAGATGAGATTTAAATGTAATTAAATGAATGGCATTATTGTAATTAACATGAGAACTAATGACACTAATTGACTTAATTTGTATAAAACACACTTGTGAACCGTTGGATCTAGATTGTAGATGAGATTTAAATGTAATTAAATGAATGGCATTATTGTAATTAACATGAGAACTAATGGCACTAGTTGACTTAATATGTATAAAAAAGGGCATATAATCACCCTTTTGTGGTAAATTAACGAGCCACCCCAAATTTGTTTTTATTAAATTCATTAATTGATCATTGATGGATCATCAAATCACATGCATTTTTTTCGTTATTTATTGATCATTAATTGATCATTGACAACATAGAAAAAGAATAATAAACATTAATTAAGAATTACTTTCGTATTTTCTACACATATCATACGCGTACATAGACTTGTGATACCCATTAATTTTTAATTTATACAATTGCAGTTATAATATACAGTAGCATAAAACCCATAAATTAATCTCATGATAAGATACACAATTTACAAGCATACAATCACTATTACTAGTACGCATTTTACAAGTAAAATTGTAACAGTGATATACAAATTACACTATTACTAATTTTTATATATGTATAATGACACGTCAATTTTTTGATACATATATACATAAATATGTACTAGCTAAATATAGTTGTGTATTAGCTACGTATAGTTGTGTATAAGCTATTAGGTGAGTATGTGTGCTACTTACTAAGGATTTATGTGCATCATTAGCATACATGTTTTGTAGTAGTTTGGAATGTGTGTTAGTTGTTGTGTGTTGTACCTACTTAGATGTGATTGTGTATTAGCTACATATAGTTGTGTATTAACTACGTTATAGTTGTGTATAAGCTATTAGGTGTAGTAGCTACATATAGTTGCGTGTTAACTACGTATAGTTGTGTATAAGCTATTAGATTGAATAACCTATCGGTGTGTAATGATTCATGTGTAGTAGCGGCATGAAGGTGTATTAGTTGCTAAGGATTCATGCATGTGCATCAGTAGCATGCATGTTTTCTAATAGTTTGGAAAGTGTGTTAGTTGATTGCAACTCACGTGTATTACTTGATTTCGCACTACTCATAAAAGAGTTTTAAATAAACTAATGTGAATTAGTGGATAACTTATGTGTATTAGGGTGTAGGGTTAACTTATCCCGTCACAAATTAATATAGCGATCTTTTACGACCTTTGATCTAATATCCGACCATGGTTTCCGGTGGAGGATCTGAAATCCGACACCAACATACCGGCGGATACCGACAGATAAGCACATGTACCGTAAAAATGGTACGGTACCAGAACCGTACCGGTACCGACCCGTACCGGTACCGGTTCTCTTTACTCGGTACGGTACCGGTACTAATGTGGATTACTTGATATCGCACTACTTATAAATTAATATAGCGATCTTTTACGACCTTTGATCTAATATCCGACCATGGTTTCCGGTGGAGGATCTGAAATCCGACACCAACATACCGACGGATAAGCACATGTACTGTTAAAATGGTACGGTACCAGAACCGTATCGGTACCGACCCGTACCGGTACCGGTTCTCTTTACTTGGTACGGTACCGGTACTACAAAAATAGCTCAAGCAAATCTGGTACAAATCAAATTCGGTACGGTACCTATGCGGGAGATCCCGGTTTCGGTACCGAAATACAAAACTTTTTTTTTCCTAATTAATCCCGTAATCTAAAAAGACGGTGCAGCCTTAAAATTATTAAAATGAAAACAGAAATGATGTCATTTCATCGCTTGATATAGCCAAAGAATTCTTTCAAACAAGACCAATCATTTTCTAGTCGATTAGTTCTCGATAGCGTTCAAGCTGTGGACCATGATAAATACTTTGTAGCGTGGCTGCCAACCAGTGATCAATGAAGAATAACTAAAGAATATATGTTCTCGTGGCAACATCTTAAATTTATATTTGACTTCATCTTAAATTGATATTGACATGGTGTGTATGATCAAATGTCCCATTTGCTATTAAATTAGTATTTGATTTCAAAATAAAGAAGGCCAAATGTTATAGAGCGTTCATACTGTTTGCTAGTTAGATGAAACACACAATTATGAAAACAACAAATTTAATGTCCATTACTTTCATTTCATGAAAAATATTGTTACTTTATGAAGGAAAAAGAAAGTGTAATTGCAAAGCAATTTTTATTATTTTAACTTGCAACTTGATCATCATTACTTTGTGTTCACCATAATAAATTTATATCAACATACTTGCATGAAACCTAGATTTTCTTTTTGGTTCAACAAAAAACGGGAAAAAGGAGTACGGTACCGATTTCCCGATACCGGGTACCGGTATCCCGTCCGGTACGGTACCGGTACACTCTTTTCATGCTCGGGGAAAAAACGGTACAACCAATTCGGTACGGGTTCGATACAGGATTGGTACCGAGCTCATCGAATATAAGATTAGCAAAATACAACAAATCTAAAATCAACGAATGTTATTATAAAATATTATATGGTGATACAAAAGTTGAAACCATACATACTAATACAAATACATGCCCAAATAAACAAAAATAAACTCATTATGCAGTTGACAAAAAAAGACAAATATGCAAATTCTACTAAACAAAAAAACGTTTAACAAGGAATAACTAATTAATGGGGAGGGGCGTTTAACAAGGAATATAATTGAAAGAATGCAAAATACTAAGATTACTATAATACCCTTAAAGACACTACTAATAAATTCATCTAATTTATTTTGATCTTGATCTATCAAGTTAGATCCAACCGTCCACAAGTGTGCTTATTTTATCAATTTTAAGCTTGTACACCATATGAACGCAAATATATATATATATATATATATATATATATATATATATATATATATATATATATATATATATATATATATATATATATATATATATATATATATATATATATATTCCAGTATTTATTTTGTCATTTGTGTCATAACTTGAGAAATAAATCTTGCTATAAAGCCGTCTTTTTCACGTTTATAAGGTTTGTTTTTCTAAAAATTGTTCAATGATAGAATCGTGAGATTTTGTTCATTTAATACCATATTAGCATTAGTTTAGTTTTCATACTTCTTGTTGATTATTATTTATGTTCAAGTTGATCAGAGTGATTATCTCATAATTGTTTAATATTATATGTTATTACAACATACTATATAAGCTTTACTTTTGATCTTATTTGATCCACACCAAAACCAAATTGATTTTAATTAAAATACTTAAATCCAAATGACCAACACAATATGGTATAACCCGAACTTTATAAACTAAATATACTCTAGTAAATCGGGTCCAAAAACGAGATAATCTTGCCTAATTTGAATCACAAAAAACCCGACCCAAAAAATTCAACCCGAGAAACTAATTTTGTTATTACTTCGAATAAAGAAGTGCATCCCTAATTCGAATTTCTAGATCTGCCAATATATATATATATATATATATATATATATATATATATATATATATATATATATATATATATATATATATATATATAAACTAAACCGTTTATCTCTTGGTCCCATCCAACGTTCAACTTGTCAGGAATTACCCTCGCCGTGCAGACGACGAGGTGTTAAGTGGCGAAAAAAGATGAGGGGGTCAGTGTCGTGGCATGGTCTGCGAAGAGTCCACCGTGGACTGGCGAGATACAACTAGCACGACACCTTGTGCTCTTATACATATTATTAATCCTTTTGGAACCCAAGATTATAAACAAACACACCTATCCTTTCAATAATCCTTTAAGTTTTGATTAGATGGCGATGGAATGAACAGTTCTGTTTTTGAGTAAAATGTAGGGCAAATTATATAAAAAAAAAAGTATTATACTTGTCACGTATTCATCTTCTGGGTAGTGAATACAAATTTTTCATTTTCAGCACCATTAACTTGTCTTTTTTTCATCTTCTGGGTAATATGTGACTTGCTCGACCGGTACCAAGCTCCACCACTACCCAGAAGATGAATAGGTAGCAAGTATAATACTTTTTTTTTTTATAATTTGTCCTACCGGTAAGTCTTTAGTTTATATATCCCAAGTGTTTAGCTCACCGGAACACCACTGCCACCAACATGAACACACTACCACCATTTCCTTGATCTCTACATTATTTCCATTACTCTGGTACCCTTCACGGGCTGAGAAACATCTCTATCACCACTCGTAACTCAACCACAGCCACACACCCACCACCGAAAACATCTCTCTCTCTCTCTCTCTCTCTCTCTCTCTCTCTTGTTGATACTGAAGATCCAAGGTAGATAATCTATGTACTTTCGAGGGTATTGGAGTTTAATAACGAATAAAAACTAATAAAAATGTAATAAATAATGGTTTGGTATTATGTTGTTGTCGAGAGGAATGATTCGGTATGTATGTGAAATGTGGGATGTTTCGGGTTGAAATTAAGGTGTTTGATGAAATGCCTTAGAGAGATGTGGGGTGTTGGAATACGGTTATTTCGTGTTATTTACATGATGGGAAGTAAATAACGGCGGCTGTTGTGGCAGTGGTGGTGGTTTCAGGTAGAAATAACGGTGGCTGTTGTGATGGTGGTGGTGGTTTCTGGTAGAAATAATAGCGGCGAATTGATGAGGCGAAAAATGGGCCGTTTTTAGGGGGTCATTTAAGCCCGAATCCGAATTTATTTGAGCAAATATTGCCCTAAATCGTTCCTTTTGTGATTTTAGGTACTTGGAGAGTGAATTCTGGAAAAGAAGCCATTTTGGACATTTTTGGAGCATAAAAGTGAAGAAAACGGCAAAGTCTCAATTTTCCATGCTGGGAACAGTACATGAAGGCGTCAAGAGTTGTTTCTGACGGCGTCAAAACCTCAAGAATTAAAATCCGTAGTTGATGACGGCGTCACACACAGGGCGTCAAGAGTAATTTTTGTGACGGCCTAGGCCTTGACGGCGTCAGAAGTAGATCAAGGCCGTCCGAGGAAGTATTTGGCGGCGAGATGACGGCGTCACACCTTTGTTCTTGACGCCGTCATCCCTATTTTCCTATATATAGTTTTCTAGTTTTTCACATTTAAAGAAGGAAGTTTTGGAGAAACCCTAAGGACGATTTTGGTGCAACTTTTACAGGTTTTTCAAGGGTTCCAAACCCTTGATACCTTGCATTGTAATTGAGATAAGTGTTCTTCTAATTCAATCAATATGTCTATGTGTTGGTTGTCTATATCTTGTTCTTATCTCAATTCCATTATGCTAGGCTAGATCTCTTTTGTGTTTGCTTAGATCTAATGAAACCTAGATATTGATTATGTATTGATTACTTGTTTATTCTTGTTTTGGATGAATGATTTATATGTTAGGCTTAAGAAAACTGGCAGATCTCCAAATGGTAACATGCTTGAACGTCTTAAGAAACATGAACCGAGGCGTACTAGGTCTTTATTGGTTGTATTTAATGCATGAGCCACTGTTTACAATCCCTATAGTTGTGCTGGGCATGGTGTAGGAGGAGATAAGAGCTCATAGAATTGGGGAGTTATGTATGCCACCCCATGAATGGTATTAAGGAATACGATCCGTCATCCATGCGATTATAACAAGTAATTAACGTGTAAAAGATATCTAGGGAGTAGTGAAATCTAAGTAAACACATTTTCTCCAATTACTGCTCACAACCTTAGTCTAATTAGTTTATTTTCATTTTTAGTATTTTTTTTTGATTGCATCTTAGTATTGGGTTAGTTGAATAGCAACTAATTCCGCCATAATCCTTCAAAACCTAAGATTTTACTTGCTTTCATAAAAATATAAAAACACAAAAATAATCATCCCTCACCTTTAGAACTAGTATTTAGGCTTTCTAATCCTAGCGACACTATTCCTAAGCTGAACGATCAATCCCCCGGTACTTGTCACTATACTATACTACAACGATCAGGTACACTGCCTGGTGGGGGTTGTAAGCTTCTCGAGATTCCTCGAGAGGTAAAGCCTGTTGCGATTCCCACGCATCAAGTTTTTGGCGCCGCTGCCGGGGAATAGTTATTGTCTAGGTTAGGATTTATTTTTATTAGGTCTACTCATTAGATTCCTTTTTAGTGAGATTTTTATTTTCTTTTTATTAGCTTTCTTGTAGTCTATCTTTTCTTTGTGCATTTGTTCGTAGAAACCTTTCCATTGACTCTTTCGTTCACCATTATGGAGAATGATAATCCACCATACTACCGACCACGAAACCCATTCTACCCTAATGACATCTTGATGTTCAAACAATATCGAGATGAACCCATATATGATGCATGGACTCGTTTTAAAAATTTACTCCGAATAGTCCCTCATCATAGTTTCGCTTTAGCATCCCTAACCCAGACCTTTTACTATCGTGTTAACCGATATGACCAAATGTGCATTGAGGATTTTGCCAATGGGGACTTTAGGGAATTAAATGCTGAAGAAGCATGGGATGCCATAGAAGATTGTGCCCATTATTATTATAGATTAGACAACCCGACAAACAACATAACAAATCATTTGACAACAAATTTGAAGGATCATGGAACAAGTTTGTTGGGGGATGAATATACTCATGTTGAGATACCTAGTTGGATGGCACCTAATATCATAGTAGAAAACAAACACATAGGTAATCTAGGTACAATGGAGGATGAGGTGGACAATCCAAGCCCACAAAGTACCCCACAAGTCCTACCATCATTTGAGGCACATACAATGCCCGTGACTTACCCGGAAGAAGTAGAAGAGACTATAGGAACCCCAATTGAGGTGGAACCCTTGGACCAAGCACCACTAGAGGATATAGGTTTGAACACTTGTAGTGATAACCTTACTCCTAGTTCTAGGGAATTTCCTAGTGTTGATGAACCGGAACCTCAACCTTTACACAACTTCCCATCCTTAGATTTATTTCTAGGAGACAAAAGAGGAACCGACCCACCCATCAACCTATATTATCCGGGTAGTTTTAGGATGAAGGAAGCCATTCACTCACCCCCTTCACCTCACGTGGCATATTTCCACCCTAAGGGTGTGTATCACTACTTCCACCCACACTTAATCCTAAGTGTAGGGAAAACCTCCCCTATTTCCATTAAATAAGGGTAGAGTCAGGCTCGTGACTCGAACAAAAACAAGCGCTTCTTGGGAGGCAACCCATGTTTTGTGTGATTTATTTGTTTGATTGTTATTTGCTTCCATATGCATGTTTTATTTTTATTGTTGGTTGATCATGTTTCTAAATTAAAATGTGGAAATACTTTACTATGTTGTTTGGCCTAGTCTTAACTCCAACCTAAAAGTATTTTTGCAAAAGATAAGTGTAAGGGGAAACCCCAAATATGTTTTTAAGAAACAAACCGATCATGATTCTCCACAATATTAAATGAACATGTATATTCGTAATTGTTAGAGTCAAATGCTTGTATTGAGTCATAATGAAGTTTTGCAGGATTTTCCAGGAAGTAGGACCAAGTTTTTCCAGAAATTTTCCGGAAACTTAACATAAGAATTTCTGCAGGTCCATTCTGACGGCGTCATGAGTTTACTCTTGACGGCGTCAGGAGTAAAAAATATGGAAATTTTACCGGTTTTGTTTTTCTAACGGAGTCTTATGGTTTTTGTGAATTATTAAGTTTTATAATCTCCAGGAGATCTGCAAACTTCATTCCACAAGCATTATATCTTACGTTGTTTTCTAGGACTTAGAAACTTATAAAGGATGCCGCCGATTTTACGCGAGGTTGTCTTGTCTATTTTGTCAAGTTTTACAGGTTATGTATGACAAGGAGATGATTTATATTATGGAAGGGAAGCTTTGATGGTTCATTTTCTTGGAGGAAGATTTAACCTGGCCATCCTATTATCCATACCGAGCGAATCAGGGGAGTATTTGATTTCATTCTATTTACTTTTTCACTTTTACATTCTTTACTTGAACATTGGGGACAATGTTCATCTTAAGTGTAAGGGGAGGGTAAAAAGATGATACCTTACATATGCACTTTCGCTTGAGTTTGTTTTGTTTGATAGTAGATGTGTAATAAAATTATGAGAAATACTTGTTAGTGCAATTTTAGCGCCAAATTTAAATTTTTTTACAACATTTAGGAGTGAAACTTTAGCCATAGCAAGCGTCTCATGGATAGGAGATTGTATGACTAGCACATAACCGTATATTCAGAAAAATTTTCCACCCAAAAATGTGAGGTTCGCCTTTAGATTTGATAGGAAAAGCATTTATTATTAGTGCTTATGAGTGTACCGGTAGCATTTAGATTCTAGAACTTGCGTTAGTGATGCATTCCGAGACCGCTAGTGAGACTACATTCGTGTAGTAGGATTTACTACATGATAAGAGGCATTAGGATCACCCTTGTGTTAAACCCGTATTATAATTACTTGACCATTTAAGTCATACTACTTGACTAGTTAAGTCAACTAATTTTTACCACACCCTTAGCGTTGTACTCATTTTTAGTACACGAAACCCCTAGTACACCCCTCCGAGCCTATCTTTTCGTTTCTAACTTTAAGCATTTTACTTAAAGGAAGAATTTGTTACACCCCACTTAAATGTACACCCAAATCGCCTTAGCCTTCCGTGTATGCGCTCATTTTTAGTGCATTATTGTTATTTGTTAAACTCTAAGTTAACTTTCTAATTGATTACATGGTTGCTAAGTCGAGTCATATCCTTGTACATATTGTTTTGGGACGATTGGGACTCATGGGTAAGTACTTATTTTATGGAGTAATGGGGAAGAACATAATATTATTACCCCCATATGTACGTTAATCTTAAAAGTGCTCCAAGTGTTTTGATTTTCTTAATTCGAGTCATTAGAATAGTTGAATGTAAATTATGTAAAGATTCAAGTGTAAGGGGAATTTTCATTCCCTATGATGTATTATTTTGGATGGTAGGGTAAGAGTGTAAAAAAAAAAAAAAAAAAAAAAAAAAAAAAAAAAAATCGAAAAAAAAATCAAGAATAAGAAAAAAAAAAAAAAAAAAAAAAAAGGAAAAGAGAAAAAACATACGGACTACCATCCCGTTTCATTCTATGTTCATTTTATGTTTTTGTTATTTTTCATTTATTAGCTTAAGTCGAGTCTAGTCTTGGCTTAGCAACGCCATATTGTACATGTAATTAACCAAGATTGTTAACTCGCCACCAGTAAAACTTTCTTTATCCAACAAAACCGTGTAATTCATATCCCTATACCTAACGTTACAACCCTTTAAAAGACCTCTTTGATAGTTTATCCTAGGTGCTTACGCCATGTGGTGGAGGTTTGATCCTTTCCCAAGCCTATGGTAATCTATTTTGCTATGACAGGTAGTGAGAGATATCTTCCATTTCCATAATGTTATATTACTTTATTACACCCGAGAGATGTGAGTATCAAAACACTATTTGTGAGGTGCTAGTGTATGACCTCCGAGCTTGTCTATTGGTCTTTAGTGGAATGATTATTTGTTGTAATTACTTTTATATTAGTGTTAAATGACCCGTAACTTGTCTTTTGAGTAGAATAAAAGCGCATTTGCTTGAGGACAAGCAAATCTCAAGTGTAAGGGTATATGATGAGGCGAAAAATGGTCCGTTTTTAGGGGGTCATTTAAGCCCGAATCCGAATTTATTTGATCAAATATTGCCCTAAATCGTTCCTTTTGTGATTTTAGGTACTTGGAGAGTGAATTCTGGAAAAGAAGCCATTTTGGACGTTTTTGGAGCATAAAAGTGAAGAAAACGGCAAAGTCTCAATTTTCCATGCTGGGAACAGTACATGAAGGCGTCAAGAGTTGTTTCTGACGGCGTCAAAACCTCAAGAATTAAAATCCGTAGTTGATGACGGCGTCACACACAGGGCGTCAAGAGTAATTTTTGTGACGGCCTAGGCCTTGACGGCGTCAGAAGTAGATCAAGGCCGTCCGAGGAAGTATTTGGCGGCGAGATGACGGCGTCACACCTTTGTTCTTGACGCCTTCATCCCTATTTTCCTATATATAGTTTTCTAGTTTTTCACATTTAAAGAAGGAAGTTTTGGAGAAACCCTAAGGACGATTTTGGTGCAACTTTTACAGGTTTTTCAAGGGTTCCAAACCCTTGATACCTTGCATTGTAATTGAGATAAGTGTTCTTCTAATTCAATCAATATGTCTATGTGTTGGTTGTCTATATCTTGTTCTTATCTCAATTCCATTATGCTAGGCTAGATCTCTTTTGTGTTTGCTTAGATCTAATGAAACCTAGATATTGATTATGTGTTGATTACTTGTTTATTCTTGTTTTGGATGAATGATTTATATGTTAGGCTTAAAAAAACTGGCAGATCTCCAAATGGTAACATGCTTGAACGTCTTAAGAAACATGAACCGAGGCGTACTAGGTCTTTATTGGTTGTATTTAATGCATGAGCCACTGTTTACAATCCCTATAGTTGTGCTGGGCATGGTGTAGGAGGAGATAAGAGCTCATAGAATTGGGGAGTTATGTATGCCACCCCATGAATGGTATTAAGGAATACGATCCGTCATCCATGCGATTATAACAAGTAATTAACGTGTAAAAGATATCTAGGGAGTAGTGAAATCTAAGTAAACACATTTTCTCCAATTACTGCTCACAACCTTAGTCTAATTAGTTTATTTTCATTTTTTGTATTTTATTTTGATTGCATCTTAGTATTGGGTTAGTTGAATAGCAACTAATTCCGCCCTAATCCTTCAAAACCTGAGATTTTACTTGCTTTCATAAAAATATAAAAACACAAAAATAATCATCTCTCACCTTTAGAACTAGTATTTAGGCTTTCTAATCCTAGCGACACTATTCCTAAGCTGAACGATCAATCCCCCGGTACTTGTCACTATACTATACTACAACGATCAGGTACACTGCCTGGTGGGGGTTGTAAGCTTCTCGAGATCCCTCGAGAGGTAAAGCCTGTTGCGATTCCCACGCATCACGAATGGTGGAGATGTTTGGGGTTTTTTTTTTTTATTATTTTTTTTAATGGTTTGTGTGATGAGGATGGAGGAAGAGAGAGGAAGGAGAAGGTGGGTGGTGGGTTGAGGTGGCCAGAACGACAATGGTGGTCAGAGTGGGTGGTGATGGGTAGGGCAAATTATAAAATAAAATAAAAAAAGTATTATACTTGCCACCTATCCATCTTCTGGGTAGTGGTGGAACTTGGTACCGTTTGAGCAGGTCACATATTACCCAGAAGATGAAAAAAAGACAAGTTAATGGTGCTGAAAATGAAAAAATTTTGTTCACTACCCAGAAGATGAATACGTGGCAAGTATAATACTTTTTTTTTTATAATTTGCCCTAAAATGTATTCGTTAGTTGATGATCCATTAACAGATGACATGATTTCTTAGAACGATCTTGGAAATGCTTTTGTTGTTTGGAAATCTTTTGAATTTGTGAGAGATTTGTTGCCTAAGGTTTTTAAGCATAATAATTTCTCTAGTTTTATTCGTCAATTTAATATTTATGTAAGTTGTTTTTATTAAATTCACTTCTTAAATGTTCGGATGGAATTGATTTTCATCAATAAGCATTTTCAAATTGCTTATTAACAACTTATTCTAATTACGTGAAAATCACCTGTTTTTTATAAGATTTCAATTAAGAAAAAGGTAAAACAGCTTATTTTACTTTTTAACTGAAAGTTGTTTTCAATAAGGTGAAAACAAGGTGTTTCAAACTGATGATTAAAACAACTTATTTTACTTTTTAGCTATATAAGCTGATAAGCATATAGGACTATGAAGTCCAAAAATGATGATTATGATTTTACCAATTGCATTTCAGTAACAAGAAATTACATAACTAGTTTGGCCAAATTTCTTTGAACATTTTGAATTGTGTTTTTCTACATGAATGTCTAAAATGAGCAATTGCATTTGAACGTAGGGATTTAGGATGATTGCAGCCAATTGTTGGGAATTCGCTCGTGATTACTTTCTTAAAGGTGAAAAATCTCGCTTTAAAGAGGTCCAACTTCGGAAAATGCCTATCGCTCCTACTACACCACCTGCGACACTCGCGACAATCTCAGTTAGCCCATTAGCAGTTGTACCGATGTCAACATCATGTTTTGGAAATTCAAGTGGAGCACTTGGGGTGTCATCAAACTTATCGCCACTTGCTGTCACAAAAACGGATCTTGTGGAAGATTTAAAGCAATTTAAAGAAGAAAATGCAAAGTTGAAACGTAAATTAGATCATATAGAAATTATGGATACCTTTGTCGTTAGTATGATGTATGATTGAATGTGTACCAAGTACATATAAACAATGGTGAATCATCGATGAATGGGGTTAAAGGTAGTGATAGTCATCCACAAGAAGAAGATGAGACGTATCCGCGGTCATTTGGGGTATCGATTGGAGCTAAACGTGCACAGGCGTCTATGAAGAACGCCTTTGTTGATGAACAAAGAGAGAATAAGATGGTAGAGAAATAGTTCTAATTATCTGCACTAATTTTATCCATGATATACGTGCATTGGATCACAAAATCTTGACATAAATATATTAGATGTAACCGCTGTGTACACAAACAAGTGAAATGTTTTTAGCTGTTAGGCCTAGTGTTTTTTATGAGTAGAAATTTTGTTACATTGCTTAATGAGGCACAGTTATTGAGAATTGATCTGACGATTCTTGTTTTTCAATTGTTACATGTAGTTATCTTGATTTATTGGGGGAGGTTTTTTCTCACAATAGTTTCCTTTATATAGGAGGTAGATGCGAAATCACATTCTTAGTTAATTGTCGGGTTTTCTTAGGTATTAACTTGTAACCTTTCTTACTTTGTTAGTTAATTTGTGTGTATAAAATGAAAATGTTTGTCTTCTAGCATACCAATAATGAGTTTTACAGCGATTAATGGAGGCTTGGTGTACATATAACGAAATGTGAGGTCTATAGCAGGTTTAGTCGTATTTAGTGATCTTGATATTGATATGTTGTGGTACTTACCTGCAATGCACCTGCAAGAAGTATCAAATAATGTAATATTTAAGCTCGAAACCATTACGTATCTATCTGTAGTCATAAATTTCCTCTTAAATGTAGAAACTATCTAAAGCGATCAATACATGAAACATATCTATCTCAAGTAAAATATTAACACCAACAACATAAAGCCAACCCAGAAATATGACTTCTAATAACATTCTCCAGGAGTGATGTTGTCACAGAATTTCCTATATCTAGCACGGCCACAAGTGCATCAAGTGTAGGCTTCTCACTATAGACAACCCTTGGTTGTATCATCAGGTTCCCTTTTCAACTACAACATACATATGCAATTCACATGAGCAAACTCATAAAAAGTAACTACTAAATTTGATTTCAAAATATAATTAACACGCAAAGTGAGAAAAAGTAACCAACTGATATAGCTTAACATAAAAATATGGTGCTCTTTGAAAGCACATCATAATAGAGTAAATCATGTTGCCTGGTTTTTTGACCTAACCCGAGTTGACCCGAGTTCTAAACAGGGTTTGGGTCGGGTATGTTTTTTGGAGGCTTGACCAGAGTTGATCCGAACCCGACCGGGTCAACCCGAATGACAGCCCTACTTAGCGGGAGGTGCAAAGGTGGAGGAAGGGAGGTTCCATATACTTTGTGGCCTTTGGGCTAGTTTATCGTCTAATAGATTATTCGAGAACATAAACAAAGTATGAACCGTTTGTTGTGCACAAGTTGATAAAGTTTGTTCGCGTATATTGATTGCGGTATTTCTTGGCTATTTTAGCACAAAAAGTCAAAAACTGGAAATTTTGCTAATTCTTTTAAGTTATAATCTTATGGGTCTAGGTTCATATGTTACTCTCTAATAGGGGTGGAAATGAGCCGAGGAGATCGGTAAAAAGCTCGAACTATCTGAGCCTAAACGAGCTCGAGCCCGATTTTGAGCTTAAGTTTGGGCTCATTTAATAATCGAGCTCGAGCCCGAGCTTTTTATATAAAGCTTGATTAGGCTCGCGAGCCTAAACGAGTCTGTAAAAACGTAGCGGGGAGGGGTGGATACGTTTCAGTTTAAAACTTAAAATCTTTTGTATCAAATTCCCGATCAAGTATGACTAAATATAAATAGTGGTTATGTCACTCATAACAAATTTATATATCACGTAATTACATGTATACAATGAATCACATAAACATAATTATAGCGCGAGGTTAACAGTATTAAGCTACTTCTGATTGCATTTGGAACGGTCCTCAATATGTATGGACGGTCCCATATACATTTGGGACCACCGCCTTAATTAAGGGACCCCCGTCAGTGGCGAGTTTATGACATGTGATGAAGTTTTCATATGTTTTGCATTTTTAAGTTAGCTAGTTAGTATCACAAGCATGGTCTAGTTAGTATCACAAGCATGGTCACAATACACGCAACAAGCTACACAAACCTAAATGTAATGCAAGTATTAAAGTAAAGATAAATGCAAGAATAGAAAGTAAAGAGATTGGAAGAGAAAACGCAAACCGGACACGTTGATTTATAGTGGTTCGGCACGAGCACCTCTTCGCCCTACTCCACTCCCTGAGTACCACACTCGAGAGTTACTTCACTAGTCAACAAGCTCCATTATGGTGGAACAAACTGTACACCAAAGCTTACACCAATTTAACGACACTAAGCGAAATGTCAAGTCCTAATCCTAGCTAGAACCAATATACACACAAGCTTATGTGGCTACACGGACGATCACCCCGTCCACTTGAATCATCACCCAATCCAAGTCTTCACGGACCTTCACCCGATCCTAGTCTTCACAAGGACGATCACCCCTTCCTAATCTTCACATGGACGATCACCCCGTCCTAATCTACACACAGATGATCACCCCGTCCTAACCTACACACGGACGATCACCTCGTCCTAATCTACACACGATCACCAACGGACGTACACACCGTCCTAATCTACACAATCACCTACGGACTTACACTTTGTCCGGATTTACACTTACACACTTAATCACGACTCACACACAAGTCGGATACACTAATATACAAGAATAGAGTTTAGAGGAATAAGAGAATCGTAACACTGGTTACGTGTGTGTGTGGACTACATTATAACACTTCGATTCTTGACGACTTCTAGTGTTCTTCTCTTGCACTTGAGATAAAGGATGACAGGATAACTTATAAACACATACCAAAGAGTTATAGTGATGAAAGAAGAAGAAGGAAATAATAGAAATTTTTTGTGCAAAGAGGCTTGGTTTTTCTGAGAAAAAACAGTGCAGTATTTATAGACACCAGGAGGAGCGGGGACGATACCTTAAACCTTGGACGGCCCCTTATATATATAAGGAACCGTCACCTATTTACGGGACCGTCCCGACAGACGCTCCTCTTTTTGTCTTTTAGTGGTGAAAATTTATCTGATTTAGCCGGGAAAAATAGTTGTTGGCAATTTGAAATTCAAATTTCAAATTCAAATTTATTTTTCTTTAAAACATTTCTTTATAAATACAAAAATATTTTTGTCTAGTTTTTTTTTTTTTTTTTTTTTTTTTTTTTTTTTTTTTTTTTGATAAAATGTTTTGTCACATTTATAAAATGTAAGGTTTAAGGACAAAAATATTTTCTTTGATCACTTAACAAAATTGGTATAGAGTTTGTTCATACCTTAAATGATGTAGACTTAAGCCGTCGAGAGATGTTGATGCGTTCCGGCATTGATGATTTGTGTAAACGAGTAACTTGTGCACTTTACGTTATGTATTATAAGTTACATGTTTGTCATCATTAAAACATGAAGACACTGTATAGATTAAGCGTCGTAATGTTTGTGTTAATACAAATAAACCTTAAAAACGTTTATTTATATTTTACGATCTTCTAATGTTTTGTTGATAACAAACGTAAAATCATTTTAACGAGATAGATAAAATATGTAAACACTTTGAGCCAAAAGCTTACTAACTCATTTCATTAAACAAACCTTAAACACATTTAGTTAAACAAGTTTACATAAAACAAAAACCATTTTATAAAAACACTTAAGTAAACTAGTTACTTACATATTATAAAATACATGTTTCTTGAAAATTAACTAGGAAATACTTGAACTGTCCATGACCCAAAAACCAAACCCATAACCCATGGAGCTTGATCCATAACCCATAAACCATTTGCATGACATCATGCATGACTTCATAATGGGTAAAACCCATGACCCATGACCCAAAGTCCATAACCCATAACCCAAAGTCCATGACCCATGAATCAAGATGTCTTTGACATCATTCATGACATCACTTGATCTATGGACCTTAACCTATAACCCAAGACCCAAAACCCGGAATTGTAACCCAAAATCCGAACTGGTACTACCAGATACCCGGATCCCTTGGATTACACTAGCCGAATACTTTTGGGCAGGGATCCGCCGGATCCGGTGAACAGTGCTCAGTTTTGCCTATAAATAGTGAGTCATTTCTCTCTTGTTTCTCACCCCACTTAGATATATCTGCTATCTACATTCTAACATCCAAGGATCTTTCTATGTAGTCTCTCTTTGTGATTCTCTAGGTTCCTTCCATAAAGCTAGATCACAACCTCTCGAAAATGTGCAAGCTCGTGATATGAGTTGCTTGGATTCTTATAACGACCTAAAATCTTTAAATTAAATTAAAACCAGTAATTAACAAAACGAATAAACCATATTTCCAAATAATTAAGTTGAAACTTCACAATTGAAATTCTGAACATATTTGAATCCAAAAATACTTAGAAGCCTAAAATAAAATTCGAGGATTATTTTTACGCGACACGAACTTGGTTTTTGGGCCGTTTTCTTTTGTTTCACAAACAATAACACAACCAAATGGACACATGAGTTTGAGTGCATGACACTCAGCCCTCCTTGGCCCATTTCAAACCTACACCAATAATAAGAAAGGAACCGATGTTTTTTTTTTCTACTCACACAAAATTATACGCTCCAACAAAAAACCCTAAACCTAGAAAAAATAAATATAGCGACATAAGTTATGGTTTCCTCTTCATCTCTGTTCGACATCAAGAAGGTGTTAAGGGGGGGGGTTCTATGTTCGTGCATAATCTGGTTCAAGTAGGGGTTTGTGGTTGCTCGGTTTTCTTTTTGATTGGATCTCTCGTCCTTGTGTTTTCTGTCCGGTCGATCAACATCAAAGGGTAACATCATCTATCTTGTTCTTTCTTTTCTCTTATTTGATGATCATTACACGTAAATATTTCAAGATGTGGTTGTTTTTTGGATCGGCTGAAAAAAGAAACATGTTATACGAATATATATCTTACATAAAATCATAGAGTCGCCACATGAAATCATGAAGGTATACGAGCCCTAAAATCTGTTTTGTAATTGTTTTGTTCGTGTTCATGTTTTGTGTTTTTACCTCAGCCCTCAATGACCTAGGAACACCCTTAATACATGCTCTAATAATCAAATTAATGATGTGTTAAAGACTTGGAACCCTAGAATTAATGATGGGTCGATTAGGGTTTATAAGGGTTAGGGTTTTGTTGAATTTGTCTCAAAGTATGTTGTCTTTGGGTCGGATTGAGTAGGGTGAATCTTGATGATGCCAAAGTGTCTTTGCTTGATTTTTGAGTATAAACATAAGTACTACTTGTCTATTTTCTGGAAATATAAGTTCATGGTCATTGGAGGTCGGGAGGTAAGCTTTTTAAATTTTATAAGATTAAGTGTCAAAGATGGGTAATCGAGTCTAAAATTCAGATGGTGTTTTTGATTTTTCATTTTCAAACCATAAGGGGCTAGGAGCCCTCCTTTTACAGGAGTAATATTTGGGTTAAGTGTGACTTTCTAAAATTTTCGTGGATTTTTTTTGAAGTGCTGAAAATAGTTAACCAAATGCAAACTTTCTGCATATATGTGTAGTTAACTTTTTGGGACTATTATGATAAACGATTTTTTAAAGGAGTTTCTACTCAATAATAAAATCTGTAAAAATTCAAGTAGACTCCTAAGACCTAATAACTTATGTGAGAATTTTGGTGAATTTTAGTTTTGATTCTGATACACTTCCAAAATTCGTTAAGTGGACCTAAATTCGTATTAAAATCTGTCATTTGAAGAACATGTGTGATTTGTACCAATTGAAGACTTATAAATAAATATAAAACCCTAAAGTGCACTTAAATATTAATTAGGTCATATTAGTGATTTGTTAACCTAAATTAACTCACTATAGACCTTAATCACATATTTACACTTTACACCCTATATTATGTATTTTGAGTAGTTATAACCTCACACTTTGAATAAATGGCATTTTTAGCCCAACTTTCAAATTTGGGGAACTTACTGAACATGAAAACTTGCTAATTCGGGGAACCTGTTAAAAATAGAAAGTTACCTAAAATGGTTAAACTACTTAAAGAGGAAACTTGCTATCTTTGGAAAGTTACTATTTTTGGAAAGCTGCTATAAATGGAAAGTTACTAAAAATGGAAAGCTGACTAAAATGAGTAATCTGATTTAAGATAAGTTATTAATAATAAGACGATCATGATTTCGTGTAGATTAGCTGAAGAAGGAGTTTGTTTCCGATCTTTATGTTTCTGTTAAGTTTGCACTTGCGATCTAAGGTACGGATATTCTGACCTTCTCACAGGTTTCTCATGAACTCTTCACATTTGATTTGTTTAGCTTCTGACCTTGATACCTTTGCTATGAATCCCTTTAATTCTGAACCTTTGCTATGAACCTCTGATTATGAACCTTTGTCATGAACCTCTGATTATGAATCTTTGTTATGAACCTCTGATTATGAACCTTTGTTATGAACTTTTGATTATGAACCTTTGCTATGACTTTTTGAACCATGTGATATGAACCATTTGATGTAAACTAATTGCCATGATATCTAACCCTCAGTTTGATACCCGAGCCATTTCTCTGGCCATGAAGGTAACATGGTCGTGTCATTGATGCACCAATGGCATGACTCTAGGGTGGTTGAGTGATGTTCCACCCGTCCCTTATATTTTTATCTGTTATGGCCACTATGATTATGATTTGTCTGCAGGGGCGTATGGATGCATCCTAGATCTGTTATCTATTATGTTATGTGATATATATATATATATATATATATATATATATATATATATATATATATATATATATATATATGGTGACTTGTGCTTGTGTGCAATACACGCCTTTCATATTTCTGGGAGTGATGCGTGGGAATTGCACCAGGCTTTACCTCTTGAGGGATCTCGAGAAGCTTACAACCCCCACCAGGCAGTGTACCTGATCGTTGTAGTATAGTATAGTGACAAGTACCGGGGGATTGATTGTTCAACTCAGGAATAGTGTCGCTAGGATTAGAAAGCCTAAAAACTAGTTCTAGAGGTGAGGGATGATTCTTTTTGTATTTTTATATTTTATGAAAAGCAAGTAAAATCTCGGGTTTTGGAGGAGTGGGCGGAATTAGTTACTAGTCAACTAACCCAATAACTAAGATGCAATCAAAATAAAATAACAAAAATGTAAATTAAACTAATTAAACTAGTGATGTGAACAATAAATGGGAAAATTGTGTTTACTTAGATTTCATTACTCCCTAGATATCTTTTACAGGTTGATAGTTTGTTACAGTTGCATGGATGACGGGTTATATTACTTAATACCATTCGTGGGGTGGCGTACCTACTTCCCCAACTCTGTAAGCTCCTACTTCACTCCTATGTCGAGCCTGCAAAAAGCTCCTAACATGGGATCACTAGAATTCGCTCATGCATTAAATACAACCATAAAAACCTAGTACGCACTGGTTCATGTTTCTTAAGACGTTCAAGCAAGTTACACTATGGAAGTCTGCCAGTTTTCTTAAGCCTAACATCGAAATCATTCATCCGTAACAACTATAAACAAGCAATCAACCCATAATCAACATCTAGGTTTCACTACATCTAAGCAAAAACACAAAAGATCTAGCCTAGCATGTTAAAATCAAGACAAGCGTAAGATATATTCAAACAACACATAGACATATTAAATGAATTGAAAGGATACTTATCTTAATTGAACATGAAAGGTTTCAAAGAGTGAAAACCCTTGAAAATACTGATAAAATCGTGCTAGGGTTTCTAAAAGTTATCCCTAAAATTGTCCTCTTTTTAATGAATGAAAATTAAAAAACTATATATAGATTTTCCAATGTGACGGCGTCAAGAAGAGAATTCTGATGCCGTCAACCAGCCGCCCATAATAATATCGGATTGCCTAGATCCAGATCTGACGCCGTCAAGAGCAAATTTCCTCTGGGCCGTCACGTGTAAAGGGACGATGACGGCCTATGGTGACGCCGTCATGCCCTAGTGCAAAAAATTTCTGGACCGTCACGTACTCTATCCACTTCACCTCTTGTTTTATCTCTTGACGCCGTCATGTAGAAGTTGGTGACGCCGTCAGGTACTGTTCCCAGCAAGGAAAATTGAGACTTTGCCGTTTTCTTCACTTCTATGCTCCAAAAACGCCCAAAATGCTTCCTTTTCCAGAATTCACTCCAAAAGTACCTAAAATCACAAAAGGAACGATTTAGGGCAATATTTGATCAAATAAATTCGAATCCGGGATAAAATGACCCCCTAAAAATGGTTCATTTTTCGCCTCATCAGGGAGCTAGCTACTCCATTTGGTTACTGAGGACTCCCCTCATATTATCTGGCTATTCAAGAGGTCTCCCCTTTATATGATTATGAAGACTTATGGTTACTTTTTGATATGATATTATCTGATCTATTCTGGGCTCGTGGTGGATTACTGACCTACCTTTCATATACCTACACTTTTTTTTATACCTTATGATATTACCCATTGTACCATATCTGTTTCTATTTCATTATCATTACTTTGTTTGTATATCTATTCACTGGGCTTTTTAAGCTCAACCGCATTTCTTTTCACCGCGGAAGGTTTTTAGAGGGAAGCTAGGCTATGAGTAGAGAGTACGTTGGACTTAGAAGACTATACCTTGATAGTTATAATGGATTTAGAGATGACTAGAAGTGACTACATTTTCAGACTTAGTATTTCATTATTGTTCTCATTTGTAACCTTGTATTTCAGATTTTTCCTTTGTAACCTTTCGAATTCATTTGTATTACTTAAGATGTATGCTTGTGTTTGCTTTGATATGTTACCATAATGTAGTACTTCTACCCTTATCGGGTTGGGGTGTTACAATTCTTCTATTCCAAGATCATAGAAGTGAATCTTGTTATTTCTTTCTTCTCAAAAGGGTGTTGTAGATGTGTTGAGTTGTTGGGTGTAAAAGGACGTTGGATCCTTTAGTCATGTTGTACTAGGTGTGTTGGTTTGGTCCACCGTGCTAAGGACCCGGTATCAAGCCTTGTACCAGATAAAGTGTAGGCCACGAAGTTTTGGCTTTACCTAGTGGAAAAGCCCAGTATCTAGCTTTGTACTGGATAAAGTCTAAACGACTTTGCGAAGGCTTCTCCGCTAAGTGAAAGGAGTTGAGCTCGAGCTTTGGCAGGTTCAGGCTCGGCTAGGCCCGTTTCCACCCCTACTCCCTAACCCAAAGTGATTACAAGTAGGAGTGGCAATTTCTCACCCGACATGAAACTCGACCTGAAATCGACACGAAAATTAACAGGTTCGGGTTGAATCTAAATAGATTTCGGGTTGGGTTTGGGTCGACCCATCTAACCTGTTTATTAAACATGTCAGATTCGGGTCCTGCCAACCAATTTAATATTTTTTTCTTAAATTAAAAATTATTTATATTTTATTATACGGGCTTAATGGTTAAACGGGTTGACCCGCAAACCCGTTTAACTCTTGTAATGTGCCAACTTTTGTATATAAAACGGGTTAAATGGGTCAACCCGAAACTCATTGAACCTATTCAACCCGTGTAACCTATTTAACTCGCCAACCCAAGTATATATACGGGTTAAATGGGTCAATTTCGGGTTATGTGTAAATAGGTTATGGTTGACATAATTGAATTGATAATTTAAATGGGTCACATTTGGGTTGGGGTTTTCTGACCCGCCAACCTGTCAACCCAAACTCGACTCGAATTGCCACCCCTAATTATAAAGGCCTTTGGGATTATTTGTTTATTTTAGTCATCTTCTTTTGCTTTCACGGTAAATAAGCAGATAAGCTAGTTAATTTAAAAGGTTTATTTTTCCTTAAGTAAAACTACTTTTTATAAACATATACTACTTAAAACCATTTTCAACACAAATTTGGTTGAAACTTTTTACCAAGTGATTATTTTTTGGTGTTCTTACTTTTATACAAATAAGACAAACAATTACTTATTTTTAAGTAACATAAAAGTAATTATGTTTAGACAGAAGGACAAACCAGAAAAATGATCGATGTTTTGGGCTAACTTATTATAAGTGTGGTATGACACCTCCAAATTATCATAAATCTTGCATGACATGTCTATTACTACTTTGTTATGACCATTTGTCTTTGGAAACAAGTGTTTTGGGTCCGAAATAGTTTTGGCTTATCACATGACCCGCGCTGAACCAAGCTTTAACTAGCTAGATTGTATGTTCTTGGACATATACTGAGCATGTTTATTAGACAAATCTCACATCGGTCGTGACTTGGAGTGATGCTCGGACATATGTTAATATTCGCCTTATACAACAACAGCGCGTTTTGTGGTCTCACGGACATATCTTAACATTCGCCTTGGTTGTATCATCAGGTTCCCTTTTCGACTACAACATACATACGCAATTCACGTGAGCAAACTCATAAAAGGTAACTACTAAATTTGATTTCAAAATATAATTAACACGCAAAGTGAGAAAAAGTAACCAACTGATATACCTTAACATAAAAATATGGTGCTCTTTGAAAGCACATCATAATAGAGTAAATCATGTTGCCTGGTTTTGTAGCTGCTAAATACTACTGAAAAATCATAATAGAGGGATTCTTGTAACAAGGCAATGCTTAAAAATCTTTTGTTGTTTTCCACCTTTCCTAGAATTCTTGCAACTTCATTCGTGTGCAAATCAATGCGGCTATTCCAAAGCAATTGGTCACCAACAGAAAGAATTTTCAAGGAAATGCAGGAGGCAAATGGTTACGTTACTCAATGATAGCAAAGATGTGTTCACATGGCAACCTCATAGAACGTAAGTTGAATGCAAATGTCAATGACAGGCCGATTGCACAGAAAAAACGAAAATAAACAAATTAACTGTCTTCAACAACAAAGCATATCAAAACATAACACTTGACAACCTTTTTTAAGTCAAAAAACAAGTCTAAATGGTTGAATTTTATTAAACTGAAACTAAAAACAAAGAAACGGAGACAGGTGACAATTGTTGAAGACAAAAATGAGTAGATTACTCCACGGCCGCGGCTTGTGGATTTGGCTTGACGGTACGCTTCCTTGCATTTCTGATGGTCATTAATTTCTCCACTTTAGCCATGCTCTCTTCTTCACTGGATGGCTCAACACATGGGAGTTTTTTCTGAAAACATTCAAAAACAAAACAAACATTAATGAATCATTCATTCATTCATTCATTCATTCATAATAAACACTAATCAACATCATCATTAAACAACTAACTATGTAGTGAATGAAAATAATAACATAACGATAAAAGTAAAAGGGTTAAATCATTATACCCAACAGCTTTTTTCATGGTTGAAGAACTCTTTGGGAATGTCCGTATCTGGTAGCTCATAACGAAGTTTAATAGATCGCTAGTTGTGACTAGATGGTGTCTAGTTTGCTTTAAAGAGGTTGTTGGACCATGTGGAGGTAGCGAAACCGGGGTAAGGAGAAAAAGAGCGTTCATCGAAATAGGAAATTCATTTGATTGGATCTTCGATATAAGGTTTGGTTAGTTTTGATTAATAAAATCTAAGAATAAAGGAAAGAATTTAAAATTGTAAACCAAGAACTGAAATGAAAAGGGTAAACATGAAAAAAAAATAGAAGTAAAGGTGTAAAACTACAGTGTCATTAAAAAAAAGCCAAAGATGGGGCGAGAAAGAGAAGATGGAAAAGTTTGAGCAGTAAAGAAAAGAAAAAAAATATAAAAAAAAAAGAGAAAAGGAAACTACTAGGAAGGTCACCTGATGATGGGAAATTAGACAAAGAGTATAAAAATAAGGGAAATGCAAAACCCTTGGTGATAGTGAAATAACACATACGTGAAAGAGTATTCACCTGAAAAACAACAAAATAAGCAACAACAATAAGCTAGGTGGACTGAAGAAAGGACTTTCAGTCAATAGTAAAGTGAAATGCTCCTATTGTACATAGACGGACATTCCCAAAAAGATCTCCAACCATGAAAAAAGTTGTTGGGTATAATGATTTAACCCTTTTACTTTTATCGTTTTGTTATCATTTTCATTCACTACATAGTAGTTATTTAATGATGATGTTGATTAGTGTTTATTATGAATGAATGATTGATTGATTGATGTTTGTTTTTCTTTTATTTTTGAATGTTTTAGAAGAAAAAAAAAACCCCAGTTGTTGAGCCACCTATTGAAGAAGAGCGCAGGGCTAAATTGGAGAAATTGAAGGCTATCATAAATGCAAGGAAGCGTACCATCAAGCCAAATCCACAAGCCGTGGCCGTGGAGTAACCTGCTCATTTCTATCTTCAACAATCGTCACCTGTCTCCGTTTCTTTGTTTTTAGTTTCAATTTAATAATCCAACCATTTGGACTTGTTTGTTGACTCAGAAAAGGTTTCCGAGTGTTACGTTTTGATATGCTTTATTTTTTAAGACAGTTTAGTTTGTTTATTTTCGTGTTCAGAGCACGTATTAGTAGTTTTTGTAACAAATTGAGAAGCCTAAGCATGAGAAGGAGATTTAGCATCATTTTTCTTAAGAGTTTTAGGGTTGGACAGAGCGGACACATGGTCATCTCGACCCTCAACATTAGCAGCGCCGACACCCTTTCTGGTATCCCCATCATCATTAGCTCCCTCCAAGTGGTTGTTAGCTCCATCCTTTTCATTTTCCTTGCTTACACCACCATCCGAATGAATAATGGCCAAGGGAGAAGGTTCGGTCACATGTCTGAAAATTCCAAGTGAATCACTGATGGAGAACCTTTTGAAGCTTTCCCCTTTGACGACCGGGATGATCCACCTTCCCGACCGATCACATCACATGAAACTTGATCTTGAGACTACCATCTTCACCGCCAGTCCCGGTGGCGGCCTTGGAAGTTTCCTGCACTGCGGCCTGATTCTTTTATTCTCTTTGTCAACTAAGAATTTGTCATTGGCAATCTCCACCTTCTTCAACTCTTCACTCTTTTCCAGAACCGCAACATTGGTATCAGCCGGACGAGTCACATGTAAATCCAGAACCCGATCCTCCCGGTATTTATCACCCTGTTGATGCAAATAATTTCTTAAAACATTATTTCTATCTTTCGATATCATAATAGAGTAGGCTCTGTGAGGGATTCTTGCAACAAGGCAATGCTTAAAAATCTTTTGTTGTTTTCCACCTTTCCTAGAATTCTTGCAACTTCATTCGTGTGCAAATTTACGATCTACCATAACGAAAATGAGAAGAAACCAATATATCAACTCTTTTTAACTTGACAAAACGAAATATTTCAATGAATGTTACAGGATGGAAAAAGGGATCTCTTACTTTTAGACCAAGGAGGGTTGGATAAATAATGAAATTGAAGCTTAAAAAATCGGCATTTGGCTATGTTATATCTTATATGTTTTCAATTTCCTTTACAATTGCCGTTCTTTGAGCAAATTCTAAAGCTCTTAGGTGGTACAAAGGATTACTATGTCATTGCATAAGCCCAACACTCTAAACAAAGCAGATACATATATCTAAAAAATAGTTGATGATAAATATACATATACATATGCAATATAATCGACTGCAATAAGTAAATTACCTCAAGTGATTCATCATAGACCTGTCTTATCTTACTAGTCCTATACCCGACAGTTGTGAACGATGCAACATGATAGTTTCTAGCGCAAATTATCTAATATAATAGCAAGATACCAACAATAAAAAATATATAAGGATGAACTACGGAATAATATCACCTAATTAGTTTACATATTGATGAAAAGATTTAAGAGAATAATGATTCATTGATCCACTATTATTCCCCTTGATCACCAACAATGCCAACCCTTTATGTACTTTTTTTTCCTGTTGATATGATTGTGACTTTGTCATGTTGTGAGGTAAAATTCTCACAATCCTACGACCCATGATTTTTTGATTTGCAGTTGGTAAAAGTATAAGGTCCATCTAAGTCTCTTAGGCTTGAAAGTAAACAAAGTTACATGGGCTTGTAAAAATGTGTTACATCCCACCTAACTCAGCCCCACAATATTGTCTGCTTTGTCCGAAGGCTCACGGCTTTGCTTTTGTGGCCTTCCAGTAACTTCCCGGCATGGTCACCCATGCCAATTGTGCTCTCACACAAGCACGCTTAACAGTAACATGCTATAATCATTAGACCACAAAACGCATTGTGTCTGATAAGGTGTATGTTATTCTAATATCTCAGCATCACTCCAAGCCACAGTCGATGTGCGATTTGCCTATGGTGTAACAATTCACCCCCTTAAGGACTCATTGTCCTTGATGAGGTTTGCCCCACCATCCCCAACGGCTCTGGAGTGACTCTGATACCAATTTCGATCAACATGGTCTTGTGAACTTGTATCATCTCAACCCTATTTCGTCCTTTTAGTAGTGCTGCCATATAATATGGTTTCCTAAACACACCTAGCATAATTTGAAGCTCATTATATGCTATAACATCTTTTGATATACCATCTTCATAAAGACATGGACCGTAGACTTTAGTAAGCGGACAATAATTACGATCACACATGGTTTTATTTGAACTGCAAAAGTTATAACTCATTTTGCATGATCGGCAAACAATTATTGAATTAGACACTTGAAAAAACATAATAAATAAATAAAAGCAATATGGATGTAATAATATGTTATTAAGAGTCCCAAGCGAAGTATACCTTTAAAACTTGCAAACATAAGTAAGGCAGAGAGTTACAAGCCACATGTCAGATGATGATAAAAGAAAAAAAAAATGAGAGCTAGCATATAAGAACATTAAAGTTAAAGTGCACATATAATAGCTCATTTTGCTTGATCAGCAAACAACAACTGAATTAGACACTTGAAAAAACATAATAAACAAATAAAAGCAATATGGAAGTAATAATATGTTAATGTTAGTAGTCCCAAACGAAGGATATCATCAAAACTCACAAAAATAAGTAAGGTGCCACATATCAGATGATGATGATTAAAGAAACAAAAAAAATGGAGAGCATGTAAAAGCATTAAAGTTAAAGTGCACATATGACAACAGCTCATTTTGCGCAAACAGTTGAATTAGATAGTTAAAACACATGATACAAAAATAAAAGCAATATAGATATGTAATATGTTGCTAAGAGTCTGAAATCAATAATATATGAGATCAAGTGCAAACAAACAACAGATTATTAGCAGATGGAAAAGCAATAACAACAAAATGCTAACAACTTAACACAAATTATTGTTACTAGCAACTTATTACAATGCATTTACGGCACTTATAGATAGCAACTTCTAATTATCATAAGAAAAATTCATATCAACAGATGCTAGGCAATTTTGATATGAAATAGACGATACATATTGTTTTAAGCATTTTTACACCTAATTTTGTTTTAACGGTTTCTTATAACACTTATTGACATGTATAATTTCTTCGGCCTACCCATAAACTAAATCCTAGCTACTTCACTGAGCAGATTAGGATACACAAACAATAACAACAAAAACCTAACAACTTAACAACAACATAAATTATATAAGTTCGAAAAGCAACCCAAATGAAGGATCTAAAACTCACAGATGAAAGCAGCTACGTACACGCGGCGGTGGTGGCGGATGAGTGAGTGACACTTGTGTACAGGTGGTCTTTGTTGTAAGAAAGGTTTGTGTCTTGCTTATTTCCTTCTTTTCAGCCTTAAAGTAAGCAAAAAAAAAAAAAAAAAAAAAAAAAAAAAAAAAAAAAAAAAAAAACCCCTTAAAGTAACCCCATTAGACCACACTTTTTTTATACCTTTTTAATATCTTTTTCGCTTAACTAAAACCACAAAAAAAATAATAAATAATAATAAATAATAAATAAGAAAAAGCAAAAGAAAAACATGTTTATCACAATCCGATTTGAGTTTTTATTTGTAAAAAATTCACGGTTGCTTCTTTTCAACATAAAAGTACCCGCGCGTTGCAGCGGTCATGTGATTAGGTTCTTGTGATTCTTCCCTCTAAGTCTAAAACCCATTTCGAGTGTTCCTAATGAAGAACTTATCAAATTTATACATGTATTAAAAGATCCACATTTGTCGGGTAGGATAAAGCCGATTTTGAAATTTTGTCCCGATCCATACTGAATGCTGGCGCGCTGCCGGCGTGTCAGAGCGCTTGCAATGCGCCAGACCCAGTAATGGGTCGGGAGAAATTTGGCTAATGTTTTGTTATTTTATGTGTTTCGAAGGTTTATTTGTCATCATTAAAACATAAGGATATCAAACTAACGTTGTCCCAACAATGTCCATTTGTCTTTGGAAACAAGTGTTTTGGGTCCGAACTAGTTTTGGCTTATCACATGACCCACGCTGAACACAAGCTTTAATTAGCTAGATTGTATGTTCTTGGACTGATATTGAGCCTATTTATTAAGCGGCACCCATGTAACACCTTAGGAAAATCTCACTTAAGTGGAACATGATCATTGTCTCTGCGCAGATTAGGACACACAAACAATAACGACAAAACCCTAACAAATTAACAACAACATAAATTATATAAGTTCGAAAAGCAACCGAAATGAAGGATCTGAAACTCACAGATGAAAGCAGCGACGTACACGCGGCGGCGGCGGATGAGTGAGTGACACTAGTGTGCATGTGGTCTTTGTTGTTTTGTTATAAGAAATGTTTGTGTCTTGCTTATTTCCTTCTTTGCAACCTTAAAATAAGCCTTGTTAATATATATATATATATATATATATATATATATATATATATATATATATATATATATATATATATATATATATATATATATATATATATATATATATATATATGGGGATAGCTTAGCTACACCAATACGCCAATTTGAGGTATAAAACATCAAATTTTATGCCCGAGTAACATCATAAATCCATTTACACTCCAAATTATCTTAGAACTAACATCTATCATTAACATTTATACTAAAGTAGTTATTGTTGCAAATGTATGATGTTAGTAGCCATGGTGTAGCCAACTTAGCTACACCATGGTGTTAGTAGCCAAATTATCTTAGCTACACCATGGTGTAGCCAACTTAGCTACACCAATACGCCAATTTGAGGTATAAAACATCAAATTTTATTGTTGCAAATGTATGATGTTAGTAGCCAAATTATCTTAGCTACACCATGGTGTAGCCAACTTAGCTACACCAATACGCCAATTTGAGGTATAAAACATCAAATTTTATGCCCGAGTAACATCATAAATCCATTTCCACTCCAAATTATCTTAGAACTAACATCTATCATTAACATTTACACTAAAGTAGTTATTGTTGCAAATGTATGATGTTAGTAGCCATTTTAGTGACCGAAACTAGATTCAAGAAAACACACATAAAAAATAGTTACAATATCAAATAATAGATGTTGGAGGTGATGGATTTGGAGGGTTAGTAAGTTTAGGATGTTAAGACAATATCATAATTGGGGTTTTATGCATGGAATTAGCATTCTGGTGTAGCTACGTTGGCTACACCCTTGGTGTAGCCAAGATTTCCCATATATATATATATATACATATACATATACATATACATATACATATACATATACATATACATATACATATACATCTCTATATTATATATAACAGGAGGCGTTACACGTAGATAATACCACATAAATGCCACCTCATTGCCCAGTAATTATTATAGCATCCATGTCATCATATTCTATCCATGTAAGCAATTTTTTTTTTCATTTTATTTAAATTTCGGATACCATTTATGTTATTTTCAGATTTTTAAAAATTTTGTCAGTGGCAAGATTTGAACCTAGGTCTTGGCATCCAAAAGCAAGTGCTTGAACCACTGGAGCAAACACATTTTTATGATAGACATTTTAAAACATTAATGACATGCTTAAATTGATATCTTATAATAACACCTGATCAATGCCCTTATTAAACATATAAAACCTACGTAAAATAAATAATATCATTCATATCTCACCTTTTTCTCAAAACCCTAACCCTAATCCCCTAAAAACAATCGTCTTCACACACGTTGAGGTAAAAGAATTATCGTTATAATTTTTATTTTGCTTCTTTAACGCTTTATTATGTCCAGAATTGTTGGCTCCTAATAGGTCTTTATTGTCTGTTATGCAGAATTAATTATATCATGGTTTGAGCACGGAAGAGCCTGGACGTGTCCACGTGTATAATTTTGATCACCCTGGTAATGGTCTTATAAGTGTAGGTACGTCACTCTCTTTTGCTACAGAATGCTTGCTCATACAGTGGTTTCGGTTACCACAACTTACTACTGGAAATCATAAATGCTGCAAGAGGTTTTATGCAACAATAAATTGCAGTTGATTATTAACAACTGGTGGATATAGAAGCAATGTTCTAGATGTTGATAAACATTAACGAGACCAGTACGTAGTTGATAAAGGTCCCTATAATACTCTTTATGTGTTCAGTGATTGCTAAATTTTAATGAATTTTCAAGAGTTTGGATACTAATGTAATCTGGATCATGGTTAGGAAATCCAAGAGTTGATGGTTATGAATCTTAGGATAAGTTTTTGCTAATTTGAAAAATGAGTTTGATGTTGCAAATTATCGGAGGATCTGGTGGTTCAGATGGAGGCCTCATTATTTGTATGTTAGATCGAATGCTTGAGTCATCGGTACTCCTTTTGAGTTTGATGGCGCTCAGGTTTTTGGATAGTATGGAAGCGTACTCGGAACAACGTGCTATGGCTGCATTTGTTTTGACTGCCATTGTTGATGGACATAGAAAAGGGCAAGAAGCATGTATTGAAGCTAATCTGATTCATGTCAGCTTAAAGCATCTTCAAGGTGGTTACGCTCCTAATGACTCACAAACTGAGCCACTGTTTTTACAATGGTTATGTCTCTGTCTTGGAAAGTTGTGGGAAGATTTTCCAGAAGCACAAATAATAGGCCTACAGGAGAAGGCTCCAATTATATTTTCTCTTATACTATCCGAGCCCTAACCGGAGGTTCATTATTCTTCTTGGATATTCTTTACATGTTTGATAATAATATTTCTTATTCAGTGTATTATTTCTTGTCATTAACTTGGGAACACTTCTTTTCAGGTTAGAGCTTCTGCTGTTTTTACGTTTGGTAATTTACTTAATGTTGGATTTGACTCATCCAGAGATGTTGGAGACGAAGAATATGATGATGATGAAAAAGTTGGGGCTGAGATAAGTATTGTTGAAAGTCTTTTGAATATTGTATCAGATGGCAGTCAGTTGGTCAAGGCTGATCTTGCAGTAGGTATGTTTCCATAGAGCTATAAATGATGCTATCTTTGGAAAGTCATATAACGCCATGATCTTAATGCCGAGCTTGCAGTAGGTATGTTTCCATAGAGCTATTGGTAGTCCGTTAGGGCTGAGCTTGCAGTAGGTATGTTTCCATAGAGCTGTTGGTATGATAAAATAACTGGTCTTTGGGGAAAGGTATTAATTCAGTCGAATTTTTTTTTCTTTTTTTTTATTAATATTTGTCTCTATTGTGTTGCATTAAGTTAATGATAATATTTTATTTTTGTAAACAGGATGTGAGAAGCCTTCAAAGATTATTAGTCCTCATGTAAACGTTGGGGCGCTGATTTTACCAGATGCTAGCAATAGAAACACAAGTGCTTTTATAAATGGCTGTGAAATAACAAAAGTTGAGCTAAAAATGCTACAGATTTGTATATCTGAACATGCCATCATTGTTTTAGATTGAAAGATAGTACATCATATGTTATATGTTAACACGGGCATGATAAATGTTGCAGCTGTCTAGAGTCCAGTGTGCTGGTAACCCACACTTTTGGGTCAATGATGATGGTTCATATCAAGAAGAGGGACAGAAAAACACTACGGGATATATATTGTGAAAAGTGAGTCGTTTTGTAAGTCTTTGAGCTTTCGTGTTATAAATTTTATTCAACTGCTCTTTCAAACATTTTGTTGGTTTTGAGGCTGGTACAAAGCTGGTTTGTGTTGTGTTCATAGTCAATGTTGTTTCTGTGAACAACATCCCTCATTCGCACTAAATTCATGTGATTGATTTTACCTATCGTACTCACTTCCGCCCAAAACTCTCCCCTGTTAATATTTTATTAATGTCCCATACGTTAATTTTTGGAGTTTATATAGGCCGGTTATTTAACGATGACATAAATACAGGTTTTAACTTGGAAAGTTGGAATATCGATGTGTGGGCTATGGGACTGGAGCTACATCTTTGTATGGTTATACCAGTCACAACCTTCTTCCTAATGGAGAGGCATTAATTGGTAGTGCGAACGATATTTAGTCGTGCAAAGATGTGTTCTCCATGCATACTGTTCTCAGATGAGGTTTTTTCTGCTCTAAGATTGATTTTTACACATTGCATGAGCTTCGGCTCTTTGATTTCACAAGAGCTTAGTTTTAGATAAACCGGAGTCGAGAATTGTAATGGCTGATTTAATTGATGCTTTGTCCACTGCTTCTTTGTTTGTCTCAGGTAGATGCTCTTACAACAAAACGTGGGAAGGAAGGGGGATGGGTTATGAACGACTTTTGAATCAGGTTAGCAAATTCTCGCATATCCGGTAATGCATGTGTGTTCAGTGGCGGAACTTAAGTATTTGTACATAAAAATCTTTCACAGTCATATATGAAATAGAGATGAACGATTACGTTAAAACAAGAATATTGCAATACTAAGTAGCATTAGTCAACTGAGATTGTGAGACTGTCATTGTTGTATCGATAACAAAAAGATATAACAAAGAAAGGCCGAAACCTACTGCCAGCAGTAGCAGCAGCCGTGATATTGCAGGACCAGCATCAGTGAAAGTAAAAGGAAATGCAATGATGAAGACATAAGCAAATGATGCTATTTGCCTTCATCTTTCAGATGGAAATAGATTTTCGGAGCAGCAACTACAACCACCAAATACTGAGACTATCCATAGTGAAGTAAATGAAAATCGTCCTAGGTGCGTTATCTGTTTGCCACCGCTGTGGTTGCAACCCATGACAAGAGCCAAAATGATTAATAATCAGATGGTTGCTGCACCAAAAAATGCCAAAATGATTAATAATTCAGATGACATCAATAGCAAAGAGATGGAAAAATTGGATGAAGAGCAAGACGTTATGTGGAGACCGCTTCTTCTTGGAGCAACATATTTAAAACTATTAGGGGATTTGATGAAACTTTAACACGAGGCACACATTTCCTACTATTATTGATACTTTATGAACATGATAGCATTCTTCTTCCAGCCCCATTTGCTTATTTCGATATCTCATGGAACAACAACGACTATACATAGACTTTCATAGGAACTGAAACAAAGCAACTTGAAAGTGAAAAACAAAATTATCTTCAGCTACAAAATGAACTACAAGATAAGATTCTAGCACTGGAAGTTACTTTAGTTGAAAAAGATAACAAAATTAAAGAAATGGTAGAAGAGATCGAAAAGTTGATCCAATCAAAAGAACAAACTGTTGAGAAACTAGAAGAAGCCATTGAAGATCTAAAGGGAGATCTCGAAATCAAAGGAGAAGAAGTCACGACTTTGACCGAAACAGTCAGAAACCTTGAAGTCAAAATCCGTCTCACAAACAAGAAGCTTTGTGTAACAGAACAGACTTTAAACAAGAAAAAAGGTGATCACGCAGGTAAGGAATACAAGCTGCATCAAGAAAACAAATCACTCAGAGAAAAAATCTCTGCATTATCTGAAACTATTGCTGATTACAAAGAATCCCAAGAGAGTGTCAAGAAGAAGATAACACAGAAAGTTAACGAGATAACAGGTGGCATCGATTCACCCACTGTAAAGTTTGAAGAAGTTTAGGGTGTCACTTCAGCGAGAAGGCGGAACATATTCCAATAAAGAAGAGGCAATTTTTATTCAGGGCCTCATCACCCCCCACGAAATCATCTTGATTTGTCATTGGAGGGACATGAAATTAGTCTCAAAGATTCACCCAAAGGGTTAAAGCGGCTCTCGAAATTTGCTTGAAAAAATAAAGCCGATTCACGTACGGAATGAGATTATGATGCTAAAGACTCCAAAGGTAATAAGAAAAGTACTGATTTGAGGTTGCATTTTGGACCAGTTTACTTATAATGTGAATGATTAATAAAGTTATGTTGACTCCAATTGGCTTCAAAGTTCGAAACTGCACTATATAAACTCATTTGGTGTATTTCAGTACATATTACTAAAGAAACTAAAAAATATATAACAACATATTCACATATATTATCCACAACATCTT